>CM069859.1:162895333-164382000 GCA_036172795.1 Pelodytes ibericus | reverse complement strand
TCAAAAATGGTCTTGATATTTTTATTTTATTTTTTTTAGAAAAGCAGGACATACAGGACTATCAATAAAAGAATAAACATTAATTTCTAGAGCTTCTTGATCCAAGAAAAAATTGGATTGCCTTTTGGAGTCAAGCTAAATTAGAAATAGCTTTTTTTGTATGCTTCCCATTCACTTTGTTGTCAGTTTGTTAAGGTGGCAGCCTCTCTGAAATGTTTTATTATTAGCAACATCTATTTCAATTTGATGCTAAGGATGCCCAAAGAATGACAGACAGTTTCACTCAGAAAGAAGATGTAAGCTCACAGGTTGTAAATGACTGGGTCATTATATGTGGATACCCAGATATTTGTGAAAGTTGTCATCATATACTGGATTATGGCACTAGTCTTTTCCATTGATACTGTGTGCTTGATATAGTTCTGTATCATAGATTTCCAGTTCTTGACTATTGTTCTTGTAGTTGCTGAAGAGAGTCACTGGATGAATAGATGGCTAGGGCTTAGTTCATTGTACTATTCAGGATTGTGCTATTGATTTGAAGAAGGGACAGCTTCGGCTCTGCTGAGATTTGAATGTTAAGGAACATTGAGAACATTCCACAATGTCCATTCAAATTGTTTTAATCTGCTTGCATGACCAACAGTTATGTAGGTAAGTTTCCTTAGAACCACATCCATGTAGACATTGCCTGGTTGAGGATGGCTAAATATGTTTTAGTTTGGAGGAGTCTAGGTACCATCGTGAGCTTGCTCTTCTATTGTGGTACATGTAGTTGTGTATATCGGTAAAGCAAGAGTTCCACTGTTCTAGGGAGATGTCCTGGTAGAGGTCTTCCACCCATTGTGCCATGAAGGAAGGGTCTTCTGTGGATGTGACCAATATAGGGTGATGATTAAGTGCTTTTTTTCTGGCTTTAGTTGTATAAAGTGTTTCAAAATATATTTTGTTCAGCTTTAGTTGTATAAAGTGTTTCAAACTAGGTAATGTCACACATCTGTTTGTTTGTTGAATTGGCATGTTAAGAACCACTCTCCCATCATCAGGGAGCTTAGAGAAGTTAAGTTGTTTGTTGTCAACCAATGAAACTGCAACAGCATAAGGCTAGAAGGAAATTCTGGGTTGAAGAGTATTGGGGTGATGTAGGTGGTGTACATTTTTTTTATGTTTGTGATTGCCCCATAACAGTATGGCATTTCTTATCACCAGTAACAAAAAAGGTGAGTTTGTCAGTTTTGATAATTGAAGGATATTACACTGCCATTTCTTGCAGGGGATTCACAATGAGTTGTGGAGCTTTTTCTTGATTGAGAGCTCCAGAATATTTCTTAAAATCCTTATGTTCAACTTGAAGAAGAAAAACATATTAACATAGCACCTTTGATCATCTTAATAAAGACTAGATTCATTGGACAGTATACTCTAAACATGAAGAGATTATATTTCACCTTACTCACAAACTGCCTTAAAAAAACATTAGATTGTATTTTGTTATGATAAACATGCGTTGATATTTTCTAGGTATGTGAAACCGCATAGTGTACCTTGGCCTTAAAATGTCCCATTCATGGAGACAGGTAATGTATTACATCACATAGCACTATAAAACTAATACAAAGATCAACAGGTGCAGGACACAGTAATGATAGCTAATAAGTTAACATACACATATGTGTACACAATATTCTAGTTGCCTAGGTTACTCATCTGTGGCCTATTTGTTTAGCTGTTTGAAGGTTTAATGTAATTTTTTAAAGGGTTTTAATTCGTTACTAAAAATTGAAACATTGATATCTGTCTGATGGTATTAAAAGTCCATGGTGCATCAGTTCTGAAAGGGAACGAAAAAAGGGTATTATATAAAGATTAGAGTTGATCGGACACCTGGATGTTCGGGTTCGAGAGGTTCGACTGAACTTCGGAAAAAAGTCCGGGTCCGTGCTCGAACTTGACCCCGAACTTGACCCCGAACCCCATTGAAGTCAATGGGGACATGAACTTTTGGCCACTAAAATGCCTCTAAAAAAGTCCTGGAAAGGGCTAGAGGGCTGCAAAAGGAATTACCATGTGGGTAAGAGTAGGACAAGTGCCCTGCAAACAAATATGAATAGGGAAATAACTTCAAAAAACATAAAATACATACAAATTAAAAATACTGTACTATTTAGCAACCAAAACTAATAGAATTTTTCAAAGTGGGCTGTAAGCACAGTATTTGACGGTTATATTTGACTCTCAGATGTAATATATGTAATGCTATTGGCTATCTATAAACCGAACTAGAGTTCCCATTCATAAGAAATTCTTATTTCAATTGACCTATTCTTATGAATGGGGACTCTATTTCAGTTTATAGAATAGCAATAGCATTACATGTATTCCATAAACTGAAAGTCTATAAACCGAAAGACATTCGGTTTATAGACTTCGGTTTTATAGAATACATATAATGCTATTGCTATTCTATAAAAAGAAAGTCTATAAACAGAATGTCTTTCAGTTTATAGACTTTCGGCTTATGGAATACATGTAATACTATTGGCTTTCTATAAACCGAAATTGAGTCCCCATTCATAAGAAATTCTTATGAATGGGGACTCTAGTTCGGTTTATAGAAAGCCAATAGTATTACATGTATTCTATAAGACGAAAGTCTATAAACCGAACGACGTTCAGTTTATAGACTTTCGGTTTATAGAATACATGTAATTCTATTGGCTTTCTATATACCGAAAGTCTATAAACCGAACGTCGTTCGGTTTATAGACTTTCGGTTTATAGAATACATGTAATGCTATTGGCTATCTATAAACCGAACTAGAGTCCCCATTCATGAGAAATTCTTTTTTCAATTGACCTATTCGTATGAATGGGGACTCTATTTCAGGTTATTAGAATAGCAATAGCATTACATGTATTCTATAAACCGAAAGTCTATAAACCGAATGTCTTTCGGTTTATAGACTTTCGGCTTATAGAATACATGTAATGCTAATGGCTATTCTATAAACCGAAAATCTATGAACCGAATGACTTTCGGTTTAAAGACTTTCGGTTTATAGCTGAACCTCGAACTCCAACACGGACATACAGTGAAATGTCCGGGTTCGGGTTCGTGGCACGGACACCGTAATGTCCGGTATGGGTTCGTTCGGGTTCGTTCAACACTAATAAAGATTTGATAAGGTGATTAAATATCAGTTTCAGAGGTTTTTGCATTTTATTCAGTCAATATCATTTGGAGCTAAGCAGAGATGCAGACAATGACAGGGGTGTTTAGCAGCACTGTCTCAGATAGTCTGCAATATTGGGAGGGTCATCTATTCAGTACAGACAGCAGTCATCATCATTTTAATGAATTTTGACTTATTACAGTAACTTTTTAAAATATATTTATTATGAAGAGGACTAATGATAACGTGTTAAGAGAAGTGCAGAATCAATGATGACTCTTTAGTTATGCAATTCAGGATGTTGAAAAGCTATGGAAATTCTCAGCAAGAACATATTCTTCTGATCCATTCTGGAATCTGGATAGAGTCTGCTATTATCATAGAAATTAACCAAACTCTCCTGGGGATGTTAAAATAAGCAACAGTTCTAGTTAAAGTTTAACTATTTTAAATAAGGGTCTTGAGAGAAGCCTTTTTTTTCAATACTAGATTGCATACTTAATGCAAGTTAATATTGATAAAAACGTATGCACCTATACAGAAAACGTTCCAGCTTTTAAAAATTATCTGGGGAAATGATGTAACGGGTAAAAGTTTTCAAGCTGAATATCTGGGATTATTAAGATTTTGAGTTTTAGAAGAATAAATCAAAGCATGTGAAGGAACAAGAGAGACATCTAAATCTCCTAGGAGAGGATGTTTATCTTGTATCTTTCTATTGAGATAGGTAAGAATAAACTAAAAGTATTTCATGTCTTTTGTGTGTGTGAAATGATAGTGAGGCACTGTGAAGTATTGGTATCCATCAAAGGATTGGGAATAATATGAGTATCACATATATTACATCAATATGGTCTAATGTAGTAAGTAGTAAAGAGTAGTAGTAACTAGTAACATGTAGAAAAGAGAGAATTGCAGGTAACTGAGATGGGAATTTAAAACTTTAGCCAAGATGGAATTCTTCAACGCAGCTAAATGGGAGAATTTTTCCAACTGGCTATTTTGACCTAAAATTTGAAATCCCTTGCAATTCTTTCTTTATTGAATAGACTCTTTAGATTAGAGGGCCTCATATCATGCAGGAAGTTAGTTTGTATGTTATCATGACTATAATGACTGCAAACAAACCTGTCCATATCAAACGTAAAGTCAAAGTAGTAGAGTTGGAAAAATTATACTATTTTTCCAACTCAGCAACACTGGTCTAAAGTTTGAAATTCCCTTACATTCTCTCTTTATTGAGTAGATTATATTGTCTGATGTTGTGCAATTCAAATGTGTGCCTTCTTGGGCTGAGATTCACCCAAATTCCTATTCCTGTACACAACTATTTGGTGACCTTCATGTTTGTGTGCTTATGATGATTAACCTAAAATATTAATGTGTAGAAATAAATAATAAACAAACATAAAGCACAAACAAACATAAACACATAAGAGTTAAGAGGGCCAGCAATGGATAGCATGTTTTGAACGTACTGTATGTAATGGAAAACTGAAAAAGCTTTAAGTCAAAAAACAGCTTCTGCACCACTTAATGTGGCTACAAAGTCACAGGTGCTTGATCCTTTGACACTTATTACATCATCACATGCCTGAACTTTTTTTTTTTTCACTGTTTACATCTGGCATGTGAGGAGATCATATTCTATAAAAACAGAAACTTCCAGAACTGCTGCAATATTCTATGCCAAAGAAGATTCCCTCCTTCTCAACCCTTTTATCCCCACACAGGAGCATTAAAGAGCTAAACATCTCTCATTTCAACTTCCTCCCAACCTCACATATTTTGGCATGATGGCAGTGTTTTCTAGTAGCTAGCAGCTGTTTTTTTTAGCTGATATTAAAGCCAAACCTGAAGGTTCATTTGTATTTTTGTTTTCTGTGGAGCATGTTGAAATCAGGACAGTTATATTCATATTGAAATGCATATTTCCGTGAAAGTGAGTTTGTTAAAATGTAACATGAGACTGACATCTGAAGTAATTTAGGTTGTTATACAACATAGCACTCATAGAGTTATACTAGACAGATATATTGGCACAATAACTGCTTAGTTGACACAGTCATAGCACTAATAGCATGTTGGCAGTCTGTCAAGTCTATCTTCATTTGGACCAGGATTTTTCTATTCAGGTGTTCTAGAAACAGGTGCCTTATATAGCTACAGTATTATGTTTTTACCATATGTACAAACCACTGTCAACATGTATGTGACACATTACAACAAAAACATTGCCTTAATCTTTACCATGAGAACATTTTGCTTAGCATATGGCATCAATGACATGGGGGAAAGGAGGTATGGTTGCAAAAAAAAAAAGATAGTTTAATGGGAGAGTTAACTGCACATGTTGGAAGAATAAATGACAAATAAATGAGCACAATATTATATTAAAATGCACAATATTCAATGCATTAAATGTGACTGTAAAAGGAATAGATGAGATTAAGGGAAATGATCTGTGATCAATGATGGTTCTCCTAAATGTAAAAGAATGACACTGAGATATGAGGTATCAATGTCTTTCGGGGATAAAGTCTGAGAGTGTACTGGAAAATTGAGGTTTTACCGGCTCAGCCTTTAATCTGTGATTTTATGCTGTTTACTCACATTTTGCTAGTCAGTTTACTTTTAAAATAGATGCCTTAGACTGGTATGAGAAAGATGGTTTCTCCCAAAGGAAAAAACAGCAGGTTTTTGGTCTTCCGCAGAGCTACGGAGAGTTGTTACTTAAGCGCCAGGAACTAAGGTGCTGCAGTCATTCACTGACCATGAAGTCAGTGAATCACAACTACCAATGTCAGCACTTTTGCATATTATGTTGGAATCACAACTACGATGGCCAGCTCTTTTGTATATTCTTTTAGAGTAGTAGCCAAGACGGTGACCATTATGTTTGTAATTGCAAATGTATCCAAAAGCATTCTTCATGTGCTTCTTGTTTTTTTTTGTTTTTTTTATAAAGCAGTAAGATTCATATGGGAAGAATTATCACCACTCGAATTGGCTGTAGGAATTTAGCTTTTAATACCAGGCTTGCTTCCTAGTCACTGTGGAGTACAGCATAGTCTATGTTAACGACGGGAGATCAGAAAAGAAGGTTGAAAGATAATCAGGTGTAGGCCCCTGAACTATGTCTGGGTCATGGATAGCAGCCAATTTTGGTCTGTTTTAAAGATAGCTATATGTTATTATCATCTCAGATATATTTAATAGCATTTTTCTCCTTCCTTGGTCCCCTCTGTGTAAAGGCTCCTCTGTATAAGAAAATATAGGGGAATAGCCCTTACACTTCAACGGGACATGTATATATAAAAAAAGAGCACACCTTGTAATCCAAAGTCCGGTCCTGTGAGATGGTCGGAGTAATCTTTTGTGATAAAGACTGAATCCAAAGAAAACCATAGAAAAATAGAAAACTGCAATGACTGAATCCAGGTTCCAGTACAAAATGTAGCTTTTAATCCATAGTGTTAAAATGTGTTGAAAAATCCTAATGAACGGACAATAGACAAAAAACACATATAGGCTCCTCTGTATAAGGGCTAACATGTGATAAAATAAGCTGTGGTCTGGAAGCCGGTAGAGACAGGGCTAATTGCAAAATATGTCTTGGACTGAAGAACAGCAGATGTGATTTAACAGTGCTGATCCCCAACTTGTGTATTCCATGTGCATTTTGATTTTCATAGTGTAATTTGCCAGAGACTGTTTGTGTCTTCTATGTCATTCTCACTATTAACAACAAATTCTCCACTAAATGACTCCTACTAAAATCACAGTGTCTACTCAAAACACAAACCGTATTATTTTACATCCTATTTGCTACATATGCCTGACTATCATTAAATACTTCTCATTTAGTACATAGGTTGTATTATTAATAACATACTACAAATTCACTTGCCATTCAAGATAAAGGACAGTAACAATTTTTGAGGATATGTCCTCTAAAAAAAAAACTATATCTGGTGTTATGTGTTTGACTCTGATTGGGTATGTATGTGACTGTGTACATAACAGTATAGGGTCAACTCAATTTACATTAATATACCCAAATTGGATTCGGGTCGAGGACTTTAGCTGAATTTCACAAATCACCAAGATGTGTACATAATTCAGATCCAAATCTGCAGTTTGGGCCTTTTCAGATGAGGACATTTTTACAAAGAACACCATAGATTTTCAGCTACCCAATATTTTATATTATTTTATGTCACTTTAATTTATTTTTATGTATTTAAGTAACGTATCATGTTATTTTTTTTAATTTACATTTTTTCTTTGTATGTGTAAGACAGTGTGTGTATTTGTGGCACTGTGTGTGTGAATGTGCATTGTGTGACTGTGCATTCACCCCAACTGTCCCACTTTGCACGGGACTGTGCTGATTTGGGGGGTCTGTCCTGTCAAGCTCTACCACTGTCTTGCTTTTTAGGACAGATCTCATTCTCTGGTGTCCTGGACACTGCACACATGCAGAATTATGCACATGACCAGTACATTGATTGCGATACCAAGGTAGCATCATAGCACCTACACTGTACCTCCCAAGGTCTGCCCACCTGTGTCCTGATTTGCAGGGGGAAGAAGTTGGGAGGTATGCACTGTGTTTGAGATGTTATTTGTTTGATACTATGGATTTATTCACGAAAAAGAGGATTGCAAGAAATCAAGAAGGGCATTTCAATTCATCTGAATGGGAGGATTTTTCCAACTCTATACTATTTTGGCACTAAGTTTGTAATTCCCTTCCAAATTCCCTGCAGTTCTCTCTTTCATGGATAAAGCCTTGTGTGTAATTATTTGAGGCACAGTGGTAAAGTGTGTATAACACTGTGACTATGTGTGAGTGACACTGTGTTTGTGAAATTGTGTGTGTGTGAAACCTCTGGGGCTATTCACTGCAAATTTGGGAAACAGAGCAAAAATGGGTACATTTTGGGGAACAGAGTGACAATGGGCAGGTTCTGATGGACAGAATGACATAGGCAAGTTCTGGGGCATAAAATCGAACTATGACAAGCTATGTGGACCAGTGTCAAGGAGTGAGGGTAGAAAGTGTTATGTTTGTAAAGGGTAAGAATTAATGATAGTGTCAAAGAAACTTGGGAGGAGATGAGAAAATTCCAGCACCCAGGCATCCAGTGACCAGAGGCTTGTCCACCAGGAACAATGTTAGTGCCTATCTTTGGTTGCACCAGATGCCCATCAACTTACAGGTGGACACAGTTATGGGATTAGAAAAAGAGAAAAGTGCATGCTATTTTGGTCAGCCATTGGTTTTATTTGTAGTTTCTATAGTCTGCTTGAAATGTTGTTTCAAATATTGCCAGCTAGTTCAGAATTACCTGGCTCATGTCATACTACTACATACTTAGGTATTTAAAGAGTTATTGATAGGTAAACATTACAATTTATTTTACATTGGTTCCACAAACAGTCATAGTTATTGTTCACGATCTCTCGCCACATTAAAAAAAAAAAGATTGGAAGGGGTTTAATCATAGGTATTTTGGCAATTTTTGACATCCGCCCACATGCAACCATTTTTCCTTTGGTATGCAGTGTCTAAGGAAATGGATAGTGCACATCTAATATGCATTTATAAATTTGGCTCTTTCTTTTATGTGACACATACTAGAACAGATTTATCACTTTATAATCTTATGGTTTTCCTTTTCAGGGTGGTTATTGAGAATTAACAATACCACACTTAGATTTCATCTCTAAACCCTTATTCAGATTTCTTTCATTCCTTAAATGATACATCCTAGGCCACCAGCAATAGCAGTTTAAAAAGATGCAGACCTTGAATGTGGCAAAAAAAAACAAAAAAAAACACAAATATCTGATTAGAACGAACTATCTGCTTTGTGTGCGGGATCATTCTTTATGCAAATTTATCATTAACTAAGCCTAATATGTTGCAGAAACAGATAATTATATTAAAATACCACAGGTTAAACCAGTGCAGAGTGCTGCAAATAATTCTTGAATATTGCTTTAGATGAGTCATGGCTTGTTTTTTTATAGTGATGATTTATCTTTAAAGGGACATTGTCAACTAAACCTTTTTATGCTGTGAATGCAGAGCATTAACATGATGACAAATTATCTCTACATTATATTAGCAGAATTACGGACAAATGTGTCTCCACATAAGAGGAAAACAAGCCGGCTCCACCGTTGGCAGTAAACATACCTCCTATATGTTTTGGGAAGATGGGTGCTCCGTCCGTGCTGCAGCAAAAGCACCATAGGCGAAAATAGAAAAAATTGTGGACAAAGGACGCATGCACTCCAAACTCCAATATGATTGTAAAACTTCCGATTTATTCCAAAAAATTTAAATGGATCACAGGGACAATAAATACAAAGACAGGGAAAGGACGAATGCCTTACATGTTTCGCGTGCTCACACGCTTAATTATAGGCTTAACAATAGACTGAATTCACAGAGACTAAATACAAAAGTCCACCAATGTCAATTAAAAATCAATTTAATTTATTTAAATTCAGTTCTCCTACCACGCCTCATTTAACACTTTCATCACACCATCTCCTCTCCTATGCTGCAACATGATTAACAAGGTTTTTTAATTAACTTGATTTAGATGACCTTTCTATGCATTGGTGGAACTTTTGTATTTAGTCTCTGTGAATTCAGTCTATTGTTAAGCCTATGATTAAGCGTGTGAGCACGCGAAACATGTAAGGCATTCGTCCTTTCCCTGTCTTTGTATTCATTGTCCCTGTGATCAATTTTAATTTTTTGGAATAAATCAGAAGTTTTACAATCATATTGGAGTTTGGAGTGCATGCGTCCTTTGTCCACAATTTTTTCAATTTGTGTCTCCACATACACTCACATCATCCCTCTGCAACAAGATCCGAGTGTTCCATACGTGTTCCTGAGTTTTCTCTTGGACCCACATACGATCACATCATCCCTCTGAAACAAGATCAGACTGTTTAATGCCCTCCCACCCCCCGGTTATTTTCCTTTATGGGTCTGGTTCACCAGATGATGACCTCTAATCAACCACAAGACAACTCACCCCTCTACATAATTATTAGCCGCATCTCCTACATTTAACTCACCTGCAGTGTCCATAGATTTTTATTTCCATGTGGCTGGAGTTTGTAGGCTTACAATGCGTCCATCTCAATCACCAATTAAGTAACCTCTGGTGTGACTCAATCAGCTCTCACAGTCCCCCCATATCCTCCATAACCACAATCTACTTCTATTTTTACCTTCCTGTCTTTTCTGCCTCTTCACTCTCCTTATGTATCTCATGTTCCCCATCCCCTGTAGAATGTAAGTTTGTGAGCAGGGCCCTCCGTCTCATGTTTTAGTCTGAGTCTGAAAATGTTTGTCTAATTTTGTTTGTAACTCCATTTTTATGCTGTACCTAAGCGCTGCATAAATTGCTGGCGCTTTATAAATAAATGGTAATGTAATGTTTTAAAGGATCAGAGGTGTCTTTGTTTTATTGCGATGGATGTTGTGGATTTATATGCAAATGACCTGCTGTTCAATGGGAAAAGTGCATTTTTTAAAAAAAAAATTTTTTATTGCATTTTCCAAAAACATTATTAAACAATGCATCCTGATCATACATAACCTGTTTTATACAGAATACATTTTAAACAAATAAAGATCCTTCTACTTCAGTAGCTTCTTCTTTCATATTTCACATCATCATGTGAAACCTTAGAAAACATTACTTAAAATTACATTCACATTAGCATCACTGACATTCATGCATATAGTTAGGTCCAATCATACACTACTAATTTTCATATAGACTACTATTTTATAGCGGCGTTATTATGTTATCCGGATTAATCAGTTTATCCAACCAATATCCCCACTTCTGTTTGTATACTGGGCCAGCACGAAATTGGGTATATATTCCATGTCCCATTTTAATTTGGAATATCAGCTGTTTGCTAACCTCAATCCAAGATGCTATATCTCTAGAGTTCCAACTTCTCGCTATTAACAGTTTAGCTGCTAGTAAAATGTGTATAGTAATATTCCTGATATTACCAGGAATCTCCTGATCAAAAACATGAAGTAGATAGTATTCTCATTTAAATGTAAGTTCTACATTTGTTATATCTCTCATCTGCTGACTTGTTCCACACAGGTTGAATCTTATCACACTGCCACCATATATACAACCATTTTTCTTGCAATATTTCAATTATTAAATGTATTTTCTACTTTTCACATCCTATTAATACTGCTTCAGGTTTTGCCATTCTGATTAAATCCACGCATGTAGTTAGCATGTTTTTCACATCATTCTGGGCCAATAGATCTCTTAAATGTATGCTTGTTAATGGAAATTTCCCTGCATAATATTTTAATCTGAAATAATTCAATATTTCCCCAAAGGGATATCTGATTCCTTATACATTTCTTGAAATGTTTTCAGACTTTTATGATTATATAAATTCTCTAATGTAGCTATACCCTTATCACACCATATATTAAGATCCAGGTCCTGAAAATGTATATACATTGTTTTGATAGGCCATGCTCAGAATCTTATTCCTTAAATGTAACCTTTTTTATTTTCCCTGTATCGATTTCCTGATAGCTTACAAGCTTTTGTTCAATCCTAAACCAACTTTCTGTTTTTGCGTTTTCTTGCTGTGTTGCCATGGCTTGTGCTAATTTCAGGCATTCTGGTAGTCCTCAATATCTGGGGACTTCCAGTCCACCCGGTTTGACTTTTAGAGCCATCCATTTCCCATTAATCCTTGGGTGTGTATTCTGCCAGATTGCTGCAGATTCTCCCTATTGCTGACTCCAACAAATCGACAATTTAGGACAAACAACTTAATCATTTTAAACAGATATGTCTATTTGGGTAAAATATAGGACTTAAGAATATTAATCCTTCCCCACCAAGAGAAGTATTCTACTCGTTTAGCTTTTTATTTGTTTGTAACAAAAGAGGGAGGGGGAATTTAAATCTACTATTTTACTATGGTCTGATCCAGTTTTTTTTTTTTTACAATTAACAGTATATTAAGCATAATAAGGCAAGTAAGGATATAAGAGTACATTGACGATAAGAGCCGGTATAAGATTCAGAGATGGAAAAGCAATCAAACGAGAGTGGTGAGGAGGAAAGGTGAAAGAGTCAGGAGAGCATGGAAAGACCAGAAAAAGGAAATTGAGTGTTGAAATAAGAAAATGGGGTAAACACCCCAGGTGGGAAAGACCACCCCTGGCAGAAGAGTACCAGGAAGAAAAAAAAAGGGCAGTGAAGCCACTTTCATGGCAAAAGGGTCTCATCGCCGCTCATTGATATCACGGAGGGTCGAGGGAAGTGCCCTGGGGGTACCATGACAGGCAGCAACGGAGAGACAAATAAAAATGAGCATAAGTGAAAGTTAAGGCATATATAGTGGGCATAATAACAGTTATAACAGAACAAGAGAGTCAACAGTGCTGTCCCTGTCAAAGAGAGCCTCTTGGTAGGTAACAAGCTGGAGGTTCTGCGGGCTTCTCACTGGGCTTGCTGGGTCGGGTCTGGAGCCTGATAGCCAAGCAGAGCAGGTGGATGGGGTCGACCATTCAGGGATCTTAATATTCGGTTGTCCTAAATCTCTCAGAAAGTTTTAAACCACTCCATACTGTGAGAGTGAATGGTCTGCTCCAGGAGTAGGAGATATCAGCAGCTCTTAATACTGATATAATGAGTTTCAGAGCCTTCTAGACCTGTAACGTGGTGCATGAGAGGTATGTGAAAAGAGAAATGTCAGTGTCCCGCACCTTGATTATGGGCATATTTCTGTAGGTTTGTAGAAGTGCATCCCGTTCATGATGGTAATGCAGGGTGCAGACCACATCATCAGAGGGGCTGGTAGTTGCACTTTTCACTTGAATCTTGTAAATCATTCAAGCTCCAAAGAGTTGTTGGGGTTCTATTTCAGTATGGTATCAAACAAGCCTTGAATCCGGGGTTGTAGATCCTCAGGGTGTGTATCATTAGGTAAGCAAACAAACTCTTAGATTGCCTTTGCGGCTACGGTTGTCGAGTTCTTCGACTTGCTGCAATGTATAGATTTGGTATTCCTGCTTTTGCATATGGAGGTTAAATGCATCCACTGTGTCGTGTAAGCAGGATGGATTCTTTCGAGTGCTGCGCCATCCATTTGCTTCAGATTGTGTTGGAGGCAGGTGGTGTGTCTGCACGCAGGGGCTGGAGTGCCTTGTCAATGATATCAGTCATGTCATCCTTTGTAGGTAGGTTACAAAATGCCTCCTGCCAGTTTCCAGGTGGGGATAGATGGATTTCAGGCTGTTGTGCACCCGAAGTTGACTCTTGCTCCGACACGCTGACATTTTTTTTATAGGCCCAGCTGATGGAACAGGCTCTTTATCTTAGGTGGGTCAGCCACTTTGTTTTGGTGGCCCATGGTAAGGTGGACAAGTCAGGATTTGCCGAGACACAGGCTGTTGGTGCAGAGCTGCAGTAGCATGGGACCGCCATGTTCAGTTGCCGGACATGCCCCATGGTAAGATTCAATTTTTATCCCTAAATAATTAATATGCTGTTTTGCCCAAATAAATCCAAATTGTAGTGACATATGTTCCCTTGTTATCTGGGAAATATTACTGAACAGTACTGTAGATTTTTCCAGATTTAATTTGTATCCAAACATATAGAATAACTATGAATAACGATCATTAATTCAGTTAAGGAAGCTACAGAATCGTGCATGGTCAAAATTATGCCAACAACATAGATTTGTATTTTAAATCTGTCTCAAAATATCTGATTTTCATGTTGGAATCGAATCGCTACAGACATTGTTTCTATAGTCAGCAGATACAAGAGAGGTGAAAGTGGGCATCCCTGCCTCACTCCAAATTCTATTTCAGACCATTCAGAATAAAAACTGGCCCTTTTAACCTTCTCTGAGGGTCAAATTTAAAGTGCCTTAATGTATGCCAAAATTTCTCCTTTCAGCCCACACATTTCCAGGGCCATATTCCTGAATGCCTGGCTGACCCTGTCAAAGGTTTTTGCAATGTCCAATAATGACATGGTCAGCATGGGCATCCAGCTCCTCTTCACTGCCGCAAGAATGTCTACCAAATGTCTAATATTGTTAATGGAAGATCTACCTGGGACAAAGCCCACTTAAGCGCTATGAACAACCGGGGGTATAATGTATTTTAGTCTCTGAGCTATTACAGAGGAATGTATCTTCACATCAACATTCATTAAAGCTATGGGTCTCTCGTTTTTAACCATTTATGGATCTTTATCTTGCTTTGCAATTGGTCCAATTTAAGCCTGAAGTAATGCTTAAGGGATTTCCTTTTCTTTTCCAAAGCCTTTAAATGCTCTCATCAAATCTGACTTAATACAATATTTTAATAATTATTAAATCTGTCAGGACCTGGGTATTTTTTCAATTTTAATTTGTCTATAGCTAACGCCACTTCTTCTATTTAAATTGGTAGATTCAGAATTGTTAGTTGGTCCTCTGAAATTCTAGGCAGGTACAGACTTCCCAGATATTCCCTAATAGCCTTTTCAGTGGATTGTATGGGCAGACTATGCTAGGAAAATGTTTTAATATTTATTTAGTTCCCCCCTTTATCTTAGCTATTACTTTCTTTATTTTTTACTATTTTAGTATTTGTGTCATGGAGTTTTCAGCTTTATTACTGAGGTAATATCAAGACCTTCTTAATGCAGCCAGCAATTTGTTGGCCCTCCATATCATAATATTTAATTTACTGATTTTTTGTTTTAATTCAATTAATTTCACCAAATGCAGACTTGGGATATCTTATGTCACATGATCTAAGTCCACATACAGTTGAGACAATGATAATCCTCTCTGTTTTTTTATCACTAATTTCCAATATTATTAGAGTGTCTAATGACACTTTTGAAAGCGCACCAATTTGTTGAAGCTTTGACCTCCTCTCCCCTACTTTCATTGAAGTAACAGTCTGTCCAATTGATAATATGTTCTATATTTTTCTTCCTTTTCATTAAATAATCTTGTATCTTTCAATCAGGTCTAGGAATTATAATCTGATCGTTAAGTTCTAAAATAATTAAACAGCGACAAGTTAAATGCTGGGGTAAGTCCTGTGAGTGCAATGTGAGTGCTGGGATAGGTCATGGGTGCTGAGCACATCCTATGAGTGCAGTCTGGGTGCTGGGGTAAATTAGTATCTCCACCCAGTATGTTTACAAGTTTATATCTCACACACTGCCCTGATATATACCCCACGCACAGGGCAATTCATATAACCTTGTGTACATACAGGGGCTTATGTATATCCCTGTGCATGGGGTATATATTAGGACATTGTTTCGATATATAACCTTTTGTACCTACTAGGTAGGGTTATATATCAGTTTTATCTATAAATAATACACTCTTCAAATGTGCTTTAAAATGCATGGTTTTCCCTTTTATGAACAAGAAAATAATGTTATCCTATAGGGCTGCTATACAACTATTTCCAGGGCTGGTTTTTATCCCCAGTATAGCACTGCTTTCACATCACATTCCTTGTGTATAATCTTAACCGCAAGGTCTTCTGAGAAGAGAACCACTACTTTTATCCTTTTATCTGACATGGACTCTTCATTTACTAACAGATAGTTTCTTTTTTTTACCCTTGTATAGGCTGTCCCCTGCCAGTGCTTATCCTGCAAAGCATAAATGTGCACTCTTTCCTTCTTTAAAAATTCAAAAACAATATGCCTTTTCTGAGGAGAGTTGATCTCTTGTGCATTTAGTGATAATATCCGGATCATTTGAAATAACCTTTATTCTGTCTTATCTTTTCAGATTTACCTCTCTGTCTGTCAGCAATGCTTACATTAAAAAATCAAAAAACAACATATAAAACATAAAAACACACCTCCCCCTTTATATATACCTATGTATCTCAACACTGGTTGTGGAAAACTCCACAATCCTTAGGGATCCCAACCCCAAACAATTTCAGAACACCAAACTGGGTGCAGGTGCTGCTCAGGGCAGGAATATGATTAAACAGGGAGGAACATAAGAAACAAACAATAAAGCAAAGAAAAAGGATACTGTAATAATTGGATACAGACAGGATGAGCCTGCACAACGTTGAGGGAAAAAAGCATAATTTGTTTCCTTCTCTCTCTCTAGTTTGTTTATTTCTCCTTCTCTCTTTCCTTCTCTCCAACCTCTACTGAATATCAAATGAATTAATGCCAATCTTCTTTGTTAATTCTTTAATCATATTAAATGATATATATTTATAAAAAGTGAAGTTCCTCCTTCTTATGTAAACTTATTTAAATCTATGTATTCTTTTTTTCTCAAGCTACTATTGCATTGATAAATATTAGACATGTGCAAAACTAAAATTTTCGTTTTCGTCCATTCGGATATAAATGTTATTTATTTCGTCCAAAACAAATTTCGTTCATTACTGCATTCGTTTGAGATGAAATTTGTTCATTATTTTTGTTTCGTTTTATTCATTCGTACGAATTGACCTATTTTAACCTCTCTTTCGGTTTATAGACTTGTTTATGGAATATATTTAATGCTATTGGCTTTCTATAAACCGAAATATAGTTGAAATTCAATTTGTATTTACTACATACATTCCATAAACCGAAAGTCGTTCATTATGTCGGTTTATGGAATGTATGTAATGCTATTGGTATTCTATAAACCGACTCTATTTCGTTTTATAGAAAGCCAATAGCATTACATACATTCCATAACCCGACATAATGAACAACTTTCTGTTTATGGAATGTATGTAGTAAATGACTTTGGCATTCTATAAACCGAAATAGAGTCCCCATTCATACGAATTGACCTATTTCAACTCTATTTTGGTTTATAGAAAGCCAATAGCATTACATACATTCCATAAACCAAAAGTCTATAAACCGACTCTCTTTCGTCGGTTTTTTATAAACCGACTCTATAAACCGACTCTATATTATAAATCTTATATTTATGTGGCGGGTATGAAGAGGAGACCCACTTCTTGGCTGAGGCAATTATAGAGTTTAATGACATTAATATTATTATTAAATTGCCTCAGCCCAAGCCCCTCATCTCCATATATAATATTAGATTATTTATATTAGAGAGTAGGGCGGGGGTCAGCAACTTTTTTCCAGTAGGGGGTCAGAAACAAAGTCTACAAAGTGATGGCCTGGCCACATTTATCTATTGTACAATTATAAACAATAAATATATAAATGTATACATATATCACATGCCTAAACATATCTATTTAATTCTATCTCTTCTTATACTATGAATTTTTGTTTGAATGTATTACATGCAGCAGTTTTCATATCATATTCAACTATTTTTGCATGTAATACAAATGTCTTATTTTTATTCCCTTCTTCTGCACCCACATTGCCCCTAAATGACTTAACACAGCACTTGCCATGTACTTAACAATTGGCTTGCACTAATAGTGCACACACATGATTTGGAATGCCACCGTGACAATTTGTCCGACACAACATACCACAGAACATACCATAGTGTCACTTTGCCCCATCGTACATTTTATTTTACCCACAGAACATGCCAAAGCATCAAATAAGCCACAATCAGGTTCCAATTAAAATAATCAGCCAGTTTGCCCAACATATGCCATAGTTTGTCCAGTAAAATATGCCACAGTTTTCCCATTAAAATATTCCCCAGTGGCATATTGATATGCCACTGAAAATTTGCTCATTGATATGCCACTGATAATTTGTCCATTAATATGCCAGTGATCATTTTCCCATTAACATGCCACTGACAATTTGTCCATTAATATGCTCCTGGTAATTTGCCCATTCATTAATATGCCAGTGATTATTTGTCCATTGATATGCCACATATAATTGGTCCATTAATATGCCAGTGATAATTGGTCCATTAATATGCAAGAGATTATTTGTCCATTAAAGGGACTGTCTAGTCTCCAAACTCACTTTGGTGCATGTTGAAGACTACTGCTTGCATAGTGCAAAAGGTTTTTTCCCCATTAACATGTGTCACAGCTTGTCCATTAATATGCCATCTTTATTATAGCACTTGTCTCAGGACAAACTGAAAAAGGAGACAATCATAAGAGCAACGTTCAGGTGCAAGAATGATAGTCCTGGGTTTGGTGGATGCCAGGAACTTGTCTGACAGCATTGTGCAAACTGTAAATTTTGATGGAGGAGGGATACTGGAATGGGGTTGTTTTTCAGGTTCTGGGATAAGCCCCTTACTTCCAGTGAAGGGAAATATTCATATTTTGGACAACGCTATGCTTACAACTTTGTGGGAACAGTTTGGGAAAGGTGCTTTTCTATTCCAGCATAACTGTGCCCCAGTGCACAAGGCAAGGTCAATTAAGACATGGTTGGAGGAGTTTGGCATGAAATACTTTGACTTGGGCCCACAGAGCCCTGACCATCATACCATTGAACACCTTTGGGATGAACTGAAGCAGAGCAGAGATTGCAAAGCCAGGCCTTCTCATACAACATCAGTGCCTGACCTCACAAATGCTCTACTAAACATATTGGCAAACGTTCCCACAGAAACACTCCAAAATTCTGTTGAAAGCCATCCCTTAAGAGTGGAAGCTGTAATAGCCGCAAAGGGAGGATCAACAACATATAAATGTCAATGTATTTAAACACTGACCATTGGTCTTGCTTGATTTACTTATAATTGAAAATTGAGTGGTTTAGTGGTTTATTTAAAAAAAACAAAGTTTCTATACAATTGAATATCTCCCAAGTGTCCCTATTTAGAAGGGAATTCCCTTGTCCCTCATTTCTCCCTTATTGTCTCTCTTTTTGGGGATCTCAAAATGTTTGGTAACTATAACTGTATCACAGTGCTCCAGAGCATTATAACTTGCAATAAACAATTTTTTAAACTGCATTAAATGAGTTTTTATAGTAATTACATACCAGTTTATCCTCTAACTGGCAGCTGCAATGCTTCCATGGGAAGTGGGCAGCCATCTTGTCAGGGGGATGGGACACTTCATTGCGGCTGCATCCGCCCAGCCACTTCACCGCCAACTCTGCACCACAAGAGAGCTCGTCGCTGGAGATTTCATAGCGGGACATTTCATCGCTAAAGGTAAGTTTATTTCAGTATTTTAGCTATTTTTAGGAGGTGTTAGTATTAGGGATAGTATTAGGGTTTAGGGGGTTCATTTTAGTATTAGGGGTCGGGGGTTAGTATTAGGGTTTAGGGTGTTAGTATTAGGGTTTAGGGGGTTAGTATTAGGGGTCGGGGGTTAGTATTAGTGTTTAGGGGGTTAGTATTAGGGTTCAGGTGTTAGTATTAGGGTTAGAATTAGGGTTTAGGGGGTTAATTTTAGTATTGGGGTTCATTTTAGTATTGGGGTCTGGGAATCATTTATTAGGGGGGGTTATTTTCGTTTTACTTTTACATTTGTAAGAGCTGACAGTTCAGCGCTGAACTGTCAGCTCTTACATAGCCGTGGCCGCGATGAAAAGGCTGCTGTATTCTGCATTGCTGACAGTTCAGCGTTCTAACTGCCGCGCTGTACTGTCAGCAATGAAGATGCAGCGCCGAAGTGTCCTAGACCCCTTGTCGGCAAGTAAGCCCGCATGCATCTGTTAAGATTCAAAGGAATCAAGTGTTAAAAAAAAAAGTTTAGTTGTACTTAAAGTTATTTTGTAAATAAATAACTTTAACTTTTTTTAAAGTTATTCCCAGAAAAATACAAGTGTCTCTTTCTGCCCATTTGAAATGTTGAGATGTATGCAATTGATACTATTATTTCTATGAGAATAAACATTCAGTTTTGTTATTCCGGTCTCAGAGCAGCATTGTAAAGTGAAGTTATTATAATGAAATAATAAATAATAAAATAATACTTTTGTTTCTTAACTTGCATAGGAGATATGACATGTGGGATCTGTGTTGCTTTAGCTGCTATAATAATATATAATATCAGCCACTGGTTGTCTGAAGGTCACATAAAGATTAGTTTAGCAGTAACAGTAGAATTAAATATTGCCAGTTTGTTTTATCAAATAAAATTGAAAAATACATTAAATGTATTTTGAATTCAAGCTTTATTGGAACGGAATATTGTATTTATTTACAATCATAAATACGTACAATATCTTAAGACTAATATAATTAGAACATATCTGGAGATCCTTCAACAGTAAATACATTTTGCTTCTGGATTCTTCCTTGAAGTGAAATATGTCAAAACAGACAAGATGCATTATTTAATATAAACTTCAAAGAGTAATTGTATGTGCAAAAAATGTAAACCTAATCCCTCTAAAATTATTGTCTGTCTACTTGTGAGATTGCTGCCATGCTTATCTTGAAAGATTCCTGCCCTTTCACATATTAAATGATATACAATCATCACACACACATTTTCAGAATAAAGAAAATGATTTGTAATGTTTGCACTGGAGAAAAGCTAAATATTTTAATATTATGATGCTAAATATCCTGTACACCTGAATAGATAGCAAACTGTTTCTGTATGTATTTCTTAAAGATATATAACCATGTAACCTATACTAATATAGTGGGCGTTCTTTATCCTTAGTGAAACAGCCTAGATACCAATCACTTCCCTGTCTCACTACTTGTTTGTTTCCTTGCTGACTAACTGATAAATATCCCTTTGGTACCATCTTCTTTCAAGAGTCCCATAATGCCACTTAATGACAATTGCTCTAAACCTCAGTGATGGTTTTGCAAGAACATAGGATATGCATACCCTCCTTCAACGTCAGGCACTACTGCCCTTAGAACACACCATCCATAACAATCTCTTAGCATTTAGGTCCTGAAATTAGCACTTTTATGTCTGCTCTATGGTCTTATTGCACTTTTTAAATTACCTGTATGGATTCAGTGCCTATTTATTGCAGTGAACCATTGCAGATATTCAGGAGATGTTTACTATATTTGTTCTTCACTCGATACCCCTCTATTTCTTGTGAGTAGACATGTGTATATATATGTTTTTATTTTACATTGTAATTTGATGTGCTTTAAATGTAAATTCAACTGCACTGGGACGTTTGCTTCTTTTTGTTTTAAAGATAAATACATACCTTTGAGAAACTCACTCTGTTGTCAATTCGACAAGCACTTAAAGTATATGAGTGACTCTGTTGCTGAATTTGCAGCTGCCATCTGTCTCCTGGATGTATTTCCAGGGTGTGCTCTCTGTTCGGAGCACACAAACTCCGGAAATAGATGGCGCTGCTCCGTGATATTTGTGCGGCGCACACATAGCACATATGGAGCATCCGCCACTGGTGCTCAATCAGTTTATTCCCACAAGGAAGCATATTCAGGGATTTTTCAAATAAAGAAGACCATACTGTCACCTACTTATATTTATGGCTGACAGCAGGGTGAGTCAAACAAAATAAATATTTTTCTTTGAGATGACATTACTGTCCCAGTGTTTTTTTCCCCCTTCTTCTGGATCAACAAATAAGGGTATGCGGAATAGTTGAACCTGATGGACTATATGGAATCTATTCATAAAGCCCAAATATGGGCCACATTTGGCCCAGATAAGGGATAATAGCCGAACTGTCCATATGTGCTATAGCCCAGGATGTGACTATAAACCACTGTTACATGGGAGTAAATATTCCATATGGCCATCTGACCATGTAGCACATCACTGCATGATACTTCCGGTGCAACATACCCCCTCTTTCCACTGCACCAGCTTTGTCCCCACGTCTCTTGTAAGTGCAGTGGTCACCACTGCAACTGGACCGACTAACCTACATGGCCCAGGCAACCCCTGCACTGACAAGTGATGTGAGGACAAAGCTGCTACTGTGGACAGAAGGTGTGTATTGCCCCAGTGGTATGTGGTGATCTGGCGAGGGGGCCATCCTGGCTCAGTGGTTTCTAGTCAGGCCCGTGTCTCACATAATTAATGGTTCCCTTTTATTTCAACAGTGGACAACAGTGTATTGCCATTTAGTGATGCCTTCCACACTGTGGATACTGTACTGTACAATGATAAAAGTGACATGTTAATATAACCATATAACCCAACACCTGTTGATGATGAACAATAATCAGTGATTTGATGACAACTTACCAGAAGGACATCAGCATGGGGTAGTTGGACCTTACTGACTTTTAATAGGAGATCAATAACAGTTTACAAACTTTTTTTTAAAAATCATGCTATTTGGCCATGAATTTTCATGGGCTGCCTCCGGCACTTACAATAGATCTTGACCAGATATTTGTAAATCTTGGGAACAGTATATACATATGGACAGGAGGGAACTGCTTATGTTGATATTTATGTTTTAGTGATATGAGTAGCTTTAAGGGATCATTGTAAACTAAAAGTAATGCTTTAGGAAAAGATTTATGTTTCTTCTTGCATTAGATGCTTGGTTATTATTGCAGGATAGCATTCCAATATATGCTTTAAGCAAGAACAGCAAAGTCACTGCCTTGTCTGTGGTGTGAATTATTATAGTAGTGTATGTTGACAAACCTTTAAATTATCCTGTCCCTTTTTGGAGATACTGAACCTTTGAGACTGGAGAAGAGGCTAAGATTACTCTTGTACAAGGTTAGTAAGAGACCCATTATTGGAATGAGGATCAGATTATTAGAATATGAATCTGAAATGGGTCTGAGAAGGAAAGCTTTCTTATAAAATGAAAAGTAAAAAAAAAAAAGCAATGGTGGGTGTGAATGTTGCTTAAAATGCAAAATAAATAAATATAATTTGAAAAAATATCTCTAACAAATAAACTTTGCTAAATAGGTTTAATTGGTTTATTACCAATTGTATTATTTGCCACTAAGTTTACAGATGCTGCCAAATTTCTTTCCTGGTCTTGCACCCTAGAAGGTGGATGATTTAATAGTTTGTCAGTAACATCCTCAATGGGGAGAGTAGGAAAAAAGGGAGCTTTGGGAGCTGGGCAGTTATTATTACATGTTATTTATATTTTTACATAGAAATAGCATCAGGTTTGTCAAGGTGTGGAACACATTTAGGTATACATTTATATGTATAAAATACAAAAGAAAAATATCAAATAGTGAATATTTTTTAAGTAAATAAGATAACATACAATGTCATATTATATTTGCAATATTTAAAATGTAGCGAAAATTCATGTACTTTGTTTCCATGCAGTCAACACATTTTCCGGAATTTTCTGGAAATGACAAGAGTAACCTTCTGGGCGTCTACGAAAAACAACCCAATACTCATCATTCTGTTTCTGCTTAGAACAGTACATCCACTATTACAATTATAAGCACTGAACAGTGTAACCATTTCTATATTTGTAAGTAGATGACACAAAAAAATACATGTTTCCATGAAACACTGTTTTACATAATTACAGTGAATGAAGTCTTTGTGACTCTTGTAGTTATCACACTTTCTAATTTTGTTTTAAACCTAGAGGTATTTTACTTAAAATAGAATGCCATCTGGATAAAGAACAGGGTTGAGTCACTCGTCTGGCCTTTGGTCGGGTCAACTTCTTTATACAGTTTTTACAATGCTCAAAAGGCATAAATTCTAGTTGTGACATCAGCCGTGTGACGACAAACAACAATGTATTACGATGTTTCTTTCTAAAATTAACGACCCACTTTTGTTTGATTGTTCTTTGCTGTTTTCACAATTGTACACAGTGTAGGTGTTGGTATTGCTTGTAAAAAGCTTGTTTTTTATCATTCAGTTTCTGTCGGAAAAAATAAATAAAGAGTTTGATAGATTTATATTTATGTAGATATATATATATATATATATTTTTTTTTAAAAATGATGCATGCAGTATAGAAGTATTATTACACATTAAAACTATACTAAATTAATGTGTGTCCCTACTGTACGCAAATAAAGAGTATAAATACATATATACACTATCATTTATTATCATGTTTGTGGTTTATGTATAATATATTTGTAGCTCACATTGGATTTCCTTACCTACCTGCATACACAAGGTGTTATTTTGTGATGTATAATATAAAAGGTTTTTTTTTACTTTTAAATATACAGTAGGAAAGGATCATCATTTTCTTATACCTTCTGAAATAATAATAATCATAAAAAAACACCTTTATCTTTTGAATGTATACTTGACTCACTATTTTTGACCACACAATTTGCTTTATTAGAGTGCAATAGAAAAATTGTGTTAAAAAATTAGTTGATAATTCACATAGTTAAATAGAGCCCAATAAGTTAGCATTCATTTAAAGGAGACACCATTCCAGGGTTGAAATCACCAAGATTCTACCAATAGTTACCTTGTTAAGGTAAACATTAAGGGATCTATTGACATAGCACCAAAATGCTCTATTCGGCTATTCAGTATAGCATATTTTGCCTGTATTTCGGCTATTATACACTATATTATTTCACTGAATTGCAATTAGGTGATTTAACTCAAACTTCAAGGATTTGGAGAATAGCACATTTTAGGACCAAAAAAGTACCGTCCCGCCATCATGTAACATATATCAGAGTCCTATTTAATTTCCAAAGCAAGGATGCCAACATCGGTTCAAAGTTCAATATTATCTACTGTGGAACTGAAATGGTAACTTTACATGAATAACAACTATGTTAAGCAGGGGCGTAACTAGAAACCACTGGACCCCAGTGGGAAAATTGCCACAGGGCCACTTGTCCAACCAACACATTTCCACATGATATCAGCAGTACAATACACCCCCACTCTCCACAGTACCAGATTTCTCCTCACATAACTTGCCACACTACCAGTTTTTCACACATGTCAGTGCAGTGCAGTGGTTGCCTAGGGTGGGCCCAGTTGCAGTGACATGACTAGGATGTGAAGGTTTCAGAAACAAGTATAAGTGGTACTGTATCTTTTTCAATGAGTTAATGTTCCCCGCAAAAAATAACCTTGATTCTTTGCCTGTTAAAGTATAATTTCAGAAAATTCCGATATTCCGCTATTTTGTCAGATCCAAAATAATTTTAGACCAAATCAGTGTATCTTGAGTCGACCCTATAGTACATTACATTACCATTTATTTATATAGCATCAACAATTTACGTAACGCTAGGTACAGAGCATAGAAAGGGAACTACATACTAAGTTAGACAAACTAGAAACAGACTGGTACATGAGGTAGAGAACCCTGCTCACAAGCTTATAATCTAGAGGGAATGGGGTCCATAAAACACATAAGGGTTGAAGAGGCCAGAGGGATTGAAGTTGTAATAACAGTAGTGTGGATGGGTGGCACTAGGTGGGATAGGCCAGAGATGAGTAGTGTGTGTTTCAGCTAGGTGGGAACTGCTAGATGTAAAGTGACAGGTGTTCTAGTGGGTTGGGTAGTTTTCATTAAAGAGGTGGGTTTTGAGGGAATTTTTAAAATTTGAAAAGGAGGGAGAGAGCTGGATGCTCTGCGGAAGGGAGTTCCAAAGAGAGGAAGAAGCTCGGGCAAAGTCTTGCAGTCGCGAGTGAGAGGTGGTGACGAGGTTGGAGGAGAGTTTTAGTCCCAGTGAGGAGCGCAAAGGTCATGCAGGGAGGTATCGGTTAACAAGAGAGGCAATGTATGGAGGGGTGGAGGAGTGGAGGGCTTTGTAGGTTAAAGACAGAATTTTAAATGTTATCCTTGAGCAGACGGGGAGCCAGTGGAGGGCGTTGCAGAGAGGAGCCACCGAATCGGACCGACGTGCAAGAAAGATGAGTCTGGCAGCTGTGTTTTGGATAGATTGCAGGGGAGACAGATGAGCCAGAGGTATTCCAGTCAGGAGACCGTTACAGTAGTCAAGGCGAGAGATCACAAGCGAGTGAACTAGTATTTTGGCGGTCTCTTCGCTGAGGAACGGATGAATACCTGCGATGTTCCTTAGGTGCAGTCGACAGGATTTGGCATGGGGCTGAATATGTGGAATGAAGGAGAGAGCAGAGTCAAAAGTTACCCCAAGACATCGGACATGGTCAGCTGGTACAATTGTAGATAATCAGTTCTGTTTTGGAAAGGTTAAGTTTCAATTTTTTAGATTTTTTCAATACAGGTACGATTTGGGCTTGTTTGAAGGGTGACGGTACTATTCCAGAGGACAGAGAGAGGTTGATGAGATGGTTTAGAGTTGGAGAGTGCAGAGGGGAAAGAGAGGATACAAGGTGAGACAGGATGGGATCTAGCACACAAGTAGTAGATCTCGAGCAGGAGAGCAGATCGTCTACCTCATTCTCAGCAACAGGGGAGAAGATATTCAGAGTGGGTTTGGGGGATGGGAAAGAGGCAGGAGGTAGTTGGGGAAAGTCACAGGAGATGAAGTTACACCTGATCGCATCAACTTTGTTTTTGAAGTGCGAGGCAAGGTCTTGGGCCGTAAGAATTGAGCAGGGCGGAGGAGCAGGAGGACAGAGGATATAGGATATATTTATATAGTATAGAAATATATCATAGTTTAGATAAAACGGAGTTGCCCTCCCGAGTAGATACTATCCTACAGGACAGACTATTGTAGTGCTGTCTGTTCTCGGGAGCTCGTGCACCCACCCCATTTTTTGCTCACTTTAGATCAGTGTTTCTCAACTGGTGGGTTCTGACCCAAAAGTGGGTCGCGAGCTGGTGTGGAGTGGGTCACAGACTTGTGCTTCGGCTTTGTCAAAAAAGTCTAATTTTTGTTTGGAACCATGATGTAGCACTGTCTCAAGCTGAGAAGCAGTCAAGGAACAGATGGCACTGTTTCAAGTGCTGCTGATATCTGTTCCTGTAAGTCCTCTAGATTTATTCAAGGATTTATTGTTTACTTTGGGGATACAGTTTTAAAATTCGCCTGAGAGGGGTCAACTGAAGTTTGGGCTTGATGCAGCAAATACACACCAGCGAGTGTTTAATGTACCTATCTTTGGAGAGTGGGTTCTCAGCTTTGGCTCAGCTGAAAACAAAATATAGGAACATAATGGAAATTAAACACGACCCCAGAGTAGCTTTGTCTACCATCACCCCAGACTTTGAGACACTTATCCGAAGCAAAAAACATCCCCAGCTTTCCCATTACTTCTAATTAGTTTCATATGTTTCAAAGGCTTTTTTTGGGGGGGTGGGGGGGTGTTAACTCAATAGCACTTACTTTTTCACTTACACTGAGATTACTGCACTATTTTCTTGTGAAGCCATGTTTTATGTGTTTTATGTCTTGAATAGTACATATACACATTGTGGAATATGGTACAAAGTGTTTTGTGGAATAAATTATAATGTATCGGAAATTATATTATTTTTGGTTCATGACCAAGGGCAAATGTGCGTCCTGAGGTTATATACTGGTTAGATACAATAAATGGCGTAGTAAAGGGCTAGTTATGTTGTTTTGACACAAAGACACCCCATGATGTGGGAAACAGCCTCTATATTTGGAGAAGCAATAAATATTTACAAGTGCATTCTTGGTATGCATGCTCTAATCTAGTTAACATAGAACGACACAATGAACGTAACCATGAAATACACATTCTGGATACTGTAAAAGGGAACTTTTAAATATCAGAAATGTCAGGGCATGGTTCTCATATTTATATTACACACACCATTCAATAGCACAAATTTGGAGGTATGCAAGGCATGCACTAAGAGAATGATTTGTAGATAAAGCCTATTTAGAAACAGTGACCTGAATGGTATCTTATTCTCATGAGCTCTCTTAAACATTCTGTTTATAATAAATATGCACATTGTTTAAACAGCCAATTTCAAAACAAAGGAACCGCTATATGATGCTTGGGATTTCCTAATTTTGCAACAATTTATGACACAAGACAAAAGTCAGAGGATCTACCCAATATAGCCCGATCTGGCCCAAAATGGATTAGCAACGGGCAATTTTATAGAATTTCAGAAATCTTGGAAATACCACTTTTCAATATCCATGAATTTGGGTCTGCATTGGCTGTTTGGTTATGTGGCGATCACCTCCAAACATGCACAGAATATGGGAAATATATACAAAATTTGCACATATCAATTCTCAAGATTTTGGTTCAAAAAGTGAGTATAAAAGTGTTGAAGAAAACATATTTTAAACACAAAAATATTCATATACAATTATAATATATTAATTATACTGGCCCTTCAAATTAAAAAAAAAATCCCTGGCTATGTGCCCTGATTCTCCCTTTTAATGAACAGGGCTGGGAGCTGGCCAAATGGTTTCTAACCCCTAAATAATGCATATAATAAAATGAAGCTTCCTAGTGGTCTAGAGGCTGCCCAAATGCCTCCAGGCCCCAACCAAGTATATATATATATATATAAAAAACAGGGTCCGAAGGCTGCCCAAATGCTTCCAAACACCTCTCCTTATAAAATATATTATGCCCCCTGGGATCTGGGGGGAGGCCAAATGCTCCCAGATATAAATATCAAACTATCAGAAGTCATTCTACTCTATTCGCTAAACACTGAGCTGTGGGGAATTGACAAGGGAATTGTAAAAAAAACCTGATGTGTAAATTGGAAAAAGTCTTTCCAACTCAGTTATTAAATCTGGATTGTTACAACTGTCATTTCACCACAAATTAACTTTCTGTCAGAGTTAGTATTATTCTGCTGTCTGCAACAATTGAGTGTGTTGTTTAATCACATACAAGTGATTCACAAAAATTAGCCAATTATTTAAGGACACCATTCAACAGCTGCTTTGTTTACACCACTGTTATAAATCATGATTGAAAATAACAGTAAATGACATAAGAACCATTGTGTACGTGATGTCTGTCTTCTGAAATAAACAGGAAAAAGATGCTGAGCTAAGAGCAATGACTACTTCCTATGATAGACAACTTAATCAGTTGGAAAAGTTTCTCTTTCATACATTCTGTGTCTGGGAAACCCCTTTTTTTTTATGAGTGCACGTAACAGTTCAGTGACTGTGAATACAAAGGCTGTCATTTCCTCAACTGTAATAGTCTTTGGCTGGTATTTTTTAATTTTTTTTTTACCATCCAGGCAGATTTATTTGTCTGACTAAGGAGTGACATAACCCTGGCCAAAAGTAAATTGACAGTACCGTACACCCACGTGGTTTGAATGACACAGTTTTATCAAATATAAAATAGTTCATGTTTTATTTATTGGTTTGAGACGTGACTGGAAAATAAAAGAATGAATCAGCAGAATTGTAGTTGTGTGTAAGCAATGACTGGATGGACTTGCAAGGCAAATAATGATCTCGCTAGACACAAAGTAAAACTTTAGTTTTTATTTATTTTTTTCAAAAAAACAAACAAACATATATTTAGATTAGAGAGACATGATCTGCCTGATGGGTTTTGCTGTTACAATTTAGTGAGAAGTTATTGAACTTCTCACTATGAGGGTGTAAAGATAATGATATGATACATTATATACCCATAGATATATTTAATTCTGAAAATCTATGTAGGGGCCACACTGGAAAGAGAAGAAGGAGATCAACAATTAAACCCTGAGACAATACTCTTTGCATCTTTATTCTGAAATCTCAGCTCATTAGAGCTCAAACAGGTCACCCATCTAATATTTTAGTTAAAACCTTCCCAAAACATCTAGAAGGAGTCATGCTTCACCATATATCTTCTGTTTGCTTTGATGATTGATCTGTCCTGCTTCAGTAGAAAAGGTAAGGAGGAATTCTGCAGCATTTTCACCTTTGCTGACGTAAACAATTTGGCAATAAAGACAGTGGCAGGACAAGAAAGTCGAGGTCAGAAATGTTTCAGGGCAGGGGCGTTCCTAACATATTGGCAGATCCTATTTTGACAACCCCCTCCCCCATATCCTATCAGTCACTTTCTGTTCCCATATTTTCTTGTCTGTCTCTTAACCTACATCCCATCTCTTCCGGTTGTTTATTTTCTCTCCTCCATCCCCACCTTGTCTGTCTATCTCAACCCCATTGTCTGTATTTCTCCCTCCTTGTGGCTCTCTCTGCCCATTTCCCCTTGTCTGTCTCTTTCTCCATCATTTCCCCCTGTCTGCCTCTCTCCCTCCATGTTAGCCTCTCTATCCCTCTTTTCCCCATTGTTTGTCTCTCTCCTCCTTCCAACCCCTTTCTGTGTCTTTCTCTCCCTTGTTGTTTTTCTCCTTCATTTTCCTAACTTTGGGTGCCCACTCGCATCTTCAGCTCATTGTGCTTCACAAACACAGACCTCAGTAAGAGCTGCTTCCACTAGGCATCATAATATTTTCACTGCCCACCACTGGCATTTAAAGGGTGCACGGTAGAAAAATATGTCCTGAATTAAATATGCAGTAATAATACACAGGAGCTGGCACTCACAGTGATAGGATATATTCCAAAAGATAGCAATGTTTGAATCCAACAGGATCTTTGTTGAGCTCAATAACAATCCTGTGTATTATTACTGCCTATTTGAGGATCAAGGTGGATGGCCTGGAACCCATTCAGTAGAGTGAGGATCCATATTATCATCTTTTCTACTTAATTAAATATGTCCCCTGAGGATCAGTGATGCCCTTGCTCCATTCTTCCACCCAGGGAAATGGGCCATCCAGAAATAAAAATATAATAAATAAATAATCCACCAATCATAAAAAGTGTGGGCTGGCAAAGCAAAAAAGAAAACAAAATAAATGTGTACGCTCCTAGTACTAATGGTTTGCCCTTAGTGGAGGGCAGACAATAATAAAAATCTCATCTCAGAAGGGCTCAGAATAATACTGGAGAGGCTTCTGATTTCGGTGAATGTGATCAAAATTGCAGTCATTTAGTTATGACACAAAACGTCATCCTGATCTCCCTATTGAAATCACTGGTGGACTGCACACAGCCTGTGACACCCTCTAAATCCTCAAACACATGGCGGATCACCCCCCCACCTCAACTAGCCATATAGCAGTGGCAAGGTGACATGTGCAGTAAATGTCAACCGTGAAGAATGTTGGTGCCTAACCCTGAGCTGGATGTAATATACAGTCCACTGAGGCAATAACATGGCCTATATTGTTTTGAAGACAAAGGGACAACCCAAGGCAAAGATGAATTATACAAAAAGCTGCTGAGGCTTCCTGCATATGCAGTGTTGAAAAGAGAAGGGGTCATTATCCCTGATGTCCAGCAGTGACACTTTGCTTCCAGAGCCCACCATAAGTATAGCTCGCACTCTCAGCATATCTGACATGAGTGCACGCATATAACATGCTTGTACTATAGGCTCCCTTTTCTCCCTTCGGTGAGATCTCTTGAGTGTCATCCAATGTGCTTGCAGCTCACATTGCAGAGGAAGTGGGCAGTGATATATATTTTCTTCCCATTAATTTGCCTATTTCTAAAAAATTTTACAGAAGGTGAAATAAAAGAGCTTGACTAGAAATACATCCTCACATCTGTTCCCCATAAATCTTTGCAATATATTTCAGTATATTTAAATATTTTAAATAGTAAATCTATGTCTCCAAAATATAGTTATTTTACCTATACTTATAGTTAAATTAAAATGTTTGATAAAATGGCAGGCTAATTTTTTTAAAAATGAATTTACTTTTTATTTTCTAGTGATTTCAAAAGACCGCAACATATTACCTCAGCTTATTTTATCAATGCATTATAGAGAATTTGGAAAATTAAATAATGATATATTTATAAGGATGAATTACTCTATTAATGCTAGTTAGATTGTAAGCTTGCAAGCAGGGTTCTCAACCTCATGTATCAGTCCCCCTCCATGTTCTGTACCTAGCGTTATGTAAATTGTTGGCGCTATATAAATAAATCATTTACTTGTGCAAGTGTAATAGCCATAACAGATGATTCAGAAAGTGTTAAATGTTCCAGTATTTGACTTGTGTCATAATTCAGCTGCACTGACCACTCCCCGTTTTACTGTAGATGAACGCTTTAAACCTCAATTGTTTCCTATCTGGAAAACAGGAAGTGTAATAGTAATCCTACATGTCAACAATTCATATTTAATGGCAATCTTTCATTTTTTTTTCCTACTACTGACGCAGTTGTATGTTTTAACAAACATGAAATCATTTACTGCATTAGTTGACCATCACCTTGCCAATAATGAAATATACAAGCTTGTCTTTCTGTCTACCAATAAATCTTTTAATTAAAGCTACAGCACTTTAGCCAATTTGTTTTCTTGTTAGCAATGTAACTTTTTCTAGTGCAACAGAACCCCTGTATATTCATCAGTTTTTCTAAACAACTCAACAATTTTCAAAGAAATATCAAGAATAATGTTATGAGTAGGAAATTACAAAAGCTTGGTGATTCAGTTATGAGCGGGATTTATAATTCTGCCCTGCCTTTTCCAGGATAGACATCAGCTTTTTTACAGACAAATCAATGAGGTGCAATGACGTTCCATCACAGACCTTGCCACAGATATTGGTGTCCTGGTAGTTTCAGGTGAGTGGAGGTAGATGTGGTGAATTGAGGTGAGATGGATATTTAATCTCACCAATTTAGCTATATATTGTGCAGGGACAATCCTGGTAGTTTGCTTAGTGGGGAAAACTCACCAGATTTTTCCCTGTACAATGTATAGATAAATTGGTGAGAATAAATGTTCATGTCACCTCAACTCACCTGCAACTCACCCTTGAGTGAATAGCCCCCCGTGTCACTCTCTGTTGTCAACACATCATTACTCATTTTTAATTTTGAACAATACAATTAAATCAAAAGTTTTAAACAAAAAAGCTAAGCATGCATTTAACAAGTATATTCAATTTTCACTAATCACTGCTCTAATCCCGCACTTAAATAGAACAATCAGAATATTTAAATTGCCATTCGTTTGCCATTGCCATTTCTCGATGATTGACAGAATACTTACATATGATTGTACTACTTGTAATTTGACAGGGCTTGGGAATTGGTGTTGGTTTGTGAGACTTATTTTGAAAATAAAGCACCTAAAAGTCAACATATTTAAAGATAGAATAATCCTAACCCAAAGGACCTGAGTTGAATGCAATAGAAATTCCACCCATTTTTCAGAAAATTGTCAGACAAGCAATTAAATACCGAAGAACAGGAATTGTTTTCACTGTCCTTCCCTCATCTATGGAGAGTATAGAGACTCATGTCAGAAGGACTTTGGCTTTTGGAAAAATAAATTAACCCTCCTTGGGTCTGGGGGTCTTTGGCCCGCTCCTAGTCTCGTTTATCAGGGCTATTCTCCTTGGCCCCCCATAATTTTAATATAGGCCAGGGACTGTTAATAGTTTATGCGGCCAAAGCCAGTCAGCTGGCCCACCGAGGGGACAATTTTTAAAAACATTTTTTTATCGTTTTTTTTTTTTTATTATTTGTATTTATTTATTTAGATTTCAGGAGGACTTCAGCTATTTTCACAATAGCTGAAGTCCTCCTGACATGAATCTCTATCCTCTCCATTAAAGTGGAAAGTCGTGCAATTTGCTGCTTTCTGAGTAGCCCGAAGTGATACAATGTGGTCTGAAACTCGAAGCTCTGATTTCCGTTGAACAAATTAAAGTAACCTGAGTTGACTCGTATAAATGTATATACAGACAATGGTTTTACGTTTACACGGTATAGATCTATATGTAATACACTGAAATATTAATATGTATATTACCTAAACATCTACCTAAATAAATATATGACCAACATGTCTGACCTAGCAGTAATATGATGCCTTCTCATTCTTCCCATTAGGAACGGTTTATGCTTTAACTGCCTGGAATGTTCACACACAAGAAACAAAGGAACAGTAGCAAAGGGCACAAATCATTTTACTGTACCCAAAACTGCGTGGGACTTTTTCTATACTTAGCTACTTGCAGGATATCGTCTGAGGTAAACACAGACCATTTGAAATCCTTTAGAGAACATTTGCTATAAATTATCCAGAGATTATAGTGTTTGTGGAATTCAGGATTGTCTGACGTGCTTTAGGCTTCTGGGAAGATGGTTTGTTTGTTACATTTTGGTTAGACAAGGAAATGATTAAACCGGATGCTGGAAATTTGAACTGAAGCAGGAAAAAAGTATTGCACCTGTAGTACATTTATTGTATTTCAAATATATATTCATAAATGAATTAATCATTTAAAAAAAAAAAATTCAGTAGCATTGTGTAATTATATTGTTGCGATCACTAGCCTTTGTCTTGTAATGTTGAGTAAATATGTATATTTTGCCCTTGCTAAATACTTTGTGAATCCAGGTCAGATGCATCTATGCAGGGGCAACCAAACACAGTCTGTAGTAAATGCCTAAAACATTTACAGAGTAGTATCAGGCAAAGAGTCTTTACATAGAATGCTATAAAAGTATAATGAAGAATAAGAAGATAGCAAGGATACATGCGTAAAGTGGCAGCCACTGACAGGGAAGTATATCTGTGTTAGGGTGAGAGAAGATAGGACTAAAGTTCATAGTAATATATCTGAATCCTGAGTGTTCAAGCTAGGGTTTTGTCTCACTAATTAAGATCTTTAAAAAACCCTGATGAAGTCATAATTTGACAAACTTGTTGGTTTGTTTCTTGGGAGGCTTCCATAGTTTGTTACTTCTGAATTACTGCTGAAGGCGTGTTTTGACCTTTGCCTAATTTCGGATGACTGAATCTCTTCATTTGACAAGGCACGGTCAAATTTTGCCTATTTCGGCTCCCGAGTTTACTGATTTCAACTCTACAACTGTCTTTGTCTCTATATGCCAACTGCTACACTGTTTGTGGCATTCTCATTATGCATTAAACCACTTAATATTAGAACCTATTATGAGTTTGTGGTTCCCTTTGGCGCTTCACTGCTCCATATACATTATTGTAGCCCCGTTTGTGAGTTGCATTCTTTTCACACGTATTTCCAGTTGAATTTACTTGCTTCGCTATTAAATATTTTTATCTTTTTGAGATGCTTCACATTGTAAGTAAGCTCTTTATTATTATTATTCACATCAAAGTGACCCGAAGTGGTCTGAAACTACCTGGGTCAATCTTAGAAAGTGTTTTAATATGTGATGTATAAGTGGAATAAAGGGAATTCTTTCTAGTGAATCTGATTTACTTTCCCCTCATATAAATTATCGGAAAGATAAGAACAAGTAAATTTATAAGAAAAAAATATGTCATTCTCCATTCTCCCTGAAATACCAACACCAAGCACTTCAGTTGACACCGAAGGGAAACCTTCTTAGATTTGTAATCTAAGAGCAGAAAAACATAATTACTTGCCCCAAAACATATGGGATCTTAAGCTACACCAGGATTGCTTATCACAAAGGGAGTGTACATGAAAAATCTAATCCCAGTAAAACAGAGTTGCTGGGTTTTTTTTTTTCTTGCGCAGACACTAACAGTCAGGAAACAGTTTGAATATCTAAGCCGGTCTTTTCCATAATTACATAGGGATTACAAATGTGGAAGCCCTTGAGAGTTACTCAAGGGCAGTTTGGAAATTATTTCCAGCCAGTGTTAATTAAGTTTCTTCAATCTACAACGTTAAACATTAACAAATTAAAATAAAGTTATGTCAGCAGTGGTGGTGGAAGCTAGTGTTTTCCAGTGAAAGTATTTTATTCCATTGCCCATCAATGCAAGGAGCTATTAATTACACAATGTAGGGTCCCAGTCATATAACTAAATTATTTCTGGATACTACTGTAGCTTTCGGAGTGTAAGACACTTTACAACAGTGGTCTTGAATTTTAAGCAGATTCGCTATGTGATATATGCAAAAAAAAAATACTCTACATCAGTAGTAAATAAGAAAACACCTATTTCCATAAACACATTCCAGGTCAAAACAATAAAATAATAAAATAATTCATTAAATTAAGTGATTCTTAATAATACTCATTAAAAATGCATTAGTCACAGTATACATATTTATATTTTTACCAATGTTTCACCACTCTTATAACCAGTGGTGTATCTTGATTTTGTGCTGCCCTAGGCAGACAAAATCCGGGCACCCCCCTACCCAAGCTGCACACCCACGTTACACACCTAAGACATGCCCCATCATTCAGACTCACATCAAGATCACACTCCCATCACACTCAGTCACACACTCCTACTCCCATCACACTCAGTCACACACTCCTACTCCCATCACGCACACTCTGACTCCCATCACACTCAGTCACACACACTGTCTCCCATCACACACACTCTGACTCCCATCACATTCAGTCACACACACTGTCTCCTATCACACACACTCTGACTCCCATCACACTCAGTCACACACAGTCTCCCATCACACACACTCTGACTCCCATCACACTCAGTCACACACAGTCTCCCATCACACACTCTGACTCCCATCACACTCAGTCACACACTGTCTCCCATCACACACACTCTGATTCCCATCACACTCAGTCACACACTGTCTCCCATCACACACACTCTGATTCCCATCACACTCAGTCACACACAGTCTCCCATCACACACACTCTGACTCCCATCACACTCAGTCACACACTGTCTCCCATCACACACACTCTGATTCCCATCACGCTCAGTCACACACTGTCTCCCATCACACACACTCTGATTCCCATCACACTCAGTCACACACACACACACACACACACTGTCTCCCATCACACACACTCTGACTCCCATCACACACACTCTGACTCCCATTACACACACACTCTGACTCCCATCACACTCAGTCACACACTCTGACTCCCATCACACACACTCTGACTCCCATCACACACTGTCTCCCATCACACACACTCTGACTCCCATCACACTCAGTCACACACTGTCTCCCATCACACACACTCTGACTCCCATCACACTCAGTCACACACACTGTCTCCCATCACACACACTCTGACTCCCATCACACTCAGTCACTCACACACACACACACACACACACAGTCTCCCATCAGCACTTACCTTTCCCTGGCAGGCAGGCAGCATGGTCCCTCCATGCTGCCTGTTCGGCTTCCCGGCGATTGTGCCGACAGGTCACGTGACCGGGCGCGCGTATGACGTCAGCGCGCCCGTCACGTGACTGTCCGCACTTCCGTGTCGGCACACTGCACGGGGAGCCGAACAGGCAGCACGGAGGTTTCTCTGTGCTGCCTGTCTGGCTCCCCGTGCAGCCTGGCAGGCAGAGCGATGGTGAGGGGGGATCTTCCGATCCCCTCTCACCTCGGTCTCTGCCTGCAAGCGCGGTGGGTTTTTTGTTTTTTTAAAGGGCCGGATTTTTATTTTATTTTTATTTATTTTTTTCCAGTGCTGGGGGGCGCTGCCGCCCCCCAAAATTTGCCGCCATAGGCATCCGCCTAGGATGCCTCGCGGTAAATACAGCACTGCTTATAACATATATTTCCAAGAATGGTATCACTTCATTTTCCAAACCATTGGGTACCATGGAGTTGAATGTGGACTTGCAATGTACATCTTTTGGATGATGTCATAGATTCTTACACACCTCCTCTTTGTTTGGAACTGCCACCTCCCAAAAAGGCTGTCATGCTTCCTCCATAGACTTGCAAGAAAAAATGGTAAAAGTGCTCAACTGATTTATTAAAGAAATCTCAGTGTAAAAAGTAGGCCTATGATTGAGCTCCTCAAGTGCAAAATGCGTGAGGCAGCTGGTGTTTCCATACCTACCACCAGTATAAAAAGAAATGTTATTTATTTTTATACTAAGATTTCAAGAGAGCGCCTTTCCCTTTTTTTCTTGCAGAATGTATTGATGCCACAGTGTGTTTGCATGGTTAAAACTGATGTAGCAGCACATGACAAACAATCACTTTCATAATTAACAACAATTATTTTTTGTGGTATGGATATGATTCATGACAGTTTCTCAGCTATGGGAATTATGTGTACCTGTGTCAGTGTCTCAACATGTGTATTTTGTAAGCAACTAGGCTAGTTATTGCTTTGCTATGGCGTTTTGGCTCTAACTACAAGTTAATTAGACCATTGAATGAAACACATATATCTGTCATCCATATTATATCCTCCTTTTAATAAATTAAACTTTTAAATCATTTTTGTTTAACACAGAATAAAAATTAGGTCACATTAACAGATTCCTGGTGAAAAGTAATCAACTTTTGTATGTCTCTGTGGAACACTGTGAACAACTGCTTGTTTGTCTGTGACAGACCAACAGGGGGCTTTTCTGTGGCAACAAACCACACCTGCAAGCAGAGAAACATGAAAACAATGTCCCCTACTTCTTGTTTTATCACCTACTACACTACAGTGATATCTATAAAATAAAACATGGATAAGACATTGTTTAATCCCTTTGTGATTCTAGGGCATTCTATGCAGTCCTATTTTTATGGTACCAAGAGAAGCTAGGATGGCATAGAACATCCTTCAGTTAACAGATCATCACAGCTCCCTGCGATGAGTTGTGCTCAGATCCCGCTTAAGGGACTTGAACCGGAATCCTACTTGTCTAATGAGGCCAATTTGAGCAGCCTCAGACTGACAGGAAGTTCTGGCATGCCTCCGTGATGTCACAAGTGATGTCGGGAGGTGTCGCAGTTTTTTTGGCAGAAACCAACAGAGTCTATTTATACTCTGATTGGGTCTCTGCAACTGTGTCCCTGGCTCACAATCACCTCGTGATTGGGCCAAGAACAAAAATGTATGTCACAAAAGGGTTAAAAAGTGTCTATTGACTATAAACGGGGTCAGTACATTAGACAAGTTTGCATTTGTCTCTAATTAATCTTTAAAGAATAGGCATCTCTAGTGAAAGACAGAAAAAGGATATTCAGTTGCAGTGAAAGTGAGTTTTAATTGAGGTAAGAGTTGTTGTATACTGAGTCAGAAATCATCAGACAGAAATTTTGTGACATGAACAGCTAATCAGGAACTAGCAAAGAAGCGCTGTCAAAAAAAAGCTCCCTAAAAAAAAAGATGAAGTCCAGCTATGACGCTTTCTTATAATCTGTGGATGAGATATCATGGAGCCAGATGATTCTCTGCTCAGACAAATTTGTTTTTACTTGTACTCATTCACACAAAGACTATTCTCTATCTACTGCCTCTTATAAGAGGTTAAGAAAACAAATACTGGCCTGAAGACCATTAATAGTTCTGATCTGGAGTAAAAAAACAGTCTCAAAAATTCATAAAAAAGGATTTTGCGGGGCAGACATGATTTAATTGACATAAGCATTAGAAAAAGCAGCTACACTGTTTGTCCCAGATATTGTTTTCGTTCAGTGCACAACATACTCCATATTACATCAAGCATTTTGAGGGACACAAAGATTTATAAAATAATATTACAACTCTGGTCTAAATATGTTGCTTTTAGTGCTGAATTATTATTTTATGATTCCATTGTTTCTCTGTCATGTTATTTTATAAATTATTTTTCTCACATGCTAAGGGCTGACATCAGAAGAAAGAATGTAACACGTAACAAGTAACAAGTGAAAATAGGTGGATTACTCCTTTTGTGAATGTCACTAAGACTGCAGTGGTCTGATTACCTGGACAGCGTTATGTATTATATTTCGCTCCGTTAAAAGAATTGTACCCCAGCGACCGCTTTCTATAAAGGTTAAGCTTGGACGCTGGGTACATTCTGCAAGTTTGAATGTCGGCCTGTTCATGACAGGACAGGGGTATAAAGCTCACTTTATATTAGGGACTGAATACAGCTGAGGTGCCAGCTCTTCTTGGCCTCAGTTACACCCCTTGACTCCATAATGATTCCTCCTCTAGCAGTCCCATTCTTATTGGTCCATACTAATCTGGCTTCAAGTTTAATTATGTTTGGCTATTCTAAAAGAGATAATCCATTTGAAAACTGCAAATTGTTTTGTCCAAGGTTATCTTGACCTTTCTATGTATAATTTATTGCAAGTTTTACAATAAATTGATGTTCCTGTTAAACGCCAATAAGACTGGTGTCGCCCATGCATATTGGGAGAAAAGATTTAAATACAGCTCCATTGGGACAAGGTAGCACAGTGGAACCAAAGGGGAGAATATCTGGAAACTTAAACAGGCAAGAGACATCATAGCTAAGTCCCATTACAGTGAAGATTACTATACTTTCAAGTGTGGATATTTCGATAAAACTTCAAAATCTAAATATGCATGGTGTGCCATTAAAATCCTAGTAGACAATTTCTAGAAATTCAGGGAAAATGGGGACTGCTAGTCTGCGTCCATCTTAACAGGACAAATCTCCTGTGAGCTCCCCTGAGGCCTAGCAGAATACATTGGAAAATACTTGGCTGTTGACCAACCACTTTTAATACTTATTGAGAGGATGTCCCCTCCCAAGGGGATATGAAATAGCACTGTGTCTCACTGGTGGCCGAAGGTACTTCGCATCTGCTGGGCCTGAATCTCAGAGCAGGCTGCTTCGTTGCAAAACAGGTCCTTTGTAATCTAATACATCACCCAGACGCCTACCGCATGCATCTGAGCAGCTTCTTTACTACAAGTAGCCTGTCAAGACCAGAATCCTGGTCTACTACTGCGAGCACATCATCGTGATAGTGGGGAACGCTAAACAATTCTGAGAAAATGTTGTAACATTTCGAAGAATTTCAGAGTATAGAATTTTAGTTTCTAGAATGTTTAACATATTTACTGACATTGTTTCTATGCCTGTACTGTGAGCAACAAAATGGATCACCATGGTTGAAATTATAACTGTGCCATGGCCTGAGGGCTACCAGTGGTGGTGAAAAAATATTGCGAAACTTTACATAAAAACTGAACACGGAACATTTTTTGCATTTTTGGAAACTTTTTTGACAAACTTATGAAGAGAAAGAGTTAGTGCTCAGTTATTGCTTGTTGTCATGTTTTTAAATAACCAGTTGATTTAGTGCAGTCATGAACCACATATGGCCTCATTGTGCTGCCTTCTCCTTGCTAAATTGCAGTCCTTACTCTCTAATTTCATTTTAAATGAAGCACAGCTTACCAACAGTGTTGTTCATAAATGACTTTTACTTTCAGCCAAATCATTTCACAAATAACTACATGAGTGTATGTTTTATTCTTTTTGCTCATCAAAGTATGTATATGTAAAGTATATGAATAAACACATCATAATTATTGATCTTTTTGTGTATCCAGTATCTATCCACCCATCTATCTCCCTCTCTATCTATACAGTTAGAAAGTCAGGATGCATTCAACTGGATCAGCCATAAACTAAATGTAACATGCCTGATTCTGCATAGTCTGCCTTTGTGTTTACTATTTACGTTATGTACCTCATGGCAGACAACCGTTGCTCATTCATTAACCCCTTCGTGATGCATGATGCTTGGGTCCAAGTTGACGAAAGCACCAAAACGTAATTATTTGTTCACTATGGCTGAGACCCAATCAGGGTCTTAATATACCCTGTGGGTTCCTGCCAAAAGATCGCAAGACCTCTGGACATCACTTGTGACATCACAGATGCGTGCCATAACCCGGAAGTTCGAACAGGGCACGATTTAGTGAAATGTAGTCGGTGCTCGCTTTGGGCTCCAGCTACATTTCCCCTGTCAGACTGAGGCCACTCAAAGTGGCCTAATCTGACAGGTGGGATCCCACTGCAAAGGGAGCCACGATGAACTGTTTAATACCCTCCTAGCGTCTTTTAGGCACTGAAAATCAGGACGGCATAGTATGTCCTAGCATCGGGAAGGGGTTAAGTACATTATTCACAAAATAAAGTGCTTAGCTGCTGAACAAGCATATAAATATTTGACAAATACAGTTTTCACAGTTTAAACGACCATAGTACTTTAATGGCTATATTCATGAAAGAGTGACTTGCAAGGAATTAAGGGAGGGAATTTCAAACATAAGGCCAAAGCAGATGAGTTGTAAACATTCTCCCATTCAGTTGCATGGGAGAATTTTTCTAACTTGGCTACACTGGCGTTAAGTTTGAACATCCCTTTTCAATTCTCTGCAATTCTCTCATTCATGAATAAAACCCTAAGTTTCCAAGGAAACCTGGAAACAGGGCCTTCTACTCCATAGCTTCCTCAGTAACAGGGCCTTCTACTCCATAGCTTCCTCCATAGTTGATATCTGGGTATATATGTTCTATTGGGGTTATTCACTAAAAGGTGAGTTGAGGTGAGTAGTAGGTGAGTTGAAAGTGAATAGCAGGTGAGTTTAGGTGAGATGGACATTTCATCTCACCAGTTTAGCTATACATTGTGCAGGAACAAACCTGAAGAGTTCATTTATTGTGGAAACTAACCAGGTTTGCTCCTGCACAATCTATAGCTAAACTGGTGAGATGAAATATTCATCTCACCTCAACTCACTTGTCGTTCACTTCAACTCACCTGCTACTTACCTGAACTTATATTGAAAATATAGTGTGAATATTTCATAAGGCAGAAACAAGATATTGAGGTTTTAATCATGAAACAGGGAATTGATAAGGGAATAGCAAACTTAAGTCTAAAGTGGATTTGGAAAATATCTCCAAATTCAGCTATACTTCAAACTCGGCTATTTTGTCCTTACTTTTGCTATTCCCTTTTCCATTCCTTGTTTCATGAATAAAGGTTTGGTGGAAATTAAAAGCTATTTTCTTATGGCCAAAAATATGTATTTCTTAATATGAACAACACTATTTCCATTGTTAAAAAAATATCTAGTGGGATGCAAGTTCACTATTATGGAAATACAGTAGGCTTAAAATACTTTCATGTCTCTCTTTGTATTTTTTGTTCTTGCTCTACTCTGTGTTAGCGACATGATTCATTTATTCCAAATAGTATTTTTACAATGTTCTTATCTAACAGATAGGGCACAATAGGATTGAAGCTAATATACTTTTACCATAAGCTATAAATCCAGGTCCAATTCAGAATGGGAGTGGTGGAGAGAGGTAGAAAACTCCCAGCATGTTAGAGCAGCCTCAAATAATAGGGAATGATGTCATGTCTACAGTCAGTGTGTTTGAGGTTGAAACAGGCTTGAGATGCCCAACATCTCAGGATGTGAAATGAGACAGGGGTATCAATCTTCCTGAGGATTATCTTCCAAGTATTTACATACTCTTAATTTTGATGCTCTTTATAAACAGCCAAAGAGCATCTCTGAAGTAAAGGAAAAGGCTTGCGTAAGAACGACAACATCTGTATGCACATGTGTTTGCTAGGAGGCATTTTGCATAGCTGAGAAACTGGGAAAGGGTCCAAACTTTAAAACATTTCCTCCCTCTATTCATTAAAGGATTTAATCATTTTTGTCAAGTTAAAAACATGCAAAAAGGAAAAACTATATAGTTCAAGCAAAACAGAAAAATGATTGGAGGTACTTTGTAGATTACAATATGTCATTTGGGAGACAAAATCTAATGAAAGCCCAGAAGAAACAGGAGAGCAGTTCCATCCGGCTTTGTATAGTGGATTATTTCTATGTCTCAATTGGTAGTGTTAATTCAAGAATGTAAATTACAATACAAGTTATAATAAGGTATAATCCTACTTTATATGTAACCGTCTATATTGCCATCCAAATGCCAAATGACACCTCCAATGGATTCCAAATACAAATGACATGGCATAATATGTCCAGAAATATAAGTAAAGAGGGTGTTCGACTTAATAATTAGGATAGAGTTGGTAGCATAGAAGTCCTATTTAGACCTATTTAATCACAATTTATGTTTCTAGAGCCCATCACAGGGTCAGAGTGTGTAATACAGTCATGCTCCCCACCTGTTCCACCTATCCAGCCCTAAGCAAAGGAGCAACGTGAACTGCTTGGTCATCAGTCACAGATTTGGTCATCAGTAACAGATTTGTCACAATTGGTGGGGTGACTATACTGCACATCTATTGGTAATAATAATAACACTCCCATAGACTAATCATTTTCTCATGACTTAACTGCATGGAACTGTAACAGAAAGCGATTTCACTTTGGTCTCAGGCATATTGATTTTTATATGAGCTTTCACAAATTTGTAGCCTTAGGTAGCTTTCTTTTGGATCGTTCATTTGTTGATTTGTTGAATGCAAATACAAATGATCTCTACACCAAAATCCATGTTTGCCAACATACCTGACATAGTTCTGGGACACAGTTGAGGTATAGCCAAATGGGGGTGACTCATGTGATTGACATAATGAGATTGAGCTACAGCATCCCCAGTACAGGTGGAATCCTGTACCAGGCGCCTGGACCTCAATACAGGTGAGCAATTTCTGCGTCTTAGATATACATGGTTTAAATGGGAATCAACTTGTGCCCAGAGCAATGCACTGTAGACAGGCAGGAATAATGCTGGGATAGCCCCACATTTCTTGGGATACAAATTTCCAGCTTTCCAAAAAATCAACAGCTGTCAATTATATAAAATCACATATCAAGCAGAAGCATGTTGAGCAAATGACATAGCTGTTTAGAACACTCTTAAATGCTGGTTATGAAGGAGATACCATTTGTGCATTTACTATTTTAGGTGTACACTGTGTAACCCCTTCCCGCCGCATGGTGCTTTCCTAAACAACCTAAGCACCAAACCGGCTTCTTTGTTCTCCTGGCCCCGATCACTCAAAAAGGCCTCATCTGACACTGGTATCCTGCTACATGTCCCTGCAGTGGGATTCTCAACACAGAATTTCGCAGCGAGTCGTTCCTGTCAGAACGGCCTATGCCGTCCTGCAGCTTTTTTAGTAAAATGTAGCCGACGCTCACTTTGAGCTTCAGCTACATTTTATGTGCCAGACTGAGACCACTCAAAGTGGCCTCATCAGACAGTGGGGACCCAGCTGCAAGTCACTGCTGTGGGATGAGCACACAGCTCATCAAAGAGAGCTGTGACGAGCTGTTAAATGAAGAACATTCTATGCCCTCTTATTAACCTATAGTCACTAAAAAGTGGGATGGCATAGAACGTCTTGAAAGCGGGAAGGGGTTAATTAACTGACGATTCTTATCTGCCAACAGTTCTACCAGTTTGTTATCATATATTCCAAATAATGTGTGCACTAACTAGACCTAGCTAGCCTTCTCTAGGATAGGTTTGCTATATAGGTCAATATGAACTGTGATGGCTAACCATTAACAACAAAACCACACATTGTTTGATCTACCATAATGCACACTCATGTGTGCCATACAGACTTAATTGCCTAATGCAGAGCTGTCCATGTTTTTTTTCTGACATGAGCCTCTAATTCAGAAATGCATGAGTGTTTTGGGCTTAATTCAAACAAAACAAAACATTGATTGGTGAATTAAAACTATTGGTAACGAAGACAGTTGGGCTGCACCTTGCTGTTAGATGGGCCGCATTTAGTGTTGGCACCCAGCCTTATGATCAATATCAAGCCTAAGAAGTTGTTGGTATTTTTTGTTGAAGAAAAGATGGCAACTCTAGCTGCATTGGCCCACTGGCTGCACATTGGTAACTCCAAACCTAGTGCAAAGATCCACCTTTGGTAGTAGCTCTGCTGTGGACTACATTTATTATGAAGTTCAGCCAGCCAAATGTATTAAGACAACTATATTTCTGGGCCAGTTTAATTTTCTTTCCCCCTACCTTAAAGCCACTTCTTAATTCTATGAAGTACACATGTTTACCTAATAGTGCTTTTGTTACATAGTCCTTTAGTACTTTTAGTACATTGAAAATGAGACACTTATATTCCTAATCTCAATAGCTGTGCAAGACTGCCTAAAAAGACACCTTTTTACATAACTGCAAAAAACGAGAGTCATTTATATACCATATATGCTCTGCAATGCAACAAATGCCCTAAAGCAAAATGAGTGTCGACAAAAGTCGTCTGCAATTTAAAGTATGTCTGTATAAATAATGCAGACAGTTGACTTAGTATTGATGTGAAACATGTACTTGAGGAAGCAGACACAATAAAGACACTTGTAGAATTCAAGCACATGGGAATGTTTTGTTAAAATACTCTGGCAAATTAGCACTAGTTGGAATCCTGATGCAGGCACCCACAGGATGAGTCAAGCTAAGCTTCAACCACAGCAGACAAACACCTTTGTAAATGGAATGCATGTCTATAGGATGAGTCATACAGGTACGAATACAGTGACTAGTGCTATGTCTACTCATTTTTTTGATTCCAATACAAAAACAGCAGGAAGAAACGAGTAGAAGTAGGTCATTTTATTTCAGAGCTTTTTGCTCTGTCTGTGTTTAACAAACACTATGGGGGTCATGTACTAAACAAGTGCAACGGGGGGAAAAATCAGTAAATCATGAGTAAGGAGGAATTTGCGTATATTTGATACATTTTTTGATTTTTTTTTCCCCTTTTGCACCTGTTCCGTTTTTTTTAATTTAGTGTTCATTTTTTCGGTTTCATGTATTGCAATTATTTTTGCATACACTAAATACTTTTGCAATTATTTTTTTAAAAATACGTCTTATTTTGCGTGTGAAAATTACCCCAGCTTTTAGCAAGTGCTAATAAAAAAGGCAGAAAAAATATTCACAAATATGCCGGTTTTTTTTTTATATCACACTTTGCTCCTATTTACTATTTGAGTATTAAATGTTTAGTCCATTGCAAAAGGAGCAAAGAGCAAAAAAAAAAAAATTGCCACAAAAAATACATTCGCTTTTATTTTAGTAAATGCCCCCCTATGGGTTGATTCATGTGGCTCCAAATTTCAAAGAAAAATTTGAGTATCCAAAATTCAGTTCAATTTCTGTCAATTCGGTGACGCAAGTTGTTCCACAAAGCAAGCTATTCCTGTACCAGTCAATTGCAGTCAACACTGAATTGACCGTTAAGTGAATTGCACACCTTCCAAATGTTGTGTTTTTCGGCAATTCTGCTATTATACTAAAAATTGGGCAGTTCTGGTGGAATTCGCATATAAATTAGTAAATACCACTACGTGATATTAGTTACAGAAAGTATTGTACATTAATATACGTTATTTTACGCCATCATTGAGAAACAGGCAGCTATTAATACTCCAGCAGTTGATAGCTACAACTCTCACTGGTTACCACACATTATGGAGGAAGGGGGGCAAAAATGATCTTACTAGTTAGTTACTAGTGCTGTTAAATGTAATGTCACATAACCAGTCCTATATGATATATTCATACCTAGCAATATGCCTCAACCCAGGACTCTGAGGGTGTGTGGCTTGGCAGGGGGAAGTGTTAGATCTACCGCGCATGTGCAAACGCTCCATGTGATGTGTAGTATTTATCCTCTGATGTCCCGATCACCAGAACATGAAAATTGCGATCGTTCCTCTGTAAAACAGTGTATGCTCACTTAACTGCAGTCATTTCATGCAGTCAATTTTCAAGCAGGAAGTTTCCTAAACCATTTCCCTAATGTGCTTCTTCTTTTTTCTAAGAATAAGCAGTGGCAAAGCCACCAGCATTGTAGTGAACGACCTGTTCTCAAGAAGGAAGGATAAGGGGAACATATGTTAATTAATTAATTAACTGAAGAAGTAACAATGCAATGAGAACACCCTGTTTCTGGTCATCCCTTTCACTAAAGGAATGACACACCACCATTCCATTATGAACCTCAGGAAGCTTGAGCCCCATGTAGACAATAGTAGGGTCAAAATTGTCATTCCAATAATGTGGACCACCTTTCTCATGATGCTCAGCCATCATGACATTATGGACTACACTTTCTATGATGCTCAGCTAACTTATGACTTACTAAGCATCAAGTGTATCCAAATTCCAGAAAATAGACACACCTCAAAAATGTATGTGACGCAGTGACGTATTTATTGGAAGTTCAGCATCTAACGATACAGCACACAGTGCGGGGAGGGACACTTTATTAAGCATGTGAGCACCCTCACTTATGTAAAAAAAGTTGCCCTTCAATTTAATTTGTTGCCAGCAAATTGGATGCCCTACTTCTTGTGGTGGGGAGCTATTGCTTTTTATCATGGCAAGTATAGTCTACACAACTGGAGTGCCTTAGACATTAATTGGTTGCCATGGGTAAAGAGACCCCCTGTACCAAAGCTGTCATTTTAGCCATGCTCCTAGTGGTTTTGTGTGTTTGTAATTACATGCTTATGTTTACTTATATGCTGTGACATCCCGAGTTATTCTTCTTTCTGCTCTGGATTCAGCCAGGTAGTTTTTTTCCCTTGCTACCTCCCTCCCTGTTCCCTTGTTTTTTGGAGTAAAATTGGTAAAGTTCATGTCCAGTGCTGCTCTTTTCAGAAATCATGCTTGTGTATGAGCAACCTAATGGGATTTTTTTATGTCATCAGGATGCAAACTTGTGTATCATCATAGACATCTATGTATCCTGCGGGTTATGGCTTGGCAGCTGGTGGTTCATGAAAGTTGATAAGCTGGTTAAAATGGCCAATGTTCTTTGTTTGTGTAATTTTTTGGGTACAGTGTTTGGTCTGTGTGGGTGCTATGGGTTTAAGCAGTCATAAAAAAAACTGTGCTGTCAAAATGTTGGAGGCGGCAGAAAAAAATCTATATCTGAAACCCCAAGTAATGTGCCACCACTGAAGCTAAGGAGAGTGAGATTATTCTTGAAGTAAAGTCTCAGGTGACCTTTTATTAAGTCACATAGTTGTTGTATATAATATTAGTGAACAAAAAAAGTAACCAAAACGAAGATGTGGGATCCCTCATGGCGAGGGAAAAAAAGTAAACATACTAATTGGCCAGTTCAAACTGTTTGCACTACCAGTGCGTGGAGAGACTGAGCAGATTAAACAGAGCACTCGGAGAGGGTAGTGTGTTCCTTCCTCTAATGTGATACTCCGACAATGCAAGTGCAGCACTTTTGTTCCTGGGGGAACATATTAGAAGATGCTCACTGCAACCACTGGAGCTCTGAGTGCTCTCTTTAATCTGGTTAGTATGTGTATGCACTGGTATAGCAAACAGACTGAGCTTAGCACTCTGAGAATATTTTTTCTCCCCACTCGGCCATCCTGAAAAGGTAAACCCCGATTATATGCCACACCCCTAATCTAAGAAATGAGTACAGAAAAAAGTGCCACTTATAATCAGTTCAATACAGTATTTCATGAGAAGGAAAACTGTATATGCAATGTTTGGCAAATCCTACACATATATGGTGCAGGGTAATGTTAAAACTATAACTTCTATTATGTATAGCCTGCTAGGAGTTGCATTTCAACAACAGCTGAAGCTGCTCTGCCCTGCTTTACCAAGTAAACTCATCAGAGAGACATCTACCACACAATTATTCATCTATGACCTTTGTCTGTACATATGTACATCAATGTCCTTAGGATATGCCTTTTCTACACCTGCACAAAAATTAGTAGGTGCTCATTTGGTAGGAGATGCTTCAACTTGAAACCTAGACTTTTGAAATTGGCTAATGTGGAAGAAGACATAGTGTCTTTAGCAGTAATAGTAACATTTATTCATATTGTGCCAACAATTTTAGCAGCACTTTGGTACAGAGAATAAAAGGGAGTTACAGACAAAATAAGAGAAACAGATTCAGACTAAAACATGAGATAAAAGGCCATGCTCACAAGCTTACAATCTAGAGGAAAATGGGAACCTGCAAAATATGAAGTGAGTGAAGAGGCATATTGAGAAAGAAGGATGAACAGTCCAATTTGCTGTTTGTTTAATGGGTCTGGATGTTGTGGCTGTGTGTGAATCTTTGAATGACTCAGAAATCTGTATTAAACAGTCTGAGATCAGTTGCTGGGGAGGATGACTCTTGGAAATTAGTAATAAACTAAAACTTCTGAAAATATGTCAAACTGCAACTTTTCAAGTGTGATTCTAATTCTGGATTTGGTGTTTTTCATTGTCTTACTTGTCATAATATATTAAGTATGTTAAAGGTACTCACTCACCTCAACATAATTTTTACTAGAAATATAAGACAAAAATATATTTCAAATGTGTCTGTGATCTCTGCTGTTTATGATGTCACCTGTGACTTAATAATGCAAATTGCATATTTTGCACTGAGTAGTTCATTTGAATATTAAGGAACAGGTGATGTCATGAACAGGAGCCAGCACAGGCACATTTAAATTAAATTTTTTGCTAAACAATGATGGCAGGTTGCTGGGACTTTGGAGTAATGCATTAATCCCTGGTTACAGGATCAGTATATAGCCAAGTACATGAGCAGCCCAGCTCTGCTTCCAAACCATACCTTTCTGTTGTGGTTATAGCCGGGCCTGCTCTTTTTCCTGCTCGATTCCACCAAGTTGGGCGATGCAATCTCACTGTTTGCCCAATACTTCCACAGAATAAAGAGGCAATTGATTTTTACGGTGAGGTGTAGACATCATTATGGTGGATAATTTCTTTCCCAAAGATGCCTGATCTATACTAAGCAAAAGATACCACCAAATGAGGCACATTAATGATAATTAATGTGAAAATCTCATCCATTATTCAAATCTCCTTGAATAGGACACACCAGAAAACACATTTAATGGCTATAATTGTACTTTCTACTGATTACTTGCCCAAGTTACTCACATGTCAATAATTATTAATGTCATAACAATTACACGAGTTAAACAGCAAACCCTACAGCTAATCTGCCACTTACAAAACTACCTCACAACCTCGCATCATATACAATAAGAAATAATAGGCCTATTATCCTGTTAGGCTTAATAGACTGTTACTAAATGTCCTATAAACTGTGCCAAGTTTCAAAGAAAAGAACAACATGCATGTACTATACTTTAAAGTGCCACTAAACGTTATTTTTTTGCGCTTCGAGTACAGAAGTACAAGTGAAATAATGAATATGCACTAGTATCACGCTAACTGGCTGAGCACATGCTCACAAGGGTTAAAACAAAGTTTAGTTGTCTTTAAAAAAATTTTTAGATGTATCCATGATCTAAGTTTTAATTTACCAGTGTGGTGATTATGGTGATATATCTAATGGCAATAAAAGAAATAATAATAAACTATCAGGTAGAAAGATATTGTTTTATGTTGAGTAGAATTCATCAAACCATTTTGGATTCAAAGGAATTTGGTTCTTTGAATTATCCAAAAATGTGAATGGGGTGATTATTTTTCAATTATATTGGAATGAAGAACATCTTATAAAGAATTAAAAAGACTCCAATACTGTAAAATAAAGGTCACAACTCTGGATTGATTTATTGTATTTTGGCAAAAATAAAATAGACTTAACATGGATACCTCTCTGTGCCTGTTGAATCTTAAAAAAAGTGTTCCCCTATTGCTTACCCGTCATCCTAGTCCATTTTACTGGAACAAACAATTTTGCTATTACTCTTCAGCATGTTCTATACTTCTTCTTATACTACAGTGCTGACATCTTGGGTTGACTCACTATGTGCCTCCAAACTGTAGACTGATTCAGGGAAAATCGGTTGTAAATCAGTACCCTAAGCTACCCATGTTGCTCTGAATATGTCTGAAACATGGGCATCATAGCCAATTACACACTGATACCTGTCGATATGGAAAGCAGCTGAAACATACCCGAAACGTACTGAATCAAAGTGGTAGGCTCTTTCCTCCCCTCTTTGGGAAAGGGCAGTGGTTTTCACTGCCCATCCCCCTGGCACCTTAAGGGTGTTTGTTTGTTTTTTCAGATGACTCATCCTTCATTACAGGGTCAAGTAGAGTAAGAGAGGTAGGTAGAATTACATTTTATTGTCATTATCTTTTCGGGTCTGTGGGCTTTTGGGCAACCCTGAAAATCTGATTTTATTGGAGGGCCAATTCATTTTATTATATGGGGGAGGGCTACCAATTTATTATACTGGGTACTGGAAGCTATTTTTTCCCATAAGTCCTCTCTCCCTTTGGTGCCCGTTTTACTGAGTCGGTTTGGCTGTTTTGTGTACCGACTTGGCTATTCATTGTGAGTTCATTTGATCTCTCCAACCAGACCTCTGCTTTGTTTAGACTCTGATTCTTTGTTTAGTACAGACTCTCTGTACTTTTGACTCAGTACCAGTGCTCACCTGTAACTGTCCTAACTGGAGGGCTCAACCTAAGTTGCTGTGTAGCTTCACGGGTACTTTTCTCCAGCTAAATTCCTGAAGAGCGCCTCTACTAAATTATTGAAACACCAAAAAAGAGTGAATTGGTATTTTAAAATAAAAATTATTTATATATTTTTGAGATCCAACTCAAAAAGAAAAAAGTGCAGTGGTAAAACGAGAAGAGCTATAGGGACTTATTGAGCTGAGAAGGGCAGAGGTTTATTATTAGATCCCTTAAATGTCACTTCCCAGTCCACAACTTTCTTAACGTGATCACTGAAATGTTGAGCAGCAAACAATATCAAAGGCAACGTATTAAGTTAACAAGCTTCTTATTAGAGGAAGTAAAAGTCTAACATTAGTCATGTTCACCACGTGTAATGTGTGCCACATGAACACATCATTAGTAGTTTTGTCCTTTCACTTCAGCTGTCTAACATTTGAACATTCAGATGAAAGGGTATGACCATCCTTTCTTATGTCCACTGAAGGATGACATCAGAAAGCCAAAGAACATGTGTAGACTATGGATCAGACCCTGACCTTTCATGGTGTAACTTTTTGTGGCATTGAGGTTGTAGGTAACTTCTTTGTAATAATCCAATGTCTACAACTTGAACATTCCAACTCAAAGAGTGTGCTTATTGATCTCACAGTAGGGGAGTCTTTGGAAAAAAAAGGCACAGCAAACATTTATAAACAAGGGAAAATGAGTAATTAAGGCATCAGTTAATAGCCTCGATTGATGTTTTACTTCAATGCAGCCACAAGTTTTTACTGAACTAGTTAGTGATATCAACTGTTCCTTTTTTTCATACAGTGATTTTCTTTTGATATAGTATATGCTTTTGTAGTTGTGGTTACCACTGGACAACATGATGCCACATTGATTCCATTTCCTGTGGTTTATAATGATGATTTGTTAAAGGTCTTGAACCATCGCATTGAAAAACAGTGACATTTGCTGTGCATTTTTTCTGTACTCTGGTTGCTGTCCATTAAGGAGACACGTATCCTGTTTGAATTTTAATTTAGAGTTTGGTATTATGTAGATAATCAGGTGTTGCATGTGGCTATTACATTTGGTAAAGATACTTATTATTAGTGTGTGAATATTCGCATGTATAACCAATGGCACACAGAGTTGAAGAGCAAGACATATAATTAACTCTTTACTTTAATTTATAGTCGATAATCAGGAGTTTCAAATAACTTCTGCTCAGCATGTTTATAAGCAAGAATCACAATTATTTAAAAATGGACTTCTAAAAGTTATAGAAGCTATAAATAAAAATGTTGAGAACCTATGTGCTATCTTGTACCACACTCCAAAGTATACCAAAGGGAAATATACAAAACATTACATTTTAAACTTTACACTTTAACCAGAAATGTGCATTGCCAGCAGTATTGCTCGAAATTGGAAAATAAGTAATCTTAAATATGATGTTTTCATCATAAATAGTTTTAGTGTTACAATATTTGTGCCATTTTCAGATTCATAAATTGCTTTAGCTATAACTCAACCTTACTTTATTTGTACATATTAATGTGTCTGGTGGGGAAGGGAGTTCAAGCCAAAGAAGATTCCTATTGTGGTAACACTAAAATGGCACTAAATGTTCTCGTCATTTTACAATATGATCCTTCCTCAATGGAAGCCAATGTTGTAAATGGAGTGCCACATACCCTTTGTAAACCTAGCCTGTCTTTTTAGACTATCAGTGTATAATTGTACTGGCTATCCAATATTTAACTAATTGAAAGGATTTAACTGTCTACACCGCTATTTTGGAATTCTTGTTGTTCACCTTGTCTCTTTATTAGCCTTAATACATATTTAATATATGAAAAGCAATTCACTTCACTTTGCATTAAACATTACCATCGGTTTCCCATTGTCATTAAAACACATCCTTTTTCAAACTTATAATTCGTTTCAGAAACCTGCTTTTTATGGTCTCCATTGTATTCTTGCTTTCTCATAAACCTTTTGTAGTTTTGGGATTGTTTTCAGTGCCATTAATTATACTGCTCATCCTCTGTTATTTGCATTACTATTTATAATTTGCATAATTTACTACATTCATACATACTAAGACCCTATCACTGACTCTCACTACTAGAAGAGTGAAAATACAGAGTTTTGCTGTGTAATCAATAGTCAGCACTTGTCTCTGATCTTTTCAGAGCATGCCTATGGCCTGATCAGCTCTGCCTCTGATGAGAGGCAGAGTATAAACCCAGCATGCATCTGTAATGGTTTAATAGCACAAGTTGCTCTACATTTTTAGCTGCTGCTCACATAATAAATTAAGGATTTTCAAGAATCTTCTTCGATATCCAAAGCAATGCACTATGTATACATCACAATAGTGGTTCAAGTTACCTGACAAGCATTTGGATATTTATTGTTACCTTCATTGTAATATGTAAATATATATCTAAAAACTATTGTTTACTACAAAGATTTTTTTTTAGAACTGACTTGCATATATCTCAAATACCTACAACCTTTTAAACAATGTAGATGGATGGCATATTAATTATGTAAAACTCTTTACTGAAAGAAAATGTATAGATCTCACAAGTGTCCTTAACCCCTTAGTGACAAGACATTTTCACCTTGACTTTCCCTTGGTGACAATGGCTGTTTTGACATTTCTAGGGTGTTTGTGTTTAGCTGTAATTTTTTTCTTTTTCACATACAGTACCCACACAAATTATATGTTGTTTTTATCGCCATAAGAAGGGCTTTCATTAGATACCATTATGTTCATCATATCTTATAATTTACTACAAAAAAAATAATAAAATATGATGAAAAATTTTAAAAAACCCACTTTTTCTAACTTAATAGTGTTTTTTGGTTATTTCCTATATTGACCTTTTGACCCCAACCCGAACCCAAAATGTAACCCTAACACTAAATTTAACCTCAACTCTAATCCTTATTATATCCCTTAATATTTTTAATTTTAATTTTAACCCTATCCCTTATGCTAAAAATTATTTAATTTTAACCCTATAGGCTAATCTATCTATACAACCTGTTTTTAATTAATTAAATATTTATTTTAAATATTTTCCATTGCAATGCTACTTAACTACCACTAGGGGCAGTCAAGTAGCATATTCAGAGCGACGGAAGTGAAGTTACTTTCACTTCCGAAGCTCAGACCGGCAGAGGGCTTAGCCATATTGACGGAGCAGCATGCTCCGTCAATATGGCGCCCACGATCGCTCCGTGGGGCGATCGTGGGTGCTCCAAAATAGAAATTTCGATGCTGGCTATTGCCTCGACATCGAGGCAATAGACCAGCACCGTTAAAGCGGTTTTCGCGATCGTTGATCGCGAAAACCGCTTGATTCACCGCAGGACGTCCTTTGTCATTAACAGAGTTTCTACCAGGACGTGCCTGACACGTCCTTTGTCGTGAAGGTGTTAAAGAGGGGCCAAATCTAAAAATGCATTTACTATGTATGACAGACCATGTCCCCCTCTTTTATATTGTTTTTAAATGATAGCTGGGAGAAATTGTTTCGTAAAAATCAATGACCAATTTACAGCTACAGACTTATTCTTCTGGGATTAGTCACAAGAAGCCCAAGCAATTGTCACTAGCTAAATAATCACACATTTGTTGGAATGTTTACTTGTTTTAGCTACAAAAAATATTCCAGGACATACCCAAGCCAACTTGGGCAGAAAATATTTTGGTAACTTGTAACTTTGCTAATTTAATGAAAAATGCAGTGGAAGTTTTTAGAACACTCTACAAAAATTCACTAGCAGCTCAAGGAACATAGGAGATGCTTTGGTTTTCAAAGTCACCTAAAGTCAGATAAAACTTAGTTGCTAGTGGACAACAGCTGCATTGTCTGACTTGCTTTATGAATTAAATATGACATATACCTTTCCAACAAGCAGAGTTACTCCACAGCCTTTCTAAAAAAATTATATATATATATATATATATATATATATACATACACATATATATTCTAATAATTTACATCACAGTCTTGGTTAGGGTATAGCCCATCAAACTATTACTCATATTGATAGGTGGCCCTACTCCAAAGAGTTGGACTACACTGCTAAATTTAACATGTTGTGAAATTATCAGCGTCAATGGTTTAATATTCCTTTGCCATTTACCAATTTCCCTGTTGGTTGTTCCTGTTCTATGTTGGTTGTGTGATAACATCATAAAATACAAGAACTAGTCTATATGATTTTAAAAAGAAATAGAGGAACCATGATTGCAACAGGAACCCAAGAATAAAGGTAAAGTAATGATTCCAAAGTCAAAGACTGACACAAAATCACTATTGTTCAAGACAACATGTACAGAGGGACCAAGCTTGACACAATAGTCAGGAGGTGAACCAACTAGGATGGAAAAAGACAGCATAATGGTCAGACAGAAAAACAGTAAGTGGGAGCACTTTGCTGCTTCACCAAAGCCTAGTTAATAACTGAACATGGCAGTTGGCAAGCTGAAAATGACCAGTGCTGACCCACATATGGATTTAATACAGCATTCAAAAAGAACAAATGTGATTAAGAAAGTGCTCAGGTTAAAGTATCTTGTCGTGAGATTGGAAGGTACAGCACCACCGATTCAAAAGACCCTAGTATTACAGACCATGGACTATTACAAGTATATGTTAGTTAACCTTACCAGTTCTATGCACAGCTTATGTCTGCCTATCCTCCATGACAATTATATCTGATGAATAATGTTTTAATATTAACTTTTAGAGTTGAGCGAACCTGAACCGCAAAGTTCGGGTTCGTACCGAACATTACGATTTTTGGACCCCGGACCCGAACACGAACATTCCACTGTATGTCCGGGTTGGAGTTGGGGGTTCGGCAATTAATATCGCCTTCAATTTAAAATTACTAGTGACTGGACAGCTATTGCTGCCCAGTCACTAGTAAAATAAGCCCCCCCTGGTCCCCACCCATTGCCCGTGGGTGGGTACCCTAATAATAATAATGAGGGGGGGACCTAGTGTCCCCCCCAGTCCCCACCCATTGCCGGTGGGTGGGCACCCTATTAATAATCAAATAATAATGAGGGGCGGACCTAGTGTCCCCCCCAGACCCCACACATTGCCAGCGGGTGGGGACCCTAATAATAATAATGAGGGGGGGACCTAGTGTCTACCTACCCCCTCTAAAATGCCTACCTACCCCCCTCACCCTAATAGTTGTGAGGGGGTGGGCAATAAACTAACCTGTAAAAAAAACTATTTTTTTTTTTTAACAGTTGCGGCTCGTATTATGTTTTTTTGTTTGGCCTTTTTTGGTGTTGAAGCAAGAAAAAAGAAGATGGATTATTTTTCACCCATGGATTTTTTTTTTTGCGGCCCGTATTATAGTTTTTTATTTGGCCTTTTTTGAGGCTGAAGAAAGAAAAAAGATGAAAGAAAAAAGAAGACATCAAATGGTAAGTATAAAAATTTCTTTTTACAGGTAAGTTTATTGCCCACCCCTTCACTATTATTAGGGTGAGGGGGGGTAGGTAGGCATTTTTGTTTATTGGGGGGGACACTAGTTCCCCCCCTCATTATTATTATTAGGGTCCCCACCTGCCGGCAATGGGTGGGGATCAGGGGGGGGGGGGGCACTAGGTCCCCCCCCTCATTATTATTATTAGGGTCCCCACCCACCACCAATGGGTGGGGACCGGGGGGGGGGGGGCACTAGCCCCCCCCCCCCCCATAACACTGGTATGTTCGGGTTCGGGGTCCCGAACCCGCCGAACCCGAACATCCAGGTGTCCGCTCAACTCTATTAACTTTATTTTGTTTATTTTGTAATCCTATATGTGTGCGTAAGGGTATTCCAGATGAAACTGTATTCTAATGTTTTCTGTGTTTCCAAACTCTGTAGTATAACATTGCTTTCTTAAAATCCATTTTCCCAGAATAAATGAGGTAGTGAGGATCTATTTAATACACACAATACAAAAATTATGTTTTGAAGAACATTTCTCATAATTACCTTATAAATTTTGACCACACTTTGTTTTGCTCTCCTTGACCTGAGTATGGAAAAAAACAAAATATAACACAAGCTGTGTAAAAGAGAAACAGAATAAATGAAGCTTCCCCATTTTACCTCAAAGATTTGTGTATTTTCTGAATATCTTGTGTGTATGAAATACTTGGAGTAATACATCATGATTTCCAGATACTGTCAGCTCCTACCTATCACATGTTTCACTATGTTGTACAACAACTTTTCTATGCAATATATCTTCAGCCTGTTATTGCTAAAAGAGAAGTTGTTACTAGAAAAGGGAATTTCTTTTTTAATCAGCAGTCACTGACTTTCCCCACACCAATATGGATTAGTTATCTTCTAGATTGTGAGCAGGTTCTCTACCTCATGTATCAGTCTGTTCTACTTAGTACAGTATGTAGTCCCCCTCTATCCATTGTACCTAGAGCTATGTAAATTGTTGGCATTATATACATAAATGTTAATGTAATGTAAGTGGGCTGTTGAACTTTAGCTCACATTTGAGGAATTTTCTAAAAGATCCAGGTAATTTGTGTTCGTATTACAAAATGGGGATGCTAATAAATGCTATTATGGACACCTTTTTTAAGCTTAAATTACCAAATGGATATTTATTTGGCTTCCATTCCATAAATAGCTAAATGACTGTACTTTTATTTAGACCATATAATATTTTCTATTAACCTTTGATAAGGCTAGTGTAACCAAATATGTAACTCAGTGATTGTTGTTTTCCCTCCCTTTCAGCCATTTCACTTGGCACTAAATCCATCTGTCTCACATTTGGCTTCTAGCCCAGTAATTAGTATTAGTGAATAGGTTTACCTTTTCTTCTAAAAAAATAAATAAAAAAATACTGACAAAGCTATTGTTTCTATAGACTTAACACTGTCCTGCAACAAATTCTTTTACTGGCCTGCTGGTAACATACCGGCTGTGTGGCAACCTTACTAGTGAACTAATGATGTGATTGCCCTCACAAAAAAATGATTGTAATTGGAAGCTTACTAGATAAAATGACATGACCTCAATATAATTGCAACAGTCAGTTAAAAACAATACTCCCAAAACATTATGGTATTACTTTCATCTTACTAAGACATAGTAAATTTAGCTGTAATAACCATTTGAAGATGTGTTTTTTTTTCAGGTACTTATTGGAATTACATCATCAGTTTCAAACTCCCAGTTGCCCTCAATGGAGAAAGTGATAACTAGACACAAACCACAAGTGATCCACCTATTTCCATGACATCAACACCAAAGCTTGTCTAACAGGCAGCTCTGTCATAAACAATGTATTGGGAGCATGTTAATGCTGCTGCCAATGCATGCGTAATTAACATTGTGTGTGCATGCAATATAACCTGTGAGGGAGAAAAAGCAGGGAGGTAATGTACCTGCCATAGTAATTCCAGCAATAAAAATATTGGGGTTTATTATTACGTTAATAGGAGACACTCAGACTGTGTCTGTAGTAGGCAAGTACAATCACAGGTACTAAGAGAATAACAAATAAGTATCATGGTATTATGTAATATCAGTGTATTGTTTAGTGAATATATGATATATATTGTGTGTTAGCATATTATTGTAATTATTATTCAATCTAACAATAAGTTTTATATATATTTATAGAAATTAGTTTTTTTGTTATTATACACATGTACATTTGTGTTTTTTTAACATTGCTAGCATTGTCCATTTTTTTGCGTATATTTTGTAACATATTTGTATGATTAATGAATATATAATACAAGCGACTGTTTTATGAGCTATAGACTAACTCATATGAAACTTCACTAAACTGTTCATTCATCTTTCGTGACAATATCCAACCATTCTAACCTGAGGAAGGTTACTTATTCTGAACAAAATGATTATTCACTAATAAGTTCATTAGACACCCACTGGAGACCTGTATATGTTTCCTGTGATGACTTAATTAAAATGATGTACACAGATATATTTCAGCTTCTTTTTTCAGTTTCAGTGCTTGGTGTGTGAAATAGGATGGTGATGTTAACAAGATTTGATGAGACATTTTTTTAAAAAAACCACACTAGAGTAAGGTTTCAGTAGCAATTGATGTTTCTTATAATTGAATTTTATCGTCCGAAATTTAACATGACTGGCTTTTTTCACAAACGCTTAACACCATGCCTATGTTCCTTTTGTGTGAATCGGTTTGACATAATAATACCCTAAAAGATTTTCAACATTCTTGTATTACAACTGGAGGAAGTCAGAAAAACTGCAATGACCAATTTATTCCAAAATGAGCCTCTTCCTTTGTGCGTTTGCATTATGTAACCAAAATGTACTAATGTATTTCATTTAAAAGAGATAAAATCAAGACGTTGAATTATATAGAAAATGTATCTATTTTTTTAAAACTTGTTTACTGTACGTTCAGAAGGGCAATAGCAAATACTTTGGTTCCTAGCTGTATTCTGATTGGGTCAAAAACCATAAAAATAGATATGCACTTCTCCAAATCTCCTTTTATACTCCTAGGTGTATATGTAATATATAATAGAAATAAATAGAAGCAGCAAGGAACTCAATTAATAAAGGTATTGCTTGCAATTTCTGTCATGAGTTGAAATGCACTAAGCTATTTAGATAATTGTAGTCTGTTATAAATGTCCAAAATATTGAATAGTGAAGAGGGGTGAACTGCGTTGTCCAATTTAAAGGGCCATTTGGATCACTGAAGTGATTTGATTTAGGGTGGTTTTTGGAGCTTCACATTTTGTTACAAAATGTTATGCTACCTGAATCAAAGCCCATAGTCCCTAGTAGTAACCATGATACTGAGGATTTCCTGAGTATTTGAGCCATTTTACAACTGCTTCTTGATTATTTTCACTCGGTCAAGTTATATTTTGCAGTTTCTCATAATTATTCTGAAATATATGTGACGTTACTCTTTGTCTTCTGAAGAACTCCAATAACCTGTAGCCTGGAATTCTGTATTCTGCAAGGTTTCCTCATGGTAACTTCAAAAAAGGAATGAGATAAAAATGATAATCCATGATACAAACAAGACCAAAAACACAAGCTTCAGTACAAGATAACCAGAGATGGTCTCTTAAAGTGCCTATCTATTCAACCTGTTAGGTGAGTAGACTACTTCACACTTTAGAACACATCAAATTTTACCAGAGATATTAGAAAACCTAATAAAGGAAAATGAAACAGGACTTTGAAAATACCACGAGAGAATTAAGGAACATTGACCTACTTGTTCGATAGTCTCTCTACCCAAGTCTCTACTTTGACAAATATTTTAGAGGAATATAGAGAGAAACAAATTTACATTTTGAGAACAAAACAGTCAACATGGAAGATCTTTCAAGAAGAAAAAAGATAAGAGTAAGATAAATACCTGAAAATGTTTTGCAAGATCAATTACTATTTGAAGAGATTATTTGCTTAATATATTATCCCTCAAACACAAGAATATCAGTATTTCTTCTCCAAGAGATGTTATTGTATATTTCTCAAGTTTTTTCATCAAAGATCTGGCTATGCCAGTGGCGAGATATAAACCACCAGAAGAGGAACAATTTAAAGACATCAAATTGTTTCCAGATTTTGGTGGGAACAAGACAAGCCAGAAGGAAATTTATGGATTAAGGGAATTAAATATAAATAGACATTTCCAGTGGCCAGGAGAGTTTTTTTTTTTTTTTTAAACAAAGGGACAGACCATTTTAAAGATCCAGCACTACTCCGAGATACATGTCTGTGGAGTTACATTTCTACATAGAAAGGAGATATAATGTAGAGTTCTGTGCTATATTTAGGCCCTAGAGAGCCAGATTCTGTGTATATGAAATGTGATGGTAAACGATAAGCATAATTATTGTAATATAGTGGAATTTTTTTTTTTTGGGGGGGGGGGTTATTTGATATGTAATGGATTTATGCACTTTACTGATTATATTATATTAATAGCAACATGATTTATTTGTTGACAGGTTCTCTAATTAATATATAACTATTGGTGCACTTTATGCTACACAGTGAAGATAACACGGATTCTAGTGTATTGCAATACGAGATTTTTAATGAATACATTATTGTTTGAGCACTTTAAGATACACATTGGAAGTAGAATGATTTCAGTTGAGAGTACTATTTCTCTGCAACTTATCTGTGATGTATTTTGTGTGCTGTATGCTATGTTTTTGTACCAATTGGGGATGCCAGGGTCGATGCTGTAGTGGATAAGGTTTTCTTGGCTGGTTAAGATTGCTACCTTATGTTTAAATGTTAAAATTTCAAATTTATCTCAGAAAAGCGGTTGTCTATATAAAATTTTGGAATATAATAATATTGATGCAATTCAAGAGACACATTGCCTGTAAAGTAGTGGAGTATAACACATATCCAATAATATATGCCACTAATTTGTATGGCAAAACAACAAAAGGGAGGTGCCAGCACTAGCTTTATGCAAAGTAATTTTTTAACATGTAACTATATGCGAATACTTATCTGAAATACAGTGTATCTCAAAGAAAGTACATGTAAAAAACCACAAAACAAATAAAACACAATGTTTAATATAGTAACAATAATATAGGATATATTAATGTGTCCCCCCAATAGAAATTCACTCACACATTAGTGAATTTCTATTGGGGGGACACATTACTCTATCCTATATTATTGTTACTATACTACACAATGTGATTTATTTGTTTTGTGTTTTTTTACATGTACTTTCTTTGAGATACACTGTATTTCAGATAAGTATTCGCATATAGATACACTTTATAATATTGTTTGCGCAACACTTCTTTATCTGTTATGCTGTTATGCTGTTTGCTGTGTTTGTTTTGGAGGAACTGCACTAGTGTATTCTGCATTATCTAGCTTTTTGAAATTTGAGTAGCGCTGATCACTTTTGCACATTTTTAACATATTCATGGTGTGAATGAATAAAATGGAAAATACCAAAAAATATTTGCCAAAATTTATGATGTTATGTATATTTTTCCAAGCATATATGTACCAAATCAGTACTTAGATTTTTGTATGACATTATTCTGAAGTAAAAAAATAGTATGTGGGATCCCTCTCTGCGAGAATGGGCAAAGGCTGAAATAGCCAAAATATCCAAATTGCCAGACAGAGCTCCTCTGCACGAAGTATACAGCAACCACAGACGTACATTTCGGCCTTCATTGGCCTTGTCAGTGTGATACGGCTGTTATCCCTCTAGGTGCAGCGAGCCAGTGACCCATATCTAGGCATACCCCAATAAGTCGCTGAGACAAAAATTAGTTTTTTTGACATTATTATTAAGATTGAGAATTTAACATATCACAATCTGATTTTGTGAGGTGATTTCAGTTGTATGGTGGCTCCAAACTAGACAAAAATAAGCAGTATAATTTTTTTTATCAAATTGTAGGAAAAAGGAACAGATCTCTAGAGTAGTTAAATTATTAAACAAGCTAGTTTAACTATATAAAGTATCTCTGTTTCTGAAATGGGAGAAAAATACAAATACATGTTTTCCTTTAGAAGATTGGTTTAAGGGCATAACATTAATCATACAAAATATTCACTCTATAATCTTGCTGGAATTATACTACAGAATTGTAAATCAATGGCCCATCAAAGCTACAAAATGTTGGGTTCTAGTTTGTATCTATGTTGTCATTGTCTAGTAGGTAAAATACATATTTTTCCAATCTGATGGGAATGTGATCAACTGAATCATTTGCTGAATCCAATTTTAAAGCTTTAAACTCCTTATGCTACAGGAAACTTTTATTTTTAGGCCAAAATTCCCAAAATGTAGATTTTTTTGTGTTCCTGGTTCCAATCACAAAGTGATCGGCAGCCAGGGACACAGCGGCAGGAACCTGACCACGGTTCTTAATAGATCCTACTGGTCCCTGCCAAAACAGCATAAATCCTTGCAACGTCACTTGTGACATTACAGAGGTGTGGCCAAATGCTAATGTTCTCAAGGGATAAAATCCTGTGAAGTTCCTGATACTTCCATCGTCCGGAAGGGTTTTCATTACCGGTTTATCCCCTCAGCTGTTACTCTTTAATATAGACCTACCTTTAAGCAGTAGATCCTAGAAAAAAATTTATTAATTGTCTAGATATTAATAGTGGTGAAGTTCTGTATAGCTAGAAATGGGAAAAACTGTGGGACAATTCAATGGTTTGAGATATTTAATCAAATTAAATAAAATTGAATTGGGCTTTTATTCTTCCAAAGGCCAATATGATACCCTATTTATATAAGATATATGGCTACCACAGACTTTACAGAAAAACTATTAGTTCTGCTAAGGGACCTTGTTCCTTAGAGGGACCACCCAAAATAAACCCTTGTGCCTCCAGGCCCCTTGTTGTGGATGAATGAAGTATGAATGCTTGTTTTTTCTGCTAATTAATCATATTTCTGTTGAAATTATAATTGCACAAAAAATGTTTTATGTACGTGGATGTTCAAAAGGCTTAAAGATATACAAGTTTCTGCTTTAAAAAATCTGTAAAACTTTATTAAATACAATAAATAAAAAAATACACATATTTAAAATACATATTCACTTAGGCCTATTAGCCCAATTACAGACAGCAGCCTCAATCTAAGGAGCAAAATGTTGATAAATAATACCTATAGTAAAACTATAGAGAGATGTGTACCTGTATGGATTAAGTTATGGGTAGTGTTGAGGGAACCCGAACCGCACTATTTGGGTTCCTACCGAACATTACGGTATTCAGACCCCGAACCCGAACACGGACATTCCACTGTATGTTCGTGTTGGAGTTCGGGGTTCGGCTATAAACCAAAAGTCTATAAACCGAAAGACATTCGGTTTATAGACTTTCTGTTTATAGAATAGCAATAGCATTACATGTATTCCATAAACCGAAAGTCTATAAACCGAATGTCTTTCGGTTTATAGACTTTCGGTTTATGGAATACATGTAATGCTATTGGCTTTCTATAAACCGAAATAGAGTCCCCATTCATAAGAAATTCTATTTCGGTTTATAGCAAGCCAATAGCATTACATGTATATGGAATAGCCTTCCAGCAGAAGTGGTAGAGGTAAACACAGTCAAGGATTTTAAGCATGCGTGGGATAGACACAAGGCTATCCTAGCTATAAGACCGGGAACGGGGGACTAAAAAAAAACAAAACAATTTTTTGGTTCTTATCTGCCAACACATTCTATGTTTATATGTTTCTATGTTTCTATTCCCTAAACCGAAAGTCTATAAACTGAAAGACATTCGGTTCATAGACTTTGGGTTTATAGAATACATGTAATGCTATTGCTTTTCTATAAACCGAAATAGAGTCCCCATTCATACGAATAGGTCAATTGACCTATTCGTATGAATGGGGACTCTATTTCGGTTTATAGAATAGCAATAGCATTACATGTATTACATCTGAGAGTCAAATACTGTGCTTACAGTGCACTTTGAAAAATTCTAATAGTTTTGGGTTGTAAATAGTACATTTGCGTCTTGCGGTGCACTTCATATCTGAGAGTCAAATAGAACCGTCAAATACTGTGCTTACAGTGCACTTTGAAAAATTCCTCCTCAACCTATGGGTCACTCGGTATAAACTGAAAGAGAATACACTGCACTCCAACCCTCTCTCAAATGGATAATTCTGTTGATCCTCCTGGCAGCCATGCTTTAGATTTAGATTTATGTTCTTCCAAAGTTAAAATCAAATATTCCATCTAGTGCTATTTTATGGCTCAGCTGCATTTTTAATTTGTATGTATTTTATGTTATTTGAAGTTATTTCCCTATCCATATTTGTTTGCAGGGCACTTGTCCTACTCTTACCCACATTTTAATTCCATTTGCAGCCCTCTAGCCCTTTCCAGGACTTTTTTAAAGGCATTTTAGTGCCCAAAAGTTCGTGTCCCCATTGACTTCAATGGGGTTCGGGGTCAAGTTCGGGGTCAAGTTCTTTTTTCCAAAGTTCGGCCGAACCCGACGAACATCCAGGTGTCCGCTCAACTCTAGTCATGGGCCACTAGATTATATCTGCCAAGCAGACCAAATGTAGCCAGTCTGTACCTGAGCTGCTGTTATCTATCTTCCTAGCTGTTTTGGTAGTCTCCTAAAAAGGAAAGCATTGTTGAAACAACAAAATGTAATACAATTCCACCTTGCAAACTGTCACTAAAGCAACATCTACAACAAATTGTAATTTTCCATGTAAAGAAAACTTCCAGGAAATTGCTCACTCTCTGATACTAAATAGGTTACTCACAAAGCTTTGACATAAAGCTTAAAAATCATGGCTATTTGTGGTGTAACACAAATTATACTAACCAATATAACCAATGCAGGGAGTACTATGGGGACTTCTCGGGGAGTCTTTTTTAGGATGGTTATTTCAAGCCCAAAGTACAGATTCCTATTCAACAGTGGTTTGTAAACTGCATCAAATGACACATAAAACTGCTTTAAGGATGTGATTCATGGATTGGGAAACCGTGCTTCATGGGATCTATGAAAATCACCAGACTCTCATATTCAAATTATCTTGTATTTAGAAATGCCAGTCTTAACCCCTTTGTGACACATTCCAGAAGACACAAACACCAAAATACAATTTTTTACAATAAAAACTAAGCATGGAGTTGAAACGTCGTCCTTTCCTGTCGAATAAACATATCTTTTAACTTTATGGGCCGGTAATCACATTTAGTGATTTTGTATTGGAGGAGTTGGGTGAGACCTCACCTGTGTCACTTTGTTTCCTGAATTTGCTTGTTCCTTGCCACGATTACAAGTTGATTGGTAGTAAGGGACACAGTTGCAGAGACCTGATCAGGGTCTTTATAAACTCGGTCCCTGCCAAAAAATTACGAGAACTCCAACATAACGATCCTGGACATTCGGTCACGGCGCAATTTAGTAAAATGTAGCCAGCACTCGCCTTGAATGTTGGCTAAATTTTTCCTGTCAGATTGAGGCCATTCATAGTGGCCTCACCTGCCAGGTGGGATCCCGCTGCAAGTGGGATCAGAGTACAGTTCACTGGAGGCCAGAATTAGTGGTTAACTGAAGGCCATTCTATGCCATCCTAGCATCTTCTGTGACCAGTAATATAGGATGGCATAGAATGTCCTAGTGTCACAGAGGGGTTACATCTTTCTTTATCAGTAATATTATTACTTAGTGAATTTATTTTCTCTGACAAAACAGAATGTGTTTCATACATCACATTCTGCATTTGCAAAAACAAAGATTTGCCTACTAGTGACCTTCTTCCCAGTGTGATATCCAGAAGGATGTTTTTGACCCACTATGATTTCAATATAGGTAGCACATGTGATAATTAGCATTTATACAATTTTAGCTCTAACCCATGGGGATAATGGCCATTTGCCCTGGTCATAATGTCCAAGCACCCGTATTGTAGAAATAGATACTTATAGAGCCAGCTCTAGGCAGGTGCCAGGTTTGTTTCACCTTGGTATTTGATTGTCACACTACCATTCAATTAACATTCTGATATTTTAAGTTTGTGGAACGCTGTCTTTTCTTCACGCATATTCCTTATTAGATTACTTCTGGAGTCAGCATTCTCCTATATTCAAGTTCCTACATTCAGAACGCATTGTTTGGTGGAGCAGCGTTATTTACCACATGATGTATCATGATTTGGTACAGTGGTTACCGCAGTCTATAACACTATTGCATACTGTTCATGAGTAGGACATTTCTCTCTTAATTCTGTGCAAATATTGGTCTGTGACAATGCAATATGTGAAAGGCCAGCATGAAAGGGGTGGGCAATATATCCCCTCCCTTGTCATCCTGTCTGTTATGTTTATTTATTCTCCTTGGCCAGTAAGTGCACAGCAGGATCTATTCATGGTGTGGCAGTGAGCTGGACATCAACCATATAATACCAGTTCCCACCAGTGTTACTTCCTCTTTTGAAAATGTTCAACTGAATCCCTCCCTCCCACCCCTCATTTTAGTTGCAGGTGGTCCCTGAGGTCTGATGTTGGCCATCTGGGGTATGCCCGGGCAGCCAGGCTACTGTACTGAGAACAGAATGCTAGTAGCTCAAGCAATGGATCATGGGGGACCCCATCCAAGTCAGCTAGGATCGTTAACATTCTACCACTCTGGGTTGGGTACTTCTGGTACCATGATATTAGTACCCATTTTATGGTACTTGTTATTGATACTGCAAGTTAGCATCTGTTTTAAGTATGTTATATTTAGCAAATAAAGAATTATATGTTGCAGTATTTTCTCAATAAAATCCTGTGACCTTTTTATCCAGCCTGTTGTTTGTGACTTATTATTGGGGAGGGGGATAGAATATTTGTCATTCCACTGTCAAGCACCAGCCCATAGCTGCATAAGTAAAGGGAGCCACTCCACGCGTGGATCACTTAATGCAGCCTGGGGTCTGTGTGATCTCATTTATATCACCCCTGACCACCACCATAGATTCCACTTCCATCCATTCTTTAAAAAACAAATCATGGAAATCTATGAAGAGTCAAATTCTATATGTAATGGTATTTTAAAGGAAACTTGCACCCACAAGAAATCATGGGTTAATCCAGGTACAGTCAACAGGTAATAGTAACAGCAGTCTAAGTCCAAGGTGCCTCACTCTAGACAGACCAAGAAGGCAACACACAATAGGTATAAGCACATTTTTGATACTTGCAATCTGGATAGTGGCACAAACTGCAAGTTCCAGTACTGAAACTGATTAGTTGTGGCCTCTCCAAAACTCCTTCACTGTCAAAATCCATCCTGATGCTTGCTGGGCACTTCTGCATCTTAACCGCTTAAACCATATGGACGTATATACGTCCTGAAAAGCATGGTCCTTGAGGTCCATGTGGATGCATATATATACGTCCTGTGTTTAAAGGAAGCTTGTGCTCCTGAGCGCAAATCTGCAAGCTGTCAGTTAGTCTTAGAGGGAGCGTCGGGTTCTGAAGCACCCAGTAAGAATAGTTAAAGTGCCCCCCATGAATATGGTGATCGTATGCACATCACTGTATACACAGTGGTCGCATGCTTAACGATGGCACATAATGCACCAAAAAAATCACATAGGCAACTCTCAACTATTACTGCCTACTCTTTGGCAGAACTGTTATGATGCCATGATGTTGAGGCATCATGCATCAGAATAATTTACCTACCCCCTACGGCACCGCAATCACCCAACTCATGCTCCTCCAATATGGTGCTTGCCAGTATCCAGCAAGAGTGACAGAAGTCATAAAATCACTTCTGTCGCACTTACTGTTGCTTGATTATCCCTAGATATCATATATAATTTGTGTGGGTGCACTGAACATGAAGAAAACAGTTAAACTTTTTAAAAAAAATAAAGGAATTCTGGTCTCCAATGCACATCAAATGCTGCATAGAACTCTGCAAACTAAGGGGTTAAAACACTGCTTGTACACAGATGTGTCTATTCAACATTCCATATGCAGTTGTTGCTATCACCTGATAATTTTACACATACCCTCTTTCACATTAAAAATGTTACACTAACAATGTTCACACAGGATACAAGCAACAAGTCTCCATAGCGGTGATTCCATGTGGTAGCAGGTCAATCAGTCCGCATCTTTCTGCTTTTCATAACTTGAAATGAATAATTAGCATTATCTTCCTCATTAAAGTAAAACACCAAAAGCTATAGACGTTTTGTAATGGCTACTAACCATTATGTCCGTCAGATTGGGAGTCCGTCAGGCTGTCATTTAGAGATATCTTTTAAAATTGCTCCAAGAGTTGGGTCCTCTGTAGGTATATCCCAATGTTTAGCCAATCCTCCCCTAAAGAACCCTTCATTGCTCATTGAACTCAGCAAGGTAGCTAATGGTTTTACCAGAATTAGCTTGATTACTTAAATAGAATTGTCTCCCTATTCACCAGCTTAGGCCTCTGATATTCCTTTAAGGGGGATATTTGTATTCCAAAAACCTATCTCTCATTTCACTTGCCCGTAGTACGGTGTATCTCCTCATCTTTAGAAACAAGCAAATCACTGGTTGCTTTCTTTTTTCCTATACAAATCATTTGTCCCCACAGTGTCTTATTGTTAAATCCAAGAAATTCACTTCTTCAATAGTATACATGCTTTTAAACATGAGATTACTCTCATTGGGGTCTATTCATTGAAAGGTGAATTGCAGATAAGTTGAGGTGAGATGAGCAGTTTGCTTAGCAGTGGAAACTCACCAGGTTTGTTCTTGTACAATGTACTGTGAATATGGTGTGATGAAATGTTAATCTCACAACTCACCTGCAACCCACCTTTTAGAGAATAGACCCCTTTGTCATTCAGTATATCAGATACCATCTTGGGGATCCCAATCTGAGGACCATTACAAAAAAGTCTAATTAGAAGATTAACTGGGTCTATTATAGCCAAATTCGGGGTCATTTTGTGGCTTTTGACCTTATTAAGTAGGAAGATTCCATAGGCCATTTTACCCAAAATGAATGTGGCCAAAGGTTGGCCCCAAATTGACAGAAATGCCGTATCCAAATTGCAATTAAAAAAAATTGCAATTTTTCTCTTGTTAAATGCAATATTTAATGAACAGAAATGTACTTATGTCACTGATTAGAGCCCAGTATCCTGGAAATAATGGACGGGGAATCACTGTTTGGTTTCTGAGGAACTCCCCATTGTTGTTCAAGGTGGACAGTTACTGGACTTTGTAACAGACAATTAATGACAATGTTTTATGTTCCTTCGCAGATCTTTATCTTGTATGTGGACAGTGTGGCCACTCAAAGAGCAGCAAGATTGTACATGCAAATGAAGGATGTGGCTAGCAAACGTTGGCTCCCGTGTGTCAATAAGCAATTTCTGCTTCTATCACATTTTACTTTCTATTCTTTGGAAAGAACCTTGAGTAATCAGGACAGTTCAGCTGGATACAGGATGGATAAGATGCATGATGTGTATATTGTTATGGATTTTTGTCAATCTCTGCACATTTGCTGACCTCTGTACCTCTTTGAATAAAGTTCATATGAATATATTGTCAGCAACTTTCACTTTAATTATTTATTGGTTTACAATTTAGCATCTTGTCACTTGTTCACATCACAGATTGTGTGATTCCACTTTACGGCATCTCATATAATCTCCACAGATGACAGAATCATTATTTCCGATGCTTAGCACTGCCAGCTCTGTGATGGAATAAGATGAAAGGACAACCAGATTTACAGTTACTAAAACATCCCACAGGGCCAATCGTATCTCACCATAAGATTTAATCCTGACTACATCAATATTTTAAAACATAAAATCAATAGAGCAATTGAACTCACTTGTGTATCAAGAAAATACGGCTTTGCAGTAGAGGATATTTTCACAGCTGGGGTCTCTGGCGCTCTATCCCGGCCTGAGTAAATCACGCGAACCTGCACTCTCAAGTGATGTCATCAACCTATGGGAACTTTTTTTAGGACATATTTACATTTCCTTCTCCCCAATATTCCCACATCTGCTATTTTGGCGTATATTTGCATTAGCCCTCCTATATATGCACTTCAAATACATTGACCACTGCCAAATCAATTTTTGACAGAAAGCTGAGGTAAAAAATTCTCTTAAGTGATTATACTTTGCAAAAAATAGTAAACTGAGGGTCATAGTAATGTGTAGGATATGGTCAAAATATAATTAAAGAAATTTGTGTTTCAAATTATAAAATACATTGGGTTCTTGCAAGCCTATCTATCAAAGTAATGTTCATAAATTGTTGCTGTCTGTTTGAGTTTAAAGATAAAATGTCCAATTTTATTGATTATCTAGTTCTATTTATCCTAGTAAACACGTGTGATGCATTGTGCCTGCAAAAGTAAGAAACGTGCAAATCCATAAAATATTACTTTCACCAACAGGATCATTTTCAAAAATTAAATATTCTTGTTCAAGCTCCCTAAAGAGGTGACTCAATATACATTGCAAGCCAATTTTTTCCATATTCGGTTTGGGATTTAGGCCCTACTAAATATGGTCCGAAGTCCCCCAACAATAACCTGAAGCTGGATAAAACAGCCATTTTGCGGGCATTTCAATTCTACAGTTTTTTAACTGGAGAATTGAAATGAAAATAATACAAAAAAATAAACCTGTCCCCAGGTATAATTATAGGGGGCTAGGACAAATTGCTGGGAGTCAGCCAAATGGTTCCCACCCCCCATAATATAAACACGGGGGACCAGGATAAGTAGCCATGCTGGAGTGGAGGGATGTTAATTGGGGACAGTTCACTTAGCAGGGGAACTCATCAGGTTTGTTCCTGCACAATGTATAGCTAAATTGGTGAGATTCAATTTTCATCTCACCTAAACTCAATTGCTATTCACTTCAACTCACCTGCTACTCACCTCAACTCACCTTTTAGTATATAGCCGCATTCGTCTCAAAATGAAAGACGAATTTTCGTGAACAGACCCATCAGTGTTCCATATTATTTCCAATCTGAATTTTTAGATTCCCACTTAATTAGCCTTTTAGGTGCCACAGGAATGAACAAAGCATGGTAAAAAAAAAAAAAAAAGTTTAAAACATTTCACATGGTTTTTAAAGCACAAATTAACAAATAAAAAGGTTGCTGAGCTGTGTGCCTTTTAACTAGCCATAACTTCCTTTCCTTTCTCATGTAACACATATCAATCTGTCTATTTAACACAATAATGATTTCTTAAAATTGGTAAAACATTATAACATTTGCCATTTCGTAATCAACAAAAGACGCATACATCATATATTTCCTGAACATCACTGATGTAATTGTGCATTCCATGAGTGAAATTAATGGGAACTAATGCATAAACCTATCATGTGAGGAGGAAACAAAAAGGAGACATAGACAGATGTAGAGTTACAAACAAATACAGACCAAAATACAAAATCATATATGCTTCATAAATGGTGGAAAGAGTACTCCAGTTTATGTATGACAGGAAGGCATTGGGTCTCTTGTTCGAAATATAGTTGTCGAGTTCAAACACCACTAAAGCAAAACAAATGTAGTTTTAGGACTCACCAATACTTGGGTACTTTGATGCAGTTGTAAAACAGGCATACTGTGGCCATATAATGTGATTACATCACCATTTTTTCTTGTTAAATAGGTGTTTATTTCTAGCTTTATGGGAAAATGTAGCACTATGTAATCTTGTAACATGTTTATTAAATGTATACTGATCCCTTTGCGTATTGTACATACATTGTACATATACACCGCTAGAAGCTTTGATTATTTGATGACCAGAGAGGGAGCTAAATGCTGATCATCCTACATTCTCTGCCATTTGTCAACCTGGTTCATTTGCTTCCTATTTATACTACTTTTAATAGAATACATCTGATATATAATACATTGAACAGAGGAAAATTAAGAAAGTTGAAATTATGGCACATACAGTCAAATCTCCACTAAATGACAACCATATGGAAAATAGATAGTTCTGACTCATATCACACCATGACAAATGTGTCGTACATTTATCTTTCTTGGGGTTATTCACTAAAAGAAGTGAGATGAGGTGAGTTGAGGTGAGATGAACATTTCTCCTCACCAAATTAATTATACATTGTGCAGAGACAAACATGGCGAGTCCAAATGAAATGTTCTCTCACCTTAATTCAGCTCAACTCACCTTTTGGTGATTAATCTCACCTGTCGTCCATACTAATACCATACCCTTGCAAGAATAATTGCCATAAAAGGATTGAGAAATCTTGTTTAGACTAGTTAAAAATGTAAAGCCTCTCACAGCTGAGCCTAGTAAGCCAGCCGCTGTTTGGGATTACTCTGGGTTATCATGGAAAATTTAACAGGCCTATCTGGAAAGGGCCACTAGGAACACAAATCTATCTTGTTTTTATTATTTTGTGAAGTATTTTTTCTTTTTTTTTTCCAATGTATCCTGAGTACCTATGGCATGTGGATATGCTAGATACTGATTAACCAAATGGCTACAATGTTCTTTTTTTATACTCACGATAATTGGTATCAGGTGTTGCTTACAGTGGTGGGGGATTCACTGTAACACAGTAGTGAGGATTCACCTCAGTGTATCAATTTGGTTTTTGTTGGTTTGATTTAGATTCTTTCCCCCCAAAAAACTCTATTTTTTTAATTATACCTGGATATTATTAAGTGCTCCCCCTCCTTGTTTGTATTAAGCTACTAATAAAAGCCAGCTTTTATCCTCCCAAGTTTGCTAAAAACACTTTGGGTTACTCCATATCTTGTATGCAGCAATGTCTCGGTTGTGTATCACTAAAATATTGTACACAGGTGGGTCTCTTTACTAAAATCAAAATAAATCAAAATATAGTCAAATTTGGCACAAGAGGTTCGAATCTTCCCCATTGAAAGTAATATGAGGAGAAGATGATGGAAGATATTTTTGAAACTAAGTCAAACTTGGGAGCAGAATTTGACTTACTCAAAATTAAAGTTGACCTCCTCAAGCTATTCTCAAATAGAGATAAAAAATTATCCTATAATTAGGTAGGTTAGTGGCAGGTTACAGCCAATGGGTGCAGTCCAACAAATTAAAAAATAAACAGATGTAGGTATTACATGAATAGAGTATTCTGGCTGTTGTAGGGAGAGGTGCTAAGGGTCATGTGGTATAAGTTATCCTGTTACTGACTACATTTTGGTCCTAGATTTGTTCTGCCAGCAAATGAGCTCCCACTGTTGAGAGCTCAGCTCTTTGTCTCACAATAAAAAAACAAGACAGTCTTGATGTTTGTCTTCTCATTTAATTACTTTCAACAGTAGAGATAAAACATTTAAAGGTGATGATGGTAAGTAAGTGTAAGTGTGCAGGAATATATATATATATATATGTATATATATATATATATATATATATATATATATATATATATGCATTTTTTTTTTCAAGAGTGTGAGTGCCTGAATTTTAAACCTTGAGCTTATGACTTTTTTATTTAACGGCCACATGTGAATTGTTGCAGCTGAAGAAATGGACTCCCTTTGAGCTCCCCTGAGCTCCCTTAGAATGAATTTGGCAAGACTGTAGAAGTGTATCATGGAGAATGCCACATAGCCTAAAGCTCCCCCCCCCCCCCCCTCCACATTTAATGTTAGTTTGACTTCTTTAAATCTGAACCTACAGAAAGCGGAATATAAATGTCTACAAAAACAACTAAGACGCATATATTCTGATTTATCTAGACTGCTAACATAATAAAAGAATTACTCTACAAGTAACCTGTGTCCAGCAGTCGCTCTGCTACAGTTACTATTTACATAATTGTTTTCATATGGCATAGGAAGACCTGATGATAACCAACTCGCTTTCTTTCTTTATTGTCATTTTAACCACATGTGCTGTTCTTTGGCGTTTGATACACCTTGGCTGAAGTGCTAAGCTGTGATTATGTGCCACTATTTACTGATCTACTGGCCAGCATCCCAGAACAGAAAGAAACATTATCGGTGTGCAAAATGATTAAAGGAATATTTTCAGTTTTACTAAACAACTATATCACTAATATGCAGAGTTCTACATGCCAGCATATTAATGACAGCTAATCATTATCTTTAGATTTTGGAAAGGACATTAAGTACACTAGTGATTTTAGATTTAATATACAAGATTTTATTAGCGATATCTTTGTGGTCTGTAGTTTCTCCCATTATGTTATATGGTCGAATCATGTTCTAAGGAGATTCCAGTGATGATAACAGGAGGGAGGCTGCTCAATAGAAAAAAGACCTGGAATCTTGTGCGTAAATAATAATTTCTTTATTGAAGAATTATAGGGACAAAAGGCACCTCTGGTTGGAAGTACTCTGTGTGCATTATGGAGTACTCTTGATACAATATGAAGTTCTCTGGGTGAATTATGAAGTCCTCTGGGTGCAATATAAAATATTTTGGCTGTTTTATGAAGTCCTCTGGGTGCATAACGAAGTCCTCCTGATGCAAAATGAAGTCCTCTGGGTTCATTGTTTATATATAAATATATATATATATATATATATATATATATAAATATATTTGTGTGTGTGTGTATGGACACATACAGCATTTTTTATTTTCCCCCCTACTTTTTTCCCTGCTTCCCCTAATGCCCCTGCTAAATATGATTGCTGGAGATGCCATTGATCACTGTGTATGGAGAAACTCAAATGCATAGGAAGTTTTGTGTCCATAGTATATACTCACAGGAGAATGAAGGAATTGCCTATACCAGAACAATAGCTAGTTTTCATTTTGTATTTGTATAAATTCTAGTAGCCCCAATCCAGGTTTCTATAGCCGATTGCTGTTTTTTCGGGAACTCATTTTTACATGTTTTTTTTGCTTGTCTAATTTGTTGTACGAACATTAAAAACATATTAAAATAAAAGTAAAATAAGCACAATACTAATTTAAATTACACGTAAAACTGCAGAGTGGCCTGTTATTGTGGCCAGCCTAAGGCACACCTTTGCAATAATCATCTTTATTTGGCACAACTGTTAAGTGGATGAATTATCTCGGCAAAGCAGAATTTTGTTCAGTGTTTATAATGAATGAAATCCTTATGTCAGTCAACTCACATGTGCCAGAGCCTATAAGAGCTAGGCTCTGGTGTCGATAGTATGGGGGGATTTTGATTGGGTATACTCCCAACTGCAGTACTAAACATACACCTCTTCTGTTAAAACAAAATCTGGAGCCAAGAGAGAGCCGCAAGATAGTGTAGTATTTAAAACACAATTTAAATATGGCCCCAAAAAGTGCCACTTACTTGGATGAAAACTTTAAAGTTCATATCAGACAGTGATGAGGAAAAGTCTGTATGTTTCACCCGGCGCACTTCAGAGCTTCACACAAAGACCTCCTCAAAATTCTATCCAGCATCTGATGTCACTCAAGGCACATGAAGAAGCCATTTGATTGGCGAAACGCGTTGTGCATCATACGTGGAGGAGTGGCACCTCAACCTACCTGCCGCACACCTTTGAGTGAATAGACCACACTGGTTACAACACCGTGAAATCCAATATATTAAAATATCATATGCACTCTATCTGCAATTTGTTATGTGTCTACAGGCAAAAGTGAAAATAAGGTACATAGTGGAAGTAGAATAAAGCATTCTCTATAAGCTAACCTTGAAAAGGATTTTCTAAGAAATAATATCAGGGCTTTTCAGTTTCTTTTTGAAAGAATTTCTAAGTAGGCATGCCAGAAAGAGGAAGCTAAAGTACACAATGACATGTTCCAGTAGCCAATGATGCAGCTGTTTTTAATACGATATTATTTTTTAACTAAATGCACTAGAGAAGTTGAATGCACAATTGTTATGTGGGAAAAACACATTTACCAACCATGGACTGTGTGGTATCCCCTTACAAAAAGGATCTTTTGTCTACCCACACATGACATTCTTTTTCTTCACATTCATCCTCTATTCTAAGCAGATGTTGACCAAAAATAGGATCCAATATGGAAATTTGTTGATTAAAAACAGCAGTCAAATTTGGAAATAAACAGCCAAGACAAAAACATAGCAACATGATTACCAGATAACTTGGGCTGTGGTTGATCTCATTGCTATGATCACATGGATTGGGCAAAATATCCCAAAATTGATCTTTTATGTTTCCCAGACAAGGAATGAGAAATCAAGAAATTATTAGAAATTGAGGTTGGCAAATGACAGGTTCTTATTAATAATAAGGCTCGGAAAAAAATACTAAGACTGAAAAAAACATTTATAACTTTTCATTATAGGTTATATAAGTGTACTGTATTAATAAAAAGACTGTAATCATTCATGTTGTATTCAATAAAGGTGTTAGGAAATTCACTTTACTGTGATAATTGTAGAACTAATCTATCATTTATATGTTCAGAAAAGGTCTCCCAAAAAAAAAATGTGATGATAAAACTAATTGTTTATTGTAGGACCTAAGGAATTTGCCCATTATGATAAGCATAAATGTCAAAATCACAAGATGCCAGCTGGAAATAGAGCAAATAGGCGTTGCAATATTTCTATCTGGCATCTTGTGATTTTATTTTACTTATCTAAGAAATATATTTTACCCTGGAGAATTTTGACATCTATTTTTTTCCAGTTTATTTATTTGTATTATTTTCTGTCTTATTTTTGTGTTATTTGCAGCTGAAGTCGCGTGGGGCCTATATCTGGACACTCATATATTACATTCAAGGTACTGTTTCCTGTTGACAGTTAAGGAGTAACATTATATTGCCTAATCAAACTTTGGGGCTTTAATGTTGGTCACTGGAAATCAGGTTGCAGACTAAGTTTAAAATAAAAAGAAAAACACATTTCACCAAAGTTCACTATTTGGTAAATAAAACCTATAGGTGAAATGATCGTAGCACATTATATTCTAATCAAACCTCACACGTCACAAAACACCTAACTCAAACTAGCTGTAGCTTCATATCAAGCCTCACATGTTAAAAAAGATAATCATTTAAATTGATAGTTCTATTAAAGTAGCTTGGGGAAGCTAAGAAAAGAAGCATGGCATTTTTAAGCCCAAGATGTTTAGTACGCTAATAAGTCATGTAAGCCAATTAAAAGGGACATTTTGTTAAATACATGGAGGATATATGCAAGATGGAAGCCTGGTGCCTTATGGCACCTGGCCCATATTCTATAGCACAATTTTTGTTTTATCATGAATGTAGCATTAGTGAGGATCATTAGTTAAAGACTTATCATCAAGCTCTGGTACCATATTATGTAAGAAGAGTAACCGAGAGACCGGTCTTATGTGAATGCATTGACACAAATTGTACTACATTCCTTTCTATTAACGTTCTATTAAATTAGCTTGGGTCTACAGAAACTAAGAAAAGATGCATGGCATGTCTAAGTCCAAGATGTTGAGTAAGCCAATAAGTAATGTTAGCCCATTAAAGGGACATTTTGTTAAATACAGGAAGGAAAGGTCCAAGATGGAAGCCTGAGGCCTTATGGCACCCACCCTATATTCTATACCACTATTCTTTGTTTTATCCTATATGTAGCACTAGTGAGGATAATTAGTTAAAGACTATGGTACTATGTTATGTACAAAAATTAACTGAAAGACCAGTCTTATGTGAATGAATTGAGTGATTTCCAGAAGCCTTAGCAATAACCAAAAAGGCTGCTAGGACCAATCGGTGAAGGATTAAGTCACTATTTTGTTTATGAATCTAATAATCCTTGGATAAACAAGTCAAGATAAGTAGAAAAACACATGGTTTTAGCGATGATAATTACCTGTGGATCAAGAAAGCTTCAAAAGTGACATTGGTTGTTCTAGGTAAAGATTTGTTTTGTGGACAACACTCTTTCCCAAAGTTAGGTGTTTATTACATGATTTGGTTTGGGTCTTTGCCAAAGGCTACTATGTAATTGTGTGCATTCCCATTTTGCTCAGGGTTGAAATAATCTGCTCTGAAAGCCACTTATTAAGTACAATGCTCACTATATAATAAAGCCAATCTCCCAAACTGAAATCCTTTTATTGTAGTGTATATCACTTTAATGTAAATATGTAGCTGGAAATTGAAGTCAGCACTGGTAGTAATTGGAACAATATGACTTTAGAAACATTTCCTTTATTAGTTGCAGCTGTTGGTGGCAAGATGTTAGCCCTTTGCGTGAAGAAAAAATAGCTTCTTGTCATTCAACAGAACACAAACACACATACATCCATATGCCATCCTTTATTACCCTTGTGTCCTTTCTAAAATTGCTGTAAATAGGCACAGTGTTGATGACACTTATATGCTTTGTTCTTGGAGTAAATGAATAGCACACTGCATATCATAGTTACTACTATTTGGCATAAAATAACACATACAAATGTAGTGAGGTATGATATCCTAGCACTAGGTCCATTCTTTCGTACCAGCCGTTACGGCTACAAAGCACAGAAAAATATTTGTCTGTTTTTGTAGGTATTGATCTGTGTATGTTTATTTTTAAGTGGTCTCAAATAAAGTATGCTTATTTGACAATCAAATATTTACATCACAAATGACCACGGCTTTGCCCCCACTGCCTTCTCAAGCTGGCTGTTCCTATAAACAAGATAATGCTACTGAAACATCAGTATGCACCATGTTGGCTAGCATCCCGCTCCTGACTAAAAGCTTATTGAACTCCATAATATTTAAGTTAGTAAGGAATACATATGGTGGCTTATATGTAGACAGAGTGTATCAGCATTGGTCATAGTAGTGTCTCTTTCTCAGAGAGTCATTTAAATCAGTCTCTTTAAATGTACAGCGTATATTTAAAAAAACACATATGGGGTCTAGTCATCCACATCCAAATTGCACCCAAAATAAAAAAATCCTAGTATAATAGCCGAATTTCAAGAACATGCACAATTCAACTATTCAATATAACACATTTTGAGTGCAATTTGGCAATTATACTTGATTTGCTCTGTGAATTCAAGCACATTGGGGTTCTTTAAACATGCTCTCATAATATCTGTAGTAGACATGTGCATTCGTTTTTGGACTAATGCATTTTCGTCCGAAAATAGCATTTTCGTCCATTCGTCCGAAAAACGAAAATGCTAAACTAACAAAAGCCGAATGAACGAATAGTTAATAAACGAAAATCATTCGTCCATTCGTGCTATTGGCATTCTAAATACTGAAATAGAGTCGGTTTGTAGAATACCAATAGCATTATATACATTCCATAAACCGACATCATGAACGACTTTCGGTTTATGGAATGTATGTAATGCTATTGGTATTCTATAAACCGACTCTATTTCGGTTTATAGAAAGCCAATAGCATTACATACATTCCATAAACCGACATAATGAATGAATTTTGGTTTATGGAATTTATGTAGTAAATGCTATTGACATTTATAAACCGAAATAGAGTCCCCATTCATACGAATTAACCTATTTCAACTCTATTTCGGTTTATAGAAAGCCAACAGCATTACATACATTCCATAAACCGAAAGTCTATAAACCGAAAGAGAGGTTAAAATAGGTCAATTCGTACGAATGAATAAAATGAAAGGAAAATAATGAATGAATTTCGTCTGAAACGAATGCAGTAATGAACAAAATTAGTTTTGGACGAAATAAATAACATTTTCGTCGGAATGGACGAAAACGAAACAAAGATTTTAGTTTTGCACATGTCTAATCTGTAGAAAGCATAGGATTATTCCTATTCATGTAGCCTCACATTGTACCAAAATTCTGATATTTTCCAGGTTTGAAAAAAAATGCATTTGAAAAATAGTGAAATGCAGTAAATTGCAAAATATAGGCCAAAATAGCAGAATTAAAGTTATAATAGATGAGTGGAATTTTTTTTTCATCATCTGTTATTTAAAATATCAATATTAAAACATGCATGAACTGCATATGATAATTAGTAATTTAATTACATGTTTGGGAATTCATATTTATATATCAATATACATTAACATATACTGGGGTAAATTCAATGACCCCAGTTAAATACCACATCCGTCAAAGTTTTTGTACTGCATGTTATTCCAATTGAAATAACTTGCTATTCTGTGGCAACAAGGGCCGCTAAAATACTGTGCGCTAAAGCACAAGGTCTATGTTAAGGAAATAACAGCATTTTGTATAAACAAATTTATTCCCCCCACAAATTAATACATTCCTTGCCAAAATGCCGCTACGTTAACACAAAGGCCGGCAAAATGCGCTTAGTCTTTACATTTAATAAATATAAATCTCAGTCTGGCTCTGTCAGTCAATGTTATGGCTGACTGGTGCACATTTCAGAGTACCAAGTGAGGATGCAAACATTGATTTGCAATGAAACATTCTCCACTATGGAAATGAAAGGGTACTTTTACATATGTGGGTGGGGTGTGAGCATCTAGGACAGCTGCTCATAGCCAGTTAGAGACCAGACACTTCAGCGCAGCTGTCTCAATACTGAACTGTCAGCGCCAAATACTAACCCTCCAACAAAGTAACCACCTCTTACCCTAAAAGTAACCTCAAACCCTAAATCTAAGTCTCAAACCTTCCCTAAAACAAACCCCAAGCCCTGATCCCCAATACTAACACTAACCCAGAGATGGCTCAACACTTTGTAAGGCCTTAGGCAAAAACATGAGGCCCATACTGACACTCATAATTAAAAAAAGATATGCAAGCGATAATAAAAATGAACCGTAGAAATAGCATATTTTAAGATTAGGCTCAAATCCCAGCAATTAGGAATTCACCACTCCTTGAATTTTTATTTGTCTCATAATTATTCTACAAATATCTTTAAACAAAAGTACTTGGTATAGCACACACATACACACTTAAATGCTGATCAGATACACACACTAGCACACACATACATGCGTGTGTATGTATTTACTAGTGTGTGCATCTGATCAGCATATGGGTGTATATGTGTGTGTACCTGATTAGCATATGAGTGTGTATATTTGTGTTAGTGTTCTCATCTTGGAGACATTTGATCAGATACACTAGAATATATAAACACATGCAAATGCTGATCAGAAACACACACAGATCACAGTACAACATCGTAGCACCTACAAGGCCACCTATGTGCTAAAACAGCTCATCAGGGCCATCATCGTCCTCAAACACACTGGAACTGCCATAATTTTCCCCAAACATCTTATTAGTGCCATATTTGTGCCCAGGCAGCTTTTACATAACAGTCAGTAATACCCACAAACACACTCTCACACATAACACTCATTAATACACTGAATACCTAACATATAGTAAAAATTGACTCCCAACATATAGTTAAAATTGGGTATTCTTTTTCTGAAAAATAAATTTTCGTATGAATTTTGGCTTTTTCGTACGAATTCCCTAACCCTAACCTTGTTTTTCTTATTCTGGAATTAACTTTGATGCAATTCCATTAGTCCAAAAGGAATTCCCAAAATGAATGTGTCAACAAACGAAATTCGGTTTGGACAAACAAATTTGCTTTCCGCCCTACTGCATTGAGACAGGCCGAAAAGTTTGATGCCGCCCAAGTCTAATTATTTGTATACTCTTTTTTGTTTATGTTTTGTGTTCTTCTGTAAGCTATCAGGGAGTTTCAGCCAAGGGAGGTTGTGCTGTACTGTATTGTCTTACAGAAGTCAGTGTGCTATTTTCCCTATGTGTAATAATTCAATTTAAAAATGTATATATTTCTATGTAAAATTTGAATAAAGATAAAGTGAAAAATAAAAAACTAACAAAGCAAAGCAGTTATCTTTGACTTTTGCAACACTCATCTGAGGTTGACGTGTAAATTGCTTGTAAAATGATCTATAAACTGTATCATTCAGATTTTTATTTGTGCATCCCTTTACAAGCAATATTAGTCCAACATAAGATTCATTGTTTGTTTAACTTGTCATTATAACATATGAGCTCTTTCAGCTGCAGTCTTCATTAAGACCTAGGTTTCTACTCCCAACATCCATAGTGTGTGTTATTATTTTATTCTAATGCATTTTGCCTGAAGCAGCAGGTTTTTTTAATATGAAACTCACAGATAACATTTATTAACTTTACTTTCATTAACTTTACTTTCATTAAAGAAATGGACAATCCAGAGGTAAACAATCTCAAAAACTATTCCTATTAAAATATGTTAACAAGAGTATTTATATCATATATTGTAAGGGTAATTCATAAATTAAACAAAGACATAGAAAGTTTGGGCTGATAAGAAGTATTCAGCCCAAATAATTGGCACTAAGTATAAGTAGAAGAAAGGATATATTGTAATATTGATTATACATTAATTTTTATTTGATTGGGCAGTAAAATTCCTTAATACATGGATAAGTTAGGAAATAACTGAAGTCATGGTGAAGGTATGTTACAGAAATGGAATGGAGAACATTATATATCAGTACTTCACAACCAGGGATGTTTGATGTTTCCAGGTGAAGAGGGGGGTGAATTTTCCAAGCAGTGTTGATGTCTAATAATTCAATATATTTTATTTTCAGAGCTGAGAATTTAAGATTGGAGGTATCTTTAGGTAGTATAACTAGGGTGTATTTAGAGTCTAATTACCAATGATTAATGATTGCTTCCTGATTGAAGGATTTAGAAGCCAATTAACTACCTTGATGGGTATGGAGCAGGTCAGATTATGGAAGCAGTGGTGATCCTACCATTGGTGCAGGGGTCGCAGCTGCGACCGGGCCCGTCACTCCAGGGGCCCATCCGCCCTGCAACCCCTGCACACAAACAAAAAACTCACATGGAGACAGTCACTATCGGGCAGTAGCCATGAGTCTGCATCCATGCAGACCCGGCTTTTCGTCACAGCCACAGGAAACGTCACATCCGGTGAAACATTGCTGAGGAGGCGGCCGACGAGCAGTATACAGGTAAATATGTGGGGGGGGGGGGGACACTGGCAAGTGGGCAAATAACTGGCAAATGGGCAAACAACACTGGCAAATGGGCAAGTAGCTGGCAAATGGGCAAAATAACACTGGCAAATGAGCAAAATAACTGGCAAATGGGCAAATAACACTGGCAAATGGGCAAATAACACTGGCAAATGGGCAAGTAACTGGCAAATGGGCAAATAACACTGGCAAATGGGCAACATAACACTGGCAAATTAGAAAAATAACTGGCAACTGGGCAAAATATGACTAGCAAATGGGCAAAATAACTGGCAAATGGGCAAAATAACTGGCAGGTTAATAGTGGCATATTAATGGGAAAATTGGCAATCTGGCTGTGGCATATTAATGGCCAGGCTAATAGTAGCATATTAATGGGGAAAATGGCTGTGGTATATTGGCAATCTGAATGGCTCACTGTGGCATTTTAATGGGCAGGCTAATCATGGCATAATGGGCAAATTGGCTGCTGCCAAAGTGATAACTGTGGCATGTTCTGTGGGGCAAAATAACATGTACTATGGGGGAAGTGACACTGTGGCAGGGGCAGTTCAGTGGGACAAAGTGACACTGTGGTATGTTCTGTCGGGCAAATTTACACGGCGGCATGCCAAATCGTGTGGGTTCAATATGAGTACAAGCCAAGTGCTGTGAGTACTGTATAGTGCTGTGTGTTAAGACCTTTAGGTGTAATGTGGGTGCAGAGGAACGTAATAAACATAAGAAATTAACAATTTTTCAATAACGTTTTCATTATATATGAAAATAGTTGAATATAATATTAAAAAGTTTATGTAAGTATACATGAAGCTAGTTATATACATATATTTGGTGTCCACCTCAAGCTTTTGAAAAGGTTGGAAATATTTCAATGTTTTTTTGTGGTCAGAAAAGTAATTACTTTACTGAGAGGGTGGTGGAGGAGAGGTTAATATAAGAAGGAGATTAAACATGCATGGGATAGGCATAAAGCTACCCTAGATGTAAGATAAGGTCAGGGACTAATGAAAGTATTACTTTACAGAGAAGGTAGTGGATGCATGGAATAGTTTGCCAGCAGAAGTGGTAGAGGTTACTTCAGTGAAGGAGTTTAAGCATGCATGGGATAGGTATAAGGCTACCCTATATATAAGACAAGGCCAGGCACAAAGCGAAACAGTTGGGAGGCATGTAAGTGGCATATCTGGGGTGGAGTTGCATGGTGGGGTCGGGGGGCCCTGGGGCAATATTTGCACTGGGGCCTGATGGTTTCTAGTTAAGCCTCTGTGTAGAAGTGGTGCCTCATGGGAGAAACTCATCATTACCACTTTACCAGGAACCTGTTTCATTCCCACCATCTTTATTCAGAGGTTTATGGACTAACCTAAGCTGGTGTGCAGCATGGTGTCTTACTGGAATAAAAAACAGCAGATCAAATAGATAGCCCTCACAAGGAAGGGCAAGCACAGGAGCACAGGCTAAGGAACTAATGTGCTTGGTCTCATTATGGGATAGGCCCACAGGGAGTTACTTGGAGCTAGAGACAGCACAATGTTTTGAGGATACCAAAAGAATACTAGGCAATAATTTAAGCATAGGCCAACAAAAAGTTATAATTTGTTAATAGGGTGATTATATAATTAAATACATTTGTGGACAAATATTGCAGGTGAAATGAATATTTAGGGGTTTATTCCATATGGGGTGATCTGGTCTAACATCTGTCCGAATCATAGAAAAAAATAAGTCCGTCTTCCGGCTATTCAATATTGCTAAGATCAGTCAGTTTAAGTATAAGATTTCTCCTATTCTAAAATCAGTCATTTAAATTCTCCAGCATTTTGTTTGGGGAACTGAACTTTAAAGGAACTTAACGTATAGTAAAACTAGTTTAAAGTTGTTTTTTCATATGGAAATTGATAAAAAAATAAAATAATGATTGGAATATTTTCTTAAAATATGATATTCGGCATATATGTATCAATTTCCATATCAAACAACCTGCCATTTTTAAGGCCATGCATCAAAACACGTGTATCACATACTCCAAGTAGTAAGCACAATTAAAGCTAAGCAATAAATAAATAGTAAAAGGAAAAAGGTGAGGCACAGCGCTAGTGAATAATATGTGTATATAGTGACCTTCACTCCAAAAACAAAAAAATATACAAATAATAAAATGAAGGTACGAAATGGAGATAAGAAAATTCCGGATAATATATGGAGTAGCAAATGACTCGATTGAAAGAATGAAAAAATGGAAGCAGCTAGTCTTATAATGGAATGCAATGGAAAAATGCACTGCAAAAAAGGAGAGGTAGTGTAAGAGTGAGACAGCGCTAAATATATATATACAAAGACAATTTAATGTAATAGGTAATAGGACAATATAATGAATTTGGTCATTCATTTATGTATCTATATTTCTTTGTAATAAATGTATATATTTTTATATCTATTTGTCCTTGCAGTCTATTACATTAAATTGTCTTTGTATATATATATTTAGCGCTGTCTCACTCTTTCACAATAAATAAATAGTAAAAGAGAAGTGCAAAGATTAGGAAATCATGTAGCTCACCATGCCCTATACACATATCACAAAGCTACAATTGAATATTTACAATGTACCTGTCATTCACAGAAAACATTATGTATACAATGTCTGCCTTTGGTGTTCCTACTGGTGCACACTACTGCTCCTGCAGATGAGGTCATAAAGTTGTGTTCACTAATTTCCTGATGATTGTGTGTTGGTGTCTCCCCCTTCTGTTGTTGATGTCTTCCCTCTTCTCTTGTTGATGTTTTTGCTTTGTACACTCAATAGCTATGTTCATAGTGAAATTATCCCTTAACTGAACTATTCCCTTTTCCATTCCTTCCACAGATATCACTTTAGATACAGCTTTATCCCCCCCCCCCCCCACCCCCATTGGTTATCCTCCATTGAGAAACTCAGGTTATTCATTTAGGCATTGTCCTCCCCGCTATTGCCACCAGGGGCCTGGCAGTAGACATGGTCCACCTCCCCACCCAGACTCCTATGGGTGTCCATTGTGGTGGCTACTAATTCTGCTCTAAAATGGTAGTCTTGCCATGTGCTCACAATTTATACTAAAATTCCTTGACACTGATGGCTGTTGATTGCAGCACTAATTTGTATCTCTGTATTTATATTTCTTGAACCTGGGCCTATGTCCTACAGAAGGTTTGGTATATTTTAGTTGGATTTACATTCCAAAAATTGGAGCTACCTGAATAAACCCTTAAATCTATGCATGTTAAAGGGCAAACTTTGGTGAGCTTCCCTTTTACAAAAAAAGGAGCTGATCCTGCCAAATGCATTGCTAAATCAGTGAGAGTTCTTAACATATTTAACAAAGTATTACGTGGGCAACTGTGTTAATCTACCAGGATAAATGCTCCAGGTTACCCCCTGCAGAAGGCACTTGCACTTGAGTGATACTCTTCAAAATTAAAGTTCCTTCTGAGCCTCTTGTATGATGATAGAATTAGGGCTATCCTGGATTTTGACATGATTCGTGTTGCAAGTGTGGCCTTTCATTTGCTGTCACCATTTTTAGGCATTAAATGCAAACAATAACCATTCTAATAAAATAGAGCAGTGTAAAAAAATATACAGATCTGAACAAAGGAAACAAAGTCTACAATTAGTATACAAGGAAAAGAGGTGAGTTCAATAACACTATGTGCTTTTATTACCTCCCTTTCATATATATTATTTCCTTTTCATTTAAGCATAAAATGTATATAGATTCTGTCGATTTGTTGGTTTGGAATTGAAAGCAGAACCTGAGTTCAACTCTTAATGTTCCAACGCTTACAAAAAGAGTTCCATCTCAGAAGAATTGAAATTCCTACCTCAGTACAGCTGGTCCTTTAAAAGGTAAATTTCAGTTTAAAGAGGCTCCCGGGTTTCATTTGTCAAATATGCAAGTTGTAAGCACTGGGGATTAAGAGAGCCCAGGCAAGTGCATACAGTATGAAGCATTTCTGATTTTTTTTGTAATTAAATTGATACAGTAACTGTGTCTGTTTCTTTTAATCCTTCGAGCAGATTTCATTCAGGAAAGCGATCACACACCACATGGGAATATATTTATACAACATGCTCAAAGCTTCATTAAAATAGTTCTTTATTAAGCAGATTGTATGCCAGTGTCTAGCAATGTGAGTGGTCCTTTTAGCTAAATTTGTTTGCCTTCTGCAGATGTGAAGTTAAAAAAAGGGTAGGTTTTCGGTGAAGTGATCAGACATTTGATGATATTTAGCTTATGCTGCAAAATTACTTTATAACTCAAATTGAAATATGTGGGGGAGGGCAAGAGCTATACATATGTTTGAAGATACCATACTTATCCTCTGAATTGAAGATGGCTGATGTTCTTGAATGGAAATCTCATCAACAATATAATATCTGCCTTTTATGCTCCTTTAGAGAACTGGTTCCAAAACATAGTGGGGTGCTTTTTTAACGATGAAATGTAGGTGTGCATGACCTTTATCCTATTCTATCTCTGATGATGAGTCAGCTTATCAAGTTGTACTGTGGGCTGCTAAAACAGCTTTTGAGCCCCCCCCCCTCCCCCAGGGCCAGAAAGTTGCCATCCCTCCCCTGCTAGTGCTCCTCCTCTCGTGCACATCTCACTGCCCTGTGATTGTTATAACACAGTTGGGTCTATGCCCTAAAGAGTGAACTTTGGTGAACTGATAAGTGAGAGGCAACATCCAGGCATGAAAAACTGAGTAGAAAAATTCTCCAACTTGTCTTTCTTTGTCTCCAACTTTCTCTTCCAGAATTAAATTTTTTTTGTTGTTGAGACAATGGGTTGAAAGGACACAAAGTAACTGGACAGGTCAGGGGGAACAATGGTTTGGGGGTAGATAACTCATTCAAATAGGATTTGGAAATATTGTCTGGAGGGGCCCATTCTTGTAACCTTTGCACAGGCCCCACAATAGCCATTATGTGGATATAAAGCTTTTTATAGCTGATAACTGATAACACACTCTACACACCTTGGGTAACTTCTTTGTTTTTACCGTATAGTTCAATACATACCCACAGGAAATGGGAAAACTACATGTATGTTAATATTTACTAATATTTTAAGCACTGTCTTAATCTTATCTTGATCTCGCTACCTAATGTTGTGTTCTGTCTTTATGCATCTAATGTACTCTGTAGTTCTCTGTACCAATTGATGCGTATATTTATGGTGCTATATAAATAAATGTTAATGTTATATAATAGTCTTAAAAATGCATAGAAACAAGTAACCTTACTCTACATTGTATTGCACCATCCATATCTGTATATTTTTTTTAAGCATTTGCTAGTCCAAGGACCTTGCCTGCCAGCTTATTAAAACAATTAAAGAAAAAAAAATCTGTGGGATTTTTCACTGCTTTAACAAAATTTCAGGCATAGACAATGATATAGTTGTCTGTGATGTGAAATGTTGTTCCATGAACCTAAAACAGCAACACAATTCAACATATCACTGAGGTTATAAAAACAAGAATGTTAAAATTACAGCTATTCGTTTGTCATCTGATGTTGATCGAAGTGCCGGGATCCATCTATCTTTGGTAAGTATGTGTGAACAGTTTTTTATGTTGTGAGGTGAGCATATTATTGTTCTACCCATTGCAAGTGACAGAATCTGGTATTTGTCTTGAATGAAATAACTTGTGTCCAAGATTTATACTCTCAATTAAAGTAAATAATATTGCTAATTTTCAGCTATTTCAAAATATATAGATCTGACTAAAAGTAATTTCCTAAAAGCAATCACAGAAGGCCATCTGCAGAACCTATAATCATTAGGCATGTTAAAGTGTACATTCCACAGCAGTATATGCCTCAATAACGGGAATTGTGTTCAGTATATGCTATGGACAAGGTCATGGGCTTACCTGGATCTCTGGTGTGGAGTAGGGTCATACCAAATTCTCTTGTTGGTTTCTCCAACCCCCCCCCCCCCCCCAGAAATGATGCTGTTGCCCCTTAGCATTGTTTATTCTGAAAACTATGACCCATGATCCACTGGGGCTGCCCAAGAAGCTAGACAGATAATATGCCCTTGGAATCACCCTTGCATACGTGATTGACATCAACTGCTTGGAACGCATCGCGGGCTCTTTCACCATACACAGCTTCACCAAAGATCTAACCCATTGCTTTCTCGTCCTCCAAATGGACTACGTTTTGGCTGTCCATTATGTCAACTGCCTAGGTGGCTCTCGCTCCAAGCTCCTGACAGAACTGACCAAGGACCTCTAACAGTATTGTTTGGATCATCACTTGTCCATTCGGGTAGATTATCTTCCGGGAAAGGACAATCTTGTGGCAGACTGGTTTTCACGTCATTAGAGGGATGCCAGCGACTGGCGCTTAGGCCCCTGGGTGTTTTGACAGCTCGATCAACTTCGGGGTCCCTTCCAGATGGACCTGTTTGCATCAAGGACACATTGCCAAACAGAGATATTCTTTAGTTGGATGACGGATCCCCTATCATTGAAAGTAGATGCCTTTCTCCAGGCATGGCATCCTCAATGGGCTTATGCCTTTCCACCATTGTCGATGATCCTTTGGACCGTCCATCTGGTGTGGTTGCAGGACACCACAGTTCTCCTGATTGCCCCTCTTTGGAGGACTCATTCATGGTTGCCTCTTTTACTGGAGCTGTTGTGCAGGGACCCCCTCCTCTTGCTAAAATCTCTGGATCTCCTGATGGACCCTCAGGGGAATTTTCATCCACTGATCCTGTAGGACCTTCTGTACTTGGTGTCTTGTTTCCGGGGTTTGTGGGACGTATCAGGACTATCAGTGGCAGCTCGAGATCTTCTCTGAGATTCATGGGCCCCAGGGACAAGGAAGTCTTACCTCCATGCTTGGAGGTTCTGGCATAGCTGGTGTTTTGGACAAAAGCTCAATTCCTTTATGGACCCTATGGCAGCTATTCTAAATTCCCTAGCCTCTCTGTTTACACAGGGTAAATCGAATAAGATGATTAACATTTTTCGTTCAGCTATTTTGGCTGCTTATATCCCTGTTAACAGTCAGGGTATGGGCAAGGACCCGTCATTGTGTCGTCAACTTTGGGGCATTCACCCCCTTGGTCCACAACTCCTCCTTTTGGGATGTCTCCCAAGTTCTTTGGTTTCTCGAAGGTTGGCCGGATAATAATCTCTTATCTCTGCAACAGCTCTCGGCTAAACTCGCCTTTTTATTCTGTCTCGTGTCGTTCTGACAGGTCTCAGAATTTTGCGCTTTTAACATTGACTCATTTTTCTTCTCCCCTGAAGGTGTTACTATTGTATGACGTACCAAGTCTCATTCTACCTCTATTTCATACCCATATTTTCCTGATGTGTGCGCTGCTATCTTTCTTCCACAGCACCTCCGCTTTGCAGCTCGAGATCCTCTCTTCATTTCCTACGTCCCTTTAAACCGGTATCGGTTCCCACTATATCACGCTGGATTAAATGGTTGTTGCATCTGGCAGGTATAGACGGTTATTTTGGCACTCACTCGGTTCGTGGGGTGGCGGCTTCCGCTGCTTTCTCTTCGGGTGGTTCATTAGCAGATGTTTTCACAGATGCATACAATTAGGGATTTTTAGGTCTTTAATAAAATTTAGATTATTTCTACACCAAGGCTAGGATAATCTCTAATTTTCACACATGACCAACGTTATCGATTTGTTTTCCCTAGGGATGCACTGTTCATGCTAATTTTCAAGTATACAGCAGTATGCTGAGAACTTTCAAAGTTGTACCAGGAGGTGGAGTATGCTAATTTTATTTTGCATGCTAATTCACAATTGATAATGGAATAATTTAAGTCTAATGTGATATGCTCCACCAAATAAAATTAAAACAAAATGCCAGGAATTGTCCTTTAATAAAAGGCACTGTTTTCATAAGCATACTTAAATTATACATAATTTATTTTTGGTACTTATTTTAGATAGTTTACTACTTTGAGATCTCTTTTAATTGTTTATAGGGCTCTAAGTTGGTAGCATTGTACAAAATGTAACAAAAATCCAAACATTTTACTTGAAACAGATGGGAACAACATTGAGCCCCTCTGTCCATACGATATAGTAATTGGCAGGTGTAAAGGATGGTGCAATTTTGTTTTTTATATACTTAACAAACTTTCTCTTGAAAAAAGAATACATTATTCTAGAATTATATTCAATGGCTTAACCTGTTTAATGTCAATGTTTTTGTTATTACTTTTACAGAAAATAAAACGTAAGGTGAAAACACAACTGGGAACTGTTATCACCATTTGTATCCTAAAAAGCAGCACTTTTTTGTTTTTCATTTAACCAATGTTTATTTGTATTTCCTTTCAAGGGTCTTGTCCTTATCCTTGTATTGTACTGAGACCAATATATTATTAATTTTAATACAGTGAAAACGTGTGCAAGTGCAGCTTGGATCCTTGGAATAAAGATTTATGCTCTCATCTTCTCAAGGGGGCAACAAAATAACTTATACTTTACAATTATTATTAAAAATGGTAAGGTTTAACAAACAAAGCAAATATCCAAACCATAGCAAAGAGTTATATAAAAAGGAGGCCAAGGATATCAATGGAGTTGCAACTGCCAATACATTGGAAATAAAACTTCATAAAAATGGTTTGAAGTAGCAGCTACAAAACAGCCACATGCAGTTCAGTGCTGAAGGGGGGATGGTAAGGAATACATACTGTTGTGCAACCTTTGCATTTCATTCAAGGTCATTGGAGTATCTGTAGCTCATCATTATCTGTGTATCTGCTCATTGAAGACCTGCAGAGGGGAAGATTCACAAGCAACTGCTGGACGAGAACATTATAAATATTTCTATTTATTATTTACATGCTGCTATTTCTCTTATATATAACTCAGGTACTTTAGCATCTGAAGGGGGTTATCCCTCCCTGCATCTCCATGATATGTTTGCCTTTATTGTGTGAGTATATAAACTATTTATGGCACCATACCTCACAACTTCTGCTCACTCCAATGGGAGGTCACCCAAACTGAGAGCACTGCACATGCGCACAGCTCATCCCAACATAACGTGAGTGCAGTTCCAAATCAGAACTGTCCTGCTTAAAATGGCTATCCCCAATGCTGGGAGTAGATGTTTCTATCATATATGAAAAATCTAGGGGTGATTATTGCTTCGTACCAACTAGGGTGACAACATTTTATTTCTGCCAATCAGGAACACATTTCATATTATAAATTAGTAGAAAGCCATGGGAAACGTGCAGATTTCAGATTATATATATGTATTAAGGCCTTTTGGCCTGTAATTGTGGGAGGGGCGTATGACTCACCTTCTCCCTACTTAAGGGACACCCCTTACCTGGCTCCATACCGTTCGAGGTCAGCGCTGCATGAGAATCCACTTCCGGTTCACGTACGGCGCCATCTTGCTTTTCAAAAAACTCGCGATTTCGTTTGGTGTAGCTGTGTCCAGGAGCCCTCACAGGTTTTCCGCCCGTCCAGCCACGCACATTACCTGTTTTTCTCCGCAGATTAAGTCCACAGGACTTCAAAATCGTAAGTCCGTCGCCTGGATCATTTCCCACGGCGTCGCGATTTTTAAACGGCCTTACTTTTCGGCCGCACGCTTTACGGCCCAATCACAGGCATATTAACCCTTTTGCTTCCGGCAATGATCGCGTTATACTCTATGTACTGACTGACGTTTCGGTTTTCTTGTATTAAGCAGACTTATTTTCGTTTTTCTGCAATATCAGTATCTGTAGTTGCTGTTCATGTCACTATTGGTATTTATTTTATGCAAATTGCTGAATCCTTGCATATGACTGTAGCCCCCCTAATAAATACTTATTTAGGTCATGTTTCAATTTTTAGCAGATATTGCTTTATTAGCGATATTGAAATTCTTCATGTTTATATATATATATGGAGTTATGCTTGAACAAGCTTTACATTATTTATAGATATCTCACGTTAGTGCCTGTGTTATAACTTATGTTTTAATTCATTTAGAATTACGTTTCTATCACACCATGTACACACGTTTCTTACATGGCACGTATAAATTCTGACTTTTTCTTTGTGTACTCAAATGACATACCAAGTACACGAGAACACGGTCTCAAATCTCACAACTTTCGGGTTGAATCACACGTCTTGATTCAACCACTCATACGTCACGTAGAGACTTATCATATACACCCCTAAAACCTGGTTACCAGGGCCATACCACTTAACATGGCCAGTCGCGTCACTACCATTCATTAAACAATTTTCCCCTCCATATGTACCGCTAGATACTCATCACAGCTAGCTAGTCTAAATTGGTATCATAGGATCCAATTCTCACACTATCATTTCTGGTTTTCTATCCCTTTAGGTTTTTCCAGGTTTTCTATTCTTCCCGCTTATCTATCTCATACATACTACCAGGTACGTTAAGCCTGCTCACGCCATATGTCACATACGGTTTCATCTCTACTTAGGACATAGAGTACTGGCAATTCTAGGGCTTATAGGCCCAAATAGGTATTTCCCCTCCAGGCATTCTGCCTATCGTTTAGTGGTCCGCGAGGCCAACACCCCACCTCAACGTTTCGGAGGTAATGCCCCCCGGGCCACACGTGAGTTAGCCGCCTCGCAAATTATAGAGAGGGCCTCACCTGTCACTCCCTTCCCCTGTTTTCTTTTATTGTCACCGAGAGGCCAACGAACTCCTGCCACTACGTCGGGTGGCCTCAATAACCCCTCGCGCCAACGCATAGATAGAGCCTCTCATAGCCACTTGGCACTAGCAGGGCCTTACCTGTCACCAAAGAACAAGATTAATTCTTCGCCTCATCCGGCATAATTAGCCTGCCAGTACATCCCCTGGGGTTTTTCACGCTAACCATATATTTTGTCATCTAGTATGTCTCAAGAAGGGGTAGAGGATTTCTCCCTCCCGAGTACTCCGGCTAGAGCAAACACCCCATCACAGGTGGAAGATACGGCTAGTCCAGCATCTTTCAGGTCATGGACTATCCCTCGCATCACTAGCGAACTCAGGAGACGTCAAATCCCTTTTCCAGCATCGGCAAGGAAAGCGGAACTTTACAAGTTACTGCACACCTCAACCAATAACAGGGACGCTGGGGAAGGGTCTAGCCAGTCTAAGCCAGGAGACATACATGGCATGCTCACGTCCCTCATGGCATCCATGAGCAAGGTCAATTCTAGGCTGGAGAAACTTGAATCGGTCACTACAGCCCTCACTTTGGCTGGACCGGCCACGGCAATCCCTCCAGCAGTGGTGGAGTTGCAATCAGTTTCACCCCGGCTGACCAAGAGGTTTACCCTGCCCACATGATACCTGAGCACCTCAAAAAAGATATCCTAGAAGGTAAAGATGTCAATCTGGCCTCACTACTAATTGCCTCCCAGGATATAGTGGAACATAAGACGTACGCTTATGACGATATTTCTGTGGTGGTCAAATCTAGGGATGCACGATTAAATAGGAAGCTAACTATTCCAGAATTTGTATTAGCTTTTGGCATTTATCGTGATGTGATCTGTACGGTATATCCCCACAGACGTGAGGAGTTTGATTTATATATGCACAGGCTGGTGGACCTGGTCAACAAATATGGTGGGTCAGCTTTCTATGACTACCATAGATCCTTTTCTGCCAAAGTGTCTGGCGCCTTCTCACAGTACGGGACAAGGTCCAACTGGAGCAAGATTGATACGATCATTTTTGCAGGTCTAAGAGCACCGGCCTGTGCATACTGCTCCTCCATGGCTCATACTGCAAATTTTTGTCCTACCACTGCGAACGAACCTTCTACCTCGCAGGGCACTAGTTCCACTGTTTCGGCAGAGAGAACACCCAAAGACAAATTGGGTCGACCTATCAAGTTTTTGGGGAAATCCCAAATATGTAATAATTTCAATATCGGTGCATGTAATTACAGTGGATGTCGGTTATTGCATATATGTTCAAAATGTTTTAGGGCACATGCGAAAACTATGTGTCCGAATAAAATGTACCCTAAGCAATACTTAACGGAGATAAATATTTCTGTACTCACGGCATTACTGTCACAGCATCCATCTAGACATTTGGTAGACTTCATCATCACTGGTCTATCACAAGGATTCCATACTGGTCTCATACACATGCCTTCAGGGATCCTTGAATGTCCTAATTTACAATCTGCACAACAAAACCCTACAGCGGTTAGCACACTCATAGCCAAAGAAGTGGCAGAGGGCTTCCTATTGGGACCTTTTCAGTCCCCTCCATTTTCCACATGGCGGACAAATCCCATCGGTATTGTCACGGGGAAATCTTCCCTCAAACAAAGACTTATCATCGATCTGTCTGAACCTCACACCTCTGCCACACCTAGTCTGAACTCCCTTATCCCCTCTGAGGAATTTTCACTTCAATACTCCACCATAGATCACGCCATTACGGCTATCATGCAGGCAGGGGTCGGTGCATGGCTCAGCAAGACCGACATAACAAATGTCTTCAAATTATTGCCTATCCACCCTACACTATGGCACCTGCATGGCATTAAGTGGGCCGGGCACTACTACTTTTTCTCACGCTTAACGTTTGGTTCAAAAAGTAGTCCGGCCATTTTTGACTTATTCGCCGAAACACTATGCTGGTTATTATTAAATGTAGCCAGATGCCCTACAGTTATACACTACCTGGATGATTTCTTACTGATCGAAAAGAATAATTCCCCTCCCAGTAGCCTCATAGACACCATCAGTCTTTTTAAACAAGTGGGCGTTCCAGTCTCCCCCACCAAAACTGAAGGACCAGATACAATCATCACCTTTCTGGGAATCATGCTAGACTCAGCCACCATGCAAGCCAGCCTGCCACGCACCAAGATAGAGAACATTCTTACCAACATTAACCTCTACATACACCTCGGTACTTGCAACCGCAAAGAATTGCAGTCTCTACTTGGGTCACTGAATTTTGCCATGCGCATTATACCTCAAGGCCGGGCTTTCATCTCACAGCTCCTATACATGTTCCCACTGTTTAGACATGATGCACACAGGTTGCCCCTGGATACCCAGGCCACGGCAGACCTACTTATGTGGAGAAACTTTTTAACCACCTGGAATGGGAAAAGCATGTTCCTCCCTAAATTATCTGACTCCTCACCTACCATCTGGTCAGACGCGGCGTCTACCACAGGTTTTGCAGCAATTTACGGGAATGAATGGCTTTGGGGTAGCTGGCCTCCAGAGGTTCAGGACCTGGAGGGTTTTTCCACTACCTCAGCTCTATTTGAGATATATCCCATTGTGGCAGCTGCCGTGACATGGGGACATCTATGGGCAGGTTCGTCAGTACGTTGCTACTCAGACAACCAAGCAACCTGCCACATCATAAACAAAGGCCGATCCAAGTCACTGATCATTATGAGGTTCTTGAGGAAATTCACCTGGCTGGCTGCGTGTCATAATTTCTTCTTGTTTTGTGTTCATGTCCCAGGTGTATGTAACACGGCTGCTGACAATTTATCTCGTTTCAATTTACAGGCTTTTCGGCAAATACTTCCGTCAGCTGCACGCACAGCCACGACCACTCCACCTTTCCACCAGCTAGTAATGGACTAGACGCTATCATGCAATATAGCAGGACATTGTCACAATTAGCACTGTCCGCCAATACCCGGAGAACCTATGACAGGGCTTTCCTTCTATTTAAAAGATTCCTGTCAGTACACGACATCACACAACCTTTCATCATGACATCCTTGTTGGGTTTTGCTTCTTTTTGCCACCTCAAACTCAAATTATCATACAACACAATCAAGCTATATCTGACAGGCGTACAACATCACATGCTAACATTACAACCAAACAACACAAGTTTAATGTCCTCCTACCAGATCAAGAACATCCTTAGGGGTATTCAGAGATCTGAACCCCCACGTACTGCGCAAAGGCTACCCATAGACTTCAATATTTTCAAAGATTTATCCAGCCTACTAGATTTAAAACCCTTTGCCAACAACACAAACCTTGTTATAAAAACCGCCATATACGTGGCTTTTTATGGGTTTTTGAGACCAAGAGAATTTACCGCCATCAACACAACCCAATCCACTCACATTCTGCTTCACTCACACTTTTTGGTTGTAACATGGATTACTATATCTTGGCTCTGCATCACTCCAAAACCAATCAACACGCACCTCCGGTAGAGGTTAGATACTATCCTACCCACAACGAGTGGTGCCCCGTCACATTACTGGACACATATACCCAGCATTTCAAAGCATCACCATCTCAACCACTTTTCTGTCTACAAGGTTCGGTGCTCACTACCACCACATTCATGACCCACGTCAGGTCTCTACTTACACAACTAGGCCTAAAATCAGCTAACTATTCGGGCCACTCCTTCCGCATAGGAGCGGCCTCCACAACGTCCAGTGCAAACATTCCAGTTCATGTTATCAAGTCACTAGGGCGCTGGAAGTCTTCTGCATACTCTAGATACCTACCTAACCCGGTACAAGAAGTTAGAAATGCCTTTCAAGACATGTCTGGTTAAAGTATGTGTATTGCTCGTTTCGTAATAAATTTGATTTTCTACTTTTGCCCTCTTTATTTACAGGCCTACCTCATCGTCGGTTCCGGCACACCACAACCGACTTGCTCTTTTAATACCATCCCACACTTATCAGTGTCTGTATCTTCTGTACTATCATGAGCCCTTCACACAAATATATATATATATATATATATATATATATATATATATATATATATACATACAGGGAGTGCAGAATTATTAGGCAAATGAGTATTTTGACCACATCATCCTCTTTATGCATGTTGTCTTACTCCAAGCTTTATAGGCTACTACCAATTAAGCATATTAGGTGATGTGCATCTTTGTAATGAGAAGGGGTGTGGTCTAATGACATCAACACCCTATATCAGGTGTGCATAATTATTAGGCAACTTCCTTTCCTTTGGCAAAATGGGTCAAAAGAAGGACTTGACAGGCTCAGAAAAGTCAAAAATAGTGAGATATCTTGCAGAGGGATGCAGCACTCTTAAAATTGCAAACCTTCTGAAGCGTGATCATCGAACAATCAAGCGTTTCATTCAAAATAGTCAACAGGGTCGCAAGAAGCGTGTGGAAAAACCAAGGCGCAAAATAACTGCCCATGAACTGAGAAAAGTCAAGCGTGCAGCTGCCACGATGCCACTTGCCACCAGTTTGGCCATATTTCAGAGCTGCAACATCACTGGAGTGCCCAAAAGCACAAGGTGTGCAATACTCAGAGACATGGCCAAGGTAAGAAAGGCTGAAAGACGACCACCACTGAACAAGACACACAAGCTGAAACGTCTAGACTGGGCCAAGAAATATCTCAAGACTGATTTTTCTAAGGTTTTATGGACTGATGAATTGAGAGTGAGTCTTGATGGGCCAGATGGATGGGCCCGTGGCTGGATTGGTAAAGGGCAGAGAGCTCCAGTCCGACTCAGACGCCAGCAAGGTGGAGGTGGAGTACTGGTTTGGGCTGGTATCAAAGATGAGCTTGTGGGGCCTTTTCGGGTTGAGGATGGTGTCAAGCTCAACTCCCAGTCCTACTGCCAGTTCCTGGAAGACACCTTTTTCAAGCAGTGGTACAGGAAGAAGTCTGCATCCTTCAAGAAAAACATGATTTTCATGCAGGACAATGCTCCATCACACGCGTCCAAGTACTCCACAGCGTGGCTGGCAAGAAAGGGTATAAAAGAAGAAAATCTAATGACATGGCCTCCTTGTTCACCTGATCTGAACCCCATTGAGAACCTGTGGTCCATCATCAAATGTGAGATTTACAAGGAGGGAAAACAGTACACCTCTCTGAACAGTGTCTGGGAGACTGTGGTTGCTGCTGCACGCAATGTTGATGGTGAACAGATCAAAACACTGACAGAATCCATGGATGGCAGGCTTTTGAGTGTCCTTGCAAAGAAAGGTGGCTATATTGGTCACTGATTTGTTTTTGTTTTGTTTTTGAATGTCAGAAATGTATATTTGTGAATGTTGAGATGTTATAATGGTTTCACTGGTAAAAATAAATAATTGAAATGGGTATGTATTTGTTTTTTGTTAAGTTGCCTAATAATTATGCACAGTAATAGTCACCTGCACACACAGATATCCCCCTAAAATAGCTAAAACTAAAAACAAACTAAAAACTACTTCCAAAAATATTCAGCTTTGATATTAATGAGTTTTTTGGGTTCATTGAGAACATGGTTGTTGTTCAATAATAAAATTAATCCTCAAAAATACAACTTGCCTAATAATTCTGCACTCCCTGTATATATATATATATATATATATATATATATATATATATATATATATATATATATATATATATATATATATATATATGTATATATATATATATATATATATATATATATATATATATATATATATATATATATATATATATATATATTACATACTGGTATAACCAGACCAGATCAGTTTCAGAGAATTAACCCTTCTATTAGCAGACAATAGTAATTTCAGAGTATTAACCCCTTTGTTTGGACAGACAAATGTAACTTTAGCTAATTACCCCTCTGTTAGCAGAGGCAGTTTCTGAGAATTTATCCTTTCTTACCATCTATTACACACACATAGAAACAGTCATTTACATGGGATTTTGTATTGTCCTTAATTGACAATGCCTGTGACATATAGTCCTATTTTCAGACTGTCCCTTTCAATCAGGGATATTTGGTCACCTTAGTATCATTACACCAATGCCAGACAACACCAGTCAGACATTGGACATCCTGTAAGCTTTCTTTATATCTGGTATTAACTTTAATTATATTTTGAATGATGCTGCTAGGAACATCATTCAGCACATGTTTTAATTAATAAAAAGTGCCTGACTGAAATCTTTTTTTGTACTTCTTTATACATTATAAGGGGCATGTATAAAAAAAGGCACACCGATTGCCCCAAATACTGGCAAAGTCGTGCGTGCGCCAATGTATGAAGCAGATTCCTGACAAATTTCAAGGCACTATGTTATCTATGACAAATACATAGATTTAGGTAGTGTCGGCACTTGTTGCTGTTTGGCTGTTAGGGACTAGTTATAAAAAAGTGCAATCGCCATTCTACATAACAAACGGCAATTGCGTCTTTTTAGAAAACTCATGATACTTTGCAGCGTGAGAGTTTTTATACATAACCTCCTAGCTTCCCTATTTCCAATAGCTCTACAGTGCCTGAGCTTGTTATCATGAAAATTATTGTTATATTGTGTAGCAATTATCAATATGAAAAATGAAGCCGTAAAAAAGATGTAAACAGATATCAAAAAAATGTTATACAGGCAGGTCAGTGCTGTGTAGTAGAAAAAAATGTTGGGAAAAAAATGAGGAGAAAAAAAGTAAAAATGTACAATAATGAACAGCATAAGCCGACAGGACACAAGAAAACTAATGTGTCTACGAAAAAAATATATATACATATAAAATATGTTCTTTACTTTCTGTATATGCATCTGAAGAACCCATTGAGGTTCTGTTACTAGAAGATACATATTTAAGTGAAAAAAATGAATAATAGTCATGGTTACCTAAGATTATCAAAATCTTCTGCTATGGTGCAAAACCACCTCTGTTCACCATGAAGAATCTGGAAAAAAATGTTTTTTTCTCTGCCTTGACACGTTATGCACACCTGCACCATGGATGTGTCACCAAATAGATTATTAGGATTATTACCATATTACCATATTTCATGAAACAATTTTCAAATATTTTAAGATGTGAAATGAGCAATAACACTACGTGCTTTCATAGTTATGGTAGTCATTACTGAATTAATTTAGCTTTGAACAAAAATGGAGGAAAACATTTTTTCTAAGATTAAACAATTAACGTAGCTAATTTTGTAAAATGAATATAATTCTTATCGTTTGTATTATAAGCAAGCAAATTCCATCTAATGGATCAGCCTAAAAATAACCATTTTAGCTGATCTTTCCACTCTATGTTCAAAAGTTGGCAATGATCAGTGACATACAATTTGTGTAGTTAATATATACACACACACCTTACAAAAAAAACCCTCATAAATGTGAAAAAATAAGGAATAGGGCCTTTTCTGGCCCTAGCATTATTGACATGAATAAGACCATTTCCTATGTAAGGAAGTTACTAATTCATTTTAAAACCTACTTTGGTAGGTTGAAGGGACATGCCAAGCAAGCCAATGATCTGGCTTTTCTCTCTAAGACAAGTTCTAAACTAAGCCATTGGGAAATAAAATACAGAAGGAAAACATGAGAAGGTTCAATGTGGCCACCATGAAGTAAAGCTCAGGCATTTCCTAATGGCTGGATTCACAGTTTGGCTAAATTCTCTTAACTATATTGAAGCTGAGCTTCTATCAGAAGATGCCACAGCATTCCAGTTATTTTTTTTATTTATTACACTTAATTATATTCATTGATGTTAGATAGTTATCTGTCTGTCTGTCTGTCTGTCTGTCTGTCTATCTACCACTTAATAATAATATTGACATTTAGGAAGAAAGCATTGACAAAATGCTATTACCGTATATCTTTTGTTTTCATGTGAGCAGTAGAATGTTCACTGACCATACATAGCCAAATACATGTAGTTTCTTTCACCTATGATTTACTGGGAGGATAGTGCCTCAAGGAAAATATATTGTCTCCATCCTTCTTGAAAAAAAACATTGACATAAGGTAACAGAACTGCCTCCAGCAATTACTAGGCCAAGTTATGTGGGTGAATAGCAGTCCTGCTGCTGTAATCACTGCACCATTAGTGCAGTGATAACCATTAGTAGTTTTAACCCCTTAGTGACAAGACATTTTCACCTTGACTTTCCCTTGGTGACAATGGCTGTTTTGACATTTCTAGGGTGTTTGTGTTTAGCTGTAATTTTTTGCTTTCTCCCATACAGTACCCACACAAATTATATGTTGTTTTTATCGTCATAAGAAGGACTTTCATTAGATACCATTATGTTCATCATATCTTATAATTTACTACAAAAACAATCATAAAATATGATGAAAAATTTAAAAAAACCCACTTTTTCTAACTTTGACCTAAAATATAATTTACACAAATAAAATCATTAAAAAAGACCCCGGCTAAATAGTTTCTAAATGTTGTCCCGAGTTCAAAAATATGCATGTTTCCATATTTTTCGGTATTTTCTTGCGAGTTATGGGGCAAAAACCAAAAATAGTGTTTTTTGTTTTTTTCCTATATTGATCTTTTGACCCCAACCCGAACCCAAAATTTAACCCTAACACTAAATTTAACCCCAACTCTAATCCTTATTATATCCCTTAATATTTTTTAACTAATTTAATTTTAACCCTATCCCTTATGCTAAAAAATATTTAATTTTAACCCTATAGGCTAATATAGCTAAATAACCTATTTTTATTTAATTAAATATGTATTTTAATTATTTTCCATTGCAATGCTACTAAACTACCACTAGGGGTAGTCAAGTAGCATATTCGGAGCGACGGAAGTGAAGTTACTTTCACTTCCGATGCTCAGACCGGCAGAGGACTTAGCCATATTGACGGAGCAGCATGCTCCGTCAATATGGCTCCCCACGATCGCTCCGTGGGGCGATCGTGGGGGTCCCAAAATAGAAATATCGGTGCTGGCTATTGCCTCGATGTCGAGGCAATAGACCAGCACTGTTAAAGCGGTTTTCGCGATCGTTGATCGCGAAAACTGCTTCATTCACTGCAGGACGTGCCAGGCACGTCCTTTGTCATTAAGGGAGATTCTCCCAGGACGTGCCTGGCACGTCCTTTGTCGGCAAGGGGTTAATGAGATACTGTTTGTCACTATTTTAGTATACATTTGTGTGTTCACCTGACACCTTGACTATAATAATAATAATAATAAGTAATAATTACAATTTTTCAGGGTACCCAACAAATTTGTTTGTCCCATATGTCGATCCTAAGGAATGACAACTCACATCCTCTTGGGTCCCTTGAAGTGTGAACCAAGTGTGGCCCTCTTTGTGTATAGCTATCTGCCTGCCTGTTTGTCTATTGTTGTCTACAGCTGTTTTCTTAAAGACTCACACCTTCTATTAATAATTATTTTTTTTATCTTTAAGATACCCCACACCAGGAGTGTTTAATTTCGTTAAATGTGTGCTGCAAGTTAGCAGGCCATTTCTAGTTTGGGTCCATTACACAGCTACTATAAGAGAAGTCATTAGATATTATATATCCTAGCATGCATGGACTGAAATTAATAGTATATAGAGGTGAATCAACAGTTATCCTTTTTTTCTTCATTTTACAATGTGTAGGATTTGTAGGATTTGGGTAAAGAATGTGTAATGACTCTCATGGAAGTAAAAATAATCTGGTATTATCACTTACATGGCTGTTTGACAAAGAATGCTAACCATTAGACTGTATTTATTTGTCTGAGTTTAGCCTTTCAGTTTCATAGGGAGTATTGTGCCTGTTATCTAGCAGTAAAACTGATGTAGTGAAATAAAGAAAATAATTGCTTTAGCCAGATTGAGCCCTTCCACAACTTCAGTATTGCTGTACTGACAGACTGTTTATGTGTTTAGTCTTAATTCAAACAGAATAATTCACAAAGTGCCTTCAGTTTGGGTAGCACTCTCAATGTTTAGACACATTTCTAATTTTCAACTCTGTGCCTTGAGAGAATTTTTTTAGAAAAATTAGAAGTAGAAATTCCTATTTCTATCTATCTATCTATCTATCTATCTATCTATCTATCTATCTTTTTATCTATCTGTCCCCACCCATCCATCCATCTATCTATCATCTATCCATCCAACCAAACCCATCAAACCATCGATCCAGCCAACAATCCCACGTATCTTTCAATCTATCTGTCAATCTATCTTCCGATCTATTTATCCCCATCTATCCATCCATTGATCTGCCTAACAATCCCACCTATCTTTCAATAAATTAATCTATCTTAATTATGACATTAATTAATAATACATTTATCCTGAGCAGGCATTAGGAAGCAAATTTTATTTTACTTATACAATGTTGCATTCCTTGATTCATTAGAAATAATTTTAGGCATTTGTGCTCACTGCTCCAAATATATAAAGCAAAATGGAAGAAAGTAATCAATATGCAAATTCTTTCACTTGTATATTCTATGTAAATTAAATAAAGTAGAGTCAAAAAGATGCCATTTCTAAGAAATGATTTGTTGTGGACAAAAAAACAACAAAGTTTTTCTTTGGAGGGCTAATCAGTGTGTGCATAGGTAGAATTGTTTTTTGTAGCACTGAAGACAATGATTTCTTTATTAAAGGGACTGTCTAGTGCCCAAAATGCATCTTCCAAATGTTAATGCAAATTAATGTGCTTTCAAAGTACTTTCAAATACATGTTTTACATTTTGCATTACTTAAACTTAAAATAATTTATCAAAATATAAAATACTTACAGCTAGATTAAATTGTGAAATTACAGCAGTTTGCAAGAAACCAGGACTGCTCACATTAGCTGAGTAAAAGTCAGTTTCCATTTTTTTTGGCTGCAGGAACCAATGAGAATAATTTCATTCAAATGAATGGAATTTCCTGTCTCTCTAGTGATGTCATCAGACAATGTGCTGCACTGTTAAGAGATCCTACTGTGTACAAGAGCAACTTTATCCCAGTCCACACAATATATTCAATTCTCGGAGCACAGGAAGTGACTAAATGAAACAAAACTTTATATTTTCAGTTTCTATATAATCAGTGTTGTGTCACCTGCAGCAAACATGCAGAGTAATCACTGGGGAGTACTTATGTGATTTATGCAGAATGCATGCATCAAATTACAGTGGGAAAAAGTCTGTGCACTATACAAGCAGTAATATTCATCTTGTACCAAAGTGAGATTGGGGACTAGACTGTCCCTTTAATGGTAGCTCAACAGAAGGTAGGATCATGAAAAACCACTAAAGACTTCTATTAAAAAAAATCACTTCCAGGAAGTACTCTCAATAATTATTTGTATATGTTTCAGTTACATATTTTATTGTGATACAATAATGCACATAAGTAATTAACATCATATAATTTTGTCAGAATAGGTCTACAAGTTAAGTTAAAAATACAAAGCAAAAAGAACTCCAAACTATATAATAATATTCAATTTATAAATAATGTATACATAAATATGTCTATTCATTTGTATCTTAAATCAATTAGTGAAAAGTGTGGTGTCAAAAATTAAGGACTGAGAGGGAAATAATTGTTCCAGGTATTTCCAAATTTAATCTCCAATCTTTTTGTTTATTTATTATGCAATTCAGCTTATGGAAGTATCCACAATAACAAACATTATTTTGATCAATTGCCATTTCAGCAATAAATAGGTCCTTTATGTGCCCTCACACTATGGTCTGTTATGCCTCTTTCTAAATGCAAAATAGGATACTGTCATTTCGTACTAATGCTAAGAATCAAATGTGTTTTTGAACTCTACGAACTCAATATATTTTCAAATTTATTTTGATTTAAATAAAGATTAACCTAATAGAGCGTGTCAGTCCTGATGGAGTGAGCTTCTTGAGTGAGGAGTATGGTCCAAAGTTTGACCGGCACCCTCCGTCAATGGTGTGTGTGAGACAATTGCACTTCCCACAGACAATAATGGGGGAGGAGATGGACTTGATATCACTGTTTGAGACTTCCAAATGACATTGGAATCACTTTGGAGGGGGCTTCCTAAAAGGGATTTAATCCCCTTTTAAAAAAAAAGAATAATTCCTTCTTTAATATTTTATTCTTTCTTGTGTGGAAACAAGGTTAACTAAGTGTTATTTTAATATATTGGTAACTTGGTTTCAACTTACTAACTTAATCTAATTTAGTTCATGCTTGATTATAAAAAAAAAAAAAATAGCACAATAAAACATTCAATTTATTTAGCTCCAGGGATTAAATTAACTGAAAAGTTTCCTTTAAATATGCAGATTTTATTTTATCCTCTTATCATTCTTCAACATTCTGATTGCCACATTTTTTTCTGACCTTTTGCTCTGCCTAGGTCTTTGCACTGGATTCCTTTCCAAATCTTCTGCGAGATTAATTTATTTTTACTGCCCAAATATTTGCAGAGGTTTCAAAGTTCTATGCAAGTGGAAATGGTAGTTAGGATCCAATGTCCAACTCTTACAATAGAGATCATTATTCAGAATGACTGATGAGATAGGGAGAGACAGAAAAGGAGAAATGCATGAGGTTGGAAATGGAATTTGCCAAGTCAGCTCATATCCATGTTTGTGTCTCTTTAAAATACTAATGTATACACTTTATGTTCTCTACTCAAAATGATGACGGACATCAGGAAGATGTTTATTTTGATTTTCACTACTAATGGACCTGCTACATAAAAAAGTACATTGTTCAAATAAATAGAGTGGGATATATATTTATACTTCTACACATGTCGCAAATGTTATTACACCTGCCAGATGAGTACTGTCGTGTAAAATATTTGATATTCTATTCAATGTAATTTTGTTAATTTGGAAGAAATAATTGTCTCTTTTGGTCTAGATTTTGGTATTCAGTTATCAATTTATCACAACTCAATGTTTAGTTAATAACTGCCAAATTGTTGCCACATTAAATAACTAGATTCACTGTATAGTCTGTTATTTGTTTCTAAAATATTGTAATTAACTTTTGACTAGTGTTATAAAGATATTACGGTAAGTAGCAGTGAAGCTTACTGTGGTCCTAAGGTGCACTTACTTATTTACGTTTTGTCCTGGTCTTCTGTCTAGGATAAATTAACTAAGCTATGAAGTTTGAGCATGTCCTTTATTCTTCTAATCCATGGAGTAATCTTATGCACTTCCTTGAAGGCTCTGGCTCCCCCTTTCTGGAGCCTGTATTGCCTACTTCACAGGCATTAATCGTAAATGTAAAACATTATCATTCATGTTCACATTCTCCTGAGCAATCTCAATCACATTACTATTCACAAATCCCTTCCCTCTTCGCAGCTTAGAATGTTCAGACATAGATGCACAATAGAGATTTTCTGAACAAATCCCATAGTACATCTTTTGAATGGTAGTTCATAGACGTCACGTTAAATTAAAACTTTAGTCAGAAAACACACCTTTTTGATAAATATTTAAAAACACGTTTTGGTTTAATTTTAATTTAAGAGCCACCTTGAAAACTCTGGCGGTTATATCCATACATTGCACTATGTTTGAACAATTGTTTGCACATATTACACCAAGGTGGGATGTAATCTGTTTACTTGACCCAATAGATCTGCATGGTATTATTGGACCAAATGATATATCATGCCTCTGACAGCCAGGCATTGACTCTGTGTCTCAGTATGCATGTAGCTTGGAGAAATGGAATAGAGAAGAATAGTCAAAGGTAGGTATGGATAGTAAACAAATAAAAACAGTGATGTTAGGAAAAGAAAAGAAAATACTTCTGTGTCAGAAGCAGAGAAATGTGTTAAAAATGCAAAAGGTTGTCATAAACAAGGCAGTAAACAAAATTCTGTTGGTCAAACACAGAGCAACACTTGTGACGTCATTAGTGACATCAGAGAAGTTCATAAAACCCGGGGTAAAGATACATAAAGAGGAAGTAACCCCCTCAATTTGTATGAGAAAGGCCATTACACTTTATTTATATCCCACAGTATTTGCGAACGTATAAATATATACATATGCAATTATATCAAATAAACAACTACAAAATAGGTAGAAGCAGGTAGACAAATGATCAGTAGCATATTAATGGACACATATCAGTGGCATATTAATGGACACATTACCAGTGGCATATTAATGGATGAATTATCAGTGGCATTTTAATGGATAAACTAACACTGGCATATTAATGAGCAAATTATCAGTGGCATATTAATGGACACATTGTCAGTGGCATAGTAATAGACAAATTATCAGTGGCAAATTAATGAGAAAATCATCAGTGGCATATTAATGGATAAACTAACACTGGATGTCACATATTAAGTCTTGGATGTGCAATGTGGGTAATGGGGCTGCAGCAAACCCTGGATGTGCAATACAGGTGATGGGGCATTCCGGGGGTGTATTTAAATCACTGGGATAATATACTAAGACCTGGAAAATAAATGAATTTTGGCAGGGTAGGGGGACAAAAGGGAGATATGGGGGGGCGGCCAGATTTTTTTTCAGTAAGAGGCTCTATAATTTGTGATGGTGGCCCTGTCTCTAAGTATTTTTAAACACTCAGCACACATGTATGTCATCAGTAATGAATGCACAGCATTCACTGGCAGGGAATAATGTAATGTGGTTAAACCATTTGCATACACTTCTGTCCTGAACTTCCAAACTGTGGCACTTAAAATGATTGATAGAGCATGTTCTTCTAGTTATCAAAATGGCACCACACCCAACCAAAACCAGACATGACATGAAGTCTTGGGTGGAGAAGATGTGAATGGCCCATTCCTATTTCACGCAAATTTTTTTACTAATTTATCATAAATTGATTTTTTTTTTTATAATGAATACTACAATTTGACTTAAATGAAGTTCTCTTGATCTCTTTCACATCATCATATATTTAACTGACACCCATCACATCATACTTTTTTTTTTTTGCTCTTCGATAACCCTGGCGTCTTAAAAATTCCTATCTGGCAAAGTGACACAAATATGAATGAGAAAACGAGCAGATGTTCTTGCCCTTTGATAAATCTCCCACACAGTGGTAATAAAAAATATTGAAATTCACGTTTTATATCCACATATTACGTAATTGTACTTTTTAATCACTTCCAAACTCTACAGTCAATGCAATTCCAGTTTTATTCATGTAGAGAAACTTGCACATATATCTTACTGACCTGATTATCTTTTTTCACAGTGTGATTACATAATGATGTATTTGCTTTACCTCTTTAAGTTAAGTGAGGTCAAGGATACGTGATTCTATTTTTTGCAGGGATTGACAAAATTCATTACTCAATGTTATTTTATCCTTTAAAATAGTTAAGCAAGTCCTATAGACACATATATAGGAAAAGATGTCAGGGGAATGTGGAACAAATAAAATAAAACATTGGAGTACAAGGCTGGTACATACATTATACAATATAAATATGCTTGCATTTGGCTGGGGATATTAATTGCATTTGTAAACAATTGCAATTGTAAGAATCTAACAATGTCGGAGATTATATAAAAAGGTAACTTGCTCTATGTTTTTAGGAGGGAATGAAAAACAGAAAAAAAGATGGAGAAAGAATAATGGACAGGAAGCGGGCATTCCAAAGCCACAGTTAATTAACAGAACATGACCGATCAACACTTTTTAAAATGTCATTTCTTGTCGAGAGAGTAGTTGAGATGAATTGATTTCTGGATGGATAATAATGTCCTAATATAAAAAATGTCTTGTTCAATATCCAGTGTACCAAACTAGGGAGTTTGAAAGTGGCTCATCTTCTCCCATGGCCATTGTAATTTCATCAATTCTATTGATAAATGCACATTTTGCATATATACATGGCATATATAATTTATCGAGGTAATTTTAACATAACAACAAACAGTGATAGGTGTTAAAAGTTGACAACTTACGCATTTCCTGCTCAGAGGAGCTAAATCATAAGCCTGTCATCAAAGGACCAGGGATTTGGCTGCTGTTTACAGGTTCTTTTTTCAAAGAAGGCATGTTAGTCTGCCTTCCATCTATAGAGTTTATTTTTTTTTTAACTAATGAGATGTAGAGAAGTTTTTGAATGTGAGTTGTGCTTCATGGACAAAATCTGCAGCTCAATTATATCTTGGAGCAAGTTAATCATTACATCCTGGATATTTCTGGAGCAGGAGGTGATGGTGTTCAATTGTTCACTGGTTTTTAAAATATTTTTTCTTACATATTTGTATAGGAGGAAATGCAAAATCCTTGATGTGCAACACCATATAGCAAAGACAAGCAGGATAGTGATTCATTTGCATATTGTCTAAAGCTTCATTAGTCTAAACTAAAGGGTCTACTCACTAAAAAGAGAATTGCAGAGAACTGAAACAGGAATTTTAAATGTAAGGCCTAAGTTGCTGATTTGGAAAACTTCTTACATTCAGCTGCATTGAATATTTTTTTTCTACTTGGCTACATTGGCTCCTGCAATTCTCTCTTTATTGAGTAGACCCGTATGTACAGGGCCGTCATCAGAGGGTGACCGGTGCTTAAATTATCAGTGGCATATTAATGAACAAATTATCAGTGGCATATTAATGGACAAATTATCAGTGGCATATTAATGGACAAATTATCAGTGGTCACATTATCAGTGGCATATTAATGGACAAATTATCAGTGGCATATTAATGGACAAATTATCAGTGGTCACATTATCAGTGGCATATTCATGGAAAAATTATTAGTGTCATATTTATGGTCAAATTATCAGTGGAATATTAATGGACTCATCATCAGTGGCATATTAATGGACAAATTATCAGTGGCATATTAATGGGCAAATTATCAGTTGCATATTAATGGGCAAAGAGTGGTATATTAATGGAAAAACAGTGGCATATTAATGGGAAAACAGTGGCATATTAATGGGAAAACTGGCTGTGGCATATTCATGGGTAAACTAACAGTGGCATATTAATGGGCCAGCTGTGGCATACTAATGGACAAACTGGCTGGGGCATATTAATGGAAAAACTGTCTGTGGCATATTAAGTTTGCATGTGCAATGTGGGTAATGGGGGATGTCCTGGGAAGTATTTAAATAATTGGCATGCTATACAAAGACGTGGAAAAAAATGACTTTGGGAGGGTAGGGGGGTGAGAGGGAGATAATGAGGGGGGCCCAGAATTTTTTTCCGTAAGGGGCCCTGATATTTCTGATGGCGGCCCTGCTTATGTATAATGAACACATCATCAAATCATGTTGGCGTATGTTTTCCACTGTATTTTAATTAAATAATTTAATTTCCTTCCCCTAACATGAAAATGAGGAGCTTAGAGGTCATCTGAGAAGAATATGAAACATTAAGAAAATATAATGAACATTTCAATAAAATAATAACTTATATGAACTAAATCTTTAATGCCATGGAGATGTTGAGATATACTATAATAATGTTAAACATGTATAAAAAGGCATACAGATAGTGGTTTAGGATTATTGTCTCAGTTTGGTTCATGCAGGCTTAAAAAATAAGGAATACATATGAATTGCAATGGTGAAAATAGTAGGACCACTGAGACATAAAACCAAACTGAGCTAACCAATTATAAACATAGGTTATATAAAATAAATAAATGATATAACAATAAAGCCAATAACAGCTTTCGAAGAACAGAAAAGCTCAACATATATGCAACAATATTTGAAATTAGCTATCATACAGACTACATTAGTCCATACCCTAACTGTTACATAAACTATAAAATGTTTTAAAAAAATCTATTCCCCCACCCAGAGGTGTCACTATGGTTGGTGTCACCCGGTGTGGTAACTCATGGTGTCACCCAGGCCCGGACTGGCCACCGGGCGCACCGGGCAAATGCCCGGTGGGCCGCGGTGGCCATGGGCCGAGGCCGGCAGGGGAGGTCCCAGGATCCCCCCTGCCGGTCTATGCAGGGCCGGCACTATCCGAGCGGTGGCCATGGGCCGAGGCCGGCAGGGGAGGTCCCAGGATCCCCCCTGCCGGTCTATGCAGGGCCGGCACTATCCGAGCGCCGGCCCCGCTGTTTGACATGAAGGGCCGGTGAGGACATCAAAGATCTCCCTCACCGGCCCACATGCCTTCAAATGCGGCCGCCGGCGGGGAGAGAGGGAGGGAGAGGACCCGGCGGAGCTTTAACTTGCAGCTCCACCTTCCTCTCGCTTCCTCCTCTCGCGAGATCCGGAGCATTGCCATGGCAACGACCGGATCTCGCGAGAGTGAACTCTAGCCCACAGGCTAGAGTTCACTCTCCACGAGGACCACCAGGGAACCCCGCCTCCCAGTCTAAAGGTAAGAAGGGAGTGATGGGTGTGAGAGTGATGGGTGTAAGAGTGCTGTGTGTGATGGGTGTGAGAATGCTGTGTGTGATGGGTGTGAGAGTGCTGTGTGTGATGGGTGTGAGAGTGATGGGTGTGAGTGATGGGTGTGAGAGTGCTGTGTGTGATGGGTGTGAGAGTGCTGTGTGTGATGGGTGTGAGAGTGCTGTGTGTGATGGGTGTGAGAATGCTGTTTGTGATGGGTGTGAGAGTGCTGTGTGTGATGGGTGTGAGAGTGCTGTGTGTGATGGGTGTGAGAGTGCTGTGTGTGAGAGTGATGGGTGTGAGAGTGCTGTGTGTGAGAGTGATGGGTGTGAGAGTGATGGGTGTGAGAGTGATGGGTGTGAGTGTGCTGTATAAATATTAGAATGGATTGTGTGTGTGTGTGTGTGTGTGGGGGGGGGGGGGGTAAATAAACAAATACAATAACAGGCATTATGTCCCCCCCGGACATAATGCCTGTTATTTTATTTGTTTATTTACCCCCCCCCCCCTACACACACACACACAATCCATTCTAACATTTATACAGCACTCTCACACCCATCACACACAGCACTCTTACACCCATCACACACAGCACTCTCACACCCATCACACACAGCACTCTCACACCCATCACACACAGCACTCTCACACCCATCACACACAGCACTCTCACACCCATCACACACAGCATTCTCACACCCATCACACACAGCACTCTCACACCCATCACACACAGCACTCTCATACACATCATAGACAGCACTCTTGCACTCTCACACACAGCACTCTCACACACATCATACACAGCACTCACACACACCGCCCCCCTCATCACACCGCACCCCTCAAACACACACAGAACCCCCCAACACACTGCACAACAGACGTACACAATACTTCCATATATATATATATATATATATACACACTGCACCCCTCACACAAATACTGCACCCCTAAACACATTACATTCCAGACACACACTAGATCCCTTACCCAACTCTGGATCATCTACACACATACACACGCTAGATCCCTATATACACTCTGAAACCGTTATAAACACACACACTCACTAGATCTCCTATACACATTCTGGGTCCTTCAAACACACACTAGACTCATATATATATGTATATATACACACACTAGATTCCTTGTAAGCAAACACATACTACACCCCTAAACACACACTACATCTATATATACACACACACACACACACTATAGCCTGTATTCACACACTTGCTATATCCCCTATACACACATTCTCTACAGCCCCTAGCCACATATACATCACATTACACCACAAACACAACACAACTAAAACCGACCTTATTACACAATACCACACCACAATCAGCTCACTCTACACACACGCAATCCCACAAGCAGGCTCCAAACAGATGCTCAATACTCTTTCCTGGCATTTTTGTCTCCTGGTATCCATTTATAGAGACACCAGAGACAAGTTGCAAGGAAACACAGTGCAAGCATGTTATTACATTTGCTTGCACTGTGCAGAACAAATACAGGGTTTTTTCTCATGCTAGAGCTCTTCAGCAGAGCTCTGCGCATGGTCTGCCCTGGAAGAGCATTGAACCAACATGCTCACTTTGAGAGGGAGCGTGTTTGTCATTGGTGATGAGAAAACACACCTCCTCTGCCCCGCCCCCTTCTTAGTGGGCCGCTGTGATCAAAAAATGCCCGGGCCGAATTTTTCTCCCAGTCCGGCCCTGGTGTCACCCCCTGGATTCCTTAGTAATGCCAGTCAGATGGCCAAATAAATGATGCCACATACAGACGCCCCACAGGTTATGCCACATACAGGAGCCCCACAAATGATGCCACATACAGGAGACTATTAACTATGCAACACACAGGATCCCCATTAATAATGCCACACATATTAGCCCCATAACTATGCCACACACAGGAGCCCCAGAAGACATTCCCCAGAGCCTCACGGGTCACGTGACCTGCCATGCTCAGACTTCAGAACAGCACAGGCAGTGTGAGAAGCAGCACAGGAATGTCTGTGCTGCTGCACAGACATCCACATTCCTCCACTAGACATAAGGGAGTAGCTGTCCTGGGGTGCAGGGTTAAGTCCTGGATGTGCAATGTGGGTGATGGGGCATGTATTGGGGGCAGAGGTAAGAACTGGATGTGCTATGTAGGTGATGGGGCATGTCCTGGGGTGCAGGGGTAAATCTTGGATGGGCAATGTGCATGATAGGGCATGCTTTGGGGTGCAGGGGTAAGTCAAGATGTGCAATGTGAGTGATAGGGCATGTATTAGGTTGTAGGGGTAAGTCCTAGATGTGCAATATGGGGAATGGGGCTTGTCCTGGGGTGCATGAGTAAGTCCTAGATGTGCAATGTGGGTGATGGGGCATGTCCGGGGCTGCATGGGTAAGTCTTATATGTGCAATATAGGTGATGGGGCATGCATTTGGGTGCAGGGGTAAGTCCTGGATGTGCAATGTAGGTGATAGGACATGTATTGGGGTGCAGAGGTAATTCCTGGATATGTAACATGGGTAATGGGGCATGTCCTGGGGTGCAGGGGTAAGTTCTGGATGTGCAATGTGGGTGATGGAGCATGTCCTGGGGTGCAGGGGTAAGTCCTGGATGTGCATTTTGGGTGATAGGGCATGTCCTGGGGTGATGGGGTAGGTCCTTGTTCTTCAATGTAGGTGGAGGGGTGTCCAAATCTAGTATGCCTAGAGCAGCACAAAACCAAAATACACCATTACATGTTGGAGGTATCTTTTCTTATAAGGATAAAATAGTTTGGGTACTAAAGGATTGCTACCACAGTTACATAATTGACACAGCAGCAAAGCGAAGGAGGAGAGGAGGAAGAAAACAACTTGGTTTCATCATTGTTAACTTTGTCAACAAAGTTGGCCAACAGATCTGAGGAGGTTGTAAAGAGGTCAGATTATCATGCACATCACATCTATCACTCTCTGTTAGAAAACATGAGTCTCAAAAACATGGTCCCTAGCTGCCAACTATCCCAATTTTAAAAACATAGATCCTACAACACAGCTCATGTTTAAATGTTGGTAAATGTGTTTAACCCCTTGGCGACACAGGACGGACTAGGTCCGTCCTGTGTGCCGAGGCGTTAGTGACACAGGACGGACCTAGTCCGTCCTGTGTCAAAACGAGCACTGAAAGCGGAGTTTTTCCGCTTTCAGTGCTCTAAGGGCATTGTAACGATGCTTCCGTGTGGAAGCATCGTACAATGCTAAAAAAAATGCCCGTCGGCATTTCGATCGCTCCGGAGAGCGATCGAAATGCCGGTTTTAAAGGCACAGTGCCTTTAAAACGCGGGCATTTCAAAAATGAGCATAGGAAGCGAATCTTTCGCTTCCTATGCTCAGAAAGTGTTTCTGATTGCCTCGCAAGTCGAGGCAATCAGAAACACAAAAAAAAAATGCACGATCTTGGTCACTGAGTGACCAAGATGGCGCTGCCCTTCTAAGGGCAAGAGCACAGGAGGCAGGAAGTACCTGCTTCCTGTGCTCTCTGGCTGTCACACGATTGCCTCTTCACAGAGGCAATCAGTGACTGCCAGGCACACTGACAGGCAGTGGGGATGCTCTCCTGAACATCCCCACTGACTGGTCAGATCAATATTAACTCTATATTGATCTGACCAGTTATGATCTGCCTCCCTCTCCTCACATTTTTTTTAGTGAGGGAGAGAGACAGATCAAAGTAAGAAAAGTAAGTAAAAGTAAAAAAAAACAATAAATACACAGCACACAAATAATAAAACAATAAAAAAAAATTTATTAAAGCAATTCCCTGCTTTTAACCCCTTCCCTGCCACTGATCTTGCATAAGCAGTGATCGTGCACATCAGCGCATTTATTTTTGCTGTTTGTGCATTTTTTAGGGGTTAATTTTTTTTGTACTGTAATTTATTACAGTACTAAAAAGGCTCTTCTAAGAGTTATTAACCCCTTATTTGCCGTCGATCACTGCTTACGCAATGATATTGACGCCAAAGCAATTTTTATCTGTCTGCATATTTATTTTTATTTTTTTACACATACCCGCTAGGGGATTACATGTAAAGTAAAAATATTTGAGAGGTTTTTTTTAAGCTGCCTGAGCGCATAGCGATCAGTAACAACGAATTAGTGGCAAAGGCGTTTGGTGATTTCTCAATTAAGCTCACCATTCGCCCTGGTCAGATCAAAATTAGTCGGATCAATATTCACAAATATTGATCTGCCTCCCTCTCCTCACTTACATTTTTGTGACGGAAAGAGACAGATCAGTATTAGTGATATAAAATAACATTTTATAAAATTGGCAGGTTTTATGAAAGTCTTTCACTGTGTATTAACCCCTTCCCTGCCATTCATCACTGTGTAAGCAGTAATCTTGCAACAGTATGTTTTGCTGTCTGCACTGTTTTATGGATTAATTTCTTTGTACTGTAATATATTACAGTACTAGATAGGCTCTTCTAAGAGCTATTAACCCCTTCTTTGCTCGAGATCACGGCTTACGCACTGATTCTGAGGCCGCGGACTCAGGGTTCGATTTTGACCCTATTCAGCTTTCTGATACATCATCTAGCGATGTATCGGTGGCTGCTGAGCCCTTGCCACAAGTAGTGATGGGGGTCTACCAATAAAAAAATATATGGTTTGGTGGGGGTAAATTACATTGGCTGGCTTCAAAGATATATCCCATAAAGGACACGGACGCAGGTTGACTACATGTCAAAATTCCAAGTTGGAATTTTGAGATGCGCATCTCACAAATGTTGCCTTCTAGCCAAAAACAAACCAACAAACCTATGCATGGGTGCTATCCCTGTACTCGGGAGATGTTGCTGAACACATATTGGGTTGTTGTTTGGCAGTGACATATACCAGAATCTGTGAATTCATGCCTGAAGTACAATGCATGTGGAAAAAAAACTCCCAAAAAAGTACTACCACAAACTTTTACAAAGGCTGGTGGTAGAATTAGTACCTATACAGTATTAAAATACCACCATTTGAAATACCTTAGGATGTCTATTTTCCAAAAATATATGGTTTGATGGGGTAAAATTCATTGGACGGCTTCAAAAATGCTCCAAATGGAACATGGGCGCAGGCTGACTACATGTCAAAATTCCATGTTGGAATTGTGCACCCCCTAAATGTGGAATTTTAGACCCAATACAAACCAACAAACCTATGCATGGGGGGTATCCCTGTACTCAGGAGATGTTGCTGAACACATATTGAGGTGTTGGTTGGCAGTGGCAAATACCAGAATCTGAAAATTCCTGCCTGAACTACAATGTGTGTGGGGAAAAAATGACATCCCAACCCTTTGACATAGGTTGGTGGTAGAATTAGCACTTGGAAAGTGTTAAAATACCACAATTTTAAATACCCTAGGATGTCTAGTTTTCCAAAATATATGGTTTTATGGGGTAAAATACTTTGACAGGCTTCAAAAGTGTCCCAAATGGAACATGGGCGCAGGCTGACTACATGTCAAAATTCCAAGTTGGAAATGCACCCCCCCTAAACGTGGCCTTTTAGCCCCCAAATAATCTAACTAACTTACACACGGGTGGTATCCCTGTACTCAGGAGATGTTGCTGAACACATATTAAGGTGTTGTTTGGCACTGACACATAATAGGATCTGTGAATTCATGCCCGATGTACAATGAATGTGAAAAACAAATTACTATCCATAACATTGACATAGGCTGGTGGTAGAATTAGTGCATGAAAAGTGTTAAAATACTACCATTTGAAATACCTTAGGGTGTCTAGTTTTAAAAAATATATGGTTTTGTGGGGTAGAATACACTTTTTGGCTTCAAAAATGTCCCAAATGAGACATGGGCGCAGGTTTTCTGCACGTCAGAATTCCAAGTTGGAAAACCAAAAAGCGCACCTCTCAAATGTGGCCTTTTAACCCCCAAATAACCTAACCAACCTATACATGGGGGGTATCCCTGTACTCAGGAGATGTTGCTGAACACATATTGAGGTGTTGTTTGGCACTGACATATAACAGGATCTGTGAATTCATGCCCAAAGTACAATGCATGTGAAAAAAAATTACTACCCAAAACATTGACATAGGCTGGTAGTATAATTAGTGCATGGAAAGTGTTAAAATACTACCATTTGAAATACCCTAGGGTGTCTAGTTTAAAAAAATATATGGTTTTGTGGGGTAGAATACACTTTCTGGCTTCAAAAATGTCCCAAATGGGACATGGGCACAAGTTTTCTGCATGTCAGAATTCCAAGTTGGAAAACCAAAATGCGCACCCCCTAAATGTGGCCTTTTAGCCCCAAAACAAACCAACAAACCTATGCATGGGTGGTATCCCTGTACTCAGGAGATGTTGCTGAACACATATTGAGGTGTTATTTGGAAATACCCCTTCACATTTTAAGGTAATGTTTACCTAAATTGCAATATATGTGAAAAATTTAAAAAAAAGTTTTTTTTCTGCAAACTTTGGCATAGATTGGTGGTAAAATGGCTACATGAAATGTGTCAAAATACCCCAAGTTAAATGCCCTGAGTTGTCTAGTTTTCAAAAATATGTACATGTTGGGGGTCATTCATGGATTTAGTACAGAAATCAGTGTTACAATGTCACTATCGCTAATTTTGAAAGAAAGGATTTTAAAATAGCTTTGCACCACTTATAGTTCTGGCCCTGTAACATGAATAAAAAAGCACAAAAACATAAAAACATGGGCTATTTCTGAACTCAGGACATATATTAGAAACTTTTTAGCAGTGTTTTTTTGTTGTCTCTTGTACATGAGTATACGATTTTTCAAATAAAAGTCATAAAAAAATTATTGTTTCCATTTTTTTGCCATATTTTATTATTTTTTTTACATCAAATTATATGCTATTATCAAAATAATGGTATCAAAAGAAAGCCCTTCTTATAACGATAAAAACGATATATAGTTTGTGCGTGTACACTAAATGAGACAGAAATAAATTACAGCAAAACACAAACACCTCAGAAATGTTAAAACAGCCCATGTCACCAAGCGTCGGACAAGCCAAAAAAGTCATGTCACTAAGGGGTTAAAGTGTTTGATGTAGGCCCTATGGTTTGTATGAGTTTTCACTGAATTTAGTGTTGCCACCTTTACTGGAAAATTTCACTCTAAATGTTTACCAGTTTTCTGTTAATACACTGGTTGAATGGTAACTCTAAATGAATTGCACAATCTTATTAATAGCTTTCACTAGGTCTCTGAGATACCTCCACTGTAATCACACTACGGGGCTAATAAATCAAACTGACACTAGTAAGTCACTGGAAATGTTGAGAGGGCTGATATGACTACTGTGTCATACCAAATATGTATGCCAAATAGAGTCCCACTAGGCTAATAGAGCCTTGAGTTACATAATAATGGCCACTCTTGCCTGACTTGACATCCTATGAGGAGGAGCTCCTGGAGTTCATGGGGCAAGGATGAATTCTTGTGGTAGAACAGCTATCCTCTATCGATAGATGCTCTCCAGTCAGTCAGCTGTTTTTCAGCACTTTTCTCACATTTGAACCTCAATAAATCTTCCTAATATTGAAATTATTTTGGAATTGGTCCCCATGCAGTAATTGTTTATATGTGTATTGTAAAAAAAAACCTCTTTACATCAGACACTAAAGATGAATTATATGTATGTCAACATGTAAAATAATCACATCGACTCTCTAAAAGCAAATGGACAGTAAAGGTTTTTAAAGCAGTTTAGCATGCTTTTTGTCTTCCGTTTACAGCTGACATTAGCTGCCTTGCTAAGATATTACCAATGGAATTAGAAGAGTGTGAAATGGAAATGATAATTACAGTATGAGGTTTGAAAGCCGTTAAACATTCCTTCCAAGGTCTCTATGGATCACCAGATGCAAAAGGTATCTCTCCCAAAGGTCCATATGCTACTAATTACCACAAATTGTAACAGCTGTGAAAATAGAGAAATTCTAAGCACCATGAGATCTTGATCATTCGAGTATCTGAGCAATATTGCACTCAGAGAAATTGTATAATGCAACTGTGTCAAGAATTTAATAGCAATCCCCAAGCAAACATGATAACATAACATTATGGTTGGCAACAAAATATAGATGATTGTTGTTAAGTTTATGGCAGAAATAGGCAACCTTCAGCACTACAGCTGCTCTGAATCAACCTATTGGCTTAGCGTCATGGGTGTGATAATCCATACCAGCAGAATTGGATAGGTTATCTATTTCTGTCTATGTCATTAACAAGTTACTATCACTGTGTTAATAAAAAGCATATACTAAATGGGAAACATTTTTAATTAAACATAAAAACTATTTATTTTTAAATGAATTATGTTTTGATGATCGCTAATTGATATATCACTCTTCAATTGATATTTCTGCCTGTTCTACTAATAAGTTACTATCACTGTGTTATATAAGGCTCAATTATATCATTCAAAGAAACCACCATATCATAATTACACAATGTTGCATGTGGAGTTAGATATATGTAGGTATGTGTGGGTATGGGAGAAGATTACTCTGCCATGTGATAATTTATAAGTAACTAAATTCAAATGAAACTTCCCAGGGAATAAAGCCTATAAGTCATTAACAAATATCAAAACTAATAATATTGAACAAGTTTCAAGGTGACAATTTCTCACTATCACGTGTAGCTATAACGCTATGTTAATTGACTTGAATGCGAACTTGATCTTCCATGATGCATTTTTAAAAAGTTTTTTAAAAATGCATCATAGAAGACTAACTATTTTCTTATTGCAGGTTCGCCCACGCCTTTTAGTGAATAGAACTTATGGAGGTGAGGCAAGAGTGAAAATGATCATGCGATTATTCCATATTAAGACAAACCTGTGTAGCACAACAGTAAATCAGTTTTAAGAACTATTGAGTCGATCTCATGTTACAATGACCCCTGAGAAAGCAAGTGAATTAAAATCAAAGAATGAACTCACTATTCAAATTTCCCCATATAAATACTAGAATGATAACCTCTATCATTAATATTGTTACAGTATTACACACAAATAACACATATTATAATTTTCCCTACTTTTTTATATCTTTGCAGCTTGTCTTATATTTTACTGTCCTCAGTACGTTTATTGAAAGCAAAGTGACCATAGTCCCAGGCAGCTGCATGTTTGCATGTCATATGGAGCAACTTTTAAATGTCCTCTGGGAGACTTTAAAAAAAAACAAAGGTTAGTCATTTATACTGGATGCATGGGTTGTTCTCATTCTGTTTCCTTTTTACTTCTGTTATAATAATTGAAACCTGTAAAGTCTGCTTTTCCCTTTGACCTTTTTATTTGTTTTATCATATGCCTTCTGTTAATGCTTACTAAAAACCTGTGGCTTAATGTATTTTGCTCTACAGCAGCAATAGCACAAATGTGTGTGATTACATATTACACATTTTAGCCATATGCAATACATACTTTTATTCTGCATTTATTTTCTTTTTAATTTTGTATTTACAAAATAGATGATTCCAGGAGTTAACCAGAGGTATAAAGAAAACCAACTATGGTTAGCCAAGAAAACCAATTATGTTTGTTTACATACTTATATTTTAATTATTTCATAACCTGTTTATTAATGAATCTATTAATTTGTGACATTAACATTATTTCGATGAAAATAGCTCTGGCAATATGAAGGCAAATCAGGCCTCTTAACCAAACATATATTTTGCCGACCTTTGCTGATCCTGCCCTCAGCACCAAATACACAGAGGCCACTTACACACACACTCTGCCACTCACACACCTACACTCTGCCACTCACACACACTTACACTCTGCCAATCACACACAATTACACTCTGCCACACACACACCTGCACTCTGCTATTCACACACTTACACTCTGCCACTCACACACATGCACTGCACCACTCAAACTAAATAAACAATAACGTGTATATTTGGCGCTCCAAAGACTATTAACAATGCAGCTACTGTTCAAGTGGTAGACCCCCCAGATACACCACCTTAATAAAGACTTGTGGAAAATAAAAAAGTGAAGGTGCGCATAGGAATTAATTATTAAAATTACACTTAGCTTCTGCAGACTATTGCGAAACACAAGACACCAGAACGCGGTGCAGATAACAAGGGTAAAGTTTGGTATATAAATCCACTCCCTTAGGTATGGTACTCATGTGCTGTGGAGCCACACAACCAGTCTCTTGGCATAAGGGTGAATATGAAGGTCTCATAGGATTGGTCAGGAGAAGCAAGTATAATAAAAGAAAAACAGTAACTGCTTACATTAAAATCGGTTCACTGTGCCGTCCATATAAAGTGAGGTGTGTGTTCTTCCATAGCTCACACGGGGACTCTGTATCCTTCGGATATGTCTCTTATAGGCTCCTCCCATTTCCGATGATGGTACATGCGTTTCGCTCGGTACGTGAGCTTCTTCAAGGCGCATATTCCTGAGTTCTCCTGCCGTCCTTTTATCTCTAGATGGATGTTACTGATTGGTTGAATACTAGTTGTAATACATCTGTTCTTTTTGTCATTTGCCTCTTTCATTAACCACTTGCAGTGTGTTTTTTCCCAATTTTGGGCTCAAGTGTTACCGGATAAAAACATAAACTTGCAGTATAATACATTACAATGCACTTTTTGGTATCCCCAAATAAAGATTTAAATTCATTATGGTTTCACAGTTCTCTTTTAAATGTGGAAACTGACCCCATTTTGTAAAAAAAATATTTTTATATTCATTATCATTGTTTGGCATAAAAACTAAAGGGAGGTGGAATAGGAAAAAAAAGAAGGCACTAAGGGGGGAAGGGGGGAAAGGTATATGTTAATTGTTAATAATAAAAGCGTATATGTAAATAATAGAAAAAGGGGATGGGAAGAAGGAAGGGAAAGGGAAATAAGAAAAGGAGAAAGGGAGGGGAATATCTGTTTATTCTTCCTTACAGTTTATTTTGTGTGCTATTGCATCCATACCCTTTTTGGGAAACCTTTACACAATTAAAAATAGCAGTACAATGATTCATCAATTATACAGTAGGTATAAAATTCTCACTCTATTGGTAGGTAATAACTAGTGTTGAGCGAAACCGAAACCGCAAAGTTCGGGTTCATACCGAACACTACGATTTTTGGACCCCCGAACACGGGGTTCGGCGATTAATATCGCCTTAAATTTAAAATTACTAGTGACTGGACAGCTATTGCTGCCCAGTCACTAGTAAAATACCCCCCGCCCTGGTCCCCACCCATTGCCGGTGGGTGGGGACCCTAAAAAGAATGAGGGGGGGACCTAGTGTCCCCCCCGGTCCCCACCCATGGCCGGCAGGTGGGGACCCTAATAAGAATGGGGGTGGGGACCCCCGGCAGGTGGGGACCCTAAAAATAATGAGGGGGGGACTGGCCCACCGGGATACCAGGAAAAATAAGGAAAAAGGTATTCAACAGCTGCTGAATGTCTAAACACCGCAGCGGCCACCGAATATCTTAAAGTGCGGCCGCCGAATTACTTTTTCTTTAAGACATTTGGCTTCCACCACCACTTGAAAACATTTGGTGGCTGCCTCCCCTGGATGTTGCTGGGGGAGGCCAACAATTGCAGAGCAGAGCTATCTTGGTGGCTATGGCTGCAGAAGGAGAGAGACACTGAAAGGGGACAGAGACACTGAAGGGTGGAAAGAAACACTGAAGGGGGTAGAACAAAAGACACTGAAAGGGGGGAGAGAAAGACACTGAAATGGCAAAAAAAAAGGTTTTTTTGAGGGGGGAGGGGGAGTTTCTGGAACACAGTATGTTTCTCCCCTCTCTCTTTCTGACACAAGATAAAAATGTATCAGGGAGAGGGAGGGAAGACTTTGAGATTCATTGTTCATTGTCATTGAATTCATTTTTTGAATTTATTACATATGATCAATGTGATTGATTTTCACAGTGAACACATAAATAAACGCAAAAAATAATGGTTTATCCTGGTCTGCCTAACTGTTAAGGCAACCAGGATCAACTTTCCCCATATCTCCCCCCAAATTTGGGGGAGGATGGCAATGGATTCTGATTAGCTTTTTCAGTCATCACAATCCTCACTGCAATGGCTGAGACATCCTGTCTCAGCTATTGCAGGTAAGACAGCCCTTTTCTGGATGTTTCAGACTTTCTTCAATCAAAGGCAGTCTGAAACACCCCTCACCCAATTTGCATAGGATGAGGGGGCGTGATTCACAGGTTGTGGCGGACATTTTTTTTTTTTGCTTTACTGGATGCCTGTACTTGTGAAGCTTCCAGGAAATCTGAAAATAGTGCGGAATGAGGCACAAATGCCACAACTGCACTATTTTAACTGCAGCCCATACATGTACGGGCATAGTTACCTATGCATTACATTGGGAGCCCGTACTAGTACGTGCATTGTTGTTGAGGAGTTAATGAGGTGGGTTCCTGTATTTTTTCTGTGAGCAAATAATTGTAGTGCCATCACTATCACAACAATTTTATCGGGGACACAGTGTCTCTCCATTCATCTATCAGCTCAAAACTTGGGCACCAGAAGATGTTAATACCTTTTTAATGTTGAGGCAATCACACCATGTGCCAAAACACCAAAAATTCCCCCCTCCCCCCCCCCCCCCCACTCTCTACAAGTTTCATCAGCACAAAGCTGACTTCCTCAGGGACAAAAGTGCTTATTATAAAGCTTTCAGTTGAAGTTGTCCATGTATCCATCTAGACACCCACCAGGGGAGGAGTGGCAATGGGGCAAGGAGGCAATTTTCTCTCAAGCCACTCTCTACCCTGACTGAATGGGCTGGGTTGCACAACTTTTCACTTGTAAATGCAGCGGTGAGACAAATGTTATATCCAATTGTTGGCCTTGTTTGTTTATCAATCTGTACTTTATCTGTCAGTATATCTGTCTTGTCCATCTCTGATGATAACGGGTGGGCTGATGAAGTTGTACTTTGGGCCACTAAATAGTTTTTACGCATTTCCTGGCCAAAAATTGCCAGCCCTCCTTAATCTTCACCTCCAATATTAATAAGTTTACTATAGGTAACAATAATGATTTAATATTAAAAGCACATGTTTGATATAAAAATAGTTTGATTTTGGCAGTTTACTCTGTTGTAGAAGAATTTCTCTTGTATTAAATCTGTTCAACAACAATAACACTTGCACTTGCACTTTGCACATAATGTAAAAATCCCTGGCATGTTATGGTAAACACATTTGTGTTTATTATGAAAATACACCCATAGACTTTCTAATAAATCAAAGGAAAATGTAGCGGGATTGTACACATGAATATGCAAACACCCCCCAGAGCAGTCGTATTGGAGGCAGAATTAAAGAAACAACATTGATGATTTGAATAGCTCTGGACAGTGGGACTAAATACTGCTTAGTGTGGATTGACTATTAAGATTGGGGTTATAGGTGTATAAATGGCTGACTTCAACTGATGGATGACTTTTGCCCTTGAGGAATGCAGCTCTGTACTGATGAAAAGCGAAGTCTATGGCAGTATATTTTCAGTGTTTTGGTGTGGAACTTCCAGATGCCCTTAGCTTTAAGGTGATAGGTAAGAGCCACTCTGTCACCAATGCATTATATGCATAAAACTGGAATTTAGGCAGTTACATGTGTATTTGTTTTAATACAGTATTTCACTATTTTTTTATTTTTTATATTGTACATGATCAGGTGCTAGAGAAAAAAGAGATGGAACATAGAAGGATATACAGATTGGAGAGATAAAAGAGTAGAAACAGGAGAATTCGGTATAAATATTGGATATACAAGCACAAGAAAAAATAGAAAGTGACTGGGGTAAAATATGAGAGGAGCAAGGTTACATAGATTTACAAAGACAGAGGGTGCAGCAACAGACACAAAATGGTGTAGGTTACAGAAATTCTGGCAAAAAGGCAGGCTGGGGTAAAATATTTCTATATGTTGTGCTAGCCATTTTGTTATTAACCGTATACATTTTTCTAAATAAACAAAAAGGGACTGTGTTCCAAGGAATATGATCAGGTAATGATAGCATGTTTTCTATTCAAATGGCTGAATCCCTCTTTGCTTGTATAACTCAGAGTTGACATTTTGTGATGGGCTAGATATTCCTTCATCTCACCCAAGAGGTTTGTCCGCTATGCTAGACACGCACAGAGAGGTCAATAAGGTACTTTATTAAAATTCATTCATTAAAGCATTTCCATGTAAATTGTCTACACTTGATGCAATCTTTTAAATTAACATAACTTATTTTTTTGCGGGAAGTTGTTCTTTAAGGGGGTATTTTCAAAAAGTGCTGAGTATAGCAATCCAATGGTATGTACTTCTTAAATTAGCAAACTCAAAACATGTACATTTGCAATATTAATATAATCAGTGTTCAAGTGTACCATGGGTGGCCTATTCAGTACTGCAATCTATACTTTCAGCAACGACTTAGCAAGAGATTAGTTAAATCTATTACTAATAAGTCAAAAGTAAATTTACGGGTACAGAAAGTCCTCAGGAGGAAACATATTTAATTTGTGATATATTGTCAATCGCTAGAAACATATAGAAACTCTTAGAAACCTGAGAAACCCAATTCTGTTTGGTTGGCCAGCAAGTAAGTCAGTGATTTTGTGGTTTGACCCTCATATGCTACATCAATCATAAGAAAGCTCCGTCTCTCTTCATCCAAATAAAACCACGACTTCCCACGCAACATGTCATTACCATCACAATAGAGTCGGCTTAGTAACAGTATTTGGAAAAGTTCCTTAACTTTAAAGCGCTCTTTGAAATCAAAGCTTCCTTCCTGTTGCAAGTTAGCTTTAAAACAGACTTCTAGTGATTTTGCCATAATGTACCTTTTCTTCTCGGCCTCTCATCAGTCACTGTTATTTTTTAAGATTCTGTGTTGGTAATGTTTCCATATTACGATTTTAGTATATGTAAAAAAAAACTTTAGCTAGCAACAGTGTTGTATGCTTTACATATTCTATATAATGTGAATGCTAACTGGAGCTATAATTAGAAAATGTAATTGACTGGAAACACCATGAAAATATACATGGTGATTATTAAATGAATGTACTAGATACATGAAAATAATTTTTAAAGCAAAAAATAATGTTTTGGTTTTCTAACAAATTAAATTCTTATTTTTATATATATATATATATTAGCTTTTCAGTTAAATTCACATAAGTCTTAATAACAATATAAGAAAACAGGTTATGACATATATAGAAAGGTACCGAGCATATATAATTATTGAATTGTATTGTAACTATGCGCTTGGCTAAAAAACTACCATTGCTATCAGTAGGTGTGCGTAAAGGGCCCTAGGCAGACTCTGTGAGGTAGTTATAACTAATTTAAAGATTTCTTAATTTTAATAAGGCCTCCTTACAATTTATGTTTAATTAGATGAAAAATTATAATATGCCAACAACTTTTATCTGTTTACATCTGTGCAGTCCATGTATTTGTATCTAGAGAGATGTTTCCTTTTTTTCAAAAAATTATTATTAATGCATACAAAACATTTTTTAATAAAGAATATTTTTTAAAACACAATAAAATTTCAGGCCAGAAAAAAGCTTAAAACTAAAAAATGTAAAATGCTTACTCATAAAAAAACACAGTACTTTTGCATAAAAATATACACTTTGTATCAGTTGCCAAGGAGTATCAGCCTAACTCTCTTGTGTAGAACTCTCTTGCAATACAAATGAACCCTGAGCATATAGATTTTATTAGTGAGGCTATTGATTTTATTCTGAAACATGACTATTTCTATTTTGAGAGCCAATGCTTCTTCCAGATGTGTGGCTCCACCATGGGGAGAAATGTATGCCAATCTTTTTATGGGTACCAGGAAGTCCGATGCCTTCAATCAATGTCTCTCAGGATTAGCCTTTGGCAGCGTTATATCGATGATGTTATCTTTGTGTGTAAGGGCTCTGATGTGTACTTGAACAATTTAAAAACATATTTGAATTCCAATGCCAACAATCTTGTTCTCACTGTTAAATATAATATTTTGTCTTCTTTAAGGTCTACTCAATCAATAAAAAATACCAGGGAATTGAGAAGGGGCATTTCAAACTTAAGGTTTAGAAGCATTCTTCCATTCAGGTGCATTGGAGATTTTTTTCCAACTCAGCTACATAGGCCTAAAGTTTGAAATTCCCATCTCAATTACCTGCAATTCTCTCTTGATTGAGAAGACCATTATCAATTTTCCAGGTGTAACTTTTTAAGTTAACCACTAGACCTTTAAAAGAGGATTTCTGCACACATGTTCATGTTCCTTTTCAAAACACCAAACATCATGTTCCCTTTCACTATAATAGTTGTACCAAGTGTGGTATTTCTACTTTTAAAACCTTGGGCATTGAATCTATTCTGTCATCCCGGAAGAGGGGCAATAGATGGGGAATAGAACAAAAAGGTTGCTTCAAAGGGAAACATTTTGGATACATAAGCTAAGGACTTTATTCCTGTCAGGCTTAACAAAGTTTTTCCTCAAAGGGCTTTTTTTGTGAACTGTTGGCATTTTTGGAGCAATGTTCACAATTCCACAAATGATTTTGCCTTCTTTTAATAAATGACATGCATCCAGTTTGAGATTGTTATTTTATTTAAATATAGTGGTAATATGCATAACACTTTACATTTATACATAATTTTTATAGGTTATTGTTATAGGTTATTGTTATAGGTCCCATTGGGGACCATTTCTTCTCAGTTGTTTTTAAATATATAAGGTTTCTAAATATATTTTGTTTGGTATTTATCCTGCATTTGTAGGTGACAATCTTACTTATAAATATTTTTCCAAGTATTCCTTTTAATAGAATTCTTTTTTAAATAATAGCCATTAATTTATATAAGTTTCTGTCTAATATACTCTGTTCTAGCTACCAGTTTTTTAAAAATATTTTTAGAAGGTTTATCCACCAGGATAAATTTTAATCCAACAGGATAAACATGATATTATGACGCCACATATAAGTGAGTATGTAAGATGCTACAGTGCCATGCTTCTATAAACCTAAGGAAGTCTGTTGATATCCGCTAACTCACTGGAAACTGAAGTGCAGTGAAACTGAAACTAAAGCGTGTCGGACTAGATCTGGTTTTACCCTTGTTTTCTCAGCTTCTTGGGATATACTGATCAGTGAATTCTATTTGTTTGTTAAATTTCTTTGAAGAGCAGAAGTCGACTTCGAGACACTGTTGAATGGACTATAAGATGAGAGAAACTGTACATTTTCCAAAAAATTACAACATAAATTGCAAATTGTGCATTGACTGATTGTGGACACCTTTAAACAATGTTGGTGACAACTTTGTAAGTTAATTTTTACTTCTATAGAAAATAGGAGAAAGATAAATGACACAGCCACTCAAGAGAGCACTGATAGGTGATGACTTATATCTTAGAAGTAGAAAAAGTAAGAGACTGATATTCAAGAATAGAACCAAAGGTACTGTGTCCTAAATCCGAATAGCAACAATATAAAATATATACCCAAGGACTGTATGTGTACTGCAAGACAAGATGTAAAATCACAGTAATAGCAGAGGAGAGAGAGGTCAGAAATACACATGTATATAATAAAATGTAAACAAAACAGTTATTTCAAATCCAACTCACATATCAAATCTACAAGAGAGACCATCTTTCTTTCAAATAGGCTCAAGTGTCAGCACTCCCATTCACCATGTCTTCATAGATGATATATTGCAATCATTCATCTGGCATTAGATGTAAAAAGCCAATTCCCACATGACTTCAGATCGGCGTACTGGACTCCGGTAGACAGCCACAGATGCAGAATTGGAAATAAAGGATAACAAATAACTGTAATTTTGGAACCTCTAACCATACTTTTTTGTGATTAAGGCAAATCACTAGAAACTAAAACAAGAATGATAAGCCCGTTTCCCTTCGTGTTTTGTTGATGACCCAACATAAGAATTATGAATGGGTTCATAGAAAGGCACTACTACTGTACGTTTTCTATAAGCCGAAAGTCTATAAACCGAACGACCTTCGGTTTATAGACTTTCGGCTTATAGAAAACATGTAGTGTTATTGCCTTTCTATGAACCGAACAAGAGCCCCATTCATAAGAATTTCTTATGAATGGGGCTCTCGTTCGGTTTATAGAAAGCCAATAGTATTACACGTATTCTATAAAACGAACGAATAAACCGAAACGAAACGAAAATAATGAACGAATTTAGTCTGAAACGAATGCAGTAATAAACGAAATTCGTTTTAGACGAAATAAATAACATTTTCGTCCGAATGGACGAAAACGAAAAGAAAATTTTAGTTTTGCACATGTCTATTTGCAATCCAAGAGCTGCAAAGGCAGAATTATCTGCGGTCAATATTCCAGTATATTGAGCCCTATATGATGTTCTATGGTATAAAATGGCCTCTGAAAAATGTTGTGTTAGTTATCCATAAAGAGACACTATCAACCAACATTTTCTTGTGTTTCGCATAGAGTATAAAACTCTCCTCCAACCTCATCACCACTTCTCACTTGCGTCTCCAATATTTTGCCCGAGCTGCCCCCTCTCTCTGGAACTCCCTTCCACAGAGCATCCAGCTCTCTCTCTCTCCTTTGAAAAACTTTTAAAAGTTCCTCAACATTCATCTCTTTAAAGAAGCTTACAACCCAACCCACTAGAATACCAATCACTTTACCTCTAGCTAACCCCACCTAGCTGGAACACACACAATCGATCTTTGGCCTATCCCACCTAGTGAGACCCATCCACACTGCTGTTACTACAACTTTGTTCCATCTGACCTCTTCAATCCCTTATGTGTCTCATGTACCCCATTCCCTCTAGATTGTAAGCTTGCGAGCAGGGGTCTCTACCTCATGTACCAGTCTTTCCTAGTTTGTCTAACTTAGTATGTAGTTCCCTTCTATACTCTGTAACTAGCGCTACATAAATTGTTGGCGCTATATACAGGGCCGGCCCTACAATGGGGCAGAGTGGGGCAACTGCCCAAGGCGGCACTTTTGCAGAGGCTCACATTGCCGCCTCAATAAACGCTATTTCAGCGGCCGAATCTTTAAGAAGCCGCCTCCCCGCCGCTGCCCATATGACTGTCTCACACGGAGACAGTCATGCGGACAGCAGCCGGCAGCCGCATCAGAAAAGGTAACGTCATAACTAGTGGCTGAGCTTCCCTGCAGGAGGGAAGACTGCACGGAGGAGTAGGACACCATGCTGCCTGACACTAGTCACCAGGGACCAGGGTAAGTCCTGGGGTGTCAGGGGGTTGGGGGCATGTAATGGGGATGATGGAGGGATGTAATGGGGTGATGGGGGATGTAATGGGGATGGTGGAGGATGTAATGGGGTGATGGGGCCATATACTGGGGGTGATGGAGAGATGTAATGGGGGTGAGAAAGGCATGTAATGGTGTGATGGGGGCATGTAATGGGGTGATGGGGCATGTTGTGGGCGTGCAGCGTGGGTTATGGGGAAGGTTGTGGGTGTGCAACGTTGGTAGGGGGGTGCCCAAATTTTGTCTGCCGAGGACAGCACAAAACGAAGATACACCACTGACTGTATAATAGTAATACATTGTCTGCAATAAATGTTCTTTAAATTAATGTTTGATGTTAAACCTACAGAATTTTCAGTGTTTAATTAAGTAAAATTGTGATAAATAAAAAAAATGATAGTGAAGGGGAAAATGAGACAGTTGAAGGAGGGCATCAGTCTTTGAAGATTATCATTATTTAGACTAAGGATATTATTAACCCCTTCAGAACAATGTTTTTCTTTGTTTTAATGTCCATTCTGGACAATAGCTCAAGATCAAAGTGTATCAGTGAGAACGTGGCAAAAACGCAGCGATTTTCACCAATGTATTGTCGCAAAGGGATTAATATTAGTGTAATACAATATTTTGTAGGGGGGAGGAATCTACTTTTGTATTTATTTATTTGAACGTTTGATTTGTAGATAAAGTCTTCCATAAATCGTAAGTGAGCCACTTTTCTGATGCAATCATGAACCTACAAACTTCAAGTTAAATAACTAATGAGGGGCTTTGTTTCAATAAATTAAAAGTATTCATAAATAAATAAGGCATGCCACCTCCAGTTACAGCCACCTTGTTTAGTTTTTCATGGACTCTATGTGGGACAATTCACATACCTTCTCCTAGACAATGGTGTCCTTATACAGACACTTTGATGACACCTGCAAACTGAAGATGCCGTGGGATAGGTTGACTAAAGAGTGAACTGGGAAACTCAGGGGTTAATAGTGCCGTACTGGAACGATAGGTTGACTGGAGAACTTTAGTGCTTAAATTTTGCAGTTCACTTTTTACTGGATTGTCCCCTTTAAGGCAAGAAAATAACTGCACCATGGAGAGACTTCTGCACTAAAGATTTTTATCTTGTGTTTGGTAGCCTAAAACATGCACTTTTCATCTACATATAGACTGAGCTGATTAATTAATTCAGTCCTTCTGAATTAGTCGTCCAGGCAAGATTGTTGTTCTGTCTAAAATGCCATTGCATAAATCTATCTGAATTGGAAGAATATAATTAAGTTACTTTGATGTTGCAAATTGTTATGCAAGGAAATTGTATAATGAATGAAGCAATACTTTAGAACAAATAACTTTTAACTTAAAGTAAATCTGATATTCATTAGAGAACATGAGTGTGGTATGGTAGTACTAGAGAATCTATTGTGTAATAAACATTAAGGGTAATTTAGCGAATGTTTTTCATTGACAATGTCGAAGTACATATAAATCTTGCAAATAATGAAAAGCTTGAAGAAAGATGGAACATTTTATACTCTGTAAATTTACATTAAAAAGGCAAACATAAAGACTTGAAGAGATTTTGAACGATCATATAATCAACCATCTAAAAGATTGGACATGGAAAAAATTGGTAGCAGATAGAGTGCTGTGGATCTAGAATACGTGGTGAAGTGGGGGCGGACTGGCCTGTAGTTCTTTCCAGTGGCCGTTTAGCGTGTGATCTTCTTCTAAGAATTGCACCACAAGCAGATAATGGCAACATTTTCCGAGCTACTAAACAACAGTACACCCGGTAAGAATGGGAAAGGCAACAAAACAAGGGGAAAAAAAAAAATAGATATATATATATAATGTTTTAACACTGGAAATTAAATGAAAAGACGTACTTGGTGGAAGGACGATAATCTTCAGACTGAGGGAATGCTGCAGATTATGTTTACAATTCATATAATGTAGCTATAAAAAAACGATATAGTAAGTGGCCAAACATCCATGTAAATGGTCTCTTAGCACTGAGAGCATGACCCACATTGGCACTATGCTTGCTGCATCTCATTTCCATTAGATAAGGCTTGATCCCACTAAAAGAAAGGTCTATTAAGAAATAATAAATGCAAGTCTTTACAGGACTCATAAAAACTGCCTAAGTGAGGATGACACTCAATAAAATAGCATAACGTTTCTTATGGAAGAGGTATGCTGAAAAATGTATTACAAAGCAAAAAGATCAGGGACATATAGTATTTAATTTCAGTTTAATGTGTAACAAATGAGTACAATTATCCAAGTGAAATGGTTAACACAAGCAAAATAATTTAATAATGCATTAACTAAAGTGCTTATGTTCATGTTACAGTGGGCTATTCACTAAAATTCAAGAAAACTGAGAGGAGGTTGAATCGGGAGGTCGAATTTGACTTAGTAAAGTTAATCCCCCAATTGGATCTCCTCACGTAATTCACAAAGAAACATTCAACCTTCTTTTCCCACTACCTCACCAAAGTCCATCTCAGACTCCCATCTCAAACTCCCATCAGGGAAAAGCAAAAAAAATGGGTATTCACTAAAAAAATAAGGGTGTTTGAATTTGGAGGCCTATTGGACTTTGCCATCCAACCCTCTCCCACAACTCGCAACTTGGTGAGTTGCATAAGAGAACTAAGTAGCACCCCCATCCTCTGTATACAATTTGTTCTGCAACTTCCAAAATGGCCCCTGGACCTTTACCACATGTGGGGGATAGGGCCAGCAGTCCTGCCTCCTCCTAGTAGAAATTATGCTATAAGCAGCCCGAAGCAGTATTTATTTTTTGTTTTAACGTGTTTTGTCATTGACAAAGATTTTCTCCTTTAAACAATGAAATAATAGTTCTATGAATTAATAACCAATACAATCAACACAAATATATGCATTGTGTTATTTTTTTTATACACATTCACATTATATCTGTGTAAACAATAGCTCCTATTTTTTGTTTCAGCATTTGTAATAGTTTCTAACTCATTTGTTATGTGTTTTATTAATAATCATGCCAAATTGCTTGAGCACTCAAGCCGATCTAATTTGTAATTGAAGAATTCCACTGTAATTTCAGCATTTCATAATGTTCACTTATACTTATCAGATATGCAATGCTGTGACCAAAGCTAGCTGCTGCCAATCATAAATGTGTTCCATATCAAGTTTGTATGTAATAATCTTCCTTTATACAGTGAGTGATACTGATCTGTATTCACATCTGTACTGCAATCACTTAGAGAATGCTTTATAATGAAAAATACACAATGTTAAAGGAATATTTCCGCAGTTGCAAATCCACAAAATAGGAAACTAGGAAATACATTGTACTTCTGTTCAAATGAGCACTTAGAAAAATGAAAACTGTGCCAAGTCAAACTATATATAAAGGACCATGAAGGATATTCATAATCTCAAATAGATGTTATCGCCATTTTTGTTGGTACCAAGTAACTAAAAGCCAAAATAGGTTAAAAGGATTTTGCATGCACATTTAACAAGATGCTGCTTTTCACTTTTAATTTATTCCATCTGTAATTGTGATCACTTGATAAATTTCAAATTGGATGTTGCGCATTTATATGTTGTTGGATTTGTTAAAATGCATAATAGGTAAGAATATAATTGCATGTTGTTTAGATAGAGGAATTCTATAGGTTGAAATATGACCTTGAAGACCATAGATTTGTTCCTGTGGTTCATGCTACTACATTTGCAATTAAAATTCTTCTTTAATATTGCAATTTAATATTAATAAATGAGAATATCATTGTATCTTTTAAAATATGAAATACGTAAACATGAAATAGATTAATGCTTATTGACTGAAGAAATGTTTTGAATTGGGCAAATGACAAGAGACTATTTTTAAAGGGTTTTAAAGGTACACTCCAGATTTTTCCATTAGTGTGGGGTCCATTGCACAGAGAACCCAGAAAACTAAAAAGCATGAGGACTTGTTATAATTAGAGCTATTGAACAGAGGACATAACACTTTGGTGTCTACTCACTAAAAGATGAGTTTCAAAGAACTTGCCCTTTTCAATGAAAATTTGGTCCAATGCACTCAAGATAAAATTCTCTGATAAAATCCATAGAACTTACCCTACACCCAGAACTTACCTGGTGTCTATTGGCAGGCAGCCCAATGTTTGTGCAGTGCTCATACATCCTCTCAGTGCTCAGGTGCACATACATTTCCCATATTTTCATTGTAAGTCAGTGCATCATGGGTCACGTAACATGCTGGTGATCAGAATCCAGAGACTCACAGTATGAGAGGCAGTCTTAGAGGATGTTAAGTCCTAAGTGCTGAGCATGTTCGATGGATTCAATGGGTGCTGCTGAAAATCCTGTGTTTGCAATCTGGGTCCTGGGGCAAGTCTTGTTTTTTTGTAATATGGAAGCTGGGGCAAGTCCTGTGTTTAAAATCTTGGTGCTGGGGAAAATCATTTGTGTGCTGTCTGTGTGCTGGGGCAAACCCTGTGTGTGTAGTCTGGGTGTTCGGGCAAATCCTGTATTTGCAGTCTGGATGCTAGGGCAAATCCTGTGTGTGTAATCTGGGTGCTTATAATGTGGATGCTGGGGCAAGTCCTCTGTTTGTAATCTTTGAGTTGTAAATGACCAAACCTACAGATAGGCTCCCTTTTTAGTGAGCAAAACTATTGGGGCTGCGATGTTTGAGAAATTATTGATACACCTATGTAAGTAGTTAGCAACACTTTGGAGTCTCTAAATGGCCCCTAAATTGGTGGGACAAGGCCAATCTTGTTTTGCTGTTTTGTTGGCAAGCTTATTCATCTTATGGCCATCAGGTGCAACTAAATGCTCACTATTTATATCAGAGAGTATTAGGCAAGTTCATGTATGTTTGTATTTATATGTTCCCTTGCCCTCTTTCCCTGAAGCATCTCGGCTCCTCACTCCGTCACTTGTTTCCCTTTAGAACTTACCCTGTCCTCTGTATGTTGTCCTGTGTTATATATGTATCTATCCATGTCTCCTCAGTTCTGTAATTATGTCTTATGCATTTCACTGCCCTTGTATGCTTTAGTTCTGCCTTTGCTCCTTGGTCTGTCCTGCAGCCCTGCATTCTGATTGCATTCATCCTGTTTCTGTTCTATTTGTATTCCTTCTGCTCTGCCTGCTTTATTCACTCTCAGCCTGCAGACATCATGTTACCCTATCAAGGTGTTGTCTTATGCTTTCTCCAGGATAACTGAAGTGCTTCTTCAGCTCCTAGTTTTGGCTACACTGGATACAACAGCTGCTATCATATTTTTGCATACATTGTACAGCCAATCACATTGTATTTGCAGCATGCTCATGTCTGCTTGGTAGGGTTTGTTCTATATATTTAAATTATTGTAGCCTTTGACTAGCTTAGCACACCAACATTTTTATTTTTCCTGCTTTCTATCACAGTGCCTGGGAACATCTGAATAAGCATGGAGCCTCAAGCCTGGGGGGGTTGGGGTTGTGCAGTTACCCTGTGTCTCCATGTCTGCGCAATAAACTCCTTAATTCGAGCATTCGTTCCATGCCATCTGGACCCGTTCCTAACATCATCTCTCTTAACATTTGTGCCATGCTTATTACATACGCTCAATCCTGTCTTTTCTTTGCATCCCTGTACCTTGCTCCTTCCTTGTTCAGCCACATAGTGTCACCCTCCACACAGAGTACACCTGCCCAGTTTGGCCCACCTGCCACTCTGCCAATCTGGCTACAGTCCAGATACTGCCCTGTTCCTTTTATTCCTGCACCTGTATCCTGGAGTCCTGTAGTGGGTCTGTACCTTTTTTATTCAGCCCTGTTTATAGTTTGGCCCTGTCATAGTTCAGCTCTGTCTTAGAGCCATGTTTAGTTCTGCCCTGTCTTAGAGCCCTGTTAAAGGGTATCCCTGTTTCATTCCCTGTTTTTGTCTTTTGTCTTGCTGTGATTCATTCCTGGTTTACTGATGTTTGTTATTCTGCTTTTCTGTTCCAGGTTTTCCGTGTCTCCTCTTGCTTTAATCTTTGATCATTTACTTAAAGTCTGCTATTTAGTTTGTCAAGCTTTCAGTCTGTGCAGTCCTGCAGTCTACTGGTTTGTTATATGACTTGTGTTTCTGTGTAGTGTCAATCTTTAGATTATGTTATTCATCTGGCAATTTTATTATGTAGTGCAGAGTTAGGGACTTGCCTATTTAAGGTACCTAGACATTGGTTTAGCAAGCTTATTGATAATGCAGCCATCATGTGCAACACATTAATTGAAAAAACTCCCGCAGGAGGCAAGCAAGCTCCACTTATGGCTGTAAATTATATTCGTGGCTGAAGTGCACTGAGTGTGCTTAATCAAGCTGCCGAGGCGATTGTGAACAGGAACAAAAAAAAAAAGATGAACACTCCTCCAGTCAGTGAAATAGGTGAAAAATGTATTATTCAAGGTGGATCCCATAAAAAGATGAAAATAGGAACAACACAACAGGTGGAATGGAAAGGCAGACTCGCCTTACGCTTTTTACGTGACCCCACGCTTATTTATAGGCCTATGATTAAGCATGGTGTCACGTGAAATGCGTATGGCGAGTCCGCATATTTTCATCTTTTTATGGGATCCACCTTGAATAATACATTTTCACCTATTTCACTGACTGGAGGAATGCTCATCTGTTTTTTTTGATCATGTGCAACACACCCTCCCTGTTAACATCTCAAATTCTTAGGCTAGTTCCTGTATGTTTGTATTTATATGTTCACTTGCCCTCTTTCAGTGAAGCATCTGAGGACCTATTCCCATGTTCCAGCTTGGTTCCCCTTTGGAAGACTCTGAGGATCTCGGCTCCCCTCTCCATCTCTTTTGTTTATTAGCCCTTACCCTATTCTCTGTATGCTGTCATATTTGCTCAAATATTAGACGGCCCTTACGTAAAAACCCCTCACATCTTTGGATATTCATTTAGGGAAAAAAAGAAAAGGCCTGAATATAATACTACCCTATTGGAAAAAAGTTTTATTTGCAATATGAATTCACATATAAACTTTTTTTCATATGTAATAAAAATTATGATTGAATGTTCTTTCATGTTTTTTATTCTATTTTTGTGCATTGCAAGTGGAATTTGTATTACTGGTGTTAACCCTTTGAGTGCCATGGGGCTGGGCAATGTAGAATGATCTAGAAGTCACACAATTTCATTAAATAAACAAACACAAAGGCGGAATGCTTGGAATAAATAGAATGGAATTTTATTTTTTATAGGGTTGTTTTTGTGTTTTGTGGTTTGGAATACTGTTCCAGCACAGCAGTAATACTACGATGACAAAACATACAAGAAAAATGACAAAGAATTATGACCTGGCAACATTCTTACAGTGGTTACCTTCAGAGAATTATCAATACATCTTGCTATCTAACAAAGTAAAAATGATAAAACAAATAAGGAAAGTCACAGTAAGATCTTGGTTTAGACAAGAGATAGAGACACGTGTGCATGGGGGATTTGTCAAAAAGTCAAGTCTTTAATTTCCATAAGAACGTCACGTGGACTACTTGAATAGTGTCCCTTATACAACTGTAAGGAGTTTGAAGTTGGCTTGCTGTTTCTCCAGTAGCCAAATCTCTGAATGTGTGATCAAATGTACTTTTCTCAGACATGATTATAAATACAATACACTAGATTGTTTGGTTCCTTGTTAACTGGATTTAGTGGAAGCAAGTTAGTGTAACCCAATCTTAGATGTATCCACGGCATGATGTGACCTTTCATTTATTTTTGTCTGATGGCTCCACACATCTGTGTATAGTCAGCAAATAAGTGGAAATGCAAACCTCATGATTGGATGGAAACAGATGACGCATATGTTGATCATGATGTTGGAAAGTTGATCCTCAATTGGGTGCCACATGTCATTTTGATAGGTGTGGTTGTTATATGACCCATGCTCACTGCTTCTGTGTGATAAGCCGTGAATGCTGTGCAGATTCCTTAAGCCCTTACCTTACCTTAAAATTTATTACTGTGTGGTCATGGGTTTCAAAAGTCATATAGGTCTGGGAGAATAAAGGCTACATATTTTCCATTGCCCAGGAGATTAAGGATGCTATCCCATACTTTAATAAGTACTGTTTTCAGTTCCATGTCCTGGTTTGAGTCCTGTTTACAAATTACATTGCTGGAAAATAAAAAATGTTAGTGATGGGCCTGTAGTTTGCAATAATGTCGGGGTTTCATTGATGAAAGCAGGTCCACCATCAGGGGGTGACAGGCGATACTGGCGCCCAGGGCCCGGTGGGAGCGGCGGGCCATAGTCATGCCAGCAAAAAAAAAATGTAAAAAAAATTCTCTACTAAGCCGTTCCGCGGCTGAGAGGGAAGCGGTGTGCGCTCCCATCCAGCAGCACGGTTTCAATAAAGTTTGTTTAAAAAAAATAATACCACCGGAGTTACTCTGGTCGCATTTTTTCCCCTCCCAGCCTCGGACCTGCAGAGCACTGGGAGACAGCAGCAAGGAGGTAAGTACTGGGGAAGGGGGGGGGGGGGTGGAGGGTAGTACATAACGAGCATACTGAACCGGCAAAATCCTGACATATTGAGGGGCAAAATCCTGGCATATTAATTGGCCAAATCCTAGCATATTAATTGGCAAAATCCTGGCATATTAATTGGCATAATCCTGGCATATTGAGGGGCAACATAATGGCATCTTAATTGGCAAAATCCTGCCATATTAATAAGCATAATCCTGGCATATTGAGGGGCAAAATCCTGGCATAATAATTAGCACAATCCTGGCATATTGAGGGGCATAATCCTGGATATTAATTGGCATAATCCTGGCATATTAATTGGCAAAATCCTGGCATATTGAGGGGCAAAATCCTGGCATATTAATTGGTAAAATCTTGGCATATTGAGGGGCATAATCCTGGCATATTAATTGGCAAAATCCTGGCAACTTAATGGGCATAATCCTGGCATATTGAGGGGCATAATCCTGGCATATTAATTGGCAAAATCCTGGCATATTGAGGGACATAATCCTGGCATATTAATTGTCATAATCTTGGCATATTAATTGGCAAATCCTGGCATATTAATTGGCCAAATCCTGGCATATTGAGGGGCAAAATCCTGGCATATTAATTGTCATAATCATGGCATATTAATTGGCAAAATCCTACATATTAATTGGCAAAATCCTGACATACTGAGGGGCAAAATCCTGGCATATTAATTGGCAAAATCCTGACATATTAATTGGCATAATCCTGGCATATTAATTGGCAAAATCCTGGCATATTAATTGGCATAATCCTGGCATATTAATTGGCAAAATCCTGGCATACTGAGGGGCAAAATCCTGGCATATTAATTGGCAAATTCCTGGCATACTGAGGGGCAAAATGCTGGCATATTAATTGGCAACTTCCTGGCATATTGATGGTCAAAATCCTGGCATATTGATGGTCAAAATCCTGGCATATTAATTGGCAAAATCCTGGCATATTGAGGGGCATAATCCTGGCATATTAATTGTCAAAATCCTGGCATATTAATTGGCATTATCCTGGCATATTGAGGGGCAAAATCCTGGCATATTAATTGGCAAAATCCTGGCATATTGAGGGGTATAATCCTGGCATATTATTTGTCATAATCCTGGCATATTAATTGGCAAAATCCTGGCATATTGAGGGGCAAAATCCTGGCATATTAATTGGCAAAATCCTGGCATCTTGATTGGCCAAATCCTGGCATATTGAGGGGCAAAATCCTGGCATCTTAATATTCATAATCCTGGCATATTAATTGGCAAAATCCTGGCATATTAATTGGCAAAATCCTTGCATATTGAGGGGCAAAATACTGGCATATTAAGTGTCATAATCCTGGCATATTAATTGGCAAAATCCTGGCATATTAATTGACAAAATCCTGGCATATTGAGGGGAAAATTCCTGGCATATTAATTGGCAAAATCCTGGCATATTGAGGGACAAAATGCTGGCATATTAACTGGCAAAATCCTGGCATATTAAGGGGCAAAATCCTGGCATATTAAGGGGCAAAATCCTGGCATATTATTTGGCAAAATCCTGGCATATTAATTGGCAAAATCCTGGCATATTGAGGGACAAAATGCTGGCATATTAAAAGGCAAAATCCTGGCATATTAAGGGGCAAAATCCTGGCATATTAATTGTCATAACCCTGGCATATTAATTGGCAAAATCCTGGCATATTAATTGACAAAATCCTGGCATATTAATTGACAAATTCCTGGCATATTTAGGGGGAAAATCCTGGCATATTGAGAGGCAAAATATTGGCATATTAATTGGCCAAATCCTGGCATATTGAGGGGCAAAATCCTGGAATATTAATTGTCATAATCATGGCATATTAATTGGCAAAATCCTGGCATATTAATTGGCAAAATCCTGACATACTGAGGGGCAAAATCCTGGCATATTAATTGGCAAAATCCTGACATATTAATTGGCATAATCCTGGCATATTAATTGGCAAAATCCTGGCATATTAATTGGCATAATCCTGGCATATGAATTGGCAAAATCCTGGCATACTGAGGGGCAAAATCCTGGCATATTAATTGGCAAATTCCTGGCATACTGAGGGGCAAAATGCTGGCATATTAATGGGCAACTTCCTGGCATATTGATGGTCAAAATCCTGGCATATTAATTGGCAAAATCCTGGCATATTGAGGGGCATAATCCAGGCATATTAATTGGCAAAATCCTGGCATATTAATGGGCATTATCCTGGCATATTGAGGGGCAAAATCCTGGCATATTAATTGGCAAAATCCTGGCATATTGAGGGGCATAATCCTGGCATATTATTTGTCATAATCCTGGCATATTAATTGGCAAAATCCTGGCATATTGAGGGGCAAAATCCTGGCATATTAATTGGCAAAATCCTGGCATCTTAATTGGCCAAATCCTGGCATATTAATTGGCAAAATCCTGGCATATTAATTGGCAAAATCCTGGCATATTGAGGGGCAAAATACTGGCATATTAATTGTCATAATCCTGGCATATTAATTGGCAAAATCCTGGCATATTAATTGACAAAATCCTGGCATATTGAGGGGAAAATTCCTGGCATATTAATTGGCAAAATCCTGGCATATTGAGGGACAAAATGCTGGCATATTAACTGGCAAAATCCTGGCATATTAAGGGGCAAAATCCTGGCATATTAAGGGGCAAAATCCTGGCATATTAATTGTCATAATCCTGGCATATTAATTGGCAAAATCCTGGCATATTAATTGGCAAAATCCTGGCATATTGAGGGACAAAATGCTGGCATATTAACTGGCAAAATCCTGGCATATTAAGGGGCAAAATCCTGGCATATTAATTGTCATAATCCTGGCATATTAATTGTCATAATCCTGGCATATTGAGGGACAAAATGCTGGCATATTAACTGGCAAAATCCTGGCATATTAAGGGGCAAAATCCTGGCATATTAATTGTCATAATCCTGGCATATTAATTGTCATAATCCTGGCATATTGAGGGACAAAATGCTGGCATATTAACTGGCAAAATCCTGGCATATTAAGGGGCAAAATCCTGGCATATTAATTGTCATAGTCCTGGCATATTAGTTGGCAAAATCCTGGCATATTAATTGGCAAAATCCTGGCATATTGAGGGACAAAATGCTGGCATATTAACTTGCAAAATCCTGGCATATTAAGGGGCAAAATCCTTGCATATTAATTGTCATAATCCTGGCATATTAATTGGCAAAATCCTGGCATATTAATTGACAAAATCCTGGCATATTAATTGACAAATTCCTGGCATATTTAGGGGGTAAATCCTGGCATATTGAGCGGCAAAATATTGGCATAGTAATTGGTAAAATCTTGGCATATTGAGGGGCATAATCCTGGCATATTAATTGGCAAAATCCTGACAAATTAATTGGCATAATCCTGGCATATTAATTGGCAAAATATTGGCATGTTAATTGGCAAATTCCTGGCATACTGAGGGGCAAAATCCTGGCATATTAATTGACAAAATCGTAGCATATTGAGGGGCACAATCCTGGCATATTATTTGGCAAAATCCTGGCACATAAATTGGCATAATCCTGGCATATTGAGGGGCAAAATCCTGACATGTTAATTGACAAAATCCTGGCATATTGAGGGGCATAATCCTGGTATATTGAGAGGAAAATTTTTGGCATATTAATTGGCAAAATCCTGGCATATTGATTGGCAAAATCCTGGCATATTGATTGGCAAAATCCTGGCATATTAATTGGCAAAATCCTGGCATATTGAGGGACAAAATGCTGGCATATTAATTGGCAAAATCCTGGCATATTAAGGGGCAAAATCCTGGCATATTAATTGGCATAATCCTGGCATATTAATTGGCAAAATCCTGGCATGTTAATTGGCAAAACCCTGGCATATTGAGCGGCATAATCCTGGCATAATGAGGGGAAAATTCCTGGCATATTAATTGGCAAAATCCTGGCATATTGATTGGCAAAATCCTCGCATATTAATTGGCAAAATCCTGGCATATTGAGGGACAAAATGCTGGCATATTAATTGGCAAAATCCATGCATATTAAGGGGCAAAATCCTGGCATATTAATTGGCATAATCCTGGCATATTAATTGGCAAAATCCTGGCATATTTAGGGGCAAAATATTGGCATATTAATTGGCAAAATCCTACATATTAATTGGCAAAATCCTGGCATACTGAGGGGCAAAATCCTGGCATAGTAATTGGTAAAATCTTGGCATATTGAGGGGCATAATCCTGGCATATTAATTAGCAAAATCCTGACAAATTAATTAGCATAATCCTGGCATATAAATTGGCAAAATCCTGGCATGTTAATTGGCAAATTCCTGGCATACTGAGGGGCAAAATCCTGGCATATTAATTGTCAAAATAGTGGCATATTGAGGGGCATAATCCTGGCATATTATTTGGCAAAATCCTGGCACATAAATTGGCATAATCCTGGCATATTGAGGGGCAAAATCCAGGCATGTTAATTGGCAAAATCCTGGCATATTGAGGGGCATAATACTGGTATTTTGAGGGGAAAATTCCTGGCATATTAATTGGCAAAATCCTGGCATATTGAGCGGCAAAATATTGGCATATTAATTGACAAAATCCTATATATTAATTGGCAAAATCCTGGCATACTGAGGGGCAAAATCCTGGCATAGTAATTGGTAAAATCTTGGCATATTGAGGGGCATAATCCTGGCATATTAATTGACAAAATCCTGACAAATGAATTGGCATAATCCTTGCATATTAATTGGCAAAATCCTGGCATGTTCATTGGCAAATTCCTGGCATACTGAGGGGCAAAATCCTGGCACATTAATTGGCAAAATCCTGGCATATTGAGGGGCATAATCCTGGCATATTACTTGGCAAAATCCTGGCACATAAATTGGCATAATCCTGGCATATTGAGGGGCATAATCCTGGCATATTGAGGGGAAAATTCCTGGCATATTAATTGGCAAAATCCTGGCATATGGATTGGCAAAATCCTGGCATATTAAGTGGCAAAATCCTGGCATATTGAGGGACAAAATGCTGGCATATTAATTGGCAAAATCCTGGCATATTAAGGGGCAAAATCCTGGCATAATAATTGGCATAATCCTGGCATATTATTGGCAAAATCCTGGCATATTAATTGGCAAAATCCTGGCATATTTAGGGGGAAAATCCTAGCATATTGAGCTGCAAAATATTGGCATATTAATTGGCAAAATCCTACATATTAATTGGCAAAATCCTGGCATACTGAGTTGCAAAATCCTGGCATAGTCATTGGTAAAATCTTAGCATATTGAGGGGCATAATCCTGGCATATTAATTGGCAAAATCCTTACAAATTAATTGGCTTAATCCTGGCATATTAATTGGCAAAATCCTGGCATGTTAATTGGCATAATCCTGGCATATTGAGGGGCAAAATCCTGGAATATTAATTGGCAAATTCCTGGCATACTGAGGGGCAAAATCCTGGCATATTAATTGGCAAAATCCTGGCATATTGAGGGGCATAATCCTGGCATATTATTTGGCAAAATCCTGGAACATAAATTAGCATAATCCTGGCATATTGAGGGGCAAAATCCTGGCATAATAATTGGCAAAATCCTGGCATATTGAGGGGCATAATCCTGGCATATTTTTTGGCAAAATCCTGGCATATTAATTGTCATAATCCTGGCATATTAATGGGAAACATCCTGGCATATTAATTGGCAAAATCCTGGCATATTGAGGGGCAAAATACTGGCATATTGAGGGGCAAAATACTGACATATTGAATAGCAAAATACTGGCATGTTGAGGGGCAAAATACTGGCATTTTAATTGGCACAATCCTGGCATATTGAGGGGCAAATTCCTGGCATATTAATTGGCAAAATCCTGGCATATTGAGGGGCAAAATACTGGCATACTGAGGGGCAAAATACTGACATATTGAATAGCACAATCCTGGCATATTGAGGGGCAAATTCCTGGCATATTAATTGGCAAAATCCTAGCATATTAATTGGCAAAATCCTGGCATATTATTTGGCAAAATCCTGGAACATAAATTAGCATAATCCTGGCATATTGAGGGGCAAAATACTGGCATACTGAGGGGCAAAATACTGACATATTGAATAGCACAATCCTGGCATACTGAGGGGCAAAATCCTGGCATATTAATTGGCAAAATCCTGGCATATTGAGGGGCATAATCCTGGCATATTATTTGGCAAAATCCTGGAACATAAATTAGCATAATCCTGGCATATTGAGGGGCAAAATCCTGGCATAATAATTGGCAAAATCCTGGCATATTGAGGGGCATAATCCTGGCATATTTTTTGGCAAAATCCTGGCATATTAATTGTCATAATCCTGGCATATTAATGGGAAACATCCTGGCATATTAATTGGCAAAATCCTGGCATATTGAGGGGCAAAATACTGGCATATTGAGGGGCAAAATACTGACATATTGAATAGCAAAATACTGGCATGTTGAGGGGCAAAATACTGGCATTTTAATTGGCACAATCCTGGCATATTGAGGGGCAAATTCCTGGCATATTAATTGGCAAAATCCTGGCATATTGAGGGGCAAAATACTGGCATACTGAGGGGCAAAATACTGACATATTGAATAGCACAATCCTGGCATATTGAGGGGCAAATTCCTGGCATATTAATTGGCAAAATCCTAGCATATTAATTGGCAAAATCCTGGCATATTAATTGGCAAAATACTGGCATATTGAGGGGCAAAATACTGACATTGAATAGCAAAATACTGGCATATTTTAGGGAAAATCCTGGCATATTGAGGGGCATAATCCTGGCATATTAATTGGCAAAATCCTACATATTAATTGGCAAAATCCTGGCATATTGAGGGGCAAAATCCTGGCATATTAAATGGAATATTGAGGGGGAAAATACTGGCATATTAAATGGGAAAAGAATGGCAAATTGAGGGACAAAATCATAGCATATTAAATGGCAAAATACTGGCATATTGAGGGGGGAAATCCTGACATATTAATTGGCAAATTCCTGGCATATTTAGGGGGAAAATCCTAGCATATTGAGCTGCAAAATATTGGCATATTAATTGGCAAAATCCTACATATTAATTGGCAAAATCCTGGCATACTGAGTTGCAAAATCCTGGCATAGTCATTGGTAAAATCTTAGCATATTGAGGGGCATAATCCTGGCATATTAATTGGCAAAATCCTTACAAATTAATTGGCATAATCCTGGCATATTAATTGGCAAAATCCTGGCATGTTAATTGGCATAATCCTGGCATATTGAGGGGCAAAATCCTGGAATATTAATTGGCAAATTCCTGGCATACTGAGGGGCAAAATCCTGGCATATTAATTGGCAAAATCCTGGCATATTGAGGGGCATAATCCTGGCATATTTTTTGGCAAAATCCTGGCATATTGAGGGGCATAATCCTGGCATATTATTTGGCAAAATCCTGGAACATAAATTAGCATAATCCTGGCATATTGAGGGGCAAAATCCTGGCATAATAATTGGCAAAATCCTGGCATATTGAGGGGCATAATCCTGTCATATTTTTTGGCAAAATCCTGGCATATTAATTGTCATAATCCTGGCATATTAATGGGAAACATCCTGGCATATTAATTGGCAAAATCCTGGCATATTGAGGGGCAAAATACTGGCATATTGAGGGGCAAAATACTGACATATTGAATAGCAAAATACTGGCATGTTGAGGGGCAAAATACTGGCATTTTAATTGGCACAATCCTGGCATATTGAGGGGCAAATTCCTGGCATATTAATTGGCAAAATCCTAGCATATTAATTGGCAAAATCCTGGCATATTATTTGGCAAAATCCTGGAACATAAATTAGCATAATCCTGGCATATTGAGGGGCAAAATACTGGCATACTGAATGGCAAAATACTGACATATTGAATAGCACAATCCTGGCATACTGAGGGGCAAAATCCTGGCATATTAATTGGCAAAATCCTGGCATATTGAGGGGCATAATCCTGGCATATTATTTGGCAAAATCCTGGAACATAAATTAGCATAATCCTGGCATATTGAGGGGCAAAATCCTGGCATAATAATTGGCAAAATCCTGGCATATTGAGGGGCATAATCCTGGCATATTTTTTGGCAAAATCCTGGCATATTAATTGTCATAATCCTGGCATATTAATGGGAAACATCCTGGCATATTAATTGGCAAAATCCTGGCATATTGAGGGGCAAAATACTGGCATATTGAGGGGCAAAATACTGACATATTGAATAGCAAAATACTGGCATGTTGAGGGGCAAAATACTGGCATTTTAATTGGCACAATCCTGGCATATTGAGGGGCAAATTCCTGGCATATTAATTGGCAAAATCCTGGCATATTGAGGGGCAAAATACTGGCATACTGAGGGGCAAAATACTGACATATTGAATAGCACAATCCTGGCATATTGAGGGGCAAATTCCTGGCATATTAATTGGCAAAATCCTAGCATATTAATTGGCAAAATCCTGGCATATTAATTGGCAAAATACTGGCATATTGAGGGGCAAAATACTGACATTGAATAGCAAAATACTGGCATATTTTAGGGAAAATCCTGGCATATTGAGGGGCATAATCCTGGCATATTAATTGGCAAAATCCTACATATTAATTGGCAAAATCCTGGCATATTGAGGGGCAAAATCCTGGCATATTAAATGGAATATTGAGGGGGAAAATACTGGCATATTAAATGGGAAAAGAATGGCAAATTGAGGGACAAAATCATAGCATATTAAATGGCAAAATACTGGCATATTGAGGGGGGAAATCCTGACATATTAATTGGCAAATTCCTGGCATATTAATTGGCATAATCCTGGCATATTAATTGGCAAAATCCTGGCATATTAATTGGCAAAATCCTGGCATATTGCGGGGCAAAATACTGGCATATTGAGGGGCAAAATACTGACATATTGAATAGCAAAATACTGGCATGTTGAGGGGCAAAATACTGACATTTTAATTGGCACAATCCTGGCATATTGAGGGGCAAATTCCTGGCATATTAATTGGCAAAATCCTAGCATGTTAATTGGCAAAATCCTGGCATATTATTTGGCAAAATCCTGGCATATTGAGGGACAAAATGCTCGCATATTAATTTGTAAAAAAACTTGCATATTGAGGGGCAAAATCCTGGCATATTAATTGACAAAATCCTGGCATATTAGTTGGCAAAATCCTGGCATATTAATTGTCATAATCCTGGCATAATAATTGTCATAATCCTGGCATATTAATTGGCAAAATCCTGGCACATTGAGGGGCAAAATCCTGGCATATTAATTGTCATAATCCTGGCATATTAAAGGGCAAAATTCTGGCATATTAATTAGCAAAATCCTGGCATATTGAGGGGCAAAATACTGGCATATTGAGGGGCAAAATACTGACAAATTGAATAGCAAAATACTAGCATATTTAGGGGAAAATACTGGCATATTGAGGGGCATAATCCTGGCATATTAATTTGCAGAATCCTACATATTAATTGGCAAAATCCTGGCATATTGAGGTGCAAAATCCTGGCATATTAATTGGCAAAATCCTGGCATATTGAGGGGCAAAATCCTGGCATTTTAAATGGAATATTGAGGGGGAAAATACTGGCATATTAAATGGGAAAAGAATGGCAAATTGAGGGACAAAATCATAGCATATTAAATGGCAAAATACTGGCATATTGAGGGGGAAAATCCTGACATATTAATTGGCAAATTCCTGGCATATTAATTGGCAAAATCCTGGCATATTAATTGGCAAAATCCTTGCATATTAATTGGCAAAATCCTGGCATATTGAGGGGCAAAATACTGGCATATTGAGGGGCAAAATACTGACATATTGAATAGCAAAATACTGGCATGTTGAGGGGCAAAATACTGGCATTTTAATTGGCACAATCCTGGCATATTGAGGGGCAAATTCCTGGCATATTAATTGGCAAAATCCTGGCATATTAATTGGCAAAATCCTGGCATATTGAGGGACAAAATGCTCGCATATTAATTGGCAAAATCCTGGCATATTGAGGGGCAAAATCCTGGCATTTTAATTGACAAAATCCTGGCATATTAGTTGGCAAAATCCTGGCATATTAATTTTCATAATCCTGGCATAATAATTGGCAAAATCCTGGCATATTAAATGGAATATTGAGGGGGAAAATACTGGCATATTAAATGGGAAAAGAATGATACTGGCATGTTGAGGGGCAAAATACTGACATTTTAATTGGCACAATCCTGGCATATTGAGGGGCAAATTCCTGGCATATTAATTGGCAAAATCCTAGCATGTTAATTGGCAAAATCCTGGCATATTATTTGGCAAAATCCTGGCATATTGAGGGACAAAATGCTCGCATATTAATTTGTAAAAAAACTTGCATATTGAGGGGCAAAATCCTGGCATATTAATTGACAAAATCCTGGCATATTAGTTGGCAAAATCCTGGCATATTAATTGTCATAATCCTGGCATAATAATTGTCATAATCCTGGCATATTAATTGGCAAAATCCTGGCACATTGAGGGGCAAAATCCTGGCATATTAATTGTCATAATCCTGGCATATTAAAGGGCAAAATTCTGGCATATTAATTAGCAAAATCCTGGCATATTGAGAGGCAAAATACTGGCATATTGAGGGGCAAAATACTGACAAATTGAATAGCAAAATACTAGCATATTTAGGGGAAAATACTGGCATATTGAGGGGCATAATCCTGGCATATTAATTTGCAGAATCCTACATATTAATTGGCAAAATCCTGGCATATTGAGGTGCAAAATCCTGGCATATTAATTGGCAAAATCCTGGCATATTGAGGGGCAAAATCCTGGCATTTTAAATGGAATATTGAGGGGGAAAATACTGGCATATTAAATGGGAAAAGAATGGCAAATTGAGGGACAAAATCATAGCATATTAAATGGCAAAATACTGGCATATTGAGGGGGAAAATCCTGACATATTAATTGGCAAATTCCTGGCATATTAATTGGCAAAATCCTGGCATATTAATTGGCAAAATCCTTGCATATTAATTGGCAAAATCCTGGCATATTGAGGGGCAAAATACTGGCATATTGAGGGGCAAAATACTGACATATTGAATAGCAAAATACTGGCATGTTGAGGGGCAAAATACTGGCATTTTAATTGGCACAATCCTGGCATATTGAGGGGCAAATTCCTGGCATATTAATTGGCAAAATCCTAGCATATTAATTGGCAAAATCCTGGCATATTAATTGGCAAAATCCTGGCATATTGAGGGACAAAATGCTCGCATATTAATTGGCAAAATCCTGGCATATTGAGGGGCAAAATCCTGGCATTTTAATTGACAAAATCCTGGCATATTAGTTGGCAAAATCCTGGCATATTAATTTTCATAATCCTGGCATAATAATTGGCAAAATCCTGGCATATTAATTTTCATAATCCTGGCATAATAATTGGCAAAATCCTGGCATATTGAGGTGCAAAATACTGACATATTGAATAGCAAAATATTGGCATATTTAGGGGAAAATCCTGTCATATTGAGGGGCATAATCCTGGCATATTAATTGGCAAAATCCTACATATTAATTGGCAAAATCCTGGCATATTGAGGTGCAAAATCCTGGCATAATAATTGGAAAAATCCTGGCATATTGAGGGGCAAAATACTGGCATATTAAATGGCATATTGAGGGGGAAAATACTGGCATATTAAATGGGAAAAGATTGGCATATTGAGGGGCAAAATACTGACATACTGAATGGCAAAATACCGGCATATTGAGGGGGAAAATCCTGACATATTAATTGGCAAATTCCTGAAATTCCTGGCATATTAATTGGCATAATCCTGGCATATTAATTGGCAAAATCCTGGCATACTGAGTGGCAAAATGCTGGCATATTAATTGGCAAAATCCTGGAATATTGAGGGGCAAAATCCTGGCATATTAATTGGCATAATCCTGGCATATTAATTGGCAAAATCCTGGCATATTAATTAACAAATTCCTGGCAAATTTAGGGGAAAAATCCTGGCATATTTAGCGGCAAAATCTTCGCATATTAATTGGCAAAATCCTGGCATACCGAGGGGCAAATTCCTGGCATATTAATTGGCAAAATCCTATCATATTAATTGGCAAAATCCTGGCATATTGAGTTGCAAAATCCTGGCATATTAATTGGCAAAATCCTAGCAAATCGAGGGGCAAAATCCTGGCATATTAAATGGCATATTGAGGGGGGAAATACTGGCATATTAAATGGGAAAAGAATGGCATATTGAGGGGCAAAATATTGACATACTGAATGGCAAAATCCTGGCATATTGAGGGTCAAAATACTGGAATATTGAATGGCAAAATGGTGGCATATTAAATGCAAAAGAATGGCATATTGAGGGAAAAATACTGACTTATTGAGTGGCAAAATATTACTGGCAAATTGAGTGGCAAAATATTACTGGCATATTGACCAACTGCTCCCAACCACCCTCCACATTACATTAGACCGGGATAAAATGCTTGCGAGGGTAAGTCCGGGGGGGGGGGCAGAAAACGTTTTCAGTAAGGGGCCCTAAAAATTCCTGGTGGGGGACCTGGATTCAAGGACTAGTGCAATGATTTCTTGGATGCACAGTTTGAAAAAAGACCTCATTTGCTTGCGTTCAGCAATAATTTTTAATTAACTCACCAGCAGATGCTATTTTGAACAGTGTTGGGAATTATAGTTCTTTCCTAGTGGACCGACCTCAAATGTAATATCATTTTTCACTATTAGTTTGTGATTATTTTTTTTCTGCTAAATGATGGGTAGAGTCACAGTGCAGATAATAGCAGGTTCACTAGGAAGAGTATAACATAGCTAGTGGATGTATTCACCCTAATAACCACACACCATAGGTTGAGCCATAGGAGGTAAGTCACCAGTGACTTTGCAACACCACACACTATCTACAACTCTCCTAGGATAACTCACAAAGGTGAATGTCATGTAACAGAGGATTAGGCAAACAATAATGAGGGATGATCCGGAGTCAGCACAGGAGGCAATTAGAGAGGTCGGGACACACAGAGTCGGCAACAGAAATTAAAATATGGAATGAGGCACAATGGAGAAAATGAGGTCACAAGCTTAGGTAAATGAAGGCAGAAAACAGGAGTTGTCAGAAATCAGGCAGTGTCAGCTAGAGTGTTTGCAACTGAGGGATTTATATATCCCTCCAAAGTAACCCTCAGTGCTGTATTTACCGCGAGGCATCCTAGGCGGATGCCTAGGGCGGCAAATTTTTGGGGGCGGCAGCGCCCCCCAGCACTGAAAAAAAAAAAGACCGCGCTTGCAGGCAGAGACGGAGGTGAGAGGGGATCGGAAGATCCCCCTCACCTTCTCTGCCTGCCTGCCAGGCTGCACAGGGAGCCGAACAGGCAGCACAGAGAAACCTCCGTGCTGCCTGTTCGGCTCCCCGTGCAGTGTGCCGACACGGAAGTGCCGACAGTCACGTGACGGGTGCGCTGACGTCATACGCGCGCCCGGTCACGTGACCTGTCGGCACAATCGCCGGGAAGCCAAACAGGCATCATGGAGGGACCATGCTGCCTGCCTGCCAGGGAAAGGTAAGTGCTGATGGGAGACTGTGTGTGTGTGTGTGTGTGTGTGTGACTGAGTGTGATGGGAGTCAGAGTGTGTGTGATGGGAGACAGTGTGTGTGACTGAGTGTGATGGGAGTCAGAGTGTGTGTGATGGGAGACAGTGTGTGTGACTGAGTGTGATGGGAGTCAGAGTGTGTGTGATGGGAGTAGGAGTGTGTGTGATGGGAGACAGTGTGTGTGACTGAGTGTGATGGGAGTCAGAGTGTGTGTGATGGGAGTAGGAGTGTGTGACTGAGTGTGATGGGAGTAGGAGTGTGTGACTGAGTGTGATGGGAGTAGGAGTGTGTGACTGAGTGTGATGGGAGTGTGTGTGTGATGGGAGTATGAGCTTGATGTGAGTCTGAATGATGGGGCATGTCTTAGGTGTGTAACGTGGGTGTGCAGCTTGGGTAGTGGGGTGCCCAGGATTTTGTCTGCCTAGGGCAGCACAAAATCAAGATACACCACTGCCTATGGGTGTAATAGAGGAGGCAAATAGATAAAAAGCCCTACTTTGGGCTATGTACCGAATGTAAATCTAGTTCGCATGTGCGAAAGATTCGCTAATGATGGAGCTCGTGCATGAGCTTGTTTGTCATCGCTACATATCTCCTGGACCCCGCCACAGATTATCCCAAGACGTTGTTTGCAAATGGGGCTGCTAATACAGAAGTGCGAGCAACAGCGCTGGATTGTGCCGGTGTAATCTTTCACTCGATAAGAATTAAACCCTGTTAGTAGATTTGCAGATGAGAATGCTCTTGTTAAAAGAAATGTACAGTCTAGTCCCCAAACTCACTTTGGTGCAAGATGAAGATTATTGCTTGTATAGTGCACAGGCTTTTGTTTTCCAATGAGATTTAATGCAGCCATTCTGCATAAATCACATTTTTAACATTTGACTCAAGCCACCCCCCAGCAATTACTCTGCATGTTTACCGAAGGTTTGGCAGCACTGATTATATAGACACTGAGCATATAAAGTTTTGTTTCATTTAGTGACTTCCTGTGCTGCTAGAAAAGAATACATTGTGTGGACTGTAAACAAACTTGCTCTTGTACACAGTAGGATCTCTTAACAGTGCAACACATTGTCTCATTACATCACTAGAGAGACAGGAAATTCCATTCATTTTAATTAAATTATTCTCATTGGTTCCTGCAGAAAAAAAAAAAGGAAATTACTTTTACTCAGCTTGGGTGGGCAGTCCTGGTTTCTTCCAAATATTTTAAGAAATGCAATATGTAGAACATGCATTTTAAAATACTTTTAAAAGCACATTAATATGCATTAATTTATGGAAGATGAAAGATTTTGGACTTCAGACACCAGGCAGCACTTTCTGCAAAATTAAAGTAGTATGCCATCTCTGCAACATCTATGTTACATTTAGTGTGCTGGACTTGAATGTGAACTCTTTGGTTATGGAATAATTTAGTTATATAGTTACATAGTAAATTAGATTTAAAAAAAAACATATTTAATAATGACTTCACCATTCAATGTCACATTAGGTTTGTCCTCCATAAGAAGATTAAGTTTGCTTTCCCAGTTTATCTAATCATCACGACATCAATCGTTGAGCACTCTAGAACCCTGGGAAATTATGCAAATTAATTGTACAGGACATGTATGGGCGAGGGGGAGGCAAGAGATGACTGACGGGGGCTGGGGGGAGGGGCTTCAGGGAGGAGGTGATAAAAGCCCTGGAGCCTCTCTCCCCAGCAGCCATTTTAATCTGTAAACGCACCTGGTAGCAATTTTGCTGCTCTGGTGTTCCATTTCACGGCCCAGGCATGGAGATTGAGGCAATGCTCGCTGCCCTGAGGGCTGAGGCCCTTACAGATGGTGGCAGACGGTTGAGGCAGCAGTTTGCAGCGCTGCAGGCTGCTACACCCGCGGTGGCATCGCCTCCCGCGGGTCCTCGTGGCGGGGCACGGCGGGTGTCCCGCCCACCCGCTCGATTGAGCTCGGATGCCGGCTCCATCCAGCCTCACCGGAGCAGGAGTGGAGCTGGGCGAAGAAGCGGCCTTCGCACGTCGGCCGCGCGGCCTGCTGCTTCTGGCGGCGGGCCTGCTAGTGCAGCCACGCGACCATCCCCGGTGGCTGGTGGGAGCGGGGATCGCAGGCCGCGCCCTTCCCCTCGGGGTTTGGAGCGCGATGGACGGAGGACATCCAGGGCTGGGACCAGGTCCGGTACAGCCCTGCTACCTTCCCCCCTGCGTCCGGATGCGGGGCCTAGCAGGAGGAGGAGCGCTGATCTGCAGGCCAGGGTGGTGAGTAGGCCTCAGGGCCTAAAACGGGAGTCCCTTCGATTACCCTCCCGGGCGGGGGGCAGCAGGGAGGCTGTGAGCAGCTGCAGTGGGTCTTCTGGGGATGAGGATCCGGCCCTGGGTCTCCTTCTGCCCCCTACCCCGTCCCCTACTCCTACCCCTGTCACTACTTACCAGGTTCCCTTGGCTGGGCTTCTCTCTCCTCCTGATCTGGCGTTGTATTCACCTGTCTCTCGTTCACAGGCTCCCGCTACTAGTGCTGTGCCACTCCACGTCCCCCATTCTGCTTCCCAGGTTGCGGGTGATTCAGCGGCCTCCTGGGCCTCCACGCCGGCTCTGGGTGTGGTACAAGGAGACACTGGTGAGTCCACGGGGCAATCTGCGGCGGGGTTTTCGGGGGTGGGCGGGGTGGGGTCTGCCGTTACTCCTGCTAGTCAGCCATGGGTGGATTTGTTACATTGCCTGCGGGGGGCGATCGAGCAAGTGAGCCGGGTGGCGGGGCCTTCCGGTAGTGCGGTCCTGCAGGGCCCCCGCATTACTGCCCCCGTTGTTGCTGCCGGCGGCCACTGCTGCGGCACTCCCTGCGGTTCCCTTTTCAATGCCTAGTACATCGGAGGCACCGAGTACGTCGGCGTCACTGGTTGGGGCAGCTGATTTGACACACCCAGTGGCGCCAATGGCGCATGGGGCCGCGTATTTATGTTGGTCGGGCCCCTTAGGCCTTCATCTTAAGCCGGAGGTGAGGGAGAAGGAGTTGAAGGATGCCGAGAAGGAGAAGGAGAAATACCGTTATCGTAAAATCCCAAAGAATTATGGGAATTGGATTCGGGCTTTCTCCATCTTGGCCAGCGTCATTGGGGAGAAATCCCCTGAAAAATGTTGCTCCTTGTTTTGTTACCAGGATCAAATCTGGAATGCGTGCAGGATTTATGGGGGTCTCAGCTGGTGGCGCTATGATGAGCAATTCCGGCAACGGATTGCTTTACGGCCTACCTTGGGTTGGGATCAAATGGATGTGGGGCTGTGGCTGGCCATTATGACCCGGCCTGCCTCTCATCAGGGGGGTTTGACGTCCTTTCTCGGGGGGGGGTCGGGGGACTGGGTTCGCCCTCTCCCTCGGCCACGACCCAACGACGACCGGGAGGGTGCTGGCAATTTAATGAGGGTCAGTGCAAGTTTGGCGCCAGTTGTCGCTTCAAACATGAGTGCTCCGGTTGCGGGGGTAGCCACCCTGCCACCCGGTGCTTCAACCGTCAGAGAGGTGGGGACAAGTCTGACATGGGCGGAAAGGGGGATGACGCCGGTGGACGTCGGGGCAATGCGCCCATGGCTAAGCCGGTATAGGAATCGTGGCGGATATTTTGTTGCAAGGGTTGAAGTTTGGATTCAGGATCCCCTTCCAGGAACGGGAGGTTTGTTTGCAGTTGCGTAATTTGCGTTCAGTGGCTGAGCACCCTGAGGTGGTGCGGAATAAGTTGGCTAAGGAAGTGGCTCTGGGCCGTATGGCGGGTCCTTTTGATTCGCCCCCGTTGGCCGCTTTACGGGTTTCTCCCCTGAGGGTGGTTCCCAAAAAGGAACCGGGGAAGTTCCGGCTGATCCAGCATCTGTCTTACCCCTATGGGGAGTCGGTTAACGACGACATTAATGCGGAATTGTGCCGGGTGTCATATGCGTCCTTTGATTCGGCAGTTAGGATGGTGAGGGCGGCAGGGGCTGGTGCTTTGATGGCAAAAACCGATGTGGAGTCGGCCTTCCGGCTTCTTCCGGTTCATCCAGACTGTCATCACCTCCTCGGGTGCCATTTTGAAGGGAAATTTTACGTTGACTTGTGCCTTCCCATGGGTTGTTCCATTTCCTGTTTTTATTTTGAGTGCTTTAGCACATTTTTGGATTGGGTAATCAGGGAGGAGTCCGGGTGCAGCTCAGTGATGCATTACCTGGATGACTTCCTGCTGGTAGGTCCCTCGGGTTTGCATGTTTGTGGCCATTTGTTGAGGACGGCCCAGGTGGTTCTGGCTTCGTTTGGGGTCCCATTGGAGGCGGACAAAACGGAGGGTCCGACTACCTGTATTTCCTTCCTGGGCATTGAGATTGACTCCCTGGCCGGCTTCCTCAGGATAAATTGTTGGGCCTTAGGGCGGACATTTCCAAGGCTTGCGGCTTGAGAAAGATTCAGCTCCGGGCGTTGCAATCTTTATTGGGGAAGCTCAACTTTGCCTGTAAGATTATGCCAATGGGCAGGGTGTTTAGCAGACGTCTGGCAGGGGCTACGGCGGAGGTGCGCAGGCCGCACCATTATGTCAGGCTAACTCGGCCCCTAAGGGAGGATCTGGCGGTGTGGGATGACTTTTTGAGTAGGTACAATGGACGGTCGTTGTGGCAGGCTCCGGAGGTGTCCAACGCTGATCTCCATCTGTACACGGATGCCTCGGGATCCTTGGGCTATGGGGCAATTTTGGGGTCCCAGTGGTCTGCCGAGACCTGGCCCCCTTTCTGGGGTTCGGGGGCCTGACAAAGAATTTGGCTTTTTTGGAGCTATTTCCTATTCTGGTGTCAGTGGTCCTTTGGGGAACTACGTTGCGTGATCGCAGGGTGGTCTTCCACTGTGATAACATGGGAGTGGTGCTGGCGGTGAATAACCTGACGGCTTCTTCTCCGCCGGTAGTTCGGCTGTTGCGGCTTCTGGTCCTTAACTGCCTTGATTTTAATGTGACCTTTCGTGCTGTTCATATCCCTGGGGTGCATAACGTAATTGCGGATGCACTTTATCGTTCGCAGTGGGCGACGTTCCGGGTGGCAGCACCATGGGCAGACCCGGAGGGTATCCCGTGCCCGTCGACACTGTGGGACCTTGGGTTGGGCGAATAGCACAGTGGGTTAGCCAGTCTGTCGCTGGATCCACATGGAAGCGTTACGGTAAAGTTTGGGGGGAATGGTTGGATCTGGAGTCGGCTCGTGGGGGTTTCAGGGATGATGGGGCTCGCTTGGAAGGTTTACTGTGGTTGTTGTGGCATTGGGACGCGGCTGGCGTGTCGCCCGCGGCAGTAACGGCGCGGATGTCAGGCCTTAGTTTCTGGTTCAGAGCTTCTGGGCTACGGGACGTGACTAAGGAGTTTTTAGTGCGTCAGGCGTTGAAGGGTTGGAGGAGGGGCGTTCATTCCGTGGATTACCGTAAACCGGTGTCCGGGGCTTTGTTGCTGGGCCTGTGTCACATACTGCCGGTGGTTTGCCACTCGCCTTTTGAGGTGGATCTGTTTCGGTTGGCTTTTTCTATGGCATTTTTTGGGGCTTTGCGTATTGGGGAATTGGTTAGCCAGGCAAAAACTAAACCAGGGGGTATACTGGCAGCTGATATGGTGCGGGAACCAGGTCTGGTGAGGTTTTTGATCAGGCGCTCAAAAACGGATATGCTGGGGGCTGGGAAGTGGGTCTCCCTGCGGGAAGTCCCCGGTTCTATGGTATGCCCGGTGGCTTGTTTTGACCGGTACGGTTTGGTCCGACCGGCCGGTTCTAATTCATTGCTGGTGCACGCTGATGCGACTCCTTTGTCTAGATTCCAGTTTATCAGGGTCTTCCGTATGGCAATTGAGGCCCTGGTCCTTCCAAGCCGAGAGTTTGGGGGTCACTCGTTCAGGATTGGCGCTGCGTCTGAGGCCGCAAGGCTGGGTTATGCCGAGCGGGCTATTAGGCAGATTGGGCGGTGGGAATCCCGCAGGTTTCTATCTTATGTCCGTCCGGCTGGTCTGATCTCGGTTTCCTCTGCTTTGAATTCACAGATGTTGGGCCTAGGAGGGTGTGGCTCATAGGCCACTTGTACATATTCTGGGCACGGAGTCGGGCTGCCGTGCGACCTGGGGGAGAGTGACTGGGCTTTCCGGGAGCCGTGGCGGACGTTCGGTGGTTCGGGTTCCGGGGTATGCGGTGGGTACGCTTGTTACCCGAGGTGGTTCAGCTGTCTCGGCTGTTGGGGCCCCCTGATATTTTACTTATTCATCTGGGGGGCAATGATCTGGGTTCGGTCCCTGTGTGGACCCTGGGTGATACTATTAAAAGGGACCTGGCGAGGCTGCTGGTGCTCTTTCCTGGCGTGTCGCTGGTGTGGTCAGAAGTGGTGCCACGTAATTATTGGAGGTGTGCGCACAATCAGAGGGCGCTGGAACGGAGCCGGGTGAAATTGAATAAACGAGTGTCTTGTTTTGTGTTGAGTGTGGGGGGCGTGACTATACGCCATAGGGTTTTTGAATCCGATGCGGCCAGGTATTTCAGGAGTGATGGAGTTCACTTAACTGAGGTGGGCCTTGATCTGTTTAACTTGGCGTTGCAGGAAGGTTTGGAACAGACCATGGCGGTGGTGGTGGGTAGTCCCCGCTGATTTAAGGTGTTAAACGAGCGGGTCTGTGGCGGGGGTTGGCTGTCCTTGCCAGTAGGGGATATGTTTTGGAAAATGAAGTTGGAGTTATTATAAGGAGAATGGTGCTCGGGTCCTCCCCTAACCTTAAAAGCAACATGGAAGTTGTTTGTATTGGACGTGCCCACTGAGCTAAGTGAGTCGGCTAGTGGTAAGCATTGTGGGAGAGATGGGCCAGGTGGAATTATGGCATCTCAAGGGACGAGGAGGGGAGGCGAGCTTCTGGATTCTGGATTTGGTTGGAAAAAAGTTGGCCATATGTAAATATATGGGTGGAAGTTTAAAACGGTTTTACTGGCAAGGGCTTAGTCATTTTGTCAGGCTGTATTCTGTTTTATACATATAAGTATTAAAGGATGGTGGTGGTTTATACAGCCTGATATGTGTTTAATAAAGAAGTGCTGTGGCCTTGTTGTACCATCACAAGTCTCGTGTCTATTTATTGGGGGGAACATGGGCTGGTATGGTTAGGTGGGTTTTTGGGGGTATGGTATGTCTCAGGAATCGGGCATCTATCCCCTCTGCATACATACATGCAATCTCAAAACTTAATATGCAAATATTTTCATAAGGAAGCACAAGCAATAGTGCTCAACACATAAGGCTGCATTCCAATGTTATTCTCCCTTTTGCATTCACAATGAGTTCAATTTCACTGAGAAATTAACTGCAATAAATTATTCATATCTTAACAATGGAGTTTTGTCAGAGTGCTTTGTAGGCTTTGGAGGAATCTACTAGGAATTAGAAGAGCGGGATGAGCACTACACTTAATTGCAATGGTGTTTTTAAAAGCTGCCTGATTGGAATGGTGAAACATTGTACACAATAGTGAGTGAAGCACTGCATTGTACTTGTGTTGGATTTATCTGGTCATAATTTAAGGTTTCTTGTTTCTCGTATTGTTAAGCTTCTGAGTGATCTGTTATTAGAGTTTAGTGACAGGAGCAGTTACACAAGGTCTGGTACAGGGTAACCACTTGAACCCCAGGTTTGGGCAGTTAAATCCAGTGGTGTATCTTGATTTTGTGCTGCCCTAGGCAGACAAAATCCGGGCACTCCCCTACCCAAGCTGCACACCCACGTTACACACCTAAGACATGCCCCATCATTCAGACTCACATCAAGCTCATACTCCCATCACACACACACTCCCATCACACTCAGTCACACACTCCTACTCCCATCACACTCAGTCACACACTCCTACTCCCATCACACACACTCTGACTCCCATCACACTCAGTCACACACACTGTCTCCCATCACACACACTCTGACTCCCATCACACTCAGTCACACACTCTGTCAAACACACTGTCTCCCATCACACACACTCTGACTCCCATCACACTCACTGTCTCCCATCACACACACTCTGACTCCCATCTCCCATCACACTCAGTCACACACACTGACTCCCATCACACTCAGTCACACACACTGTCTCCCATCACACACACTCTGACTCCCATCACACTCAGTCACACACACTGTCTCCCATCACACACACTCTGACTCCCATCACACTCAGTCACACACACTGTCTCCCATCACACACACTCTGACTCCCATCACACTCAGTCACACACACACACACACACACACACACACACACACAAAGTCTCCCATCAGCACTTACCTTTCCCTGGCAGGCAGCATGGTCCCTCCATGCTGCCTGTTCAGCTTCCCGGCGATTGTGCCGACAGGTCACGTGACCGGGCGCACGTATGACGTCAGCGCGCCCGTCACGTGACTGTCGGCACTTCCGTGTCGGCACACTGCACAGGGAGCCGAACAGGCAGCACAGAGGTTTCTCTTTGCTGCCTGTTCGGCTCCCCGTGCAGCCTGGCAGGCAGAGCGATGGTGAGGGGGGATCTTCTGATCCCCTCTCACCTCTGTCTCTGCCTGCCAGCGCGGTCTTTTTTTTTTAAAGGGCCGCGTTTTTTTTTTCTTCAGTGCTGGGGGGCGCTGCCGCCCCCCAAAATTTGCCGCCCTAGGCATCCGCCTAGGATGCCTCGCGGTAAATACAGCACTGGTTACATCACAGGACCGTGTTTCTAAAGCCAAGTAAGGAAGTACAATGGAGGGAAACAGTTTTACCATAACAAAACAAAAGCAAAGGAAATCAGAGAGAAAGGGGCACACCTGTTGCCAGAGAGAAACATACTGGAAATTTTATACAATATTGATCTGACCACTTTAGATCTGCCTCCCTCTCCTCACTTGTGTTTTAGATCAGTTTTGTAAACGTTTTGTAAAATCTGCCATTCCCTGTGTTGATCACTGCATAAGCAAATTTTTAGGGGTTAGTTTTTGTATTGTCATCTATTACAGTACTACAAAGGCTTTTCTATGAGCTATTAAACCCATTCCTTGTCCTATATCACTACTTAAGCATTGATTCTGAGGCGTCTGACTAAGGGCTGCTGAGTCCTTGCCACGAGTTGTCATGGGTGTCTACTTTTAAAAAATATGTGGTTTGTGGGGTAAAATACATTTACTGGCTTCAAAAATGACAACATTTCAACTTGGAAATGCAAAAGATGCACGTCCCAAATGTGGCTTTTTAACCCCCAAGCAAGCAAACAAACCTATGCATGGGTGGTATCCCTGCACTCAGGAGATGTTGCTGAACATATATTGAAGTGTTGTTTGGCAGTATCCCTTTACATTTTCAGTAAGTTTATATCTGAATTGCATCGGTGTGAAAAATGTGTACATGTGGGGGCTGATTCAGGGATTTATGAATAATATCAGTGTTACAATGTCCTTATCACAAATTGTTTTCAAATAGCATTGCACTATTTGTACTCATTGTCCTGTAACTTGGATACAAAAGCAAAAAACATAAAACATGGGCTATTTCAAGATCAGGAAAAAAATTAGAAACTATTTACCACATTTTTTTTATTAGCTTTTGTAGATGAGTATGAGTTTTGCTACTTTTTGCTTATAAGTTTTCATCTTTTTTCTCTACATTCACAGAATAAATAATATTTACATGCCATAGTCCCTCTGAATAAACAAGGAAGGAAACAACACAGTGTACAAGGGAAAGCCAGGCATGGAACAGGATTTGGTCAGATCCAGAAACAGATTTTGGTAAAATCCAGGAATTGGAACACATTTCGTCACATAGGGAACAGAGGAGTAGGAAACACATAGAGACGGGACAAAGGATGGACTAGCCTGACTGAGTCTCACATGTACTTTGCAGATCTGGGCGCCGCTATGATTTTGCTTCCAGTGGGGGGGGGGGAAATCCTTCTTCACTTCAAATGACAATTAGATTTCTCCTTGGATCACCTAGCACTAAATAAATATGAATGCCTACACGCATAGCCCTCTATGCTCCGGCTCATTAAAAAAGTTATCTAACGTATTTGATAGAACCACTTCTTCAGGCAGAGAATAACATATCTTAATTGTCCTTACTGTAAAAAAAATCCCTTCTGCTGTCATAGACTAAATCTCTGCAACTACTCCCAAATATTTTTCATGGAAACACCATTTAAACTATATGTTGCATTTTTATTATTGTACCCAAAATGCATAATTTTACACTTATCTACATTGAATCTCATTTGACATTTATCTGCCCAATTGCCCAGTTTGTCCAAATCATCTTGCAGCAAATATACATCTAGTTCAGACTGTATTACCCCACTGAATTTAGTGTTATTGGCAAACACTGAGACATGGCTCCCTAGGCCCTCTGGGAGATCATTAATAAACAAATTAAAAAGAAGAGGACCTAGGACAGAACCCTGAGGTACTCCACTTATCACATCTGTCCAATCTGAGAACTTCCCATTTACCACCACCCTTTGTATTCTCTCTTTCAACCAATTGTCAATCCACAAACAAACCTTTGGCCCTAAGCCTACTTCAGTCAATTTGTATAGTAACCATTTGTGTGGAACTGTATCAAATGCCTTAGAAAAGTCTAAATATATTACATCCACTGCAGCACCCATATCTATATTTTTACTCACCTCTTCAAAGAAAGTAATTAAGTTAGTTTGACAAGATCTGTCTTTCACAAAGCCATGTTGGTGCCTGCTAATGAGATTCATGTTCCATATGAAATCTTGAATATATTCCCTTAGTAACCCTTCAAACAGTTTCAGCACCACAGATGTTAAGCTTACAGGTCTGAAATTGCCCGGCTGGGATTTTGATCCCTTTTTAAATATGGGCACCACATCAGCTTCACACCAATCTGTGGGCACCATGCCTGAAATAAAAGAATCCATGAAAATCAAAAATAAAGGTCTGGAGAGGACCTGGCTTAGCTCTTTATGTACCCACGGTGTATACCAACCGGCCCCGGGACTGTCTATCGTAACACCATTTAATTCTGTCAACCATTCACATGCTTGCTCTTACTGTTCTATAAAAGTAGCTTACAGGTTCTTGTCCACTGATTCTTCCTTGGTAAAAACAGAAGAAAAGTAATGATTTAAAATATCTTCTTTCTCTCTGTCTCCACTGACTATCTCACCCATTTCAGATAACAAGGATCCAACATGAGTGGACGGATGAACAAATTACATTTTCATTCACTGCACATTCATTCTTGTGTTCAGCTTCCTATTCGTAACAGAATAATGGACGAAAGAGACGATTTTCATCCAAAAAAGAATGTTTCCAAGAACTAATGTGAAAGTCTATTACTTTGTGCATATTTATAACCAGATTTCAAATTTTTACATAAAAGACAATCTCTTCTCTGTTATTATATATTTCTATTTTTACAATGAAAGGGAGAACTATATTGTAAGGTCCCAATGAGGACAAACATTTCAATGTGACCATTTTGTTTTTTATTCAACAATCTTAAAATTTAGTTAATGAGGTTATTGATTCAAGAGTTACATTTGTAAACCATAAAAACTATACAATAACTGCATAATTCAAAATGCTTAATAAGAATAAGTAACATGTGCATTTGCATTGGAGATTAATGGCTTCTTACATTTTTTTCTAATGAACAAAATGTTGATGACATCACCATTTATAAGTATGTTGGTATTTTTAGCATATTAGTATTTCTAAGTGTGATGTTCTGTCTTTTTTCACGGCTGGACTTTTGCTTGGGAGATTACATTACCCTACAAGTTAAGCTCTGTGATCATAACCATGGAATTAATATGAAGTGCCTATCCACCAGTGACTTAGCTTTTATCTGTGGTATTTCCTTTGTTGTCATGTCCCAAAAGGGGGGGAGAGCCCTGCCGGGGGGCATATTTTTACAGCATTCTACAATCATAGCATAACCTTCGTGCCATAGTGATGTCATTTTAACATCGTAACTCTGTACAAAGCTTTACTTTGTCTCACACTCACTAGCTTCCATTTATAGGTATATTCTTGTCTCACACAAAATGAATAAATAGCCTTTCACAAATGCAATTCATTAAGTACTGTGTCATTCAATGATTCATTGTGGGCTACTTACTTTAAAACCTTTCGAATAACTTAAGGTGAATATGCTTATGCATTTACAGAATAATAACTTACTAGATAAGGCTTGTTCCTTTTTGTTTAGATAAATGTATTTTTTAATAGACACATAATAAAAAAAAATCTAATTATAAGTAATAGAATGTGATATAATACAAATTAATACATAAATTATTTTAATGTGTTGACATGGATCTCAATAAAATGTTGCCATGTATAATAGAATGATTTTATAACAGACTGATATAATGTGCATATATTCATTTATCTAGAAATTTGTTATATTAGAGGCACTTGTAAATCATTCTCAGTTTTCTTAATCTAAAGGGGTGAGCTGGAGTTATGGGCAGTGGGGCTATGCAATGTAAGTGAAAAATAATGTATACGTTGTTATCTAGTTCAGGTAGTTTATTGCACTACAAGGTTACGCGTAGTAATTTAATCAGATATTGTGGCAGTTTAGTTAATTTCAGAATCATTTATCTAACACATATTTTATCACTGCAACTTCATGTTTTACATTTAGCGCAAACAGGGCATCGCTGTACACTGGTGAGTGCTAAAAAGACATCTGTAAGCAAACAAAATAAAATAAAATAGTTATGTTTAATTTAAGGAGTATTCAAGTGTAATAATAAAATGCAGTAACTGCACCACCGTGCTGTGCCATCGTGTGTATAGAGCTGCACGGCGTGAGGGGGGCATGCTCCACCCCTCGTGCTCTGATACTGTAGGAGCACTGATATACTTCCTTCCTACTCCCTGCAAATAAAATGTAAACGTATGTCTGTGTGTGTTTGTGTCAGTGTAAGTGTATCTGTGTAAGTGTGTCAGTGTGTGTGTGTAAGTGTGACTGTGTGTGTAATGGTGTCTGTGTATGTTTGCAAGAGTGTCCTTGTATATGTGTATGTGTGTAAGGGTGTCTGTATGTGTAAGTGTCTGCGTGTGTCAGGTCCCTGACTATAGCCATCTGTCAGGCTCCTGACAATAGCCTAAAGCCATATGTCAGGGATGGGCCCAGGATGTTATGTTAACCTAAGCGCCCGATGCAGGAACTGGAGACACGGGACCTTGTGCTGGGTAACTGCAATCCATCGGTGTTTGAGATTCCAAGTTCATGCCCCACATTCCCAGGCCCTGTCAAGCAGCCAAGAAATCTAGTGAAGCCTAGGGGATAACTGGAGTGATCCTGCAAAAGGGAGATTCATTAGGGAATCCAAGATGGACACAGGGATAGGCGAGATTCTCAGGTGCTTCAGGGAGAGAGGATGAGGGTACATATGCATACAAACAAACATGCAGAAACTAACCTAACACTCTTAGATGAAAAAATTAGGATTTGGTTAAATTATGGCCATAAGATGAAGCTTTCCAACCACATCAAGGTACCTCACACTTAGGCTAGTCTCTTTGCTAAAACTGAAAAACAAACTAATAACAATACACAGACATACAAACAGAGAAAATACCTGCAGATCTGAAAGTAGAGCAAATGGGTGTGGTTACATTTATAGAGGAACTAAGCAAGAGCAAGCTAAGAAAACCTGAGATGGAGCAATAGAATAACAGAGAGCAGAAAAACCAGAAATGGATCAGAGCAGAGACTAAAGTAACAGGAACAGGAGAGTTTAACATAGTTCTGAAACAGAGCTGAAATAATACAGGACTGAACTATAAACAAGAAAGTAACTTGAACAGGATAGTAATGATAGCAGGGTTGAGAAATACAGGAAATAAGGATATGAGGCATAGGAGCAGACAGAGCCTACAATTACATGAGCAACCTCTGGAGGAGACCAGCACTACTGATTTGCTGGATAACTTCTTTAAGGAAACAAAAAGTCATCACACGCACAGATTCCATGGTTATATATCATGGAGTGCTCACAGGTAGGGGCTACTCTAAAACAGGGCAGGAGTAGGACATGCCACTCTGTGGGGGATACACTATGTGGCCAAGCTAGAGAAGGATGACACTATGCAGGGGTTACTGCTATGTGGCCGAGCTAGAGAGGGATGCCACTCCAATGGGGATACAACGATGTGGCTAAGTAAGGAGGGAACAAGATAGAGGTATGCAAAACAAAGGCAGAAATGAGCATAGATAATAAGCAAGGCCAGAGAGGAAAGCCAAAGCAGGAGCAAACATAAAAAATAAACCAGCAAGCAAAAGGATACTGAAATCACTGGAATTGGAAAAACGCATGTCAAAAAGTTATAAATGGATTTGCATGTCAATGAGTGTCCTATCAATCAGAAAGATTTCTGGCTCCCATGTGTCTTTTATACAGGTAACAAGCTGAGATTAGGAGCACTCTCTTCAAGGGAGTGCTCCTAATCTCAGCTGTGGGGGTGTTTTTCTGCTAAGGGAACAGGACAACTGCACAGCATCAAAGGGACAATGGACAGTGCCATGTGTCATCAAATCTTGGATGAGAACCTCTTACCCTCAGCCAGGGCATTGAAAATCGGTCGTGGATGGGTATTCCAGCATGACAATGACCCAAAACACAAGGCAACAAATGAGTGGCTGAAGAAGATGCACATTAAGATCCTGGAGTGGCCTAGCCAGTCTCCAGACCTTAATCCCATGGAAAATCTGTGGAGGAAGCTGAAGGTTTGAGTTGCCAAATGTCAGCCTCGAAACTTTAATGACGTGGAAAGGATCTGCAAAGAGGAGTTGGACAAAATCCCTCCTGAGGTGTGTGCAAATCTGGTGGCAAACTACAAGAAACCTCTGTGATTGCCAACAAGGGTTTTGCCACCAAGTACTAAGTCAAAGGGGTCAAATATTTATTTCACTCATTGACATGCAAATCAATTTATAACTTTTTTTGACATGCATTCTTCTGAATTTCTTTTGTTATTCTGCCTCTCACTTTTAAAATAAACCAACCATTAAAATTCTAGACTGATCATTTCTTTGTCAGTTGGCAAATGTTCAAAATCAGCAGGGGATCAATTACTTTTTTCCCTCACTGTAAGTGTGACTGTGTGTATTTGTGTGTATGTATTTTCATATATATATATATATATACATCTCAAGGAAAAATTAATGTGACCCAAACACACATACATTTCCATTGAAGTGGGGAAAAAAAGTGCCAAAGTCCTCTGCCCTCCCCTTGCTGAAGGGGCCTCTGCCACCTTACCATCTCTCCAGCGGCTGAAAAGACTCCAGGGAGAAGATGCAGTTGGCATTTCTCCCAAGCGGCAGTTACGTTCCATGGGAGAAGGAGAGGTCACCAGGGTAAGTAACATGCCTGGCAGGGCAGTCTGTTTGAGGCACCAATTTTGGGAGGTCATTGAGAGGCCAAGTGAACTGACTGACTTCGGAACGTTGGGGTTCTCCTCCTGTGTCAGTATCTTTTGGAAGGGGGAGAAATGTGACAGAACCCTCCATCACTGGGGTTCTTGGAGAGAACTAATGGCTTGCCTCCTCCCTGTAGATTATGGGCCCTTGCTTATGTGCTATATTTAATATGGTTATGTATTCAGATTGTTTTGTATATTGGTTTTATGTCCAGTGCATAATTCTGTGAGTAGACCACTCTGATTACAATATGTCACTGGGCAGTTAAGGACAGTGGTTGATAGTTTACCCCCTGTAGTGCAGACAGCCTGTCTGCTGCTTAGGTGGGATTTTCCATATTAAGCTGATGCTGATATGCACACTTTTACTATGTACAAGACATTGTTCAGTGTTAATTATATTTACTGTTAAAACTAATTATGATGTGTTCTGTGTTTGTGTCATGTCTGGTTCATTGCTGCTTAGTTCCTTTTTGAATATATGTTAATATGTGGGTTGAGTTTTGTGTTAACTGGATTATGTCAGAATATAAACTCTGTTACTGTTCAATAAATGTGCATTCCTGTTTTAAAGTTACTGGTCCTGTCTGGTGATTTGGAAGCTCTATCTACAACACTGGTTCTACCTGGTGGCTTGGGGTGGCTGATAAAAGGAAGCAGAGTTCTGACTAGGTACCCAGTCAAGGTACCAGGGGGTCTGTCACACTATTTTTGACACTAAGTCAAACTCTGGTACTCAAAAATAGCTTGAATAATTTCACCCCCCATTACATTTATTAGGAAAAATATGAACCTGGATTTTTGTGTAAGTCAAACTCGGGTGCCGAGAGCAAAATCTATGTGTGGCATCAATCCTCCACCCACAATTTTTAAAGTAAAAAAAAAGTGCCCCTCTATTTATTTTTTCCAATTTGTTCTACAATTGTACATTGAAACATGCCCTCTCTTACCCAAAACAGCTCATCATTGACCCTCTGCCCCAATAACTGCCTTCTCTGGCCCAAAACATAATTTCAGTGTCATATTTGTCGCAAACTGCTTGTCACAGTCACTCAGTGATTATCACACTCACACACAATATCACATGACAGGCAGTATCACACACAGACTCACATCACACTCAGTCACTCAGTTACATCACGCTTTTTAAAATTATTTTATCTCCCTACCTGCAGTTCTTTGGAAATTAGAAGCTGGTGAGTGAAAGGGGACAGAGACTTGACCCACTTTCTTCCAAACCAGTGGGGGCATGAGGGAATGAAGGAATGCAAAGTGGCGGGGTAGGGGGGAGGAGTAGGAAATGAGCCAAAGTGTGTGAACTGGCAGCAGGAGAAAGGGTGTGGGAAGAAGAGAACCAAAGGGTGCAAAAAAGAGATGGGGCTGGTGGAGGGAAGCCAATGCGTGTGAACCAGCAGGGGAGGGAGCAAAGGCACGTGGACCAGCAGAAGAGCGGTGCTCTTGCTGACATCCTGGAAAGAGCCAGCAAAGGCGAATGTCTTGTTTGCTTCGCTGAAGATACACTACTGCATGAAAGTGATCAGTCTGTTTCAGGGATGGAATAATTTGAAATGCAAATTAACCATTTTCCATTTAAAAACAGTTTTACATTTACATTTGAAGCCACAAGTGATGGAATAAACAGAAGACACCACAGACACAGTTAAAACATATTTTTCTCCTAATTTAGGCATTTGCGTGCAGTTTTGCTAACACAATGTGTACATCATGTTCAATCATTTATTATTCTCTAAATGTTTTTTTCCTAAAGGAATATCCAAAGTTTGGGGGGTCGTCTTATAATCAGGGTCGTCTTATAATCGAGCAAATACGGTAATAACTACGTGGCTTAACGTTATTGTATGTCTTATTTTACTTTTCAACACTCTAGCTGATGTGCTATGACTATAGCATACTATAAAATATCCCTTAACAATGCCAGACAAGAAGAAAAACAGTAAAAAAAAGAAGGAATTTGACAACATGCTCGATATAAAATAATTCTTTATATTAAACTTGACAGTATATATTTTTCTTAAAAGGACAGACATTATTTCCTGTTTAAAGTCCATGGCTTAGGCTTGAGAACAAGTAAAAATCTAATCTACTGAATAGCCGCTGGATGTCTAGTTTGTTGGTTGCCTTTAGGCATTTACTAGTGATTTATTTTTTTTATATCAGGATGAACATTCACGCTCTTTCACTTGTAATGTTTATTAGAACATGTTTATACTGGATCATTTGCATCCCAGTTAAAGGGGATTTCAATTATGAGATTTATGTCTAATAAAGTTAAGTTAATATGCTTCCTATAATTATGAGTTATCAGTGGGGGTTTATTTTTTCTTTATACAAACTGTCACTGTGCCTTGCTGGGCACTGTGTGCCTTAACTGAGACTTCCTCCCATGTTAGTACTCCCCATTTAGAATAATCAAATTTAATAATCAATAGCAAAATGTTGATTCTCAGTAGTTTGGTAAATGCTTTGAGGATTTGTATTACCCTCTCCCATCCAACAGCCTAGTTGATGGACGTGATGGAGCATGCACCCCCACATGGTATAATAACCATAATAACCTCCTATGACGTGGGTTGGGAGATACATGGGTTGGTTAATGAATTACTGGAAGCACCTGTTAGCAGGCTGTTTCACTAGACAGCTCCTGTTTTACAGGAAATGTGTACTCATGAAGCTTGAATTTTACAAGACCTTTAAGAAATCTCTGTTTAGAGACAATAGCTAACAATGTGGTCATTGTGGTCAATTCTGATACATTATGCTTTTGCACACTTGTCAAGGAGGGGATGATTTAAAAAGAAAACTACATACAGCACATCAATTACATGCCCCATTACCCACATTACATGCCCCCATCACCCCAAATAATGACCCATATCACTCCATTACATGACCACCATCACTACTTTACATGACCCCTATCACCTCCATTACATGCCCCCATCACCCCCTGTACATGACACCTATTACCCCCACTACATGACCCCCATCACTTGACCCCATCACCCCCATTAGCTAATTACATGCCCCCATCACCTTCATTACATGCCCCCATCACCCCAGGACTTACTCTCAGCAGTACTGTTCACTGGTATCTACTGGCAGGCAGCATGGTGTCCTACCATACTGCCTGTCAATCTGCATGGGGAGCCGAACAGGCAGCATGGAAGTTTGTCTGTGCGCCTGGGCTGGGCACTGATTCCATGCTTCCGATCCCTCCAGCCATTGTTTCTGCCAGCAAGCAAGTTTCTCTGTGTTTTTTTTTTAAAGGGGGGGCTTTTAAAAAACAATTTTGCTGCCCTAGGCACTTGCCTTGTTTGCCTTGCGGTAAATACAGCGATGCATGACAATCCTCAATATTCAGATTTACACACCCAAAAACCATCTTTTATTGGGCATATTAATCCCACGAGGCCCCAATTCCAATTGCTCCTGTTAAGGCCCCCATTGCTTACCACCCAGTTACAACTACAAAAAGCATTCTTTTACACCTTGGGTATCCATGATTTCCACCAATTCTTTAGACAACTCAAAACACATCTAAACAACATTTTTACATGGGTGTTGTTGTTGTGTATCATTTTCTACATAATGTACCTTTTAATACTATGATAGCTTTGGATTTGAATGATCCCAGGCTATGGGATAATAGATTCTCTATAAATAGTGAAATACGTATTCTAGGAATGGCTCTAATGATTACTAGAATATTTAAAGTGCAACTACACTTTGTTCACTTGTGTAATATAGAAGGACAAGTGACATACTGAGTGGCTCTAGTATGAGGATGAACTAACATGTACTGGACTTGGCAGAATGAGTACCAGCTCTGATTGGCTGTACATGTGCTGACACTGGTTGCTCATGCTGGTTGCTTCCTGACCTGCTTTGTATCTAAAGATACACATCGGATTTATGAAATGTACGAGGACCTAACATTTTAAACCTTGTTTCCGTTAAAAGGTTTAAAAAGTTTAGTTTTCCTTTAAATTACAGTGTTAAAAAACAAAATGGGAAATAAACATATTGCAGGAAATATTAAATGCCCATTTCATACACCATATATATCTCCTCTATTTCAAGCATTTTTAAACATAGAGGCACTGTAATACTGTAGTACATTTTGCTCACTTGACCACAGGAGGATGCTGCAGTCCTTGTCCAATGTAAATCAAAAGAAACAACAGCTTGTAAATATGCAGTATTTGGCTATAAGATGAGATAATGAATACAATCCTGCTCATGTAAAATGCTTCACAGTTTTCTTGCAGTAATGGTTTTATCAGTCAGAATAATGCATAGTTTAATTATTTATTGTCTATATATCTCATAAAGTATATTAGTTGGAATTCTTATTAATTATCTTCACTTCAGTACTACTCTTAATCATACACAATTAAATGACTCTCCAAAATAAATTTATTATTTACTTTATTATTTTGTTCAAAATCATTTTTTAATTAATACATTTTTTAATAAAATGGAAAAACTCATAAGGGAACTTTTCAGTATATTATTTCATTAAACTTTTCCGCATCTTATATCCGTTTGCTAAACTGAATATCAACACAATATCCTGAAGAAGAGACCTAAGTGATCTTGAAGTGTGCAGTGGGTATGTCTAAAGTAAACTCCCGATGGAGAACCTCTGTATTGTGGCACCCTCTGCCCAGTGTTTGCTCCTTTTTTTATATATACATCCATCCAGTTCGAGATGTTTTTTTACATGATGCCCTTCACGCTAACGCTATAGTTCCCTTTTACTCACTGCTAATACAGAACCAAGTTATCCTATTTATCATTCTTTATGTCTTTTATAGTGCTGATCAGATTTGTAGCATGAAACCCAAAGTAGTAAAGCAATCATATTGCATTCTTTATTAACATGTACACTAACTGTTTTTTACATGTTACAACCACAAGTATCAGTAATATAGTAAATATAGCATATATAGTACAGTGGAAACAGATACAATGCTTTTTTGCGTTACATTGAAACTGTTGTGTCTGTAAACAATCAATAAGGAGAAACAACACTCTGTCTCCATGTATGTTGTAGAAAATGAGATATTATCATATGTATAGATGTTGGAGACAATGTCTAGAAAATATAGTCATACTCCAATATGATTTCTATATTACTTAAAGTCATGTTTTTAATCTGAGCTCTTTACTATCTAAGAAACTGATGTAATTGGTTGCCAGCAGTGTCACTGCACAGGAGAATCTGGTCCATGTACTACATGGAGTTCTGAAAGTTAAGTTTAACTTGTGATCGTATATTGACTGCCAACGATTTAAGGGATTTAGGAGTAATAATTTCAGAGGACTTGAAGGTAGGTAGGCAATGCAATAGAGCAGCAGGAAATGCTAGCAGAATGCTTGGTTGCATAGGGAGAGGTATTAGCAGTAGGAAGAGGGAAGTGCTCATGCCATTGTACAGAGCACTGGTGAGACCTCACTTGGAGTATTGTACGCAGTACTGGAGACCGTATCTCCATAAGGATATTGATGCTTTGGAGAGAGTTCAGAGAAGGGCTACTAAACTGGTTCATGGTTTGAAGGATAAAACTTACCAGGAAAGGTAAAAGCATCTTAACATATATAGCTTTGAGGAAAGACGTAACAGGGGGGATATGATAGAAACATTTAAATACATAAAGGGAATCAACACAGTAAAGGAAGAGAGTATATTTAAAAGAAGAAAAACTACCACAACTAGAGGACAATAAATTAGAGAGGCAACGATTTAAAAGTAATATCAGGAAGTATTACTTTACTGAGAGGGTAGTGGATGTATGGAATAGCCTTCCAGGAGAGGTAAACACAGTCAAGGATTTTAAGCATGCGTGGGATAGACACAAGGCTATCCTAGCTATAAGACCGGGAACAGGGGACTAATAAAAGTACTCAAAAATAAATAAATTGGGCAGACTAGATGGACCGAATGGTTCTTATCTGCCGACACATTCTATGTTTCTATGTAACGAGGCTATGGCTTGTACAGTGTTTTGCAAATGAAAACTCAGAAGCACAGAAGTAGTAATCATTTTAAAAAGTGGGGTTTCGTGTGAGTTTTGCCTTTTGTGAATTAGCACGCCCTGATTGGGACTTTCAGGTAACTGCTGCAAGTGAGTGTGCTGAAATTGGTGAATGACAGGAGAATGGGCGAATATGATTAGAGTCGTCACCTAATGTTCCCCTAATTAAATAAAGAGAGAATTACAGGGAAATTGTAGGAAATTTAGATGTGAATTGCAAACATTAAGCCAAAGTAGCTGAGTTGGAAACATTTTTCAAAGCAGCAGAATGGGAAAAAGTTTCCAACTCAGTTACTTTGGCCTTACGTGTCACATTCCTGCCTCAATTCCCTGCAGTACTCTCTTTATTAAGTAGATCCTATAGTGTTATTACAAACAACTTTCGGTTAAAAGTGTGAACAATACCTGAAAGCCATAGGGATAAGGTTCGATCAACTGTACAGGCATCAATTAAAATGACAGGATATGGAAAAGACCGTAGTACCTTTTATGTATCATATAAAATGTAAAAGTCCAAATTAGCACATTCACAGTTTAGTTTTGAGATATCTCAATTAAGTACTGCTGTTACATGGCAATACCGGCCATTGCGGAGTTCATTGTGAATGTCCTCTAGAATCGCTCTTGGTACCTACAGTAGCTGTGTTCAGCATATCTCTTCCATGTGAATTGGCAGGTACCTGTGCTGCTAGTGATGATCATGGGCATTACAACATCTGTATAAGCAGTTGAAGAAAGAGAGAGTGAAGCTCCTCCCACTTCTCTTATAATGGCTGAAATTAAATGATACATAGCTTTCACAGCTAAAGTTGACACCCAGATGCTATTTTTCAGCAGGCCGGTAAAGACATTGACTTGAGGCAAATGTTAAGTCTATGAATGCAATAGCATGGCTGGTTATTACTAGCGTATCACAATGAATGACGGATCCAGTTATTGAGATAAACTAATAAATTCAACAGAAAATTCTGGATGTAAAAAATATAAGGTTCAATTATGTGTTGCAGATTTTATTGCTGTACATGAATGTCTGCACATTCATGCCAAAGTCAAATCTGAAACATAAATGTGGAAATCAATAATAAAACAAGGCAATTTTTACATACAAAGATTGCTGCTACAGGTAATTTAAATATATAAAGGTTATTTGTTTTATGAGTCAATGTTTATTAAATTTACCTGAGTCAGAATCATTAAATGATTTCAACATACACAAAGGGTTTTCATATTTTAAACAGCTGGAAGTCATTGTTATCATTACATACTGAGTAAATCTTTGTCATCCAAACCAAAATTCCAGAGTTTCACAAACCATGTCTTTCTATATGTTGGCCTTTTCCATTGAATACAATGTAGGCATGAGGGACAGGTCGCAGGAAAGAATGATTAAGAGAAATTACAGATTGTTCATAGTGACATTTTAGGAATCTTGTAATATGGGATGTTATGTGTCTCTATTTTATGTGTTTTCCGCTGTCTAACTAGAAAAGGCCAATGGCACAAATGTGGAATTAGTTAGATAGTTTGTAAAAGAATGAATGCAGCTTTATATAGTTGACTGAACTGACACTATTCTTAAAAGTGACTTAAAAGTTTCAAATTAATGAATATGTTTTAATGCAGTTTAATCTAAACTGTTAATGTGTTTTTAGCTTACAGTATACCTGTAGACGATAAAATCTATCTTTTTTAGTATTAATTCAGCATTTTTGTTTACTGCAAAGTGAAAATTCACTCTGATTATAGAATTCCAAATGTTAAATTGCATTCTCAAATATTTACTAACTACTGAATAGAGCCGAATATGTAAAAGAAAACCACATTTCTGACTATTGATCCAGCACTGTAGGTTCACTAATATCACAATTCTGCCAATATCACAATCCTGCCATTTGTGATGTTCTTGCACGTGCACAGCAAAACTAGATACTTACACTGAGACTATGTCATTGGTTCACAGATGTCTAAACACACCGTTTGAGGGTTGACATACCCACTCTTTATCGTTCAGTTTTACCTCACAAAAAAACAAGACAAATCACATAAAAACACGTTGAAAACTGTGAAAAGATCCACACATGCATCACACCAATCTTTGCTGCTGGTCTTAAAAGGCTTTTTGAAGACTTTACATTATGACATTATGATACTAACTTTTACAAGTGTCTACTAAATATGATATTAGTAAATGTTGCTTGTGTCTTTGAAGTGACCTTTAATTAGCCCATTGTCAAACTGTTTGGATTTTACCTTCAAATCCTTCCCGTTGAGGAAGAAGCTGCAAAAATGAAAAATAGTTTGAACATACTTATGTAACTATAATATATATAATATAAATACTAGTATAAATAAATATCATAAAAACAGGAAACATATAACCTAGTTTTACATTTTTGGGGACTTTCCTACGTTATTATTGATAAATAGAAATTATAGATTTCAGTGAATGTTTTGCCCACTGCCTGTTTTACGAAATCTGTAAAATTCCTACTTTTTGTGGAAAATGACTGACTTTGGTGTCAATTAGTCACAATAACACATACATAGAGAAATAACGGAATAACCAGTTTACTTAAATAACTAAGGCCTTAACATTTTGTTTTATGGTCATGCTCTCAATGTTCCTAAGACACCAGTGATGTATAGGACTAGTAACTGATTTGGACATATTGAGTTGTGGATGTCATTCCTTTGAGTTAAGCCTACAGAAAACTGAATCATAGACTCTTTCTCATGAACCTGAACATATAAACATTTCTTCATTTCTCATTACAATAAAAGTCTACTTCTGCTGCTGATTACATAAAGTATGCAATCACAAATGAGCCTGTAAGACTCATAGGAAACAATAAATGCGATCATGAGCTATGTGTTGTAACTTCCCTTGAAATATACTATATATCAACATATATGGTATATACAAAATAGATACAACATTTGAATAGTACATGGCATTATTTATATGCTGAAAAGTTAAGCTGTGTTTTCTTGTTCAATACCTTATTACAAAGGGACATTAAAAGCAAGACATACGTATAACAATAAAATAATAGATATCCTATAAGCAGGATTTTAAGATAGCATTGTCTGTAGGCAATGGGGTACTTATAGTGGTACAGGGGGTGTGGACTGGCCCAGGTGCTGTGGTCTAGGGAAGAGAGAGGCAGACAAAGGGGATAGGAGGGAGAGTGAAAGACAGACAAGGGGGATGGGAGGGAGAAAAAAAGATAAGGGAGATGGGAGGGAGAGAAAGATAAGGGGGATGGGAACAAGAGACAGACAGACAAGGGTGGATAGGAGGGAGAGAGAAGTACATTTAGTGATAGGGTAAAATATAGATGAGGTTGTGATAAGGGTGAGAAAAAGGATGATGAGAGAGAGACAAACATGGGTGGATGGGCGAGAGACATACATGAAGATATTGGGGAGAGACAGACAAGGGGGACATGGAAAGGAGAGTCAGAGAATGGAAGCATGGGGGCGAGACAGACTTGGGGATGATGCGGGTAGAGATACAGACTCTGGCACAGTATACCCTTGGGATAACTGTGTATGGTCCATTTTCCAATCTCTACCACACTTTATACTTTGGGAAGCAACATAACACCTTGTGTATATATCTGGCAAACTGTATTAAAAAAACTAGGGATCTGGCATGTTTAAATGGGTAGCAGAGGCATTATTAAACACTACTCATTACACACCAGACAAGTTACAAGATTTGATTTTCCCACAGAAATCCTAAAATGCTACAACAACTGCAAGGGATTCTGGGTAGGCATATGTTAAAAACACGCTTCTTATTTATGCTAGTTTGGTGGTCTTACACACAGATATAATTTAAATAGCAAAATGTTTGTGTATATATATATATATAGGTTTATAGTTGTGTGGTAAATGCAGGTGGCAGGTGGTATAAGCAACAGTGTTTCCAGGTAGACATACTGTCTATTTTTCCATGCTGGACTGTAAACAACATGGAGTCTGACAGTTTGACAGTCTGGTCACCTGACCAGTGTTACCATGGAAAGCTGTACCAACAAGGGCCTGCATCTAAAGAGATACACAGGAAAGAGATTTCAGAACTCTCTGGGAGCGTGCAGAATCATCACCTAAGAAATAGTTGCTAAGCCAGTCCTTCCATCCGTACAGAGTTCTTCTGGCTTTGCACATTTTCACCGTAACTGTTAAGACTAAGTATCAGCTTTTATTATATTTTACTTGACTTTCTTTTGCTTGAATATAGTTAACTATTCTTGTTTCTATTAATAGATTGATTATTTTAGCATTGTTTATTTGTATAACTTAAGTAGACATTGTTGTAGAATTATCATTATATTTTGTCATGCTTTAACCTATTCAAGTGTGTGGATATTCTGTTATTTGGTTATTGAATGTAACTCTCTAATAATACCGTATGGAAAAATGTAATCATTGTATGTTACATTATTTCCATTTATAAATTTGTTGTTGAGGTAATGCTCATTTGGCTCCTATTGTTATGTGTAATAATGGAGACCAAACTGTTGAACAGACACCAATTGATACCATATCTGGTATTAATTTAGATATTGAGCATTTAATAATCTTCACCTTCCAATACAGCATATGCAAATGATGATGACCTGTTTGCTTCAATAACCACTTTAGACATGGACACCTGGAAGCAAATGACTGCTGTACTAGATAGCCTTTAAACATATCTCAGGACAGAGGTGCAGTGCCAGATAACCACTCATGGGCAGCTGTTTCATCCTGAACTGGTTGTCATAAATATGAGGTCGTTTAGTGGCTTACTGCTGGAGGCATGGAGTGGTACGGGAAGCACAAAGAAAAAGAGTTGTGGTGGGGTTTATGTGATGGAAAATTAAGGGGACAGCAGAGGCATTATTAAACACTAATCTACACACACCAAACAAACCAAAAGGTTTGCTTTTCCCACAGAAATCCTACCACCACTGCAAAGGATTGTGGCTAGCAGGGCCATCTATAACGTGGGGCCAACGGGGCAGCTGCCCCGGGCCCACTTACTCCTGGGCCCGCTGCCCATGCACATCCTTATCTGCTACCTGCACTATGCAATCAGCACTGATCGCATAGTACAGGTGCGCCCAAAATGTGGTCGTCCAGAAACAGAGGTGCACTCGGCACTGGTAGCAGCACCACTTATGTGTCCTGATGTTGCGCGCATCAGCCTGTTTCGCGCGAGGGGGGAAATCTCCGCCCCTCACACACAGAGCATGTTAGAGCACCGGATGTCCGTGACATCCCGGTGTTCAGAAGACAACCACCCGCTCCCTGCAAATGTAAGGTAAACGAGCAGGGAGGGGGACAAACAATCTTATAAAGAAAAGTTATGTGTGTGTGTAAGTGTGTCTGACTGTGTAAGGTTGTCTATGTGTGTAAGTGTGTCTATCTGGCTGTGTAAGGTTGTCTGTGTGTGTCTGACTGTGTGTCTGTGTGTGTGTATATGTGTGTATGTATGTATGTATATGTGTTTGTATATGTGTACATGTATGTGTATATGTGTATTTATGTGTGTATGTGTGTATGTGTATATGTATGTGTATGTGTATATGTATTTGTGTGTGTATATATATATATATAAACCTGAGCCATGTTAGATTAATCATATGGCTGGTTTTATATAATATATATCATATGGTGGGTTTATATAATATTTATATAATACATATCATAAGGTGGTTTTATATAATATTTATTTATATAATATATGGCAGGTTTCTATAATATTTCATATAAATCCATCATTTATATATATATATATATATATATATATATATATATATATATATATATATATATATATATATACACACATACACACATATATTATAAATATTATATAGACTGTCTCTCTCACATTTTATATACTCAGTGCAAGTGTGTGTGTTTATTTCTTTTTTAGGAAGTTATTAGGGTGGATGGTGTGATTTCATGCCAGGGATGAGGGGCGGGGTCCAGGGGGCCCCCACAAATGTTTGCCCAGGGTCCAATCATTGTTAAAGACAGCCCTGGTGGGTAGGCATATACAAATGAGGTTGACAATGACCACCTTTTTGCCTCTATATCCACTATGTTTGAAGGCTGTTTAATAAATCTGGCAATCTAAAAATAAGTCTTAAGATGTTTGCTTTAATCTATTTTATACATTTTTATCATGGTGCCTCAGGCGATAAGGGAAATATTGTCTTAGCGGAGTGTTCTACAGGCAGTTTACACAAATTACTGGAAGTATATGATGAAAGACTAATGAATGAGGTATTCAGTTTAATATTTGTGAAGATACATATTCTTTGTGTTGCATGAAACCTATTATTATACATTCCGTAAGGTAGAGCAATGAAAAGACTACAAGGTCATATCATACTTGCAATTCTTATATATTTGGTAATTTATTTCAACACAACACAGTATCTAAAGGTGAGGGACGAAAAAAATAACAAAGACTACTTATTGTAGACAGAGGTTCCAATGTAATGATGTAGTGGGAAGAGTGTTGGAAAGAATGTTGTTATTAGAACATATGAGCCATTATTTGGTTCAGATTTCTGGGTGTGAGTCATACATAGGTCTGCTAAGGTTGTTAAGGCACCTGTAGGCATACATTTTAAAGGAGAAATGTAATCTACAGTTTGTCGTCCCACACATTGATTCATTCTGAATTACTAACTGGCCTATTTCATTAATAGTATAAATACAATTATAAGTTACTGCATTTATACTAGTGTTTGGATCACAAGCATGATACAAGTACAAATCATTGACAAAAATACTATGTTCCAAATGGTTTTTTATGATTATTAACCTATTCTTTATTTTGTAAATGTCTATTAAGTATAAAAACAATATAGTGTAAAATCTGCTCGTTGGCAACATATATAGCATGTCAATTCAGAGGAACCACTTTTATTATAAAATAACTACATTTTTTTAATGAAATAATATTGCAGGATATAGGATGTTTATATTAGTTATCACTATTAATATAAATACAGGTCTATTGTATTAAATAGTTATGTTTTTTTTTTTTAGGAGGCTGAAAGTAACTGTGATATCTAGAAGGTACAGATCTATTGTAGGTAGATGGTAAAGATATCTATACTGGAAGGTTTGAAATATGAAGATGTATACATCAGCGGTCCTTGACAAAAAATATAAGTAAATAGTGAAGTGAGTGGCATTCAGTGAGAATTCAAGTACATTTGCTTTTTATTTTACATACCAACATGATTTAGTCTTGGTTGCAACATCCTGGTGGGTATTGAACACCATGGCCAACCTCATCACTAAAATTTCCTCAGATTCACCAATTAGTACGTTAGCCGTTACTATACATACCCACAAGAGGATATTGCTAAAGTTGTAGGTCAAGATAAAGGAATTGCCATTTTGGGAAGTTTGACAACTTTATTATACCTGAAAGACACTAATCCAAGATTACTGTAGGTTCATTGTAGAGTGATTATGTTATTGACAACAGCTCATAGGAATACTACAACTCACCCATCTATTGAGAGCTATAGCATCCTACACTACACTAGTTATTGATGGTTTGAGAAGAAGAAAAAAAGCTGACTAATTTAAAAAGACGTGAGTTTTTAAATAAATTAAATGTAATTAAATAAACAATGACATCTAAAAATACTTTGTTTTGTGTTATGAATCATCAGTTTAAATATTATTACAATTAGATAAAAGCAAAGGAGTATCCTGTGTTAAATGTTAAATGTTTCATATGAAATAAACTATGAGATAAGCACACAAAATAAATTAAGTTTCAAGAGTAAATATATGACCTATTCAATATCCAAAAAAGAACCCCAAGCAGTCATAACATATGTTTTACGACTCCTAAAAGAAAATTATATCATAATTTCCTCAGAGAAGACTATTTGCATCAAGATACCAGGAAATGATCATATATTAAGGAAATTAAATTTCGTCGGAATATGAGTTATTTGATGTATGCAGCTTTCCAAATGCAGAGTCCAAATAACAGAATGTGAGGTCAGTTGACTGCTTCTGTTACATGTTCAGAGAACAGTTAGTTTTGTAAGATTAATTGGCCTATGTTCACTAAATGCCAAAATAAAGGACATCCTCATACAAAACAACTCGAATGATGTTACCACGCAAATATTGCCTTGTTTGTGACTGTAAATATCCTGGCTTTCAGAATTTAATTGCCATGGATCTTTACTAATTAACTCTTTTGATACCCATGTGTAACTAATGCAAGCTGATAATAACCAGGCATGAACTTCAAATAGAATACTGTGTGATTTTGATCAGAAGGCACAAGGGAATGAATCCAGCACACCCACAAAAGCAAGATTGTATTTCAAGCTTGGCATGTCTGCTCAGCAAGTTACAATGCAAATATTGAGAAATTAATAAACACACTTGTACTTTATAGTTATACACTTATATAATTATACACTTATATAGTTGTACACTTATGCTGTCACCTGCAACACTTATGCTGTCACCTGCACGTCAGCAGGGCCACGCCAGTTAAAAACGATCACGGGGGCCACCTGACACTCCGCAATCCAAAACAATCCCACTGGCCTACCTACACTAATGGTGTGGCCTGAGAGAGACCTGCGATGCCTCCCTGTAGGTCCGTAACCCCCATTTGAGACCAACATATTTCCCATGATAGAGTCTTTTTGACTTTCACAAGTGTTCTGAGTTTATTTACCAATTTATTTTCTAGTTCTGATTCTGTCTGTTTTGGACTTAGCTTTTGGGACTTCCTCGTTGTTCCTGTTTGTCTCAGTTTTGACCTCAGCCTGTCTGACTATCCTGTTCCTATTACTATCATGTTGCTACACTGTAGTTGCTGTGGAGTGCAGTTGGTGCTGCCAAGTCAGCAGTGGAAGGTGCCTACCACTCAATGAAAGCTATCCACACCGGAGAAGGCGTACTGCACATGTGAATATGCATTGTAGAGCTGTAGTGCATGCATGGTAACAGTGTTAGTTTGAGTGACCACACATGTGCTGTGGGGGAAATGTTGGAAGGTGTGCTACCTTGTTTGTCAATGCTCAGTATATATATTTTAATTGGTGGGATGAAATATTATTATTATCTCCCAACACTCCCACTTTTTCTATTTACTTTCTTCTCTTCCCTAAAAATGTATGATCCCTTCAGCACTTGGACAACTTATCCCAAAGGAGGGAGCAAGAGATTTGTGATTCTAATTGACTCTATAACACTGTGTAGGAAAGAGGGAAATTATAGTATTTCTTGTCTAACCACATGGATTAGTTCTCTCCCTGCTATTATGCTATTTACCACAGCTCATATGAATAGTTCAGCTCACTCAATTGTTGAAAGTTATAGCATCAAACACTACACTAGTCACTGACAGTGTGCTCACAAATTTTTATTTTTAGGACTTTTCCATAATTGTGCAGCTTAGGACCTGATATATATTTAACTTGGGCAGACTAGATGGACCGAATGGTTCTTATCTGCCGACACATTCTATGTTTTTTTATGTGAACAGCCAGTCATCATTCTTAAACCACATGCTGACTGCTGCTTCCATTTGGGACTTTCCTCTGTTTAATTAGAAACCTGGAGCAAAAATACCTGAGAGGAAGTTCATTCCTTTTACCTGATTCATCCAGGCAGATAAAGTAACTTGGCAAGGTGTTTGGAAGAAGAAAACAAGCATATAGTTATAAGCACTCTCTAATGAGATTACTCCCAACTGTAACAATGCTAGACTTTGCATAGTTGCCAACAGACCAAGATATTTTGGACCATTCCTGTTATTTTGGAGTCCTATCCATCAAATTCAAGGCTAACATACATAGCCTCAATGCAAAGAAAGTAGCAAGACACTCGGTAGCTGTAGTGGGTTGGCTCTACGTCATGCAGAGTCTTGTCACCGTACCTACATTAGGCTCTGATCCTGTCAGATTAGCACAAAGAGTTGGTAGTCTTGGACAGTGCCCACAAAAAAACAGAGTCAGTGCTGATAATCCATTATAAAGAAATAGATGGAGATTACTAATCCCTTCATGGTTAAACACTTTTTAAATAAATAAATTAAATATTTTGTTGCAGCAGGGGTTGTTTGTCAAACTACTTTAAGTTTCTTCATTAAAGGATTATTCTTTTTTTGTGTTATTTTTTTTCTTTTTTATAATAAGAATTCTTATTAGTATTCAAATGTAAATGAGATACAAGTAACAGATATATGATATGTAAGTACCCAGTACATTCAAATATTTCAACATGTTAAACAAGTATTACGCACAGGCCCGGACTGGCCATCGGGCACACCGGGCAAATGCCCGGTGGGCCGCGGTGGCCATGGGCCGAGGCCGGCAGGGGAGGCCCCAGAATCTCCCCTGCCGGTCTATGCAGGGCCGGCACTATCCGAGCGCCGGCCCCGCTGTTTGACATGAAGGGCCGGTGAGGACATCAAAGATCTCGCTCACCGGCCCACATGCCTTCAAATACGGCCGCCGGCGGGGAGAGAGGGAGAGAGGACCCGGCGGAGCTCTAACTTGCAGCTCCACCCGGTTCCTCTCGCGAGATCCGGAGCATTGCCATAGCAACGACCGGATCTCGCGAGAGTGAACCTCTCACCACGAGGGAACATTGCCACCGCCAGTCGCAGGTACCAGCGTGCCGGTCCCCCCCTCCCAGGCTAAAGGTAAGAAAGGAGTGATGGGTGTGAGAGTGCTGTGTGTGATGGGTGTGAGAGTGCTGTGTGTGATGGGTGTGAGAGTGCTGTATAAATGTTAGAATGGATTGTGTGTGTGTGTGTGTGTGTGTAGGGGGGGGGGGGGTAGGTAAATAAACAAATAAAATAACAGGCATTATGTCCCCATAATGCCTGTTATTTTATTTGTTTATTTACCCCCCCCCCCTACACACACACACACAATCCATTCTAACATTTATACAGCACTCTCACACCCATCACACACAGCACTCACACACCCATCACACACAGCACTCACACACCCATCACACACAGCACTCACACACCCATCATACACAGCACTCTCACACCCAGCACTCTCACACACACAGCACTCTCACCCATCACACACAGCACTCTCACACCCAGCACCCTCACACACACAGCACCCTCACACACAGCACCCTCACACACAGCACCCTCACACCCAGCACTCTCACACACACAGCACCCTCACACACAGCACCCTCACACACAGCACCCTCACACCCAGCACTCTCACACCCAGCACTCTCACACACACAGCACTCTCACCCATCACACACAGCACTCTCACACCCAGCACCCTCACACACACAGCACCCTCACACACAGCACCCTCACACACAGCACCCTCACACACAGCACCCTCACACACAGCACTCTCACACCCAGCACTCTTACCCATCACACACAGCATTCTCACACAGAGCACTCTCACACACACAGCACTCTCACACCCAGCACTCACACCCATCACACACAGCATTCTCACACAGAGCACTCTCACACCCATCACACACAGCATTCTCACACCCATCACACACAGCATTCTCACACACACAGCACTCTCACACACAGCACGCTCACACACACAGCACTCTCACACACACAGCACTCTCACACCCAGCACTCACACCCATCACACACAGCATTCTCACACAGAGCACTCTCACACCCATCACACACAGCATTCTCACACCCATCATTCTCACACCCATCACACACAGCATTCACAGCATTCTCACACCCATCACACACAGCACTCTCACACACATCATACACAGCACTCACACACATCACTCTCACACACCATCACTCTCACACACCGCCCCCCTCATCACACCGCCCCCTCACACACACATACTGCACCCCTCACATACACACAGAACACAACACACTGCACAACAGACATACACAATACTTACATATATATATATATACACACAGCACCCCTCACACACATACTGCACCCCTAAACACATTACATTCCAGACACACACTAGATCCCTTACCCAACTCTGGATCATCTACACACATACACACACTAGATCCCTATATACACTCTGAAACTGTTATAAACACACACACACTAGATCTCCTATACACATTCTGGGTCCTTCAAACACACACTAGACTCATATATTTATATATATGTATATATACACACACTAGATTCCTTGTAAGCAAACACATACTTCACCCCTAAACACACACTAAATCTATATATATATTCACACACACACACACTATAGCCTGTATGCACACACTTGCTATATCCCCTATACACACATTCTCTACAGCCCCTAGCCACATATGCATCACATTACACCACAAACACAACACAACTAAAACCGAACCTTATTACAAAATACCACACCACAATCAGCTTACTCTACACACACGCAATCCCACAAGCAGGCTCCAAACACATGCTCAATACTCTTTCCTGGCATTTTTGTCTCCTGGTATCCATTTATAGAGACACCAGAGACAAGTTGCAAGGAAACACAGTGCAAGCATGTTATTACATTTGCTTGCACTGTGCAGAACACATACAGGGCTTTTTTCTCATGCTAGAGCTCTTCAGCAGAGCTCTGCGCATGGTCTGCCCTGGAAGAGCCTTGAACCAATATGCTCACTTTGAGAGGGAGCGTGTTTGTCATTGGTGATGACAAAACACACCTCCTCTGCCCCGCCCCCTTCTTAGTGGGCCGCTGTGATCAAAAAATGCCCGGGCCGAATTTTTCTCCCAGTCCGGCCCTGATTACGCAGGTATTACTCAAGTATAATATAAGTAACAGTTATACAGATATACAGTTTAAACCTAGTAATGATTGTAACAAGTATTATATTATAAGATATATAATATACAAGTACCCTGTACATCCAAATATTGGATTAACATGTTAAACACATATTACACATATGGCAGATATATGGCAGTTTTCACCGACTAACGATTTTCGGAGTTTGTGAAGGTCATAGCCTGTACTGGTATTTAATAATAAAAATTCTAAGATTAAATAGAGGTAAAGAGGGGGTTGGGAGGGAGTAGGTCTTCATATATTAGGCAGAACAAATCAGGGTTTGGGAGAGGCCTCCCAATCGGTAATGACTTATTGGTACACATGGATTTGGCATCCAAAAAGGTAATGATGTTTTTCCATCATTAGGTTATGAATTATTATATTGCAGAGTTCTTGGCAGCTAGGAGCCAGTGTCTCCCTATAAGTGTTTTCCTGGCTATTAGTATGTGGCCCAATAAAATGCATTGGCATTGCTTCAGAGGTATGGGAACTATATGCAACAGGGCCAATTCTGGGGATTTAGAGATATGAATCTGCAGGGCATCTTTCACTATTTGATACATTTCAGTCCAATATTTCTGTATCACTGGACAGTCCCACCACACATGTAGCATGGAGCTGGGTTGATTTTTGTTATTGAGTTATTTTATCTAAAAAATCAGTTATGAGAGTGGCCTCCGGTTGATGTGTGTTTGGGTCATCTCTGTCACCAACCTGCCTTCTGCTCCCTCTGTGTCTATCCATGCAATCCTCAAGCTGCAGCAAGTTTCAGTTTCAAAATCCTGCAGCACCAGGTTTTTGGAGCCCTATGGTCTCCAACATGGCTGCTACACATATAACCTTTATCCTGCACCACCATGTTTTTGGAGCCCTATGGTCTCCAACATGGCTGCCACACTTATACCTTTATCCCACACCCCTGGGCGGTCCTAATGGCACCTATTGGTATAAATTCAGCTTATTTACCCTCTCTCATTGCCTGTGTTAGCATCCTGTGCGTTGTTCTGGCTCCTGAGTATTATACTGTGTGTTCTTGTGTATCGACCTTTCCTCAGACTACTCTCATTCTCCTGCGTCCCTTGTTTTGACCTTGACCTAGCTTTATTTACTACGTTGTCCTCTCCATTCCTGACCTCGGCTTTCCAGTCTGTCCTCCCGGCTCCACAACCCTTGCTCATACCCTGACTTCGCTTCCTGTTTTCCTGGTGTGCTGTGACTATTCTCTGTTGTTTTGACACTGTCCCAGCTTGGTGTCTGGAGAGTGGTAAGGGTGCAGCAACCTTTTTTTTGTGCCTGCGGCTCAACCAAAGGTAGCTCTGGTTGGGGCAGAAGACCTCCTCTCACCACTCAAAGGCCCAGGTCTCCAACACATCATAGTGTCAAGTATCTGCATCAAGGATTCACCTGCTACCATTACAATCTCTAAGGTTATAAAGTGATAAATAATATGAGGCAAAGGCCTCAGGGCTAGCTGCTGAATTTGGCACTTTCTTACCTTGGTTAGTGATTATGAAGGGAATAGCTTTTTTGGAGTCCAATTTCTTAAGTTGCATCGCCAGTAGCCTGCTAGCTTTATTCCCATTAGTATAATAATGCTGTTAAGTCTTTGTAGTTGCATATGTGTATGATGTAGTTGGATGATCGAAATTTCCTGCTTGGGATTCAGAATGCGATCCTGCTTCCCTGCGCATGAGGTAGATTTGTGTTCGGATTCCAAGGATTGGAGTTCTGTCTTAAGGGTCTTGAGCGTCTGTTCTATTTTTTCTTTTCATATGATGCAGATATTAAAGAGTTATTTTGACTTGCAAATGACCTGCCTTTTCTCATTGATATTACAATTATAATTGTTTGTAAATTAAACTCAGCTATCCCCACACTGTTATAGCCGGGGAGGAAAAAAATACGATTTTAAAGTGCTTCAAAAAAGCATGCCAGTTGATAACCATACTTGTGTGCATGGTTAGTGTTGTTAGTAGAGTTGAGCGGACACCTGGATGTTCGGGTTCGGCAGGTTCAGCCGAACGTCGAAAAAATGTCCGGGTCCGTGCTCGAACTTGACCCCGAACCCGAACCCCATTGAAGTCAATGGGGACACAAACTTTTGGCCACTAAAATGCCTCTAAAAAAGTCCTGGAAAGGGCTAGAGGGCTTCAAAATGAAATAAAACGTGGGTAAGAGTGTCCCCATTCATATGAATAGGTCAATTGACCTATTCGTATGAATGGGGACTCTATTTCGGTTTATAGAAAGCCAATAGCCATGTATTCTTAAGAATGGAGACTCTATTTCGGTTTATAGAATAACAATAGCATTCGGTTTATAGACTTTCGGTTTATGGAATACATGTAATGCTATTGGCTTTCTATAAACCGAAATAGAGTCCCCATTCATAAGAAATTCATATAATGTTGAAGCAGAGGAACCTACAGCTCTTGGTCCACTTGTATTGAAAAAAAAATAGTCATCATGTTTTTAGGATTAACAGATATGGAACCATAAATAGCCTTTAGATCATCACAAATTGGAATGTAAAAAAAATATTTGCATCTTTTTTTACTCCTGTGAATAATAGAACACAGCTTTACTAAATTAAAGAAAAACGTGGAATTTTTATAATGCAATAGTCATGCTGTTTTATTGTATACTCAAAAATAAAAGATCCACTATTTTTTTTTTAGAAAGTATTTTCAGTATTTTCTGTCCTTCTGTCTTATTATCTAAAGCAGATTGTCTGTATGAAAAACAGATACATATTACAAAAATGTTTTTCTCATAACAAAAATAACCCTTTGGTTAATAATGTAAAAATATAATACTAGCTTACAGTTTCTAAACAATTCTACAGCGATGTAAGGTAATATTGTTACAAGCAATAAGTACCTGAAATAACCTTCCAGTGGAAGTAGTACAGGCACTGTAGTGGAGCTACCAACAGTGCAGGCAGCACTATACAGAGGGGCTACAGCAAAGAAAAGATATACTTACTAACTTACCTGTGATGATTAGTCAGCACCATGGGACACTTCTGGTTGGCTGGGCATCATGGAAATTGTAGTTCACTACTAACATCTGTCACTCAGTGAGGTTCAGCAAGCCATGGTGTTGACTAAGCATTATGGGTAATGTAGTCCACAACACTAGAATTGCTTTTGTTTTTGAAAACAACATGTGGGAACAACACTATTTCATGATGAACGTCTGGGCACCTATGAACTGACCAGCCATAAGATTATGCCCACAGACACATGGCAAGCTGTTGGAGGCAATGGATCCTGTCATTCTTGTCGATATTACACATACCATCTACCTTCATCAGTGCAGACCGATTGCATTGCCCTCTCTAAGCAGGATAATGTGCCCTACCACAAAGCAAAAAGGGTTCAGGAAGGAATACAAAAACAAGGGTGTTGACGTGGTATCCAAATTCAAACTTTGAGTGCTCCAACTAACAGTCTCCTATTCCCCCCCCCCCCCCCCCCCAGTAATCCATGAATTGATCCAGAGTCACAGGATATATAGGGATGGGGGGGGGGGGGTCCTTTGATAACTTTTTGATCATTATTCTATATGATTCAGCCCTCTAATATATTGTGTTGTTTGGCCTACAAATTCCCCAGATTTCAATAGATTCTATCATCTGTGGGATGTGCTGGACAAACAAGCCACCATTACTGCCTGGCTAACGATATACATTTAGCATATTTCTGTAACACCATTTATGTCTGGTTAGCTATATATAAATGGCATGTATACTATAACACTATATATGTCTGGTTAACTGTGATATATATTACTGTCCTGGCTGCAAAATGACAGTAAGAAATAAATACACTATAAATGTCCTCCACCTATATAAAGATGTAACTGTGATTCCTTTTACTTAGAACAGAATCTGGGCAATACTATTAGAAATGTAACTCAATACTAATTTTTATTTATAATCACACACAAAACAATTTATTGGCCTTTTCAAGCACAGCTGAATTCAGTCATAACTTTTATGAACTGGTTTCTTGTCTGCCAAACTGGTGTACAGCATTCAGAGTGGAATATCTTAATGCATTTTTAGTCCAAGGTAAAGTAACCAGTGATAAGATAAAGTTGTGTATTTTTTTTTTTAGAAGTCTGGCACTTTCTACATTATTCTCGATTTCCAATGTACTTAGAAAAGTAGCAGACACAACAAAGTACTGAAAAACAATATTGTTATTTCCCTCTGTAATAAGCTATCTTATAAACATGCTACAATTCAGCACAAAACAAAGGAATGCCTCAATCCTAACAAAGATAAAACTTCATGACGATGTCAATAGTTCTATTTTTCAAGATCATCTTCCCTCAGTGTTTTGACAATAGCAGGCCAACATTTTTGTTGTGTTTGCTTTCAGTATAATTAACTGATCGGCAATGATCACTGGTATAATATTATTTTCATTCTTATTTATTTATATAGCACAAATTAATTGTTTACAGTGCTAAAAACAGCAACGTTTTACAAGAGCTAATTTGACATTGAGAGATATTGTAGGTTAGGTTTTAATTACCGTAAGTGTGGGATTTACAATTTAGTATAATATAATTACCCCATGAATATGGTTGTGCTCATACATTTTTCCAACTATCTCAGACCTACATCCATATTCTATATTACAGCAATATAATGGAGTGTTTTCCATTATTTATATTTTGTTGACAGCATAATAAATATTACTAATTAAAATCTGTTGCATTTTTATACTATAAATATGTTAAAGGAAAAGTGTTGTATGATTTTTTTTTTTTAATCCCAAAATATGACTCTCCCACTATTTCCTTCCCAGCAATTCTAAAATTTCATTCATTTAGTCCTATTTTGTTCCCTACTGTGCACTTACTGTTAGCAAATGTGTAGTGAAATGTATTAATGCAGTTGCCATGCTCAAAATTAGCCGCAAATGACCTCTATTTGCATGCCTTAATGGAGCACAATGACAGGCGGTCAAGCACTCAAGGGTGTATGGAAATAGCAGCTCTCACCCATGCTTCTGAGGAGGATTAAGATTAGAAACCAATGTTAAAAATTATATATATATATATATATATATATATATATATATATATATATATATACTAAATTATTAATTTTTAAACACGTTAGTTGTCCTTTAAAACAGTGACCTCACAATAACAAGAGAAACAACGCTTATATATCACACTCAAATTCACAGGTAAAAGAATGCATCCATAGAGACTGCTTCAATAAATTTAATGGCGCTTTAATCCATGTAGCCCACACAGTGGGTATGAGGCAAAACAGGGGTCTTTTCAGAGGTTCTTAGACATAGGCACTAATAAATGTCACAACAACTTCATTCCGGAAGGGGACTTTATGCAGGTATGTACACCATTATAAGTGCAGGACAGAGCAGAGCAAAAACACAGACTCACACCAAACAAGTGAATGAGAAAACATTAAGTTTAGACCTGGGGGATACCCAGAGACTGCAGGTAAGATGAGACTTGGACTGTGATGGGTGAACTGAGACTAGGTGTGCCACCTTTTTTTAAAATAAAATACTGATCATGCTATTGCCTCCTTAGACTTGGCCTCTAGTGCGTGGTAAAATACCAGCTGAGTGCACCCTAACTGAGACCTGGCTTGGACTGTAAAAGCCAAAACAGACTGAGGTGAGTAAAAAGTAAACAGTAAATAGCTTGAACACTACACAGACACTAGTACAGGACCACTAATGCAAAGGGCCTGAGTGAAGGAGGAAGCTGACTAATATGATAGTTACAAATAGGAGAATGTGGCAATACAAAAACAAACATACTACTTTCACTGACAATTGCAATTGTGAAACTGGGTCACTTCACAAATCTCACCATCTTTACAGCTGTACTAGATATAAAGACCCATTTACTATATCATCAAATCTCTAACTGCTATGGGAGGTAAATGGGGTCTTAAGTTCTAAACTTGGAGCAATCAGAAGGAACATTCCATTGGATTCCATTTTGATTGCTTAACGCTTAATACTTTGACCTATAATAGTTCTTTATACATAACCCTCTTTGAGTCTGAAGTCTTCTTGGGTATTGTCCAGTTTCTTGTCACTTTGTCAGTGACTAGTCAAGCAGTGTAGTGGAAATGTTGATGTTATTATTACAGTACATAGAGCTTTTAGATATAATAAATATATCTAGCTTACTTGTACTTAAATAGGATAACTACCAAGCACATATATTATTTAATGGCTACTGTGTTGCAAGATTAGGTTTATGTTTTCTCTGTTAAACATATTGTGAATTCCTTTTTTTTTCATATTTATATTGAGTTAATTAGAGCGGAAACTGAGTTCACAGACACAAACTGTTGGGCCATCATTAAAATCTAAATGAATGATTCCCATCCAGACTACTTTTTGCTTGGCGGGACAGAAAGAATTTAGCAATGGAAGCCAAGGTTTGGAAAAACCTGGGTGGGACAGAATTTTTTGTTAAACAAAATGAATAAAAACATCCGAGATTTTAATCTAAACTTGTTCTTATTACTTTATATTTACTTAAGCAATGGAATGTCTGAGATAAACTGTAGCTCTTTTCATTGCAGGTTGTGAATGAAGAAACACATGAGTTATGCAAATTAAATCCACAGTAGTAACTGGCGAAAGATTCTGCAAAGATAAACTATCTCCAGGTATTAAACCATTCTAATGTCAACTTAATACAATAAAACATTAACCTATAAATAGTGCACAAAGCCCCATGTTAACCTGCATTAAAATAGATGTTCATACCTCCAAACAACCAGGGCCACAGGATAACAAGACAGTTAGGGGTATGTGTTTTATTTATTTTTACAAGTAAGTATTCCATAATTGCTTAAAGATGCATTCTAAAATCATACCACCATCACCTATAATGAACCAAATTACCTCAAAACATGATTTAAAAAGCTGGAATTATGGTACTTGACAATTGCCTTAAACAATATATCATCTGTATTGAAACAATGGTGCAATGTATTACAGCTTTATAATAGGTGCAAAAGTGTATAAGGCAGAAAGACATACCTAAATATAGAATGTGGTCTGTAGCTGAATGAAGTTCTTTAAGGGACCATGGCAACCTATAAAAAGTAATAAATGCATATGAGATAAATATTTGCCATCTAAAAGGCTTCCCCTAATGCTTAACCTTTATCCTGGTCCAATGTGCTGAAACAAACATCTTAACTATAAATCTTCCAAATGTTCTTTGATTCTTCTTATACCACAGTGCGGACATCTTCATGTCCAAAGATCTGAATTTCACCCCATATTGGATCATTTCAGTGACCCAAATGACCCTAGGCACTTGCCTTGTCTCACTCGTGTTAAATACAGTGCTGCACATATGTTAGCTCTATAGGCAAGGGTTTGAATTGAAACTACCAGGCCATGGAAGTAAAAGTGCCACATGGCCCTCTGAACACATCACCAAATGATAGCACCACTGAAGATTCAGCCCAGATAGGGACAACCTGAACAAACCCCCTTGTGTCTGTCTCACTGTCTGCCTGCTCCATTGCACTACAGTGTCATAATTCCTAGTTTTTCATACTAGCATTCACCTACAATTTCATTCACTCCCATTTCACTATCATCCTTGCTAACTGAAGTACCATGCACGGATTATATAAAACAGGGATAAATGGTCTATCACATATAAACATTTGTTTTGTCTTTATTCCCCTTTAAAGCTGCTCATGTCCAATTTAATGGGTATTGCCAATTATCATTTCACAGGAATACATTCATATTTTTTAAAACTTGATTAGGGATAGAGCAGGTCTATTTACTCACAAACTATATGCATATGTGAGTATACAAGAAATGATACATGCTTAAAGGGACTCCTTTAAAGTCCAACGTTAGCATTAAGGGACTCCTTTAAATTCAAACGTTAGCATAACTTGTACTGTGAATGTAGAGAATGAAAAATGATTTTTTTTAAATGATCGATGCATTGTATATAAATGCATGTTTTAAACATGTCTGTGGTGTCTATGACATCACCTGTGGTTTGATATGTAAATGAAATACTTTTTAATGGGAAATGTGTCATAAGCCACAAGGTGATGTCATAAGCAGGATGATATTACAGATATATTTAAAACACATTTTACTCTTAATTTATGACTTGGAATCTTGCTAACACAATAAATAGGCCAGCGATGACAGACCTATTTCACTTATGGCACCTTTAGCACATCAAGATCTCTGTTGTAGCCAGGTCGTTCTCTGTTCGTGCCTACATCTCGGTTGGGTGGCACACCTACATCACAGGAGGGTGGTGTGCTATGATCACGCAGGGGCAGCTCTTTGACTTCAAGTTAAATAAAACTTGGAATTTAAAGCAGATCTCAAGCAGTACATGCATGCACATATACAGTACATATATATGTACTCAAACACACAAAAAGTACATGACTACAGTACATGCATACACACACTTAAATTGCCGCATTATATTAAAAAAAATTAATGCAGTATATACATTTGTACGTATGTAGCAGTGACCAATCCTGAAATATGTTAACCCAGTGTCAGAGTTTTCTTCAAACAAAAAATACTAGACTTAATATTGTCCATAAGCCAATTGTCTGCATGTTGGGTGTCAGCCTGACTTTCCACCAATTAGTGAAAACTAAGATGACTACTACTGGGAGGAATCTTTTAGAAAAAAAATGGTGTTTGAAATATTACCCATCATTCATCATGTTTTGTATGTGTCCCATAGACAGGTTTAATTTATATTTTAGGAGTTGAAAAACAGCATAATGTAAGCGTTCATTTTATTTGCTTTGATTTGAAAGTCTGCCTAATGTACATAAACAGAATCTGATAATGGTCAACTTATTATTAATTCCTTTGGTATTTGCTACAATAACAACAATCACATTCAATTCTCTGGGTTTTAAAATGGCTACAGGAGTTTAACAATTTAGATTGTTTATAGAGATGTCTTTGGAAAGGTTGCATCTGTACATTTTGCTTTTATTTTTAGAAATATGCCTGATAGACTGAAGCAGACGGGACAGGAAGGACTCTGGGGGAGAAATGAAGCCTTTTGATAATTTGATAATGTTGACCTTATGCCGTTGTAGACAAATTGGCAGACAGGCCTGGCTTAAACTATAAGAAGTGGAACTACAGTGCTTTGTTTTTAATTTTGAAAATGTTTTTAAAAATAAGGTGGAATGCATAACCATGGATAAAACTAAAAAGTATTTCTGCACATTTCTAGAAGGTCAGTTGCAAATCTTTATTTTGAGATTACATTACAGTACTAGGATGCAGCTGTGACCGGTCTGGCATGATTGGTTCGCTAACCCTAAGTAGATCATAAGAAAAGATAGCCATGGAGTAGACATATCTATCCACAGTGGCTTAGATACTTTTTTTTCTCTGGGATTTTTGGTCTCAATTCCTGATGGAGCCAGACTAGAACTTAATATCAGTGTAATAACAGATCCATGTAAGGGGACATACAAAAGCAGGCCTAAGCTCTTCATCTAGACCAGGGGTCTTCAAACTATAGCCCATGGGCCAAAGGAGGGGGGGACTGGTCTGTCTGTGGCATAGTAATGGACAAAGAGTGGCATAGTAATGGGCATACTGGCTGTGGCATATTAATGGACATACTGGCTGTGTCATATTATTGGGCATACTGGCTGTGGAATATTAACCGACATGGCATATTAATGGACATACTGACTGTGGCATATTAATGGGCATAGAGTGGCATATTAATCTGCATACTGACTCTTGCATATTAATCGGCATACTGGCTGTGGCATATTAATGGGCAACGAGTGGCATGATACTGGGCATACTGACTATGGCATATTAATGAACATAGAGTGGCATATTAATGGGCAAAGAGTGGCATATTAATGGGCATACTGGCTGTGGCATTTAATGGACATAGAGTGGCATATTAATGGACATACTGGCTGTGGCATACTAATGGACATAGAGTGGCATATAAATGGGCATACTGGATGTGGCATATTAATGGGCATACTGCCTGTGGAATATTATTGGGAATACTGACTGTGGCATATTAATGGGGATACTGACTGTGGCATATTAATGTGCATAGATTGGCATATTAATGGGCATATTGGCTGTGGCATGTTAATGGGCATACTCGCTGTGGCATATTAATTGACAAAGAGTTGCATATTAATGGACATACTGACAGTAGCATATTAATGGGCATATTGGCTGTTGCATATTAAGTGGCATACTGGTTGTACAATATGAATGAGCTTACTGGCTGTGTCATATTAATAGGCAAAGAATACCATATTAATGGGCATACTGGCTGTGGTATATTAATAGGCATACCTGAGTCCTGTGAGTGAAATCTGGGTACTGGGGTAAGTCCTGGGGGCAATGTGGGTGCAGAGAAAGGAATCAAAAACAAGAAAAGTATTTCAATACCCTTTTTATTACATTTGTAAAGAGTTGAATTATGATAATGTTTTTTTTTGGCTTTTCACTTGTGCTTATGATATAGAAGCACAAGTAAAAAGACCATTGGCTCTAGTATGATGAAAAAACAGCATGTACTTTTTAAGGTACATTCCTGTTTATCCTCTCACCAGCACCAATGATGCTTCCTTAGGCTGAGTCACACACTCTTTCTTCCTAAGGAAGTATCATTAATATCGGTGAGAGGATAAACAGGCCTGTACCTTAAAAAAGTAATTCCTCATTAATGTCCCCTATGATGGTGGAATGCGTAAACAAACATCTCCCATTGCACTAGCAAACCCTTACTAGATGCGAGTGGGTGAGACCTGATTACCTGATTGGATAAAGGCGTGCCGACAGTGTCAGTATGTGCCAGTGTCCAGATGAATTCTGCCTCTGCACAGATACATATTAGGTTTGCTTTAGGCAGTTGGCACCTAGAAAAAGAGAAAGTCACAGTTTTTGCCACTCAACTCTAAACATAATGGCGGAGGAGGTTGCATGAATCTATACTTTTTATCAATGCCTAATTATACATAGGGGCATAAACATGAACATTCATAGTATGTTTCCTGGACTTTTCAAAAGGATGCAAGGGAACCATGAAACTAGCTCTAAAAATTAGCCCAGAGTTGGCCATTTCAGAACAAAATTTAAAACAAAAATTTAAAAAACAATTCATGAATGAATAGTATTAAAAGTTAAACATTATTATTATTTATTAATCAATTTATGTTTATTTTTTGCTATGTGCCAATGTGGATCACTCTCAGAATGGCTGTTAATGGAATATCCACATACATTATGTTTTTTTTTATATGTGATTCTAAGATTATTCCTGCCGAAAAGGCACCTTGGAGTCAATTAAATGACTTTATGAAGAAAGGTCTAAAAACTAGTTTAGCAAGTTAAAGACAAAGGGATACTTAACAATATTACATTTTGAATACTTTACTTCTTGGTTTTATGTTGCTGGCATGCAAATATTTTTCTGTGATATATTTATTTTATAAAATTTTCATGACTTGTTAAACATTTGTGGATATATGACTGTAAAGACATACATTCTAAAACAACAGGAGGGCTAACATTTTTACACCAGGACCTCAACTGAACCATCTGTTTCACCCATTGTTATTGTGCAAATAATTGTTTTCTATGGGCTTTTTTTTTCATCCTAACCACTTCCTACCCCATAAACAGCATTCCTCATTCAGCCTTGTACAGTTTATCATTTGAAAAGCCTGTTGTGTCTAACATAATTTGATGCACATTCACAATAGAGAATAGAGTACTCAAGGAAACACATGCAAAGGATGCATCTAAACATGACAATGGTCACAGTGGGCAGACTTCACTTTTTAATTCAGGGCCTGTTGACAGCAGTCAACGGTCACTGAGTTGCCCTTAGTCCAACTTATTTAGTCTTGTAGTCTTGTATCGTGTATGAGAGCATGCACAGACAAACCGGCGTCCGTTTGCATTCCTCCTGGGTAAATAATTTATCAGGACTGATGTTGATTAAGTGCAAATGAGAAGGGTGTTCGTATAGAAATTAAGGTGACACAAAGCTATATGCTACTACTCACCTCCAAGGGCTTAGGGTCAACACTGGACATTGTCCAAGAATTCATTCTTTGAGGATGTGGTTAAGGGCTCTCAAGATGTATTTTTTTATGAATCAACATCGCCAACATTTCTTTTTTCTCATGTAAATTGTTGATACGATGAGTTCCAAAAAATGTATGCTTCTCAAATACTAATTTGCTAGTTAAATTTATACACATCATAGACACAGACAGTATATACAAGCATTCTTTTATCTGCATAATGTATATATTAAATATTTGGGAGCTATCACTTCAGACAGTTTTACAGATCTGTTTACAGAGACATAAATAAAAAAAGGCTACATTCGGAGATGGGAGGAGTGATTTACGTCTTCATAAATGCATTGAAAAATGTAGGATGAAGTCTATAACTCTTATGTCAGTGTTTTCCATGCTGTTACTACCATTTCTTAGACAAAGTTATGAATGAGGAATTTAACATAATACTCCATTAATAGAATGTGTAATGGAACACGGTAGCAAATTATAATACCTAAAACATGTTCATGCGATTTCAATTTAAGTTCCATGTTTATATTATGGTGAGATAAAGGTAATGGGAAAACCCTTCCTCTTAAAATTAAGGGGGTAGCATTAAAAACATACTTACATAGTAGTTTAGGTTGAAAAAAGATTTGCGTCCATCAAGTTCAACCCTTTTCCTATCCCATGTTTACCATCCTTGGTCCAAAATCAAACCTACTCACATCAGACAAGCCCCAAGCCTTGCTTTTCCCACAGAAATCCCAAACTCATAGTGTCAGCCCCACCGTAACAGATTCTGTGTAGACATATGCAAAAAGATTAACAATTATCACCTTTTTGCCTCTATATCCACTTTATCTATGAACCCCTTTGAGCAAATGCCTGCTGTACAAGACATCGTTCAAACATAGCCTGAGACAAAGGTGCAGAGCCAGACCATGTAAGCTGTTTCATCCTTATTGAGGTTTGAGGCTGATTACTGGCTGTCTGCTTGAGGCTTGGAGCCGTTTGAGAAGCACACACCACATAAATTATGGTGAAGTTAAAGGTGATTAGAAATACCCCTGCACTTAAAATTAAGTAGGTAGCAAAGAATTATTAAGCACAAATTCTCACACACCAGGCAAGCCCAGAGACTTACTTCTACCACAAAAATCCTAAATTCTCAGTGCGACCACCACTGCAAGGGATTCTAGGGTTAGCAATGATCACCTGTTTGCCTATATATCCAATTAATACATTGACCTTATGTGTTTAGATTTGTGTTTAATAATGCTTCTGCTACATTAACATTTGCATTAACATTTATTGATATTGTGCAAACAATTTACATAGATCTTAGATAAAGCATAGAAGAGAACTGCATGCAAAGTTAGACAAACAGAGACAGACTGATACATGAGGTAGAGAGCACTGCTCACAAGTTAACAATATAGATGGGGTGGGAGACCAGAGACTCATAAGTTGAGTGAAAAGCTCAAAGGCAAAGGTGGTGATAGTAACAGTATTTGGGGGCAGTGGGTACTAGGTGGGTATGACCACACGTTAATTAATGGGTGTACTAGTGGGATGAAAAGTAAACTTCCTAATTCCTAATATTATTTGGGTACAGTGGGAGCTAGGGGAGTTTGGCCAGAGTTTAATTAATGGGTGTTGTAGTGGGATGAGTATTAAGCTTTATTGTAGAGGGAGGGGCTGAAAATGGGGGATGAAGGAGAGAGCTGAGTAACAGACAAAACCCAAACATCGGTACGCGGCACCCTGGCAGGGGTGGGGCTTTGCTCCATGCAGCGGGGGTGTTTCTGTCCAATATCCTGGCATCCTAAGTCTGGCACAATGTGAAGTCCCGGCTTGAGAGTTCTAGTAGAATAAGGTCTCAACCAATAAGGTGAGACCTTTCAACTCTCCTGAGTGGCTGAAAGTTTAGAAGCCTCTCCAGATTTGCTCAGTTCATCTATATCAGTCTAGTGATGATGTGGGTTGTAGTTGTTTATATAAGCTATTTGACATGACCATACTTTACTGCAATGCTATCAGTGTGGAGGGCCAATTAGAAGAACTGGTGGTTTATTACATTTCCACCTGTGTTGTTTAACCTCACATGTCTTTGAAGGATACATAAGAGGAGGCGCAAGTAGGTGGCTTGGGCCTCAATTAGGACTTCAATCTGTAGCTATTTGAGTATTGAAAGAAACAATGGAAGACCCAAAGGACACCAATCACCAGCCCCATCTATAAATTATTCCCACAACTCTCAGGGCTGCTGTCAAAGGATTAAGGGTACGCCTATGTTGGAGGGTGATGGCTGACAACTGCTGGAGAATACTCTATATTGTTTATACAATGCACCCCTATCTGGCCTGAAATTGGTGTTGAATAATAGTTTTTAAATTTAATTTATTTAGGGGGCCTTGGGAATGCATATATATTATTTATGGTGCCCAAAGACAGAAGCTGGCTCCAGAGGGCCGTATATATGATTGTTAAAGCCAAGCGGACAGCCTCTGGTCCCAGGTGAAAAATATATTTGATTCTTGAGGCCAGTGGACATCTGCTGGCCCCAGGTGGGTATTATATTCATTGATGGGAAGAGCGGACAGTCACTGATCCCATGGGGCACCATTTATTTTATTTATGGGTCAGCAGACTACTTCTGGCCTCATGGCTTCCTTTTTATGGGGCCAGCCCCTGGATCCATGGGGACAATATTTTTAATGTCGGGAGGACTTTGGTTATTTTTGCAATAGCCAAATTCCTTCTGAAATGAAAATAGTATTGCCAATTTTCGTACCAATTAGGAATCACTTTGGTGATTTCTGAGTAGCCTGAATTAAAGGGCTATTCGAATCACCAAAAAAATTCCAAGGAATATCAGAGCTACCTGGGTAGAACCTTATGTCTACAACATTCCAGGCGCTTCACGTTTCTGAAGTTCTCTGAATCAAATTATATCTCTTGGCAGCCCTCTGGGCCTGAGAACTCTGTGGACAAATTTGAGAGTAGTATCCTCAGGACAATTAAGTTTTCTGTTAAAGAGGATGGTTTACTCGATGTCTGGTATTACCCGACCAGCAAATTGCATCATCTGCCCCGGTCATACAAATCTTCAGTTTGCCACAACAGATATAAAAAGTCTAGTAGTTTGGCCTGTGCTATGCGATTTGCCTTGTCAACTATTTTAGCTAAGAAGGTAAAATGTGCATTAGTAACTGAAAGGTTTTTACTAGGCTCCAAGAAGGACTGCTGGGGAAACATAGATTCCACTGGGATGATGGAAACCTACACCTTTATCAAAATAAATCCAGGTGCTCTGAGCCTTCATGGTCCAAATACACCACAGATGTTGGACACCATTTTGTGAGAAGACCTGTCATAATCACGTACCTGGAACACTGTTACCATCACAGTCATGCAATGTGGTAAAGAAGTATGAATTGGGATATGCCACCTTTAGTATTTATTACACACACTTTTTTCCATTGCTGTTTTTTTTATAACTTTCATGGGACAATTTGTGCTCATGGGCTTTAAAAGAAAGAGCAATACATTGTATTAACCTTTAAGTATGTCCTGTGATGTAATGCTTTCGTCTAATAAATCCGGTCCAATCAGCATCATCAACATTGCATCCTATTACAAAAGATAGATCGGCCACTGTCTGGGAATAAATATGGAAGAAACTATCTAGCACCGGATTACAAAAGAGCTTCACTCCCGGGTGTCTACTAGAGAATCAGATGAAAAACTGACAAGCAGAATAATCTGTTTAGAAATCTTTCTTTAGGTTAGACTGGAAGTGTATACATTTATATAGCTTCTTTTGGGAGGATGTATGACTACTAATGTCACTCAGAAGAGTATTTAAATAAATTACTATAGCAGTCAGTTTGAAGATCAGTTTGCATCCCTGCAAGCTTTCCATCCTCCCTCTGTGGTAATAGATCAGGCCCCTTTGGGTCATACAAGTCTGAAAGGCACTGCGTAAATCATATCAGCATGGAACTTACACATTTTTACACGAGCTGTGAGAATTGAGTTTGTCTACAATAGTTGCTTCCTTGTGAAACCACAGTAAAGCCAAGGAAACACTGTGTAAAACTTGTAACTTTGTTTTTAAATCCAAGAAAGGGACCATCTTTCATTGTAGAAAAAAAAGTTTTCTTTTCAATGGAAGGAGCAATATATATTTCATATTATCCTGGCCTATGAAATATGCTGGTGCTAAAAAATAACTTATTAAGCATACAAAGTTATTTTTCAATTAAATAGATGTCTCTTTTTAGTAATGCAGCTGGATAAGAAAAGTAAATCTTAAAGATATGAAAACCAATTTGCGGAAGATCTGCATTCATATCAATTACAGTTTCAAAATATTTTTTTCAAACCTAAGTGACTGTATTGTTACACCGCCTTTTCAACCAACAGAACCACAAGGAAACGTGCCAGATTCAAGATAAAAAAAAAAAAAAAAAAAACTATGGAGAACGATTAGTAGTTTGTTTATTACTGACATATCTTCAAAGGACCACTCTGAAAGAATCACTTTTAATGCACAATATAGTTCACTAATTGTATCACAATAATAATACAAACTTATATGATTTTATAAGTAATGTGAATATTCATATTTATAATATATTTAATTTACTCAAAAATATAAGGTTAGTTTTTTTTTTTTTTTACAACAATTTCTTCTTTATCATGTAACATCATGTAACATCATGTAACATCATGTAACATCATGTAACATTTTTACCAATAAGACATTTTAAAGCATTCCGCACTGGTGAAATACAGTATTATCAACTGAAATAATTTATAGAGAAAACAAACCACTTTTACTGTGATTTAGCTGTGATGTGAGGCATGGTTGGGAACCTGCCATTGGCACTTCAGGCACAGGTGCCATATTACCCTATATGGGCATTGGGGAATCTGAGCATGCTTGGAAAGGCCATATCACAGATAGGTTTGCCCCCCAGCCAGTATTTTACCAGCAGGCCAGTAAAAAATAGACTTCAGCCCAAAGTTAAGTCTATGGGAGCAATGGCATGGTATTTTTTTTTAATACATGGTGGCAATCCTAATAACAGTTTAACTGTTGTGTTTTGGCATTCTGAGTGTTGTTAGTGCAATTTGCAACTTCTGCCAAAATCCTATAAAAGTTTGGACAATGGATCATTTTGGATAACAGGTTTTTTGGATAAGGGGTACTCAACCTGTATTGTATTTTTGTTGCATTTATTAGCCCTTAATATTTCATGTTATCACTTGTTGATAAAATACAAAAATATTATGTTCCTGGAAAGTCTTTATAACAGAAATGCAATAAACATTAAGCTCCCACAGATGTTACCAACTAGGTATTTAAATAGATGAAAATTTGGATTTTTTTTTTACAGTTGTGTAATAAGCACTAATGCTTTGTTTATAAAAAAAATAATGTTATACTCTATAATATAGTTTTCATTTTATTATGCACTGCATATGTGACACAAATCCAATTCTACGAATATGCTAAATCTGTCTTTTAATTGATGCTCTGATATGAACGTATATTGAGTGTGCCAACATGCATTTATATAAACACAATCTGTCATTACGTAACATCTTGGCAGTAAGGATTGGGCATAGGGACAGTTTAAAGACAGATACATGACTGTAGATGAGAGTAATGCATGCAGTTCATAATGATATTTTGTACTTAATTGGTCCCAAAGCATAATCTATATGTTTGTGGACTAGGAAATTGGCTATACATGGCTGACTATTGTTTAATTGATTTTTTTAGTTTAAGTCTATTTTTACTACCTACATTATAAAAATAAAAAAAATCATGTTTACTGCATCCCTAAATTGTAAACTTTTTTTTACTATTTCTATCATGCCGACCTTATGCTGTATTTTTCAACAGCTGTGTTAAAATCGCGGGTGCCATCTTGGATTTTCTTCATGTCTTCTGAACAGGAATGCTGAGATCTCTCTGCCTGCTCCTGAATTTTCTACTTAGCATTTTATTTCTTCACTACTGATTTACAGGTAAGCTTTCGCTTCCGGACATTGAAGAATCATGGGAAATGATTGTGATTACATTGCGCCTGCGCTCTGTAGGTCCAGTGGTCATTTGAAATGCATTGTTTGCCAACAGAAGGAGAAGATGACAGCAGGTAGTATATAGCACATTGTACTAATTGGCACCAGTACTATCGCCGAAAGTACTGACCCCTCAGTACTTGTCACAACCTGGGATTGCAGGGAACAATGTTTGGCCTGTCTGAACTCCATGATGCATAACTGGGGACTAGATGGAACCAGATAGGACTGGTAGCTGAAACACAACTGGCAGCTGAGGGTAGGACTGGCAGCCCCCTGAGCAGGACCATGGACTGAAATCTGAGACCACAGTGAGACAGGGCTGATAACTTTTCCCACAGGATAGGAAACAGAACAGTGCGTTTCACCTGATTGGTATTATACCCTATGGTTGAGCCTCAGGCAAATGGTTACACAGGACTTTGACATACTGACTGAGAACACACACTGAAGCAGGACAAATATATATAGGCAAATACTCAAAAATAGAATAGTCAGCAGGCAGGGAAATACATGGATCAGGATGAGGTACAACAGAGGAATATCACTAGACAAAGTCACAAGGCAGACAAACGGGTCAGGACAGGACATGATCTGGCAACAATAATCAAACAAAATAATCAAGGACACTAGTACAGGCATAGAGGCACTATAAATGCTGTAACCGAAGAAATGCAAAGGGACCATTTGCAATTAGCTGCAGGTATAAATAGGGTTGGGGTCAGGTTCACAAGGCAGCCAACATAACAGGAGGAGAATGGAAACACTAGAATGGGGGCCACTAGAGGCTGAATTGGAAACAGCCACAACACTTACAATATACAGGAGCGAGGGAAATAGAGTTGAACTATGACAGTATTCCATTGGGTCACATATTTAATGTGTAAGGGGCTGGGGAATGAATGCATGCCAAAACACTGAGTCCAAAAAGAAGTTTAGTTGTCCTTTAAGAAATATTTTCTTGGACATATTAATAATATACTAGGCAGCTTATACCTTATTAATGAGGTACTAGGAAACTTGTACAGACACTATGTATTTACTACTGGTGCAGTCCTGGGAGGGGTGTAGAGTGTATATATTATATACTGTTCCAGTAACAGTCTCTTACAAACAGAGAGGCTACGTACATAACGAAACCACAGAAACAGTTGATGTTGGATACATGATAAACTGTATGTTCTGGTATGCAAATGCAGAGACACCTCAACAGATTTTGCAAAATAAATTAAAGACTTTGTTGGTTGATGAATGCTATGCAGGTAATGCGAAGGATAAAAAGGAAAAATGGATAAAGCTGGTTTACATTTCTTTGTATCACAGTTGCTAAGTTACTGCATATAATTTGCATGACTGGCATTTTTAGGGTTAATACTTGCGGGTGCGATCTAGTCCACATTCAGGCAGGACTTTTTTATGGCTGCCACATAAACATTAATGTTTTGTTTGACGAAAAAGAAAGTATTTTATAACAATATCATATAATTTTAGCAGTATCACACACTGCATGTGTAACACAATTTAAATTCTCTGAACATGATAAACCTGTTTTTTAATTGATGACCCCCTGATGTGAACTTGATGAACACAATCTTTCATTACATAACATCTTGACAATAATGATCAGACATAGGGAGAGCTTAAAGATAGATATATAACTGTGGATAGAAGAAATGCATTCAACTCATAAGGAGTTGAAGGAGCAGGACTCACTATATGTAACAGGAACTAACTCATTTTTAATTTGCCTAATTGGTCACTTAAGGGTCTACTCGATATAGATTGATCTGACCTATGAGGCCAGATCGGTCAAAGTAACTGAATTTTTGAGATTTCCAAAAGTTTAGCTGATTTTTGGCCATATTTGGTTTGCTGATTTTGGCCCTGTGAATCCTATGTATTTGTCCTACTCAAAATCCTTCAAACATTACCTGAAATAGGCTAAAACAGGGAATTTGGGAAATTTAAATCCCCCAGTTAGGTGTTGCCACTAGCCTCCAGTACTTAAAAAATATATTTCCGCCCCTCTATAATAAATTGTACTGAGAGCTGGGCAAATGCTCTAGAATAATAAATGGAGGTCTAGGGCTAATTGCTCTGTAACCCATTTAATAAAATAAAACCTTCAGGGCCTGGAGGCAGCCCAAATGCCCAGACTTCTCATCAATACAATTTGAAATCACCCTAGGTCTGAGGGCTGGCTAAAGGCCCCCAGCCCTGATGAAACAATTCAAATACAATAAAAACTACCCCCACTACCTTTACCTTTTCCTGTTAGGAAGGTGGATCATTAATAATACCTGTAAATAAAACCCATCCTTTTGGTGCCAGGGGGATGTCCAGTGAAAGTCACTGCCCACACCCCAGGCATCCAAATGGTGTCCTGTACAAAAAAATGATAGTTTCTGAAAAGCCATCCTCGAGCCCTTGATCCTCAGTGTATGCACAGGGAAAGGGGCCATCCAAAAATAAAATTAATCAACCTAATGCTAAAAGTGGTAGAGCTACAACTGTGGGGTGGGGGCGTGATGACGTAGGACGCACGCTGTGAACGCGCGGCGTCAGGGGGAGCCCGAGAGAGAGAAGTAAGAAGGTGAGGATGGAGAGAGAGCACTGAAGCGTTGAACCAGAAGGCGGGGAAAGACTCCGAAGAAAATTTTACAGGCTCCGACGGAGAGAGGTGACAAAAATCCTTAGATATTGTGAAGGTAAGCGTCCCTGGATTTAAACCCGCAGCTGCAGGGGCCACCACAAAAGCAGGCAGGAAGCCGGAAGTTGGAAAGAACTATTCCCGCGACGGCTGCTGAGTGGAGATCCAAGCGGACAGGCATCAGATAAGTTTTATGGCTCATTTTCCTTTTTTTCCTTGTTGGGGAAACATAAGTATACGGAGATAGGTAGAAAGGTCTTATTGCTTTCCAGTAAATCAAGCCCACCAGCGGGGGTGAAGTTGCAGCACCTAGTGAGCTCAAATAAGACCAGGACTATACACAGTAAGCCATAGTAAGCCTACAAGCTTAATATTCCCCAAGTGACCCGCTTACTTATAGGCCTGTTTGCTCATAGAATGAAGGTATAACCTTTGACTTACCTAAAGTGTTGCCTAAAGTGTTACTTAAGGTGTTACCTAAAGTGTTACCTAAAGTGTTACCTAAAGTGGTACCTAAAGTGGTACCTAAAGTGCTAAAAATCCTCATATCATACCTCACTGGGGATTTATTCATTACTATATCTTTGCCTATCCCAGCTAAGAGTGGAAGTAAATTGAACCAAATTAATATCATTTAGAGTTACCCCAGTATAGGAAGCAATACTGCAAGACACTACAACCAACACAGGGGGCTCTATTCCTATTTACAGCTGGAATAAAAGTGTATTGACCACCACCTCTCTACAAATTAACGAAGCCTATCAACATTTAAAATAATAGCTGTGGTCACCGAAATACCTCTAACTCCATAGAGAAGAATAAAAATAAAAATAGAGGAAGAGGTGAGGGGAAGATAAGAAGAATAGAAATGGCAGGGAAAAAGCCTCTAGATAAAATCTCAAGAAGAGATAAAAATGAAAAAAAAGAGCTAAGAACAGAAAAGAGGCTATCCTTTTTCTCACCACAAACACAAAAACCTGATATAGAGAACCCTCTGGAAAGGTCAAATCCAAGTGAGGGCGAACAAAATCAAGGTAGCCCACAAACAATGGATCTCAAACAGATGATACAGGAACAATTGAGGGAAGCCCTTGACTCCCAATTTGAAAAAATAAAGGGTGAGATCCAGACACAAGTACAAGATTTAAAAACAGATCTTATGTCAATTGCAAACAGAGTCAGAGTTAGTGAAGAAAAAATTCAAACATTGGAATTTAATGATAACAAAAGAGAAGAAGAGTCCAAAAAAAATCAAGCAAAAATAGAACTTCTAAAACAGAAAATCGCGGATCTAGAGGATCGCTCTAGAAGAAATAATTTGAGAATACGTGGTATCCCAGAATCCATAACAAATGAGAAATTAGAAAACTTCCTCAAAGATCTATTTAAACTCATGGGGGTGAGACAAGAGAATGATATCCACCTATGGGATCGGTGTCACAGAACAGTGAAACCTGCAAAATTAAGGGAAGAACTACCAAGAGATATACTGATATGTTTTTCATCTTTTAGGATAAAAGAGCAGATTTTAAGATCAACCAGAGAAAATCCCCTGAAAGACCCAAATCAAAATATAAAATTTTTTCCAGATATCTCCTTTTACACAAGAGCTAAAAGAGCCCAGTTTGCACATCTAATGGCGACGTTAAGACAAAAAGGCATAAGGTATAGATGGGCCTGGCCGGTCAAGGTAGTTCTAACATACAATTTTGAGACCCTAAGCTTCGACACTCCTGAGAGACTTACAAAATGGATTGAAGAAGTTAAATTAAACTAAACTACGAATATCAAATCGAGATAGGAGGGAGACAGGAGAAAAGAAAAAGAAAGGGATTGAAGAGGAGGTTCTCTGTATGTTTGTTTCAGATCCAGATATTAATTACACCTTCCCCACTAAGTAAACTTACTGAGGATAGCACGGAACCTAGGGCACTACACAATAAAGAAATAATAGGAAATGAGGGTGGAAAAATAAAGTAGGGAAGGGTTGAGGGGGCTAATAAATATAAGAAATAAGAGGGAAGGAACTAAAAGTAGGAACCAATGTGTAAATGAATTGAGGGAAGAGAGAGGAAGGATAAAGGAAAGGAAAGGGGGGACTATATTAGGAAGGAAATGATAAAGGTGTGATATTCCCACAAACACACACATAGAGTTAATATAAAGACGCTATTGAAGTTAGACACACTAGCTGCATAATTAGATGTTCACATCCCTTTTTTTTTTTTTTTTTTTTCCTTTTGTTCTCATAAATAGGTATTTTTCACAACTCAGTAATCATGAGTATCACAGTAGATAGTTCTCACACGCATATTTACTACACTTCGTTTATTAGGTAAATTGATTGAGGAGCACACGAAACTAAGGGCACTGTGAATCAAAGAAATCATAGTAACTTTGGGTAGATAAGTAAGCGGGAAAGAAGGTTGAAGGGGTAAATAATTATATAAGGAATAAGATGGGGGGAAGTTAAAGGGAGAATTAATATGTAAAACATGCAGCTCATTATTTTCACAGTAAAAAAGAGAGAAGAATTGGACCACATGAAGAAAAAAAAGGAAAAAAAAGAAGGATAAAGATATTTTCCTTTTCAAACATACACACTGCTATTACAAGGATATTAGTTAATTTAGATACACTAGTCGCACAATTAGATACTCACATTGTTCGTATTTCTTTCTTTTTTTTTTTTTTCCCTCTTCCCTCTCATCATCATCTTTTCTCCTCCTCGAGCCTCTATGATGAAAAAAAAAAAAAATGTTTTTATTTATCTGATATAAGGCCAAATAATCAAATCTCTCACTAGATCTCGGGCCCCCCCAATTGCCATCAGAGAATGGCAAATCAAACCCATCGGTTAGTCTCGGGACACACCATTGGGAGTATGCGACCCCATTGGGGGAATCCCGCATACAATATGTGTTTGTATTTATGTGTTGCTGTATGTCTGAGTGTGTATGTGGAATGTGGACCCCGCTTCTCATTCGGCGCGACAGCAGGATAATGTAGAAGGGAATAAGTGAGGTTAGTTAGGGAGGAATATGTTGAGGTTTGCTACATTAAATGTGCAGGGCCTTAACTCTGCACAAAAAAGAACAATTTTATTGAACAAATTAGCCCAAGGAAATATTAATATATGTTTCCTCCAAGAAACACACTGGAGGCGAGAAGACAAATATAAAGTTAAGACCCAGAAATTCCCATTACTTATAGAAGCCTCATTGGAAAAACAAAAAAAAAGAGGTGTGGCGATTATTTTTGCAAGGGACTTGGAGGTTAAATTGAAATATGTAGATACAGATAAAGAAGGTAGATTCATAATCGCAGTAGTAGAGTTAGAAAAAAAAGTATACACTTTAGTAAATGTATACGCCCCCAATACCTCTCCTGTCCGTTTTTTAAAAAGTATGGAAAAAAAGATATCAAAAGTAAGACAGGGAACTCTAATCTGGGCAGGGGATTTTAATTGCTTGGCAGACCCCTGGCTAGATAGAAGATCACAAAGAAAACCAATACCAAATGAAAACACAATCTACCAAGCCCAAAGACTACAAAATTTTTTGGATAGTAACGCTTTATTAGATATGTGGAGGGTCTTTCACACAACAGAAATAGACTTTACATGCTTTTCTAAAACGTACTGCGCCTATTCACGTATTGACCACATCATAGGAGATGCAAATTTAGCAGCAATGATACACCGAATCCATATTCAAGATATAACATGGTCAGATCATAATATGATAATCATGGATATTAAAGACCAAAACAATAGATTAAAAACTGAGTGGAGATTGAATAACAACTTATTAAAGAAAGATCAAGATATAGAATATATTAAAAATACAACACGACTATTTTTTGAGGAAAATGATGTGGAGATAGCGACACTATGGTGTACTTATAAGGCCGTAATTAGGGGTCACTTTATTCGAATGGGAGCATATGCGAAGAAACAGAGAGAGGCAGGGTTATCTGACCTATATATTACTCTATTCCAATTAAACAAAGAAAATAAGAACAACCCAAATAGAGAAAAATCTGAGAAAATTGCAGAAATCAGGGAGAAAATTAATCTACAATTAATAAATGAAGCAAATAGGTCATTGAGAGCCCTGAAAACTACAAGATATTATAAAGGTAATAAAGCCGATAAATTAATGACTAACCAACTGAAGAAAAAAAGGACCAAACATAATATCTCTAAAATTGTTCATGAGGGGAAGACTTATATGGCCCCCATGGACATAGGTCATGCTTTCAATACCTTTTATAGTTCCTTGTATAATCTCCTACAAAAGACTAAAATAGAGGAAATACATAATTACTTTGAAAACAAAAAATTCCCCAAAGTCCCGCAACAGATCCTGAAAGATCTAAATAAGGAGATCACATCAAAAGAACTATGTGAGATAATTAGGAAACTAAAAATAAAAAAATCCCCGGGACCAGATGGGTTTGATGCCCATTTTTATAAGATTCTAAAAAATGAAGTAAGGCCATATTTAGTAAAGCTATTCAATACAGCGATGAGAAATGGAGTACTCCCACAAGAAATATTGAAGGGTAATATCATCCCAATTCTGAAACCAGAAAAAAATCCAGAGTCACTGACAAGTTACAGACCGATATCTCTTTTAAACATTGAAGCAAAGATCTATGCGGGGGTATTAGCAGAAAGACTGAAGCAGGTACTGCCTAGCCTGATACATAGTAACCAAGTGGGATTCACAGTAGGTCGCTCGGCTATTAATCATATAAGAACACTGGCAGACCTCCTAGGAGACACGAAGGAGAGGGGTGTCCCCCGGCTGATCCTGTCATTGGACGCAGAAAAGGCATTTGACAGGATCAGCTGGGGATACATGTCCAGGGCTCTGTTGGCCTTTGGGATAGAAGGAGAAATACACCAGGCAATTATGGCATTATATGGGGCACCAGAAGGCAGAGTAATTGGTTCAGGTATACAATCAAACTGGTTCCCATTAAAAAACGGTACACGCCAGGGCTGCCCCCTCTCGCCTATCTTATATGTCCTGGCACTAGAACCATTGGCCAAAGAAATAAGAGAATGCCCAGGGATAGTGGGATGGGGAAAGGAGGGAACCCAGAAAATAATGCTGTACGCAGATGATGTACTGCTTACAATACAAGACCCTATACGATCCCTAAAACAAATAATGTTACTGATAGATCAATATAGTCATTTATCAAATTACAAATTAAACATTAATAAATCGGTTGCACATTTAATATCGATGAATTACACTCAAAAGGCTGAAGTAGAAAGATACGGTTTTACAATAGCAGAAGAGTTTCTCCCATATCTAGGTATTAAAATTTCAAAAGACCCAGAAGAATGGACTCAGATAAATATCCTACCTTTGATTAGAGAGACAAATACTCTATTTAAAAACTGGCGAGGACTGTTTATATCCTGGATGGGTAGAATTAATGCAGTAAAATCATATGTCTTACCAAGGTTCCTTTATGTATTTAGAATGCTACCTTTCTCCTTTCCAAAATGCTGGTTGGAACTTATTCAAAGATCCTTTAACAGATATATATGGGCTCAGAAACGACCAAGAGTGAATTTACAGACCTTAACAAAAAGCAAGGGACAAGGGGGAGTAGGGATGCCGCTAATACAAGATTATGCACAAGCAACTTTATTGGCACAGGCCTTCCTAACACTAAATAAAAGATCAAGTAAAGAACCCTGGTATAACTTAGAACTAGAAAAAAATTCACTCTCGGGAGATTTTTTAGCATACTTTTGGACTCCAGAAAAACATATAGGAAGGAAGAGAGATATGGAGTTAAATCATCCCCTCTCACATATTTATAAAAACTGGAGAACAATAAAAAAAAAATGGGAATGGGAGACAGGCTGTTCCCCTCCCTCCCACTCACTGTCGTCCAGAGCCTGAATGAAGGTCTGGACCTTAGGGAGTGGGAAAAGAGGGGAATCAAGAATATCTCAGATCTGATGGAAGGGAACAGGATAAAACCCTTTGGGGAATTACAGAAAACCTTCTCTCTTAGTGGAGAAGATAGCTTTAAATATTTGAGGGTAAGGAGTTTTCTTGGGGATTTGGTGAGCAATGACAGCCTTACTAAACCTCAAAGGATACTACAAGATTTATTAGAGAAAACTGATTTTAAAAAACTAACTACAAAAGCAATTGACCTAATTAGAGCAATAAAACAATATAGGCCACCGATAGCTTTAACTATGACCTGCATGAACTCAGATTGAAAATATTCAATTGCAGAGTCCAGATCGGGTATCAAGCTTAGCCTGCTCCACAGACAGTTGCTCAAGTCACTGAGAAAAGACTGGAGATTAACCTTCTTAAAACATCTTGCAACAATTACTCTAGGGGTTGATTAGATGGGTCTTGCTTTCCGTACACAATACACTAAGCAATGATCACTGAACACATTGGGTAGAATTCCAGACTGCTGGATTCTTTGGGGACAAGATGAAAGGATCCAATCCAGCAGCGTATGGTTAGAGCTGTTGGGATTCATCCGTGTGGGAGAAGAAATAAGCTGTGTTAGGTTCATGGATTTTAACAGTGAGCATGTTTTAACATTTTTGTGGTCTAACCAGTCTACATTGAGATCTCCAAGAACGAGCAGCTCACTTTTCTTATTTTGGGCACTAATATCACCCAGTAGTTTCTTGATGTCAGTAAGAGACTGAGCAGGGGAATTTGGTGGGCGATAGATCCCTACAAGTACTAATGGGTTTGAGAATGGGTGCAATATTCTTCCGACTATAACTTCAAAAGTAGAGGGGATACTTGATAAAGAAAGGTCTATGAAATTTATTGTCTCTTATTTCTGTCTTTTCTGGAGCAGATATAACCCTGTATTTGTATTGCAGAGTCTGGGGTTCTAGGGCTTAACCAGGATTCAGTGATGACAAGAGTTTTAGGTTTGTACTCCTGACACCATGCTCTTAGTTCATCAATTTTCAAATGGATGCAACAGTTAAAGGAGTGGTCTATCTAAAGGGAGGTACATCATATCATTAAAATGCACTTATGTGAAGTGAATGACTAATAAATGACTTTGAAATCCTTATCCAATACAGTATATTAATGGGAAAATTGGCTGTGGCATATTAATGGTCAAAATAACAGTGGAATAATAATTAGTGTTAAGCGAACACGAACCACACTGTTCAGGTTCGTACCGAACATTACGGTTTTTGGACCCCGGACCAGAACACGGACATTTCACTGTATGTTCGTGTTGGAGTTCGAGGTTCGGAGATTTAATGGCACGTTTTTAAAGGCTGCAGGGCAGCCAATCAGAAAGCCCATAGCATTACATACATATACATTGTATGTAATGCTATTGGCTTTCTATAAACCGAAATAGAGTCCCCATTCATACGAATAGGTCAATTGACCTATTCGTATGAATGGGGACTCTATTTCGGTTTATAGAATAGCAATAGCATTACATGTATTACATAAACCGAAAGTCTATAAACCGAATGTCTTTCGGTTTATAGACTTTCGGTTTATGGAATACATGTAATGCTATTGGCTTTCTATAAACCGAAATAGAGTCCCCATTCATACGAATAGGTCAATTGACCTATTCGTATGAATGGGGACTCTATTTCGGTTTATAGAATAGCAATAGCATTACATGTATTACATAAACCGAAAGTCTATAAACCGAATGTCTTTCGGTTTATAGACTTTCGGTTTATGAAATACATGTAATGCTATTGGCTTTCTATAAACCGAAATAGAGTCCCCATTCATACGAATAGGTCAACTGACCTATTCGTATGAATGGGGATTCTATTTCGGTTTATAGAATAGCAATAGCATTACATGTATTACATCTGAGAGTCAAATAGAACCGTCAAATACTGTGCTTACAGCGCACTTTGAAAAATTCTAATAGTTTTGGGTGGTAAATAGTACATTTGCGTCTTGCGGTGCACTTCATATCTGAGAGTCAAATAAAACAGTCCAATACTGTGCTTACAGCGCACTTTGAAAAATTCAAATTTTTTGGGTGCTAAATAGTACATTTGCGTCTTGTGGTGCAGTTCATATCTGAGAGTCAAATAGAACAGTCCAATACTGTGCTTACAGCGCACTTAGAAAAATTCTGGCTACCTCCTCCTCCTCCAGCGCCGCTTCACCTAAACCGCCACGGTCACCGCCTCCTCATCCTATGGGTCACTTAGTATAAACTGAAAGAGAATACCCTGCACTCCAACCCTCTCTCAAATGGATAATTCTGTTGATCCTCCTGGCAGCCATGCTTTAGATTTAGATTTATGTTCTTCCAAAACTAAAATCAAAGATTCCATCTAGTGCTATTTGATGGCTCAGCTGTATTTTTAATTTGTATGTATTTTATGTTATTTGAAGTTATTTCCCTATCCATATTTGTTTGCAGGACACTTGTCCTACTCTTACCCCCATTTTACTTCCTTTTGCAGCCCTCTGGCCCTTTCCAGGACTTTTTTAGAGGCATTTTAGTGGCCAAAAGTTCGGGTCCCCATTGACTTCAATGGGGTTCGGGTTCGGGGTCAAGTTCGGTGTCAAGTTCGAGCCCGAACCCGGACTTTTTTCCGAAGTTTGGCCGAACCCACACATCCAGGTGTCCACTCAACTCTAATAATAATGGACACATTCCCTGTGACATGTTAATGGGCAAATTGACACTAGCATATTAATGGAAACACTAACATTGGAATATTAATGGACAAATTGGCAGTGGCATATTCATGGACAAACTTATAAGGGCAAATTAATGGGGAGACTAACAGTGGAAAACTAATGGGCAAACTAACAGTGGCACCATGAGTTACTACACCGGGTGACACCGCGTTCCCAGCCACCCAAAATGTAACAAGTGACCAATCAAATAGCAGTGTTTCCAGGAACATACCTCCCCCCAGGGAACACCCGATACTGTAGCACTCATAATAAATAAATGGATCAGAAATCCTAATGGTTGTATATTATGATTGGCAATACCTATAAACATTGGTGCTTTACTATGCATGGAATGTCTGGCTATATTAAAACTTCACAAAAAAGGTACTTTCCCTCCTAAAACAGTTTTGCTTTATGCAGATTCAGGTTGTGGAACAGACTAAGTACATATTAAATAGAAGCATACTCTGTACGCATTTCTTATGGATTCTAACCAACAAGGAACACCTGTCCAGGGTTTTAAATGTCAATTTTCTATGTGCATATGGTGATAAAAATGAAATACAGGAGTTATTATCAAAATTGATTTGATTTAAAGTTCAAGGGATATATTTGGGGGCCTGTGCTTGCAAGTCATTAAGATGTATTTATGTGTGCGTGTTGTGGTATTGTGGAATATATCAGAGCATGTGCAACCCATTTTACTTTGTACATTATTGGATACATGACGTTTCCATACTGTAAGAAATAAAACAATTATATTTAACTCGTTCCATTGCAGGAATCTACAAGTATGTTTGATTTTTTTTTTTTTAACAAATCCATTAAATATACTTCCCCAAGCCCTTCACAAACCACTGTGAAACATATGACAGAAAGAGGAGCAAGCACAGATTGATGTAATCTTCCAAAAAATCTAAAATAGAATATAACTCAATGCAGTGAGACAAGTACATACCTAAAAATCTTGATGAAAGGCAATGGACAGCCTTGCTACGTTTGTAGTATTTTGTGAGCTTACAACTGGGCTTTCAGAGGAACAGTCCTGATTTCTGACCATAATCCCTTTGTCACTCTTTTTCTACCTCCCAGATATGAAAGTTTCATGTCCATGTAGAAAGAAGGAAATTTGACCATTTCAAAAATTTGGAGGTATGGCTTGATTGCTCTGGCACTCGTAGGAAGCTGTTAGAACATACAGATAGATATCGTTGGATCTACACACTGGACTACCTCTAAAAACACTTAAGACACTTGTCCATTATGATGGTTCAATACATAGTCACATGCATAGCTATAACAATATCAGGATTAACCAATGTTAAACTTCTTAAGGAAACAATTAGCTTTTATAATATTAGATTAAAGGAACAAAGCTACAAACAAAAAGTAGGATTAATTACATAAAGTAAAACACAAATGTGCATTTACTTCTCAAAAAATAACACTTTGTTAATTTTGAGAATTTAAATGAGTGCTTTCTATAGCATGAAACATAGAAACATAGAAACATAGAAACATAGAATGTGTCGGCAGATAAGAACCATTCGGTCCATCTAGTCTGCCCAATTTTTTTGCTAGGATAGCCTTGTGTCTATCGCACGCACGCTTAAAATCCTTGACTGTGTTTACCTCTACCACTTCTGCTGGCAGGCTATTCCATACATCCACTACCCTCTCAGTAAAGTAATACTTCCTGATATTACTTTTAAATTGTTGCCCCTTTAATTTAAGACTATGTCCTCTAGTTGTGTTAGTTTTTCTTCTTTTAAATATACTCTCTTCCTTTACTGTGTTGATTCCCTTTATGTATTTAAATGTTTCTATTATATCCCCCCTGTTACGTCTTTGAAACCTGTAAGGTAATTGTAACCAGTATGTTAAAAAAAATGTATCTATATATACCAATGGTGCAACCACAGGCAAGTACACAGGCAAGCCAATCTGGTACACTCATGTGTATATTCTGTTCACTAATGGAGGTTGACTTTCATTTTGAGACTAAGTCAAATGTTGTAAGTAATTGTCTGTATATACATTTTGCATGGCAGGGGCACTCTGTCCAGAAAAAAAATGAAAGCAATAAGGTCGGAATAGCTTGGGCATAATGTTCCCCCCACATCTTTCTCTTTTTTATATATTGTTATTTATGTTTGTGTTATTTAAATGTGATACGTTATGTGTATCTTGAAAAAATGAAAAATAAAGTTAAAAAAATAAAATGGAAGTTGACTTTTACTTAATAGACCCATGCGTTTTTAATTGTTGAGCACAAGAGTGGAGTGCCACTGATTCTTCTTTATTGGGCTTTGAATGTACATTTAATTGAGATCATGAGTCTGAAAGGATGTATTTTTAAAAAGTGTATTCATAAAAACAGTCATCTGAATGTGGAATTAGCAGACTAGTTACAATTGTTATTTTTCTAAATTAATATGTCTAGCTTTTTTTTAACTTAGTTTTCAATCAACAACTGTTTTAGTTTACTGTTTATTTCTTAAACCTCATATAATATTTAACTGTTTGGGGATATTGAAGTGTTTTCTTCAAAAACATAACTTTTTCTCTTGTTTTCTCACAAAAGCTGATAAGCTGATCGTAGTTAAACTTGATCCAGCTATGTGTGGCTAGCTATAATGGTCACAATCTTAACCATCTCTGACCTGTTTATTGAAGATATATTGACTGGGATAACCAGGTGCACAAACACTGCCTGTTTCTTAGACTAAGTACATAATCGGAAAGGACTGTTCTCAGTAAATCAAAATGTGTGGCTCATACAGCCCAATTTATAATTTACTTTATAAAATGAGCAAGGAAGTAGTTGTGTGTGTCTTGATAAGTTGACAGAATAAAAAAAGAAAAAACATATGTTTAGTACATCCAAAAGTTCTACCATTAAATTGACATATACTGAAGACACATATTGTTATATATTTTAGATGTGATTATGTATACTATCTAAACATATAGTTATACATTTTAGTAATCGAAACACCTCTGAGTTTTGGGATTTTTAGATTTTTTATTTTTTATGATTCATTACATAGATGAATATGTGAAACAACCACACAAGTGAAGTTAGTAAATCATCCAATAGTGCAATAGTGTGGACTTCAGGAGCATGAGGAGGTTAGTCCTTTCTCACTACTAGCAGGGCCGAATTAAGGCATGGCTTTAGTGGCTACAGCCCAGGAGCCTCAAACAGATTCAGAGATTAAGTTGAAAGTTATTTCATTTGTGAATTCTAAAATATATATTTTAATAAAAGTGATATATTTATATATATAAACACACACACATATATATATATTTTTTTTTTCTCGCCCTCGAATGTGTGGTATGTGTCTTCCTCGACCTCGAGTCCTCTACCAGATCCTTGGGAGGAAGTGGCTTCTGTGTAGTATCATATCTGTTCATAGCACTGTGCTCCTTTAGACAGAGTGCTCCGGTGTCATTCCCGGAGTCTGTTGGAGCCACTCTCCCAGTTTAGATGTCACATCCTTGAGTGCTCCTGTCACTTCTGGGACCACTTTTGCCTTCACTTTCCACATCCTTTCTAGTTCCTCTTTCAGGCCTGGTACTTCTCATATTGATGTTGAACTCACTTAGCTCTGCTACATCTATAAACCATCACTGTATTCTTTGTTCGCTACCATGATGTCAGGCATATTGGCCAGAACCTGTCTGTCTTCTGAATCTTGAAGCCCCGCAGGAGCTTAACCTTGTTGTTCTCCATGACCTTCTGTGAAATCTCCATTCTGGACTTGGGACGGTTTAGCCCATATGCTGTGCAGATGTTCTTGTACACAATGCCAGCTACTTGTTTGTGCCATTCAGTGTTTACTGTTTCTGCGTACATGTTATATCCTGTCACTGTGTTGGACTGGCTCAGAGGCCACTCTATACAGTCTGCACCTTGGATCCTGTCTGGTGCATTAGATCAGTGCTTCTATTGATTTGGTGCTCAGTGCTAGTTCTTGTGCTGCTATGATCATTGATGTATTTGAGTCCAGTGATTTATGTGAATTCAGTCATCTCTAGCCACTGGTAGGATTTCCCAATGTAAGCCACTTCAGCTATCTGTTGATGGTACATCATATGCAGGGTCTTGGCTTGCCATGGCACTTTCTCTACTTGATCTTCCTTCCATATCTTATCCTGCTTCAGGCATTCTTTCAGCAGCTCATCTTTGAGTGCCACTTTACTGATGTATTCTCTGATGCTATGGGTTTTGTCCAGGAAAGTCCTCTGACCGAATGAAAAAGTTATTTGCGCCACATCATTGCTGTCAGGTGCTCCATCAATGCTGGATAGAATTAGGGGTGCAGGTTAGTTTTAGAACTCATTTAGGGTTATTACTAGGGTGTTAGGGTTAGTATTATGGTATTAGGTGTAGGGGTTAGTGTTATAGTTATTATTAGAGGTCAAGGGTTAGTATTATGGGGGATTTGGTTTGGGGGTCAGTATTAGGGTTTGTTTGAGACTTGGGGTTTGGGGTTAGGGGTACTTTAAGGTTAAGAGGGGATTATTTTATTAGGGGGTTAGTGTTTGGAGCTGACAGTTCACTGCTGAAACAGCAGTGCTGCAAGTGTCCTAGAACTTGCCTCTGTCACTCCCCAGACCCCGCCTGCACTTGAGTGACATGAGTCAATACACCTACAATTAAAATTATAGACTGATCATTTCTTTGTCAGTGGGCAAATGTTCAAAATCAGCAGGGGATCAAATAATTTTTTCCCTCACTGTTAGTCTTCTGTCCATCCATAGTTTCCTCAAACATTTCATATATCCCCTTTAATTTGGCCTGATCTTGTAGTAGCATTCCATCAATTCCAGGTATGCTTGATCTCATCCATGTATGGTTTATTCCAGTAGCCCACTTATTTACGAATATGTATGATTTTTATTGTTGTTAGCTTTGTACGTTTATTTTTTCTTCACCTTTTTTTCAAATGGGCCTCACAGTTCCTGTAGCCAGGGGCCTACAAAATCATACTCCAGTTCTACTAGTATGACAAAAGAAAATAAAAAAGTACAGTTGCTAGGTTTACAAAAGTGGGACGTTCTCCTTCTTGCCCCTATAATTTTGTATCATGGCCCGCACTGCTTGTGTCTAAAGTTCTCATTCTAGATGTCTGAAAAACATGTACTTTTGGAAATAACAATTAAGGGCCATGTTCATGTTTGCACCAATGGAGCTCTACCTTTTTTTGGCACACAAACCCACTGTCCCGAACATTCCTGCTTATGACATCATCTTGTGTATTTATATGCAAATTTCATGAAAATGTGTTCATTTGCATATGAAGCCACAGGCGTTGTCATAAACAGGATACACCACAGAAACAAAATAAAGAATATGTTTATTTATTTATTTTATGCATTTGCATTACCATGGCCAGTACAAATAAGAATAAAGAAAATGTGACACTTCCTATCAATAATCAGGCCTTTGGGAATTATTTATATCAGTGTTAGGCAGCAACATTGTTCATGCCGGACATTTACCTGACTTTGGGGCTGACAAACGATGTCCTATGAACCTTCACATATCGAGGTGCGTTCTTTTTCAGAGTGGAATAGCCTCCTTGATTCCACCAAATCATTGTCACAAATGCCTGAATATGAGTGTCTCCCAAATTCTACAAACAGAATATACCTGTTATTAGTCTACAAACTCCTATATATACTGTAGATGTTGTTGTTTTTGCTTTTAGTTTTAGTTTTTTTGGATCAATAATGATTTACCCTGTATGTTCTATTCCCAATATGTATGTATTTTTATTTTCTACTGTTAAATGTTAAATCTCAATGTATTCTTTCTGAAAAAACTATTTCTAAATAAATAATTTTAATAATTATCTTGCCACAGACACTGGTGTCCTATGTACTTTGTCTATCCCTGTTAACATGTTTTATATATAAACATTTTTTTTTTTTTTATTTATACGGTTGCGTTAAACAAAGTATTGAAAAAATGTGTAATATAAACAGGATTCAATACAAACATACAAGTCAAAGTGTAAAATCATCTAGAGATGGTCATGCTTCAGTAAGTTTGTTTATAAATACTACTATCAAAATGGGGTGACAAAATCTAATTTACTGAGCAAGTTAAGCATGAATACATAGAGTACAAGTGAAAACAGTTGATAAAACCCCTCACACTTATTATTACAAAACGTTGATACATCCATACTGATATTCATACAAACCATTCATCCTATTCATGAGGTAGGATAGTTTTATTGATAGTTACTGTTACTGTTTGCTGGAGATATCTGAGTGGAAGTATATCTGAACTTGAAGAGGAACCTGGTGTGTGGGGTGCTTTAGGATTCTTTAACGGTGGCATGTATATTTTTCCATCTCCCCCAAATTGCTTCATACTTCTGCATGGCATCATTAATGACATAAAAACTTTTTTCCATAGTATATTGATAATGTATCTGGCTAATTAATTCCCTCTGCACTGGTAGATCAGATCTAAGCCAATATCTAGCTATCAGAATTTTACATGCTAGGAAAATATTAATAATTAAAGATTTTTCATATTTATTTAGGGTAGGAAGGTCTACGTGAAATAGGAGCATTTGAGGTGCCAAACAGATCAGAGAGCAGATATTCCAGGCTCTTTTTTTAGTTCAGACAGGTTCTCGCAAGTCCACCATATGTGGAACATGGTGCCTGGGTGTATCTGGCATCTCCAGCAAGTTGTTGACGCTAGGGGATTGATTTTGTTTAATCTTATTGGCACCATGTACCACCTGTGGAGGACTTTAAAATATAATTCCTGGAGAGTGACTGGTTAACATGTTTTAATCAATTTAGTGGTATCTCTCAGGAGTCCCATGACAATGCAGCAACTTTTTTTTTGTCTCAACATGATGAATTAGACAATCTCGGTTATACCCTGACAAACCTGATGCATTCTACTGTAATACTTATCAAACATATCAACTAAAGGATTCCAGTAGTTAAGCTTATCTTATTCTTTATTCAGAACTTTTATTTCACATGAAAGAGGAAGTGATACTGGAGGAAAACAAGCCAACACTGGGATATTTTGATAGCTTTTGATAAAAGTCCAATTTATGTTGAAAATATCAGTGTGTTAGTATTATATCAAGTCTAATTACAGGAAACAGAAACATTTTATAAATGATCATTGTTTGACCTACATTTCAACAGCAGAATAACCTGTCAAGGCAAATATGTGATTTGTCACAACATAGAAAAATAAAGATATTTCAAAAATGTATTTTTGAGAAAAAACATTGAAATTAAGCATCATGAAAAATACAAAGTATATTTATGGTACATAAAGTTGAATTGTCTGTTCTTGTGTTGGATGAAGGGAGAACTGCTCCCGATTATGAACAACATATCTGCCACCTGTTAGGGCTATACGTAGCAGGATGGAATCAGTGAGGTACTTTATTTATATTCTTTCTATGAAAAAACACTTTATGCCATGGGCCCCTGAGGGACAACCTTCTGACTATGGATTAAGGGCTCTGGCCTGTGTCCATGTTAACCTCCCCAGAAGTAGTCATAATTACTACCCATTCCAGACCCTCCTTTGCCCCACTACTGCTCCATCTGCCTGACCGGAGGTCACGAGGAAATGCCTGGAACCCTCAAGTCTGTCACAGTATCAAAGGCTAACGATCATCCATTCCCAGACTTGAGCACGTTGGTCTTTTGCAAGGATGTCGGAAATTGAGTGAGCCATCCAGGGATGCACTTGTTTTGACGTTATGTACTTTTGGAGAGCAAGCAGAGCCCTGCTTCTGGACTCTATGCACAAAATGCGGAGTAGACAATGTTACTGGCTAAGAAGTAGTTCAAACACAGTTTGGTCACCCTCCTGTGGTGGAAAAGTAGCTTGCCTGCTGATTGGTCCTCACCTGCCATTCAGGACACCTGGACTACACAGCAGTGTGACCGAGAAATTCACCAGGCAGGCGACTAAAGTAATTTGGATGAGCGGAGATCAGCCATTCCAATTGTATTAAGCCCCAATGTTCAACTATGTTAGGTCATGGCCAGGGCCGATCCTAGGGTTACGAACGCCTGGGTACAGGTTTTTGTTTTGGCGCTCCCAGGTGGGCGTGTTTAACTAACTCCTCCCCTTTAAAATATCTGTTCCAGACATGTCCATTTAATTTTTTTGGGGGGTAGAACAAACATGTCAGCTGTCAGCTGACATCCGGCTCTCCGAGTATCCAGAAGTCTTGCAACATGACGTGGCAGAGCATGTACCCATCGTGCTGCGCTCAGCCCTAGGACCTGAGGCCCACACCTCAAGGTGCTTTTAGGAAAAGAGCTCCCTGAATTGTGCCTCTGCTTTATTGTGTCTGGGTGCGGTGCACCCCTTGCACCCGCCCAGGATCGGCCCACTCCGTGACCTAAATCTGTTTATCCCCACTTCTCCCCTCCATGTCCTTGTGTTTATGTTACACTGTGGTTCCCTGTTATGCCCCATTCACCCAGAAGTTATAGCTTTAGCAGACCAGATCTTTATCCCAGCAGAACAGCCACCTAAGCAGCTAACCCAAATAAAAGCCCAGTTGCTTGGGGCTCTCGCCTCCGCGGACACAATCGGCTACGTTGGCGCTTCTCCCACTCATCACTCAGACTAAGCTCCCACCCCATGTATGGATGGGAATGTTGCTCCAGTTGCTATTGGTGACTACATTCGTCACCTTTGGTATCCATAGGTGGCGAATGTAGGCTATCTTGGAGGCCGCGTCGTCCAGATATTCATTGGCTGCAGAGCTAAAGGACTGTCACAAGGTTTGTGACCACTTCTCATTGTATGTGATTGGTGCTCCTTTTGCATGTTTTGTCCTGATTGGTGTCTTCTGTTTTAGGCAACAAATTAAATCAGGAAATATATTGTTTTAACACTAATGTATTTAATTTTTTTGTTTCATTATCAAGTCCGTGTTCAGTATAACTGTTATGCTGTTTTGACCACAAAAGGTTCCCAGCTATACTTGATAGCAATAGTCTCGCCTATTTATTGTATACAAAAAGCATAGTTCCAGGGCCTGACTGCCTATTGTCAATCCTTATAGCTATCCTGAAAAGAATCTGGCCTAGACACTTGTAGTTAATCTTTGTAATAACTATATAGAAGCCAACGTAAATTACTGCTGTCAGACATTGAATTCCATGGAATAAAAAAGCATTAAAAAATCAATTAATTCCCAGTGTCTCTGTTTTACCCTATTTTATTATGTTCTTTACTTGTTACCTTATACAATCTGATTGTAAGCCTATGAAAGCAAAATCTATCCTTTGGTTCTTTTTTCGGAAAAGAGTGCACAGCCGTATCTGATATGGATATATCGGATATGGCTAAAGAATATAGACCTTAAATAAAAAAAGAGTGTGTACTTTTCCATGCTTTCTTTAAGAGACCAACCTGATACTTCATCAGAGATCGGATAAGAAGCTTCATAGTGATAAACCTTGACATCTTTTTCTTAAACAGCCTTGTGGTTTCAAACTTACCGATCTCTTTTTCATTAACAATGAATCTGTATCACTTTACTGGGAAAAAATGCAAAGGTAATTTAATTTGATATTTATCTATGAATAGATTTTATAAAGTGACAATTTGGGGAAATTATCTGTTCCCAGAGAAAGTGATAATCCCTACTACCACATAAAACACATTCAGCTGCAGAAGTAACTCTTAGAGAAAAAGAAGAACTTTATGGAATACAAGATGTGTCAATAGATCATGTTAAATACAAAGTAATTTGACAGTTTGTAGCAAATGCTTATCAGCAAAAAAACATATCCAGCCTTATATTATCTAGATGGCAATTTCTATGCAGGTTATGTTAATATGTTAATAAAGTTTAGTAGTTCTTTAATAAATAATTTTGTAGTTCAGCTGACAATAATATGTTCTTATGTGTCCATCCTTTGTGTTTATCCAGAATTATTTCATTGTAATTTCGAGCAATACCACATTTTGTTTAATTATTAAGAGTACAGATTTTAGTCAAAAGCAAGTATATAACTTACTACAAATCTAAAAAAAAAAAACTTTCTTTTCACCACCGTAGGAGACTGTGAATATATTGTATTGATATATATTACACCTTTTAATCCCTAGTTTATTAACACTGCAAAGATGAATCCATGTATAACTAACAAGTAACAGCATCAACTGTGAAATCTCTTTACTCACATTATTGCAGGTTAGGATCCTGGCATAGTTGGTGCAGTCCTTGATTTTTCCAAAGTGGATAAAATGAGTGCAATTAAAGTTAAAAATGAATTAAAAATTAATTATAGTAAAATCTCTAGGATGTACATGCACGTGATAGAATGCTATTACACCTCTGCATATGTGAATTCTGAAATTGAATCAGCTTATTATAGTTAAATGTGTTGGTAAAGGGGTTGAAAAAAACTGTATTTACTGTATATAAGCACTGAACAGTGCTCATGTGCCAACTGTGCAGACTCCCTCTTCCATTGGTCAGAACACCCTTGTTGAAGAAAATGCTGACTCCCAATATGTTCATAAAAAAAAATTAAGTTTACCCTACTTTTTTTTTAAAAGTACTTTACATTTTTTACATATTGATGATTATTTTTCATTAAATAAATCTGTACTTATTGTACAGATTTGGGAATGGGGATGGTTGAAGAGCAGTCCTATAGCAAAACATCATTATATTCTTGTTCATAAAAGGGAAAACCATGGTTTTTAAAGAACATTTCAAGAGCATACTTACTTACTAAAAAGTATAGATTATTTATAGAAGAGTCAATTATTTATAGATGAACAATATAATAGCACACGGAGTGCTAGATTGTAAGCTTGCAAGCAGGACACTCTACCTCCTTTATCAGTCTGTTTCTGTTCATCTAACATAGCATATAGTTGGCGCTATAGAAATGCTAATGCAATGGTAACAGGGGTGCTGCTAGGTCTCCAAAAGAACTGGGGCTATGGCACTGAGCAATTGGTATATCTAATATAAGCAATACATAGAATGATTTAGATGATGATGGCAATGAGCAATATGTATATATATATATATATATCTTTGGCCCCAGCCTCTCAGTGCCATCCCTGCCCCAAGTCCCTTAGTGCCATCTTTTCCACAGCCTCTCAATGCTATCTCTGACCCCAGTCTCTTAGTGCAATCTCTGCCCCATACTCTCAATACCATCTCTGCCCAGCCTCTTAGAGCCATCTCCAACCCCAGCCTCTCAGTGCAATCCCCAGCTTCTCATTGCCATCTCTGCCTTAAACACTGCCATCTTTGCCCCCAGCCTCTCAATTCCATCTCTACCCCCACACTCAGCACCATCTTAGCTCTCAGCCTCTCTGTGGCATCTTACCTTGTTCATGGTGATTTGCTTCCCACCTGGCCCGGACTGGCTATCGGGCACACCGGGCAAATGCCCGGTGGGCCGTGGTGGCCATGGGCCGAGGCCGGCAGGGGAGGTCCCAGCAGTGGCGTCCCCTGAATTAAAAAAAAATGCAGGGGACCAGTTCCGTGGCTGTGAGGGAAGCGTTGTGCGGCTGGAGGGGGGATCACAATGCTTCCCTCACAGCCACGGACCTTCAGAGCTTCCTGGCATATTACATGACATATTGGGGGCAATATCCTGGCATATTACATGGCATATTGGGGGCAATATCCTGGCATATTACATGGCATATTGGGGGCAATATCCTGGCATATTACATGGTATATTGGGGGCAATATCCTGGCATATTACATGGAATATTGGGGGCAATATCCTGGCATATTACATGGCATATTGGGGGCAAAATCCTGGAATATTAAATGACATATTGGGGGCAAAATCCTGGAATATTAAATGGCATATTGGGGGCAAAATCCTGGCATATTGAGAGCAAAATCCTGGAATATTAAATGACATATTGGGGGCAATATCCTGGCATATTAAATGGCATATTGGGGGCAAAATCCTGTCATATTGAGAGCAAAATCCTGGAATATTAAATGACATATTGGGGGCAATATCCTGGCATATTAAATGGCATATTGGGGGCAAAATCCTGGCATATTGAATGGCTAAATCATGGCATATCGAGGGGTTAAATACTGGCATATTTTAATTGGCAAAGTGATGCTGTGGCATGGTCTGTGGGGCAAAATAACATGTACGTACTATGTGGAAAGTGACACTGGCTAGTTCTGTGGGGCAAAGTGACACTGTGGCATGCCAAACCGTGTAGGTGCCATATGAGTGCAAGCCAAGTGCTGTGGGTGCAATATAGGTGGATGGCAAGTTCTGTGGGTACTGTAGGGTGCTGTGTTAAGTCCTGTAGGTGCAATGTGGGTGCAGAGGAAGGGAAAAAAATATAGTAATGCAATTTTTCAATAACATTTTTATTAAATACAATATTAAATAATTCAAATAAGTAGAAATGCAACTAGTTATAGAGAGATGTCTGTGTTTATAGATATGTATTGTTCTCGAATTGTACAATTGTCCTCTTGTGGGGCTCCTGTGTGTTGCATTATTAATGGCTGTCCCATGTGTGGCATATTTATTGGGCCCCATGCGTGGCATAATTAAGGGGCTCTTTTGTGTGGCATAATTATGGGGCGCTTGTGTGTGTGGCATAATTAAGGGGCGCTTGTGTGTGTGGCATAATTGAGGGGCGCCTGTGTGTGTGTGGCATAATTAATTGGGCTCCAAGTTGAGGCATAAATAATGGGTCTCTGATGTGGCATAATTTATGGGGCTCCTGTATGTGGCATAGTTATGGGCTCCTGTATGTGGCATAGTTATGAGCTCTTATATGTGGCATAGTTATGGGGCTCCATACTGCACCCCTAAACACATTACATTCCAGACACACACTAGATCCCTTACCCAACTCTGGATCATCTACACACATACACACACTAGATCCCTATATACACTCTGAAACCGTTATAAACACACACTCACTAGATCTTCTATACACATTCTGGGTCCTTCAAACACACACTAGACTCATATATATATGTATATATACACACACTAGATTCCTTGTAAGCAAACACATACTACACCCCTAAACACACACTACATCTATATATACACACACACACTATAGCCTGTATGCACACACTTGCTGTATCCCCTATACACACATTCTCTACAGCCCCTAGCCACATATGCTTCACATTACACCACAAACACAACACAACTAAAACCGACCTTATTACACAATACCACACCACAATCAGCTCACTCTACACACAAGCAATCCCACAAGCAGGCTCCAAACACATGCTCAATACTCTTTCCTGGCATTTTTGTCTCCTGGTATCCATTTATAGAGACACCAGAGACAAGTTGCAAGGAAACACAGTGCAAGCATGTTATTAAATTTGCTTGCACTGTGCAGAACAAATACAGGACTTTTTTCTCATGCTAGAGCTCTTCAGCAGAGCTATGCGCATGGTCTGCCCTGGAAGAGCATTGAACCAACATGCTCACTTTGAGAGGGAGCGTGTTTGTCATTGGTGATGACAAAACACACCTCCTCTGCCCCGCCCCCTTCTTAGTGGGCCGCTGGGATAAAAAATTGCCCGGGCCGAATTTTTCTCCCAGTCCGGCCCTGCTTCCCACTGTGTGATACATGCAGAAGTGAACTAGGTGCTGGATTTGACTCATATCGAGCGACACCTAGCACCGCAACAGCTGTAAGGTTGCAGAGGGGAATACATCTGTGCTAAATGAGGCATATATCTTCTTTCTCATGGCCGTGATCCACAGCAGCCCTAGGGTAGGTGTCCTACCAGGAACCATCCTGGTGTCCCGCTAAGCCACAATGCAATCCTGTGATACATTCCCCCAATGTATTTCAATTTCTCCTACTTTCAGAACCAATAAGAACAAACATAAGTACTACAAATCAACAACAAATTGTTCACCTTTTAAAATCCAAATTCAGACTCATTTTTGATTCAATGAACATTTAGTTTGAAAGTGCTCCATATTTCTCCTGATATTCTGTGTTACAACAGATTTGGTTGAACTTCCCAGGGGAACAATGAAGCCTTCTACATCTGTATCTTTAAAGTAGTGAGAAGCAATGTATTGTGTTTAACTGTATTCTCACAAAAATTAATGCACACTAAACAGTGAGATTAAATCAACCTTTCCATGACCCATGCTAAACTAACTCCATGTGTGATAGTGGAAAGATAAAAAATATAATATTCATAGATCTGGAGTTGTCACTGCTGTGCAATATTTTGATATATTATCCCCAGTTGTTAGATTGTTAGATAAACTGCATAATTCACATGTGAGGAAGCCACATGTAACATCAGAACAACATATTACCTATTGCATGAATATTCTATGATTTCCATTAAATCAGGACACATTTTTTAATGTGCTGGATTACTTTTTTTTATATTTTATCTATTTGTATAATGTATTGTAAAAAATAAATCTATGCATGCTGGATGTTTGGGACTATACCACATTTTTTTAGGCATTTGTTTGTTAGACTAAACACTTTTCCTTGTTCAAACCGAACAGTGTTTATAGAATCTTTGTTATTTACCTGATGCTTTATGTATATTTAGTATAAGTTCACGTTTATGTGCATATCACTTTTATATTTCTGTCACTTGGGTCTATTCACAAAAATTTGAGATTATCTCGTGGATGTCGACTTTGGAGGTCTACTTTCAGTTTGAGACTATGGCCTTATTTATCAAGACAAAACTGGTGCTATTTCAGGAAAAAGTGCTAAAATAGTAGTAATAACCATGGAAACCAATGGAATTCTATAGCAGTTTCATCCGAACAGGGCCGGCCTTAGGGGTGTGCAACCTGTGGGATTGCACAGGGCGACACACCCCAGAGGGTACCGCCACTGCCGCCTCCTACAACACAGCGTGTGGGGAGATCTCAGAGGCACTGGTCGGGGAAATCTCCCTGCACCAGCCCTCTCGATGTGAATACAAGTGGCAATCCGCCGCCACTACCGCCTCCTCCATCGCCGGATGCCCGGATCTCAATAGAGTATAAGTGACGGCGCCCAGCGTCGTGACGTCATGTTATGAGTCACAAAGCTGGATAGGTCATGTGACAAATGTATCACTTTATCACTGAAATAGCACCTTTTTTTTTGCCCTGATAAATCTAGCCCTAAATCAAATTCAGCACCTGAGTTTGACTTAGAAATTAGACATGTGCATTCGTTTTCGGACCAATGCATTTTCGGCCGAAAATAGCATTTTCGTCCATATGTCCGAAAAACGAATAACGAAAATGCTAAACTAACGAAAGACGAATGAACGAATGGTTACTAAACGAAAATCATTCGTCCATTCGTGCTATTGGCATTCTATAAACCGAAATAGATTCGGTTTATAGAATACCAATAGCATTACATATACATTCCATAAACCGACATAATGAACAACTTTCGGTTTATGGAATGCATGTAATACTATTGGCTTTCTATAAACTGAACTAGAGTCCCCATTCATAAGAATTTCTTATGAATGGGAACTTTAGTTTGGTTAATAGAAAGCCAATAGTATTACATGTATTCTATAAGCTGAAAGTCTATAAACCGAAGGTCTTTCGGTTTATAGAATACATGTAATTCTATGTATTCTATAAGCCGAAAGTCTATAAACCGAAGGTCGTTCGGTTTATAGACTTTCGGTTTATAGAATACATGTAATTCTATGTATTCAAAAACCGAAAGTCTATAAACCGAACGACCTTCGGTTTATAGACTTTCGGCTTATAGAATACGTGTGGTACTATTGCCTTTCTATAAACCGAACGAGAGCCCCATTCATAAGAAATTCTTATGAATGAAGTCCCCATTCATAAGAATTTCTTATGAATGGGGCTCTCGTTCGGTTTATAGAAAGCCAATAGTATTACACGTATTCTATAAGCCGAAAGTCTATAAACCGAAGGTAATTCGGTTTATAGACTTTCGGTTTATAGAATACATAGAATTACATGTATTCTATAAACCGAAAGTCTATAAACCAAATGACCTTTGGTTTATAGACTTTCGGCTTTTAGAAGACGTGTAATACTATTGCCTTTCTATAAACCGAACGAGAGCCCCATTCATAAGAAATTCTTGTTAATGGGGCTCTCGTTCGGTTTATAGAAAGCCAATAGTATTACACGTATTCTATAAGCCGAAATGATTCATGAATATTCATGAGCCCAGTTAAAGGGCTATTTATTAAATTAACCCCTCCCTTGCCAATTGATCAGAGGTGTGTCCTGATCAATTGGTAGTATAGTTAAACAGTCATTTCACAGGTTAACCTTTACCTGTGATAGTGCCTTGTGTGCCTCACTAGCGTTTTGACTCCTGATTGACTCCGTTTATCTGTTGTTGACCCGGTTCGTCCCTGTATACTCCTTATATCTCTATCCGTTTGTTCCTGCATTCCTGATTATTCTGTGTATGACCCTGCTGTTCCTGACTATTCTCCGTCCGCTGCCTGCCTCGATTCTGCTAGTGACCTGATTATCTGTATATCTCCATTCCGTGACCCGGCCTGTTTCCTGACTCTCCGTTTGCCTGTCTTCCTGTATGATCCTATACGAGCTCCACTTGCTGAGTATCCGGTAGTAAGTGTTTCAGCAAAGTTCTTGGTGACATACCACCGGCGGCTCAACCAAGGGTGTGTAGTCATTAAGGTGAAGACCAATACTTGCTACCTACGGTACTTAGTGAGTGTCCCTGTAGCACTTGTGGTCCATCTCCTGAACAAGACCGTTACAGTGTGGCAGTGTGTATAAGGGTGTCTGTGTAAATGTATGTATGTGTGTATGGAGTAAAATGGAAAATTGGCTGTGGCATATTAATGGGCACACTAACATTGGTATATAAATGGGCAAACTGGCTGTGGCATATCAATGGGCAAACTGGCTGTGGCATATTAATGGGCAACCTGGCTGTGGCAAATTAATGGACAAATCGTGGAATATTTTAATAGACAAACCAACAGTGGCATATTTTAATGGGCAAACTGTGGCATTTTAAATGGGCAAACTGGCTGTTGCATATGTTAATGGCAAAGTAACTGTAGCATGTTAACGGGTACCTGATTGTGGCTCATTTTACTTGGCAAATGATGCTGTGGGATCTTCTGTAGGGCAAAATTAAATGTACCAGGGGGGAAAGTGATACTGTGGCATGTGCTAGAGACCCTAGGTACACCTCTGCAAATTGGCTGCCCATGTGCTGCTTTACTGCCCCTCAAAGCCAACTCTGCAGATCGGTGCCCTGCTTTCCCTCAGTCAGTGCTTTCTGCTCTTTCCGTGCACAGTGATAACTCACTGCATTGGAACATAATGCTCACCACTATGTGCAGGGGGAGATCAAGGCAGTGCTAATTGAGTTCTGAGATGAAGTCAGGAGAGGCATGGAAAAGGAACATGGGAAGAGACAAATACATAGTGGGTAGGAGGTATAGGAGAACAATATGGGGGAGAGATAGGCATGAGGGTATGGGAAGAGAGAGACGAACATGAGAGTATGGGAAGAGAGAGACAGACAGGAGGGTATGAGGAGAGAGGGAGATGGACATGGGGATATGGGGAGAGAGAGAGAGAGATGGACATGAGGGTATTGGGAGAGAGATGGACATGAGGGCATGGGGAGAGAGAGAGGTGAACATGAGGGTATGGGGAGAGAGAGACTCATGAGTGACTGACAGGGTGAGCATGGTGGAATATTATTTATCGCTCCTTGTGTACTGGTTGGACATAATGGGAACGGTAGTTAAAACTCATTCTGCTAGCCAGCAAAAAGTCTCCCATGTTGCTGGCTGAGCATCATAGAAAGAAATAAAATCACTACACAGTATTATGGTCAAATATATATTTTTATTAAAAATTAAAGTTTGTGTTGGTCCTTTACATCAAAATAAAGTTTTTGCTCTCCTCCCCCTCTCCACAATAATGAAATGGGCATGTCTGGAACAGACATGTCTAAATGGGAGGCGTTAGTAATATAACCACGCCCACCTGGGGCGCCAAAAGAAAACCTGCACCCGTGACCGGCCTTGAGAAATTAAATATAACTAGGAAATGGAATCAACCCAAATAAACTTAGATAAAGTTGTAAAGAACAGAATTTAAGCACTTGTATGCCTATCATTGTTAATATGGTATTGTCTTTTAAATGTAGTTATGTTTATGTTGTTTGTATATGAAAATATTTGGAAAAATAAAAGTTAAAATAAAAAGTTGGGAGATATGTAATAGTCGTGTGAATGAAAGTGATCCGAGGACTACATAATTTTTTGATGTGCATGTTAGTTACACTTATCAATAATATTTTTTTTATTTGATTTAAGTGGACAATCTACAGACAGAAGATCTTTTGTTCCCTGATGATTCATATTACCATTCTGGTATGTTGTAGCATTTACATTATGGCCAGTTGATAAATAAAAACTACATATATTGGTACCAATAATTAGGAAAGAAGTGCACACAGTCTTTGTAATTTCACCACAAATCAGCAAGCTTAAGCTAAACTTGTAACTAACTAAAGCATAATCTCCTCTGTTAATGGAGTAGCACACAACATATGTGAACGTATATCAAATATATCCTTCTTACAATCATACAAAATACATAAAAAAGTTGAAAAAAAAAAGACACTGACAGAGAAGGCTAATCAGACTGCAGTCTATATCCCACGTCTGTTCCTTATTCTTTTAAATTGCATTTTATTGTATTTGTCAGCGGAGTAGATGCACTGACCAATTTCCCAAGAGCCCAGTACAGCAACTAACAGATAGAAGTAATTAAGTTAAAACTGGTTAGAATTTATGAGTGGCCTTATTAATATAGATGGAATTTGTGAGATGATCCCACTTACTTAAATACCGTGAGATCTTGTGTGAAATTCCTTTTTCTTCCTGCCCAAGAAAGCACTGTGTAATTTCAAAGCAGGTAATTTTTAGGCAAAGGCAGTACCATACTGAGTACAGTATGTCTAGTATTGTTCACAAGAGAAAACACATATTTCAGATGCTATATATTTTCATATTACATTACAAGTTGGTGAGATAGCTCAGTGAGTTAATGTAGAATCTGTTCAACCCTTGGCTCCACATTTTATTATTAATGTATGGATTTGAAAAAAATGATGTCCATCCATTATATTGCTGCTGGACCTTTAAGATGTTTATAAAAAAGCACAGTTAGATCTAAAGGGATACACCAGTATCTATTTTCACTTGCATTAATTTCACATGAACTCTAGGGTACTTAACAACTAGGGTTGCAACACAGTTAGCCCGAGACCAATGCTAAGTCTATGAAGGTGGCTGCATGGCTGGCATTTTTTGGAAGAAAATGTGGCACTCCTATAAATAACATCAGAATTGACTTTATTTTAGGTTTCCAGTCTCTCTATTCTTCTGAACAGGTCCCAATATTTGAGCAGTGCACATGCTCGCTTCTATTTCCAAATCGTGCCACACAAGTGGAGTAGCCAGTTTAAAAACAAGCAAAAAACACAACAGTACTCGCTGAGTACTTTACTGTGCATTAAGTGTAGCGTAGTTAAGTTCTGACTGTACTAATTCCCCTTTCACTTTAATAAAATATTTTTTTTCATGTGTCAAAAATCCATATAACTTCCTGTTAAAAATTAATTGTATGTATTGTGCAATGAGTTACTTTCCCTACTAGAAGCAGCATCCAAGAGCTATGAGTGAAATATGAGAGACAATGCAGTGGTTTTATGAATGCTTTAATCCTATGATATGGGTAACTGCAAAAAGATAAGATTATTAGTGTAATAGGATGTCACGCATGCACTACACTTCATTGATAGTCTATATGATTTACATCCAGTAGTGCGATTCAAAAATGTTAGCAACTACTTATCTTTGTATATAAAGCCAATCTGCAACAGTAAATGCATAACCTTTGTATATGAAGCCAACTGACAGCAGTAAATGCTTAATCATTGTATATGAAGACAATTTTAAGCAGTAAATACATTGTCTTTGTATATGAAGCAGATCTGCAGCAGTAAATGTATAATCTTTGTAGATAAAGCTAATCTGCAACAGTATATGCATTTACTTTGTATATTGAGCCAGTCTGTAGCAGTAAAAACATAATCTTTGTATGTAAAGCCAATCTGCAGCAATAAAAGCATAATATTTGTGTATTAAGCCAATCAACAGTAATTGCATAATCATTTTGCTGTGCGAGCTCATCATCCAGCTCACAGTCGAGGAATTGTTGCATTTAATGAGCATATGGCCATACCACCAGTTCAGAGCAGGATTAGCAGACTGCAGCACACACAAAAGTTGGTAAAAACAAACACAAGGTAAAATGGCAAGCAAGGGATCAGGACAGGGAGGGGACCAGGGCAGTGGTAGAAGGAGAAGGGGGGAGGCAAAGCCGCCAAGATACCAGCAGAGTTTCTCAGTGGAGGAGATCATTGTTACATAAACAGTGCCAACACTACAACCAGTTGATAGGGGTAGAAGCTAAGGGATCAAGCCAGAGGAAGAAGAATGAACTATGGCAGCAGATTGTGAATGCTGCCAATGCAGTTAGTGGTCTGAGGAGGTCTGAGTAGGTAGTGAAGAAAAGGTTAGTGCATTTAAAATACTCATTCACCCTAGGCTGCATATATCACCATGAACTCAACCCTTTAGCTCATGTAACACATGTATTAGTGGTGTCACTGATACCTATGAATGTACACTCACCGAGAATGGTGCATGTGGCTGCACATGTTAAACTAACTGATTCTGTAAAAAGCTTTGAGAACTGCAGAGACAAAGTTAGATTGTTATAAGTTAGTATTAGGAATGTCCATGTACCATAGTTCAGGATTCAGATGGCCATGCATGTGAACTGTACGGGAATGTGATGGCAATATTTTATATTGCAATGTCCTAAACATCTTTGTTTTCCTACATCTGTGGTTGGGACCAGCATGCCACCCAGGGCGATGAATCCCATTGGTAAAGATTATTTGGACACATCAGGAGCCCCTCCACAATCTGATGTCAATGATCCAATGACGGCATTCGAAGCTGCTGTCCATGGTCTGGCTGCAGGAGCACAGAGTTATGTCGAGATCAACAGCAGCTGTCCATGATGGTGGGCAATAAATAATGGTTCCATACCAAGTTGATGGAGATGGTGAAAGATTAGGTGGGTTAGTTGTCAGTTAGGTGGGTTAAGTTAGGTGTCAGGTGGGTTAGTTGTGGAGCAGGGGATGATCAGATTGATGCAGCAGCAGGAGAATTAAGCTGAACACTGCAACCTTATTTTGAAAAACAAGTTAGCTAAATTGGAAATACAGCATGTACTGCTGCGCCTTCTGCTATTCTCCCACCTTACATCTCTTCATCAGCACAGATGGTTGGAAATCAGTCTGGTGGGGGTAACCATGATAGTTGTATAAATTTGTACTGGAAGTGATATTAGGATATATATGTAGTCATGTCCTTGTGAAAAAAAAGCAGTGGTCTTTAAAGTTGAATTCTCCAACTCAGAATAGGATCATTAATATATCCATATCAGGCTATTATTCCTGAATCCGAATTCTATTCTGAGCTGATCATTGCATATTGGGTATTATCTGAAATTGTAAGCTTATTATAACGGAAATGTTCTGATCAGTTATTGAACAGTTCGAACGTCTAATTCAGAGTTAAAGTCCTGTATATTATCTAGCCATATTTCGGGGGAACGAATGTGGACTGCGTAAACACTTGAATTAGAAGCCCCTATGAAATTATTTTTAATATATAGCTACAGGAGAAATGTGAATAATTAGTAAAAATATTTATTAAATGTACATCATACAAAAAAATAAGCAAGGCAGAAATCCAACTTGAAGTCAGATGGAACACATTTGGCCCATGGAAGCGATTTGTAGTTCATCAGCTTGAGGTCCATATTTGGCTTAGATTATTTCCTCTTCAATGAATAGGTTCTTGATTTCATATTATTAAGAAAGCTGATGCTGCTATATCTTAAAAAAAGATTTGTCTTTGAACAATGCTGTGAGACAAATTATTATGTTGATCAGTTGTGACAGAAACAGGGTAATGGAAAGATGTTTGGTATCACAAGTATCCCCAATACCATTATAGCAAAAGCAGTCCATCCATCATGTATTTAAACGCTAAATAATATTTAAATTGGCTTTCAGTCTTAGCTTCCACCATAATTACTATCAAGGTGAGTGTCTGTTGGACAAGAGCATATATAATCTGTACTGGGAGAGGCTCTCCCACACCACTCACTGATGCTGGCAATTGATGGAACCTGAGAGGAGTTGTTAGGGTATATGAAAAAATCCTCCATAGACCAGGATGAAATCAAACACGTTGGAATGATGGATAATAAACTTTATTGGCACACAACACTGATATCAAAGTAATAAACATAAGGAAGCCTGTTTATATACCAGCATTGTATTCCTGTGGACTCCTTTGTGCAACTGGTTTGGCCCAAAGTACATCTAACAGATTTAGCTTAAAAACATAGCCCAACACGTTTTGTTCTACAGAATTTCATCATTTTTTTCATTTCTGCTGTGTTCACAAACCTATATGTGTATATTCATTCATAACATGTATACATTTGTTTGGTTGGTCACAATTCATTTGGGTGCATTGTTTCACATGATCGGTTGTTCGTATGAGTCTTATTTATGTTTTTGCAGTTGATTATGACTGTTCTGTTCACTGCGATCGCCAGTGATCCTAAAGAGGGAGAACTAAACAGCAAGACGTGAGCACACCCAGTTATATATAAAACTCTTATTCAGTAATATTGCAATGATTTAGGGAAAATGTTACATGAGCCAGGTGACTTAGTTAGTCATTAGCATTTTGATCTATTTACACCTAATCATAAGTTATTTATACAATCCTGAATCACCATTAGGGGAATTTCCTATTAAACAAAGGTTCCTTCAGAGTCTAAAATCACATGTTTCTCATCCCTTATTTTTGATTTCATCATGGGGCTTTCCCCACATAAATGAAAGAAGAAAACAAACCCTTACATAAATAAAAGATAAAAGATAAAACTACATAAATAGTTTTAAACAGACTCAACTTTAACATTGTGTATACTGTGGCTACAGAGAATAAAAAATTATGAAAAATGATCTATCCATTGTGTTAGCAAGACTGCAACATGTGTATAAAATAAGAGTAAAATATGGTTCAAATGTGTCTGCGGTGTCTCCTGCTTATGACTAGTGTTGAGCGAACCCGAACCGCACTGTTCGGGTTCGTACCGAACTTTACGTTTTTTTGGACCCCGAACACGGACATTTCACTCTATGTCCGTGTTGGAGTTCGGGGTTCGGCCATTACATTGAACGTAATGCTATTGGCTTTCAATAAACCGAACTAGATTCCCCATTCATAAGAATTTCTTATGAATGGGGACTCTAGTTCGGTTTATAGAAAACCAATTGCATTACATGTATTCCATAAGCCGAAAGTCTATAAACCGAACGACATTCGGTTTATAGACTTTCGGTTTATAGAATACATGTAATACTATTGGCTTTCTATAAACCGAACTAGAGTCCCCATTCATGAGAATTTCCGGACTTTTTTCAAAGTTCGGCCGAACATCCAGGTGTCCGCTCAACTCTATCCATCACCTTTTGGCTTGATATACAAATTACACATTTCCCATTAAAAAGTAGGTTACTTGCATTTCAATCCACAGGTGGAGTCATAAACAGGAGGCACCATAGACACTTTTAAAACATATTTGTCTCTTATTTTATTCCTTTTACATTCACAGTATGAGCAAAGTTTAGGGTGGCAGGGTCCCTTTAATGGAACAATACCACAAAAAGGAAAGCTAAGCACACAAAGGATAAGGTGAATGGCCTCTCTAAATATCATTTGTCAACCTGTTCGACCAAGGTCATAGTAATCAATGGAATGAATATTACTAAAAAGAAATAGAAATGTTGACGATTTTAATGTCACTAATACATCTATCTAATCTTTTTTAGACATATCACTAATACAAATTAACCTTTTGAGTGCCAGAGAGGTTAGCATTATTTGCAACGCATTGCATGTCCCATTTGCATTCATTGGATGATTACTGTGAATGGGTTCTATTGTACCCATCTCACATTATCTGATTGGTTGATCTCATGAAGTTCCTTCTCTGGATATTAGACACTACAATGACATGTATGAACCTAGATAGTGCAAGATACAATTCTATTATTCCAAAAGCACTCTTGCACGTATCCAATTTCTTCTTCTTCTTAACATGTGATCACTGCTGCATATGTGACTTTTGAACAAGAACAAGTTGATTCAGAGAATTACACCATAATTTATGGTAACTATTTCTGTTCCTGTTATTGTAATTTGTAGCACTTAACATTCTCTAATGAATTGTTTTGAGGCCATCCACATAGGTGGTGTGAGGACACCATGTCAAGCTTCCTAACTGTGCTCGTACATTTAACATATCACAGGATTACCTCTCAGTACAAATCTATCTTTTATTTAATCAGGCAAAACCAATGTGGATGGAAATAGTTTCTATGAAAAATTGACTGTCAAACTAAAAAAGAACACTATGAGTATGTAAGTGAGAAATCTGGTAGAGCAAATCAGATAATGAATTTTGCAGAGGCAGTCTCTTGGCATTGGACAAATTAGAAGACATTAGTGTTTTTATTATTTTCTCCTTGCCTTGAATGCTTTCTTAATGTACTTTTTTCTGTCAAATTTGATTAGTGACCAAGCATAACAGGTAATTCAATCACTAGATTTGGAGCCATATTGCCTTTTTATCTAAACCACCTGGGGGGAAATGACCTGTCTTGACCAAAGCACTGAATATACAGTTGTCAACAGTAATTTTTTTGGAAAAAGGCATTTGGCCCTCCACGTTCATGCATTGTAACCATGTAAACCACATGTAAGTAATATTGAGCAAAAATACAAATGCATTATTTTGAAAAAAAAAGTGTGATATATTTTAAGGGATAATGTTTACGCTGGAGCCTTTACTTTCTCTAGGACAAGTAAATGTTAGACAATGACATAGACTGAGTTTCACCACTGTATTGTTTTACCATACAAACACAATCAAATTCACTAAAATGTAACTGAAATACTGTTTTTCACGTAACTCAAAGCTTTCTCTCCTTTTGCATTTGACAACTGCTGAAGACCAAATAAATCTGAGCTTTTGTTATGGGCAGGCTGAAATGGCCAATTGGGTCGTACCTGTAATCTATTGGGTCTGTTGGGTGTTACCTGCAATCTATGTTTATATTAGCCAGGGGCATCCAAGTTTTTTAGGAAGTGAGTCACATGTGCAGAAAATATATATGTGTATTGAACTGAATTAAACTATTTTTATATACATGAAGTAGAATATCTTGTTAGCCAAAGAAAATACGTTTGGTTATTTAGCGGTAATACAAAAGCTGTCCAAAAGTGTGAGACTCAACTAGGCTAGTCTATCCTGTAACTGGTCTCTCCCGTTTCTTTGAGCACATTTGCATTTCTGCTAACTGCTTGCGATTAAGTTTCTTACTTCCTTTCTGTTCTATTCTTTTTCCAGAACCTGTCCATTACCTGTTCCAGGGTCTGACCAATTATTGTCTGGCTTTCATTTGTACTTTGCATAAATTCCTTTCCTGCTTATTTAATGTGCCACATCCTGGTATGTTTGTTTACAGATTAAACTAAAACCACATGTTTACCATCCATTGAAGGTCCTGCTGTTAGCCCTGTCCTTTATGTCTATCTCCTTTACTCTCCTGCCCTGTTCCTTGTGGTTTGGCTTGCCTCCTCAGCCTACAGCCTTATTCCTATGTTACCTGTGGTTCCATCTCCCAAGCCTAGCTCTGAGATCCTTCAGTGTTTGGCCAAACTATCACCTTCTTTTGACTGGATACCACAGGCAATACAGCTTCCTTCTGGTGCCGAAATGCGCCTTGCATGTTGACAAGAGGTGGGCATGTCCTTACTGTTGTTCAACCTGCACAATCGACATGTGCGCAATGTATGAAGCAGAATCAAAGGAGTCTGTGTTATCTATACTCAATATGTAGATTTCGGTGGTATCAACGCTTGTTGCACAGGTGCAGTCTATGTATAAAAAATAAGGTGCTGAAAAGTACCTGATTTGTGTCGGGGTTTATTAAGTCCACATTTAGAAGTACCGTATTTGCTCGAATATAAGACGACCCTGATTATAAGATGACCCCCCAAACTTTGGATATTCCATTAGGAAAAAAAAATAAAAGCCTGAATATAAGACTACCCTATAGGAAAAAAGTTCAACTTGTATATATTCACATGTAAATAGCTTTTTTAATAAAAAATTATGATATCAAAAAATGCATTTCTTGTTTTTATTTCCTTTTATGTGCCAATGCTGTCTCTCTCTTTCCCTTGCCCCCAGCTTTATCTCTCTCTCCCCCCTTAGTGTGGTCTCTCTCTCCCCCTCCCTCCACGTATCGTGCAGACATTCCCCGGCTGCCCGATTCTCCCTGGTGGAAGGACCCCGACTTCATCATAGAAGTCCCGGCGGTCGTACCGGGTGGCAGCAACTAGTGTGTGTGTAGAGGATAGAGGGGGTAAAATCAGGGAGAGATGATCCTAGAGCGCAGCATATCATAAGAACAGAATAAAAAGATAAAAGATAACAGTTCCAGAAGGATCTGATCTTATCTTTGATCTTTTTATTCACTTATTATAACAGGAATAGATTGCAATCCTTCTCTTTGGGACAATGGTCCTGTCAACTGTCAAAGTTAACTGAATCTTCATAAAGTGGTGAATATAAAGATTATTTTTCAACATACCAAAATATAATCTAGAATTTAGGGTATTCCTTGCGGTATCAAATAATCTGGCAAAGTAGATTTTGTTTGATATTTGGTTTGGACTAATAGGGCCAGACTTTGGGGTGCAACATCGAGAGGGTACAAGTGGCACTGGCTCACCAGCCCATCCCATATAGGAGGAGAGGCAGCTAAATGTCTATGTGCTGCACAGGTGTACAGACTTTCTCTCAGGCTAAGTCGTGTGCTCTCTGCGTATCTGGGTACGTCTGAGTGTAGGGGGTCGCATGATCTGCTGGAATTCACAATCCATAGATATGTGGGGAATATGAGAGGTGACATGAAAGTATGCCTGTGCACCTGGGAAACACACAGACATTTAGCTGCCCACCACTAGACCCCAGGGAAGTCCAGGAAGATGCAATCTGAGTTCTGACTTGGGCAAGCCATGTGTGTGCAATCTGGATGCTGGGATAAATCCTATGAGTGCTAAGGTTTTTGCTGTGTGTCTGTAATCTGGGTGCTGGCGCAAGCCATGTGTGTACAATCTGTGTGCTGGGAAATATTCACAAATTTACTGATCTGCACTTTTAGTGGCCAAGTACCTGTGGAAAGTGTTGTAATTGTAAGTCAGGTGTTGGGAAAATCATAAGTAATTATGTGCTCCTGAAAAGATACCAATGAAAATCCAAGAAAGTATAGGTCATCAGTGCCAATGAGTATAACATACACTGAGATGTGACAAATCTAAGCTTAACACATTTTATGCCTGTTGGTGCTAACTGCTGTGTAAGTCCTGTAGATGTGACCTGGGTGCCTTGGCAAGACCTTTGGATGCAATATGGGTGCTGGGGCATGTCCTGTATTTGCAATCTAGGTGCTGGGAAAATCATGCGGGAGCAATATAGCTGCTCTGGCAAGACCCATGGGTGTAATGTGGGTGCTGTGGCAAGTTATGTGGGTTCAATCAAGTGCTGTGGGAGCAATAATGAAAGGATGGCAGGAGAAATGGAGTGAAGCTGGCAAGAGGAAGGAAATAAAATTAAGAAATGCATTTTTGCAAAAAATGTTTTAGTATCTGATAACTATACCTTACCACTACCTGACAAAGCAGTAAATAAATCACATTACAAAGACTGATGCAGATTTGATAGTTCCACGGTACAAGCTGTTGATGCTTATAACCCATGCCCAGACTGGGAATAAAAACCAACCCTGGAAATAATTGTAAACTATATCAGGGCAATGTGTGGGATATAGACTTGTGTATATACTGGGTGGATATACTGACTCACCCCAGCATCCAGACAGACTGTCCTACTGGTAGGCCGCCCATACTGTGGCCGCATTAAGAATGCAGCCACTTTAATGAATTCAGCAACTTTAGGAAGTTCGGCTGCAGCCAAATTGTCAGAGCCAGTGCTACCATTACTAGTCAAATGAGCAGATCACCTTAGCTGGGGCTGCCAAATGCTGCTGCTGGCCGCCCTGTTTTTTTCTTCTTCTCCATGGTGCTACAACCTGCATGTTGCCTCCTCAGCCAGAGCAGCTTAGAATAAACTACTGGACTGCTGGGTAAGGCCTGTGCATGCAAGTTTGTGCTGGGGCAAATATTAGGAGCACAATATGGGCACTGGGAAACTTTGTTTTATTTTAAGTGAGTGTCAGAGTGTTTAAGTGTGTGTGTGTGAGTGGCAAAGGGTGTGCAAGTGTGAGTGGCAGAGTGTGTAAGAGTGTGAGTGGCACAGTGTGTAAGTGAGTGTCTAAATGTGTGAGTGGAAGAGTGTGAAAGTGGGAGTGGCAGAGTGTGTGAGTGTATAAGTGAGTGGCTAAGTGTGTGAGAGGCAGGGTGTGTAAGTGTGAGTGGAAGAGTGTGTGAGTGGCAGAGTATGTGAGTGAGTGGCTGAGTGTGTGAGAGGCAGAGTGTGTGTGAGAGTGGTAGAGTATGTGTGTGTGTGTGTGTGTGTGTGTGTGTGTAAGTGTGAGTGGCAGAGTGTATAAGTGTGTGATTGACAGAATGTGTAAGTCTATGAGTGACACAGTGTGTCTCTCCTCGTGTGTATGTGTGACTGTGCATGTGAGAAACTGTGTATTTGTTTCTGAGGGTAGGCTCAGGAAAGGGTGGCAAAATATGTGAAGCAGCAGCTGTTTGATTATGTGGCTGTGAGAATGCACTCTTAACACTCTTGTGGCCAATGTAGTGTTGGCTTGCCACCACCCGGATATGACTCAATGTCAAATCAAGCACCTTTTCCTTCTGCACACACCAGTGGCTGGGTGTCCATCTGCATGTTTGGTCAAATCCTAGATGCTGGGGCAAATCCTGCTAGTTAAATCTAAGTGCTTGTGTTAGTCCTGTGTGCAATCTAAGTGCTGGGGTGTTTGGGTAAGCTATGAGTGTTGTGGTAAGACCTGTGAGTCCAATTAGGTTCCTTGGGTAAGTCTTGTAAGTGCAATCTGCATGCTGGGGTAAGTCCTGGGTGCTGGGGCTAAGTCCTGTGAGTGCAAACTGCAAGCTGGAGTGTGAGGGCTGTGAGTATATAACATCCCTCTGTTCGTGTTTATAGCTATAATTTCAACATAAAATATACAATTAAAAGCAGGTGGTTGCATTATAATTGTTAATTGTTACAAACTAGTATAACTAATTCAGTTTTCCCTTGATAAAAATAATTGTTGTGTGTATATTGTTGAGTGTAGAGAATATGTGTGTTTGGACATTATTTCATTTATTGTTTTTTTTTAACTCTACTAAGGTATGCTTATTCACCAAGCTCTAGGTTTATAGTACATGCAAGGAAATTTTGATCTGGGAAAAAAGACAATCCGTGAGACTTAAGAAAAATCAACTATTCTAGTCCTAACCTTCTTGTTCTACTTCTTAATTTCACCAAGGCAATTTGCCTGGCTCTCCTTTCATTAAAAGTGCATGTAGAAATAGCTTGACCTTTGCAGAGTGTCTTAAATTTGTTCTGATGTTTGTTAACTGGCACAGATTTCACCAAGGCAATGAACTCAGACACAATTGCAAATGCCAGGATAAGAGGATACCATTTATCCTATCACAAAAAGCCTTTGTCTTCCATACATTTTCACTGGCAATCTGGTAAGGTGTCCAAATACATTGGCAATGGATACCATACTTTTTTACAAAGCAGAAAAAAAATGTCAAAGTAACTTTCAGTAGTGTATAAAAAAAAAAAATGCAGTGATATGTCCATATCTTGACATCAGAATCAGATAAACTCAAACATCAAACAAAGATTACCATGAGAGGATAAGTTGGTTTCTTAAAGGTGTCCTACAAAATGTGAAAAATGAAACTCGTGGTAAAATGGGAAAGTAGATCAGTTGCATTATATAACTGAATTAATTGAAGATATCACATTCATTGAATAGTTGTGCTAGCTTTGCAATATGAACACATCTAAAAATTGCACTCAATGTATAACAATAACATAGCTAATTATATTAGCTATATTGATACAACAATAAAACAGCAAAATATCCCAAATAAATTATACAAGGTTATAAACAAATTCCCAAGCCAGGCTATGTATGCCAAAATGCTGGGAGATGTCTGCCTTATATTTAATGCTTGTTTGATCACATGTTTTGGTATGGATTGGTAACAGGGTGACCACATCACTGTAATCAGAAAAATGTAGACTGATCTGCAGTGTTTATTAACTAACTAACCAATGTAGCGCTAGAGTCAATATTTTTCATGGGTGTCTCTGTATGAAATGGTTATACGGTCTAATTTGTTAATAATGTTTTGTTATTCTTCTGTTATATTTTTTACTTTAATATACATTTATTCCCACTTAGTTTATAATTCAGTATTATACAGCCAATATTGTGTATTTACATGACGGCAGCATCTACTTGGTGGGTCTAAGGATAACTTACCCCACCCTCAATAATAATGTTGTGGTATGTGTGATATGCTCCTCCTCTCTAATGGTGTGCAAAGTGAGCAAAACTGGTTAGCTCCTCCTGAGAGACAAGTATCCTATATGGATATTTCAGCATTGTCCGTCTTTAGTTTCTTATTTTTTTCTGAACATAATAATACTCTCTAATTGTATTTATGTATATATGTCTGGAAAAAATATAACAAACATGTCAAACTGTAGGGTATTCAATTGAATCGTTGCATAAAATAATCTTTTTTCTTGTGGTGAACTCTGTATCTACAAATTGATATGCATAAATTCAAGTAAGATATAAGGCAAAATAAAAACAAAATACATTAATCGAGGCATACGGATGCCATTTCTTTGTAGTTTAACACATAGAGAGTACATTTTTAGATTATCCTTAACAAATCAGGTTGCATGCCAGGAGTGTCCACACTAAACTTGGTATAATTTCTAAAAGTCTCCTTAAATTAATATATTTTAAATACAAAGCTTTCTCTTGTCACGGACACACAGAGCCAGCTTTCCACAAATATAAGCATTATCTAATATTCTTTGATTTGTTTTGTTCTATCCACCACCGTGCTGTATCTTTTATAAATGTGCCAGAAATTAGAATAGCTACTAATTTGTTTTATGAGCATAGCTGAGACACTGGCCTTCAAATATTTATTTCTCAACATCAATTCCCATGAGGTTATCCACATAGAGTTGCTGTTTGATACAGGGTCAGTATGTGCTAAAAATCTGTTGTTGAGTCTTTCTGGTGCCAAAGCTACTGCCAGCAGTCAGACAGAACTGATAGCTGTACAATTTCAAATATGCCTTGCGAATATGACAAATACAAGACTTAAGACATTTTAACAAATACGCATTTAAAGACTGTCTATACTCATTATTTCTGGAAAATTTTGTACTGGGTGCTGGGAGGGAGCAGAAACAGATTCCCCTTCAACCTATTAGAGATCCAGTTTTTAAAAAGTTTCGAAAAATTACTGTAGGTATTAAAATCCTCTTATCCAAAGCTTAATATTTAAATTAAGTTTTAGCAGTTAGCTAAGCATTGTTCCAGCTATTCATTATTTTGGTATCCCCTTAATATATGCAGAGATGCAACTTCAACCTGCCAATTTCCATATTGTATGTGTGCTTAGTAGAGTTGAGCGGACACCTGAATGTTCGGGTTCGGCAGGTTCGGTCGAACTTCGAAAAAATGTCCGGGTCCGTGCTCGAACTTGACCCCGAACTTGACCCCGAACCCCATTGAAGTCAATGGGGACACAAACTTTTGGCCACTAAAATGCCTCTAAAAAAGTCCTGGAAAGGGCTAGAGGGCTGCAAAATGAAGTAAAATGAAGGTAAGAGTAGGACAAGTGCCCTGCAAGCAAATGTGGATAGGGAAATAACTTAAAATAACATAAAATACATACAAATTACAAATACAGTTGAGCCATTAAATAGCACTAGATGGAATCTTTGATTTTAGCTTTGGAAGAACATAAATCTAAATCGAAAGCATGGCTGCCACGAGGATCAACAGAATTATCCATTTGAGAGAGGGTTGGAGTGCAGGGTATTCTCTTTCAGTTTATACTAAGTGACCCATAGGTTGAGGAGGCGGTGACCGTGGCAGTGTAGGTGGAAGCGGCGCTGGAGGAGGAGGAGGAGGAGGAGGTAGCCAACACTGTTTTTAATTTGTTTTTTGGTTTTTTAAATTGGGGTAGCCCCCAAAATATTGGGACATATAACAACAGAAAACATAGAATAAGTGCACTTGAGTATAACAATGACTGTGTGAGGCCGGTATAAATGTCTATTCTGCACAAGGTACAGAGAAGTCTGGTGGGATCCATGCCTGGTTCATCTTAATAAATGTGAGCTTGTTGTGAGCTTGTCTGAACAGTTTTGGACTGGTTTATTTGACTCTCAGATATGAAGTGCACCGCAAGATGCAAATGTACTATTTAGCACCCAAAACAATTAGAATATTTCAAAGTGCGCTGTAAGCACAGTATTGGACAGTTCTATTTGACTCTCAGATATGAAGTATACCGCAAGACGCAAATGTACTATTTAGCACCCAAAACAATTAGAATTTTTCAAAGTGAGCTGTAAACACAGTATTTGACGGTTATATTTGACCCTCAGATATGCAGTGCAGGACGCAACTGTAATATTTAACACCAACAAATTGCCGTATTTAAAAATGCCTAGATGTTGCCCACTGAGCTAACAGAACAGGATTAAAGTCATGTGCCTGACACACATGCAGTTGCAAGTGCACTGCACTCTCTGTGGCACTGGGCTCAGGGCAGGGTACAAATATTTAGTATAGCACCCACTAAAATAATCACTGTAATTTGAATAATTGCTGTAGTTTGAATAATCACTGTAGTTTGCAGATTCAACACCAGAATTTTTTTTAATCTGTCCCTCACAGTTGCAACATCCTCTCCCTACACTAAGAAGAGCTAATTTGATGTGCGTGTACGTGATTCCAGCTTATATATAGAGGCTGGGTCACATGCTGCACAGGCAAATCACAGCCATGCCATTAGTAGGCATGGCTGTGATGGCTTCTAAGGGCAAACAAGTCAAACACTTGTTGATTGGCTGCCCTGCAGCCTTTCAAAATGCTCCATTAAATCGCCGAACCCCGAACTCCAACACGAACATACAGTGGAATGTCCGGGTTCGGGTCTGGGGCCAAAAAAACGTAATGTTCGGTACGAACACGAACAGTGCGGTTTGGGTTCGCTCAACACTAGTGCTTAGTATACAGACTGCACATACCCAATAGCCCTTGCCAAACCTAGTGTTCTGCAATTGTAGTATACTTGGAGTGGTTATGTACGAGGCATTCTAGAGAGGGCATATTTAGTTATAAGATGCTCCATTGTTAAACTGATATAAGCAGTTGGTGAAAAGTGCAGAGATAATTGAACAGAATAAGTTTGAGAATAAAAGACAATGAGGTGTAAGAAAAAGGAAGAAAGAAGAGGTGAACTATAATGTAAACCCCTATTTGCAGAGATTAAGCAATTGAAAAGGAAAAGACAAGCAACTTTAGCAGGGAACACCAAGAAGCATGATTCTTGGCATACTTGAGAATCCTCCTATGTTGGACATAGATGATGAATCTCAGTTGAGAGTATGTGTAGAACAAATTTAGAGTTGGTAGAATTGATGCCCGATGACAGGCTGTGGCCCTCAAACTTGTTTACATGGCTTATTTTCAGGGTAAAAAGACCATAGGCTCCTTTGAATTTCTTATAAAACTAACGATGTCCACATTTGTCAACCTAAGCTCCTGCATGGTAATTTGCCGTCACCATTAAAATAGTTGGATAATAGTAGTCTAGAGCTTGCCGGCTACATTTAACACCATTCCTCAGGAAGGCATCCAAACTTTTGACACCACGCCCTCTTCAAGTGATCAGTATTTCAAAATCATAAATGACTTAGGCATTATATAGGTATCCCCTGTCAACTGCAATAGGTGTTTATGTTCTATTCTTACTCATATATATCCCCTCAGTTTGTTTGTGATTATTGAAACAATAAAGAATATCCAGGCACTCTGCCTGGAGTACTCATGCCTACCTTGGAGACTTCCCAAGCCCTCGCTTAAGAAGGGCCTGTGCCCCACATTGGGAAGCACTATTTTTTTTTTATAGAGAGAGCATCCCTTTGGAATGGTTCATCCTCTCAGCGTTTACAAACAATATTTCTGCTAATTTCTAAGGATCGCTGGTATAATTAGAAGCATAAAATACTCCTTTTGCAACATTTCATAATTAAAATGGAAGGGAGAGTCCTGTTGTTTTTGATTTAAGAGACATTTATACATTTTTTTATCCTCTGTATACAACAGTTGGTATCCATACATCTCTACAAATGTGTATACTTCAAAAAAAAGGGTAATGTTATTTCTTCTATTTCCTATGATCAGTTTCAAATTGTTATAGTTAATGTCATTTTCCCCTTCATCTTTCATAAACTTATTTAAGACTCTTGGCTCACTTCCATTTATACCCATTATAATTTACTAAGATCCCATGTTTGTCTTTGAATATGTGAGCCATGACAGATTATTTGATTATAAACATGTTTGCTTCTACTCTATGAGGTACCAACAGAGAAACTGTACATTGAATGGGTCATTGACTAATTTAAGAGCTTCAGCAATAGCACAGAAAAACCTAGGTAACAAATGAATGCTTTCTACTACAACCAATGTCTTAAAGAGACGCAATCACCTAAACCTTGTATATTCTGTGAATATGTATATAAAAAATATATATATATATGAAAAATGTTGTGCTAGTAGAACTGCAAGCAAGTGCATATATTAAGAGAAAAGTCTGTTTAAATGAGTCTGTGTTGTCTCCTGTTTATGATGTCACTTTGTGGCTTGATATGCAAATTACACATTTCCCAGCAAATAGTTAATTTGCATATCAAATCACAGGTGATTGCATAAACCGGAGACACCACAGATACTTTTTTTTCTGTTTATGTATGACTCTGCATGCAACTTCTGATCAATGTTTGTTCTCTGCATTCACAGTGGAAACAATGTTTAGGTGACAGAGCCTCTTAATGGAAGCTGGAGAGGAAAATGTTATTTGGGAAATAAATGGCCTGTGTTCCAAGTATACATGAACAAGATACAACTACTTCTACTAGATAAAATTAACATTAACAAATCACCTGGCCCCGATTTTGACCTAGGAAACTCAAGAAAATATTCTGTTCACATTAGCGTGTAATTTCTAATTAAAAAAGTGCCAGGTGATTAAAAATTAACCAGCACTATTCCACTCTTAAAATATGGCGACACTGCTCATTTAGGGTTAACACCTCCCAACTTTGCACTCGGCAGTGAGAGACAAATTGGTTTGCGAGGCTACCCTACCGCACATGTGCATGCTCAGTATCACTGATCCTGAAGCGGGAGAGTTTGTGGTCATGCAGTCCCATGGGCCATTAAGCACTTAAATAAGACCTGACAAAAGTGCTGATGTGTGATGGCTACAACATACAGGGTGTTTTTTTGGGTCACAGAGTTGATATTCAATTTGGTGTTTTTTGAGCTATACAAGTGGTGCCAGGACTTGAAAGGTCAGGTTGCCAAACCTCCTACAACACCAAATTCAACTTTTGTTTTGTGATTGTTTTAAGTATACATTTTCTGCATTTGTCTGCATAGCTCCTAAATTCTACATAAATGCATTGACCCATTCAAGCAAATATGCTGTTATGTGCCTATTTGTCTTTTTCAGTTTCTCTTTTTTTGGGGCATAGTTGCCATCTTCTTCTTTCTGGTATTCTGGGATGTGAAAAGGTGGAGCCTAAAGTGGATGGACTCAGATGACACTGTTTGATGTGCTCAAGGTTGCATTAACAAGGCTACCCAGAACACATGTAGGTGCGTGGAGCTAATTTCGCAGTGTTTGTCCTAAGGTTTTGGTTAGAAACCAATATATGTACAGTTATATACATTTAATAGTGTTTATTCACTGAAACAGTGACAATCAAGCTGAAAAAACAGTTCAGTTCACCACAACCTCACCGCTGAATCTCTAGTAAATTATTATTGATACTCAAATTTCTAACACATACAATCATTTAATGATTTTATTTTTACCCTGTAGTATACATTATTGCATTATATAATAAATATGATCTACAATTTACTTCATGCAACACATTTTATGACTAATCTCAGTTTGGTGGTAAAATAGCTTGTAAATTTTGGCCCATTGCGTAGTCATTCTCCCAGATCGCTAACATGCAGTTGTAACTCCAGTTTGGCTGAAAACATCTGGCTCACCCATGGGAGGTTAATATCGTCTTTCACAGCAAGAGTAAACATAAGCACTTGGGGAGATGTTCTCTGACATTTGATATCCCCATGACAACTCCCCACGCTGCAGAGGAGATGCTGTGAGATACATATAGAAATTAAAATAAACATGGCAGCATAGGATATATCTTAAAGTAGATCTGGGCATCTTGATTTATAAGCACACTCTTTGCACACCACAATGGTTCTTAAGGAGAAACAACATGAAACAGATAAGTCATATAAAAAAAATAATAATAATAACATGCAGATTTAATGGGGGATTACCAAACCTATGTAGGGAATATGTTAAAAGCTTAGTCAGCACAACTGTGATTGAACTGTTTAAATACTCAGCCAATCCCTGTGTATTTGGCAGAAATATACACATTGTATGTACAATTGAGTAAAAATGTAACATGAAATAAAAATCAAAGCACATTCAACTATATGAATAATAATGTAAAACAATTATATAAATGCTATAAACATTAATGTTTATGTATATATATAATATATAATATAATATATATATAAAATATAATATATATATATTTTCTAAAAACGTTTTGGCATGGTTATAGTTTTATAATTCCATAATAGCAGAATTAATAATAAACAGTTAATTATTGCAATTTATTATCATAATATGTTATTATGGCAAACATTGTGCAATTACCAAGTTTTATAATGTAATTACAATGACATGTATCACATACACATAGGTATTTCAACCGCTTAATGCAATGTCTGTATAGAGATGTATGATGGGACATGGTATGTGGGGCAGAGGCTGTTGCTGTTGGTTTGGGCCTATGATTGGGGGCCAAAGCGATGTGCGAAACGCATCAGGTATCCATCTTCGCCTGGTTGTGATGATTGTCCCGGCTTGTTTGTTTGCTGGCACACAGTGGGGAGGAATTGTTTGGGGCAAGTCGTTGTCCAATGGTTTCCTTCATCAACTTCAGGATCCAAGGCATCCGTCCGCCCTCCTTCATACTCTCTGCTTTGAATGAATGACACTTTGAATATCTGTAAAAAAAAAAACTATCTGCAATGAGCCTTTGGGATGATTTACATTGTTTATTCATTAACTGGCAGAACCCAACTCTCATGGAAATTTTGAAGTATTTAATCATTCATTTCACTCGTTTTTAAGCAGGACCCTCATCAGAAATATACTAAATTTAGGGGTGATCGAACATTTGTGGAGTCAGTTTGGGCAATAGGCAACTACAGCTCCCATCAGGCAAAAATGCTGTATGTTGAAACAGATGGAGGGCGACAAGTTACTAAAATATTGTATGGAGGATATAAAAGAATGATTTGAAGTGCCCTGGGCCATTCACCTTGAAGTGTGTGTGGGGAATCAAACACGTTCTCAGGTATTTACATCTGTACATCAAATTATTTTCCTTGTAATAGTTTAATCTCTGTTAAGTTGGCCTCCATTCAGTATCTTTTCAGTAGTTGTATAATGTTATAAATTGTAGGTCATATTTCAGATATTTCAGACTGTGTTATTTCAAGCTAGTTACACATTTCACAAGTAAAATAATTTGAATCAGTTCCCAAATATATCTTATTTCTACAACAACGACCTTTTCTATCATTTTAGTAACAGTTTGGCTTCTTCAAGCAATTAGTTTTGCTGCATTACATAAACAGATTTCCTGCACCGCATGAGCTCATATAGGACCTAGAGTTTAGGTTTGAAGGGTTAGCGCTCCAGGGTAGTTAATAAGATGTTTAGTGCAGAATTAAGTTCTGGGAATCAGGATGTGGCTAACTATTTTTCATGAGTACATGAGTAGCAGATAACCAGATAATTCATATGAAAAAAATCAAACCAGTAGTGGCAAGGTATGGGGGGGAGGGATGCATTGTAAAAAATAAAATAATCTATATAAGGGGGGCAGAAATTAAGTGTTCTGAAAATTCTGTAAAAGATTTATCATTATAAAAATAATTTAAACTAGCAGGCAGCAAGGATGAAAGTATCCATTACACAAATGTAAGCCACTCTGCCAACTCCGGTAGATAATAACTCTCTTGATTAGGATGCAGGTTATAAATACAAGACAAAAGCCAATTTGTAATTGTTGGAAATGAGCTGTCTTGAGGATATGAGGCCGTCATTGGCTAGGTGCAGAGTACTTTTCTCTTGCTAAGTGGGTTGATTTATTAATACTTGGAATTGAAAGTCTATAAGTACTGTAATAGTCAAATATCAGAATGTCACTGAGTTTAAAATCACTACGCTTAGAGTCATCAAACAAGGGACATCTCATGGGACAATTCTGATGACAGCAAGCAGAGCTATTTGCCAGCATAATCTAATACCCATTTCATGCTGGAAAATATCTGCTTTAATGTACATATGTGAAAAGAATAAAAGCTGAGGCAAAGTGGGTTACATGTGGAATTGGAGTGGAATGAGTTGCACACATGGGGGTTTAAAGTTGAAAGAATATCTAATCCACACTGAAATATACTGTATGGAAGAGTACTGTTAATCTTCATTTTTGTCTCAATGAGTTATTGGGGTATGCCCAGACTTGGGTCCCTAGCTCGCTGCACCTAGAAGGATACCAGCCGTACCATCACTGACGAGGCCAATGAAGGCCGAAACGTACGTCTGTGGTTGCTGCATTCTTCGTGCAGAGGAGACCTGCCAGGCTATTTGGATCTGGACTGCCCTTATGGGTGGGACCAGTCTGATATGCTAATGGAGAGGTTTCCTCTGTAATGGTGCAAGCGAGCAAAAAACGGTGATTCCTCTCTCGAGTAGGTTACATCCTATAGGGCCGGCTATTTCAGCTTTTGCCAGTTCTCGCTGAGAAGGATCCCACATCTTTATTTTTGCCTGTACCTTTTATTAGTAGTATCATAAAATACATCTATTTTTAGACAACCTATTTTAGGCAAATTCATACTAAATTCCCAATTAATTTAATTTGCCTGTTATATTGTCAATTAATGCTAGTCTTATCTGGCTGCTCTATGTCCCTTGACTACTTACACCAAACCCACATTGCTCACAGTACCCATTCATAAAACATGAAGTCCTGCCCTGCTCTTATGAAAATGTCAAGATGTCATTATCTACAGGGAATCTTGGTGATTTGCTGTTTTGACCTTGTTGTACCCTTGTGACGCAGACTGTATTAACATATACGGTATGTGGTACCTGTGTTTAGATGTACACATTATACAATATTATTTTTGAAATAAGAAGGCTTTCTGTAGATACCATTTTATTGTTTGACCATATCATATAACTTACTATAAAAAAAATCATAACGTTTTATGGAAATTTGAAAAAAAACCTGCTAAATTGATTCTATTGTATGTTTGATATGTAAAAAAAAATGTGTTTCTGCTGTTTTTACAAATTATAGGGCATTGACTGCAAGTAGTGTATTGGTTTTTCCTAATAATTTCTCCCCAGAATTATCTATAGTGTGATGGTAATCCCCAACCCTAAACCTAACTCCAACCCAAACACTAGCCTAACCATAGTAGAATAAGGATTTAGAGAACTGCCAACCTGGGATACGTAGTAAGTACAGGTGCAATATGATAGACTGCTTGTATGCTCTCTCCTAGGGGGCATATATATGGAAAATATATTGAAACAAGTAAGCAGACATGCACACTGAAGTATGAATAAAAATATATTTATTTAATGAATGGGATAGGAACGACACATCTAGGTAATATGGTAAGGAGAAAAAGAGGTGTAACAAAAATGCGTAATATATGAAAAAAATAGTAAAAATAAATAATGAGCAAAAAATAGGAGAAAAAAAAAAAGAGCAAATATATGCAGGAATGCAATGTAGGCTAGGGACAGGCACAGCAGAGAAATATGCAAAAAAGAGAAAAAAATAAAGGTACAGAAGTACAAAAATGTAAAAATGAAAAATAGAAAAAATACAGGAACTGCAGGAAAAGTAGAAAGAAAGCACAAAAAGAATAAGCACAAAAAAATATATACAAAGCGAAAAAACAAAAAATATATGAGTACAGAGTATATCCAAAAATGAAATGGTCAAGGGCTCAAAAGGGTATAGAAAAGGCAAGTAATATATGTCCAGTACACGGCCGACCACTACAAATAACAATAAGCACACAAAAAAATAGAAAAAGTGGATATATATAAGGGAGTACAAGAAATAAGTACTAAAGAAAAAAATCTTATGGCAAAAAAAGAGTCCACAAGAGAGCCTCCTGCTGAAATAAATCCAGGGACCTGCATCAAAACAATACCACAACAAGTAAAGTAGTATCAAAAGAAAAAAACGTAGATCCAAAAATGAAATAGTAAGTACATGCAGAGTAAAGTCTTTACTGGCAAAAAAACGAAAAAAACGGAAAAAATGAAAAAAATAACGAAAAAGTAGTAGAGAGTGAAAGGTCCATACCACAACTCTAAACTAAAAAAACCTTGAGTGATGCAGGTGTAATCCTGGGCATTAGCTGCTGAGGCTGGGCACAGGGCGACGCGCTCGGAGTAGATCTCCTTCCAGGGCCTTGCCGGGATGTGGATACAGCTGGCCTTAAGTGCTCGTTTCCAGGGGTAGCGTCATACTGTATGCGCCGACGGGCGCTTAGCGGTCACGCCCAGTGGGCGTGTCCGGGGGCGGGTAATATTGAATGCGAAAAAAAAGAGAAAAAAATAGGAAAAGAAGCAGCTGAGCGTTCAGACTGCTCTAGACGGCATGAGAGCAAGTCGCCTCTCATGTCTCTGCTGCACTACAGAAAAAATAAGTAGAAGTGCATTATACACAACACGTGATGCACATTCAAAGGGACATGTACCCAAACATAGGGGGGAGAGGGGACAGAGGAAAACGGGGGCAGGGGGCTGGGAACACAGGGGAGGGAAGTAAAGAATGGGTCAGGGAGGGGGGGAAAAAAGAAGGAACGGGACACGGGGGGACTGGGTAGGGGTAGGGTGGGGAAAAAATTGCACTGAACAGGGAAGGGAAAGGGGAGGTGGGGGAACAAAAAAAGGGGGGGAGGGTTAGGGGGCTCAGAAGGTGGCTAAAGAGTGTGTGTCTACTAGAGAAGATAGAGAGAGAATGGATATTAGAGGAAGTGAATTAGCTCATAGTCTTCATTTAACCCTCTGGGGGAGACAGTGTCTAGTATGCTGATCCACCTAGTTTCTTTTTGTTTGAGAGTTTTTTCACGGCTGCCACCTCTTCTAAGGGGGGCTACTCCATCTATGACTTGAAACCTGAGTTGGTTGACATTGTGTCCTGCGTCTCTAAAGTGTTTGGCTACTGGTGCCTAACCATAGCCCTAAGGCTAACTTAAAGAGAGGTTAATTTTTATTTATTTACTTGGATGTTGCTGACTGCAGATATTCTTGTCAAGATCAGGGCAGAGACATATTTGAAAGGCATGCGGCTTTTCAATATGGTGTGTGTGATCATTCTGGAGAGTGATCACACAGCACACGGAGTTTGATTTTGGTGTTGCTGAAAGCCTCAACATTGGGGCATTTCAGCAACCCCCGATGAGCCATGGTAGGATCCTACCATTGTATTGAGTCAGTCATTGATGGTATTGTGTATATATGTTGTTGTACAACTCAGTGTGCTTTACATTCTGCTAGGAGGAAGCCTACTAGATAAGCAAAATTCGTCCATAATTAAAGCACACTGCGATACCGATTTTCTTCTCTTCATATTTTACTGCTATGTATGGATTGAGAATGTACCTCTGAGACTACTTTCATCACTACTGACCAACATGTAAGATATTTAATACATTAAAATGTAATCTTTTTGATGTTTATTACATATATGTTTTTTTTCTGATAATAATCCAACACTGCACCAATAAGGAGACTTAGAACCATCCAGCTTAATCCTACATTGCACTCAAGGTGGATTTTACATCTTGCCAATGTGAGTGTATAGTGGAACAGCGTGGGGCATATTGTAGTTCAATACTACACAATTGAGGTTTTTGTCTTTTCTTATTCCCTTATGCATATGCAATCCTATTAAGGCAAAAGAAGAGCAAGGGAATATACTGCATCTGACTTATTTAAGGTTGTATTGCACCGTGGGAAAGAACCTCTATGACACTATACACCAAGTGGTGGGGGGTAATATTTTTTATTTTATTTTTCTTAAAGCGCACCTATAAAATAAATAAATCTGTATTTATGGAAGCGAGCACAGCCTGGCATGTCCTGTATCGCACTGGAATTTGTCACACACCCCTGCTGGCATGTCCTGTGTTGGCAGTGTGTTAAATGTGACAGAAATTGGCTACAGAATATGTATTTTTTGTTTTGTAACTGCTTAATACATCAATTTCATAATTTACTGAAGGTCATCTAATTGACATACATGAAGAAAGAACATATTTAGGTTTAATATTCTTCTATCAAACTTAGGTTGTAAACTAGATCTTATACTAGCATGCCCAGTCTGAATGCAGAAGGCAGCCACTTATCTATGCCACCTTGATGTGACATGAGGAGGCATTAGCAGAGATGTAGCAAACTTAAATAAGGAAGCATAGCATTTTTTGTGTGTTTAATATCTATCACAAATATTATTGCATGTACATATTCAGTTATACTGAGAAAAATTAATGTAAGCATTTGTTGAAAGTGCTTTAAGAGTGAGGTAGCCACAACATTTTCTTTTAATGAGGCAGAAGGGTATTAGTGTCTCATCATAAAGTGTAAAAATAAAAAGTTTGAAAGTTATTTGCAAAGATTAGAAGGTGTAGGGACAGGGGAAAGATGAAATGGGTCACATAATGCCCAAAGATGGAATTCAGGAGTCACATATGCATAGTAACAGGGCTGGCTGAAGGATATTTTGCTCCTTGAGTTGGTACGGCCACATACCAAGACCCTGAAGAAGCAGAGGCTGGTATCCAGTATAGGAAATAGTAATTAGTGGTAACCTGCAGGCACCATGGAGCAGGCATGAGAGATAGCACCATAGAACATTATGCCGGATGCTGCAGGCTGAGACAGGCCAGGCCAAGCAGAGCAAGGAATACACGAAAGCAAAAACAAGAATAACAAAACACAAAGTATAGGGTACACACAAGGACAAGACTGCAAAAAGGAAACTGATAAGCATTCAAGTGACAGAGGATCAGTTCTAAAGGGAACATACAAAACAATGACACAGACAAGCTAGCGTTGGACTCTCAGATGATAAAGGTGTGGGTTTAGTTGCACCTAATGACCATGAGATGGGAAGCTTTCCACAAGCTTCATAGTACTTTAAAACAGCAAGCAATTTTCCTAGCAATAAAAAGTCCTAGCACTAAAACCTGCCTACACACAACTAAGATTAGTCTAGAAGGGAACAAAATACACAGAACATACCCGAGATTGGACAGACTGTAAAATGAAACACACAGAACAGATGGGGCACATATAAATAGGTGTAGAGGAAAAACGATAAGAACATGGAAAAACAGAAATAGAGCAAACAGCACAACAAAGCAAGAAGGGAAAACAGAGAATCCCAATACCAGAAAAAGCCTGAATATGACTTCCATATTGGTAGCAGTATCTCATGGGGCTTCCATCTCACACAGCTCAACTCTGTATCTGCTGATAGACTTAATCCAATAACTGTCAACCTCTATTATTGGTATATGTATGTGTCAGTCGTGTGACACACAGTCAAGGAGTGGGGAGGAGATAATCATCTCCTTCTATCACGCATAGCGTCCAGGATGGTATTATATCCTGAGTGCCTGAGTTCAGGAGCCTATTGGTAGGAGTAAAGACATAGTGCTTGGTTCATGGTGACTGCAATCCACCGGTGGCTAGAGGATCCAGGTTTATGCAGCCACGTTCCAAGACCCTGTGAGAGCTGCTGAAGTACCCAGTTACAGATGAGGACTAGGAACTGAAAGAACTCTGCAGATATCCTGGAGTAAGCATGAAACACAACTATGACAGGATAGCAGGATGAAGCAATCTGAGACAGGCAAACTAAGAGGCAGACTAAGCAGAGCAAAAGCAGAAAAAGGAACTGAAGCAAAAACAGAACTGAATCGGAGTATAGCGCTAAGGTTAGACTAAAGCAGGACAGAGAGGAAACCAGGCTAAGGATAAACAATAAAAGGCACAGGGTTACAGATAATAACAAATAAAAACAGAGCACATACAGTACACACAGAGGCCAGGGCTAAGGAACAAAAGGTAATAATATAAATGAACAAACATAAAAACAGGATCTATCCTAACACTAGAGATGGAAAATAGTAGGGATTTGGTTACACCAATTGGCCAACTGATGATTAAGCTTGCCAACCACGTCAAGGTACCCCACAATAAGGCATGTCCCTAACTATGACAGAATCATTGCACAGACACAAAGTAAACCTGAATAAAGGAGACTGCAGACTGCTCTAAACAGGAAATAAACAGAGCAAACTGAACAAATGGGTAGGGCAGATTAAATAGAAGCAGAAAGAGACAAAGGTGAAGACAAAAAAAAACCTGGAATAATAGATAAATAAACAAACAACAACTAAGAAGCAGAGAACTATAGGACTCTAGGACAGGGCTGAAACACTAAGAAAAAGCTATACTGTGACAGGCCATCCCAATAAAGGGACTCTAAAACAGGCCATCCTATTAAAAGGACTGTAAGCCAGAGTATCCCATTAAAGGGACTCTGAGACTTGGGCATTCTATTAAAGGGACTCGGGACACCCTTTTTACAGGGGTCAGGACAGGAACTGTAACCAAAATGGAATGGGGCAGATGCTACTCTGGGGGCAAATTGGGCATATACTACTCTAGGGCTAATTTAGGCAGATGTCGCTTTGTCTACAGCCTATCTTGGGCCAGGCTAGGCAGGTGTCACTCTGGGGCCAAGCTAGGCACATGCCACTCAGAAAAAGAGCTAAGGAACTAGGGAGCCACACTGTGACCAAAACTACGATGTGCCACTTCGGTGGCTGGGAAGTGTGAACCACACAAGGACAAAGGAAATCCCAGGAAAAAAGGATAGCTAATAAACAGAACAGAATAGCAAATATAACAAGAAAAAACAGAGAAGCTGGATATGTACTAAATTAAAAAGCACCCTGCACACGTGATGTAACCTGACAGCAGGATGGATTCTGACACCTTCCTAGCTGAAGGTGTGTTTTGTATACTAGACGTTGCACACCAGTCAGTGATTGACGTCCAAAATAAATCTAAATCGCTTCTGAATAATGCTCATTTTTAAAGCACACAAAAGTTAATTTTTTGTGTGATTAACATATGACAGAGTGTTTAGTCCCTCTTTAAAATAAAACTATGTTAAAAGCACAAAACAGTGCTAAAGACTCAGAATCTTATTTTTAAAAAATCGTAATACAGTTAACAACTACAAGGAATCTGATATACTTTTAAATTCTGACAGATCCTATTTTGTTCAACTGATAAGGGAAATGGATGGAAAGTTCATTTTTGTCATACTAGTTGTGCAGAACAGGACACGGGACTTCCTGTAGCACATTCCACTGAACAAAACAATGACCATATATGATTCAGAATATGCTTATTAAATCACTAAGTAGGTATGCCACGAGATTGGATAGTTAAAGAAAAATGTCAGTATATGTGAGTAACTCACCAAAGCTTACATAATAAGGTTTATAGCTAATTTCACTATGGTTCCTTGCTATCAATAGTAAAATCTCTCCAAGGAAAACAAATCTCTTTTTAATTTGTCAAACATGGTAACGCAATTTTATACAGTGCAGGCAGACTTTGGAACAAACTAGTTGGAGAGTTGGTATATACAACTACACTGGTCTACCTTAGAGCCAATATAAATTTTTTGGAACCAAAGCATATAATAAACAAATGTGATAAAAATAAACATATGAGTGTCTATGTCGATGACAAGATTATTTAGCTTTGCCAAGAGACGTTTTTTGTATCGTTACACCACCCAAATAACTACCACCTCAGAGAATGAGCACCTCGCTGTTCACGGGATTTCAAATATTTGGCAGACAGTTTTTCACATGTGTGACCAATAAAACTATATGACTTTGTTACCTGCCAGAAATCTGTTTCTAAACACTGGCTTTCAGAGTTGTTGCATTCAAGTAAGGACATAGTAGTTCAGTGATTAGTAGAGAACTCAAGGTACAGCCTCGTTTCATGGCAAAAAATCTGAAATACTAACTACTTCTCCAGATCTTTTTCTGAAAGGGCTCTTATGACACGGGATAGCTTCACTGCACCTTGATTGATATTCCTTCCTTGGAAACGTAGTGTATCTAAAACTCTGGATTGCATAAATCTTCCTTTCCAATTATCCACAGAAGATCATGTTCGGAATACATATTCATGATTAATATGGCTGATTTTTTTTTTTTTGCAGAATTAACTGCAGAGGTCTCCTCTGTTTAACTTTTATTATATAAGAAAAAATGAAGGATGTATAAAGAATTTCAGATTAATTCTAAATAAATGATCACGGGATCTTGTGGAACACTGGTAGCAAAGGTGCATGCATTCTGAAAACGGAAAAGACACCCCATTGAAATGAATGGGAAGCAAAAATGATTGAAGCTATTTTGGACAGTAAGTAAAACTCAGGTGCCGAATTTGACTTAGTCTCAAAAATAGCTGTGATCATTTCACCTCCCATTACTTTCAGTGAGTAGGTGAATAGACCTAATGGACTCCTAACTGTATTACCAACAAATATACCTTACTTCTTCCACTGAAGCCAAGATAATAGGGAGACTATAGGAAGGTAGTAAGGGAGACAAGGATACTCGAGTTCAGGAAAGAGGAGATGCTGGGAGATAAGTGAGCAGGGACCTGTGATGCTGGGGAGAGGCCAAAATCTATTGTCCACCAATGGAAATCACATATTAATGTAATACATTTAAAATTGAATGCTTCCATTCATAATTTCAGTAGCTAACTGATTCAGAGATCACCAGTATACCTTTAGGTGTTTTTGAACCCTGTCGTTTATGTTCAAGGGACTGACCTGAAAGTTCCTGTAGGAGTTCCTGAAGACTCATTGGATGCAGGTTCACTCTGATGGCTAAGCAGTGGGAGATAATCAGCAAAGATACCATTGGTCTGGATAGACATAAACAGGCTCAAAGATCAGTGCAGGCATCAAATATTGAGAATCTTAATATCATTTTACAGCTGCCAGTTTAAAAGCAGCATATAATGCCTTCTAATACTACGTGATAATAAAAAATAAACTAAAAGGAGAAAAGTTAAAAGGGTCATGACTTTAGCAAGTCCATGATCATAGTGGATGTACAGTATGAGAAAATATTTAGCCAACATATCCTTTCCAATATCAAACCCTCTAAATGGACATGTTCATTATATATGTGATGTAGTGCTGGAACTTTGCCTAGGGACAAGGGGGGTAATGTTGAGAGGTATGCAATGTTACTGTTAAATATTGTGGGATTTTATTATGTGCAATTTTCATAATTGTTTTATGTTTAACAATTTGTTTTGATAACAATTTTGTTTTCATCAGCTGTTATGCTGAACTAATTTTTAAGAGATACAGAGGTTCCTTTTCCTGATGAGCATGGTGACAAAACAGAGTTATGGTTCCAGATGGAGATACCCTATCACTAGCTTCATAGGCCTGTAAGAATGACCCATCTTACATGAGTCTGGTACACCTATGTGTGACTATCATCTGGCCAGATGGTGATGGTGGTGACTGGGGCTCGACAACTACACCTTTCTCAAAAATAGCCCAGCAAGCCTAATATTTACATAAAGCATCGTGTGGCGTCAGGGGACGTTTTGTGTGTTGCAGCTGGGAGGATCTCCAAAACCATACTGATTCCAAGGGGACTTTCTTTCTGGCGATGATCTTATTTCCCATGTCTGCACGCAAGTTTAACTGATTGTGATTTTATCTTTTTTATCCTGTAAGTCTAACCGGTTGTGGGGGCTATTAAAATTGTATTTATACTTTTGATACTACACTATGGTCTGTCTCTCCTCCTGACCTATAGATATTTCTTCTTTTTTAACATCACACATTACCATCTGAGGAGAGTGTATTACACCATTTGAGGATTTTGGGAATTTAACAACTACTCCCCTACACTAGAAATCTAGTAAATGTGAGCGAATCTCCTTTGGGGGCATATATCACCATTGCAAATTGTTACAGTGTCACACATTGTATTTTTTGTTGTTTTTCATTTTATATATGCACTGACAAGCCGGCTAAATATTGTCCACCAGTGTGTGAGATAAGTATTCCACTTTATTGCGCAACGCGTTTTTGTATATTTCACTTAATATTTACATAAATCTGTGACCACTTTTCTCCAGGAATGGGTTGGTTGCTTCCAATATAAATAAGGTTGTATGTATGCTAGCACTTAAATACATCTTTGTTACATTTCACTTTTTCACTTGCTTATCCTTTTGGCAAGAAAAGTGAAAACTCAAGGCTAGTAATTCCAGACTTGTTTTCTCTCCTTGCTTTAAGCACATTTAGTTCAATAGTTTTTCCAATGTCCTTTTTGTCTTGTGACTCCATTGAGGGGGGAAAAAAAATAAGCAATTGTTAAAATGGAAAATGATTCACCAAGATATTTATTTTAATCTGGTTCTGATTCCTGTCTGTTTCAATTGGTTTAATGGTTATACTTGACCTTTGTAACCCTCAGCAGTCCCTCATAAACCAGGTCCTCAATTGTATTAGTTCTGCTACTTTTTAAAGTTTCATTCTATTAAAATAATCAAAGTTAAATGACCAAGCTAGCCAATTTAAATGTATTTTTTTGCAGTTAGACACAAGGTTGAAGCAACATTTAACAATTTCAAGCAAGTAGGATATTCTCTGTCATCCTAAATAACAGGTGCCTAAATGCCTGTGGGACAGCATTGAATATCCTGACTTTAACAGCTCATCAGGGCTTCCTGTGATGTGCTGAGCTTCTGATCGGGCTACAGAAACCTGCATAGGGATCCTGAGTCCCCTACTATTTCAGAAGGGAGACACAGGGTTTGATTTTGGAGCTTTGGCCCTTAAAGTTCTGTGGGACTTTAAGATAGAGGTACATTATTCATGTTTTCATATGATGATCTCATAAAAGGGACTAAACCTCCAAAATCCATTAAACTGGCCAGAAGGCAAATAAAAAAAAACGTATATACAGTCCCCATTGTACATTCAAAAGTTATTCCCCTTAAGACTTTGCATTGGATGGACCTTTTCTCCCTGGCACTGTAGACAGGGCCGGTGCCTCCTTTTGGCGAACTAGGCCTTCGCCTAGGGCGCCAGCGTTGTCAGGGTGGCTGCTGCCTGCCGCTGGGCTACATGTATTCCGAAAGCAGGCAGCCATGAGAATATTATTTTTTTATTTTTGCGTGGCCAGATTAAGGCATAGGCTTAAGGGGCTGCAGCCCAGGGGCCTTGGCAAAAGTCCTCGAGGCCCATGCCTTAGTCCGGCCGAAGAAAAGAAAAAAAAATTGCAGCAGAAGCAAGTTGGCAGCATGGAGTCTGTGACAAGTCTCGCGCTCCCCGTTTCTCTCAAAGCGTCAGGTCACGTGACAGACCCGGTTCAAGTGATTGACACGGGTCATGTGACTGACGCGGGTCACGTGACCTGCCGGCGATGAGCGTAGCGGGGAGGCAAGCGCTGGAGACAGAGAAGCAGGAAGGTGAGTACTGGGGAGGGGGGAAACAGTATTTTTTGCTAGAATTAATCGTGGCATATTAATTGGGCCATACTAATTGGGGCATATTAATTGGGCCATATTATTGAGCAGATTATTGGGCATGTTAATTGGGGCATATTAATTGAGCCATATTATTTGGCATATTAATTGGCCATATTATTGGGCATTATAATCAGGGAATATTAATTGGGGCATATCAATCGGGGCTTATTAATTGGGCATATTTATTGTGCCATATTAGTGGGCATGTTAATTATGGCATATTTACTGGGCATATTAATTGGGGCATATTATTGGGCATATAAATTGTGACATATTAGCGGGAATATAAATTGGGGCATATTAATTGGGGCATATTAATTGTGACATATTAATTGGGCATATTTATTGTCCATATTAATTGGGACATATTATTGGGCAAATTAATTGGGGCACATTAGTGGGAATATCAATAGTGGCATATTATTAGGCATACTTATTGTGACATACAGGGAGTGCAGAATTATTAGGCAAGTTGTATTTTTGAGGATTCATTTTATTATTGAACAACAACCATGTTCTCAATGAACCCAAAAAAATCATTAATATCAAAGCTGAATATTTTTGGAAGTAGTTTTTAGTTTGTTTTTAGTTTTAGCTATTTTAGGGGGATATCTGTGTGTGCAGGTGACTATTACTGTGCATAATTATTAGGCAACTTAACAAAAAACAAATATATACCCATTTCAATTATTTATTTTTACTAGTGAAACCAATATAACATCTCAACATTCACAAATATACATTTCTGACATTCAAAAACAAAACAAAAACAAATCAGTGACCAATATAGCCACCTTTCTTTGCAAGGACACTCAAAAGCCTGCCATCCATGGATTCTGTCAGTGTTTTGATCTGTTCACCATCAACATTGCGTGCAGCAGCAACCACAGCCTCCCAGACACTGTTTAGAGAGGTGTACTGTTTTCCCTCCTTGTAAATCTCACATTTGATGATGGACCACAGGTTCTCAATGGGGTTCAAATCAGGTGAACAAGGAGGCCATGTCATTAGATTTTCTTCTTTTATACCCTTTCTTGCCAGCCACGCTGTGGAGTACTTGGACGCGTGTGATGGAGCATTGTCCTGCATGAAAATCATGTTTTTCTTGAAGGATGCAGACTTCTTCCTGTACCACTGCTTGAAGAAGGTGTCTTCCAGGAACTGGCAGTAGGACTGGGAGTTGAGCTTGACTCCATCCTCAACCCGAAAAGGCCCCACAAGCTCATCTTTGATGATACCAGCCCAAGCCAGTACTCCACCTCCACCTTGCTGGTGTCTGAGTCGGACTGGAGCTCTCTGCCCTTTACCAATCCAGCCACGGGCCCATCCATCTGGCCCATCAAGACTCACTCTCATTTCATCAGTCCATAAAACCTTAGAAAAATCAGTCTTGAGATATTTCTTGGCCCAGTCTTGACGTTTCAGCTTGTGTGTCTTGTTCAGTGGTGGTCGTCTTTCAGCCTTTCTTACCTTGGCCATGTCTCTGAGTATTGCACACCTTGTGCTTTTGGACACTCCAGTGATGTTGCAGCTCTGAAATATGGCCAAACTGGTGGCAAGTGGCATCGTGGCAGCTGCACGCTTGACTTTTCTCAGTTCATGGGCAGTTATTTTGCGCCTTGGTTTTTCCACACGCTTCTTGCGACCCTGTTGACTATTTTGAATGAAACGCTTGATTGTTCGATGATCACGCTTCAGAAGCTTTGCAATTTTAAGAGTGCTGCATCCCTCTGCAAGATATCTCACTATTTTTGACTTTTCTGAGCCTGTCAAGTCCTTCTTTTGACCCATTTTGCCAAAGGAAAGGAAGTTGCCTAATAATTATGCACACCTGATATAGGGTGTTGATGTCATTAGACCACACCCCTTCTCATTACAGAGATGCACATCACCTAATATGCTTAATTGGTAGTAGGCTTTCGAGCCTATACAGCTTGGAGTAAGACAACATGCATAAAGAGGATGATGTGGTCAAAATACTCATTTGCCTAATAATTCTGCACTCCCTGTATTATTGGGCATAATAATTGTGACATATTACTGGGCAAATTAATTGTGGAATATTATTGGGCATATTAATTGTGGCATATTAGTGGCATATTAATTGGGGCATATTTATTGGGCAAATCAATAGGGGCATATCAATAGCAGCATATTAGTGGGCATATTAGTGGGTATATCAAAAGTGGCATATTATTGGGCATAATAATTGTGACATATTACTGGGCAAATTAATTGTGGAATATTATTGGGCATATTAATTGTGGCATATTAGTGGACAAATCAATAGTGGCATATTAGTGGGCATATTAGTGGGAATATCAATAGTGGCATATTATTGGGCATATTAATTGTGGCATATTAATGGGCATATTAATTGTGGCCTATTATTGGGCATATTAATTGTGGCCTATTATTGGGCATATTAATTGTGGCATATTAGTGGATAAATCAATAGTGGCATATTAGTGTGCATATTAATTGTGGCATATTAGTGGGAATATCATTAGTGTTATATTTGTGGGATTATTAATTGTGGCATACTAATGGGCATACTAATAGTGGCATATTAATGGGCAAATTGGCTGTGGTATATTTAAGGGCAAATTGGCTGTAGCAAATTAATGGGCAGACTAATAGTGGAATATTAAAGGACATATTGGCTGTGGCATATTAATGGGCAAATAGTGGCATATTAATGAGCAACCTGGCTGTGGGAGTACATTGGCAAGACTGGTGTAGAATTTCAAGTCTGGGGGTGTATTAACAAATCTGAGGTGCAGATTGAAAGGTTGGAGTGGCAGAGTCTGGGGGTGAATTCTAAAGTCTGACGGGCAGATTGGCAAATAAAAGGAAATTTGAAAAAAAGGCACCATGCATTTTGTGTGTGCAAAGGCAAACAAAAGGCACCAGGCATAGGGAGGGGAAAAAAAGAGACACCAGGTACAGGGAGGGAAAAAAACACACCAGGCATTGGGGGGAAGATAGGATTACATTGCTTGTGTAACTGTTTGTGAATGTGTGGCTGCATGTGCATGTGACATTGGATGTGTTACTGTGTGTGTATGTGTGGTTGCATCTGACATTGCATGTATGTCACGTTGTGTTACTGTGTGTGTAAATGCCTGAGGGTAGGATCAGCAAGGGGCGGCAAAATATATGTTCGCCTAGGGCGGCAAAAAGTCTTGCACTGGCCCTGAGTGTAGATATCATCTCTCTGCTCATGTCAGTCACACATAGCAAATAGCTGGGCAAGAGATGAACATCTACTCTCAGCTGGTCACACACAGGCCTACTAATCACCAATGCCATGTCTCTTCAGTCACTTTCTGATTAAAGGATGATTTTGTTAATGAGACAGAAACCTACTTTCAATTTCAACAAAAGTTTAAACTAAGTGGTGACTTACTTTGCAGCTTTCTAATGATATTGTTCCCTAGCCTTTGGCAAAAGCAACGACTATGGTGCTTTTATGTCCCTATCAGAAAGTGAGAGAAAACATACAGTGTAACCATGGCATGCCCAAGCTTCCGGGTTTGGGAATATTCCTGCAACATGACTAGTGTGTAGTAACTAGTGAAATTTAGATTATTGACATGCTTATGGACTTCATTTTGTGCTAATTTAATAGAAAGCGTTGTTTCCCAGGTCAAATTTACTTATTTGTACTATAAAGTTTAAGAGATCTTGGCGGCCAAGAATGATAAAGATTGACAGTTGGCATTTGCACAGATTGTTGTATAAATAAATATAATTCTGATAATAATTATCTTCACAACCCCCAAAAAGCATCTGTGCATGGTAGTTAACATTATGACAGGCTGACAAGGAGCACTGTTTAGAAACAGAGGAACCTACATAAAAAAACAACAATAAGTCAGTTGACTCGTTTAAAAAAAAAGTGTTTAAAGAAATTATATTTTTAAAGAAAAATGTTTGGAGTAAAGGAAAGCGTGGGTGAACTTTAGGAATTGAGCAGGCTGTCATTCTTGGCTACTGCAAATGGAATGTTGTGCACTTGCTGCTCTGGAAAAAAAAGTAGGAAGTTACTCAAGTGGTAGTACTGCTATTCAGTGCATTGGGGAAGACTTAAGTTCCAAAATTGTTGGCCATCTGTGTGATGCACCTACTATTGTGTGCTACTCAATACTCAGATGTCTTCTAAAAAAATGCTTAAACTATTTATGAACTGCAATCTGAAACAACAATGTAGTATTTCAAATACTGTTACCATTCACTCACAACTATTTCACATCCAGATATTTGTAGCTAGGTACGGCATGCTAATAGCATTTGGAGGACAGAGCTAGTGTTTATGATGTTATTTATTACTGGACGTTTACCTGTAGCATGCAGTTAAGTCTCATATTTTGCTCTTTTAGAATATAGCTAAATACTGGAGATTCCCAAATTATGTGGCGTAGTATGTAACACACCACCTAACCCCCTCACACAGTGAGGAGAGGTGTAGGGTGGGGGGGACATAATTATTTATGGTCTCTTGCACAAGCATTGAATTTAATAGAACCCCATACTGAATGATCCCATTTTAGAACGTTACCCCAGCATTGGTGGCAATAAATGTTTTCACATTGGTTCATATTTTTCTTGTATGCAATCTAGTGATGCTGTTCTTCATCATCAAGCAGACTTATTTCTTAGATCTATGTCTCCCTGTAGGTCCTCCACTTAGCTAATGATAGGGAGGGTAATATCTTCCCCCCTAGTCCCACCCTTTTTTCATATTTGTCCAATTTATCAATATGTGTTTTAGTGCCAAGCTTTTTATGGACTTTGTCTCAGTGGCTGTTTGCCTTTCTGATAGCCAAAAGAATGTACTCAGGTTCCTATATCCCTTTTTCTCATTTAGTTCTAATTTATACCACACTTCCTCTGTCGTGGTATCTTTAAATGATAAAATTGCCTGTGCCAATAAGGCTGCTTGAGGAGCGATGATGTAAGCACGTGTTATGTCTTGCCGTTTTTTGGAGCTGGAGAGAGGTGACTGGGAAGAGAGCACAGGCTGATGGGAGACACGCCGCTATATAGTCGAGAAATACGGCAGGCGGCTCCACTGACATCCCAAACTTGGACTACTGAGCGGCACTACTGACCTGCAGCAGAGCCAACACAGACGCCTGTGATGTAACCGCGCCCCCACTCGGAGAAAAAAGCCATGCCTATATGTGGAAGCAGTGATTTACACAGCGGGGTCAGGGAAAACACTCAGACCTTCCTACAGCTGAGCTGTACAGAGAGCTTACTCTGTACATTGTAAATCTCTAAATTTGTACAAAGTACAATCAGATATTTGAGATAGTTGACTCAAAACAAAGGACTTGGGTTTTCTCGGAGGCCTGGGTGTGTGTGGTTGAAAAAGTTTGTACAGGCTGCATGAGAAGTGGCAGCACACTAATATCAAGTGAGGGAGAGGGGTTGAGGAGAGAGAGAGAGAGAGAGAGAGAGAGGGGGGTTGAGGAGAGAGAGAGAGAGAGAGAGAGAGAGAGGGGTTGAGGAGAGAGAGAGTGAGGGGTTGAGGAGAGAGAGAGAGAGAGAGAGAGAGAGAGAGAGAGAGAGAGAGAGAGAGAGAGAGAGAGGTTGAGGAGAGAGAGAGAGAGAGAGAGAGAGAGAGAGAGAGAGGTTGAGGAGAGAGAGAGAGAGAGAGAGGGGATGAGGAGAGAGAGAGAGAGGGGTTGAGGAGAGAGAGAGAGGGGTTGAGGAGAGAGAGAGAGAGAGAGAGAGAGAGAGAGAGAGAGAGAGAGAGAGAGAGAGAGAGAGAGAGAGAGGTTCAGGAGAGAGAGAGAGAGAGAGAGAGAGAGAGAGAGAGAGAGAGAGAGAGAGAGAGATTCTGTGGTTTAAGGCAGTGGGTGACCCCAAAATACTGGTTGGAATAAAAGAGGCAAATTATCTGATAAATAAATCATAGAACTATCGATGTTTGCTGGAAAACTCCAGAAGTGGACTTGGCAGATTATATGATCAAATAAGAATGAACGAAATAACAGATTGGGGACGGCCACTCAGGAGGAGAAATTAATTATATTAATATTAGCCAAAGAGCCCCAATACTATAAACCGATCCTCAGAACGTCACAATAACCTAGCACGGTGGTAATCCTGAATATTTGGAACTAACACCACTGACAAGTAGAAAGAACCAGAGATGCCCCTTTTCCTCCTTAAGAACCAGAAGGCATGGCTGGTAAGAAGGCGCCAGAAAATAGAGCGCAGAGCAAAAGTGATAGAAAAAACCTGAAGCCTGAAAAAATATTATCCTTCTTTTAGTCACACACACACACACACACACACACACACACCAAGTGCAGATCAAGAAAGACCTAAAACTCAGGAGACCAGTCCCGTTCAGGTGAAGGAGAACCTATAAGAGAGAGGACAGATGAATTTGATGTACATGATGCCATCCAAGAACACCTATAGGTAGCATTAGATGATACATTTGAAAAAATGTAAGCAAGAGATCCAGCTGAATGTCACTGACCTAAAGGAAGAATTAATCGCAAAAGGCACGAGATTCAAAACAAATGAACAGAAACTGGAAAATTGTGAATTTCAAATCAAGGGGCAAACAAGAAACTGGATGAAACTTATCAAAGATTGAGGCTCTGGAATCAAAATTAGCCGAATTAGGAGACCGATCCAGACACAACTTGCGGTTCAGGGGTATTCCCAAAAGCATTCCTAATGGCAAATTGGAGGAGTATCTGAGAGACTTTTTGGAAAAGTCGGGCATAACCCATGGAGGACACCTCTGGTAGCAATGCCACCGAACCATGAAGCCATCTAACCTTACAGCAGAGATGCCCAGAGATGTTTTAATATGCAGCAGCTCATACAGGAGCTAGGAGATTGTTAATGCCAGAAGAGAGATGGTTCTCCCAGCTTAGAACATATCAAATTATTTTCAGATTTATCCTACTATACTAGTATTATAGTCGTTGGGAAAAATATTTTTGAAGCTATCTTTCATATTACGGGGATGGTGTTTCTTTTTTTTTTCTCTGTGTGTGTCTCTCTGTTCCTTCAAGAGAAAAATATGTTGTACCCAAAAATGATGCTATGGTGCAAAGTATAAGTGTCTACGATACGTCTACCCCACAGTAGGGAACAATAAATAACTGAGGGGAGACTTGTGAAGAAACGGTAGAGACCCTTAAATGTATTTAGTGGAATAATTACATTATTTCTTGCTTTTTTTTTTCTCTAATTTTTACATATGTGGGAGGAATATTAATAGGGGGTTAATAGGTATGTTATATAAGAATTGTAATTATACATGAATCAACAAAAAAACAAACCTTAGCACATTTCTTTTTTTTTTCTCCCCTTCCTTTTTTCTTTGCCCACGTTATATACTAGTCTTTCTAAGTGGGGAAGGGAAGGGAAGGGGGGGAGAAAATAAAAATATTTATGTACTGATTTATAGTATATTATATGTGTATTTGTTTATATGTTTATTTGTATTCCTTGTAGTATATTCTAATGTATGTTTTGTTTTTTCTATTCATATATTTGGGAGGAATACTAAGAAAAGTTTATCATATACTAAGGGATGATAATTGGTTGATTTGTTAATCATAAGGAAATTGGCACTAGGGAAGGATCACCCTGCAGACCTACAGGATTCCCTATAATATGCATCATAGCACAGTTGTGTATATGTTTTAACTGAAAATAATAAGACCTAGTAACAAATAGAATAGAAGGGGAAGGAGAGTGAAACAGAAATAAAAAATTACATGAAGATATGAATTATAGTATAGCAAAGTTTTTAGAAAGGTCCTAACACAAGAGGGGTTAATAGGTATATGATATAAGAATTGTAATGCTGTATTTATGAGTGAAGAAAACACTTTTCTTCTCTCCCTCCTTATCTTCCTTATATACTTGTCTTTCTGGGTCCGGGGGAGGGAAGCGGGGAAAGATATTTATGTATTGATCTATATTATATTATATTTGTATTTTATGTATTTTTTTTGGTTGTTGTTTTCTTTCTTTGGGAAGACGAATAGGAGAGGTTTATTGCACACTAGGGGAAGATAATTAGTTGATTTGGTAACCTCAAAAATATATGCACTAGGGAAGGAAAACTCTGTGAACCCTCAGAAATGTTCATAATATGTAAGTTATTTTTACACAGTTGTCTAACGGTTTGCACTGAAAATAATGAGATTCTGAATATATATAAAGAGGGGGGTGGAGTATGAGATGGGGTAAAAGCAAATCAAATATTAAGGTATAAAACACAGTTAAAGGGTTAAAAGAGTGTCAAGGTCTACTGCACAATAGGGGTTAATAACTTCTACACATATGAATTGAGATGCAGTGGGCATCAGATAAGAATATTTATATAAGAATATAAAGAGGTTTTAAAGTTTACTATATAATTCACTAGGGGTTTGAACTGTGATGATGAATTACTTTTCTTCATTTTGGGCCCTACTGTACACTTCTCAGCATTTTTATACCACTATTTTTTATGTGTATAAATTCAAAATGGGAGGATTTGCATGCACTTATTACGAGCTAATAAAGATTATAGCACAGCAGAGGTTTTTGAATATGGGACTATTAAAGCTCGATGTTTTTTTTTTCCCCTCTCCCTCGCTGGGCGACTCTCTTCCCTCCTGGCAGGGAGTCTCTCACTCCGAGATGCCATTCCTTGGTAGAAAAAATAGATTCCGCCTAGGTGATGGGTTGAGCACCTGCAGAATGCTACATTTTCACCTAGGGGGGTGCGGTGTATTTGTGTTTTGTGTTGAATGTTGTGGTAGTATGTATGGACTCTGTAAGATGGCTCAGTGCCACACCCGAGGAGGAGGAAAGATAGGCAAGTCTTGACATAGCCAAGATGCTGAGGTTCGGGACGATTTACGCACAAGGGTTAGATACACAGCACAAAAGATCTATGCTATTACAGTGACTATGGAAAGAAAAGATAAGTAGATGTTTCATACAGGAGACCCACTGGTGGAGTTTAGATAATACAAAAATAGAAACTAAGAGATATCCTTTGTCTGTGGTAGTGTCCCTAGAAAAAAAACGATTTGAATAAAACATTGTATAACCTCCTGGAATCGTCCTCTAGAGACAGAGTGAGATAATATTGCCTTTCAGTTCGCTAGGGAGAGAGGGATACCCCAGTTGACCCTGTAACTGGACGCAGAGAAGGCATTTGACAGGGTCAGCTGGGGATATGTGGAGGAGACTATAAATGCTTTCGGGCTGATGGGAGGCTTCCAATGGGTGGTGAGGACATTGTATGCATCCACAACGGGGAGGGAGGTTGGCACAGGAATTAAGTCAGACTGGTTTTATTTTACAAACGGGTCATGACAGAGGTGTCCCCTGTCCCCCCTTCTCTACATCCTCAAGCTGGAACCACTCAAAAGAGAAATTAGGTCCAGTCCGGGGGTGGTGGGCTGTGGGGGAGAGGGAGAAAGATGAGAATTATTAAGCAATATAGTGAACTACGAAAATCAATTATGCTCATACAAAATATGAGCATTAAGGATCTGGCTGAGATTGGGAAATTAGGTTCTCTACGCCCAGAGATCCTATGGTCTATTTGGGTCTAAAGATTTTTCCTGATTCAGCACTTTGGATATAGATTAATATAATGGCTCTTATCAAAGATATGAACGTGTCCTTCAAGAAATGTAAGAACTTGTTAATTGCGTGGTGGAGAAGAACTAACGCAGTGTGAGCGTATATATGCTACCCAAGTTTCTATATATGTGTTCCGAATTCTCCCCTTTATAGTCCACCCTAGTTGGATCTTAATGATCCAGAAAGCATTTAATAAATTTATTTTGGCTGCTAAGAGACCCAAATTAAACACACGCCTGTTAATGGAAGAGGCATTTTGGGCATCAGCCAGTCCCTTTAATAGTAAGATATGAGTTCCAGAAATTGACACAATACAACATTATCTTTACGAGAAATGTAACCATGGTTTATTGCTGATGAATCTATTTTGATATGATGATACTTTTTATTTAGCAAAACTGAAGACAATAATTACTTCCATGTGAAAATACATAGTCACTCTCATAATCTATAAATTCGGCAAGCAAAAGAAATAGAGATAACTGTAAAATCCAATCTCGGTTGCATTATATGTCTCAATAGATTGTACATAATCATCAGCACTATTAATACCAAGAAAGTTACACATCTAATGATAGTTTCATTGTCTAATCACATTTATATTCCATTTATTTTGATAAACGTTGTTGCAAAATGTTAGTTATGTTACTGTCTATGACTTACATGGACTCAATGCCTTGTCAAAAATACAAAGATGAGGTGGGGAACCGATATTTATGTATCTGCCTACCGACAAACTCTCTACAAAGGATCTTAGAAAAGTTAGTGGGCCATCTTACTCTTAGCATTTTGGGATGAGAAATGCATGACAGAAGGAGCTTACATCAAACTATGTAGATCAAAGGCTTATGTCTACCAAAATTTGAACTTGTCATCCACAAATATTGTGGATGACAGAATCACTTTTAAAAAAAAACATTTGAGCACTAATTAACAGAGTCTCTATAAATAAATATTACTGAGTGTAATATATCTGACAAATCTCAACTCCCAGAATGAATTTTAAAAGTTTAAAATAAAAAAAAAAACAAGATCTATATTTATCTATTTTGGGACCTGTACTTTCAGAAAATGCATATTAGTAAATTTTGTTCAGAGGTTAGGTGTTTGCATTTGTTCGGTGCTGGCATAATATCGGCAGATACATGAGTCAGCCTTCCAAATAATTACTAAATTTAAGAAATGTTCTGAAGACACCCACATTACTGCAGAACAAACTTATTTTAAGGGATGACAGTTTAAGTTTAACATGAGTCACTGCGCCCTGCTGCTTCCCTCGCATAATTACATTTCAAGAACTATAACTATTTTCATAATTTGTCACCAGTGTGCTACCAAACACGAATTTATATTGATTAAGCTTTTTCTAGAATGTTTCATCATTTATATTTATGACTATTCTATACTTTAAAGAGACACTATCGCTTACATAAGATGTAACTAGATTACCTGTGCATTTAAAGAAAACACATATATAAGACATATGCCACAGAATTTTTTAAGTCTATGTTTTAATTAATTGCATATAAAAGTACAAATAAAATTAAGTGTTTATCTCCAGCATTCATTTTGAGATTTGTACCCATGATGCAATATTCTCCAAAATCTTCCAGTAAGTCTCAGTTTACAACTGTGGCTGAAGCCTGTATGATGATGTCATAAGACTCTTCTCTTACTGGCTCCTGTGTATCATAGTGGGCAGGGCTAAGTGGCTGTGTACAACTTGTTTTACCTGCCTCCCCACACAAAGACAGGATCATAACTCCTCCCCCTTATAACGTTATAGTTACCTTACCCTTACATGATCAGAATTCTGACTTACATACTGCTTTCTGTGTCCCCTTCCCCAAAGTAATATAAAAGTGCTGTAAAGACTTGCTAAATACTTTTATTAATCCCCAGTTCCCTATCTTATAGCTAGGATAGCCTTGTGCCTATCCCACGCATGCCTAAATTGTATCTCTGTCCTTTCTCTTCCTTACTGCAGTTTCAAATCGCATGATCTTTCTGACTGTTATTTTGTAGTACACAATATAACAGTTTTTTTGTAGTACACAATGTATGTACTCTAAAATGCCTAGTGTTGTTCTACCCTCTAAGAAACAAGTGTTTCTCTCTGTCATTTAACACACACTATTGTCTCTTGTTTTCTACAATGAATTGCTATTTGCTGCTATACAGTACATTACTTGGACATGCTGCCTTTTTATATGTTGTTCTATATTATACATATCACCCTGGACAGTGCTTTTGTACTCTGTCCTTATACTAAAATGTAAGGAAATAGATTAAATAAAGTAGAACATGGCTAGAATTTTCCTTGGACACAATTTAGCCATGTCCATCATGATGACTTGATGATCTCTGTGTTCTATATCAAATCTGGTCCTAGTCATAATGTTCTTCTATGTTCTTATGTGTTCCATACATTCTCCTCTTTATCTTTTAAAATGTTTGCTTTGTTTCTGTCCTTTTTGCTAAATATTTTATAATCTTGAATATAATTAGAAAGTTCTCCTGATCTAAGATTCATCTCAACCACTGGTTTGATCCAGCTCAATGTACTCTGCATCATGCTAACATAGTAATTAAGATTGGGGAATAAAACTTGAGTCCATCAAGTTCAACCAGTTTCTGATCTTTGTTCCTTCTGTTGATTTAAAAGAAAGCAAAAATAAAGAAAACCTTAAAAAACATTTTTATAATTGTATCTCATAAGTATTAGATTTAATCTTGAGTCAACTATCCATAAATATTAATTTCAATATTAATGGTTATATTCCTGCATGTTAGGGGACACATCCAATACAGGTCAGTGCTTTTCCTCACTGACATCCCCACAAAGCACACTGCTACGGATTCTGGGTAAGAATATAGAAATAAGACCAACTATTGTTGCATTTAGACTCTATTATACACTTTATACAAGGGTACATGAATACATATGTTGTTTCACAACTTGGGGTGGCCAACAGGAATGATCCACTGTAAGTGAAACAAAGGGGAAAAATATGTATTTAATTCATATTTTACTGTAGCAACTACTTGTACATATTTATACATACGCTAAAAAAGCATAACTGCCAACAGTCCCTGGATTTGCAGTGATAGTCAAGTTTATATGGGTCCTGTTCCGGCAAATTTGAGGGTCCTGTTCCGGCAAATTTGAGCCTGTCCCGGCATTACTGCTGCCAATGAAGCACTATGCACAAGCAGAATTGCATTCAATCAGGTTCAATGTAAATGCTATAAAAAGAGCTCCAGATAACCTAGTACCAGTTAGCCGAGCTTAATGTGTGGGGTCATGTAGCTCAATGTGTGGGGTCATGTACCACCATATTATGTCAGATGGTGTTGCATACCTCCGCACACTTTAGGCTCTGCCACATTTTCGGACCAGGACGCCAGCAAATAATCTTGGCAAATAGGAAGTAGCAATGGCTAACCTTGTAATGGCTAACCTTGGCACTGCAAACGTTTAGCAACTACATATTCCATAATACTCAGTCAGCTTAACATCTGTATTGCCAAGGTTAGCCATCAATGCTCAAAACCATTCAGCAATATGATCACCTTCAAGCATAAAATCAAGACACAAGGTTTTTAAAGCACTCTATAACTGATATTATTTTAAGGCTTATTTACAAATGTATATTTTTTTTTATTAGGCTTTGCATAACATATGGTTTACTTGGCATTATTTTTGCTTGTGGTATTTAATAATCAAGCACAGCATGCATTAGAAAAACAAGGTCCTTTCCAAGAGGCAAGCAATCACTCAGTAAAAAGCTGTCAAAATGCCTGGAATGGATCAAAGTTACAGTGCCGAAAGCCTTGTTCTATATTATTGAGGAGTTTGCCATACAACTGCATCCTTCATCATTTAGCCCCTTAGATCAGAAGTTCACACTGATCACATTAGATGCCATTTGAATTCGTTCCCCTCATATTCATAGAAGCCTCCTGTTGGGAATTCTGTTGTAACTATTGAGCAACAATATGCACAAAATTGTTCAAATAACATTTACTACAGCCAGGATACCACTGTGGTAACTCTTGATTCTAAAGGTAGTGAGTTTGACCGCTGCCATCAAAAAAATGGTAGCTTGGATTTTGAATACATAGGAAAAGACTTCCCTCCCTTTAAAAATGAGAGCCAGGTGACGTTTAGCCCCTTTCACACCCATACTCCCACGTCACGGCTCAGCCAATAGCCCTGCCCGTGACACCAGGGAACCACAGTTGGCAATAGTGGGTGAGGATACAGAGATACTCCCATTAGCACGTATTAGGTAAATTGAAATAAGAGAGAGTTTCATAAGTGTAAGATACAGGGTATAGACAAAGTGGTTCACCAAAAAAGGGGGGGAAGTTACTCTAAAGAGTTAACCAGATTATAAGTTAAATTTGAGGTTTGATGTACAGCACTTCTTAAATATTAAGAACATTTCTTTATAAATATCTTTGTGAGCTTTATTACATGCATTATTTTAAAGGGAGGTAAGTTGATGGATTGTTTATGATGTAATTTTCAACTCTAGTGTCAAACTTTATTTCAAAAGTCTGTCTTATTATAAATGTACTATTTATGATTTGCATTGTATCTGTCTCTATGATTAAAATCCAGGTAATTTTTGATACCTTCTATTGAGAGTCCTCTTTTGATACATTTTGTCCAAAAGAACTTTGTTTTTCATTATGTGACAGATCTCTCTGTGTAGTTCATTTTCGTTTAACATTACACTTACCAGTCCTAGTAGTTGTCTTTCTTTGTGTTTTTATTGCAAAACAATTTTCTATATATTTTAAAATATTTTTCTTTGATTTTGTCATGGTTGGGATTAGGTTGCTTTACTCAGGTGGATCTGATTACTGAGGCTCCACCATTGTTTGAGTGCTTGTGTATTTAAACCATTGCCTCCCAGCATGATACTAGCCTATGACTAAGTACCCCTGTTGTAGATACAAATCGGACAAGACATGATATGATGCTATTATCTGCTAGCCTTCCACTATTGAACCTTGAGCTGTTTTTATGTTTTTGTACCAATAAGTACTAATGTTTCACTTTCTTAACTTGAGCTCTTTAATTTCCATAGAAGCTGACCTTCTTTTTGGGATTCCTGTCATGTTTGTACCTTTTCAGCTCTGGGCCCATCGTATGCTACGTTTAATTGTATGACTGAATATTTTATTTTCCATGGTAGCATTACTTTTGGTGTTATTCATTTATAATAACTGTGATCTTGCCCGTCAGCAGGCTGCCCCTTCCACGGGCAGAAAGCACAGCCGTCTAGGGTATTAGGTACAGGACAACAGTCTCTTATATAAAAAGTGTGGGTTTATTTAAAACTTGCAGTTTCCAGCCAGTTTGTTCATAAACCACAGCAAAATAAACAAATAAACACTGCAAACAAAAACCTAGCTCAATTTGAGAACTTGCTAAACATCAATAATGTCCCTTAGGAACTATGATGGGAAGAGTAACCAGGGGATTGCAGAAGGCTTGAAATGGTGCCTTTCTTTGGCATTCTGGGCATGACTTGCAAAATCTCTCTATACTAGAGTAGATTTCTGGCCAGTAAAACCTTTTCAGTAATCTGACACTAGTTGTTTCAATTCCCAGATGCCCCCCGATACATGGATGAAGGCCAGTTTTCGGACTACAATTCTGTGGAACTGAGGTACCAGTAACTGTTAAACCTCTTCTAGCCCCCTCTTCTCCACTCTATAAAGCAAATCATTTTTTTCTGCAAAATAGGGTAGGGTTAATGTGGATTCCAGGTTAACAGGAGTACCTTCCACGACCTGTACATTGTTATGGGCAGCCACCAAGGTTTGATCCTCCCATTGGGCGGCATGAAAATTTCCTGAACTAACACTTAGGTCTTGGAACTCCCCCTCTTCTGTTTGTTCATTTATTTGGGATGGATCACCTTCATCGCCCTTACATACTACATTTGGTTCAAAATTTCTAAACCAATATCAGAAAAAGGGAAAACATCATCTATTCCTTCAGTATCTGCCTCTTCCTCTGTATGCTTGTATCATGTTTAGCTGGAGTACTTTCAAATATTTTCTGAAAGTGGGGAAAATCTCTCCAATACAGCATCATAAGGCAATTATGGTACCACCCCAACTCTATGTTCTACCACCACAATATTAGTGGTAATTTCCACCTCTGCTGTGGGATAAGAGTGGGTGTCACCATGTATACATACAACATCCAACATGTGATCTCTATCTAGTTGCATTCTCAGAAGTAAAGATCTATTTACCAATGTAACCTCACTCCAAGAATCCAAAAGTGCTTGCACACTCCTCCCCTCTATATCTACACATCTGATATGGTTAATACCAACAGTACTGGTAAAAACAGACATTTTTATGTATACCAACAGTGTACCATGCTTCACCCCCCCCCCCCCCCCCCCCCCTCCTCCAGGTTACACTCCATAGCTTCATCAGTCTGTGGAGAGTTGCATGCAATATGTCCAATCTTCTGACATCTAAAGCGCTTTTGGCCTTGCGGCCTGGCTAGGAACCTGGGGGCCTATTTCTCCATATAGTAGGTCTGTCTATGTGTTTGCACAAAATCTTTTCTTTCTTCTGTCTCCTTGAGCCCTGCAGAACTCTTTCCAGATATTTTGGGATTTGAAGTTCAGGTAAGGCTCTTTATACTGAATTTCATTAGCAAACCGATATCTCTCTGTCAAGTTCATCATTTAATCTGGGTCTTTTGCATCCACTTGACTGACCCACTTGCGTAGAGCTATCGGCAGACTCCTGAGATAGCGATCCATAACAACCCTTTCAGCAATTACTGCAGCAGAGTTGATTTCCGTGCAATCCTTTTAAAGGTTGTCAAGTAAGCCTCCATGTGTCATCTGCCTCTGTGACTTTATGCAAAACACTCAGACACAAAAAGATAATAGAAAAGATAAGGACAGGGTGTATAACCTTGGCTGCCAACTACCAGAGAGCAAATCCCCTTGTACTTTAAAATAGGAATTATTAAATGCTCAATATTTTAATTACTACTAGATATGGTATCATTTAGTATCTGTTCAACATTTTACAGTTTGGCATCCAAGGTTACTCATTAAAAGCAAATCACAATAGGAGTCACATACTATTCAACAACAAACTACCTTAACAACCAATTTATAAATGGTCATTGTAACAATACAACAATTACATTATATCACAAGGTATTATTAAGGCGTTATGTTCAATAATTGAACAGCAGTATATCTGCACACTTGAATAGGTTAAAGCATAACAAATCTACAACAATATCTATGCAATAATATAAGATTAGGTTATACAATAAACTATGCTAAAATAATCAATCTAGTAATAGAAACAATAATAGTTAGCTCTTATTAGAAAAATAGAAACATAGACTGTGTCGGCCAAAATCTTCCCAAAAATACAATAATACAATTATCCAAGTAAAAGAAGTAACAAATAAATGAAAACTGATACTTAGTCTCAAATGTTATGATGACAAACAGAGTCAGAAGAACTTGGTATGGATGGAAAAACTGACTTAAGAACTTCTTTGTAGGTGTTGTATCCATCAGGCACCCAGTTAGTTCTAAATTTCTTGCCCTGTGTATAAGTTTTGATGGAGTGTCCATGGGCTAATAAGTCCAATCTTTTCATTTCAATCAGGGTTATTATTTGATCAAAATAATCGAAAATTGTTTCATACTTACCGTAATGTTCTTTTCCTGGTTATTATCCATGGCATCAGTTACGTATGGGTTAGCGCCACCCTCAAGGTAGGCAGGACAGAAACAAAACTATAAGAACGCCCCCACCGCATCTAGTCAGTCTAAGTTCCAAGCTCCTCATAAAAAAATTACAAATGGAGGGAACTCACTGCTGCCATGGATAATAACCATGAAAAGAAAATTTCGGTAAGTATGAATCAATTTTCGATTTTCCTGGTTAACCATGGCAGCAGTTACGTATGGGACATACCCAAGCAAAATACCCCAGGGGTGGGAACAAAGAAACTGTAAAATAAACACAAGACAGACAAGAAATGCTGCAAAAGAAAAGTTTACTGAGAGGAGACAGAGGATAGAACGGCGTGGGAAAAGGATGATTCCTCCGTCTGACGGACATCTAGACGATAATAACTTAGGAAGGTAGACCAGTTCCCAGCCTTGCAAACCGAAGTCAAAGATGTACCAGCCCCAGCAGCCCATGAAGACGATATTGCTCAAGTCGAGTGCGCCTTAAGCCCGGGAGGAACCGGAACACCACAGGAGATGTAACACCTAGAGATAGCAGCAACAATCCAGCGATGTAGAGTGGAGATGGAAGCAGTTTCGCCCTGGCGGGTCCCTTGAGGCAGAACAAAAAGTCTAGAAGTCTTTCTCCAAGGCGAGAAGTTGGTAATGTAAAGACGTAAACAACGAACCACGTCCAAAGTATGCCAGCGGGCTTCCTCAGGAGTCAAAGGATCCGGGAAAAACACAGGCAACACAGTCTCTTGGTTAAAGTGAAAAGCGGATACAACCTTGGGTAGGAATTCTGGAACTGGGCGGAGGATGAACTGATCCGGAAAAAACACAGAGTAAGGAGGTTCCACCGAAAAAGCCTGCAACTCAGAACACCGTTTAGCAGAGATTAAGGCCAGTAGTAGCAGGGTCTTCAGGGTCAACAACCACAAAGAAGCATCCTGAATGGGTTCAAAAGGAGGCTCCGTTAAGGCATGTAGAACCAGAGGGAGACTCCATGGAGCCGTAAATGAACGGGTTGGAGGACGAAGTTTAAAGACGGCCTTGAAGAAACGGACACTCAACGGATCCAATGCCCAGCATACTGATGTGAGGGCAGATAGCGCAGATACCTGAACACGGAGGGAATTCAGACCCAAACCTCGATCCAGGCTAGCTTGTAGAAAAGCCAGGATATCCGATAGTGAAGGAGACAATGGGTCAGAATGATATTCTGGACGGCCGAAATCAGGCGTGACTGGCAGTCTAGTGACAAGGAAATTGTAGAGGAGAGAGTGTTGAACTCCGCGCCCAGAAAAAACAGAGATTGGGATGGAAGAAGCTGGCTTTTCCCGAAGTTGACTTTCCAACCCATTTCTTGCAGGAAACACAAGGCCTCGTCCCTTTGAGTGGACAGAAGGGATGGGGAGGATGCCATGATAAGAATGTCGTCTAGGTAGTGGAAAATAGTCAGGCCACTCTTGAGAAGTTCTGCAGTAAAAACAACCAGAATCTTGGAGAATGTCCGAGGGGCCGTACTGAGACCAAATGCAAGGGCCCGGAACTGAAAATGATCCTCTACTATCGCGAAGTGCAGGAAGCGCGGTTGCTGTACTCTGATGGGAATGTGGAAGTTTGCGTCTTGAAGATCGATGGAGACCATCCAATCGCCGGGGAAGATGAACGGCATAATAGATCGGAGGGATTCCATCCTGAACTTCTTGACCTCCAATGACTTGTTTAGAACGGAGAGGTCTAAACAAGAAAAACCTGCCTAGACCGCCACATACGCCAGAAGGCGAGCCCCTACGGGAGCAGCCTGGGCAGGAAGGCCTTCAGGACTGGAACTTCCCCCGAAAAAGAAGAGGCGGGACAGGAGCGGGAACCTCTAGTAGAGCTGCGGAAACCACTCCTCCATGTAGAGGATCGGGCAACCTCCTTGCCCGGTCTGTATTACCTCGAAAGGAAGAATGAAAGTTGCGACGATCGTTCCAGACAGCTCTGGGAAGGCGTCTTCATTCCTGAGCCAAAAAAAATTTGTTCCCTTCGGCGGCTTTATGAATGGCGTCATCCAAGATCTTACCAAATAACAACTTCCCATCAAATGGAATGGACACCAGGGAATTCTTAGATGCATTATCAGTGTGCCAATGCCTCAACCAGAGAGCACACCTAGATGAAACAGACAGGCCCATGCATCTAGCCGCAAGCTTCAGAATATCTGAGGAAGATACGATAAAAAATTCTGCCGCCAACTTGATGTCAGATAGGGAGTCCAAGAGCCTTTCCCTGGGAACCCCACCTTCGATATCCTCTTTGAGATCGAGGATCCAACATTTCAGGGCTCGGGAGACAGACGTCATGGCGACTGTAGGCTGATAAATAGCGCCAGCAGCAGCATAAGCTCTGGTTATTGAGGCTTCAATTTGCCGTTCCATCGGATCAGTTAGGAGGGCCGGGCCATCTAGGGGCAGAGATGAACACCGGAGAACACGGATCATTGAAGCATCCACAACGGGTGGAGAGGTCTAGGGAGCAGAATCTTCGGTAGCAACCGGGTACAACTTTGAGATCCTATGGCCAGATGAGACTTTACGATCCGGAGCCCTCCACTACAATGGAACCATGTACTGGGAAATATGGACGCACCCACTGCAGGTTGGAAAAAAATGTGTCTGCAGCCGCAGCCAATGGCAGAGATTCTACAATGCCCAGGGTAGCTCTAACTGCCCCAACTAGGTGATTAATGAGGGAGGATTAATCCAGGATGACCCCTGTATCACCTTCTTCCTCAGCAGAGGAAAAATGACTATCCATTCCCAGCAGATCCTCAGGGTCGGGCTGATCCGAAATCAAAAATTCCTCATCCTGGGAAGAGTGTTGAACAGGGATGAGCCTACCCAGGTTTTCCTTCAGACTCTTCTTCACAGTTTGATTAATAAGATGCAACAGATCTGGAGATGGATCCGGAGGAGAAGCAACATGGTAAAGGCAATCGCTGCAGACGTTTGCCTTCCAAGGGGGTGGCTTCACAGGCCAGACAGCGAGGACGCTTCTCCTTCCTTTTCCCAGGAGGGTCTGATTCCGGCCTAGGGCTGGACAAAAATACATATAGGTTCAGAAAACATTCCATATAGCACTCTTATATAAAAAATAAAAACAAAAATGAAACGCACCTAGATTGACGAGAACGCGACCTCTTAGAGGAGGACATGCTTCCGTTCTCTCAGGCAGGCAGAGAAAAAAAAATATAACAATGTAAACAAAGACTGATAGGCAAGGAACAAAAAACAGGGGGACAGAAAACCATAAACTTACCTGAGGCTGGTATAGAAAAAACCAAGCAAAGCAGGCTCAAGGCTGGGCAAACAAAGAAGGGGGCCATCCAGCACAGAGAGAGACAAAGAAATATCTTAAAGAGGCAAAAAAACTTGGAACCGGAAGTCCCAGGGGGCGTGGAATGCATCTGCGTTCCAACACCAGAAAAAACGGGGCCAGAAGAGGCAAACAAGAGCCGTGGAATGCATATGCGTTCCACTGTCGAAAAGGGAGCACCAGGAAGGCTCAAAAAACGGAAAGAAAAACACCATAAATAAAATCCAAAATAGGCCTGTAAACAGGCCCTGTCCTGATAACCAATGAGGACAGAAAAAGACTGAGGAGACGAGGGGTGGGGGCGTTCTTATAGTTTTGTTTCTGTCCTGCCTACCTTGAGGGTGGAGCTAACCCATACGTAACTGCTGCCATGGTTAACCAGGAAATATAATTACCTTTGAAGAAGTCCACCGGCAGGTTAATTGATACAAAACATAAAACAACTAGGCTTCATCTATTTTGTTTTATGTAGATTTTTATACCCTGTGAATAACAATGTTTATTGTACTTCTATTTATATTCTTTTATTCTAGTTACTGTATTTGCTCGAATATAAGATGAGATTTGTTTCAGACAAGGTTGTCTTATAATCTGACCTCAAAGACATTTTTTTATATCATAAGTTTTTATTAAATATGAAAAAGAAATTTACATGTGAACAAGTTAAACTTTTTTCCTATAGGGTAGTCTTATATTCAGGCTTTTAGTTTTTTTCCCTAAAGGAATATCCATAGTTTGGGGGGTCGTCTTATGATCAGGGTCGTCTTATATTCAAGCAAATACGGTATTCAATGTAATCTGTTATATGTCTTATAACCCTGATTACTCTGTGTTAATAACCAGTGCACACATCAGTTATGTTTGTAGGGCAAATTACATTGTAATTAGGAGAAAGGTCAGGAAATATAAGCAGGAACCCCGGCCCATATATACCACATTACCAGCCAGCTAGTATTTTGCTAATAAAAATGAATATGTCTGCATGCCTCCTAACTTCTGCCCCCAGCAAATCAGGATTCCAGGGGTGGAGCTAGGGAAGTTGAGTGCCAGAGCTACCATGTTGTCATTCAAACTGGCAGCACTACAGCGCATGTGCACAATGCTGCAGATGTGCAGCATGAATTCTCTTGTGTCCATGAGAAGGGAGAACAAGATAGGGACTGCAGTCCCAAATCCCAGTCATTCTGAGCTCTACCGCTGTCCCAAAAAGTGGGATAGAGGTACTGCTGCTGGGCAGTGGGACCGAGCCTTAAAATAAGGTTTGTCCTACACAAAGTGGGGCCGTTGGAAAGAATGAGTTTATGTAGGAAGAAAAGGTGGCAAACTTAAATACTTATTATTTGTTAATTAGCAGTTATGTGCATAGAAACTGAACGTGGAAATGGCCTGTACCAAAATAGGAAGTAGTTAAATAAACTCTTGAATTGCTATGGTGCTGCTATTGACTTTGTTACAGTTGTCTGCAATAACAAGTTGAGAAGCTATGTACTCGTCAAACTGTGAGTCACTTTTATGGATGATACCTTTTATTTTTTGAAGATAGTAAGTTATCGGGGTGTACAGTTCCTAACAATCATTGTGTATTCCTTAAAATAATATCATCTATTATTCCATTGAACCATTCAAAATATAATGCATGTAGATTGTGCTGTTTTAATATCACTTTAGAAAACATTCTGCTACCTAACATTCACATGTAATGTGCATGCGTTTTAACCAGAAGACGAATAAACTGTATTATGGAGTCGCAAGTGCCTCATAAAACTTGCATATGTTGCCCTTTAGAAAACCATTTCTTTTTTTTCTAATAAAAAACTAAACATGATTTATTATGCAGTCTCCATGTTACAATATCTTTATCGTCCATTAATGATCCCTTTTCTACCTAGACAGGCGTAACTCACAAAATGACGGCTTTTAAAGTCAAGCAGTATTCCTTAGCAACCCACAAATAAAACATACACAGTAGTGGTTAACGTTGCACAGGAAAGAAACTTTGTAATTTGGTGAAACTGATAAGGTATTCAAAAATTAACTCTTTCTTATCCAGATGCCTCCATACCACGAAGTCACCTTTTAAAAGTCTTTCAAAAGTGACCTTTTCCGGGGTGGTTTTTATTAACACTCGGACTCTTTCTCTGTTGCTGTGAGATTTACAGAATACCAGTTGTCTTAAGCAACATTATTTAATCCCACAAGGTAACCATAACATTTTGTGTATTTTTTTTAAAAATCACTCACAATCACTAGCAACAGATAGGCACAATTGTTTAGACTGTACTATATGAGCATTAGATGAAAAATAATCTACCTAGAGTGGTTTATGGGATACATTTTAAATTGTACTCTGATAAATCTAGCCACGGTCCAGTAGAAAAAAATGTATACATTTATTTTATTGGATACAGATGCTAACACAATATATTTGGGTATCCACTTTTTCACTCTCCTTCATTTTATCTTAAGATCGTACTGATTAGATTTTAGGGGTGAGGGGTTACATCATACAAGACCCTGTTTAACATTTTCAAACAGTGCATTATAACAATGTAGATAAGATAATCAAATACATAGGGGTCTGTTCAATAAAAGGTGAGTTGAGATGAGATGAGTTGAGATGAATATTTAGTCTCACTAATTTAGCTATACATTGTGCAGGGACAATTCTTGTGAGTGTGTTTAGTGGGGGAAATTGTTGTAGTAAATAGAGTATATTCAATGCAAGGTCTTGTTACTAGTGGGGTACCTCAGGGATCTGTACTTGGACCCATTTTCTTTAATATTTTTATTAGCGATATTGCAGAAGGTCTTGTTGGCAAAGTATGTCTTTTTGCTGATGATACAAAGATTTGCAGCAGGGTTGATATTCATGGAGGGATAAGCCAAATGGCAAATGATTTAGCTAAACTAGAAAAATGGTCAGAGCTGTGGCAACTAACATTTAATGTGGACAAGTGCCAGATTATGCACCTTGGGCATAAAAACCCAAAAGCAGATTATAGACTATTTGGTACAGTACTAACCTCAACATCTGAGGAAATGGATTTAGGAGTAATAATTTCAGAGGACTTAAAGGTAGGTAGGCAATGCAATAGAGCAGCAGGAAATGCTAGCAGAATGCTTGGTTGCATAGGGAGAGGTATTGACAGTAGAAAGAGGGAAGTGTTCATGCCATTGTACAGAGCACTGGTGAGACCTCCCTTGGAGTATTGTACGCAGTACTGGAGACCGTATCTCCAGAAGGATATTGATACTTTGGAGAGAGTTCAGAGAAGGGCTACTAAACTGGTTCATGGGTTGAAGGATAAAACTTACCAGGAAAGGTTAAAGCATCTTAACATGTATAGCTTGGAGGAAAGACGTAACAGGGGGGATATGATAACATTTAAATACATAAAGGGAATCAACACAATAAAGGAAAAGAGTATATTTAAAAGAAGAAAAACTACCACAACTAGAGGACATAGTCTTAAATTAGAGGGGCAACGATTTAAAAGTAATATCAGGTAGTATTACTTTACTGAGAGGCAGGGCTGGACTGGCCCACCGGGATACCGGGAAAAATCCTGGTGGGCCGCCTGCCCCGGGGCCGCCTTGGCCACTTAAAGTGAAGAGTTCGGCTGCTGCAGCATCCGGCGGCAGCGCCGCTTTAAGCAATTCGGCGGCCGTCGCCGCTTTAAGAAGTTCGCCCGCTGCCGCCGGATGTTGCAGCAGCAGTTCCGGCGGCGGGATGGAAAGCAGAGAAAGCAAGGTGAGTGAGACATACAGGGGAAAGGGGAGGGGGTGAAAGACACTACAGGGAGAAGGGGGTGAAAGACACTACAGGGGGAAGGGGGGGGTGAAAGACTACAGGGAGAAAGGGTGAAAGACTACAGGGGGAAAGGGGTGAAAGACACTACAGGGGGAGGGGAGGGGGTGAAAGACACTAAGGGGGAAGGGGGGAAGAGAGATGCCACAGAAAGGACACAGAGAGAGAGAGAGAGAGACACCACAGAGAGAGAGAGAGAAACGCCACAGAGAGAGAGAGACGCCACAGAAAGGACAGAGAGAGAGATAGAGACACCACAGAGAGAGAGAGAGAAACACCACAGAGAGAGAGAGAGAAACGCCACAGAGAGAGAGAGAGAGACGCCACAGAGAGAGACAGAGAGAGACGCCACAGAAAGGACAGAGAGAGAGAGACGCCACAGAAAGGACAGAGAGAGAGAGACGCCACAGAAAGGAGAGAGAGAGAGAGAGACGCCACAGAAAGGACAGAGAGAGAGAGAGACGCCACAGAAAGGAGAGAGAGAGAGAGAGACGCCACAGAAAGGACAGAGAGAGAGAGAGACGCCACAGAAAGGACAGAGAGAGAGAGACGCCACAGAAAGGACAGAGAGAGAGAGAGACGCCACAGAAAGGAGAGAGAGAGAGAGAGACGCCACAGAAAGGACAGAGAGAGAGACGCCACAGAAAGGACAGAGAGAGATGCCACAGAAAGGACACAGAGAGAGACGCCACAGAAAGGACAGAGAGAGAGAGACGCCACAGAAAGGACAGAGAGAGAGACGCCACAGAAAGGACAGAGAGAGAGAGAGACGCCACAGAAAGGACAGAGAGAGAGACGCCACAGAAAGGACAGAGAGAGACGCCACAGAAAGGACACAGAGAGAGACGCCACAGAAAGGACAGAGAGAGAGAGACGCCACAGAAAGGACAGAGAGAGAGACGCCACAGAAAGGACAGAGAGAGAGAGAGAGAGAGAGACGCCACAGAAAGGACAGAGAGAAAGAGACGCCACAGAAAGGACAGAGAGACGCCACAGAAAGGACAGAGAGAGACAGGCTACAGATATGCGAGAGACAGGATATGTCTCACACACTGCCCTGATATATACCTCTGCACAGGGCAATTCATATAACTCTGTGTACATACTGGAGGTATATATATTGCCCTAGACAGGCTTATATATCAGTCTTATCTATAAATAATACACTGTTCAGATGTGCTTTTTAAAATGCATGATTTTCCCCTATATGAACAAAAAAATGATATTATGCTATGGGCTGGTTTAAAAATCTTATGCGATGGGGCTGGTATATAAATTTTTTCCAGGGCTGGTTTTTGTTCCCAGTCCGGCCCTGCTGAGAGGGTAGTGGATGTATGGAATAGCCTTCCAGCAGAAGTTGGAGAGGTAAACACAGTCAAGGATTTTATGCACGCGTGGGATAGACACAAGGCTATTCTAGCTATAAGACCGGGAACGGGGGACTAATAAAAGTATTCAGAAAAATTGGGCAGACTAGATGGACCGAATGGTTCTTATCTGCCGACACATTCTATGTTTCTAAATTCACAAGCTTTATCCCTGCACAATGTATAATGGTGAGATGAGAGGTTCACTTCACGTAACCTAATCTCACCTGCAACGTACCTTTTAGTGAATAGACCCCATAGACTTCCAATAAAGAATTTTAGATAGTGACTAATAGTTAAATAGAGCAATGTTCATGATCATTTATTTAAATGTGTGTGAGCATTTGACTGTACTCAACTCAAAAGTAGACATCCCGAATTAGGACTGTAGCAGAGGCAAAAGTGCCAAACAACTGTTTCTAAATGCAATTTGAATTCATGCAAAACACCTGAACACCTATTCTGAAAATAGCTGAAGTCCTTTGGAAATGAAACACAGGTTTGGGAGCTGGGCAAATGCTCCCAGCCTGCTATAAAATATATTAAAGGTCAGGGCTAGTAGCTCTTGCCCCGATCCCTGTGATAACCGGGGCTGGAAGTCAGCCCTCATATAACACATCTGGGACAAGTGCTTCTTGCCACTAAAAATAAATTGTTATTTTTGGGCCTGGGTGTTGCCTAAAGGCCCCCAAACCTATTAATAAATTTAAAATAAAAGAATTCCCGACATACCCCTGAGCAGAGCCGTTGCCCTGCTATCTTGTGCTGTGCGGTGGGGGCCGGGCCACTTTAGGAAATGGGCAAAGTGGGCACATTCCCAGGGCCTACTGGTTAAAGTTGGCACAAAAAAGTGTGACTGTCTCACACCAAGTCCGCAGTCATAACAGTGGAATATTAATGGACAAATTGGCTGTCCACATTAATAGGCATACTAACCGTGGAATATTAATGGGCAGGCAAATAGTGGCATATTTATGGGCAAATTGGCTATGGTATATTAATGGGCAAATTGACTGTGTCATATTAATGGGCATACTTACAGTGGCATATTAATGAGCATTTTTGCTGTGGCATATTCATTGGGAAACTAACCATGGCAAATTAATGGGCACAATAACAGTTGCATATTAATGAGCAAATTGGCTGTGACATATTAATGGGCAGACTAACAGTGGCATATTAATAAGCAATTGTTTGGTTCCACATTAAAATGATCTCTTATTTAATTCATCAATATATGTCCTCCTATACTTTCAAGTTATTTGGATTATACATTCGTTTAACAGGTTTGTACCTTTTTTACTGTTTCTTTTATTTTTGCACAAAGCACACTATAATCGCCTTCACTGTTTGCAATTTCTTCCTTTTTGTATTTTTTAAAGGAAAATACACACTCAATAGGTGCTGCTAGAAAACAAGGGAGTGATGTGGTATAGTTTCACTTTAATACACAGCCAATCAGTGTCAAGAATATAGAACAAGATGCAAGAAGCAAACATTCCAACTAAATTCAGACACAGATAATGTGCACATCTGTGAACAAAAAATATTTTTACTCAAACTTCATCATGGAAAGCAAGGATTCAAGTAAGATTTGTGACAATAACATTATGTGATAATTGGAACTTGCTAGCAATATTGCTGTGAGGGGTAAACAGTACAAAGAGCACCAGAGTTTCACTTTTGAGTAAAACAGACCTATTGTGTACATTGAAAAAGTATTAGATCTTTGAGTTCAGCTTATGAAAAATGGGGGCAAAAACAAGTGTTGCATTTATCATTTTGTTCAGTGTATATGTTTGTTTTAAATTACCAGGTTATCTAGTTGAATCTTATGTAAGTGGTAGTGTGTGGTAGGTATTTCCATTTGAATTTTCCTAAACACTTTTTGAAGCACCCAGATTGCACCCACATGACTTGCCCATCACCCACATTGCACACACAGGACATTCTATATATATATATATATATATATATATATATATATATATATATATATATATTAATACCGTATTTATATAGAAATAGAGGGTGAGCAAAAAACGTATACAAATATATAAAATTACATAAATGCACTCATCTTTCCACCGGTGTTGATTCTGTGGTTAAATTTGAAGGTAGGAAACAAAGACATATAAATCAAATATGGTGTAGTATACCTTCCAATGTTGGAATATATATCCTTCTATACTTCCTGGAAGTTATACTACACCATATTTGGTTATATGTGTCTTTGTTTCCTACCCTTCAGTTTAACCACAGAATCAACACCAGTTGAAAGATAAGTGCATTTATGTAATTTTATATATTTGTTTAAGTTTTTTGCGCACCATCTATTTCTATATAAATTGCATTATTGGTGTAACCAGTGGTTTTTACACTAGAGTGGTATTGCAGCATTTTTTGTTTATAAAGCAACGTGAGCGCCACTTTTCCCTTTTTTTGTTTATATATACCATATTTGCTTGAATATACGGCAAGGTTTTTTTCAGAGTAAATGCTCTGAAAAATACCCCTCGTCTTATATTCAAGGTCATCTTATAGTCTGACCTCAAATCGAGGTCTGGCGGAAGTGCCAGACAGCAGCGGAGGATGTCTGCGCATATCGTGCAGAAATCCTCTGGCTGCCTCCACTACCCACCAAGGAGACTGGGTCAGTCGATGGATGTCTGCACAATAGTGCGGACATCCTCCATGCTGCCTGACACTTCCGTCTATTATGATGGAAGCCGGGAGGTCACATGACCTTATGGCTGTCCGTCATAATAGACGGAAGTGTCGGGCAGCATGGAGGATGTCTGCACATATCATGCAGACATCCCCTGGCTGCCCCCACTAGCCACCAGGGAGAGGGGAGACAAAGTCAACATTGGGGGGAGGGAGGGCGAGCGAGACAAAGTCAACGTTGGGGGGAGGGAGGAGGGGCGAGACAAAGACAACATTGGGGGGAGGGGAGAGCGGGAGAGCGAGACATAGTTATGTAGTTGAAATTAAATCTTCCTCAACTTACTTTTAGCTAAAAGAATCCCACGAATGAAACAAATTTAAGCAATATGTATTGACGAAATGTATAACTTCCTTATCTACATCTCTCTAATCCACATTCTATTTCATAAAATACTTTGGCTATAAATAGTATTAATTTGTGGGAATCAGTAGGCCTTATGAACATCCTTTTATGCAAGGTGCTCTATGAAGTGAAATTAACATATAATTAAATGTATGATAATGTTGAAAAATCCAACAAGTTCAACTTCTCAAATCACCCCTATTTATTGATGTATTTATAACAAGAATGTCACGTTAATTTGTATTTTAATATTTTACTCTACACATTGAAGATGGCTGTTAACTAATCCTGTATTTGGTAGAAACAATACCACTGTAAAAGTGCATGTGGCCAAGAACTGGAGTAGAAGAAATATCATAGCTCTTTTTTTCATGATAGTGGTGAACAGATATGGATTTGTATTGCAGTCAAATTATTCTTTAATTTTTGGCTTTGTGATGGAATTCTTTGCTAGTTCACACCAACATCAAGCAGCAACTTCAAGTTGTTTTTGATCTTAATCAAAACAACAAGAAATGTGTAATAATGGCTTGCCTTGAACTCTCAACAAAGACAACATCAACAGCCCAAATGTTTTCTGTGTCTATACAAACAGTGTCCCATTCCAAAACCTCATTAGTATTATCGCGGTCCTTATCATTTCCCAACAACTTTGACAACTGCAACAATAACAGCAGCTGCAGCAAAATGAGAAAGACATGGTAGTTGTGGTAACATAGACACAAACTAATTAATGCAGGTGTATGATTGTGAAGCATCTTGTCTGCCTCATCCTAACACTACATTCACAATGGGTTCTAATGACTAAACAGTGATTTGTGGTAAATCTGTAACCGTGATCTGTGGTAAACAGTAAATCGGTGGTAACAATGGAATAGCAAAAAACAGGATGGATATCTGAATTGGAACACAGGCCAAGTCAATTATTTTGTTCTAAAAACTGCTGTTTCCCTGTTTATCAACCACAATTCACTGTTTTGTGAACAGACCACAACAAGTCTAGCTTTAGAACTCACAAAATCTGTGTGCCCAAGTTCCACATAGAGGTGCTCTCCAAACTCTGGTATTTTGTGTGTATACCAACTCCTGGGCGTGCACCCCACCCACCCACAGGTGCTCTATATATGGTGTCCAGGGAAATTGTATAAATTAAATATTTTCGGAGAGATTCAGTTCCATGTGAGTAAGCTATACAGATAGGACTCACCAAGTTTGGAGTACTTTGGCGTAATGGTGGGATAAGCAAAATATGGCCATATATTTTGACTAAAACTCCAATATTTTTTCATCTATGCTAGGTGCTTTTAAAATAACTTTACATTTTTAAAATGTAAAAAATGATGTTAAGATATATTATATACTTGCACGCCAAATTTATGTATTGCAAGTTCCACATAGATAACAGAGAACAATTAAACCAATATTGGACTCATGTGAAAAGTTGTACCGGCAAATCTTGCCAGAGCTGCAAGGATGGAAAGCAAGTGCAACAATAAACTACTTGTTGTAGCCTACACTGCTAGATGTACTAATTTTTGAGTTTTGTAATATTTTTGTATACCGTATGAAGGATGGCTTTTTGTGGTATAACCTTTTGGACACTCTATTTCCTTCTTCTTCTTTTTTTAATTCCAGATGTGCTTCTTCACTGGGCTCCTTGGAGTGGAAGTAGACTGCACTACACTATAATATACAAGTGTATATATCAGAAGGACTCTACAAGATAGAAATGTGGGTTATTTAAACATTTGTATTGATTACTTAAAGACTTGGATGACTATTCCATCCACAAATAATATACCAAGCAAAGTTAACTTATGTCATTATCTAGTTGACTGACACATGTACACTGTACTAATTCCCTGACACAGATATACAAACCACATAAATATTTGTAAAATACTAAATGCTCATATTAGGCTCTATCCAGAGACATGAGTTATCACTTATCAGTGAACTATTACTTATAGACATTGAATATGTCTGTCATTTGTGATTTACATTAATGAGATATTTTTACTATTTGATTTTCAGTTTGTTAAGGATTAGAAAAGAAACAAATAATATCAAACAACAAATAAAGATTTAGTATAACTGAAAAAGTAGCATATCCCTAGCAGCTTTTTGTCTTTAATTATTTTGATTGACAATTACTTTAAAAATATAATTGGCAGGTTGGGTCATCTACCTACATATAAGTATCTTCAGAGAATATGTGGGTAGATGGTAATTTGAATTCATCTCATCTCAAGTGGGAAGTTAACTGGAACTGTGACAAAGTGTAGTAAAAATAAAAGTGTTTCACATACGGTATATTAAATATATCTTGCAGCTTAACATGTTATGATAAATAGAAGTGGGCTTAGCTCGTGCATGGCTTAGTGCCATTGTAAAAGCTATGTGCATATCAGCATAAGAGTGACAAACATTTAAATGATTGATTTGTTAGTGCATGATAATAAATATTGTAATGTCTCCGTAGAGATATTGTTCCAGTATCCAACTGCTAAGGTTTTTGAAACTTCTAATTTATTTTAGATATATATTTTAAGATAATGTGATGTTTTACCACATTATTACCATCCAATTACAAGAAAGCATTATGATATTCTGAATTTATATCTAGATAAATCACTCTGGGAATTCACTCCTGGAATGCTTCCTATCACTGGTTACAATATATAAATAAAACACAGTTGACATGACACTTACAGATCAACTATTACTGTGCAATATACAAAAAAAAAAAAAAAAAAAACTGTCTGTGCTTCTCATCCTAATAAAGTTGGCAACAAATATATAAACATAATAAATGAGAGGTTTTGGTTGTATGAATTGACCAAAGCATAATTAAGCTCACCCGCCATGTCAAGACACACTCTCAATAGGGTGAGAACCAACTCTCACCCCCTATCTAGTGGGACATAAAGCATTTTGTACTGCTACAAAAGCCTTTTTAATGTCTACACGATAAAGGGAAGTAGAAACAGCACTAGCAGAGGTCAGTAGTCAATAGAAAATGGCTTTAATCTGTGCAAAATTGTGCAAAGGAACACAGCAAAAAAGATGAGGAAAAAGGCAATCAAATCAGTCTTGCAGCTTGACGGGATTCGCACATATAGCGCTTACTCATAAGCTAAACTCACATTTCATTACAAACATTTAAATCATGTGCCAAAAACATCATGAGTGCTGGGACGGAAAATACGCTTCAGGCCACGCCTATTCATCAACACGAAGGCTTTCATTGGTGACTAGGTGGACGTGTCATGGGGCAGAGTAAATGTGGCACACTGTCTCTAAGTGTTATGCATAAAACCAAACTATTAAAGTTTGGCTATTGTTTCTTAGTGACAACATATTTATTGGTGACAACATGAATATTTACTTCAAAGTGATTCTAAAAGTGAAGTTTAAAAACAATCGGAAAAATATCTCAAAAGCGAGTAAACCATGGGTTGGTAGGAAAAGAGATGGAGAAAATTAAGCATACAATCGCGAGCATGAAATATCTAATCTGGTAATGTGCAGAGTTAATTCATTAAGACACATTTTCTCATAATGCAAAGAGTAAATCCAATTGATAAAATGGTAATACGGCATTATAAATGTTTAGAATTGATTGAGTGATTTCATGCTCACATTTAATTGTGAAGGATACAAAAAAGATAGCACATTGTGGTCACCTTAATAAATGTTGGGCAGCATTAGTAGGGATATTGCACAAATGGGTGGGGGGGGGGGACCGATACAATTAGTTTGAGCAAGATAGAATAAAGATAGTATGGGGATAATCACGAAATGCTATATATATCAGCTTCTATTTACCACAACACATGTGTGATTAGAACATATCATATAGAAAATCTTAAGTATGCAATACTGATGAGAAACATTATTAAAGACATTAGTGTAAAAGAGAAAGTTTAGGAGAACAACGTGACTGATCTAGACCAGGTGTAATTGAACAATACATAAATGTATGTTTACGAAAAAACATCATACTATCTAAATAAACATGTTACATCAGATTCTTTATTTAAACATGCTGGTTTAACTTCGATCTCTCTGACCTCTTCAATCCCTTATGTGTCTCATGTACCCCATTCCCTCTAGATTGTAAACTTGCGAGCAGGGGTCTCTACCTCATGTACCAGTGTGTTCTAGTTTGTCTAACTTAGTATGTAGTTCCCTTCTATGCTCTGTACCTTGGGCTACGTAAATTGTTGGCGCTATATAAATAAATATTAATGTAATATTTACGAGTACCCAGCGTGAAAATCCAAAAGGTCTCCCTGCAATTTAGTCTCTGGGTGAGATTACCCCCCCCCCCCCCCCCCCCCCGGGTCCACGTTTAAAGCATTCTATAACTTGTACTTTGGATGAAGTGACATTATTTGGGGTACATTGTCTAAATTGGTCACTAACGTTGGAGCCCGCATCTATGTCAATGTTGTTTAGATGTTCTCTAATCCTAATTTTAAGTTGTCTTGAGGTGCGACCTACATCATATATATTTAAAAAAATACTTATATTCATGTATGTATAAATGTTGATTGAAGATTTCAAGTAGATGTATATGGCTCAAAGGAAAAGGAGAAACACCGAGAAATAATAGTGCTTTCGTTTGGCAAAGTGGTACAATAGTGATGAATAATGTGGATAGTACTCACAAATTTAGGAGCAGTATACTGCTGTCTATATGATCATATAGAGAGCAGTATACTGCTCCTAAAATCCTGGGTACTATTATTTCTCTGTGTTTCTCCTTTTCCTTTGAGCCATATACATCTACTTGAAATCTTCAATCAACATTTATTGATTATTATTTTTAAGATAAAAAGACATGCATACATGTAGAGTGATAGCTTAAGGATGTATAAGTTAATAAAATTGTTAAATACAGTTAGAGAAAAAAAAAGAACATCATAAACCCCGCTCTATATATCTATCCAATTGCTTCTCGAACTCATACGGATATCCCTACCCATCGACCTACAAAAACAATACAATTAACATTTAATGGTGATGGAGTATATACAGAATCGTTATCTAGATGGAAAAATCACATTCTAGGGAGAGGGCTCCGTCCCCCATTCTGCCTATCCAAACTTCACCTCACACCTACTCATTTCCAAGTCTTAGCATTTTTGTATTTTTAGATATAATCTGCCCACCTCCGTGTTTTATTTTTTGGAGAGTCAGATGCAAATGAGAGAGCTCTCTCCATCCTAAGCTGTACAAGTTTCATATCTAAATACACAATGTTGGTGTCATTTGATTAAATTGTTAATGAAATATTGATAAGGTTATTACTGGATTGTCTTGATTATAAGACGACCCTGATTATAAGACGACCCCCCAAACTTTGGATATTCCATTAGGAAAAAAACTAAAAGCATGAATATAAGACTAACCTATAGGAAAAAAGTTCAACTTGTATATATTCACATGTAAATTGCTTTTTTAATAAAAAATTATGATATCAAAAAATGAATTTCTTGTTTGTATTTCCTTTTATGTGCCAATGCTGCCTCCCTCTTTCCCTTGCCCCCAGCTTTATCTCTCTCCCCCTCCCTTTGTCTCCCCCCTCGCTCCCCTTGTCTCTTCCACACCCTCCATCCCCTTGTCTCTGTCTCTTCCCCCCCATCCCTCCCCTTGTCTCTGTTCCCCCTCCCTCCCCTTGTTGCTCTGGTTCCCCCTTCCCTCGTTGCTCTGGTCCCCCCTTCCTCCCTCCCTCTCCTTGTTGCTCTGGTCCCCCCCTCACCTTGTTGCTCTGGTTCCCCCCTCCCTCCACCCCCCTCCCTCCCCCTCACCTGTTTCATAATCCTTGGTGGCTAGTGGGGGCAGCCGGGGGATGTCTGCACGATACATGCAGACATCCTCCATGCTGCCCGACACCTCCGTCTATTATGACGGACAGCTGGTCCGTCATAATAGATGGAGGTGTCGGGCAGCATGGAGGATGTCTGCACGATCCCCCAGCTGCCCAATTCACCCTGGTGGCTAGTGGGGCAGCAGAGGATGTCTGCGCGATGAGCCGGACTTCTGTGACGAAGCCGGAAGTACCCAGCTCTGCTGGGGACCTGGATCCATGTCCTTTAATCTGACCTCGATTTGAGGTCAGATTATAAAACGACCTCTATTATAAGACAAGGGGGATTTTTCTGAAAAGAAATTCTGAAAAAAACCTTGTCTTATAATCGAGCAAATACGGTATTCAAAGTTTTATGGAAAAGGGCCAGACTCATTTGGGAACCATGCCTTTTTAATGTGTGTGTGTGTGTGTGTGGGGGGGGGGGGGTTAGGGTGCAATTAAACCTCCTCCCAATCGACCTCTTGACAGCAAGCTGCAACCAGACAACCAGGAGCCAACAACCTCAACTATATGCAAGCAGGAAAAAGAAAAATGCTGGTGCGCTAAGCTAGTCAAAGACTCAAATAATATAAAATTATGCTTACAAAACAGGTCTGAGCAAGCTGCAAATACAGTGTGAATGACTGTACAATGTATACAATAAAAAAAAACTGTCTGTGCTTCTCACCCTAATAAAGTTGGCAACAAATATATAAAAATAGTACAAATAAGAGGTTTTGGTTAAATGACTTGGCCAAAGCATATTTAAACTTCAAGCTCAATTCACAGGATATGGCATGGTGTTGAAAAATGGAGTGATAACCTTCCTTCTTCAAGATACCTTTGCTTGAGTGATGGTGTCAAGCACTTATCCAGAATCTGTTCATTTGGTCTGCATCTTACACTTATTCTTCTTTATGATCCAAACACCTTAGTCTTAGATTTGTCTGTCCATAACACGTTGTTCCAATCTTCCTCTGTTCAGTGTCTGTGTTGTTTTGCCCACCTTAATATTTATTTTATTTATTTTTATTGGCCAGTCTGAGATACAGCTTTTTCTTTGCACTGCGCCTAGAAGGTTAGCATCGCGGAGTCACCTCTTCACTATTGACTTTGAGACCGTTTTTAGTAGGGTACTATTTAATGGTACTTCTAGTTGAGGACCTGTGAGGTGTCTCTTTCTCAAACTATTGTCTATAATGAAAGTTAATACACCTATTCACAGCTCCTGTGTTGTTAGGAGCTCTACTTGTGAGTTTGTTCCCATCTGAATAGTGTTCTCCTATAATATTGCAATACATATTGCACTATTTGTGTTCTATTTATATCTTTACAGGTTTGCAACAAGAAAAATACTGCTCCTGTACTAAGTATGTTTTAGTTTTCTATTTTTTACTTATTTATTTCACGTTTTTTTTTATCACTGTTTGATATTTTTATACTCACAGTATTTCCACTATTGTCACAGTACTTTCACCATTGTCATAGAATATTGTCAATATATTTGTTTATCACTATTAGGATAGCATTTGATTTTTTTTTATCACTTCAAGTGTCCATGCACTGCTCGCTAGAATGATCCTTTGTTTTTTTATGCTCTATAATGCACTTACCCGCTTGCTTGGTTGTGCACTGAAGAGTCCAACTCCTCTTTTCATTTTGATTTGAGCAAGTTGGCACTGCAGTTTATCAACAACTGAATGCCTATGTTGCAGATAACCATTTGCAGATGGCACAAAACAGCATAGTGCACATGTTTACATGACCTTGCATAAGAAAGAATACGCTTTTAACACCTTGAGGACACAACTGTTTTTGGAATGTTGTAAAGTTTAGGACATGCCGTCACATGCCGGATTATAAATTTACTCCTTACAGATTTGGTAAATACAGCTACCATAGCTGTTACAAACTGCAATGCCTGAGATTCAGTTTCTGGTATAGTCTATAGCCTTTCATCTGTCCAAGATTGGTAAAAGTCTTATCATTAAGTATCTGGTAATCATAACATCTACTATCAAAGTGTGTGTACTAATGGTCATTTCAGTCTCCTTGGGGCAAAAATGCATTTATGAAAAGTCATTTATTAGTATACCTTCTCTATGGAGGTGCAGTTCAGCAAGTTGTCCACCCTCATCAACAAATCAACAAACTGGAGGAATGTTGGGCAGAATGAAGTGGATATGTCATGCCAACAACTATCTGTCATTATTCTTATGAACTTTTTTTAGAATAAAATGTTTGTAAAAAAATGTTTATATTCAGATCGTAGACACAAAAAAACTATAATTTTCAAACAAGAAAAAGTCTTAGACCTAAACGGTAGTTTGGCATTCAACATAATTTCACAGTTTTAACATATGTATGAAACACCAGTATTTGGTGCAAGAAACCAAATTTTCATGGCAAGGGTGGACGAAATGCAGTTGCCGGCTCTTAATTTCCTGTTTAGTCAAAAGAAATCTACTTAACGTTTAGGAGAATGGAATTTTGGATGGCCAAAAAAAAAATCCATGAAATTCCCAGCTGCTCATGAATCAACAAAGACCTGTGTAATGATGACAGAACTGGTACTTGAACGACAATAGAGCAGCACAAAGAAAAATAATCAGCTCCAATCTTCAAACAATAAAAGCGGGTGCACAGGATAGAGGCACTACTCAGCTCCACATATATAAATAGAGAACTAAATAATTCATCTATGTTGAGTGTAGAGTTGCTTGACAAATTACTCTGGACCAAGAAAGTGGCTGCTAGCTATACTGTGGAGTACACACAATGCTTTGACACAAAAAGTTGATGGATTATTTAAAAAATGGTCCTCATTAAAACCACACTTTTTACTTTTTAACACAGGAGCATCATTGATAATCCGTTGTAAAGAATGGAATTATAATGTTTTTTGCAGCTTGCTAAATCTGGCATAAATTGCACAGGTCAGCGTCTTCTCTGATGCATTACATACAGACTATATTTCCTTGTGTCTACAATTCATTTGGATAATTCTGATTTCAACATGTAATTGCACTTTGTAATTGGGAGAGTGTCCAACAACCACAGTGATGTAAGTGTTTTTCTTAGTGATCCCACCACAAACCTCGAATGTGTGAAGAACATCATTCTTGTGCACACTGTCAATAAATGAGCAGGAAAGCTCCTCAAATAATATATTTTCAAGATATCTGCAGTGCATAAAATAGTCTACTGCAGAGATATACAAGCTGGAATTTTAAATCTTCTGTCACCTCACCAAGCCTTTTGTTCTAACCCAATTGTCCGAAAAATAATTTCTATCCCAGGCATGAGGGTGGAGCAGGTCACAGTCAAGTGGACAGAGCACACATTCCAAGTGCTTTGGGACAATGCATCATGGCTGCCAGCTTATATGCAGCTCATTGACCCAAAACAAATACATATTTGAAATATTTGCCATACCTCTTCTATATAAACAGAAATAATAGGTAGAAAATGGGAATTATTCCTTTAAGAATACATCTGAATGGAATATTTAAGGCAGCATAAGTCTAGAAGTCAATACTACAAGTATGAATACACTTGATTGTATTAACTGCAATAATAACAGGATAATGAAACAGCTGTATATTATGAATCAAACATGTTTAATTACCGCACTGTAATGTCACTTTATTACAATGTCACTTAATAAATAAAGTTAACCCTCCCCATCCCTTGCTGATCACAGTTTATTAAAGTGATCAGCAACCTTCTTACTTTATGACACTCATTTTAATTTTCTCATTCTTTTTAGTTCTTTTTAGTGTGAAGTACAGAGTCATATATCTTTTGTAGAAAAAAAACACACATTATTAACATAGTGCTATTATAGTTCATTACTGTGATGAGAGTCCTTCCTACGTTATTGCCCTAATTTGTTTTTTGCCATTTTATAGATGTTTTGTATATTAATTATATTATGTTAATATATTGATTTAACTATAGTTAACCCCTGCCGGTCTGTGTTGCAATTCTGATGGCTCTGATCTTGAATTTTTTTTTTTATTAGATAGTTAGAATAAGTGGGTTAATGTTGTGTAGGATATAATTGGAAAAATAGTGAAAATAAATGTTTTTTTATTTTTTTTATTTGCTCGTATAAATATATATAACCCAAAAAATCACTGTCATTTTAAAAATGACAGCCAACATGTATGGATGAATAAAATGATGAGAGATAAATTCAATTTAAGCAACCAAATATTAAAAATGGAAAAATTGCTATGGACATTATCCCAGGAAAATCCCTGGTCCTTAACATTTTACATTAAACCTGCATGTAGCATATATATAGCGTAGAACCAACACAGAAAAACAAAACAATGTTTCAAGGAACTGCTATGTTCAGCATACGTCTTGATCAAGACAGGTTTTTATTCACAAATCAAAATAAATTGTTGAAAGTAGGGTGTAAGAAACTTGCCTTCTAAGTTACACTAAAAAAAACTTGGTACATCAAAAACCATATGCCTTAATTGTGTCATAGCCATCTTGTCATTAAAAGGGTTCAAATTCAGTATATAATGTACTTTATAATAAGTCAAATTAGGTAAAACATTGGATCTATAAATTGTAAGAGTATGTCCCTGTTTGTGTAACATAGTACGTAGTTCCCCTGCATACTCTGTTCCAAGCGCTACGTAAATTGTTGCCACTATATGCATACATTTTAATGTAATATACTAATAGATGTTGAATTTGTCATCAAGAGCCAACATTACAGGGGCCTTTTTGAATTAGTAATGCATAACTAAGTGTAGGTTGCTAAAAAATAAATTCCCGCCCTTTTCTGTATACAAATTCTTCAGTGCAAAATTATTTTGATCTGTATTTCCATATGATAAAAAAGATGAAAAAATTAGGAAAAATGTCACAAAAGATGCCTTTTTCTATATTTTTGATAGTAAGAAAAAAAATCCACTAAATCTACATTAGTTGTTGAATGACATGTCAATTAGAGACATTCTAAAATTCTGAAAGGATTATGGCTCTTCAAGGACTTAACACCGCTACCTTGCACCATACGTCAGAAAGTAAGAAGCTCATTGCACATATTCCTCAACTTTTTCTACACCGCAAGCTAACAAAACCAGATGTTAATGATAGATGCATCATAGTAAAACAAAGGTGTTAGCTAATTCCAAGAAGCATACATTTCTTTGTTCAGTGTCAGGAAAATAGTATAGTGTTTCTACCCAAACTAATTAAGGAAGTACACACTGTCATTATTAGATAGTGTTACCATGTAAATACATTTCTTTACTGTCCGCTTTCTATTTAAAATAATGTCCACCTTGACAAAGTGATATAATGTACAAAGCAATCAAATCAGATCACATAATTAAATTGCTTATGTCGTATATGAACCAAAGTATTATTAGTATATAGTAGTCAAATATATTCCAACATAAACAGTGCGTGAGGTCACTGAATACAGTACAGTGTCATTATGCACAATGATCAAGCTACAACCACATGTTTTGAGACTTTCTGCTCGCTACACACAGGTATTTTATAAAAATAAAATCCATATTTGTCTTTAATACAATTCACATTTTCAATTTACATGCTCTATTCTCAGGTGGAACTGATTTAAGGATTTCTGTGAGGTCCAAATTTGTTCAAATGTCAGGCTTACATAAAAATGGAGTTTGTTACCTAAACATTGTTTGTAAAGGGAATAAAAAAAAATGCAATCAAATGCACAAATTAAGAAAACATTTTTTTTTAATGTGTCCTAGGGGTCACTCGTTTATGAAATCACTTAATTAATTATGTTATGTAATAGCCAATAGATATATAAATTTCATACCAAAGAAGGTGATATCGTAAACAGGAGACAACACATACTTAATCAAAACATATTTCTTTTAATTTATTCATTCTGCTAACACAGTGATGGATCATTTTTTATTCCCCAGATTTACAGTAAAAACAAGGTTTTCACTGATGGATTCCCATTACATTTTGCTCTGATCCTATCTCAAATATGAAGGTAACTAAACAGTTAAACTGTTTGGAGCGCTAGCAGCAGCAAAGATCAGTAGTTAGCATTAAGAAGAAAGCCTGGTATTAACACGAATTAAGAAACAGTGTGTGTTTGACACTTAAAAAGCATAACAGATACTTTTAAAAACATCTAAGTTATTTTAAACAGTATGTTAGACATTTATGACACTTTACATAAGTGTACACACTTTACTATCACTGTGAGGGCATGTAAACTTTTAAGACATTAAACATCTAAAATTGTGTAATATTGTGAGATTGTGTAGAGTATGTAATTTACCTATCAACATGGCTGATGATTTTTGCACCTTACCATATCTTCAGATGTATTTTAATTGTAAGTGATATTTTTAGCACTCAAAGGAAATATCATTTGGTTGTAGTCTTTGCCTCGGGCAAAAGACTCTACAGCTGCTTGTGTCAGCAGCACTTCAATCGCCCCTTGACTCTGTCTCTCTCTGAAGTTTATTTCATGCAGGGGCAAGTTCCCCTTTGTTGTTAAGATTTTGTATACAACAACCACCTGGCTGGTGTTAAGGATAATAAAAATAACCACCTGACAGAACTTCTGTGCTCTGCATGAAGTGCAATCTCGTGCCGTCTCTAGCCACATCTAAAATAACCACTACATTTAATACGGTCCACATCATTGTTTGCGTGGGAATGTTTGTAGAGACATACCCTTGTATTAATGAAATATAGCCCCTAACACAATATCTCTGGCAGTTTTTGTTTTCCATATGGAGAAGTGTAAATGATCCACTTGTGCAGAATTTCAAGGAGTGTCGTTTAGAATATGGGATACATTATAAACCACATGTTAGCAGTTAAAGATACGCTTCAGAAGGGCAATATTTTTACAAGAAATTGTTCATTCTGTCTAATGCACTACAGTCCTAATCCACTAAAAGGTGCTAAACTGTAGCATGGCATAAATCATGTTTACTAGGAACGGAAAACATCATAGACAACGAACTGTTTAGGCCAAAGCTGTTTAACTGGAAGCTAGTGGAATGGAGACTAGTCCCTCCCCATAAGAATGCCTGACCCTGCCTAAAAAGTCAGTGTAGGATATTAATGAAGAAACAAAATGTGAGCAATCACCATGTAAACCAATGGAATAATTCTGCTTATGGTTCAAGTTTTAGAACATTGTCTTAGAATGGCTATGAATATAAAACCCCAAAATGTTTTCCTCTATTATAATATTACTGTAGTGGTTTGGATTCATCTAGGTTTGAGTCTAAAAAATCGATGCAGATACCAATTAAAAAGTTCAATAACTCCAAGAAACTATGGTTACATTTGTTGTTCCTTTTCTATAGCATGAGTTATAATCTATATAGGATGACATCGCTAATTAAGCCTTATTGGGAAAGTAAATTAGATAGCATAATAATCTAATTGTCAACAAGTCTACAAACCTGAGCCCAATATAATTTTAAACTTTACAAGAATTCCCTTACTCTACACTATTGACCGCAGCTGAGGTCCTCATTCTGAAGTTCTTGCTTATCACTGCTTATCACTGCCTGGCTCTGCAAAGTATATGTACATACGGAATAGAAAAGCTGGGTTTCTCTATAACCGACTAGTCAAATATAATGCTACTTGATGTTCCTGTCTCAAATCATTCTGATACATACAAGAAACTGAGAATCTCTTTTCCAGGCTCTTAACTATACATTTTATTTAATGAAAATGTGTATTTTCTTAAGTGGTTAAAATCTCACTACAGTTGTCCTTTATTCAGTGCTTAATCACATTATTCAGTGCATAATCACAGAATAGTATTTCTCCTCAGTTTGCCTGTTCTTGAACAACGTTCTTTTTGACATGTTTATTTAACATTACAAGCACAATTGTCAGAGGTTCAGATTACATAATTTCATGAGATATTTTTCGAATTGTGAATTTTTAAAGATTTTTTTGTAGTGATTAAGACTTATTTTTTCACTTTTTCACTTTTTTTATACGTGTAATTTTTTTAAAGAAAATTGACTGATTTCAGAACATTTGGTGGAATTCTTTCTTATTTAACTTGTGTATCTTATGATGACTAGTTTAATGGCAGTAATATGACTAGCTAGAAAATAATACACTCTAAAACTTTAACCGTATAAAATTGTTATTATTGTATATTTATTTCACACTTGTTTCGGATACTACAACCACAGAATTACAACAAAGTAAACTTGCTCTAATTAATAGGTGTGCCATGCCTGATATAACATGTAAAACAATCCTGTTAGCAGGAGATTAACGATGTAAATATATATATATAATGTGAATTTAATATATCCCCGAGGGAATAATAAAAACATCTCATTTAAGTCTGTAGTAAAACCTGCAGATTAAATACAACTGTGAGAAGCAAAATAATCATTTAAACCCATCACTTAAGATGATAAATAATTACCTTGCCATTTTAGCAGTTTGCTGTGTTTTTTTCTGCTTTCAATTTTATTTTGTCTTTCTATTTGAATCGTGTAACTTAAAAAGAAAGAAAAACAGAAATAGCACTTATCAAGCTGTTAAAAAAAATGCTAATAGCATTAAAACTAATTGCTATAAATCAACATTTTTTGTATCTCTGTGCCCCTGTGATGATTAACACAATCCAGAAAACTCTCTTGGTAATGGAAGTTGTCAACATAAATTGTGCAGTGCCAAACTGCTTGTGTTTAACAGCACAGAGCAATATATGCTGGTGCTACTATGGTTTCATCTTTCAGGCTACCAGTCATATTGAGGACTGGATTTCCTTCAAGACAAAGTAGGCATTTGAGCACAGTTTTTTTTAGGGGTGCTGGAGAGACATATGTTAAGTGTTATATCTGTCCAGTTATGAACCAGCTCTTGTCATACCAAATTTTTTTCTCATTATCTGCCCCGGTGGATTCTTTGAAGAAACACACTAAAGCGTTAACAAATATTCTAGGCTAATGTCTATCAATTATTACATTTAAAAAAAGTTATATGATATCTTTCCAGTGATGAACTAGTTCTTGACATACCAATTTTTCCCCATTATCTGCCCCGATGGATTCTTTAAAGAAACAAACTAAAGCTTTAACAACTATTCTTGGCTCATATCTATCAATTATTACATTTAATCATTTACTATTTATTAAAATAATTATTTAATGTTTACTTCATTCCAGCCCTTTTGTAGCTACTCAGCACCCTCTCAGTTTCTCATCTTTACACAATTCATTGTCTCCTATTTTGAGTTAACTTAAAGTCTCTCATGAATCAGGGGCCACTGCATGCCTCAAAATATCTATAGTGTTGTCTGAGTTTCTTTTACTAGAACCAGGTTTTTTTCTATGTTTCCTAAGTACAAATACTGCAGGCTTGTATGTCCCCCAAAAACGTGTTAAGCTGTTCCTTGCAAATTTTTTTCTCTTACCATCACACTGTATGGATTTCACAGTTGCATATGGATTACCGATTTGGTCTTTTTAAAAATAAGAGTTTTAAGAGTTATAAATGAGTGCTTGCTCCTATTTTCTTGTTATTGCATTATTCAGAAAACTACCTATACTCACATATTTACTTTTTTTGCACAAATGATCAAATACTATAAATGTCACAGACAAAACTTGATATACAGCTGAGTAGTGGATCAAGGGATTGTGTAATAACTGAAGTTGCACTCCCCTCTATCACCACACACAGAGATCTCAGGCAGGGAAAAAAACTCCCACACTCCTTCCATACCAGACACACTGTCACAGGGAAACCAGCTTGATTGGAAAAAATCTACAGCAAAAGAAACCAACCACCTTTTAATTTTGCTTGGGAACATCAGTGTCTGCAGAAATACCGTAAATGGCTGCAGAAATAAATATGAAAAATACATTTATGATTACATTTAGTGAGGAGCTTAACAAAAGAGAAACATACACTATATGCCAGTAAATTGGCTAAGATGCAACCCTAAGGGGGACTAAAGTCTCCAAATAAACCTTTAATAAAACAGTACTATTGTTGCTTCTATGGAGAAGCATTCAGTAGTGATTCATATTTCTTTTGTAAGTCTATTGACACAGGCTGCCATGTTGCAAAGTTACTGCTCCATGACCTGGCAGTGCTGACTAGGCCACACACCAATTACAGAGAGAGGTGTTCACCAAACCAGTTTACTTTCCTATCATGGTGCGCCGCTATGTCAAATGGCAGCTCACTTGTCCAAAAAACTCTTCAATTGTGCACAATAAGTGTAATATTATATCAAATATAACAGAAAGATTTGCTTTGGGGTATTTTATTTAATTATTTTAGTCATGAAAATGTTTTATTTGCGACATCTAATTTTATTACATTGCTTTATTCATATAAATGTTTTATATGTGACATATGTATAAAAGGACATAATCTCTCACTTAAAAATGTATTCTTCTTTTAAAGTGTTATTTGGAATATTACTTTTGGCTGTATTCATTTTTAGCCTGTAAACAAAAAAGTCTGTTTGGTGTTGTATTACGTGAGAAATATAAATTGGTTATGCTATTTAATTCTATTTAATCTATTAAATGATGTGTTTTCTAAATACACGCTTAATAAATCAACAACGTAAAGATATCTGGTACAGTCTTTTTTATTGAAAGGGAAATATATATATGTGTATTTCTAGTCATAGAATGACATTTGGGAAGTTTTATAGTACTTGATTAAAATCCTTTGAAACATCCAGAAAAGTCTTAAGTCTGGGTATGCGCTGTACAAAGCATAACCTTATTAAAAGACAATGCCGAAAAATGTATGTCTCATTGGTTTACAATTCTCTACTCTGAAGCTGCGATCCTGATTTACAGCTTGAACAGGAGAACTGTTCAGAGAGGGAAAATGCTCTAATTTGTTAGGCATGGTGTCCAAAGTGTACCCATAAATCCTAACGATGAACCTTGTCACCAGATTGTAACTCTAGAGCGGGATTTTTTTAAAATTAACCAGAGGCATGCCAGCTCACTCTTTTAAGGCCAAATATAAGTGTCTCACTTGAAAAAAAAACACAATTAAGTCACACAGTTCACTCACAGAAGGATCTTATTTTTAAAAACATTTTGAAAAGTCTAATTAAACTAGAAAAAAATCTGTGCAAATTATATATGTCCATATTTTGCATGTAAAAGTCTGTCAAATGTAATTATTATACCATGTTGTAAAGATGAGAAAAACCCCAAGTAACTACATCAATTCAATTTCAACATGCTTCTAAAATGATTTATTTCCTTCAAGATTATCACTTCAATGATAATGGAATAAAGAACAGTTTAATTCCCTCCTGTATTTATTAAATGTCAGCTAAAAACTGGATAAAGGTTTTCTTTTGGGTTTTCCTAAAATTCCCTTTCATTAACAAAAAAGTTGTAAAATATTCCCTTTTTGTCCTATGTATAAAAATTCTAGCATATCATGGTGATGTTCTTCTATCTTCTTTATGTTACAAAAGTAGCTGGGCTTAGTAACAAGTAATTTGCCTTCCATTTTGATTTACGTATGCATGTGTGCTTATGCACTGTATCTTTCTTTTGCACAAAAACATGTATGTGGTCATGTGCTGTTAAAAATGTACCTTGAAAGACAACTGTAGCTGAAAAATTGATAGGTTAAAATGAACAACTGTATCATTTAAATAGAAATGCTCTAATGAACGAAAATAAATAAGAAGCTCTCTGAACTATTTAGCTCTAGCAACTCTGACCAAAGTTGGAGGGCGGACACTCATCTCCCTACAACATGTGCAACCACACAATTGTATTTCACTGATGGAGCCCAATGCAATGATGACTCATGACAAATACATGCATATTTTTTATTTGTCAGGTTTATTATGGGTCTATTTCTTCATTTTTTACAGGCTAGAATGGTCCTTAAATTGTACTTGCACTTTGTCCTGTATCAACAAATAACATGGTAGCTAAGATTTGTGAAGGTTTGCAGCAACAATGAGCATGTAATTGCAGAGCTGGGCCAAGTTTGTCTAATACCATCTTTCTTCCTAAAGCACCCATAAATGAATAGGGCTACATTGGACATACATAGTGTCCTAACTTCCCATCTGACTGTTTGGGGTCTATTCATTAAAAGGGAAATAGCCCAGGCGAGTTGAGGTGAGATAAGGTGAGTTGAAGTGATATGAAAATTTAATCTTACCATTTTGACTATACATTGTGCTGGTACAAACATGGCGAGTTTCCCCCACTAAGCAAAGACAACAGCTTTGTCTCTGAACAATGTATGGCGAAATTGGTGAGCTAAAATGTTTATCTCACCTCAACTCACCTCATCTCACCTTAACTTACCTGCAACTCACCTATTAGTTAATAGAACCCTTGGTCATTAGTACTTATATCACCACTGTGACTTCCAAAAATTGTCATTCTGGGTCCTCAAATACTTAGGACTACTTAACATTGACACATACATCTTCAGATGATCCATGGTATGATTTCCTTCTACAGTTTTCACTAAAATTTGAGAATAGCTCGAGAAGGTCGACTTTCATTTTGACACAATTTGAAGTCAAATACGGAACACAAGTTTGACTTAGAAAAAAAATCCCAGGTTAAAATCTTCCCAATTGAAAGTAATGGGAGTCAAAATTATTGAAGCTATTTTTGAGACTAAGTCAAATTCGGCATCCGAGTTTCACTTAGTTTCAAAAATAGCTTTGATCATCTCATCTCCCCTAACTTTCAATGGGGAAGATATAAACCTAGAGTGGCGATTTTGACATAGTCTTAAAATTATAGTTGACTTGCAAAATCGATCTCATGGAGCTTATCTCGAATTTTAGTGAATAGACTCATCAGACATCAAACATCTGGCTTCAAGTCTATTTGCATCCACATATCAATATCCACCAAATAACCTTAGTTACTAACATTACATTTCATTAATATGAGATAGATTGGTGGGCTTATATATCATCACTCAGCTCTTCATCCTTCAGAGGTAGATTAAACGAGTACCATTAAATTGGGCAATAGTAACATGCCTCAAAGTGTTGGGCAAAAGTAACATCCCACGGACATACTTGGAAATCAAAGAATATTAATAAAATATATATGTATATAGCGTTAAAAATTTACTTGCCACTTGATACAGAGCATAACATAAAAAACAAGGTGGTTTGTGACATCCACCTTTTGATAAAGATAAAAGATATATTGGCTTCCTTAAATCCTTATGTTTTCATAAAAATAGAACATAGACACAGAATGATCCTGCACATATCAAAAGAATGATGTGTGTATTGCACTCACAAACCCATCTAGTAAATCAGTCACATCATACAAATAGATCTTCAGGTTAAGTGATGTACATCCTCTTGACATTGGCTTGTACATAAATAGGAAAAATAGGTATCAACATATAAATGTAGCTATCAAATAAAAAGTAATAAAAAGCAGTTTTTCCGCACATAGGTACTGCCCAGGTGTAAGCTGGTTCTGGACATCAACTGGAGGCAAGCAGAAAAAGTATGCATATCCAGGCCAGAACAGCAAAAGTACAGTAGCAGCCAAAACAATAAATATTGCAGAAACATGAGTCCATGTTCCAGCATTTCGCCCGCTTCGGGCTTCTACGTGGCATACAGAGCATAGAGGAGAACTAAGTACTAAGTTAGACAAACAGGGACAGACTGAGACATATGGTATAGAGAGCTCTGCTCACTAGCTTACAATCTACAATAACCAATAACCAATGGGTACAATAACCTATGGAGCCATACATCAATAGCCTTTTACTAAGAAGTAGCACCTGCTTTAATAATTGAGGGCAAATGTTACACAGAAGGTGTTATGCTTAAAACTTCGATTGTGCCTTAACACATTCCCATTATATTTTCCAAGTCCTGAAAGAGCCAACACACGGTCAGCACAAACACCAAATAAAAGATGAGCAGGTGTACTTGGAAATAAGGCTCAGTGAAAGCTTTCATCCAACTGGACAATTAAGGAGCTACAGCACACACATGCTTAGGATGATGTGATCATTAGTACAGCATCTGAGGACAGTTAACCTTTACAGGAGTGACCTTTTTCAAGTGAGTGACATCACATTTTCCCTCTATTAAGGATATTTGTGAAACAATCTATGGGGATGGCTGTATTTTAAATGCATTCCTACAGAAAGCATCTGATGACGACAAGGTGAACAGAAATGTCAAACTGCCTATTTGTAGAAAGTTTGTACAGTACTTACGAAGTAGAAATATTCTTATCAGCATGGAATGCCATATTTGTGGCTCAAACCTGAATACTTATAATGCTGTTAACATTCCAGGAGGATGGATAAGGACAGAGATTTAAATGTAGAACGTAAGTGCTACACATGTTCTATATGTTCTCGCATCAAGTGTTATTAACTCCCAGAGGTGAGGTATATTCACTGATTTCCATGAAGACTCCCAGCAGAGCTGTAATGAAGGTGAGCTGACTGAGGCACATACATTTGGGGGTTATAGGTACATAACAAGTCTGATGCTCCCTCATGCAATAGAACGGCAGGTCTCTGTCTCTGCTGGCTGATGTCAAGTGTCAAAGAAGTCAGGCACATGACTTATGAAACAATATAAAAGGAAGGTGCAATTTGAACAATTTTAAATTTGTGTCTCAGATTCATATCTATGGCTCTGAACCCCAGTTGCCTGCGAGGTGATCATTTTCAGATCAAAACAGGATTTATGAACATGTTAATTAGAAAATATTTACCCACGCTAATCTCTGGAGCTTATCAAATTATGCAAAAGAATAGGCACCTCATTTTGGTACATCATGGTCAAGCATAATTTGAAGTAGTACCAGAAACGTATGTCATTATAGTTTGTATAAATTAAATTTAAACAGGCCCTAGTTTTATATCCAATATGATCTAAGGCTAGAAAACTATAGAGGCATACAAATCTTTTAAAAATAGATTAAACAGTTTGTCTGTTGGCCGTAGGAAGGCTTTTTTAATGTTGAAAAAATGGTTAATAAAAAAGAAATGTGCTTCTTTTACTTTTTGCCTTAAAAAATTTACAATAATATATAAAAACATTGAGTATTCCCAAACTCAAAACAAATATTAAAATCTATTTAGCAGGTGGTGTTTTTTTTTATTAGCGTTTGTACAAGCAAAAGTTCGAAAGGTTTTTTTTTTACAATTTCCCACAGTATTTTATTCTTTTTTTATCTGATTTGATAAAATTAATGGAATCATATTAAAGCCCTTCTTATCCCTAAATAAACAATATACAATTGGTGTGAGTGCTGGGGTTGCCACCTAAATAATCTAAATAATACCGTCTGGTGAGGTTGGAGCCAAAAAGTTGATGGGTGGAGCCACTCAATGTTTAAGCTTCAGGTAAAGGTACCGGCTGCCTGGAGCTCAATTCTGATAAAGAATTGTGGATATTTTTAAGCACATAACCCCTCAAATTAGGTAACCGCTGATATCTCCTTATGTCTATTACTCTTACCCAGCTCCTCTTTTGTCTGTCTCTCTTTCCCAACTCCCCTTTTGTCTGTCTCTCTTTCACATCTCCCCTTTTGTCTGTCTCTCTTTCCCATCCCCCCCATGTCTGTCTCCCTTACCCATCTCCCCTTAAGTTTGTCTCTCTTTCCCATCTCCACTTTGGTCTGTCTCTCTTTCTTAACTCCCCTTTTGTTTGTCTCTCTTTCACATCTCCCCTTTTGTCTGTCTCTCTTTCCCATCCCCCCTTATGTCTGTCTTCCTTTCTCATTACAAGGTATCAGGGAGCAGGAACCAATAACAGATAACAATGTCTGAGCCCAATTCAGTGTGCTCAGATGCTTTAAAGGACTTTTTGAGCAAACTTATTACCACAATCATTGCGCTGTGGCCAAATCTCCACACACAATACTAGAACATGCCTATGCATGAACTTGCTGCATAAATATGACATGTAAAGCAACTATAGATGTCTAACAAATATATTACTTTAACATCATTTGAATATGAGTTATATCTATCAGCTTCAAATCACATGGATATTAATCTATCAGTGCAACTTACTACAGAGACTGAAGTATGTAAAGCCAGATTAAAAGTAGCAGTTAGTAGTAACTAATTCAATAACTTGTATTTGGAGAAAATTAGCTAAATACCGTAAGTTCCAAATAATTTCAGAGCTATATAGAACATTTGTCTCTTCTCTGTGTCAGATAGTATGTCTCAAAAGATTTAAACAGTTAGCAAATAATCAAAACTATATAATTTGTCCTGGTCAATATGGTGCCTTCTGTATATGCTTTGGAATGGCTATAAAAAAGTTTTGTAAACAAACAGTGCTTATGACCCATAAAAGATGCACATAAAAGTTTTAATTGTGGCTAGAATGCCATTAAAACCTCTGCCACTTCATAGTAAACAATGTCCAGCACATTCCAATTGATAATCCAGGCTCTGGAATCTGTCAGTACAATGGTATGTACCATTATATGTTATCCACAAATTATTAATAGAGTGTGTTAATGTATACTGCTACTAAAATACATAGGAAGATAAACAGCTTTTATCTAAAAGGAAGTTGCAGGTTTGTATGCATACTTCAAGCACATCTACTCTCTTGGCACCTCACTTACTAGAGGGATTTAATGGCTTTCCATATTTAGTTTTTTTTTTTATTACTTCCAGGCCTTATGTCTTCGTAACCATTTGTTGCTAATATCTGAAATGAAACATGGTGCTTACCCACTCAAAAAGAAGTACTCAAACTATTTCACTTGGTCTTATTAAAAAAACAAAAAGTACATAACTGAGAAAGTGTTCATGAAAATAATTTCAGTGTGCTTGGTAATATATTCAGTCATGTGTGATGGTAACTACATTGTATTTTTGTTTCAGAGTGACATATACATTTAACACAAACATTTTGTTCATGTTATGCATGTAAAACTACTGAGAATGATCTATTACAAGCAAATGCATAGATTTATAGAAAAAAATGTTTTAAAAGTGTGGGAAGTGTGTAATTTGTATACCAAGCCACAAGGTATATGGCTTGGTATACAAATTACACAGACACATTGAAAGCATATATTAACACAATGCAGTTGCAATAAAAAAAAGTAAGTGAACCATTTAGAGTTACTAGCATTTATGTATAAAGTTTTCATATGGTCAGATCTTCATAAGTTACAATAATGAACAACCACACTCTGTTTTAACTAATAACATGCACATTATTTTCGTGTCCACATTGAATACATCATTCAAACATTCACAGTGCCGGTTGGAAAAAGTATGATAACCTCTGGGCTAATTAGAGTCAGAAGTTAGGAAACCTTAGGTCCAGTCATTGAAATGGGATTGAAGGTGTGTTTTAGAGCTACTTTGACTTATAATAACACACAAACATTTTGAGTCTGCTATTTATACGAAGGATCTGATGATGTGAACCATTCCTCACAAAACATAAATCTCCAATCAAGAACTGTTGGTTTGCATAAAGCTGAAAAGTGTTCCAAAGTAATCTCAAAGAGTTTACATGTTCATTAGAACACAGTATTCTAAATGGAGATTATTTACTACTGTGGCTACTCTCCCTAGAAGTGGGTGCACAACCAAGATGACTCCAAGATAAAAAAAAAAATGAATACCCACATACCCATGTATATTGCTAAAGGAGATTTTTCCTCCTATTATACAGGTTCCGTGTGAGATTTGTGCATTTTAGATTTATCATGGTAAATTAGGATATAGATATATTTGTCTATGTATTGGAAATGGGTATATGTATGGAAATTATTGTATTTATTGTGAATCGATACTTGAAATATGTGGATAAGATTTTATATATTTATGAGATTTTTGTGAATGTGTGAATAAAAAATAAAAAATGAATACCCATATGAACATATACTGCCTTCCTTATCACTCCTCACAGTGCTCAAAATAAATGGAGTATACACAGAATGGAGGGGAGCAGAATTTACTGTGGAAAAATCACAAACTAAACATAGAATAGCGTGAACCTTCAAAGTAAATCTAACACAGAATGGCTCCAAAAAAAAGAAAATCTGCCTTGGAGCTTTCCAGTCAGAGCACAGACCTTAAAACCATAGAGATGCTGTGGAATGACCTCGAGCCTGAGGGTATGACTGAATGTAAGCAGTTCTAGAAGGAAGAATGGTCCAAAATTCCTCCTGAACATTGTGTAGGTCTGATCCCCAGCTACTGGAAGCACTTGTTAGGCTTGTGAGGTTTTGCTGCCAAAGTAGGTTCAACCAGTTATTAAATCCAAGGGTTTACATACTTTTTACACCAGTATTGTGAATGTTTAATATGTGTTCAATAAACTGAAAGTGCGTTAGCCACACAGATAATTCTAAGGGTATAAATTAAAGAGAGTAAGAGGCATCCCAATCGCAAGAAGATCCAGGCAATAGACTACAACAATGGATCAAACGGCTTCTCAGGATACAATATCACTTGCTGATGATGCAATGCTATGGGGCTGGTGTAATGATGTGATGCTATAGTACTTAAGAACTTAAGCCCTGAACTTAATTATGATGATGATGTGCAATGCCAATTTGCAAAATTACAATCACAAAATTGCAATATGTTAGCAAGAGAACCCTTTCAAATCTACTGGTTTTCTGCATTAATTGGTCATCAAATGTGATTTGATCTTCATCTAAGTCACAAGTACAGACTAACACAATGTGTGTAAGCTAATAACACACAGACCATGATAATCTTTCATGTCTGTATTGAAAACAGTCAATAGACTGCAATGACAAATGAATGCTTTTGCAGGATACAATAGCGTTATTGGTCAAATAATCACAGCGCAGATATGAAGAATTATCCAATGAAATGGAGGAGAAGCAGAAGAAAGAAACCAGCTAATAGTTGTAACTGCATGAATGGAACAATCAGTTTCTATTAAATCTATCAACTATCAATTAGTGGATGGAGATTTTTTTAAATGAAGGTTAACTAATTTACAATTTCTATATTGATGAAGTTGATAAATCAAATCTCTCCTGTCTAATGCGGCCTATTTTAGAATGCTTAAGTATGGCTCTCAAATATATTATTGAAAACAGGCTCCTCCTCCAACTATCATCTGGCTGTACTGGAAGAACCCATTTACGGAAATATATTGGAAATGTCATAATTTCTGGTAGGTGTCACATCAGTGCAGTCGCGCTGCAGGACATGTCCTGCTTACCTTAGTTGCCGCTTGACACGCGCTTCTTCTGCGCGTGTAATACTTACCACAAGGTCCTGTCCCGGATCCGCTGCTATGATTCCAGAAAATGTACGCATGCGCTTACGCAGTGCAGCACATACTGCTCCACACTATACGCTGCCTAAGAATTAGCTATTGCCATAGAAGTCCCTTCCACACGGCGGCGCCATCTTGGTTTTTATGCAACTTCCTAGTTTGCTTTCCAAGCCTCATTTTCATCCCAGAGGCGGAGACTTCTTGGTTTTATATGCTACTTCCTAGTTTGCTTTCCAAGCCTCATTTTCATCCCAGAGGCGGAGACTTGCCTTGGAGGGATATTTAAAGGCTCAATCTGCATTCAACCTTTGCCTGTGATAGTGCCTTGAGCCTTTACTAGCGTTTTTGTACTTCCTATTCTATATCACTGTTGCCGAACTTTGCTACCTGACCTTGCCTGTTTGCCGCCTGTCCTGACCTGTTGCCTGTTTTGACTTCGCCTGAACTCTGCCAGCCTCGACTTATCGCCTGACTACTCTTTTGCCTGTGTCCCTGTTACCTTCGCCTCGGTCCTGTTTCAGCATCCTATCCTGCACCTCGACTTCGGTCCTGTTACAGCTTCCAGTCCAGTACCTTGGTTTCAGCTTCGATACTCTGGTAGTAGTACAGAGTGCAAAAGACCAGGGGGAACGAAACCTGAGGCTCAACCATAAGGTGGACTTCCTTCAGGCGGACGAATTCTGTTCTATTACCGGGGTTCGTTGCACTAACCTCTATCTCTCTGCAAAGCGGTTCCAACCTCGCTCCTGAACGTGACAGTAGGGTGCACATCGATTATTTCACCAATAGGGGTACTATACACTCAGAAGTCATTCATTCATTGTTGCAGGTCTGTTGCCTGCTTTCAATAAAGACATTAACCATTATCATTGTCAGTGTTTGGAAGATCCGATCAATTTTATGACCAATTTCATAAAAACCAGGTGATTCCAAAGGGTTTACTTGTGAAGACATTGCAATTATGTGGCTTTGTGCCATAGGTCAATTTTCAAATGGCTATTGCACGTCATCATCATCTTTAAGTTCAGGACTGACCGGGGCTGGACATAAAATGAATACCAACCCCATAGCATCATATCCTTATACCAGCCCCATAGCGTTGCACCATTACTTTCTGATGCACATTTTAAAATAAACTGTTTATAAATAAAAGACATATTAAGCAACATGATGGGTTGAATGTAAAGAGAAAACATGGGTGCCAATTGTTAAAAGAGGAAGAATAAGCAGGAATTAGCCTGCCCCAGGGGAGGTGGCTACTAGGATATTTCCCTATACATACCCTGGTAAGTCGGTCTGGGCTTTGGGCTGACTACCTGAATTTGCAGGTTTCCAAGTCAACTGAACATTTACTCATATATACTGGCTCTATAAGGACTTTTATGTATTTTGTATATGTATTTTCCACCCCTACCTTCAGCATCACTTCATCTTTCTTAGTAAATGTAAAATGGGAACCTAATGTATACAATTAATTTTAGCAGCACCATGTTTTATAAAAATGTGTTCAAGTTAGTCTTCCCTCCCACGTTTTGATTGGGAAGCTTCTTCAGTACCTCTACGCTCCAGTGAATCCTGTCTGTAAGCAGTTGGGGAAAGTCTCCTCTTTTAGTAAAGCTGGGATGAAACTGATACCTGGCATTGTTTGGATGGTTTCTACGATAATTGCGTTGAATAGTTGGCCCCTTTTAAAACATTTGTTAAAAAAGTGATGTCTGCACTGATATCAGCAATGTGACACTGAACTGCTTTAAACTACTGTTTAAATGGTTGAATCTAAAAAAATAACAATTACACCTTCATAAAACAGCAGGTTGTAGTTTCCTACAACCACTTACACCAATTAAAAATAGGTCTGTCAAAAACGACACGCTGTGCAATGTTCCAAAAAGCAGATTAAAGTAACAAAACGGATGAAATTTTAAAATTCCATACCTTAATTAATCTGATTTTGATGTTTTGCTATGCTCATTTAAGCACCATGTGCCACACATTAATTTATATATTTACAAACAGAAAGTAAACAAAACCTGCACACCAATTTGTACAACACACGGCTTGTGGGCTTAACATGGCCTACCTGACAACAAGGTGCAATGGAGCTGAACTAACTACACATTTATATCATGAAATTAATTTGATTCAAACTGTATTTGTACTGCTTTGGTATTACTGCTAAATAACCAATCATTTTCCCTTGCTACCATAATGTTTTATTTCATTACAGTAAATAAAAAAATACATTTCTCAAGATGTGACCACTAAAAAACTAAAAAGTGAATGACACTGGCATACTCAACATTGCTACAAAATGTAGATTTGTTTCATTATAGATATGGCAGTATTTTGTTGTCCATGAAACAACAGTAACAATTGTAACATTGACAAAACAATTAACACACTCAACAGAGAATATTGCACATTTTTGCATGCAAAGTGATACATGAAAACATACAAGAAAAAAATCTGGCATTTCATAAATATTTCTAATGCGGAGAGTGTCAGGCCTTCTGCTCACTGCCTAGAACAGCACAAATCTGTTATATTTCCCGGTAGTGCCAGAAAGAAAGTATATAAGCTCCAAAACCTGAGTTTTATCTGCTGAGCCAGGTAGTTAGGATTTCTACAGTTTGGGTAATACACAGCTCCAATCAGATTGATATAAAATCCATAATAAAATGTATTGAATTGCACAACAAAAAAATTAAATGAAATGCTGAACTGAGTCACCGTTGGCAATTCCCACAATCAAGGTTCAAAGTCAAGTAAGGTCCACAGTCAAGAATTGTCCTACGTGCGACTTAGGTGACATAGCTGGAAAAAGAGCAGGTTTCTTTGATATTAATGGTCTGAAGGATATGTTTATTTCAGGGGATGAGGGTGAATTTGGCAGCAAACAACTTGTATTGGTTTTTCATACTTTTAGAGAAGAAACCTTCTTCTGGGTTATTTTCTATCATAGCTAAACATCAATTTCCTTTGAGAAATTTAGACTAGGGAAACCATAGCCTTGCAGGCACCAGACCTCCTTACTTGACTAGTGAATAGAGGATCCTCTGCACGTGTGATCTCTTTGACCAAGGCAAGCCATTCTTTTAGTGAAGATGTGTGATTCTGTTTTCAGTGCTTGAGGATTAGAAGGTTTGTTGTGTTTAGCAACATATATCTTTGGGTTGGATGGGGTTTATGTTGTAGGAGATATCCTTGGGGGGTGAATGGTATGGTAGGTCTGTGCATCACCCACATTGCACACCCAGGGCTTAGCCCAGCACAGTAATGTATGTGAAAGATGGCTGGATACACTCAAAATAATGTTCGCCCTGAGGGTCTCACCTCACGGTCCTCCTACCGTCAAAATCAGCAAAAGAGGGAAAACGAGGGAGGGGGAAAAATCAAACTGGGCAGAGGTAAGTATAAATCAGGGCTTGAAGTATGAGACAAACTCCGGTAATCCGTACATAAACCATTTTTTGGGATGTAGCAAACCGGCACAGAATCTTGCTGGACAAACAGTGGAACACCAGGTGGGTCTGAAAAAAAACAAAAAACACCTACGCGTTTCGCGCCTGCGTGCTGGCGCTTCGTCAGGGCCCAGCACCCCATGACATACCACATCACCAACATTGCAGACCCATGATTTACCCCAGTCAGCACCCACATCTCCCTGGGTCTTGCCTGTCACCCCATGATGGCAGCCATGCCTATTTTTATGAAATGTCCCTTGACAACAGCCTTGTGAGCTTCTCAGATTATTTGAGCTGAGATGTGTTTCTTTATCTAAGTGTGCTGGTCCGTTTGTAAGGTTTCGTTTATGTGTGAGTTTTTTTTTTCCTGGGAGGCTAAAGTTAAATGTGTAGAGATGGGGGTGTCAGTGTCTATGGTATAGAAAGAAAGAAGCTAATCTTGAATATCTGCAGATAAATGGATAGTGTGAATTAGGTGCTTTAATACATATTGGGTTACAGCTGCAACCACTTTAGCAGAATATCCCTTAAATATACCACCAGCAATATAAACAGTATGAAACACTAGGTGAAGGTGCGCAAACTCAATTTAGTGATAATGTATCTTATAAATATACAGCAGATATATAAACGAACAGCAGTTGAACCATAAGAGATTAAAAGAGATTACAGAATATAGCACAGTCTGTATATTGGGAGCATAGATTGGCAATAGATCCTCCTGATGTTTCACTCAAACTCCCTAGTGGTTTTCTTAGCTGTCATCCTGACTGGATCCCATTCCACTGCACAGAGCCAAACACATCCTAAGGTATATCTCATTATCTGTCACAGTACAAGCCAGATTCTATTAGCCTGGAGTTTTAAGGCTCAATCAAATGTTAGTGTGTATATTGGTACCCTATGTTCACAATATACAGACTGTGTTATGTCCTGTAATCTCTTTTCATCTTTTTGGTTGAACTGCTGTGACCTTCCATCCTCTATATATCTGGTTGTATATTTACAAGATAAATTATTTTTAGAATGAGTTTGTGCACCCACACCTATTGTTTCATACTAATCTGGAATATTGATTGTGAGGGTGAGAGGAAATTGTGTAGTCCTTGACACAGGATTTGGAGATTCTCCATGTATCTATCAGTTGTGTTTGGTGAAAGGAACTTTTTGCCTTTTTAAGTTTGTGCATGTTGATGGCTGTTACCCCAGTTGAAGAGTCCAAAGGTGGATCAAGAGTTATATTGATGTCTCCTCCCATGATGGCCATCCCTTCTGCGAACTGGTTTAATTATTTAAGTATAAAACACATACAAAGATTTTGGTTGCTGTTGGAATGTTAAAGGCATCTCTTCCCAGAGAACCCTTCAGGAACAGGGCCCATCTGTAATTATCTGACCAGATATTATATCATATTAATTATCAGCTACACTAAATGGGAGTGATTTCGACAAAAAAAAAAGGCAACTTTTTTGATTTTCTTATAGCGGAAGTGGGAGTAAAATGCCCTGTATAGATGAAATTTAGGGATCTTGGCTCTACAGAAATGAGTTTCCTTAACTAGACCAATGTCCATTTTTTGTCCCTTAAGTCTCTGAACAGTCTAGATCTTTTAGAAACATAGAAACATAGAAACATAGAAACATAGAAACATAGAATGTGTCGGCAGATAAGAACCATTCGGTCCATCTAGTCTGACCAATTTTTTTTTTTTGAGTACTTTTATTAGTCCCCCGTTCCCGGTCTTATAGCTAGGATAGCCTTGTGTCTATCCCACGCATGCTTAAAATCCTTGACTGTGTTTACCTCTACCACTTCTGCTGGCAGGCTATTCCATACATCCACTACCCTCTCAGTAAAGTAATACTTCCTGATATTACTTTTAAATCGTTGCCCCTCTAATTTTAGTATGAGAATTAAGTCCCTTGGCATTTATTGCACATATTTTCAGTAGGGGAGACTTAGTGGTAATGTGGTGGTATGAGAATGAGCGTGAGATGGAGTTCAGGTTCCTGGAGGGCTCTCTAGAATGATATTAAATTTAGTTGTGATGCCAGAATTACAGGGGGGGGGGGGGGGGAGGCTAGCATATATGAACACCAGATGGCAACCATAACCAGGAAAGGCATGAGGTAATGTTATCCCCGCATTTATCAAGGAAAGTATCTGTGTCTAGGACACAGGGCCCAGAAAGATTTACAACCTCTTGGGCTGTGGCCTGTTATTCATGGAAATAAAGTCACATGAATGGTCTCAGGTTGTCTCTATACCAACACAGTTGGGTTTTAATAAGAAATTAGTTTTGTGGTTGTGGACTACGAAATAACAAACAGTGTAAAATTTTAATGAACTGAGAAAACACAATTATGGGGATTAAATTCCCAAGTGTTCTAGTGTCTCTTGTTGTGGACTTGTAAGGCTGTCCCAGCTGATAAAGGCTTGTATCAGTACCTGAGTTTAAGTTAGTAGAAAGGATGCAGGTCTTTTATGAGAGCCCTGAATGAAGGAAAACTGGGGTGCGGTGACACGAATCTACTTGTCCTTTAAGGTTGGGCATGGATGCTGGTTCAAAAGGTAATACTCTCAGGACACTGGTTGTGGCAAGTCCTTACACCCCCATGCAGTTCACATTGGGGTGTAAGGATGGGACTGAGCAAGGTAGGTCAGTGCCTCGAGGGGTCTTGAGGCATTGAACTCTGACACTTCTGCTGCTACAAGCAGCCGCTTTGGGTTCATGTGGCCCAGGGGCCATGCTAGTGTATGGCTTGATTTAGCCTGTGTGTCAAATGAACAGGAGCTCAAAGGAACGGTATGCGGTGAAATGTTTTTGGCAAAAAAGGCTATATTTTCCAGTTAGCTTTGTTACTGGAGAGTTACTGCATCGGATGGTCCTGCAGTCCTGGATTCTCTGGATCTTGTGAGGTTTCGTCCTCTGAGGTCTTAGTGTCCAGGGTCTGTTGAGGAGTGAGGGGGTCAGTTGCCCTCCTGATACAAATTATGCCCGTTTAGAAAAGTCAGGCTGGATGTTACTTAGAGGCTCGTAAAAGTTTTGTAAGTTGGCTGGATGAAGGCAGTTGTGGGTATCTGGTGCTCTTTTGAACGATATGGAAAGGGAGAATCCCCAGCATATTTGTATGTTCACTTTCTGAAAGAGATATCAGCGATGTCTGAGAGGATTTGAATCTCATTCCCTTTGAAGATAGGGGCCTGAGTTTACTGGTTGGCAGGCGGCTAAGGTTATGTAGGTCTTTTGGTCTCAGTGCTCTATAGAATCTGTTGATCTGTATAGAGTTAGTTTTATCTTTATTGAGTACCTGATTAACGTTAGTATTCATGAGTTGCTTTGTCTTTTCTGCATGTCCAGTTTTGGTTAGGCCTCTTTTCAGCAGGTTATTCCTGCCCCCTCGAACATTGAAGTCCAGAATGTGATGTGAGAGTTGGGCTGTAATAGCGTCCTGCTTTCTGAACAGTAATTTAGTTTAAAAAAAGACTTAAATCCATCAAGTTCAACCCTAGTCCATCAAGTTCAACCCTACTGTCTTCTTCCAATTGGTCTCTCCTTGTCATTTCAGAGTCTGTGGTATCGGACTCCAGGCCTCTTCCTGCTTCTTTCTCTGCAGGTGCCATCTTGGATTTGCAGAAAGGGTGTTTCTTAGCTTTGTTGTCTCCTTTAGTTGTGCCAGGAGTACAAGGATTTTAAATATTTATGAAAATAACAGTATCTAAAGAAAGCTCTTTTTATACCGATAAAAACAGTATATAACATGTGTGAGTATATTAAATAAGAAAGAGGAAAATAATAGCTAAACACAAACACTTCACAAATGTTAAAACCGCCAGTGTCACAAAGGGTGCAAACATTTCACAACAGTCCTGTCATTAAAGGGTTAATAAGGAAGTCAAGTACATTTTTGTGGAATCACTTCCTTGAAAAATGTATTAATTGGTCACCCCTGGGCACATATACATTCTACATTCAATAAACGGTATATGTGTCCTGTAAAAAACGGACATTTAGAATTTGAAAAATGCATCCCTCCTTCCTCCACTTCAATACATTCTTATTTTGTAAAAGACCTTAAGCTTGTTTTTTTTGTTGTTGTTTTTTTTGTTGTTTTTTTTTAATAAAGCTTAAGTAATGCGTACTTTTTCATAGCATATGAAAAAGGTAGCATAAGGTAAAGTAAGAATGAAAAACACTGTTGTTTATAAGTAAGGAAAAGAGGGGAGAGGCTATGAAAGGACAATAAAAAATTTTGGAAGGAGAATAGAAAACTGTGAGGAATTATAATTAATATAGTTATGAGTCTGTTATGAAATGTGAGATTACTGAATGTTTGGATAAAATACCGGGAAACTCCTTATTAAGCATATATAACTTCCCTCACTCCCCCCCCCCCTTTTTTTCACTTTTAGGGACAGAGGGACAGTATAGGACTAGTATAGGGTGTAGAGGAGTTAGTTTTCTTTTGAGGTGGCTATAGGGTTAAGATAAGGCTGGAAAGGGAGAGGGTAGGGATATGTTTAGGGAAAGGGAGAGATAATTTGGTGAAGTATATATATATATATATATATACACACTCTGTTCCAAATTTTTATGCAAATGATATTTTTCTCATTTACCTAAATAATTGATGTAAATAACAGTCAGCATAATTCTCATGTTATCAACTATTAAGAGTACAATTCAAATTTTATTGAACAAACCTCCTAATGATAACAGTATTTTTTTAAACATAAAAAACTTACAATGCACTGTTCCAAATTATTATGCACAGTAAGTTTCAAAACACTTTAAAGATTGTAAAGAACTGAAAATTGTCATTTGTTGTGTTTGCAGTATATTTACTGAAATCAAAAGCTATTTCAATCAAACGTATAACAACATTTTAACTTGTTAAACATTTTAACAGGTCACGTTACATTTTAACATAGGACCCCTTATTTGATAGCAGCTTCACAAGTCTTGCATCCATTGAACTTGAAAGTTTTTGGACAGTTTCTGCTTGAATTTGTTTGCAAGATGTCAGAATAGCCTCCCAGACCTGCTGTTTGGGGTAAATTGCCTCATACCCTCATAGATCTTTTGCTTGAGGATGCTCCAAAGGTTTTCAATAGGATTGAGGTCAGGGGAGGATGGAGGCCACACCATGACTTTCTCTCCTTTTATCCCCATAGCATCCATTGATGCAGAGGTATTCTTTGCAGCATGAGATGGTGCATTGTCATGCATGAAGATGATTTTATTACGGAAAGCATAGTTCTTCCTTCTATACCAGGGAAGAAAGTGGTCAGTCAGAAACTCCACATACTTTTCAGAGGTCATCTTTACACCTTTGGGAACCCTAAAGGGGCCGACCAGCTCTCTTCCCATGATTCTGGACCAAAACATGACTCCACCACCGCCTTGCTGAGGTCGTAGCCTTGTTGGAACAGGGTGGCCGTCCACCAATCATCCACTACTCCATCCATCTGGACCATCCAGGGTTGCATGGCACTCATCAGTGAACAGGACTGTTTGAAAATTAGTCTTCATGTATTTTTCTGCCCAATGCAGCCATTTCTGCTTGTGAGCATTTGTTAGTGGTGGCCGAATAGAAGGTTTATGCACAGTTGCAAGACTCTGGAGGACTCTACATCTTAATGTCCGTGGCACTCCAGAGGCACCAGCAGCTTCAAATATCTGTTTGCTGCTATGTAATGGTATTTTAGCAGCTGCTCTCTTGATCCGATGCATGGATCTGGCAGAAATCTTCCTCAATGTGCCTTTATCTGCACGAACCCGTCTGTGCTCTGAATCAGCCACAAATCTCTTAATAGTGCGATGATCACGCTTAAGTTTTCGTGAAATATCTAATGTTTTCATACCTCGTCCAAGGCATTGAACTATTTCACTCTTTTCGGCAGCAGAGAGATCCTTTTTCTTCCCCAAATTGCATGAAAATGGCGCTCTGCTTAAAAATGTGGAACACCCTCCTTTAGTAGTTTTTCCTTAAATTGGGCTCACCTGGCAATCTAATTATCACAGGTGTCCGTGATCGTTTTCAGTGATCAAAAGAGCCCTGAAACACAATGCCATCCATGAGTTAAACTGAAAAACAAAATATTTAATCTTTGTGACACTTAAATAGAATTTGAATAATAATTTGGAACATGGTGTATAAATGTATATTTTTTTTCTCCCCTTCTCTCTTTCTATTTCTTCCTTTTTCTTTTTTTCTCCCTTTATATTTTGTTTTTTATTTTTATTGTTTATTATGTATTAAGATGAGGTTGGTAAACCCTAGGGAGGAAGATATGAGAAGCATTAATATATTCAGTATGACTGACTATTTTTGTATATACTACCAAGAGAACAATTAAAAAAAAGTAAAAAAAAAAAAAAGGTTTGGTTTTGTGTATATAAAATAAAACATTTGACCTGAAAAAAATGAATGCGACAAAAATATTCTGTGCATGATTTATTTGTTAAAGGTAAAATGTGATTCATTAAGTTGCATATTTATCCAATTTTGATGCTGTCCAACATAAATTTTAGGAACAAGACAGCTCCATATGGTAAATATACTTCTAAGTGTATATCAAGGACAGTGCAATGTATACAATATGGTTTTAATCCGCATTGGTATCAGATGTTAAAAAGATGGCTCTACTTATTGTTTGCTTGGTAACAGCATGCACTATATCCACATAGTTATATATGCTTTAGTTACTCTTCAACATCCAGTTGATTTCGGCTGTCAGGTGCATCATTTTTAAATGAAACTTTTTTAAATAAATATTTCCTCAAATATGAAAAGTGATCACCTGTGTGGATCAACTTTCCGCACTAGGTTGTGCGATGTTGTTCTCAATGATATGGACCATTCAGACAGCATAGAATGTCCTGCAAACAGCAGCGCATTGCATCCTCCAGTGATGCGCTATGTTTCAGATCACGCTGCAAAAAACCGCAGTGGGACATTATTTGTCAGATTCGGCCATTTTCAGGGCCTCAATCTGGCATGCTACATGTAAACAACACTCAAAGTGAGCACAGGTTACATTTAGGCAACCACTCCATACAGTAGTTTTCATTTTCGCGCAAGACCTCACAACATCACTAGTGAAATTTTCCTGCAGAGACACACAGACCGTCTCACCGGAACATCTCTCTTTACAGACACAGAGCTATGCTACAAGATACCGAAGGCCCATAGGCTTTGCTTCTTTAACACAGGACAATGATTAAGCTGAAAAAATAGCCTTTGAAGAAAATTAAAATAAGCCAAACAGCCACCCCAAGACCATTTGATGGAAAATGGAGTGAGGCAAAGTTATACTTTAGTAAAAAAATATTTTTTTATATGTTAACCAATGAAGGAAAAGGAGCTAGGGAATTAGGCTCCCCCTATGATTATGTAAAAATCATATGTGGCCAGTAAAAAAAATTACATTACATTAACATTTATTTATATAGCACCAGCACTTTACATAGCCCTAGGTACATAACATAAATAGACTAAATACTAAGTTAAACGAACAAGAACAGACTGATACATTAGAAAAAAAACTGCTAATCTGGCATCACTAGTGGTAATCTGGGTAATGAGAAGTACATCAAGGCACTATCATGTGCTTTTTATCCATTTAGAACTTTTAAACCTCAGACCTTGATAAATATGAGTTAATTGCTGTAAAACATCAGTGGTAAAAACAAGACACTTGTTTTTGTTTCATAATTGGTTGGTCTATTTATCATTAGTTGGCCTAATAGAAGAGCTGTGTTTTTTATTAGATCATGTCTGGAAAAGATTGTGTGCTTGGCAAGTGATTTGAAGGATTGAGACGGCAAATTGAAATAGATTGAGTTGGGTGATAGGGCCAAGGTGAATCACAGAACAGCATGCTTATATGCAAAAATGTATTGTGAAGGTTGTGGAGAAGATGAGATCAAAAGCAAAATGCAAAAAAATATTGAACAATTAACTGCATTAAAATAAATTGTGTTTGTAAACAGAATTACACAAGTACCTGTAAGGAAGACTAACACTGCATTTTTCATACAAACTGTGTATGACATTACTTCTAGAACTTTAATTGGTTAATTAATTTGCATCTTGGTTATGTCATAAACAGGAAACAGCACAGGCATATTTTTTATTTTTTAACTGACAGTTGACCTATGCATTTGCTTTCAATGCTTAAAAACAAATCTATAAAGCATATACGTTATGCTCTAGAAACAGTATTTCTCCCCTTTAAAGGGACAGTCTCCTCCTCAGACTCATGTTGGTGCAAGTTGGAGACTACTGCTTGTTTAGTGCACAGGTTTTTTTTTCCAGTATTATTTGATAACAATGTATTTTATAATATTCAACTTAGCCCTATCCCAGTGATTACTCTGCATGTTTACTGCAGATGCACTAGCACTGATTTTATAGACATAGATTTGTTGCATTTAGTCACTTCATGAGCTGCTGAAATAGAATGCATTGTATAGACTGTGATAAACTTGCTCTTGTACACAAAAGGATCTCTTAACATTGCAACACATTTTTTGATGACATCACTGGAGAGACATGAATTTCCATTCATTTTAAATCCATTATTTTTGGTTCCCGCAGCACAAAAAAGGAAATTGACTTCTTTCAAAGTGTTGTAATTTCCCAATTTCATCTAGCTGTAACTATTTAAAATTTTAAGCAATGCAAAATGTAAAATATGCATTTTAAAGTACTTTGAAAGCACAATAATATTCATTAACATTTGGAAGATGCATTTTGGGTACCAGACTGTTCCTTTAAGTACTACTTGGGTTCCAAAGTATGCCACTCAAAAAATAACTGTGCAGCTGATCAACTGAACATTATTATCCAAAACCAAGGGGTGCTGGCAGCGTTAAAGTCTCTCTCAGAGTTTTTGAGGAGATGATAAAAAATACAAGATATTCTCACAAATTCCAAATCCACGCTCTCAACTTGACATGTGACACACTCAAAAATGTAAGGGTTAGAAATCATCTTCATATCACAGCAGCAAAAATATTATCATGGATGAAAAGTAAACATATCTCCATGCAAAAGAGGATATCATTGATAATACCGTATTTGCTCGAATATAAGACAAGGTTTTTTTCAGAGCAAATGCTCTGAAAAAGACCCCTCATCTTATATTCGAGGTCGTCTTATAGTCTGATCTAAAATCGAGGTCAGACTATAAGACTGGGATCCAGGTCCCCTTCAGAGCTGCAGGGGACTTGGATCCCCCTCTCAAGCAGCCGGGGGATGTCTACTCAATGAGCGCAGACATCCTCTGCTGCTGCCCTTCATGTCCGTCGGGACTTCTATGATGAAGCCGGGAACTTCCGGGTTCATCATAAAAGTCCGTGCGGAAGCGCGTATCATGCAGACATCCTCCGGCTGCCTCCGCTAGCCACCAGGAGATTTGGGCAGCTGAATCTATCATTCTATCTATCTATATCGTGCAGACATCCCCCGGCTGCCCCCACTAACCACCAGGGTATTTGGGACACATAGACAATGAGTGGGGGAGGGAGGGAGAGAAACAGACACAATGTGGGACGTGCGAAGAGGGAGGAGGAGAGACAGGTACAATGTTGGGGGAAGGAGGGGGAGAGACAGGCACAATGTTGGGGGGAGGGAAGGGGAGAGAGTGACAGACACAACGTGGGGGGGAGAGGGAGAGAGTGACAGACACAACATTGGGGAGAGGTGGGAGAGAGAGACAGACAAAGTTGGGGAGAGAGAGAGAGAGACAGACAACACTGGGGGAGGGGAAGAGAGAGACAGAAAATGAGGGAGGGGGAGAGAGAGACAGACAACAAGGGAGGGGGAGAGAGAGACAGACAACGATGGGGAGAGAGAGAGAGAGACAGACAACGCTGGGGGAGGGAGGGGAAGAGAGAGACAGACAATGAGGGAGGGGGAGAGAGAGACAGACAATGAGAGAGGGAGAGAGAGAGACAGACAACAAGGGAGGGGGAGAGAGACAGAGACAAAATTGGAGGGAGGGGGAGAGAGACAGAGAAACGTTGGGGGGAAGGAGGGGAGCGTTGGGCAGGTCTGGGGGTAGAGGCAGCATTGGCACATAAAAGGAATATGATATTTTTTTTTTAAATGTGAAAAAGCAATTTACATGTGAATATATACAAGTTAAACTTTTTTTCCTATAGGGTAGTCTTATATTCAGGCTTTTAGTTCTTTTCCTAAAGGAATGTCCAAAGTTTGGGGGGTCATCTTATAATCAGGGTCGTCTTATATTCAAGCAAATATACTGTCTGTGAGAAAGCTATTAATGTTTATGCTCTACACATTACTCAGATAGATATGACCATCCACTGTTATGTAATTTGGTTTGCATTCTATTGTCATTTTCACAATAATCTCCATTTGTCTATTCAAGCATCATGGTTAATACCAAAAACAAACAATTAACAAAAAGAGGCTCACACTAAAATTATAACAAAATGTATTAAAAGCACACTGAGACACAGGCAGCAATCATACAGGTATAAATAAATGTATTGAAAAAGAAACAATCAAAGAACACACTCATGGGTCTATTCACTAATATTTTGACTTTGGAACCCAGGTTCGATTATTCCCCATTGAAAGTCATTGGAGGTGAAATGGTCAATTTTTCAGTACCCGAGTTTGACTTAATCTCAAAATGAAAGTCGATTTCCAAAGTTGAATTTTAGTGAATAGATCCATTAGGAGTCTGTCCAGCAATCAACAATATTGGTTTGACAAAATAATGGTTATAGCAAATGTATAATTGGTGAGGAGTTACACCCTTATGGATATTCAGTTGCAAACAAATGTATCCAGATGATAGTGAACATATGGTTACTTACTTCCTAGTAGCAATAGTATCAGTTATATAACCAGTACTGGAAGTGAATGGAGCTGATAAGATGTGAAAAGAATATTGATATGTGATTAGACCTCCAGTAGCTGACAATTAAACACCCTGGATCAGACATCACTGACTCAGAACTCCCGAAAATAACTATACATGCATGTGGGTTCAGGATAATGATAACTTAATTGAGTTTGTGTCTTATAATGCCTAGGGCTATTTAATTTAACTATAACCATACAAGATGTTAATATGTGTACTCATAAATATGTAAGTAAATTTGGTCAATTGAAAATCAATGCCGTGCCTCATTGGGACAGTGCCCTAGTAAAATTTAAAAAAATTATAATAATTGATATAAAGCAATGTAAGCTATAACATAATCATTTATTTAAACAAACTCTAGTATTATTGTTAACATAAGTGGACAGATGTATATGAAATTGCAGCATAAAATATTTTTCTTGGAGAAAAACAGAACTTGGAAAGAAGTGGAATTTATTACGTAAATAAAGTCTCAATATAGATAAAGCAAGTTGCTTATAGGCTTTGAATTAAGGAAATCCAGCCTTAGATGAATCTGTTATAGAATGAATTCTAAAGGTGTGTACACATATTTAATGACACCAGGTGTAAATTTGTGTCTCTGTTCCAGTCTGATTAACAGCTGGTCCTGATTTTATATTACAGCTTAATGGTTGTGTCATGCTAATTAAAACCCGAGAAATGTGTACAACATATATTCATGAGAGGCCAGTAAGATAAAATCGGATGTCGTTTACCAACTCTATGTGATGGAAATGACAATCAACATGAAAAAAGTTATCTTCTTTTATTATTTTGCATTTAATGGCAGTTCTACATAAGCCCATCTTAAAAATGTCCATTTCGGTTTCAGTCACGTATAACCAACATTTTGGGGGTCAAAAAGAGTATAATGGAGGGTAAGAGCTTGAATGCTCAGACCCATTTCTCCATGAGTGTAAAATTGTAACGATTCCCCCATGTGCAAGCTTATCCAGGCTGTATCAAGTAATTACAGCATCCTCTTTTCTTTGCTTTCTAGTTTATTATTTATGTTCATTCCTGTCTGTCCTTTGTGTCTTGTTTCCGTGCTCTGTCCAGCCACTGAGTGGCATCTGCCAGGCCTAGCTATTGTCCGGCTCCTGCCCAAGCCTAGCTATAGTCAAAGACCAGTATCTGTCAAAGTATAGCTATAGTCCGGGACCTGCCTAAGCCTAGCCACAGACCAGTACCTTCCAATGTATAGCTATTGTCCGACACCTGCCCAGGTTTAGCTTTAGTCCGGCAAATGCCCTACCCTATCATAAAGCCCTAAATTATCCTGTAATAGAGTCCTGCCTTAGTGTTCCAGCCCTGCCATAGTGTTCCATCCCTGTCTTAGGCTTCCAGCCCTGTCTTAGTTCAGCCCTGTCGTAGTTCTATTCTGTGTTAGAAACCTGTTAATTATTTTTTTCTTTTGTATGCTTCTTTGTTAATTTGCTCTTCTGTTCTAGTCAAGTTCTGGTTTCCCTGCTGTTTATTGTTCTGTTCCATTCCAGAATTTCTCTGTTTCTTTCTGCCTTGTTTCCTTTAACGAACTACACCCATTTCTTCTGTTTCTCCAAGCTTCCAGTCTGTGCTACTAAATATAATCCCTGTGACTCTGTGTAGTGTAAGTCATTATATTTTGTTATTCAATGGCTATCTTATTCTCTGGTTGGCAAGCTTCATCTTTTGGCTATCATTTTACTAAATACTCACCATTAGTGAGATCTAACGAGCTAACGGCAGCAGCAAATTCAACATCAGTGTCATTCATTATTTTGTCATTTGACCATTATGGAAAGTAAAGGAAAATTGATATACTTTTCATGCTAGTTGAATTGGCAAAATAGTGATTGACTGGCTGAATTTGCTGCTACTGTCGGTAGCTCAGATGTTTTTCATGTATTTCCAGGGTTTGTGTGCTGTCTGTTCAGAGCACACAAGCCCCGAAATATACAGCATGGCATCGTGCTAGGAGGCGTAGTTAGGCGCCGAAACCGGTCGGTGGTTTTATTTTATGCTGTAATAAACGGACCATGTGGACTACAAAGCAATCTGTGGAATATGTGCTTTTATTTCTATGAGACCGACCTGCACCAACTAAAAACGTTGAAACTTGTTTGGCAAAAAACATATATCATAAGACACATTGTATGTCAAATGGATAGTGATCCTCTGTTTTTTTTTTACACTCATATTAGAGTGTGACTTTCTACATAGTTAATGAATTATCCTGCATGAAGTCTGCTTTAGTTCTTCCTTTATTTCTAGCATTTCTAGACTATCCTGTAGCCCTGCACTCTGTATTTAGTTACTTTATTTCTGTTCTACATCAGTTTGTTTCACTGCTATTTGCTCTGCTACCTCTATCCACCTCTTAGTTGGTCTGTCCTAGCCTGCTACATCCTGTTATCCTGTCATAGTTGTTTTCTATGCCTGCTCCAGGATGTTTACAGGGTTTCTTCAGTCCCTGCCTTGATATACTGGATACAGCAGCTGTCTCCTCAGGGCTTGGAGCCCCAAGCTACCAAGCAGTCCCCAATCCCACTGTCTTGCCGAGCTCCACCTCTTTTTTGTCCAAATTATAATAAAGGACAATCATTTGTAAAGAAATGGTTTGGAATTGAAAAAAAAATATTAATATACTTTACATTTAAAGAGCCACTTCCACCTACAGTGTCCAAAAATATTTTCGATAAGTACTGCATCATGTAATTTGAAGAAAAAAAAAGCAGATCTGGCGTATCAGTTTTTTTCCTCATCACATCTCCCAAAAATTGGAAATTATGGGGGTCAGCTATCAAACCAGTGGGAAAAATATAGGTAAAACATGACTATTGTAACAGTCTGCCATGCATTTTTATTTAGTAGATATTTTTCAGATTGTGCTATTATAATGTAATTCTTTATTGTAATTCTTTTTGCACATGTTGAAGACTAAAAACATGTTATGAAAAATAATTCTTATTGTTGTGAAAATTACACCAGCTTTTAGCAAGTGCTAATAAGAAAGACAGAAAAAATATTCTCAAAGATGTCTGTTTTTATTCGCAAATATGCCTGTTTGTATTCACAATTTGCTCATATTTACATGAGTGTTAAATGTTTAGTACATTGTAAAAGGCCAAAGAGCAATGATTGTTCTATTCACTTTTATTTAGTACATGCCCCCAAAAGTGTATTAGAGTAATTTATGTTGCCATAGCAACGGCCTTGCCTATGTCTTAAAGCTCTTCTTATAGGATTTCATTAAATTGAAAGGCCCGTGTGACATTATTGTCAATGTAAAATTACAGGAGAACTATAAAACAAAATATTTTGAATACATTTAACATATATTAAACACATGTACAAAATTAAAAAAAACAAACTAAGGTGAACGGCCCTTTTAACGTTTAACCATGGGATGCATCTTAGCACAAAACTTTCAAGGTGTAGAGTTGCCTGATGTTTGTGAAGCTTACTAAACAGATATGAGTATGCTACACGCACAGTATATTTGGCTACAAAGTACAGTATATACAAATACAAAATAAAACAGACTACATATCCCATGCTTGGCAACACGGAGGCATGACCGAACCCGGAAGTTCGGACACGGACCGTATTGGTAAAATGTAGCCAGTGCTCGCTTTGAGCATCAGCTTCATTTTCTCTGTCAGACTGCGGCCACTCAAAGTGGCCTCATCTGAAAAGTGAGATCCCGCTGTAAGTGCCTGCAGCAGGATCCGAGCACAGCTTATCCCGGGGAGCTGCGAAACACAGTAAGTTCTTTGAATTCATAGCATCTTTTGAGACCAAATAAATTGGACAGCATAGAACGTCCCAGCATCGCAAACGGATTAAAGACAAAATGAAAAGCTATAGTACCTACATAGGAACACTTACCTCTAGTTGTTTTGGGCTATGCTATGTATTTTTAGGGTGTTAGTGGAACATAGAACACAACTGTAAAAAAAAATTGTCTTATTTTTTTTTTTTTTTAAATTCTACAATCCAGGTCTGTCTATTTTTTTTTTAATAATAGATGATGTTGAACATTTTTGGAATATTTACAATGACTGAAGGTGAGGTCTGATTTTACTAATGGACCAAAGTCCAGTTAAGGGATTCTTAGGACATATTTAGTTAGCATTTAGCATAGTATAATTATACTTTTAAAATTGCTCAAAGTTCAAATTGAAACAACCTTGCCATGAATAATCGATAACACTTCCAGCAATGTATTGATTTGTATAGTGATAGGCTCTGTTTAGGATACTAACAGCTCTAGGAAGTAAAACCAAATTTTAAACCAGATTCTATTGTGATAATCATTTTATTTTTAATCAAGATAATTCTATTTCTTTCTCTTTACACAAAGGTAGACTAGATTTCCAGAGCTCATTTTATAAACCAACAATGTTATGTTAAGTGTACATAACAATAGTCCAGTGTAGATTATTTAGGCCGTATCAGAAGTTGGATCTCAAAACAAAATGGCAGTCTGTAAGGGATTTTGTCAGCACACTTCTAATAGCTATTTAAGCATGCCTTCTTTAAAATAGGCAAGGTATTATATTAATTAGCTCAAAGAGCATTGTTCCATACTGTACATAAATAAAGATAAGGTCATCAATGCATGATGCTTGTCATTAAATGAGACAACCTTTTGGCCTTACTAAACATGTCACATGGTATTGGTTTTAAAACTCAGGATGATTTTGATCACAGACTAATGGATTATTGTAATGTTATCATAATGAAGCCATAATATATCTGTTTGTTTCCTTATTAACCAGATTTAAGAAATACCAGGTAAGCAGTTCTATACTTATTAAATAAGAACCAACTTTACACTAAAATAATTATCCAAAAACTTTAAACAAGGTTAAATAAAAGCAAATAAGTATTACCACCTCTAGATAATGCAGAATAAATACAATAAATCACTATCACAGAAATCTAATGGTAAAATTATATCAGTAGAACTGTAGTCAGATATCACCTCTTCGTGTATCTCTCCATGCATTATTTTTGAGATTGTCTATTGGAGAAGTGCCTTGATTTTGTTTTATTTGTAACTATATGATATGTTCATTTTAGATATATTTAGCTACTTGGGTAATAGTTGATAGTAGTTGCTTTAAAAAGGAGAGTTTTTAGGCACTTTTTGAACATGAAACATAGAAACATAGAAACATAGAATGTGTCGGCAGATAAGAACCATTCGGTCCATCTAGTCTGCCCAATTTTTCTGAATACTTTTATTAGTCCCCCGTTCCCGGTCTTATAGCTAGGATAGCCTTGTGTCTATCCCACGCATGCTTAAAATCCTTGACTGTGTTTACCTCTACCACTTCTTCTGGAAGGCTTTTCCATACATCCCTCTCAGTAAAGTAATACTTCCTGATATTACTTTTAAATCGTTGCCCCTCTAATTTAAGACTATGTCCTCTAGTTGTGGTAGTTTTTCTTCTTTTAAAAATACTCTCTTCCTTTACTGTGTTTATTCCCTTTATGTATTTAAATGTTTCTATCATATCCCCCCTGTTATGTCTTTCCTCCAAGCTATACATGTTAAGATGCTTTAACCTTTCCTGGTAAGTTTTATCCTTCAACCCATGAACCAGTTTAGTAGCCCTTCTCTGAACTCTCTCCAAAGTATCAATATCCTTCTGGAGATACGGTCTCCAGTACTGCGTACAATACTCCAAGGGAGGTCTCACCAGTGCTCTGTACAATGGCATGAGCACTTCCCTCTTCCTACTGCTAATACCTCTCCCTATGCAACCAAGCATTCTGCTAGCATTTCTTGCTGCTCTATTGCATTGCCTACCTGCTCTATTGCATTGCCTACCATGCATTGCATGAGAGTGAGGGAGATAGAAATGAAAGTGAAGTCCAGAAACATGGTGCAGCTTAGGCAAAGATTTGATGAGGTTGAAAACCTTAGACCCCTTGATGAGTATAAAGGTCATTCAGGGATGGATCTCTTGAGCAGGGAGAGGGAAAATTCAATGAAGGGTTTTACGGAAAAGGGTATCATATTAGGAACAGCAAGTGAGAAAGATGAGTATTTTGCATAAATTATAGGGGAGTGAGAGTTGGGCCAAAGGAAGACCAATCAGGAGAGGGACACAGAAGACAAGATGGTATATAATAACTGAGTGTACTTCTATTTTTGTGGCTTCTTCGTTGAGGAAAAGGCCAAGCTGGCAACGTTCTTTAGATATTGATGACAAGATTTGTCAAGGGATTGAATCAGCGTGATCAAGGAAAAAGATGACCCATGTTACCATGTTTGGCCAGATAGCGCAATTGTGGCCTTATCCATTATACAGATGTATTCAGGTACAGATTGTTCTCCCCATCAAAGTAAAGAAAGTATGAGAATGGAGAACTAATGATTGGATAAAACAGAATGATCAAGAAGGAGGTGTTGCTCAAAAGTGCCTGAAACCGGACTAAGGAAGGTAGACTCCTTTTATAATTTTAAATAGATAGATAAATACAGAGAGAAAGAGAGATAAATAGACCCCTTTTATGATTTTAAATAAATAGATACATAGATAGATAGATAGATAGATAGATAGATAGATAGATAGATAGATAGATAGAACCTGAAAGAAAAAATGATGTTTATGCATATTAAATTGGATCGGTTCTTTAGATCATTATATATAGGAGCTTTAGTAAAGATTGCAATATTGACCAAATGTTATTGATATTAGCAGTACTGATAATAGCATGTTTGGCAACCTCTGTTCATACACAAAGATATACTTTGGACTTTAAAACTATTTCAAAATCTACCAAGATAAGCAATATGTTATGTGGGCTAGATAATGCATTTGGGAAAATTGGTCTGCTTTGCATTGTTTTAATACCCTTGTGTTACACTATTGTTTAACACTATTGGACAACCATTTAAAGTTAATTTTTTAAGAGATATTTTATTAATGAGAGTTTGACTACAAAAAACAAATTGTAATCCCTTGAGTGTTGCAGTGTTGTGCATACCTTGCAATGTATTGTTTATTTCTCTGGCAGTTGAAGGTTTAAAAGATTACTACTGGCAAAAAAAAGTTATGTTTAATCTGCATTTTCATCCATTCGGCCATTCATCTGAAAAGAAATGCAGAGTTGGACGAAAGAATAAAGAAACAAATGCAGAATGTTCAAAAATCATGTGTTCATTTTTCCATTTGTAACTATATGATATGTTCATTTTAGATGACCGCTACGGAGTAATTTTGACCTGAATTCAGGAATGACTCGGTACATTGGGGTCATATCAGAAGCTGACTTTTGAGCTAGACAATATGCACTGATGTGACCCCGAAAAGCCTCACCAATTATCCACGTTGAACAATTGCATGCGGAATGCTTTTGAAAAAAAAAGCAGACTGCAATACACCAAACTGAAAAATAGCCTCTAGCATCCCCATAGATTTCTATCGGATGATAGACACTCATTTTCTGAAAATGTTTCCCAAAATAAAAAAAAAGGGTAGCCTTGACTCCCTCTTTCACAAACGGGGCTAAAAGCTGGACAAGTGCTCCCTAAAAAATACACTGGGTCTGGGAACCACTTAGTGGGCGGTCTAGGTTTGCCGATTGCCCCAGAACCCAATTAATAATACATTAATGGCCCCCATATTATTAATTACAAAAATAAAACATTCCCTACCTACTTTCCACCTTTACCTTGCACAGGTAGAGGAGGATGATTCACCTCTAAAACAAATCACCCTCTGAATAAATTGATTACCTGTTTCCCTGATTTTAAAAATAATTGCTTAGTAAAAAAGTTTTTTTAAATAATAATTATTCTTTTTTTTTTTAGTCCTAATACACTGTAGGAGCATGACAGCTTTAGTGGAAAATATATTTTCATTGAAAATATGCAGTTACCATGTATTACCAAATCCCAACAATGCAAGTGGCGGCTGGGAGACTAAGATTAAAAAAAAAACTTAAAGAGCATGTCTGTAGGATAAGTTGGCTGACTGCATGGTGCCTGGAGTCATTTAGCTGTCATTGTTTAAAGGATTGTTTGACAACTGACAGGTTTAGGTATTTAGTACCCAATGTGGGATAGTTGAAAGATTTTGTTTTTGGAGGAGTCCGTTGAGGGTTTCTTCAGCAGAGATAAAAAAAAAAAAAACACAAGGTTTAGTTAGTTATTAATTGAACAATAATGTAATAAACAAAAATAATCGGAATTTGTATTTTGTTATGCATGAACGGGGGCTAATAATACATATTAACATTTATACATATTATTAAGTGCAGGTAATTTGTTCTTAAATGGCTGGGGTTATGGATGAAAACCACAAATCTATTGATTACTAACAGGTGGCAACATTTGCTGGGTTTAGTTTTTAATGTATTTATTTAAATATGTAAATGTATTAGCCTTTAATTAAAGACTGATTAAACCTTCTTTTTTTCTTTTAATGCTCCATCGCTGCAGAAAGAGATGGTCCGACAACTGTCCAACTCTCTGAATCAGCGGGATGGAGCATCATAGACGATTCACATCAATCAGTACTTCTAGGTTGCAGAGAACCCTTTCCACAACATGGCAGCTTGAAAATCATTGTTTGACTTGTGGAAGAGGTTTGAATCACTTTTCCAAAGAAGCATCATTCAAAAGTTGCCTTCAGTGTGATTAAAATATGTTATAGAGTGTTTGCAAATTATTTGCAATTAGCAAACTCCTTTATTTCTATTATGTGATTATATATCAAATGTTATTCATGCCAGCCAGAACCGCATGTTACTTTAGTGTACTGTCTGAGGCTTACTAACTATATATCAATATGATCTGTACCAATAAGTTCTGACTCTGAGTAACCATTATATATCCTGATCAGATTACTATTAAATTGTAATGTGTAACAAGTAGAATTAGAATTACTAGTAGAGTTGAGCGGACACCTGGATGTTCGGGTTCGGCGGGTTCGGTTGACCCCGAACATCCTAGTGTTATGAGGGGGGACCTAATGTCCCCCTCCCTGGTCCCCACCCATTACCGGTGGGTGGGGCCCCTAATAATAATAATGAGGGGGGGACCTAGTGTCCCCCCCCCGGTCCCCACCCATTGCCGGCAGGTGGTGACCCTAATAATAATAATGAGGGGGGACCTAGTGTCCCCCCCCGGTCCCACCCATTGCCGACGAGTGGGGACCCTAATAATAATAATGAGGGGGGGACCTAGTGTCCCCCCCGGTCCCCACCCATTGCCGGTGGGTGGGGACCCTAATAATAATAATAATGAGGGGGGACCTAATGTCCCCCCCTGGTCCCACTCATTGCCGGCAGGTGGGGACCCTAATAATAATAATCAGGGGGGACCTAGTGTCCCCCCCCCCGGTCCTACCAATTGCCAGTGGGTGGGGATCCTGATAATAATAATGAGGGGGGACCTAGTGTCCCCCCCTGGTCCCACCCTTTGCCGACGGGTGGGGACCCTAATAATAATAATGAGGGGGGACCTAGTGTCCCACCCTGGTCCCACCCATTGCCGACGAGTGGGGACCCTAATAATAATAATGAGGGGGGGACCTAGTGTCCCCCCCGGTCCCCACCCATTGCCGGTGGGTGGGGACCCTAATAATAATAATAATGAGGGGGGACCTAATGTCCCCCCCTGGTCCCACTCATTGCCGGCAGGTGGGGACCCTAATAATAATAATCAGGGGGGACCTAGTGTCCCCCCCCCCGGTCCTACCAATTGCCAGTGGGTGGGGATCCTGATAATAATAATGAGGGGGGACCTAGTGTCCCCCCCTGGTCCCACCCTTTGCCGACGGTTGGGGACCCTAATAATAATAATGAGGGGGGACCTAGTGTCCCACCCTGGTCCCACCCATTGCCGGGGGGGGGAGACCCTAATAATAATAATGAGGGGGGGACGTAGTGTCTCCCCCCCCCCGATCCCCACCCATTGCCGCCGGGTGGGGACCCTAATAATAATAATGAGTGGGGGACCTAGTGTCCCCCCCCCGGTCCCCACCCATGAGAGGTGGGTGGGGTCCCTAATAATATTAATGAGGGGGGACCTAGTGTCCCCCCAATAAAAAAAAATGCCTACCTACCCCCCGCTTACCCAAATGGTAAGTATAAAATTGTTTTTTTTACAGGTAAGTTTATTGCTCACTATTATTAGGGTAAGGGTGAGGGGTAGGTAGGCTTTTTTTATTGGGGGGGACACTATGTCCCCCCCTCATCATTATTATTAGGGTCCCCACCCGCCGGCAATGGGGGGGACAAGGGGGGGGGGCTTATTTTACTAGTGACATGGCAGCAATAGCTGTCCAGTCACTAGTAATTTTAAATTTAAGGCGATATTAATCGCCGAACTCCAACCCGGACATACAGTGGAATGTCCGTGTTCGGGTCCAGGATCCAAAAATTGTAATGTTCGGTACGAACCCGAACTTTGCGGTTCGAGTTCGCTCAACTCTAATTACGAGTTTTTTTTTCAAATGTGTTATTGATCAAACTAAAGTCTAGTTTCAGTTTTCTCGGTATATAGAACAGTTTGGGCGTGGAGGAGGAAGATATAAAAAGATGGTGAGTGAAGAGGGGGAGGGGGCACCAAAAACATACTTCATCTTGGGTTCCTGTAAGCAAACTTAATGTTATACTGATATACAATAATACAAGTATATGGTAATGTGTGTGGCAGCACCTAGTGATTTGGCAACAGAAAATATAGCTATCGTTTTATATTTGAAAGTGCATAGGTTACATTTTCTGCTTAGTTAGATTTAATTATCATAGCAGAACACCCAGGGTTCCGGATAAGTTTAAAAGCACCCTAAAAGGTGGTTCAAGTAAATCTATTTATGACACAATACAAAGATAAATGAAACATAAATCCAAAGATTGTGCAATAAGTAAGCAATGTTTTGGAAACAACACAGCAAAATGCTATATATTGCTAATATTATTAGCCCTAGATTAAATATAGTATCAGTAATAGTAAACTCCAAAGTGCATGCTCAGTTTATTGAGGACTATCCAAATACTGTGGAAATCTATCAAGAGGATTTAATCACTATAACAGTATGAATTTCAAACTGCATCACACTAATTACATTGTGTTTATAATTTAACAATTAGGAAATATAGTGTGTCCAATGAACAATTAGAGAAACACTGAAATGAGCAAATAAGAAACATTATTAAATGCATTTTAGTTGACACAAATCTAGTTTGTTGACACGAATATGCATTTTACTAAACTTCGTGTGCAATAAGTAGAGATAAAATCAGCGAGAAGGTCAGATGGATTTGTGTGCAATATAATATACTGTTGAGTAAGGAGAGTCAAGGGAGTTTGTTAATTAACAATTAAGTTTGTCTGATTTAGTTCCAAGACAGGTAAGGTTTAATAAAAATAATATATACAAATATCATTAAACCTGTATTTTATATAAATGATATAAAAATAGTTATTTAAACATGAAAATGGACATAAGCAACATAATCAAGTTCTAAATTAAATAAACAGTTCTGTGGTATTTTATGAATAAAAACATTCTGCCTTGCTTGTTGTGTGTAGATTTGTGCTTAGTAATGCCTTTGCTACCCTCTAAATTTAACACATACCCATATAATGTTAACCCAAATGTTAACCCAAATATAGAACATTTATTATGCACATATTATCTGTGTAACAAATTACAGGTGACATCAGTGCTATATTCATTCACAAGCATACGTGGAAGCAAATTACTCTTATTTCACAACATAACTAGCAGATCAACAGGAGTGTACAGCTGCTGATAGAAATGTAAAAAAAACTCTCTCCCAAATATTCAGCTATCTATTATTTTGTATTCTTCAATGAAGAGGTCAACTCAACACATAATGAATAAGAAGAGGCCTTTTTCTCTTCTATTCATTTACTGATCTGAAACCCGATAGCCGTAGTGACATTTTAACATGCTGTTATTTATGTGGGAATATGTTTAGCATGGGCAGATAAGGTAACACTATCAGATTTAGCTTTGTCTTGGCAAATACAAGCTTTGTGCATACCTCTTCCTTATGTTTGCATGTCCATTACTTTTGACCAGTGAATATGTTTACTCAGTAATTTCATCTTACTTGGGATCTGCCACTGACAAATTAGAAGATGTTTCGCTGAAATTGATAATTTTGTTTTAGAAAACGAACGCAAAATGACTTAGTAAAACTATCGGTGTGAATGAATGTGAGAAGAAGTAGAAAAAACGAAAAGAACAATGGGTCACTGTTTCAAAGATATCTTCCAATCTAGTTACAAACTAGCTTGATACCTAAAGCAAAAGGAGTTAATGTATGGCTCTAATGGCTTTGGAAAGGAAGATATGTTCTCAAACCAGTTCAAATTGGGGTATTATGTGTGGCTTGCATTAGCTATCCATTCAGTAAATGTAACACATTTCAAAAGAAAAAAAAGAATCATTTTATTTAATATAGTCGAAACCTAATCTGATTCCTTTTTCTGATCTTTTTTTTATTATCACCCATCAAATGTGTAATGAAAAGTGGTATGCATGAACAACTAAGCTGGGGGCTCTGGCATGGTGACTGAACACTGTTGACAAAATAGTTAACCCCTTAACGACAGATGACGTGCCAGGCACGTCACGGCAAATCGAGGACTTGCCGACAGGTGACGTGCCTGGCACGTCATGCACTAAATGGAGTAAAGAAAGCGACCAGCGGTCGCTTTCTTTACTCTAACGGTGTTGCTACAATGCCTCTAGGTAGAGGCATTGTGCAACACCCCCCAAATGTGCAGGGGCGCGCTACGATCACTCCACGGAGTGATCGTAGCAGCCATTTAAAAATGGCTGCGCCCGCTGCACACATGTGCTTAGAAAGCGAACGATCGTTCACTTTCTAAGCATCTCCGGTGTTGTTAAAGTGCCTCGCTAGCGAGGCACTTAACAACACCTTCAGCTGCCCCAGATCCGATGGTGGTCGCTCTCCTGAGCGACCCCATCGGCTCAGTAGAAGGGAACGCTGCCTGTACAGGCAGCGCTTCCCTTCTAATGGCAAGAGCATCGGAAGTGAAAGTATTTCACTTCCGATGCTCTAGGGGGAGCCAGTCGATGCCGGCACAACAGATCTATGTGATCTGTGTGCAGGCATGTATGGTAAGTGCTCTGATGAGCACTTACCATACTGTCAAAGGCAATATTACTAAATATTGCCTTTGACAAGTATTGATCTGCCTCCCTCACCTTACTACTTTTAGTAAGGGAGAGAGACAGATCAGATCAAGTAAAAAAATAAAATAAAATAATAAAAAAATAGTTAATAAAATTTTAAACACCAAGGGCTTTTATAAAAGCCATTTAACCCCTTCCCTGCCATTGATCACTGTGTACGCAGTGATCATACACAGCAGCACATTTTTTGCTGTCTGTGCATTTTTTAGGGGTTATTTTTTTTTTACTGTAATTCATTACAGTATAAAAAAACCTCTTTTAAGAGAGATTAACCCCTTTCTTGCCGTAGATCACTGCCTAATCAGCGATCTGACGCAAATGCAGCAATCTTGCTGCAGAAGCTTTTGTAATTTTTTTAAAACTTTTTTATTACACCCATCACGTGTTAATTATACCCGCTAGGGGACTACGTTTAACGTAACAAATTTTTTTTAGCTGTCTGAGCGCATGTATAGCGATCAGTAACAGCTGATAAGTGACAATGGCGGGTTGGCGTTTGCTCAGATGAGCATCACCATTGGTCTGGTTAGATCAATATGTGTAAATATTTGATCTGACCCGTGTAGATCTGCCTCCCTCTCACTTGAGTTTTAGTGAGGGAGGGAGACAGAGCTGTATAATGTAAGTTTTTAATTATAATATATTTAATAGAATTGAGACCCAAAGGCTTTTATAAAAGCCGTTTCCAGTATTTAACCCCTTCCCTGCAATTGATCGCTGTGTACGCAGTGATCTTACACAGCAGCACATTTTTTGCTGTCTGTGCATTTTTTTAGGGGTTATTTTTTTTTACTTTGATTTATTACAGTATATCAAAGGCTCTTTTAAGAGCTATTAACCCTTTCCTTGCCGTATATCACTTCCTAAGCAGCACATATGGTCACTGCCTAAGCAGTGCATATGGTCACTGCCTAAGCAGCGCATATGGAGCAATCTAGTCGCCGAAGGATTTTTTTTTGCTATCAGCATTTTTTTTGTCAGACTCACTAGGGGTTAATTATACCCACTAGGGGATTACGTGTATTCCTTTTGAAGCTGTCTGAACGCGTGTATAGCGATCAGTAACAGCCGATCAGTGGCAAAGGTGGTTTGGTGATTTCTCAGATGAGCATCACCATTCGTCTGGTTCGTAAATATTGTTCTGCCTCCCTCTCCTCACTTGAGTTTTAGTGAGGGAAAGAGACAGATCTGTATAACATAATTTTTAAATTGTAATAAATTAAATAAAATGTTAATAAATTGTGAGTCCCAAGGGCTTTTATAAAAGCCATACCTTTTGTATAGTTTAGTGTATTAACCCCTTCCCTGCCACTGATCACTGCACAGCAGAACATTTTTTCTTGTCTGTGCATTTTTAGGGGTTAATTTTTTTGTACAGTACTACAAAGGCTCTTATAAGAGCTATTAACCCCTTCCTTGATCTACATGTTCAAATTCCAAGTTTGAAAATCAAAAAGCGCACCTCTCAAATGTAGCCTTTCAACCCCTAACAAAGCTGACAAAGCTATGCATGGGTGGTATCCCTGTGCTCGGGAGATGTTGCTGAACATATATTGTGGTATTGTTTGTCAGTGACACATACCGAAATATGTGAATTTGTGCAATGTATGTGGGAAAAAATACACAATAAAATGACTACCACAAACTTTGACAAAGGCTGGTGTTAGAATTGGTGCATGGAAAGTGTTAAAATAACACCATTTAAAATAGCCTAGGGTGTCTACTTTTACAAAATATTACTTTTTGGGGTAAAATACACTGTCCTACTTAAAAAAAAGTCCCAAATGAAAGATGGGCTCAGGCTGACTACACGTCAATATTCCAAGTTGAAAATGCGCACCTTCACAATGTGGCCCTTTAGCCCCCAAACAACCCAACAAACCTATGCATGGGTGGTATCCCTGTACTCAGGATATGTTGTTGAACACATATTGGGTTATTGTTTGGCAGTGACACATGCCAAAATCTGTGAATTTATGTCTAAAATACAATATTTGTGAAAAAAAACCACACAAAAATTACTACCACAAACTTTGACAAAGGCTGGTGGTAGAATTAGTGCATGGAAAGTGTTAAAATACCACCATTTGAAATAGCGTAGGGTGTCTACTTTTAAAAAATATATGGGTTGATGGGGTAAAATACACTGGCTGGTTTCAAATATGTCCCAAATGGGACATGGGTGCAGGCGGTCTGCATGTCAAAATTTTAATTTGGAAAACCAAAAACTGCACCTACCAAATTTGGCCTTTTACTCCCCAAACAACCCAACAAACCTATGCATGGGTGGTATCCCTGTACTCAAGAGATGTTGCTGAACACTTATTAGGGTGTTATTTGGCAGTGACACATACCAAAATCTGTGAATTCATGTCTGAAGTACAAGGTTTGTGAAAAAAAAACCACAAAAAAATTACTACCACAAAGTTTGACAAAGGCTGGTGGTAGAATTAGTGCATGGAAAGTGTAAAAATACCACCATTTGAGATAGCCTAAGGTGTCTTCTTTTAAAAAATATATGGGTTGATGGGGTAAAATACACTAGCTGGCTTCAAATATGTCCCAAATGGGACATGGGTGCAGGCTGTCTGCATGTAAAAATTTCAAGTTGGAAAACAAAAAACTGCACCTCACAAATTTGGCATTTTAGCCCCCAAACAACCCAACAAACCTATGCATGGGTGGTATCCCTGTACTCAGGAGAAATAGTAGAATCTATTTAGCATGTTTTTTCGTTCGCTATTGTCGATGAGGAGAAGTTGTTTCAAATAAAAACAAAGAAATTTGTGTATTTTTTTTTTTTTTACCATATTTTATTATTTTTTTTAATAATATGATAAGATATGATCAAAAAGATGGCATCCAAAGAAAGCCCTTCTTGTCCCGATAAAAACAATATATAATATGTGTGGGTACAGCAAATGACAAAGAAGAAAATTACTGCTAAACACAAACAGCACAGAAATGTTAAAATAGCCATTGTCCAGAAAGGACAAAAATGTTTCAAAGGCTCTGTCCTTAAGGGGTTAAAGGGCTCTGCTATGAAAAATGTATTCTTTTGATTGGTATATTAAAATTCTAATATAGGCTATAGATGAGAAATATGAGCAAAGGCATTAATATTTCTATTTTCTCTATTTTGTTTTGCTCGGTTCCACATTCATGTCACACTTAACTGAGTAGTAAACATAAGCTCACCCCATTATAGTAAGATTTCTATAATTTTTAAGGAATTGGTACGCAAATAGGTGTTCTGTTAAATGTTAGATGTAACATTTATGTTAATATACCTCACATATGGAAAGCAGCTGGCCAATTAATTTGATCGATACCTAGATCATCCAACACCAAATAAGCCATCACAAACTTCTGTGTGAACCTACTATGTCAAATACAGGTCTTATCCAACCACTGAACATCAAAACTTCCACAGGAAATACCACAAATGGCACCATAAATGAATTATGTAGCCACTACACATTGCCTTTATTTGGAACTTTTGAAAGAAAAAGCATAAGTCTCAGAAGGAGAAGGCTATTGAATTCTGGGGAGGAAGAGGATCAGGTGTATTGTTCACTTGGAATAGGAACCAGAGCTTGCATCCATAGCCAAAATCACCTGGTGTTTATCAAATATATATATATATATATATTAAAATTGCATGTTTATCTCATAATTAGCCAATGGCCACTCACACAATAGTCAACCCCCAGTGATAGGTCAGTTTTGTATTGACTGTCACTTAGGTTGAAGCTGTCTGGACTGCAGATATTATGAACCAGTAGTTATTATATTTGCATTGCCGACATGCTAGGAATTTATTGTGTGGGTATTTTTACCATGGTGTGTGTTTTCTCTTCATAGAAGTCCCTCTTGAGCGTAGCGCACCCATCAAGTGCAGAGGGGAAATAGAAGTATGTCTATTCCTGACGTCTATTCTGTAGCTGAACTTCAGTTTAGGACCATCAATGTTTAGGCTATGGGGTCCCCCAAATAACCCTGTGGTAGATTGGAAGCTACCTGAGGCTATGAAATGCATGTTTTTAGACCAGTGATGGCACAGTTCCCTGTGGTCTGGGGGTTAATATTGTCTCTCATAGACCTCATAGAAGTCAAGGAGACTTTGACATGCCTTTTCATTAATGAGAATTGTAGGCTGTTGTCTGTTCAGGTATAATTATGTTTATGGTATATTTTATGGCAAGTATATGTTATGGGGCCGAGGGGATTGGAACCCTGGTACAACACTTCCATAGTTACTTAACACAACTCCCATCATGCTTTGTCAAGGAAACCTGTGATTTCAAGTATGACCTGGCTACAGAATACCTCCCAACACCTGCCCCTGTCAAATCAGGATGCTAGGGGACTGAGCTTGGAAGGTTGAGTGTCAGCACCTCATTCATTGCAACTGGCAGTGCTAGTGCCCATGCACATTATGCTGCTTATGCGCAGCAAGCAGTCTCCGCTGTTCACATATATAATATTATGTATCCTGCAAATTGCAGTACCAAGTCCTGCTGAGCTCTACCTCTGTCAGATAAATAAGACAGAGGTACACCTTGGCAGGACAGCTGGATTACCTCCCAAAATTGTGACTGTCCCACGCAAAGCTTGACAAAATTTTTTTTATAAAATATATATTAAATACAACACAACTGGTATTTACATCAAAGGCTCTAATTAGGTTCTTATTTTTAACCATTTACATTTTAGTTAAATGTTTTTAAATGCCACATTAATATCAAGAGATATTATACAGAGATGCATACACAAAGACAAAATGCAATTTTACACAGATTACACCTCTTGTAATTAGCAACTCCAACCACAAAACATTTTGTATAAATACGGTATATACAGTGCTAGTCAATATAAATATAAACTAATCAATTTGGAAAACACTACCCTTCCATTGCAGTACTTGTTAAGAAAAAACACTCCTGGGTCTATTCACTAAAATTTGAGAATAGTGTGAGGAGGTCAGCTTTGGATTAAATAAATTTTGGCACCTGAGTTGGACTTAAAAAAAAATTAAAGTTGGAATCTTCCCCATTGAAACTAATGGGAGGTGAAATGATAGAAGCTCCAGTTGCTGAATTGGACTGTCTCAAAATGAAAGTCGACCTCCAAAGAAGACCTCCTCAAGCTTTTCTTGAATTTTAGCGAGTAGGCCCAAAAGTATGCGGTTTTACAGTTAAAACTAAGCGATTCTGTGAACGTTACTGAACTTTATACTTATTCATAATTTTGTATTTTTTTCAGAACTAAAAAGTCCCCTAAATCAATCTTATTGAGGTTTGTTACCTATTACATTAACATGTATTTATATAGCACCAGCAATTTACGTAGTGCTAGGTACAGAGCATAGTAGGAAACTACATACTAAGTTAGACAAACTAGAACAAACTGATACATGAGGTACACAGCCCTGCTCGTAAGTTTACAATATATAATTACATATTATTTGGCTTAACAGTTTTTAAAATAAAATATATCTTTTGCTACAGGTCCAGCATCATAAGATGCAAATTTAATTTCACAATTCCCAAAACTGTAATGAATAATATTATTGATTCTGGAAATGTATTATTATGTTCCTGTGTGTAAAAGATTTTCAGCTACAAAACGACACGTGTGACAGCCTGTGTTTGTTCATTTTATGTGCTTTTCACCCTGCTAAACATGAAATACCAGCATAGCACATCCATTTGTGTAATGTATTGTCTAAACTAATAACCCCAAAGTTTGTAGTTTGTTTACACCAAACTGTGTCATGCATAGATTGGTTTTCTGTACACAAAAACTTCTATACCTAAGGCCATATCTGTCATGCTTATTGCAAATGTGCTGAAGATATAGATCAAAACAAAGGTTACGTGAATGGAGAACAAAATATACAAAAAAAGGTTAAAATTAGAACTATTAGAACAGTGATATGCATGTTCCTCTCCTAAGTCTTTCATGCTTTTCAACTAAGGGCATTGTGTGGGAATTGTTCCCATACAATAAACTGGAAATGAGCTTTTATATTCATCCAGGTTACTTGAATAAAAACAACACTGACCACAAGGAGATGAGGTGGCATGCTAACATCGTGGCATTGTGTAATCCCACTGAAATCAAGGTTACCCAGTAAAAAGTGCCTGGATTCTGATGATCAATTCTTGTGTGTTTGTGTGTGTCTCATTTTGATGCTTGTCACAATTGTTTGACATAACACATATTAATAGCTCTACTGCAAAGAGGTAAACTTCATCTATAAGTTTATGGATTCTCCTATTCTGTAATGTACAAAACTCCACTGAAGCAGTACGTACCTATATGATGTCAAAGCTGCTTCAGTGCAGGCATAGTGAGGGAGCATGTTACTCTGATCTGTACTCTAAGGGGCTCAGCTCGCAGGTCCCTTCTCTGGACCACCAGGTACCCTTCCACCTTTCCAAGTATACAAAGATGGGGAAGATTACAGGAACTTGAGCTTTGTGAACTACATTTCCCATGATACTCCGCCAGCTCACAGTCACACAGCTGGAATTCCTAAGTGCAAGTTATTTTGGGGAATAATGACACTGCCAAGTGACTTGGGGAAAAACTGCACTGTGGCAAGTGATTTGAGGAAATAATGGCACATTGACAAGTGACATGTAAGATAAATGACACTAGCAAGTGATTTGGTACTCCAGCTGTGGAAACTAAATTTTCCATGACTATTAGCTAGTTTAGTTTGCCCAGTTAAAGTGCCTTAGCAAGTGATATCATCTCTGTCGAGTAATGTAAATTACCAGTGATGTGCAAATGGATGAGCATCTTAGGTAATGTAATCCAAACAACTGCTGCCAAAATATTGGTTTTGGCTCAGAAAATCGTTTGCACCTTAGCCCTCCAGCGTATTGTTCTGCCATTTCTGTATGCAGACTGAGATTATTTGCTCTGGAACAGGCTATGCTGGTCTAGCTGCAGGCACACTCTGAGCCTTGGACATAATCAGCTCACACTTAACCTATAAGAGCACATATTTGTCCCTTCTATTTATTTTGTTTAAAAAAAAAATGACAGTTAGTGACATATGGCCACTGAATCTTCATGCCCTTCATGTTTGCTTCTGAAATTGAAGCAAATGTAAAAAAATAAATAAAAAAAAATTGTAGTACTCTTTAAAAGGTTAAAATCTAGGCAGCAGTTACTTGCTTATTTTACTTTGTTAAATATGATTTGTTTATTTGTTTGATGCACTATGTGTGACATTATATTCAATACATGCTTTAACCTTTTAATTACCAAAGTGATTATTGAGTATCATTATTTTGGCAACCATTCAAAGGTTTGCTATATCGTTTATGACACAGTAACCACTATATCCTACATGTGTAAATTCAGTTGATATTTAAAGGTGCAGGTCCTGAGTTCATATATAATAGATGGGACCACAGACGTGCACAAGTACAAAAAAAATTATTTACATTTGCAATGTCCCCGCATTTAGCCCTAAATGTCAAACCACCAAAAATGTCCATTAAGAAATAATGGATACATACAGTACATGATGTTTGTGTTGAGTCTAAGTAGCATATCCAGCTCACTGAACATTGGTTCATTTACGTAAACTGCTATTTAAGGATGAAGTGTATAATCCCCTGAGAGCAAATATAGCTGTAGGAGGAGTGAGTTTTTAAAAGGACATAAGGTGGGATATAGTATATTCTTGTTTTTTTCCTGTTTCATTTCAAAAGTTGTTTAGTCTTTGGCAGACTCAAATAGTATGCAGCCCGCCAATGGTCTGAAGCTCATGTCTGATTTTGCAAATGTTCCCTTCTTTTCTTTGAAGTTACTTCCATGTCTCAATTGGTGTTTCCTATCCCTAGTTTCCACAATGAGAAATCTGTTGAACACGTGTCTTGGAAAAAAAAAGTAGACTGGCTAATAGCATTCCTACATTATGTTAATCTACTTCTTGTATGTATCACTAATCTATGTTTTCTTTTTTTGTTTTATAGACAGAGCTTAAAGCCAGAAATAATAAACCAAATAACATAATTTGAGCTGTTGCATGACATAAATGCTTCATGTACAGACCTTCGATCCTGACAGGAAGTCCTCCCTGAAAGCTGTTTCTAAGGATGCAAACTGCACATATTGGGAGATATTTACCTCTATTTCAGATTCAAGAAAAGTTTTGGGAATTTCTGGTACTAGGCATCCAAGAGGTTTACTTCTGTAGTGGTTATGCAGAGGTGTTTGCTCTACTTTACAAATAAAGATTAAAAAAGAAACAACATTTTTCATATCCTGTTAATGTGGATATTACTACTAAATATTAATAATAGCTATTTAATCAACAGCTATGACATATAAACAAATCAGGTGATGGGAGGTATTTCTGACAATAGGGCTGCTACCCAGATGGTATTTTACCAGGCTGGTAAAACATTGGCCTAAGGCAGATATTAAATCTGTGGGGACTCTATTAATGAAAACAAGTATAAAGTAAGTCCCTGCCCCCCCCCCCCCCCCCCAAAAAAAAAAAATATGTTTAATTAAGTTAATTATTGACTCAGTGTTGAAAAATACTAAGTCAAAAAAAGTTTAAATATGGTGATAAAATGTATTTATTCTTATTAAAGGGCCATTTCATTCCTATTTTATGACAGCTGTATAAAACAGGGCATCTAATAATTTCTATTTTTCTATCTCTTTTTTGCACACTCTAAGATATTTACTTTAAAATCATCCCAGCATGTATCTGAACATTTTGGGCACACAATTAACCTCTCTAGCATTGTGGATGTTCAACATTTCTTCCAGTAAAAATACTTTAGGAAGCAGGTAGCTTGAGAAGTAGACATGTTGCACCCATGCAGTTTCCTAATAACTTGTAATTCTAGCATTATACTATGCATTACATTTACATAGTTAAATCACAGAAAGTAGTGTATAACACCTATCAGGAAGCAATTAGCCAGCCACTACCCACCTAGCCAGCTGTAGGTAGTACAGTATAGCTCCTCATTCTGTGGTCTGGTGTATCCCTTCTGTTGAGAACATCTTAGCTTCAGTGGCGTCATGAGGGGGGTGCAGACCGCACTGGGTGACACCACCAGCCAGGGTGACACACATGCTGCCGGCACCCCCTTCATTAGAAAAAAAAAAATCAAAAACTTACCTCCTTGCTGCTGTCTACCGCTGCAGGTCCGTGGCTGTGAGGAAAGCGTTGTGTGCTTCCCTCCAGCGGCGCGAATCAATAATGTTTGTTGAAACTTTTTTTTCCAACAAACTTTATTGAAGCCGCGCGGCTGGAGGGGAGGGCACAACGCTTCCCTCACAGCCAAGGATCTGCACCGGGAGACAGCAGCAAGGAGGTAAGTACTGGCTGGGGAAGGAGGGAGGAAAGTGGCATAACGAGCATACTGAGGGGCATATTACATGGCAAAATCCTGGCATATTAACTGGGAATACCCTGGCATTAAGTGGCAATATCCTGGCATATTGGGGGGCAAAATCCTGGCATATTAATTGGCATTATCCTGGCATTAAGTGGCAATATCCTGGCATATTAATTGGCAATATCCTGGCATATTGGGGGGCAAAATCCTGGCATATTAATTGGCATTATCCTGGCATTAAGTGGCAATATTCTGGCAAATTAATTGGCAATATCCTGGCATATTGGTGGCCAAAATCCTGGCATATTGGGGGGCAAAATCCTGGCATACTAAATGGCATATTGGGGGGCAAAATCCTGGCATATTGGAGGGGCAAAATCCTGGCATATTAAATGGCATATTGGGGGGCAAGATCCTGGCATATTAAATGGCCTATTGGGGGGCAAAATCCGGGCATATTAAATGGCATATTGGGGGTCAAAATCCTGGCATATTGAGGTGCAAAATCCTTGCATATTGGGGTTTAAAATCCTGGCATATTGAGAGCAAAATCCTGGTATATTAAATGGCATATTGGGGGCAAAATCTTGGCATATTGAGAGCAAAATACTGGCATATTAAATGGCATATTGGGGGGAAAAATCCTGGCATATTAAATGGCATATTGGGGGGAAAAATCCCGGCATATTGAGAGCAAAATACTGGCATATTAAATGGCATATTGGGGGGCAAACTCCTGGCATATTGTGGGGCAAAATCCTGGCATATTGGGGGTCAAAATCCTGGCATATTGAGAGCAAAATACTGGCATATTAAATGGCATATTGGGGGGCAAACTCCTGGCATACTGAGGGGCAAAATCCTGGCATATTAAATGGCATATTGGGAGTCAAAATCCTGGCATATTGAATGGCTAACTCCTGGCATATTGAATGGCTAAATCATGGCATATTGAGTGGCTAAATAATCCTGGCATATTGAGTGGCAAAATAATCCTGGCATATCGAGGGGTTAAATACTGGCATAATTTAATTGGCAAAGTGATACTGTGGCATGGTCTGTGGGGCAAAATAACATGTACTATGTGGAAAGTGACACTGGCTAGTTCTGTGGGGCAAAGTGACACTGTGGCATGCCAAATCGTTGTAGGTGCAATGTGAGTGCAAGCCAAGTGCTGTGGGTGCAATATTGGTGCATGGCAAGTTCTGTGGGTACTGTATGGTGCTGTGTTAAGTCCTTTAGGTGCAATGTGGGTGCAGAGGAAGGGAATAAAAAATAAGAATGCAATTTTTCAATAACATTTGTATTAAATAGAATATTAAATAATTCAAATAAGTATATATGCAACTAGTTAAAGAGAGATGTCTGTTTATAGATATGTATTGTTTTCGAATTGTACAATTGTCACCTTGTGGGGCTCCTGTGTGTCGCATAATTAATGGCTGTCCCATGTGTGGCATATTTATTGGGCCCCATGTGTGGCATAATTAAGGGGCTCTTTTGTGTGGCATAATTATGGGGCGCTTGTGTGTGGCATAATTAAGGGGTGCCTGTGTGTGTGGCATAATTAATTGGGCTCCAAGGTGAGGCATAATTTATGGGGCTTTGGTGTGGCATAATTTATGAGGCTCTTGTGTGTCATAGTTATGGGGCTCCTGTATGTGGCATAGTTATGGGCTCCTGAGTGTGGCATAGTTAAAGGGCTCCTGCGTGTGACATAATTTGTGGGGCTCCTGTATGTGGCATATTTAATGGGCCATCTGACTGGCATTACTAATGAATCTGTTTGGCATGGTATTGGAGGAAATCCAGGGGGGTGACATCATGAGTTACCACACTGGGTGACACCAACCCTAGTGACGCCACTGCTTAGCTTCATATATATATTTGTGTATTTTGTGCCAGTAAAATCCCTATTATCAATGTAGTATTATCAAGGGGCAGGTGGTACAGAATACATCTTATTTCAGACAATTAAAAGGAAACAGTAAAGTTTATTTTGCTATACCATGACTTGCAGTACAGTATAGATCCTATATGTTGATGTTATCAGTATACAGGGGTAGTAAAGTTCCAGCTGTGAGTATTAGAGATACACTATATGGACAAAAGCATTGGGACACACCACTTAATTATTGAATTCAGACCAATTGCCACAGGTACCTAGCCATGTAGTCAACAAAAACTACAAGAGTTCAGTGAATTCAAACGTGGTACTGTGAAAGGATGCCATCTTTGCAATACGTCTGTTGGTGATATTTTAACCCTAGATTTTCCATGGTCAACTGTAAGTAGTATAATTGGAAATGTTTAGGAACTGCAGCAACTCAGCCACTAAGCAGAAGACCACGTCAAGTCACAGAACATAAAGTGCAGAAAGGTCACAAATGTTCTGCTGGTTCCATTGCTGCAACGTTCCAAGCTTCCACTGGCATTGATATCACACAAAAACAGTATGTTGGAAGCTTCCATGGCTAAGCAGCTGTATGCAAGTCTCAGGAATTGGATCAAGTGATGTAAAGCACACTGCCACTGGACTCTGGAGCAGTGGAAATGTGTTCTGTGGATTGACAAATCACATTTCACTGATTGGCAGTCTGATGGTGTGATTTTGGGATTGGCAGATGCTAGGAGAATGTTACCTGCATGTGTAACTGCATTGTAACAACTACAAATTTTGGTACAATGCAGTGGATAATTGTATGGTGGATAATTGTATGGGGCTTTTTTCAGGGGTTGGGCTTAGGCCCCTTACTTCCAGTGAAGGGAAATACTAATTCTTCAGCATACCAAGACATTTTGGACCATGTTATGCTTCTAATAGTGTGGGAACATTTTGTAGAAGGCCTTTTTCTATTATTTACAAATGCATTGTAATTTAGTAACAAACATGTTTTTTCACAATGAATATATGCCTTTTATGTCATTCTCACTGTAAAGTGGGTGTGAAGTGAACTGTAGCGAACTGTAGCGAAAATACGTCTCACCTGGATAATTCATTATTCTTTTAGCACAGCACCTGCTGATGTTTTATCCATCTTTCTAACAAGCACATTAGCATAAGCTTATTTTTTTAAACTTATGATTTCTAGAACCCTAATCCTGATGGCATAGGCAAACTGGCAACTTGTGGCATGATTAGGTAAACAGTTTAGTATTACTGTGACATGAAATATATTTGGTACCATTTTCTACATAGAAGAAATAACAAAATGGCGGTTTAAAAGTCCGACAGAAAGAATAATGAGGGACTCGAGTACTGGAGTGTAGGGTGTCTGTAAACAACATTGCATTCGGATGCATATTAATTTATTTATTTTTAGATAGGGTTCTTCAAATGAAAAGCAGCCATGCCTTTATTTCCTGCCATGGTAGTCTGCAATATTGAAAAACAGCACAATGCCTCAAACTCAGCCATGTGTGCTCTGTTAAAGGATACAAACTCAATGGATGCCGAGCAATTAGGGTTGCCACCTTTTCTTCAGAAAAATACCGACGTTGGTACTGTCTCCAGAGACTTAACATTGGCTTCATGCCAATTTTTTACCGGCCTGCCGGTAAAATACCGGCCAGGTGGCAACCCTATGAGCATTCGATAAAAACGTGAGAACTGTGTTGATCAGATCCAGGCTCTGTTAAAGGGGCACAAACAAATGTTGTTCTTTTAAATAAGGAAGACATATTTGAGGGAAACTAATAGTAAGTTTTGAGCATAAGAGAAAAGGAAATAATTAATATGGAAGAAAAGGCAATATTGAGAGAACCATGACTTTGGAAAGAGTATTGGCATAGAGGCCTAGCCTATCAGTTTTCTCCTGCATATTGGTACCCTCACAACTTCTAAAAGTGCAGTAAGGATTAGTTTCCTTTCTGTCTGTGACTCAAAAATAAAAGAACTCATCACTAAACTAAGTGTTTAGTGAAGAAAGAGATCAGCACCTCAGGCACTTTGAATAACTGCACGAGTTATTAACCAGCAATCTGTATTTCTGTTTAGTGACACACAGTAGAAATGGGATACTTTCAAAATAACTTTCCCATCCTTATTCTCTCAAGTTTTCTTAATATTACAATGGAATGTTTTAAATGTAGTTGGCCTGGATCCCCATAAGTGGTTTGCCAGCTCTGACCAAGCTGTGACAAAAAGGCCACAGGGCTTAATTCTAGGAAGCCTGTTGCTTTCAATTTCTGCTCTCCCAACATATGTTACCCCTTGGTATGTGACTAATTGAATTATTATGGAGAATGCATTTTCCTATTGGAATTAGCTAATGTTTTATATCAGTTTTTTTTTTCTCAAGATCAGTATGCTGCTTGAACACAGGTGAGAATGTCAGCCAGCAAAATAATATAGCTGCATAGAAAAAAATCACTGCATAATTCCATGGCGCACAGATATTCAAGGACAGTTAACCATATCAATTACTATATCTGTTCAAATAATCGTTTTACTACATTAAATAGTTTCAAGCCAAAATTAGCTTTTCAGCTAATCTATTTTAAAAATACATAATTTCAGTAAAAAAAATGCATTTAGATGAACAGATCTGAATGTGAGGCATTGCAGTTATGTTATGACACTCATAACATGTAAGCTGTAAAAATATTTTAGAAATCAGGAGTCCAGGAGGTGGATTTTCACAAAAATAACAACTACAATTGCTATACTATCTCATGCTGCATGCATTCCTCAAGGGATCCCTTTCCATTTGGGCATAGCAAGTTATCACCTTGCAATTTGAATGACCCTCTATGCTTATGCTTATACCATCTGGCTTCTGCTCCAACACTCTTGAATAACTTGAATTTGTCTTTAACCATTTTTGCATGTTATAAGTAATGTTCACTTTTAATTTGCACTGCACTGTGGGTAAAAGGTTTATCAAGAGCGGATATCTGCTCACTGTACTAGAGCCTATGACTAAGCTCCGTGATTGGTCGCGAAAAACCTGATCATTGGTGTGGTGACCATGCACTGTTTTCTGTCACCAGAAAAAATAGACTACAGAAATTTCTGAAGATACTTTGGTGATCACTCCATCCACTAATAAGGGAGAAGAATCGGTGGTGTAATGCAACGGAGGGTAGGGAGGTTCCAGCAGATCAGAAGCAAAGATATGAAGTACAGAATTTACCCATATCATTACTGACTTACAGGATATGATGATCTAGGAGCCCTTTGGTCTCAATCTGCATAGTACCACGCCCATCCCCTCCACAGACGCACAGAGGCGTCCTGTGATACGGAACCATTGTATAGTCCATATAGTTGGAATGTCATGATTAACATTAGGCACTGCAGCTGTGTGAAATAAACAGGAATATCCAGTTTTATGAGGACGCAAGTGGCGCTGTGAAGGTCCATGGGACATCATTAACCCCTTCGCTACAATGGATGTGCCTGACGCGTCCTGTGGTGAAACGAGTGGTTTTTGTGAAAAAAATTCACTTCTGTTGCTCTGAATATGTTGTTTGAATGCCCCTAGAGGCAGTCAGCAACATTGCAAAGACAAAAATAAAAAAAAAATACTTAATTAGCTTAAATCTAGGACTAGGGTTGGATTAGCTGTTAGGGTTAAAATTAAATTAGGGTTAGCATAAGGTATAGGGTTAAAATTAAATTAAAAATTATTAAGGGTTATCATAAGGGTACGAGTTTGGGTTAAATTTAGGGTTAGAGTTAAATTTAGGGTTCGGTTTGGGTCAAAAGGTCAATATAGGAAAAACTAAAAAACACTATTTTTGGTTTTTGCCCCATAACTTGCAAAAAACTGCAGAAAAACAAGGAAACAAGCTTATTTATGAACTTGGGACAACATTTGGAAACTATCTAGATGGGGTCTTTTTATGATTGTATTTGTGTAAATTAAATTTTAGGTCAGTTAGAAAAAGTGTTTTATTTGTTTTTTTCATCATATTTTAAGATATTTTTGTAGTAAATTATAAAATATGATGAACATAATGGTATCTAATTAAAGCCCTTTTTATGATGATAACAACAAACTATAATTTGTGTGGGTACAGTATGTGAGAGAGAAGAAAACTACAGCTAAACACAAACACCCCAGAAATGTAAAAACAGTCCTTGTCACCAAGGGAAAGTCAAGGTCAAAATGTCTTGTCACTAAGGGGTTAATCTGTTCATGGGAAAGGCATATGACTTTACTCTAAAATACTGTAATGACCACATTTTTGTCTGAGTTCTCTAAAGAATGAAATGAACATTCATGTGTGGATTTAATGCGACTACACTTCTATCCTGGTCTATATTTGAAAAGTTTGTCTGGAACATATGTTTGAAAGTGTCAACCTATAAGGCAAAAAGATGATGATTCTTGACCTGATTTGCAAATCTTATCCCTTAGACTACATTACCAATTATTTTCAGCTGGCTGAGCATCATAGGTAATGTAGTCCACACAAATTCTGTTTTAAGATGTTCAGAGATGGTAGAAAACATTTATGCACCTGAGTCATTCGTAGTATTGTTTCACCACGGCCATATATCTTACTGATGCCAGTTCTGACTGCATATGCACACAAAGATTGTCTCTGTACTTTGAATGCTCACTTTGTCCCTGTGTTCTGTGCATGCCACATTCAAGAAAACTGTAGTATTTCCTCCCACAGAAAGAGGGCAGTGTTAGTAGATCAAAACTATTGTAAGAGACTTAATGGAACACTTTCTTACTTCAAAATGCAACCACCTGGGAAGAAGACAAACAACACATATTTGAAGTTGGATAAAACCAAAACTTGTTTTGTCACTGAAGGAATTTTCTTGGTACATACCTTATATAAGATGAGAACATTAGGTAGAGTACATTCTATAAAAATAACTGACTGTCATGACATTCCAGAGTCAAATGTATTTCAGATTCTGAAGATTTATTAGATGTATTCTAAAAAAATATAGGGTTTTCTGTATGGAGTATTAAAAATTACAATGGATTATAGAAATATTGTTTCAAAGGAAGGGTGTGTACATTGAGCCGACTTTGATCCTGAAAATATGTTCTAAAGCCTGGTATTAACACCTTGCATCAAGAAAGAAGCATCAGTGCAAAAATTCCAGTCAGTTGTTATGAAGTATGAGATGCAATAGGAGGGGTGCGTTTGATATAATCAGCCCCAGATGACTGCCCTATTGCATAACAAGTTGGAAGGAAACTTGAAGGGTTTTTTTTATCTGTCATGTGGCTAAGGGCTTATTTTAATACCATAAAAGTTCCAGTAGGAAGAAAAGTGAATCAGAGGATTGGTGAGAACCTTATGTTGTAAAGGAAAATATTTTCCAGGAATCCTTTTTGTAGTCTGCAAATATATAATATCAGAACCAAACTGAAGTCACCTTGCTTGTGGTTTTTTTTTAAGACACTGAGGGTCATTTGTAGGAAATGGCACAGTTTAAAAAGCAGTGTGTGTACATGTTTCTCTTATGTGAGTCACCCTCTTGGATCCAGTCTTGTATCCACCCTCTTGTAGCTAGATCCTTTTTTCTTTGATCACTTCTGGATCAGATTCATTACTTTCATATGTCCAAACACATCTGATAAAATATTAACTCAGTAATATCTGTTTTCCAAGATTAAAAAAAGAATTCAGTCTCACTTTCTTTTTAAAAAAAAAATGCACAATTTTTAATTGAAATAGAATGTTTTAACAGTTTAACCACAACCTGACCTCTTATTTGTTATTCTTACAGGAATAGACGAATTCTGTGGGAATATTAGTTATTATTATACAATTCTTTCGAGCCAAACAGGGAACAGTTTTGAAGCCAGCGTAGTTAGCCGCCACAGTAATGGTACTGCTATGTAAAACAATCAAAAACCTTTGGAGCCAGCACTGGGGATTTTGAGAGGCAATGCTACATGGCAATTGGGATTTGTCAAGCCCTTTCAATACTAAATAAATAATGGAGATAATTGTTAAAGGTCATTATGAAATAGGGAGATTCATGCCCTTACAGTTTCACAAAAATGTATGATCCACCCCTAGGCTGTGTTGAAAAAGAAGTACATTTAATCATTGTTAAACAAAAAGCAGAAGAAAGCTTCTGCTTGCTTGTGCATCATGGCTGCAGATTTGGACCAGTTACCAGTGTTTGATCTGTACATCCTACTGTATAATTTGCAAGGGAATGCACAGTTCATGACAAATCAGTTCATTTTTTTTTTAGCAACCATCAGTCCCAACAGACAATGATGGCATAGGGACTATGTACTTGTGTTTCTATGTACATGTTACTTTGTTGAAAAACAAAAAATACACTTAAGCATTTACATTTGTGTGTTTACGTTTGTAAAGATTCCATCACATTTTCTGTATCGATTGCAGATTGTTCATCTTATGTTAGTTTCATGTCACAGCATTTAAAGTTAGGTTTAGAAATCATGCATATTTAAATGGAATAAAACTGGTTTGCCAGTGTTGTGACATTTAATTGTTCCATCTACTTAGCTCAAGCCTTACAGCCTTAGTACTGCTGTACTTTAACGTCTTCTAACACAAGGATGTGTTACAGTTAAAACTAATGTGCATAAAACATTGTGTATAACCAGGGGAAGGCTAACAAGTGTGTCAAGGGGGCTGCTGCTTGCTCTCTAACCTGACCCAACATACACTTTGAAATTCACCAGTTTGTAGGATGGACAGCCATCTTCCTTGAATGAGGCTATGGCAGAAATCAGTAGATTAGGATAGAAACCTCAAAGTCAGATATGTAATGTATTGTGGGACCGGCATGAACCTGTGTGAGAGTAGTGTCCCTTTCTTTCTACACAACCTACCAATTTCTGAATCTAAGGTAGAGAAGTGGTGATAAAAGGTCACTGGAAACTGGGTAAAAATGTCCAACCACTGCTCCAAATGTCTGTCTGTCTATGTGTCTTGTCTGTCTTTCTATCCAATTGTCTTGTCTCTCTTAATCTCTGTATTTTGTCTTCTCTGTCTATTTTCTGTCTATCTCTGATGATAACGGGTACACTGATGAAGTTATATCAGGGGCCAGCCATCCCCAGTATATAATCTATGAAATAATTTGAGTAACAAATGTATGTGGAAAGCTTAAATAACCTACATTGTTCAGGAAAATAAATCTTAATTTATTAAAGCCTGCTTAAGATCTAATGACTTCCATTTATGAATATGATTACTGCAGTGAAAAATGATTCATCTGCCAATTTCATGGTCAACTGCGGAATGTTAGCTGTTAAATGGTTTTTCCTCTAACTGTATAAACATCTGCTTTCCAAATACTTTAATAACGTTTGACAAACAGCATTGTCTTGTATGTTGTCAACCATGATTAGCAATTTATGTCAGTATGTTTGTAAAAATGGCAGTCTCCAGTCTGAAGATGTTATGTGTTCAAACTCTCTGATCTATTTTTTTACTACCGATACATATCACTTTAAACCCCACATGTAGATAGAATTGCAAAATGGTTATGGTCATGCTGCTAGCTACAATATTTGAATGTCTTGTTCTGTAAAAAGCATCTACAGTGGAACTTACACAGCTTAACACTAACCAATAGACCACAATTTTTTTTATAGCTCAGAATATAGGTGCAGTGCATGAAACCCCATATTTTTATACGGAACTCATCAGCATGAGGTCAGTGTCTGCAAAAACTGTTTGCAAGGTTTGGGAAAGTACGTTAAGCACACCCAACATCACTTATGATTAAATAAAGGCAGTATGAGAACACACCACTTTGAAATACAGTGGAATAAAGAATGAAAATGACATACACGTGTGGATTTTATGCAACTACACCTTTATCCAGGGCTATGTTTGAAAGTTTGTCTTTAACAGTGTGCAAATGTTTGAAAGTGTCCATCTAAAAAGTCAAAAAGATTATGATTTTTTTTTACCTCATTTGTAAATCTTTAACCAGAATCTTTTGCAGCACTGTATTTGGTGTTTTTATGGTAAAAACAGGTCTGCAGACCTCTGGATGCAATGGCAAGTTCTCTGGGTGCTATGGCAAGTTCTGGGGGTATAATGGCGAGTCATGGGGTGTAATGGCAAGTCCTAGGTGTGCAATGAAAAGTCCTAGGCGTGTAATAGCAAGTATGTGGGTTGCAAGACAATAGTCCAGTGGCTGCATGGGAAAAGCCCAGGGAGTGCAATGGCAAGCCCAGTGGGTGCAATGGAGAGCCCAGGTGGTGCAATGGTAAATATATAGTGGGTACAATGACCAGTGCACTGGTTGCTGCAATGTGGTGTAGGGGAAAGTGCAGTGGGTGCTGCAGTGTTATGCGGGATAAGTCCAGCGGGTGCTGCAGTTTGGTGCAGGGGGAAAGTCATGTGGGTGCTGCAATGTGGTGAAGGAGCAAGTCCTGTAGGTGCTGCTGTATGGGGCAGGGGATTGTCCTGTGAGTGCAATATTGAACTATAGCGAAAGGTGGAAAAAAAATTGAGGGAGGAAATAAAAACAAGAAATGCAGTTTAATAACGTTTTTTATTAAATTAGAAAAACAGTTTATCTGTGAACCAATATGTACTAGCAAAAGTTTTTTTCCTATATGGTCGCCTTACATTTAGGTCTTTTCTTTTTCCATAAGTTAAGATCCAAGGTTTGGTGGTTTGCCTTATTATCAGGTTAGTCTTGTTTTTGAGTAATTTTTTTTCAGTCAAGTGCCAGTCAAGTGACTGGAATAACTATTCCTAAGTCAGTGCCTGATTGTATCTTGAACTAGGCACAGCAAAGTCTCCTTGTCCTACTTGTTGCACATCTGGTGTACTGTGACAAAAGGAAGGGTGAGCAGATGTGTTAATAGCATTTTGCTATATTGTTAAGCACAGCAGACTAGCCAGAAGAGAGTTCTTCATTTAATTACGAGCCTTGTAGATATTAGAAGTATGGGGCAAGTGTTGGGAGTGGTGGGTATAGTTATGGGGTGGGGCAGACTCTTTGTTCTGTAAGGGGCCTCACAATTTCTGATGGTGGCACTGGTGACAAGTGTAGATATGTCCATTTATGTTCTAGTGACTTTACATAATTTGGTACAAATGTCTTTATACTAATTCATGTAACTGTTTTAATCCTTATTTTAGATGTTATTTATAAGTCTTTACAGAGAGGAGGGATTTAATTGTAATCAACTTGGTCTCATAAATGACCAACCTCTTAATGTATATATACATATATCATAATATTAATACATTAAACCTGCTTGCCATGAATGTTTTCAATGTTTTTGTTATTATGCATTTTTGGCATTGATATAATTAATTCTCTCCTCTCTGGTAAAATAAAAACAATAAAGTTGTGCTCTCTTAATCAACATAAAGTTATATTTAATCAACATTATTTTCCATTACTGTCATTGTTGGATCACAGTAAAGTGCGGTTTGGAATGGAGTATTTTAAAGAGTCAATAATTGTGGTTCAGTATAAATTTGGGTATTCAATATCGAAGATTGCAATGCCCCCAAAAGTGTGGAATATTGCAGAAAAAAACATCACTTCTACAGATTAGTAAAAGTAAAATTCTAAAGTCCTAATATATATTTGTGATTCATAATTTCAGCCACTTTCATTTCTTGTTTATTATATACTGCATATATTTTTATTATTTGTTAACTGTTTTACTGGGAGATTGTTAAACTGGGGATTAACACCTTGTTTATTTGCAATAAACACAAAATAAAATAAGAAAGATAATTATATTTTCCATATGGTATCTCTCATTTCTACACAAAGCACCCATATATGTGGGGCATCAGGTTATTTCTTATATTGGGACTTGATGTACAACTTTAAAAGGGTTATTTTTGAGTACTTCTGTAGAGATTAGCTATTTAAGAAACTTGCAGTCCAGGACTAACATTTGAGCTACCTACTTCTAGGATTTGATTTTCTGTGTTTGTGTGTCGACATCTAATTCTAGATATGTTGTGTGTGGAAAAATACTAAACTGATATTATCTATCACTTTTATTTCCCACTTCCTAAATCTTTTCTAGAAACTCCTAAGATATTTCAAGAATTCATTCAGCACCTAATTTATCAGAAACTAGTTGATTCAATAGTGCAGATGTGTTTTGCATTGTTTTACAGGAAGCATAATGGTTACAGAAGTATACTCTGTCCCTATTCTGTTTTCCTGCCTTCTAGTTAATGTAACTAATTTAAAAAAAAAAGAGTACTTTTGAATTTTTGTTGATTTCCGCAGTAATACATTCATTATTTTTAATCAACTGATGTTTTATAACATCAACTGTAAACTTATCCCAGGGAAATAAATATGTAGCTTATTTGATATTTTGTTTTATTCTTGGTAATATTTAGTTGATTTTATACCACATATGTCCACTATGGCATTTTTTTTTTAACATTAAAGCTTTAAGTCACAAACCAGCTGTATGTCTCCTAAAGTATTTTTTTTGGACTTATAGAATAGTAAATTAACTCAGTTACAAAGAACATGTGACTAAGCAATAGCCCCAATTTATGCTTATTTTTCCAGATTACAACTGTGTGTGATGCCCATTTAAATTCAGTACCAAGAGCTGAATCATTTTTTGCCGTTATATAAACAAACATTAATGTAATGTGATATCACACATCTAGTGACCTCACAAATTGTCTTCCTCTAGAAACAGGAGCGTAAAATTGCCCCTGGGGCTCCCTGACCTCACTGTACAACACATATGGTGCCACCAGTACCTTATACCCAGGGCCGGATTGAGGCCAACTGATGCCCTAAGCACAGACCAACAATATACCCTTCCATTGCCTAACTGACAGGACATTTCATTCTCAAGTGCTAAATGTGAAATAAGAAATTAATAATACAGTTCGTTCCAACCCAGGCCCCATAAATATACTAAATGTATACAATTTTTTTATTTTATTCATTTAACACTTAATAGCAGTAAGCAATATCAACAAATATTTTTTAAATATCTAGGGCAACAGAAAAATGCAAATTTCAACACTTTAAAAATGTATCATGTAAAAAAGAAAACCTGTTACAAGGGGAAAATGCAAATATAAACAATGATTGAAAATCACCAAATTGTGTGCCAATTTTAAAAAAAGATATTCTTATTAAGAAATAATAATTTTTTACAAAGTAGCAACTGTTAGTAAGACTGTCAAACATACTGAACTCTAAACAGTCTACTCACACTCAATTAAGAGAGAATTATAGGGAACTATTTTAGGCCACAGAGGCCTGTTCTATTCTCCTTCACATCCAACACTCTGTGGATTGTATCACTACCCACAGTAATAGCTTTTCTCCCATGTCACTTGCCACAGTAACAGTTTTGCATCTGCATCAATTGCCACAGTGCCAGTTATGTCTCCACATCAGCTGGCACAGAGGCAGATTTGCCCACCTTATTTTGCAGAGTGCCACCTTGGCCCCACCTAATTTTTCACGGTACTTTCATTGCCTTGCATTTTTTTTTCATAGTGCCTGCTTTGCCCCTACATAATTTGTCATAGTGCTAACATAACTCCTACATCACTTGTGATTCTCAGTTCTGCTCATGATAATTTTCATAGTGCAAGCTTTGCTCTCATATCATTTGTCAGTGCCATCGCTTGTTGTGCCAGTTTTGCCCCATATTACTTGCCACAGTGCCACCTATGTTGCCAACATCACTTGCTACAGTACTAGCTTTGCATCCACATCAATTGCCATAGTACCAGCTCTGTCTTCATGTCACATTGCCAATTTTGCCCCACCTAATTTTTACAGTGCCAATTTTGTTCCCAGATAACTTTTCAATGCTATTTTTTTCTCCAAAGCACTTGCCACAGTGCCAGCTTTGCCACCACATTTTTATAGTGATGGCACCAGTTTTGCCCTTACTTAATTTACCTATCCCAGTCCAATGTCTCTCTCTCCCTGAGCGCTGTGTGAAGACTGACAGTGTGCTCGATGTGGATGTGATGTAATTCCCTGCAAGTTGGATCAGTGACACAGCACACAGGCAGTGAACATGATAGAGCCTGAGCCCCCTAGACCAGCAGCCATAGTGAATTGGCGACCATTATAGTTATGCTACTGCATAGCAGTTTACCTCTATTCCTTTGCTCCATATGTTTTAAAATGGACATTGGACTGGGATAGGTAAATTAAGTAAGGGCAAAACTGGTGCCAGAGGATCACATGGGACACTTGAAAAAGCCTCAACAAGAGGGGAAACGCGTTGTGTGAGAGGAGAGGAGTGCACAGACAACACTATTGGTTTTATGGACAAGCATCTGGGACTTTTAAAACGTTTTTAAATGTAAGATCTTACTGTTTGCTGGTTTTATTGCTTATATATTAAAATACTTACTTGTGCAATCCTGCCTTCTCCCCATGTGATCTGGATATCTGGGCTGCCTCTGGAGCTGGTTTACAAGATCTACCTGCTCTTATCTGAGCTCACCCACGCTGTTTATCTTGAGCAGGGTATTGCTCATGTAAATGTGAGTGTACCATTTATGCACTTTGCACTATTATATCATTGCACTGATATACTACACTATTATTGTTTTTGTTTTTTTCCCTTTGCATAATATCTGAGCATTTCGTCTCATAGAAAAGGGTAATGCTCTTTTTTTTCTAGTGTTGGTCACTAGCGCACATGTTCACTTTATTGTATTTAGTATATTATTTGATGGCCATAAAAAGATTTACCCTCTTACTATGTTATTTTCAAGTAGACACCTGTAAATATATCAATATTATTCAAATTGAGTGAAATGTTATAGAATATTAGTAGAAGTAATTTTATGTGAAATATACTTGCACTATTTAGCAGCAACCAGATGGCTTTTAGCCGTGCTGGCTTTGAATAGGTAGACAATCTATGAATTAAAAGAAACCAAGCCGCTCCCTGTGTTCTAATCTTTGAGGATATATTTGGAATGCCAGAAAAAGCTATTAAGTATAGTATTATGGTTTATAACAAAAAGCAACGCCACTTACTTAAAAATCCATACAACAAAAAAGATCTTAACAGATTAAAATTTGGCTTAACTTGAATGTGCACTAGGTGACAGGTAAATGATATGGGAAGATATACAAGTAGATAGTAGGGGCTTCAACATCATCAAACTACCCTTTTATCATTGTTATTATTGGTACTTTAAATACTTGCTATGAACAATTTGAAAAACATGTAAACTAAAAGTTTGAGTAAAAGGGTAACTGAACTTGTGCATCAGTTGTAAAATGTTTTCGACCAAAGGAAGCCTATCCTGATATGCTCCACAAGATCATTCATATTGATTTATCCTGGTTTAAAGAGGCACTAAATTTTAATGATAGCTTATTTTAATATAAGCAAGAGTCACCAAACTTATTATGTGGGTGTAATTGCTTATAAGCATACATGCATTTTCCTCACCTGCACAGAAAGTATGTGCTATAGAAGACTAGTGGGGTCGCTGACTGTCATCCACTGTTCCCGACCTTAATTTTAATATTAATATAATATAATAAATAGAAGGGATGGTAACTAGCTCCTAACCTCTCGATCAATGTTCTCTAAAGTCAGCGTCTATCATTGCAATAGCAGTGAGAGAAAGGCCTTCTCTATTGGTCCATGCACCAAAAGTTATAGCTTTGAGCAATGTATGAAATGTTTTTACATGCACCATACCCCACCCAGCTTATCAGCCAAGAGGGAGAAGCAGCATGGATGCTCACAGGACAAATGTATTTGAAAGAAGCAAAAGTATTTTTAAAGTTTAATGCTTTATATTAGTAATTTAATTTTAGGAGCCAGACAACGGCATATCAGTCATACACATATACATCAGCAATCACGCATCACCAGTACCTTATACCCAGGGCCGAATTAAGGCCAACTGATGCACTAAGCATAGACCAACAATAAACCCTTCCATTGCCTAACTAACAGGACATTTCATTCTCAAGTGCTAAATATGAACTAAGAGATTAATAATGCAGTTTGTTCCAACCCAGGCCCCATAATTATATTAAATATAAACATTTTTTTTATTTGATCCATTTAACACTAAATAGCAGTACGCAATATCAACAAACAATTTTTAAATATCTAGGGCAACAGAAAAAAGCAAATTTCAACACTTTAAAAATGTATCATGTAAAAAAAAACTGTTAACAGGGGAAAATGCAAATATAAACAATGATTGAAAATCACCAAATTGTGTGCCAATTTTAAAAAAAGATATTCTTATTAAGAAATATCATTATTTGTATTTTTTTTTAAAGTAGCAACTGTTAGTAATACTGTCAAACATACTGAACTCTAAACAGTCTACTCATACTCAATAAGGAGTATTTATCAGCCATGAGGGAGAAGCAGCATGGATGCTCACAGGACAAATGTATTTGAAAGAAGCAGAAGTATTTTTTAAAGTTTAATGCTTTATATTAGTAATTTAATTGTAGGAGCCAGACAACGGCATATCAGTCATACAAATATACATACGCAATCACGCATGTGGATGACTACCTGGGTGCCTGGTTTAATTTCCGGGTCGACCTTTTAGTGAATAACCTCCTTTATATGACACCTGGCTTTTTATTATGAGAAAAAAAATCACTAACATTATTTTTGTAAATATTTAATAGTTGTATTCATATAACCAAATTATGCATATAAGGTACACGAGCAAACAGATTCCACTACACTGAATAAAATAAAGCAACTTACTGAATTGATCACTGTTGATTTAATGATCTTCTGTATTTTGCACAAATACCTTTCTGTATTTTTACCCTCTTTTTTAATATTACACTAATGTGTATTACATTTTTATCGTGGTATCTTACAGGATGCATGTTCAGCTAACTTGCCAGATTAAATACTACATCTGCACACTATGAAATGTAATTTAAAAAGTGATTTGAATACACTTATGCACAAGAAAGGTCAGTGATCAAATAGGTTCAGAGATTTTAGGTCAAGTAGGGAAATTAAATTCTCTGTTGGTCCCAGTCGTTTTAATTTTTTGTATGATTATAATGTTATAGAAGGGTATCTTGTAATGAATGTACACACAAACTATAGTTATTTTTTTCTAATGTTTTAACATAAATAAAGTGCATTGTAGAGATACTGCTAACATTGAAGAAAGTGCATGACTATACACATCTACAGAGTGTGCGCAGTCCTGATTTCTGTTTTAATTTCACAAATTCATCTAACTGTTTCTCTTTATCAGGTGGGAGTGAAGCCTTTGTGGGATAACCCTCACTGTGAGGAAGCCTTAAACCTGATATTTGGGTGAAACACATTATCTAAGATGGGACAGCAGTCTGATGAACAGACTTGCAGTTCAACATTCAAAGGAGAGCCTTTCATATGAGCAGCAATTCTACTGAGGCTGTAATAAGAAGGATTGGACTTTATGGTGATCATTAATATTTGTTTTTATGTAGATACTTTTTATATGTATTGTAATACATGTCATACTATTTGCCCTTACTACTGCTTCTCATACTTTGCATTATATGCCAATGAGAACTGATTCCACGAGGACAAACACCACCTGGAGGAACATAGATACCTAAAGGGTCTGATTAATGTGTATTAGTTGGCTGCTCTAAAATAATTTAGTGGCCATTTAGGAGCTGGATATTTACCCCCATTTAATATTATTTACTACACTATATTCAGTTTTCATTTTTTTTTCAGGACATTTACACCCACACTGCCATGAATACACTGCGCAAAGCTATTGTGGATATTTTGTGTGTTTTTAGTGCACCTTCCTATTTTATTAATAAACATCACAGTTGTTTTACTTCAACATCTAAAAAAAAACACTTGCACACACACTCACAGACACTGACACAGTCACACAGACACTTACACACACACGGACACTTGCGCAGACACATCCACACACACTTACACGGACACTTGTACAGATACTCACACACAGGCACACACACTTGCACAGACTCTTACACACACACAACCACATTTTTACACACACACACACACACAGAGAGATTTTTCAAAAGCATTTTTTTACCGGTCTGTGCGCTTTAGATGCGACAGTTCTTCATGCTGTCCCATGGTGTCTCCCTGCCCTCTGACTCTAGCGTATGATGTCTTGCACTGGGTCAAAGAGGGAGGTATTATGCAGCGTTGGGGAAACTTAGTTTCCCGACACTGTTTCAGGTGCGAATAATCAGCTAAACTGAAAAGAAGTTACATGACGTCAGGAGAAACAAAACCACAATTGCAAGAATAATAAAACATCATAGTTTTTAAAAAAATAAACCTGAATAGGATATTCCAATACAGGGTTTGCTCTTGACTGTCACCCAATTGAAAAATGTAAATTGTCACCCATGAACTCATGTAAAAGATGAGTACTAAAATTATATTTTAGTAATAATTGCATACTGAGACTCAACATATACTGCTTATGTCATTGCTAGTGTATGTATCTTTGAAACTAGAGCGATGTAATGCTTGAAATTGCTGTTATCAGATGATTTATGTCAAAATTTGAACAAACTTTAATGCCACGTGACAATTGGGAAGTAGTAGGAAGTATTAAAAAAAAAAGCCATAATATACAGCTTAGGTATATACCACTCACAGTGATTCGTAATTTACTGGTTCTTTGATTTGTATGTGCTAATATTGTTTAAAGGGTTTAAGTACTTATTTTAACTGTACATTACCTTTCTTCCCAATGGATGGATCAAATCAGTATTCTGACACAACTTGGCAAAGCCTATGAACTTCAGTGTTAAGTAAACTTGAAGAGAACTAACTACTACCAAACGCAGAACACAGTCCTGCTGTTTCTACCTAATAATTCTAGTCCTCATTGAAATCAGTAGTTATTTAACCTGGACCAAGTTGACGTGTTTTTGCAATAGGTCCATTTCCCTCAGTTCTGTTAAGTACAAGTGTTAGGGTATCGTAGCTAACTTAGTAGCAGTGTTGTTTAATACTTAATATGACATTTAGCCAGACATATTACAAAAAGTATTGAAGATACAATATTGCCAGCAGCATTTGTCAGGTTGTATTTACCAAAGCCTTCTCTTTTCAGTTCCTTTATTCTGATAAATCTGGTATTTTGTGGTGGAAATTGTGATATTATAGGGCAAAAATAAAAGAAAAATCACCTGCATGGACATAGAAACTTGCAGCAAATGTCACATCCAATTATACAGGTATTCCCAGTGTCAGATTAACATTATTTTTTTCGAGTTTGTGAGTATATTATTCTCTTAAGGCCAACTCAGAATTGCAAAGACTGTAACTTGATACTTCTAAACAAATTTAGAACATATCTTATTCATACATTATATCATATTGATGTGCCCTAGTGTAAAAATGAAAGCTGAGTATTCCATGAATTCAAATTGATTATATTTTTCAGCGACTCTCTCTTGCTATCAAATAACACAGGGTTGTTCTGATTCAGAAGTGAAAATGATTTTTTTAATGGAAGCATTACAAAGCCAGGGGTTGTCAAATTTCTGTAGCCTTCAAGAGCCAGACTGACCAATTCAGGAGCCAGTCCAGTTATTTTTCTGAGCCCTGGGAAATGGAACTTCCATAATAGAGTTCCATGTAAAACAATCAGAAAAGTTAGGAGCCAGCACTAAGAATTTTAGGAGCCATGACTGCTAGGATTTGTCAAGCTTTGTTTTAATACTATGGTGAATTTGTAAAGTGTAAACAGGACAGGAAAAAATCCACTTGGATGATACTATTAGTCAAAGTGCAAGTGAAAATACTTTAGGGCTGAAATGTGTGTTCGCTGTTGCCTGAAGGCCTAATTTTCTGGTGCGGATTAAGTTGTTAGTTTTACAATTGAGTGCTTTCTTTCAAAAGTGTTCTTAATGCAAAATAACTTCTACACTATTCAAGTCACTGGCAAACTAATGGTTTAGATTTTTCTTTGTTTGGAACAAATTGATATAAGGTTGTTAATTTTGTTATCTTAAAACTGCTCACATCTAATCTTGAATGTTCAAGTAGCATAATTTGACACATTTCAGTGACATTACAAATGATAAATGTTAAAAGCCCATAGCTGATTTTGCAGATAAGCTTAGAACTATAAATACGAATGTACCATAGACGTCCATGTTTAAAATCAGTGCAAAGAATGTAAGAATTGTTATAGGGTGTGTGAAATACTATAGCAAAGTGTCTTAAGGACTATTTTGCATTATAAGGTTATATAAAGAATTTAAAGAGGGGAAAAAGTTTGATATGCAGAATAAGAAGGAAAATAATTTGTAATCAGTGGAATTGTACACATTTTCGTTTGGAAGATCGGTACCCACCCTTAAGACATTGCTTGAATAGCAATTGATTCATCAGTAGCTTTTTGTTTAAACCCTACCCACACCCCCAAGGATTATGGATATTTGCCTTACATAGTAATTACTGTTGTGACTTAAGTCTTATCCATGTTGGTGGTCTGAAAAAATGTAAAATTTCACATCATGGTTATTCGATTGTGTGTCAAAGAAAATAATGTGCTGGCTTATTAGCAAGGTACATAAAATATGTGCTAATTGACTTCTAGCAAAGCAACTGTTTCAGTTTATTAGCTAGAAGCCATAATAATCAACTTTAAAAATATATTGTAGTATTTGTTTTTTTGTGAAGATAAAAGAACAGGTGGGACAAAAACTGACATCTGCTTATGTAGTGTGCTTTTTGTTATTATTGTTTGCTTATATATAATGCATCAACATTTTAAATGTTTTACTATAGTATGTGAATGGTTGAGTTTGAATTATTTTTTATATAATATTGGATCCAATAATATATTTCTTTTTAAGATACTATAAGTTCACCCAGTCTGTTTTTAATAAGTAGCATATGCAATCTAGCCTTTTGTGTGTAAAGCATGACAATTTAAAAAAAATTCTAACTGCGGCATTTAACTCTTAAACATTTTACTAAATTCCTTCATTGTACGAATGTTGCAGGAAAAAAGAAGCACTTCAGGGCTCAATTAGCATCTCATCCTCAAAGTCTGTTAAGAGTTTAAAGTATATTTGTGTTGTCAGCAGCTACAGTGAACCTAAAATATTCTCATTTGTATAGTGACGTACACAATTAGCCTCTGAAACATAAACTAGCTTTTATCTACATGGTTCCTCCCTACAAAACACTATAGAAATAGCAAGTAAGCTTTATATTTAGCATTTCCTTTCTATTTCATCCCATCCCATCCCAAAACGACAAAACAAAAACACACAATGACAAACGCATGTTTCTCAGTGAAACTCCCTTTATTTAGTTCACTTAAGTTGTTTCATTTTGTTTTCAAAGGGTAAGATAACAAAAGATCAAGATAAAACCATATCTGACCTAAACATCTTACAAGACTATAAAAAAATGACATCATTTCAGGAGTCTTCCTTATTTTTTTTAATTATTCTTTTCTTTGTCTTTCCTTCTTAAGAACATAGTCAATTAGATGCCATCAACGCACCTACCTGTTTGCATGGCAAACTGTTTACTTATTTATTTTTAAAAAGGAAGGGAAAAAAAAAAGAACAATTCCATACAGATCTTTAAAAAAAAAATCATAAATCCTAAAATCTAGGAGCTGCTGAGTATTTTCCACTAAAATGTACAGCTAGCATACCTTCCACATATAAATCATATTGAATGGAATGCTGTCCAAATAAATAATTTCTACCATAAACAAATGCAAACATATCTCTTTCAACAAACTGTAAATAAAAACAAAATACCAGTCCTTTTACATAATAAATATTAAGAAACCATTGACATAGTTGAAAATGTTCTCATATAAATTAACAACTTTAATTACATAGAGCAGAATGGACATTGTTTAAAGCAATTTAAAAAATAAAAGTGGAATGCAAATTAAATATTTTTGAGAATAACTTGGTCATCAGAGCTAAATATGTAAAGGTGTCAGAAACTAGGAAATTACCACTATGTCTTGCTTATTTTACAAAATAAATATATTTTATGATAGAGCATAACCTAAAAGAATAAATTATCTTTCTGTAAGATGACGTGGACTTTTTTATTGTCAACATTATAATAAGGTTAGAACCTTCTCTAATATAGAGGCCTGTATTTCTCTTGCATCTCAAAAGGATTTATAGAGTGTGTAAGATTTGAGAGAAAAAAAAAAACATAATTTTTTGACTCTCTTTTGTGAATTACGGTATAATTGAGGATTTTAAATGACAAATAACTCTTATAAAATGATTAAATAATAATCACAAAGAAGTGATAAGTATATGTATTGAGAGAAGAAATTGGTGAACTGAATTTGTAAATTATTATTTATGGGTAAAGGAAAATAATATCAGGGGTCATAGACAACATTTTTAAAGAATTTCTCTGAAAGCCTCTGTCTATAAAACTGTAACTGGAAGAGATGAGATGCGCTTTCACTTACGATATAATCCTGTCATAGAACATTTTCACTTTTATTGGGTGATGATTTTTCTGGAAGCTTTTTTATAATTGTCAGATTTATGTCACCATTGTATTGTATAACCAAAAGCAAACAATACATTCTAAAACATTTTCTTTCTTGAAGAAAAAAAAGAAGAGAAAAATGATGAAAAGCTTATTTAGGGATAAGGAGAGAGAGACTCAGGGCTTCAGAAAAATGTGGTAACATTTACTAGCAATTAGTTTTTTTTGTACAGCTACCTAAAAAGGATAGTTGTTTTCCATGCAGTGTAGCCTGCGAGACCAGTTAAATGTGGTAGCAATTTTTATAGCTATTTGTGGAAATGCAGATTTCATTAAACTAAATTGTCCTTTATGCTGTTCAGCAGTGGTCAGCCTTGATTAACATCCTATTTTTCTCTCATCTTATCATGCAGATTTTCTATTTCCTCTGCTTTCCACGTAAATTAACCATCAATGGTTTTGCCATGAGCACAGCTCATGAGTCAAACAGTTTGACCAAACACCTTTTTATAGACAAAGTACCAATACTACACTTTATAACTACCTAGTCCCACTTTATCACTATTTCATTGTCTTTCTTTTTTTTTTTTTTTTGAGACTTGATTTTTTTCTTCTTCTTACAACTGAAGATTTCGGAAAATCTAAGAGCATAGTAAACAAGAATCATCTTGGAATAAGAGTGTTGACTGAACTATATCTCCCACAAGCCAAAAATACATACAATTCGGTTCATAGTTTATAGACTAAATATAACACTTCCCATGGACAGCATACACATAATGATGGAATGGATGTGTGTCATGCCTAAATATTAAGTAGTTGCATGACTCAATTGTTGCTCTTTACCATAATGTTTGAAAACGTTATAATGAGAGGACATGATTGGACATTGGTGCTGTTGTATAATGTTACGTTGTTGATATTAACAAATATTGCGGACAAAGGCCTCTGTTAAAAAAACAAAAAGCAAATAGAAAATATGTTCTGTGTAATTGACAAATACTGTCAAGTTTACTAGAACTTAAAGGGACACCAAAAAGTGACTCTGTATTCTTAAATAAGCATAAATAAAAAACTTTAAAAAAAAAACTTGAGAGATAACACTATAGAGAGTTCATGATGAAGGAACTACAGCCTATACAAAACTATATGTCTGTTATTTTTTTAAGTAATTATATTTTTTTACATTAATATAGAAGCCCTGAAATATCATTTTTTTTGTATGTATTGATATAATAACATTAGGGAAATTGTACTCAGACAAATTCAAGCTGAGTGGCACATGAGGTATTGACAGTGAACAAATGAAGAAGTTAGTTATGTCTGAAACCATACACAGAGTATCAGTGGATGTATTGTAGATGTGTTGTTTTTTTTTATATTTTTTTTTGTTTTTGTGGAATGTGGGTAAAAATATCTCTTAGTGGTTTGCCAGTAATTTAAAATTATGTACTTTCCTTTTTATTTGCATGTTTGACTTAGATATTTTAAAAATAAAATTATAATAATGAAGATGTATTTATTCAGTATGGCCTTCCTGCTAGTTGATTGTTATGTGTAAAAAAATATATTAAAAGTATAAAAAAAAACAACTATGGAAATGCTGGATGCATAAGGAGCAGAATTCTTGGAAGTAGTAAAAAGAGAATAAAAAGACATTTCTAAAATACTATCCAGTGCAGGTGCCTGGTATCACCAAAACTCAAGAAACAATATTTTTATTCAGCCTTATATGTTTTTTTACTTTACCTTTGTAAAATATAACTGTTTTTGTAAAATACAACTGTATTTAATTATTTACCAATTAAAAGAAACTTGGGTTATGTACAAGAGTGTAAAATTTTCCTATGTTTCTTTTTAAAATTAATATTCTTTTTGCAAACTGTAAAGATGTAAAGAATTGTATTTGAATAAAAAGCAAGTACACTGATACAACATTTGCCTTATAATGCAAGCTAAATACTGTGTAATAAATTTCAATTAGTATGTATTTTTTTAACTTTATCGTATATATATGAATATGTATATACAATGTAACATTTTTCCCAAATCGCTATTGTAGGACAAAATGAGAAGCTAGTTTTTCGTTTTATTTCCTAATTGTTTTGTTTATCACCTTCAATTTTTAGCAAAACAATCATATGTTATTTTCTGAATCATTATCAAATAACAATGTTTTGTGCTGTAGATGGTAGGATCATATCATGTACAATCTTTAACACCTAGCCATAATTAGTGGTTGGTATACAAACTGTCCACAAAAAAGTAGTTTTTAGATGGGTCAAAGTAAACCATTTTCTAAAGAATAATAATTGGTTTCTGCACTGTATTTTGCTTGCATTTATAACAGAACAAAATGTGTTTGCAAAAAAAGTCAATTCAAAAGGCCAAACACGTCTTATACATTTCTGTATATAGTAAAATGTTTTTAGTATTTTTTGCATGCTCAAATATGCATTTTTTTTTAAATATATTTGAGCATGCAAGAAAACAAGCATGCTCCACCCCCTGGCTAAAATTTCAAATATGTACGCTCAGAATTACGCATCCCCATTGAGAATAATGGAGGAGGCACTGGGCATGTACAATGGTGATGTCATGCACGTATGAATCATGCAGTGTCTTGTACATGCACAGTGCATCCCCGAGCCTCTCTATGGGAGCCCTCTGATTGTCTTCCAAGAGGTGTTGGTTACGACCATTGGATAACAAGAAGAGGAAGAATGACCATTCACTAGGAAAAATCCCGCGAAAGGTAAGTTTTCAAGGTAAGTATTGCAAAAAATAAAAAATGCATCTTATCCAATAAGTGCATATTTTGTTAAGTGTTAAACCACAAGAATGATGGGGAATAAATCATTGCAATGTAGATAAATAGCTGAACTGCATTTTTTCTTAAAAAATTAATAATAATAAACTTCTCAAAAACAGGACAATTTCCAATTATAAATGAAGAATAGAATATACACTTTTGGCTTCAATACAATTCCATAGACGGTTGAGCCGTTAAAATCTTTGCTTTCCACTTGCTCAGTGATTAATAACCACACGCAAACTGTTAAATCTTCACACACTTGTCTTTGGTGTCTCGTTTAAGGTAGAAAAAAATAATGAAAATAGTCATAAAAATAGCTATGTTGTTGTGTGTTGTTGCAGTTCTGATATAGCTTGTGTTAAGTGCAGCTCTTAAAACCTCTCTTGAAAATACTTGTTAAATAAGGATATTAGACAGGTCAAATACTGTTGTAGTGCAAATAAAAAAAAAGAAACAATTATTTTTTTGCCTTTTTTTTTTTCTTTCTTTCTTTTTTTCTTTTCTTTTTTTTTTTTGTTTTAGTTTTTTTTTTTTACAAAATATAGAAATGTTTGGTTCCAGTATCTGGACCAACATGTTCCTTTCAAGTATCTCTCATGAAAGAACAAAAATATTAAACATGTTACTTCCACTGAAAAGTCTTTCTTTTCTTTCTCAGGTAAACAGTTTTCAAACCCAATAAGTTGCATAGTTCTAAGATCTTAAGCACCTTAGTGAAATTTAACTTTGTATTTTCTCTCTTTTTTGCAATAATAGTGCAGAGGAAGAAGGTGAAATCACCTGCGCAAGGTATAAATTCTTCTAAATTAAGATCTGCTTACCAAAAAACAGATATCTGCCATGGACCTTAGAGGTCTATCAAGATCTATGCATACACATTTGCATAAATGCATGTATAACAATACAAGCTATGTAATATACACATTTTGTGTATGTATAGATGTATAGACTGTGTTCTTGAGTCTGTTACTCTAATGAAATGGACCATGAAGCCTCGTTAAGTTTACTATTGCTGCTGCAGGTTGAGATCCTTTTCTTCCTTTGTATCTAGTTTTTGTGTCCCCATTAACTCAGACTGTAGATCTTTGCTGATAGCAAGTCATTTGCACTTCTTTTGAGTCGATTAGTGTATTTTGAATATGACTGTAATATATATTTTCTTTGTTTTATGAGCAACCACATTCCTCCACAATCATGTTCTGGATATCCTTTTTAATGATGTTTTGTCCATCATCATAGTACAGCATGGACATTGCTCTCAACTTAGATGGGACACAGCAGGACTTGATGCTAGTGAAGGGGCTATGTCCTCTCATTCGGTACTGGTTTATGACTGTAGAGTGAAAGGAGAGGGAAGAACCAGAGGTCCCTGCAATGTGACTGGGACAATCCCCCTCACAATAGTTGGCATGGTAGCCAGGAGGTGCTATGATCCAGTCGCTCCAACCAATGTCTTTAAAGCTGACATAGAATTGTTTTTTGCAGCAGTTGCTCACTTTGCCATCGCACTCTAAGCCACGTTTCCTCCTTCTGTGAGGGTGCTCCTCAGCCTGCCGTGCTACAATCGTTAGAAAAGGCCTATGTGACTGTTCCCTTTCTTCTTCAACACCATTCACCGATTCTCTTTCTTCATCATCCTTTTTCTTCCGTTTTCCAAACAAGACAGGAGAAGCTCCTGCCTCTTGGCACTGATCACATGTTACTCTTATGTCCATAGATGACTTTCCATGATTCAGAAGATGCTGAATTGCACCAGATACTGGGAATGTATGCCAGACACCTTTTTTTGCATCTATTACCTTCTCTGTAATAAGCTGTTCACTTTTATTGCTGTCGGACATTCGGTGCTCTTTTTGACCTCTCTGCTGCTGATAAAGACGAATAGTTAATTTTGCCCGACTTTTGTTGTTTTTTGACATTTTAATGAAAAGCCAGAGTTCTGCTTTCTCGATGATCAACAAATCAGTTCCTTCTTTGGAAAATTCAAAATGTAGTACTTTCTTGGAGGGTCCTGTACATAAAGAAAAGGAAAAATAAATTGTATTAATCCATGTATTTTTTATGATGTAGTTCACATTTCCATACATGAGCAGTTATGGTGAGTTGAAAAGTAACATGGAAGTCTACACGAATCCAAATGGTTATTAGCAGAAAAGATAGTTGAAAGTTAATTTATTTGTTTTGGCCAAACAAATCTTCCTTATATTTTATAGATTTATTTAAAAAAAAAACGTTACCAAAAAGATTTAAAAATAGCATGCATTTATTTTCTCAACTGTGTAACAGATGCATTATTAAATAAAAATCTACACACCTGACAATCCAGAAGACTTGCTTTTTCCCACAGAAATCAAAAACTTGTAGTGGTATTACCCCTGCAAGATATTCTGGGTAGACATATCTAAATAAGGATAAACATGATCACCTTTTTGCCTCTTTATCCACTTTATATATGGACCCCATAGAGCAGATGCCTGCTGTACAAGACACCCTTGGAAACATAGCCCAGGACAGAGGTACAGAGCCAGATAACCAGTCATGGACAGCTGTTTCATACTCAATGGGAACTGGTTAGCATGAGGTGATCATTGTTAACCTTCTCTGCATTCTACCCAGAATCCTTTACACTGCTGATAGCACTGCAAGTTTAGGAGTTCTGTAGGAAAAGCAAGTCTTTTGGCTTGCCTGATGTGTGTAGATGTGTGTTTAATAATGCCTCACCATCACCTTTACGCCACCATAATTTATGTTGTGTGGATTTCTCAACTGTAAAATTAAAAGATGTTTTCCTTAATATAGTCAATAAATGTTTTTGTTTTGTAAATAGTTAAATTAAATAACTTAACACCCTCAAGATGGATACAATATATTTGCAAACAATTACATATATTCTGTAACGCAGATGTGCTAAGGATTCATTAATGACTTTTCACTTGCCCTCCTAATATGATTGACATTATGTATTTTGATCTCATTATGTACAGCACTGAAGTGGCAGCTAGTTATTTACCCTGCTATTGTATAAAATCATATTGAAAGCATGTTACCCGTAACAGAAATAATATTTGACTTTAGTATCATTAAAGGGTCTAAATAAAAAGAAGCCATAAGTATCCATTGTTAACTATGATCTTATATAAAACGTTATCATTATTTATTGTTGTCATGGATTCTGGGAGATGCAAAAGGGGAACATAGCTACTTAATAATATAGACATCTGCCTTTAAAAAGAGGTCTGTGATCAGTGAGTGCTTTGTAGTGATGTGATGATGGTTATAAGTTGTCATCAAATATTGCTTGTACAATATAGCAGTTCGAAGATGCAATGTCAGTTGATGGAGCTATATGTAGAAATGAACGCACTGCTTCTCTTACATGCAGATAGAGAATCAGCAAAGAATGACACATACAACAGTGTGATTTGCTTCAGTAGTCATGGCAGGTGAAATGTACTACTGGTTAAATCCAATACGCTCAGTTTGTTTTAATTTAATAATATAGTTGACTAAAAACAAAAAAAGATAATTAAAAATATTTTAGATACCTACTTTTATATGCTATCGATAACTCTCTAATACATATTATACACAGATAATATATCAAGCACACCTGTGTGTGAAATGCCTATTTTTTTCTCTGTAGGCCTTTTATGTGTGGGCTTTCCATTATGAAACCTTATCCTTTCTTAGTGTAATTGAAAAGACAAAGATAAATCAAGGATGTAAGTTATGTTATAAAAAAAATGGATGTGCTCTCAACAGCATTCTGTGTCGTAGGTCACCTATAGATAGTAGAAAACACAGATAAAAAAAAGTATTTTGATATACATTTTGTCTAATTAACCAAACTTTCTGAAGTATTTAAAGCTATGTCACTGTATAAAATCTGTCAGTGGTGTTTCTAATTTAACATGCTGTACACATGTTAATTATAGTACTGTGGTGGTAAATATGCTGAGGAATGAATAAAGACAGAGAACGGCATATTTCGGGATGTTTTCTCATATGCATATACTTGTTGGCATAATGATACTGATCGTGAGCATCATGATGTGGGGGTGTTCCCTTGATAAAGACTCCATGTTCTTGGCAGAGGGTGAAATGAGTAATAGGTTCTGCTGGGTTATTTGATCATGAGCAAATGAAATGCTTCTTTTTATATCTAGCATTTATTTTATTACAGGAAGGTAACATTTTCTGAAAACCGTGGTTTTGTTTATTTATTTATTTTTTTACTGTACTTCTTTTAAAATTTAAATCTTTAAAACGTCCATGATCATTAAATATTTTTTTTTTTAAATATGAAATATTAACTGGTGAAATGTTTTTTCTGTGAGTGTAATACCTGCATGATATACACAATTATGCTATTGTGGTCCTGTTTATGTAAAACTTTATCAACAACTCCTAGAGAGCTTAAAAATGTTCATACTCCATTAGACAAATTTTAGGTCTTGCAGCACAGAAAATGCAGTTTCTCAAAGCACTGTCTGGGTATCTTCACCAATAAATGGCAGCTAGTTACATGATAGATCAGCTAAACCTTTATTTTAACTGGATTTAAAGAGGCAGAGACTAGAGGTGCCATGCACCTGAGCCTGCCAGTGGTGAGGGGCCCACACACCATATATGTCCTATCTTCTGGTATAGCAAGGGAACGATGAGTTGGGCCTAGCTGGGGTCAAGTCTTCATGGTAGCGCTCCTTCTTGGACTCAATCACACACTGCACTAGGAATATGTGTAGACTACACTTTCTATGATATTCTTATAGCTAGCTAAGTATTATAGAAAGTGTAGTCCACACAGCTGGAATACCATGATTAATATTAGGCACTGAAACTGTGTGGACTACATTCAGTTGGCTAAACATCTTGGTTAGTGTAATCTAAACAGGTTCAATTTTAAAATATTGTGGTGGGGACCAAAAATAAATTCTGCATCTGGGCCCTCCACTGTATTTTCTTACCACTGTAAAGAGGTCATGTTGCACTAGACATGCTTGAGTTGACAAAAACTTGATGCATTTTTTATTTTCTTGTTGTATTTAACTGGGCTACCATCAGTGCTATTTTGATATGAATGCCTGGATTTATCTAATTGGGGTTAAACGGTGCATACTGTCAAAACAGCATCAACAAAAATAGCTATTGTGCAGCATCATTTAGCACATATTTTAATCATTGCTAAATAGCTGTAAACGTTAGAATGATTGTACTCATGACTTTTTCTCCAGTTTGCATTCCAGCCTCTTGCATCAGCACTTTTATGCCAGTTTACATAAGTGATGAAATATTTGAATTTAGATACACTAGAAATCAGGTTTTTGGTTAGATTTGGCACCTGATCATTTAATGATTCTTATATCTCTAGGTAGTCTAGTCAAGTGATGTATTCAGGTTTTCTGGTGCTTAGGCCTGACTAAACTCACCCCTTAATCTTCATTTTCCCAGTCCATACAGCTTCCTGTTTGCAGGACAAATATGGCACTGCCAAGGTGTTTGAAGACAAGGATTGTGGATCATGAACAACTTGCCAGGGACATTTTTGTCCCCAACACCTTGCCTGTGCCACCTTTGTCCCCAAACAGCTTGCCAGTGTCATGTTTGTCCCTAAACACAATCTCAGTGCCATATCTGTCCCCAAACACCACCCCAGTGCCACATTTGCATCCAAAACAGATTTCCAATGCCTCCTATGTCCCCCAAATACTTGTCAATTTGCATGGAAATAATAGAACAGGTAAGCTTAAAAAAAACAGCAAAGCAAGTGGGCAAAAAAAAGAAGCAGACTGGCTTAAAAGAAACATAGTGGGTGGCTTTTTATGCTACGGGTGGAGGTTTGCACAGTGCCTTGTTGGCCTTGGCCAAGATACACCCCTGACTCTATCAGCAATGTATGAGGCTACTAATAATAGCTTTTGTCCACTTCAGTGTGCTTTAGCAATATGTTACTAATGCATGTAAAGATATAGGCAAACACAGAATTTATTTAAATGTCAGATATCACTTTTTATTGCATTTAACTTAAATAACATTTGCTAATGGAGTTCTTACACGCCCCCTATAATTCATAGTGCAATTATCACCAAAGAAGTGTTAATGGACCCTTTCTCTACAATTAATTTCCATATACACAAGTGCACTTTAACTTGAGGTCACCCAATGACTTAAGTTGCAATATCGTCTTCTGCGTACTGAAACCATCAGATTATATTGGAATAATAAGTCATGTTACAAAGAATGTGGTCCGCAGTAGCATTTTGAATAGCTATGACTTAGCCTTGCTGTTTCTCTATAATAAGTACATTGACACTTTCTCTCTCACCTTATGGTCTGATTTCACGTAAATGCAAGAAGGAGTTATCAGAGTAAACTGCGGTTCTAATGCTAAATGCTCACATTTTTCACAATTGGGTGTTGATTATACATGTGCCTGTTTCATCAAGTGCCAAAGTCTAGAACCGAAAATGTTACTCATTATCAACATAATGATAGCGTATTGCAATAACAATCAGTAATCTGTATAAGCAGGTGCATAATTAATCTAACCGCCAATAACATACATCACTCTAATAGTATGTTGCCTTCTGAATAGCATGGGAGTTGGGAATATTTATACAGGAGTACTGTATGTGTAAACACACTGGGATCTATTTACTAAACAGTGAACTATGATGGAATGACAAGAGAATTAAAAAAATTAGGCATATCTGCCATTTTATATTATGTGGTAGTAACATTGGTTTTGTGACAGATGTGTACAAGGCTAAGGTTTGGCAGCAAAGGCCAAACCGCACTTAGAGGCCCATAGAGGACCTTTTTGACAACTGCATTCCAGTTAAGAGAATAAAGACTTAAAATACTGAAAGAAATATCTCAATCTTTCTATCACAGACTTGAGGAACTGAAGAAAAGTGACTGAACTTAACAATTTGTGGCCAATTCCATTGGGTTGCATATATAATCAAAGGGCCTTCTTACCTTACTGATTGATGGATGATAAGGCCTAAAAATACGATGGTGCATTTATTTAAAAATACTGTGCTATTAACTCTACTAAACAAGATTTACTTGATACAAAAAGTACATATATTTGTGTTTCATGTTTTTTATTCCCTCCCTTCTGATATTAGAGGAGCTGTAAACTCTGGTGTTATACTATTTTATCCTAAAACTTTATAATCAACTATATATTTGGTCATATAGTCATTATGAAAGATTAGTTAACAAAGTAATCTGTATGCATTTATTATTTTTAGCATTTGTGGTTAGAATTCAGGTTGTGAGCTAAAACCTGCCCTATACTGAAGGACCACTATGTGATTCAGAATAATTAATTGGAGTGTGCATTAGCTATCAGTTAGTTACTGGTGACCGAAATACGGAGCCTCTGTTAGTTTTCACATGTATTTCATAAGGTTAGAAGTCCACTTTGTGCAAAGGAGGCAAATGTTCATATAAATGCCAAGATCTCTAGAATCATGAGTTGAATAGTAACAGTCTTCGCAAAACCCAATGCATGTAAAATAATAGGCTAACCAAATAAAGCTTTCCTAAAAGTAGCACTATAACAGAACCTTGTTAGAAATACTGGCATAATATGAGTGTGTCTTTGAGCATGATATTTCATACCCAGTACTTGTATAAGTCACTGTGTATGCCTTGCTTCTCTAATGATTTTTAAAAAAAGACAACTTGGCATGACACACCGTCTCCTGGATGATAAACATGCCAACAGTTAAATTATCTAAAAGTAAACTATCTATGTAATTTGCCATTTGTTTTTCTGCTAAAGCTATTCTGCCACATAGCCCAGCAGTATTTGATTTGAACACTGCAAGCAGTAGAAACACACTGGCTAGGTTTATGGCCAGAAAACTTACTAGTGATTTTGTTTTGAGGTTATCCAAGAAGTAATCTGAGTCTGTATAATGGCTTACAGCTACCCCTTAAGACAGTGTGGTGGTTTTAGATGTGACAGCATCAGAGTAGAGGTGGCACTTGGATACAGCAGTTGGAATGTTTGAATAGTTCTAAAATTAGGTTTGGGATTGTGTCCTTTCGTTCAAAGAACATCTCAGCATTTTCAGTTAGTAACTATTTTTTTTTGTCAGAGAGGGGGACATGGTTGATCGCATAAGTCGTTACTGTAAGTGTTTGTACTCTATATATATTAGCAGTTAGTATGATGAAAATAAGAGTTCAGGTGACCTACTTTGGAGGATGTTGCAGAATCTTCAGTGACATTGTGGGTTGAAAGGGAGGTGAGATAGACTTTGCCATAACTTTTGGCCAATAGTCACAGGTCATGGACAATGGCATGCGTTTTAATCTCTCTGTTTCTGTTTCTGCATATCATATATACAAGTTATATACTTTGAGTTAAAGTTCTACTTCTCAGCTGCTCGATTTTCTAGATTAAATCTTTGTATTTGTTTGCAGCATTATCAAAATGCAATTTAAAAATAGCTTTATGTCATGAAAGTAGCAAACATATAGCCAACGTATTCTGTGCCTCTCTCTCATTCACATTTGTTTTGAACCTGTTGTGATCATAAGGCACACATCCAAAGGTTGGGCCTAGACAAATGCTCTATATAATCCCACAAAAAGTTCAATTTATTTTTTGTATTGTAAAAAAAATGTAATGAAGTCAATGTTACATATAAATACACAGATACACTTTAAAAGGTGAAAAAGAACTGCACTGTTCATTAGTTAAAAAAAACATGCATATTTTACACAAATCTTTTTCAATGGCCTGTTTAACCGATTATAAAAACCTGAAGAAGGTACTTAACTTAAGGGCAGTCAAAGAGTAACATCGATTGTATTAGTATGTGTATATTTGTATATTATATATATATATATATATATATATATATATATATATATATATGTATATAGTTATTTATTATATTTATCGATTTGAGTTTTATATTACAATATATTTTCACTTTAAAAGGATTTTTGGATAGTATTATTGCTCGGTATCAAATGAATAATCTATTTGTGGCTCCTGCAAGTGCATTTGTTTGTTTTAATATTAAAAGTATGAAAAGATAGGTGTCCTTAATAATGGTTTTTGATAGAGATAGGCCAGGCGATAACCAATAAGATGTTGCTGTTCGGATTATGCATTTGAGTGTTTTAGGTAAAATACAACATGTGTAGATTGCAGTGTCTAGTGCCCTCTAGTGGATTTTGATATGAATCTTTTATTCCGAACGTTCCACAGGTTAGCACATATTGATAGCTATTTGACCCTGTACCCAACAAAATGCATTAAGGTAGATGTGTTTGAAAACTGTTGTATTGTTATGTATTAAAGTATTCAAATTAAAAAAAATTAAATAACATGGTGCAATGTTACCATAGCATTAACATGAGACATTGTTGAGTCATGGCATTGTCAATTAGCCAGTCTAATAATATTCAGTTTGGCATTATATCCGGTGTAAGCAGCTAACTGACTAAACTGTTACACTACTGAAAAGGGGAGTTGGGAGTTGTTGGCATGACCCAAATGGCAAACATGTGCTTTTGCTTTTTTGGAATATACTGAGAATTAGTTCACTTTCATATAACCTATATGAACTCTTATCATTATAAATGCGTGGGTTAGAATTTTATAAGGCCTTTACGTGAGCACTATTGGTTTTGTCCAAAGATAAAAATTCTGGACCCAAATCACTAACACTTTTAAGTCATTCTGCAACAAGAGCCAGATCTTGACTGCTAGCGAGTGTGCAGTAACGAGAAAATCTCTTGCTACTTCGTTGGGTACCAATGAAGCAGTAAATAATTTTCTAAGCTCTTGACGGCAACATTGATCTTCAATTAATGAAAGTCGGTCTAGTGGAATATCTGAGGAATTCATTATTTGTACTGAATTCACCTGTCCTTACATGACTTTTTACAGTGTTTACTACAGTTTTTTTTTCTTGCTAACCAAAAAAAAAAAAAGAATTGGGTTCTATGTCAGCAAGTACCCTGTCCAAATTACACTTTTGGCTGACAAGCCAACAAAATTAGATCATGTAGCTAACAGAGCTCTTGTGTGGTTATAGAGTAACCCAAATGGAAGCAGAGAAACCTTTCTTGAAACACTGGCATCATAAACCAGCTGTTCTAAAGCCATGGGACAATATTTGTTAATATCTACTATAGAATAAGTGCATGAATCAGTAATGAATTAAAACCATTCCTTCAGTTTTTTTTTTTGTATCTACTGCAGTGCATGTAGTTGTAGTCATGGGATACAAGCAAAGAACTTTGTTTGCAGACAGCCAACCCGAAGGTAAATCTAAGTTGTTATCAAAACGATGATCCTCAGCCTGGATATTGGCTGGAAACATGCTGGCTAAGAATCATGGGATCTGTTGTTCCAACAGCTGGTACTTAGCCCAACTGCAAACCTTTGGAATTATGAGTTCATTCACTCATCTGAAATGGATTGCTAGGTTATTATCTAAGAGTAGAAAGTCAGGACTTCCTGAACATCTTTTGCATAGCAGCTGCCTCAAGCTGCACTGTAGGTAAATATTGTAAGATCATCACAAAGACTGAACCTCACGGATTCCAAGGAAACGGTAACTAAGTATTGCACAGACACATGCAGAGCAAAATTAACATATACTTTGGAGTATTGGCTTCACCGTATCAAAGCCATAAGGGTTATACCTATATTTATCTCATGCAGGGATAGAATGTACACTATGCCAAGAAAGATCATTTTGACAAAAGCAGCTGGGTATTAAAAGCAGGGAAATCTGCATATGTGTTGTAATATTAACTCTTTCACACTTGCAGGTGACTTTGCAAACTCCCATAGGAAAGGGAGTCCTGTTGCTTCGCTATCACAGAGCTATGGATTGCAGCTCACACACACATGTACTGCTTTCTGTAGAAATCCAGTCTGCATAGATGTACCTGCATGTATTGATCTGATATACTCAGTGCCTTGATAACAGCAGGCTTACTGATAAGGACATAGGACGCAACACCTCATTGTATACTCAGGAGCAACAAAAAACACTGGCAGGAATGTCTGACTTAAAAATGTGCTTGCTTCTGCATGGCTTTCCTGCAGACAGAACATCTGAGTCAACAGGTTTTCAAGACTGGAAACTTTGAGTGCTGTCTTAATTGTTTATATTGGTGCAGCACACTTTAAACAAAATTGCTTAGCCATCCCGCACATACTCTGACTGCGATATACTGCACTAAACAATGGCATTCTTTGCAAACTGGTTCAGGGATGAGTTAAAATGCTTCTCTTTTTTTTTTTTTTTAACAAACAGTTGCTTTTAAAGTTGGTGCTAGCCAAAGTTAGCCTTAGGTTTTGACATTCCTAACTTTGTCTGCAGCAAACACAATCTGTAGAACACGCATTTGATTCTTATGAATGGAAGATGGGACTCAAGTTAAAACATCCTCAATCAGGTAAGTAATTTACCTGTGAATTTATTTTTCAAAGACTTTCTTTGGAAGGGTGCAGAACAATCATTTGCATCATGAGGATTGTACTATTTCTGGTCTGCTTTAGAGGTTAGTGGTTTCTCTACTATAGTGGAGAAAGATGCTGTCACTTAAAAATCACTTTCTGGTGGGATATCTAATTTACTACTATTGGGGTAGAATCAGTGCTGCTGCTGCTGAAACCTTGTCGACTTGCTTAATTTCACAGCTATAAGCTGCTTACCATTGCAAGTGCATAGCATGTGTTAACTGTTTTACTGCCAGAGGGGCCAGAAATGCATTGTTTACTGCTGGTTCCACTGAACACTGGAAGAGTTTAATTCCTTCAGTGCTGGAAAGGTGAGTACTGCTTCCTTTTGTGGAATGCAAAGGTTGTAAAATAAGACCTTTATTATTTATTACATACAAATCACTAAAGTTTGAGGATTAGCATAAACTTGACATTATTGGACAACATGTAAGCAAATTATTTGCGTATGTTGTGTTTCTTTTTAATTATTTTTATTGTCCTTTGCAAATGCTTGGTTAATGGTAAAAACATATCCTCAGGGTGTATATACATTATTTTGACACTCTGAATCAGGCTTCTTGTACTGTTTGGAGAATACCCCATCCCCTCCCCCCTCTTCCTTACATACACTAGCACTTTGTTAAAGATTGCTCAGAGATAACTCATTCTCTGCGAATTTAGCAAGTGTAAACAAGCATTCTGCAGCCAAGGTTAAATCAGTGAAAAACACATTATTGTTCAGTTTGTGCTTTTTGAGTATTAGAGTGTTTAAGTTACTATTGACATAAGTACTGTATTTTTATAAAAGTAGCCTCAGAGGATTAAAGTGACACTGTCATATAACTGCTACAAGAATCACCCACCTGGTTCGGCAAAAGTGATGATTTCCGAAGTCTGATCCGAGATGTCATTCATTGCTGTAATGTCATCCTTTATTTGGACTTCACCATCATCTCCCACTTTTCCCACGTGCAATTTCTTGATAGCATTTAAAAGTGCTGCCTTAGGCACTGCCTGTGTAATGTTGGGTCTGTCCCTTAAGTGCAGCATATTCAAAATGTGCTTTTTCACTGCTTCCACCATGTCCTTTTCAGAACTGGGTGCATCCTTATGGAATTTAGCCAGCGAGCATGATGGACAGTCAGTAACTGATCTGTGCCCCTCAGATCCTGGAGTTGGAGACCCCCTGACTATAATCCAGCAAAGTACCAACAAAAATCCTTTCAGTGAGTGCACTGGCATCCTGATTATTGAGGCTTTTAGTCTGCTAATATGAATTCTTTTTTTTTTTTTTTCTCTCCGGGAAAATCTATCCTATTAAAAAGTGTACTTTTTTTTCCCCTCTTCAAAAGATTCCTGTTTGCAGCAAAAAGAAAAAAAAATGGAAAAAAAAGTTTCTCAGTGTAGTTTTTGGTTTGCAAGTTTCTCTCTCTGGTTTCAGTAAGTGCTGTGGTACTTGTGTCAGTAAAGAAAGCTCTGACTTCTGTCTCTGCCTCTGAGAGAGAGTGAATAAGAGACAGAGAGGACGGATTGGCCTGAAGTGAGTGAATGAGGGAGGGTGGGAGTTTTGTCTTCAGTATATGAGTAAGGTTTCGAATATGGAAAAGGGGTGGTACACAGTCTGACAGGCTGTTCTTTTTCTGCTTAACACACCTCTTCAAATATCTTTTTACTGCCCCCTCCCTTTAATCTTTTTTTCTTTCTCTCTTTATTTCTAACTCTTTTCTATTCACGTGGGTCCCTGACCCCCCTCCTTCTTAAATATTTTCTTTTCTCCCTGGCTATGTCTCTCTTCTTTCCCCCGTCTGGTTATACCACTCTCTTATGCTTTTTCTTAACAGGTTATCTGTATGTTCCACATGTCTCTGTATTCACAGTTTTATTTCATATATTTTTTACACTCCAGGTTTTTCACACTTTTTTTTGTACACTTTGCTTTTGTAACAACAAACAGTGTTTAAAAGCAGCCTGTTAAAGAGAACGAGACAGTTAAAAAGATGAAAGTTATTTTTAAGAAAGTAAATGAGTAACCCTTTCTTGAATGATGTAAGTAGTGGTGATGACAAATTATGAAATGCATTGATTAACACTACCACTGGCTTGTCATATAGACAGTCATATGAATCGTCCATGTGAGTAACTTAAGGGGGGGGGGGAATACAGGGGGACTGTCTAAAAGTACAACAGATTACACATTACTAATGTCACTATTACCGTCTGGTTCCAGACTTCTTTTTTTTTTGTAAACCTTCTAGGTATTTTAACTACTAAAGCATTCAGAAATACCCTTGAATTTAACTATTTAACAACTCATTTTTGTATTATTACTAAAATCATTAAAGTTGTTTTTTTTTTTAACCTTCAAAAAGTTGAGACTATCAAAAAAAAAAAAAGTTTCTCTCCCTGCTATGCAAAATACAAAGCGAGTGTGTCTCGTATAAGTTATGGTCTAGGAAACAAACGTTAGTGTTCATCGCACACTTTCAGTCCTCTTCACGGCAAGACAAGCTTAACACAGAGTGTTCAGGACAAATGATGACTGAAAGTACATTTTACTGGTGCACATGTTCATAATAATCTGAAAAAACTTCAGTCTTCTCCTTCTACAGTCTCTCTGTAAGATATTGTCTCTCATCATTGCATAAAGTTAATTTGGATAAAGTGCATAAAGATATTATGCATACATTGATAGAGACAGAGATATGTCTGTATTCAAAAATAATTTGTTTGCAATCATAGAATAATTAATAATAGTTTCATTTTTCATCCATAAATAATGTATTTTCACTAATAATGTGAAACATTTCCTTTCAGATATTAATTCAATGAAGTGTTTTTAGTCAATATTGACGATTAGATAACAGAAGACAGGACTCCCTTAAAAAAGTTGACAGAATTTCTAGATTTGCTTTATTTTTAATTTGTTCTTTTATTGGTTGAATTATAAATGCCAGTTAACTTGTCATAGTGGGAAAACTACTTAAATGTATCAATGTTGGATTAAAAACAACTTTTGATACCCAGGAAAACATTTCCGATGTGTTTTTTTAAGACCCTGTATTAAAATATTTTATTGGTTCAAAAGGTGAAGAGCAAGAAACAGAATTGGGATTCATATACATAAGAAAGAAACATATCATAATGTACTTAACGTAGGTCATATTTCATCCGAATGCAAAAAATAGTTTTATCTAAACTTGGCTGCTAGCGCATACAGTTTGTGTGGTGTGTTTTATAATGAACACGTGTGTACCAAAAGGCATATAACAATGCATATTTATATTATCACTCTCTGTAACACCCATATAGGGAGTTTTAACTATATCATTGGTAAGCGTGGAATTAGAAGCTTGCTCTTAATATATGTATTGCCCCTACAGGGGGATTGCTGCTTTGTTCTTCTGTTTATGTGGGCTGTGGAGGCTTTATCCAAAAGAAGGAATCTTGTCACTAACGAGACTAACAAGACAGTCTTGTTGCTCCAGGACACCGTCCACAGAAAACGTATTGGGTACTGAGTGACTCCTGTCATCCGATAAGCGTCCATTTTAATATTATGCAATTTTTTTTTTAATGCAGTGTAATTGAACCAAGTAGTTTACATCCTCGTTTTTCCTATTTTTGAACGTGACACTGATAAACCTTTGATAAATTAAACTATTATTAGTTTAATGATATTTGAAAACGTGAAAAAATGTACATTTAATTATATCTAATTTAGGAAAACTAACTAGGGAAAAGAATCTTTCCTGTGCCTCAATCACAAATTATATGGGAAGTATGAACAAAATGTCAATCATTTCCACATCCTTCAATTGTGTGCCTTTGAGTAGTAGACTTGGTGACAGTAGATTGTGACAGCGAGTCAGGAGCAGGGACGTCTGAAGACAATTCCAATGTGAGTCATTTTCTATCCCAGTGAATAACCCGTTGTGTCTACAGCACCGAGTACATGAAGAGTGCTGTAAAAATGATTTATTATTAATATATTGATGTACAGTCATAAACACTCCATTGCAACATAAATATGTCAATTCACACAGAAATAAAAATGTACACATCCGAAACATACAAACCAAAAGTGTTATTTGCTATTGACATTACATGGGTCAATAATTACACCATAGCAGTAATGGTAATACAGACAATAAATAGCAATCTCCAATGTTCCAGGTTATTGATCTTTTACAATAATGTATAGACTTCCCTGAATTTTTCATGTAGTGTACTTCTTAAGTTAGCTCTAATACATTATAATTACCGAATTTACACTGTTCTGTATGTGTACCGGTAAAATTTGATAACTTTTTATTAAGTACTTTGAAATTAGAGTCTATGCACTGAAAACATTACCATAGATTCAAAAATAATATATATATTTTTTCATTTATTTATAAAGCACTGTGGTATTTGGCAGAAAATATCCAACTAAAGTTTGCAAACTGAGTCTAGATCAACTGCATGAAAGGTAACTATGATCAGAACATTATGATTACAATCTACGATGCCTGATATACTGCTTCTGTGGATACAAAAAATAAACAGGGCAAAAAAGAACATGACATGGACTAAGAAACCACCTTTAAATCAAATCTTCTCATCATTCACTTTTGATTTTATTTGCTGATCACGAAATACATTTATCAACTACAACGACATGTATTTATCAACTGTGCCTCCCACCTACAACCCTAACTGAAGAATTACACACAATTCAAAAACACTGTCAAAAGCTTAAATATATGGTGGAATTCTTAAGGAAAATAGAAATGATGTAGACTTGCATAAAACCTGATGCCCAAAAACAGTGATCACTTGTAGGATTACACTCTTGCACTGAAATTATTAATATAGAAATATTTAGGAAAAAACAGCGTTTTATTTAATATTATTTAGGAATTGTAAATACCCAGCTCATTTTGTATTTTCACATAAGATAGCCTTCTTTTTAACTTTTGGTGCATAGCAATAGAAGGGAAACTTTTGCTTGTATGTATATATTTTTTTTCTGTTCCCTATTGTCATTATAGGGTTTATAGTCCAAAAGTGTTTTCAACAGTATTGCATAGAGTGAAAACAGTAAACTCTTTATTCTGCGAGTTTATTTTACAACGCAACCAGTTGGCTAGCACGATGGATACATACATTGAGTAAATTATACTAGGTCATCTATCAAAATTAACAGCTTTATTCAGCTAGCACAAAACAACATATTCATCTAGAACACATTTTTTTATTTTTAATTACAAGCCATATACATATATTATTTTTTTACAGAATATAAACTGCTCCTTAAAAACAAATCTGCTGTTTAACTTAAAGCCAAAAATTTAATTTTCCTATTCAAGAAACTTTTATATCCAGCGCAGTAAAATATAATGAGTTCTTGAATTCTGTAGAAGATGAAATAAACCTACAGGCTGCTTACAAAACACCTCCAGTGAGCTCATGTATGACACATATATGTACACAAGGGCTTGGACTGGTGCAATAGGAAGGGTGATTCATTGCTCATACTGCAAATGTCATGTTTAGTACAAGTATGAGCGTATATTATATGTCTGAATTACGGGTGTCGTTTTAGACAGAAAAAGAAAAATCAAACTTCTTGAAGTAATTAAAAAAGAGAAGACTGTTTTGCAGATTTAAACTGATCACGACCGATGATCCTTTTAAGACTAGTTATACAGAGGAGTATGTTAGAAATATAGTATAAAATTCAATATTGCAGTCAATATCCTTTTCATGAGACAAAAGGGCTAACTGATTAAATGCAGTTTAAGCAATGTTCTTAGCTGCACCATTCAATTTAAATGTAATCCCTGATAAAACTAAGACGTCAAGACTGCCATCTCACAGAGCTGTTGGTTGGCTGACACGTTACACAATCCATAACTTCTTCCCAATAAATATTTATCTAGAACGTTTACATTAACAATTGTAATCACAAAACTTCTACAACTTTATACCAAACATATTTACCAGCTGCAAGCCCTATCACCAGTCTGTTTTAATCATTCATCCTTTATTTCATATCTAGCCCCTATAATATGTTATTACATCTTCAAAATTATTAGAAATTTGGTACCCAACTCTGTATACACACTATGCCCTTGGCATAACTCCCTTTTTATCTATCATACCACTTGTTTAATGTGGGTTTTAAATGATTTTTTTTTTATTGATACAGTAGGTTAATTACTAATCCCAAATATACACTCTGATATTTGCAATGAGCCTTTGTAAGTTTAAAATCCATGGGCATTAACCTATCAATTCATCACTATTGAGGGCTATTACATATACTTGTCCTTAATTCTTTTACGTATTTTAATTATTTACATCCAAATAACTACAATACCCAATGCTTTTTGTGGGCTTCATATTTGCTTCCTATTTATTTATATAAATCTGTGTATTATTCTATGCCCTTATTCAGCGTTATCATAGTTGCATAAATTCTTGCTTTGAATACACACATACAGTTTTATATTAGCTCTGCTATATTTATAAAACTCCGCTATTATCTCATCTAACCATCTTTATTCAGAATTAACATATATAAATTGGTAATGTTTTTCCAGATGGAATATTTAAGTACTTCACATTCAAATACTTGAAATACAATAACATTCATCGGTCTGGTGCTCATTCTACACATAAACGTTGGTTGTTGCAACTGCAGCAATCACTTTGAGCTCCTCTCGGGAGAAATAACAACATATCCACTAGGTTGTGTCTTCTAAGCTGCTTAGTAATGAGGGAACATTAGGCTTCCATAGTCACATACCCAACTATTGAATGTTGCTTCCACCTCCGCCATTCACAGCCTTTCTTTACCGCTGACATTTTAAAAAGTTAGGTTTTCACTGCCTTGCTGACGAAGCTGCCATAGGTGAAACGTTTTCGCTTTCTCCGCAAATTAAATTTTTGGTAATCAAATCGGCACACTGTGGTTGGGTTCCTTAGTATTTAGATGTATTTGGGCTGAGGATGCAAAAAAGCACCAGGCCACTTATAGCCATTTACAAACAGCACATATACAAGGCAAAAGAGTGTTTTTTTACTTTTCTCCCATGTTGCATCTGTTCGCTGGAGTTCCATAGCGTGGTCCAAGACTCTTCTATATTACACAGACCTAGACATTTCCTTAAGAACCACCTTTCTTCTTATAATGTGCCATGCTATCTTCATGATCAAGTGCTTTATCCATCATATTTCCTATGTATGAATGAAAGCAATACAATGTATGTCCACTATAGAGCTCATAATTAAATTTTTAAGAAACAGGTGGCAAGCTGGTGGAGGCAGTTTGATGCTTTGAGAAAAGTTCTGCTGGGAAACAAGTACCATCTACTCAGGCATTGTTGCAGACCAAGTACACCCTTTTATTGAAACGTTACTCCCTATATACAGATCCAGTTTTCGTAACCTTTTAGGTGATTTTTGTATTAAGTATAATTTAGTTGCTTTCACATTGTCATATAGGTGGGAGTGTGATACAGAAGCATGGATGCCAAAAACATCTTACCTTATGTTCAATACAATGTACACACACACACACACACACACACACACAGATCAATTAAATCATACAGGTATAAACATATGATTGTGTATATTTAGGGATCTTGTCTGTTTAACTATGGGAACTTAGCTTGGGGACAACAACCTGAGATGCTTTTGGCAAGTTGCGAGTCTATAAATTAACGTTCACTTCGTTTTCTTTTTCTTCATGATTTCTTATTTGGATATTGTTGCTAGGGTACACCATTATACTCCAAAGCAAGAAAAGTGAGTTAGCTTCCAAATCTGTTCTCCTGACCACATCCAAAGGAAGTATGTTGTCATACCAAAAAACCTGTCCATAGTTTTGTCAATGTTGCCATTTTTGGTTTAATGACATTCCCTTAATGTATAAGCACAATTGGTTATCAGTTTGTGATTGGAAATATTGTATCAAGCATGATAAAATTTCATGTGGCACATTCCCACTTTGCAAGACATGAATCAGAGAACACAGTTGTGCAAATTTGTTATCTCCCAAGATTTCAGTGCAACTGACATTTTTCCAATTTTCATTTTATTAATGAAATAACCTGTGCCAGAAACGTGTGTTTAGAAGATTTGTGTGCATTTTTTCTTCTTTGTCATATAAATTAGTTTGTTGTGGCTAAGTCGTGTCTATCCAAAGTCTAATGCCTATGGGATGGTGAAAAGGCCAGAATTGTATTGTTGTGGTCAAAGTTCACCTCAGGATAAATCTTCAGCTGCGAGGCAGGCGTATTACTTAACATTTTAACATTGCATCTTTGGTATCTGAAGATTTGTGAATATGATGATTATTCATTGGATTTGAATTCAGTCATTCACTGTAGGTTTATTTTTCATTTTCTTCCTCATGCTCAGTCAGACTTTCACATTTACCAATCCTTGTGTATATTCGAAACATATCTCACTGGCAGTAACCTTGACACGAATCTTTTGATCCTAGCTACACCAACGTAAACTTATACTAGTTTTAATTAATTTGACATACCTTTGCAATTATTGATGCCAACCAATGATACAGAATATTCCACTTGTTCTTAGAGGCCTCCTGAAGTATCTGGTTTTATATACATAAATTCTTCTTTTTTCCACTTAAGAGGTTGCAAGCCCACTTACTTGTTTAAACAAATGCCAGTTTTATATGTCCCCCAGTGCCCTTAATAAAGAAAATAAAATGTTGGATATTGCCCAAGTTGCTAAAAGTGTGTATATACTGCTATGTAGGAGGCATTTGTTTTTAACTGGTGTGCAGTCATGTTTTCCGTAGCTTTGCAACAGCCTCATGAGTTCAGTTTGGTGCCTTTTGAGGTTTCTGCTAAATAAACAGGGGCAGATGAAAAAGTGCTGCTGATTACTTTTTAAGGAAGGCCTGCTATTTGGAATATCATGAAAAAAGTTTTGTGGACGTTTTAAGCGTCTTACTAATGGGCATAGTTATATAAATATGCACTTCTACCATGATTAATAAATATTAAAAAAAACACCACAGTTAAGGTGATTATGAACAACATATCCTACATTTGTAACCATACAATACCAAAAGGCAGAAATTCCATCATCCCTAAATACAACTTAACTTATATTGTTTATGGTGCCATTCAATTCTTACAGAAGATCCTTCAAAAATACTCTTCAGCATAGTACTGATTTATATGTAGGCCTGTAAATTACTCTTTCCAAAACTGCTGCTAGGATGAGAGATCTGGTCACTTCCTGGACCAGGAGCTCTGTCTGATAGCCTCATTAATTTCCCTTAAGACATTCACAGATATTGAAGAATGCATTACTGAACTATGGAATCCTGTACACTTTACATTGCTGGTTGCAACTTTTAAAATAATATTTATATATTCCACAAAAGTCAATAATTGTTTAACAAATATTCCAAAAACCACAATTTTCTAAATATGTATCAAACACGAAGCCTTGTAGTTATACTCATTGTTTAATTAAACTCTATTTCCAACCATGGCTAAGTTAATAAATGCTGGTATGCACGTGGACTTTGTGGCACATGTGTGTCTATTAGTTGTTTATGTTAACAAGATATTGCATCTGGGTGTTACCATTTGTTATAAGGATGAGCAGGATAAGGGTATTTTTTTTATGGGAAAACAGATATCTCCCAAGAAAAACTATTTTCCCTTCTTGCTAAGATACCTTTTGAATTTCTCTTTCTATTTTGCACCTACCTGCCCTTTTCTCCTTTGCCCTTTTACTGTGCCTTTAATGGGCCTGTTTGTTTTAAACCACAGGAGGATTCCCTGTGGTTCCCGAGGGCTCCTATTCATGGATCTGTGATTATAGCATTTGTAGCCCAATTTCTACCTCTGTCTTGTGCTCATTCCTCTGTTAATTTTTGGTATATGTGTGTGTTTGTGGGTTTTATCTAGCCACCATGATCTTGATCCTTGATTTAGATTAAGTGTTCTATTTATTTTTCAGGGTCTCCATCATGCTTGGTGATTGTCTTGTCCCATTTGTGTTTATGTCCTGAGTTCCTCTGATAACTACTACTAGGATCTATCACAGGTATCTCATTTTAGCACTATGTCTATTTCATTTAAATCCATGTGATGTTTCCATTAACCTTACATTTCCTTCTATCTATCTCACATTCTAGTATAACTAAATATCTGTCTCTTTTATTTCCTTGGACAACATTTGAACCTGTAAAATGAACACATTTGACCCTAATAACAAACTTCTCCTTACTTTGTTCTAAGAAGTTTTTGTTGTTTTATAGTTGCTTTAATAAACTACCAAGCTACGTGGGGTGAAATAAGGCAACATAAACTCATCAGAATGTACACATTTGTTCTCACATCGATCCATTCAGATCACCCAAGCGTAGTGCAAGAACATAGAAACAAAAAATCTATGTGAATTCCCTCTTGCAAAGTAATGAACGTAATGAATTTCATAAAACGAACACACAGGCTTCTTTTTTAAGAAACTAAGTTTTCAAAGCCGGAGGCAAAGTCATTTGGGAATTTAAGAAAACATGTTGAAAATAAATGATAAACAAACAAGTCTGTCCAATATTCACAGGTCAAAGTAACTTGCATAAGTAAAATTAACAATAATATTACTTTATGCGAGGTTGAGGCTACAAATTATTTTTGTGGTAAACACATTTAAAGTTTTGAGAAGTGTACTTTCCGAAAAGTACGACTATACATATAGTTATCTGTTTTTTTCATTAGGTTCCACACTGGGTTCTCTGTGGCCCACTGTGGACTTTTTCAGGGCAAGATGACTAGAATTTAACTAACTTGAAGGCATTTGCTCAGTTCTCCTTAATGAGATCCAACTTTCTTTTTTACTGATATACAGAGTTGACTAATTTTCTTCAAAAACAAAACCGACCATGCAATTTCGTCCACAGATTTAACATTGTCCTCAAATCTTCTTATTACTGGCCTGCCAGTAAAATACTTGCTTAGTGGCAACCCTACTGATATACCATTAAATTAAAATAAACCTCACATGTTTAAATATATTCAAATTGACACAATGTGTCGATGTGAGTGGTTCTAATTAAACACGTGTTTTATACATTTGCAAACAATACACGCTTCTCTCTTTTATTGTCCACATGTCCACCCTTGTCTGTTAAAGAGACAATGAGTCCTTTTATCTTGCTGCGGTACCAAGAGAGATAGCTTTTTTCACCTACATTTCTGTTTGAGATTCGAAGAGACTTCCTTGAAGTTATCCCTAAGGAGAGTATTTTTCTCTGAGTATACCTATCGAAGTCTATCCTGGTGAATACAAACCAGTTCATATTATGTTACATTCATTTTTGACTGGCTGGCTGCTGTGACCTCTATGCTGATTGACTTTGTGTAGGTGCAGTGCCTATTTCAACACATAAGGGGTACTGCACGTGTGCATTATGGGGACCCACACAGCAATAATAAATGGTAGTATGAAATGTTTTTTCTCTGGATAAACCAAGCCCTTATCCAGCAAAGTTAACTCAATTTACTAATAGTCGTTTGTAAAGTGGGCTTTCCCAACCGATCTAAATCTATTTTTCTGTTTACATCCAGATTGTTTGAATTTAGTGATTAAAATAACTCTGTTACCTAAACATTTTTTATCCTGTGAATGTAGAAGAATAAATCACATCATCTGTGACTGGATATTCAAATGAACTACTTTCAATGGAAAATCTTTAGGTGACTAATTACTGCTTAACTGATTTCTATTCCTGACACTGGTAACAAAATAACATTTATACTTATTAGGTTAAATTGTCATAAAAGTTCTATTAAAATATATAACTATAACCTGAGATCAAGAATCAAATTGATTTCCAGGCTAAAGCGGAGACATTTTTTTACCTTCGTAATAATAATTGGGAAAAATAGGACAGCATTTGGTCAAAATGGTTTGCAGTTTCCTCAGAGTAATGGACGTAGCTATGGGGAGAATTTCCCGATGAGCGAGTTGTATATTTATGAAAGAACTACCTAGAATTGAAAGAATCGGGACTGGGTTCCCCCCGAAAAGCCCAGCTCAAGATAATAAATTTAGTTAAAAATATTGCACCCCCTGCCCCAACGAGATAATAAGAGGTGGCGTAAAGGTCCCAATTAAGGTTCACACAGAATGAGTGAGAGGATGAATAAGGAATGAATGTTTCGGATTATGATGGAGATGTGGAGGAGAAGGTCATACATTTGGGGAGATGTGGGGGGATGAGAGAGGGGGACGCCGAAGTGGAGAAGACAGGACGGATGTCAGGAGCTAGATTATGGGATTGTATTGGTGGAAAGCATGGTCAATGGAGACTCCCTACCAGCTCGAAAGGAGAGTTAACAGTTTTCTCCACCCCACCCCCCTGCACCGAAACTTAAATGGCTGGTATGACTTAACCTTGAATGTTTCAACTAATAAAAAAAAAAAAGGATAAACATTAAGAACTATAACTGTTTTATTGTATGCAATCGAATTTGACAATGTGATATTTAAATGTTTTAAGATTTTTATTTCTTCTATGATGAAAATCAATTAAAATGTATATAAAAAATATATATAACTATTATAAGCAAAAGTATGATGAAAGTTGTTCGCAATATTTTTAATTATTTAAAAATGCAGAATCAAAAACAGTTTCTTAAGTGAGTATCAGTTATAGGTAGCAAGTAATGAGCAATGTTGGAGATGCTGAGAGTTATAGCACAAAGCTATTCAAAGCAAAATGAGTTTGAAGACTGATAAATGAAATCATATGGTATGGAAATGCAGTACTTATGTGTGACAACTTAATATGTTCCATTCCATAACATTCGGACTCCCATGTGTACAGGTTTTTGCCCCTTGTAAATATTTAACAGTCACTGCTTAGTAACCCCTAAAAATGATGATAAAAGGCCTAAATCAATCACCAAAGCTGTTATTCTGTACTGTATGGTGTGCATGGAGCTTTGAGATTCTGGTTAAGGCACCCTAAGTTTAAATAATACTTTATATTTGAAAATAATATTTGGAGAAATATGATTTACAGTTTTTTTATACTAAATAACATTAATGTATTACATCTTTAACTCATTTTTACATATGTGCATCCGCAAAACCTTTTACTGGGAGGAGATGCAAAATGTACCCCCTAATGCCATCATCCCCATTAAAAAATACTAGAATATTAACCTCTCCTCCTTACTGGCTACCTCTTTGGGCTTGAGAAAGGTGTCCCTGGTGGATTTCCATTCCCTCCCATAAGGCTTCCTCAACCATACTGTTCTGCGCTCTCCAATGATATGATTTTCTGTGCTTTTAGAGCCACTGGGTCATTAGGTGAGAATGTTTTCCTGTCTGGTAATCCACAGATTAAATCTGGTGGTGGCATGGACAGTGAATACTACTTGTGCTCACTATGTATCACACTTCCCTAAAATGTTCTTAGTTTTGTCCCAAATATGATGCAGAGTCAAAGATTCATACTACTTTTGATCAGGCAGGACCACTGCAGTTTATTAACAAACCATCACTCCTGTTTTTCAATGGTATGTTGCTTTAACTAATCAACGGTATGTCTTGACGGTATTTCCTATTTATTTAGCGACATTTAGCAAAATGCAGGTTTTCATGGAAAACAAGGAAAGTCCTAAGTGACCCAAAACCTTTAACTCACAGTCTGTCATTCCATTCTGCTATTCTAGCCTTGACATAAGTATACATCTCTTTTTACCAAAAAATATTGTATGTATTGTTGAAATATTGGGAAATATCTGGAACATTGCAATTACGTTTAACCTGAATAGAAGATCATGAAAACATATACTTTTGTTTTCTGCAACAAAATATTGCAGCTTTGCTTTTTTTTAAAATCCAAATATATTGCCTGCCAATACTGGATTAAAAGTTAATAATCAACAGAGTGATCTAAATGTAGGTTTATAAACATTAACCCCTCCACCTTTAGATAAACTATTATATTTTTGTTGTATATGTATCACTACTAGTTCCAATGCATTAACTTCCCCTATTCTCCAGTTATTTTTTTGAACACCTTCTGCAAAGCACCTAGCCTCACTTGGTATCTAGTTACTGTATACAGAAAAACAGAAATTAGAGGTTTTGGTTACATGATTAGGCCATGTCATGGTATGCTCTCAGCTGGATAAACAGCTAGCCATACATTGTATATGTTGGTAGTACTGATTGCTTTGGTGTTGGTAGCAGTCTAGATTTCTTTTTGTGCTTTTTCCATACATGTGGTGGGTAAACTTAATTATGCTGTGACCAAATCATTTTACCAAAGCCTCTTCTTTTTATTATGTCTATAAATTTGGTGCCAACCTTTTAATGGCGAGAATCACATTTTTTTTTAAATCAAATTACACTGTGCTTGCAACATGCTTTTGTTTAGCATTCATCATACTTTATTGTATTTGAGCTTGCAACGAGCTTAGTGCGTCAACGTGCTTCATTTCCCTGCTAATACCTAGTACATTGCCTAGAGATATACTAATTGCTTAATTACATATTAATTAGCGAGATCCTCATGCACGGGTAGGATTATGAGACTTGAGGACTGAACATCTAATTTAGAAATCTTTGTGTGTAATAGAAAACATGAGGTAAATGTTATTGAGATATGTACTAAGTAACCAGGCTGGTACTGACTTAATAACATTTATTAAAACTGTCTGACACGCCGTGCACCTCTGAAAAAATGTTAAATGCCTCCTGGATGACATCAAATGATGATTTTCATATATAACGTACCTGTACTCTTAAAGCAATGAAGTGCATCTCTGTGGCCTTTCATTCTCGTTGCTTCACCTGAACCATTGGTGTCCAATTTTAGTCTTCAAGGGTTCATATATTTCAAGACTTTAGGAATTGCTCTGACTAAAATGGAGTGAACTATCATACCAGCATTATGGGATGTGAATAACAGTATCCTAAGATCTCTGGTAGTACTTATCTTAAAAGTTAAATGCAAGTGAACTGCAGCTATTAGTAGACTTGGAAAAAATCTCCACCTTTCCTATATTCCTATATTTTCAGTTCTCGTCAGGTGACCCCAGTTCATGCATGTCTCAAGGACTGACTCAATCTCGTCATATAGCCCTATGCTTTTGTATGAGGTACAGGTGTTTATGTTACCATTCCTTCTTACAAACACTGTCATTGTGGAATAAAAGATATTTCTATGACATGTTTGGATACAGATCTGTGTAATCAAAATATAACTGCAGTTTGCTTATCAAAAAGTAAATGTGTTAAATGCATGTTATATGGGTTTATCTCCAGGATGCACAAAGGAGAGGTTGCTCAAGCAATTTTCTCATTGAAAACAAATTGAAAAACAAAAATATGGAGATTCCGGGGGCCTACCACTAGAGTCTAAAAATTTCAGGGAGTCTTTGAATTTTTCAATAAACTTTATTAGAGTAAAGTAAGCAAGGCAATGGCGGCTGCACTAAATGGCAAAGAACCTTGCTTTACGCATGTGTTTTGTGCTATACAAGTGTGCACTTTTAATTAGGATCAACAACTATATTTGTATCATTCTCAATGAGTAAATCACCAATCAGGAACTCACAAGACAATACCTCCCATTCAGGGATAGTTGGATTTTACTCATTTTAACTTTTCCCTGATAAGTTTCATGAACATATTTGAGGCTACCTTTTCTAACAAGTGCACTCCCAATGCATTCTCTAGGAAGTCCGGATTGTGTATCTAAGCAGCACTCTGTCTGTGTGTAAGTCATTACAGCAGCTCAAATCGGTCTCAGTGCTTATGTCTTGAAAAGTGAATTAATTTAACATGTTTTTCTAAAAATGCCATAAAATGGGTAATGATTGAATACAAATTCTGATTTTGATTCACTTATTAGTTATATCAATCAGATTAACTGCTTCTTTGCAGGTAAGAATTATATCATCATCATTAATTTATTGCATTTTCATGTATATAAGATACTTTAAGCTAAACCTGAAAGTTGTAGTGTATGTAAAAGGTATACAAGCCCACTAATTAGCTTAGAATAGGCCTTACAAATGCAGAGCCTCTGGGAATGGGGGTAGGGAGGATTATGGTCAAAGTGGTCTGATGGCTGTATTTTGCTTATCATTTGCAAGCTGTCCATGCTCCATCATGTACAAGAGTTAACCAGATAGAAAGAGTCCAAAGTATCTGACCTTTTGTCTGTCAACCTCACAGTCACGTTCAGGGCTGCACAATGTAAGTGCTGTTGAACACAGTGCAAGACAGTTTCAATGTACATTGGCAGAACTTTCATCACAGTGCATTTTAGTTCAGTTGGTAAATATTTCCAGGTGCCCAACTCTAATTTTAGGAAGGTCAAGTTTACAAAGGTTAAATAGCAGGCAGGATTTCCATAAGTCTCTATCAGTTTGATAAAGGGAATGTAATTAAACTCAACATTCTTCTAGAGATTAACTCAGTAGCACTGCATTCAGCACTCCATTGCAAAAGGGGTTTTTTTTGTTATTTTTTTTTTCTTCATAATTGCTGTTGTTCTAATAATCCATGTTATAGAGATACACTGAGTTCCTCTTAAAAAAGGGAGGTATTAATGGGAAAGATTATTTTATTGAATAGAATAGAAATAAGATCTGATAAAAGCCACACAGCTAAAGTTTGTGAGTTAATTTTTTTGACCTCTGGCTTTAATGACTAGAAAAATCAATCATTCTTTCTAGCCTCCTCGCTACCCCCAAAAAACAAACTTTCCTCATTGGAGAAAAAAAAAAAAACAGAAGAAAAAAAGAGAGATTTCTTTTGAAAGGTTTGTCCGTCTGAGTTGCAAGACTTCTTTGTTTCACAGGATTAACTTGGGCCCTTCCTAGTCATCCAAAAATGACTACGTCATTTCAAGTTTTCCCAGCCGTTGTTAGCATCACTCTTACCTGCACCGGCAAGTGATACAGTAATAATGTGCATTTTTTAAATTCTCATTAATGATACCAAGAACACAAGGATGTTTTTATTCCGATTTACGGATCCCATAACACTTCACATGTGACACATGAAAACGATTAGCATCAAATTGTCCCTTAACACATGACTGCAATTTTCATGCTTTATTATACTGTACATCTCCAAGTAGTTAGAGCCCATTCTGTACCTAACAAAGCCAAAAAAAATCACTTGGGTCATGTGACCTTATATTGTTGAGTTCTTGGTGTATAGGTCTTTTGTACTCTTTCACCACATGCAGATTAAATCACACTCCAGTACTCTCTTGGTTCTCTTCCATGTTTTTTTTTTTTTTTGCCAGAATAAACAAGTCTGTTCAGATGGATATCATAATTGGAGTATAGTGACATAATTAAGGCAAGTTCTCAGTCATCACAAACCTTTAGTGTTTTTGGAATCTAGATTTTTCCCCTGTTTGTCAATGATATTTTTTTAAATTGAATGTTCAGTATCATATTACATATTACAAACATAATTTAGGATTTATTTAAAATTGCTTCTTTCTTGTCATTCGTTCCCGGAATAGAAGTCTTAATTGTTTATATATACTCCTTGTTAAATCTCATGTCATATAAAAAAATAAAAAAAAGATACAATAATACTGAGTAAATCATGTGGACATACATATATGACTTAATATAGTGCTTAATGATACTTTTGGAAGAGTCTCCTGAGCTTATTAAACTGCACACTTGCTATAAAATGATGTACCGTATAATTATTTTATTTGATAAGAAGATATTTCTTTTTGATCTTTTGGCTTGAGCAGTGGTGTAAGTATAGGGTTTACAAAAGAAGTATGTGCTACTGGCATCAAACTCTTTAGGGCCTAGATTTAAGTACTTCCAATAGTACTTATGGTGGGCTAGAAGTAAGGTGGTTTAATCAATAATCCAGCATGCAGTGCCACTCTAGTTTAGACAATCTGTCAATATTGATTTAAACCTCTAAATTAGAGTCCTGTAGTAGGGCAATACATTTTGTTGTGCAGGCGTCTTGACATGGCATTCTGAGGTTGGGTGGAGTCCATTTAATCAATTGTGAACTAACAAGGTAAAAAATAAATTAATCAAAATTCATTCATTCATTTAAAATTCTGACAGCACCATTTTTGATGTAGCTTGTCATCTTCTGATATCCTGTCTATCAATTAACTAAGGTAACTGTTGGTGTATCTAGCTACAAGCAGGGATCACTATCACCAAAGAAGAGTCCGAGAAGCAGTGCTGTTATAGATCTACATTTGTTTGGTCATTTTGCTAACATCTTGAATGTAGACAATTTCAGCTGCTATGCAAGACTACCTTAACTAATGGTACAAAGATCACACATCTTTGCACATATGATACAGTAAAACGTAGCTGCAGGCCTCAGCTGATTTTAGAACTTTTTTGCTGCTTTTTACAAATATACAAATTCAACAATTAATAAAAAAAACTTGTTTTATCCCTCGAGGCTAGTTATTACCTCTAAATTATGGATAACCCTCCAAAATGAAATTAGGTCAATTGTATTAATTTTCATTTCTTTCTATTTATTCACTTTCACGCTGTCCATAATTATGGGTTAAAATGGGAAAAAGGTTGCCTATAATTTTTCTGCAATAATGAACAATGTAGGTGTTAGAATGTCATGGTTGCAAGAAGCAATCATAAAACAGCTGGTACTGACCTTGGAGAGAACCTTGAGGATGAAAATGAAGCTATTTATTGTAATGTAAAATCAGGCTAAGGCCAGATGAGGTGGAATTTCTGTTCAATCACCCACGATTAATGAATCCTTGCAACTTTGTTTGTTTTCCTGTCAATCAAAATGAAGCATGTGATTGACTAATGAATAGAGTATAAGTTCATATTCCATCTTTATGCTTCTGTATGCTTACCACATGCAATGTAAACAAGCTCAGTTTCAAAGTAGAAATGGCAACATTACAATAAAAAACATTGATTGTCCAAAGAAATGATAGATAGATAGATAGATAGATAGATGATAGATCGATCAAAGAGGGCATGAAATTAGCTATTGATGTAAAATAAAAAATTTGTCTGACAACCTTAGAGTCTGTAATGGTAAGCATTGGTAAATGCCCATATTAAAAAGTAAATAAAGTGACTGCATATAAATGTTTCTGACATGTGGCTGTGCACGTGTTTATATGGATATATATGTGAAAATAAAAGCCAAAAGTGTTACGGAAAAAATAATAATTTAGTATTGCAGTGTACAACACAGACTATTGAGTTCAAAACATAAATGTCTATGGTATATACTCACAGAGGGAAATCTTTGATTAACCAATTAGCAACTAAGGACCTTTTATGCCATCCTAAGAGACATGGGCCAAACTACCATAGGGGTGGCATATAATGTCCAGCATGAGCTTTGTTCTGGATCGCGCTATTTAAAATGGCAACCATGCTACAGGACCAGTTTTCTAAGGTTAAAAATTGCACTTCACTGCAGGGCTGAACCAGTGGGTGTGGCTATATGGCAAACTCCTGCCCATCACAAACATGACATTTCTATCCACATTCCTTTTCTCTGGCAACCCCTCCACCTCTTTCTCTAAAAGCTACTCCACTGTTTCCAATCAGACTGCGTTCAAAATAAACCATTTAAACCATGACACATGCCATGCATAATACTTCTTCCTCATCACAGTGTCACACTGTCCCCATAGCACTTGACACAGGGACATACTGCACAACAGAACTTGTAGTGTCACACTACTCCCACATAATGTAACACCGTGTTACATTAGCACATAATTTGCCACATTTGACCCAAAACAGTTAACACAGTGTCACATTGCCCCACAAAACTTGCCCAGTGTCAATTTGCCCCAAAGAACCTGTCAAAGTGTCCCTTAACCCAACAGAACATTGTTACATTGTGCCCCTTTTAACATGCCACCGCATTACTTTACCCAATATAACATGCTATAATACTTTACACCATACAACATGCCACATTATCATTTTGCCCCTTAGAACATACCGGAGTGTTTTACAAATGGTGTCATGCACAATTACACACATGGTGTCATATGCATCGGCACACAGGCACCCAGTAGTAGATAGATAGATACAGTGTCATACACACACAATGTCAAACATATAGTGGCATACACAGTCACACATGCACAATCACACACACAATAGCACATACACACAATGTCATGCACATAAAGTATTCAAAACAATTGTTTATTATACATTAGGATTATGAGAAGCATGTTAAATCTCTAAATGGACTCGCTATAGTTTGGTTGAACTGACACTCTTTGCCTGAAAGAACCTAGAAGTAAACTAACATAACGACTAAATTACCTTTTGCCCTTTGAAAGGATGTTCATCCAGGTCAGGGTAGAGGTCAATGCTCTGCCAAAGCCTCTAAATAAATACTTCTCTTCACTTTTCAGCCATCTCTGTGCTGATTACCTCTCTTTACATATTACAAAGGCATCAGAAGAAGCAGATGTCAACTCTTATAAGGTTACGATCATATGAAAAACACATATATCAAAATCTGGAAGCAGAAGCCCATGGAAGCAGTATCACTTCATAACATCAATTCATATATTATTTCTGGTAGAGTCAAAGCATTATTATTATAGTTATATACATGTATACTTTGACAACACTATTATGAGACGTCAGTGGTCCCTTATTTTTTAGAAGGCATCATATTTTTTTTTTCATTGTGTGAACACTGTATTGTATATATATATATAAATTCCCTAGTACTACTCCTGTCCTATAAGGTAAAATATCACTGTTCAGAGATAACAGAATGACTAGATAAGTAGACTTCACATCTAATGAAAATCCTGATGTTTATTCTGTCGAGGCTGATTAATGCCTTAAAAATCCTGAAATGTCCTACAAACGTATATTTTTGTCCCTCTTCTATTTGCATTCAGCACATTTCATTATAATCATCCCATCAGGTTCATGGGAAAAAAAACAATCTATTAAGTTTTTTTTGTTTTTGGGGGGGGGGGGGGGGGGGTTCCATTATGGTGTTGTTACAAAGCTGTTCAAGTTTCAGTATGGAAATGGCCTTAAGCAAGAATTAAGAAGGCCTGTTCAGAAAATCTTTTTCTCTCTTGCCCTCACTTTCTGAAACCAAATGACTTTTTAACCTTAAAAGCCTTGTCAAGCTTGTTTCACCTTTGACCCTGTTTATTACTGCAAAACAACATTATTCAATTTAATAATAAAAAGAAACAATCTTAATGTATGTTGGAAGAAGGCTAAATAACACTTACAAATAGTCTGATTCTAAAGTTCTTATATATTTATTTTGTTAAAAGGTTGATAAAAGAAGATAATTCCATCAATCATGATAAACATTAAATCAATAGGAGAGATCACCCACTTCCACAGTCGTTCATGATAACATGAGTTTATTAAGTTTATACTATTTTCCCCCCTGACTGTGAGCTGGTTCAGTTGATATACTGATGTTTTTGTCGAGTTGTTCTTGGACCTGAACACAGGTGTTAGGTGAGCCACATGCAGGGTAGTTTCAATTGTTTAAATAGTTGATTTGCTGCCCTCCAGGGATTTTGCAGCCTCTGTCCATAGGTTCTATTGTATTACCTCATGAAATTAGCAACAACTGACACTCTCCAACCTGCATGCTATGTGGACTTCCTCATTCATAAGTTGAAAACACACTGTTTTCAACTTATGAAAACACACTGTTTTCAACACACTGTTTTCAATGCTAACACGTTATATAGTGTTCATATATCCACAGCATTGTTTCAGGATTTTTTTGGTTTTTATTTATAAATCTGGCATAGTGTGCATTCATGATCAAATATTCAGTTACCACAAACTCAGGTTAGGGAACCGCAACTCAATTATTATTCAAATACCGTATTTGCTCGATTATAAGACGACCCTGATTATAAGACGACCCCCCAAACTTTGGATATTCCTTTAGGATAAAAACTAAAAGCCTGAATATACAGTAAGACTACCCTATAGGAAAAAAGTGAAACTTGTATATATTCACATGTCAATTGCTTTTTTAATAAAAAATTATATAAAAAAAAAGGATTTGTTTTTATTTCCTTTTATGTGCCAATTCTGCCTCTCTTTCTCTTGCCCCCAGCTTTGTCTCTCTCCCCCTCCCTTTGATTCCCCCCTCTCCTCTGTCTCTTCCCACCCCCTTCCCTCTGTCTCTGCCCCCCTCCCTCCCCCTGTCTCTGTCTCTGCCCCCCTCCCTCCCCTGTCTCTGCCTCTGCCCCCCTCCCTCCCCTGTCTCTGCCTCTGCCCCCCTCCCTCCCCCTGTCTCTGTCCCCCTCCCTCCCCCTGTCTCTTCCCCCCTCCCTCCCCCTGTCTCTCTGCCCCCTCCCTCCCCCTCACCTTGAAGTCGATCCCTGGTGGCTAGTGGGGGCAGCCGGGGGATGTCTGCACGATACGTGCACACATCCTCCATGCTGCCCGACATGGCAGTCTATTATGACGGACAGCTGGTCCGTCATAATAGTCTGCCGTGTCGGGCAGCATGGAGGATGTCTGCACGTATCATGCAGACATCCCCCAGCTGCCCGATTTACCCTGGTGGCTAGTGGGGCAGCAGAGGATGTCTGCGCGATGAGCGCAGACCTCCCCTGCTGCCGCCCGGCACGCTCGCCGGGACTTCTGTGACGAAAGCGTAAGTACCCAGCTTCTTCACAGAAGCCCCGGCGGTCGTGCCGGGTGGAAGCAGGGGAGTCTGCGCTCATCGTGCAGACTTCCCCTGCTGTCAGAGAGGGGGATCCAGGTCCCCTGCAGCTCTGCTGGGGACCTGGATCCATGTCTTATAATCTGACCTCAATTTGAGGTCAGATTATAAGAAGACCTCGATTATAAGAAGAGGGGTAGTTTTCAGAAAAAAAATTCTGAAAAAACCTCGTCTTATAATCGAGCAAATACGGTACTTGGACAAAAATAAAATAATAACAAACATAGCAATCTGGTCCAAAAAAAGAAAAACATTTTTAATACTGTATATAATCCATTCAAAAATTATACATGCATACTTTTTTGAATAATATTTTATGGGGAAAAATCTGTATTAATAAACTCTAAATGAAAGCAAAATTAAATTACCTGGAAAATGACAATCATCATATTCGTAAAAATATATATTTTAAATTAAATAATGTGTTGTACATCTACTGTCTAGTTTTCTGACCTTTCTAAAATTATATTACACATGATAATTAATACAACCATATTTTCCTTTACTTAAATCACACAGATAAGAGATGAAAATATAATAATATGCAGACTAGTACTGGTAGTGTAAAAGAAACTGTTCATGAATGCTTTCTATTTTATAAAATTTCACCTAGTTGAAAAAAAATGATGTAATACTTTTTTTTAATATATGCTGTTATTTTTTTTTTTTAGACTGTCTTAATGTCGTTGTAATTAAGATACATTCCAAAGAATAACTTTTAAGTTTGTCTTAAACATTTTTAGAGCATATTTTAGTATCTAAGGATAAATAGATCTAAATATCTTCAGTAACCATGGTACATTGTCAATAATGCTCCTCTTCAATTCTCCCATGCTGTTTCTATCCCACTGTTACCTCTATAAATACAAATTACTGACCATAGTAAATACAGATTCCCACAGACAAATTTCAGTACCGTTTTCTAGAACAGTAAAAAAAAAAAAAAAGTCAACTATAGACTTAAAATTATGAAATTTAAAATCAGCAGATGCTTCACAGGAAACAATTCAGACTAGTTTGGCATTAGATGCCTACAGCACACTCACACGAATAATCAATTATAGGAAAATGTAGTGCTTGTTTATACTGGGACCTTACTGCATGCCAGTAGACCAGGGTGACTGCACTAGGGAGACATTTTTTTCCAGAAAGCATATATCATTGAGTTTCATGCACATAAGCCATTAGTTATGGGGATCAGTGCCATATTAAGTTTAAGCAGGTTTGGAAGATCCCACTTAGTGAAGTTAATAAGTGTGTGTTTTTGTGCAATTTTATAGCTCTAGGAAGGACACAACATCTAATCCTAGGGTTCACCCGCAATTTTTACATTTTTTGCAAAATAATGATTTCCTTGTAATATAAATACTGGGCATAAAGCCTCTTGGGTGTATTTGGAACACAAATCAAGGAGTTGAAATCCTAGATTAGAACTATGTTAATCCCTTCATTTGCTTTAAGCATAAATAAATCAAACAGATATGATGTATATTATAACATACAAATAATTGCATTTCCCTTCCACTGATTTGGGAATATTCAGCAAAATATGAAAATAAAATGTTTTGTTTTAGTTACACATTATGCATATTATGCATGTAATTGTATTTATTATCAATTAACAGTAATCATATAATATGCATAATATGGAAATACAACAATATATTTTATTTACATATGTTTATATTTATATATATATATATATATATATATATGATATTGATTTTGTAATATGTGATGTGTTAGCAGGATATTTAAATAATGTTAATATATTACTTATATATAATGTGATTTTTTTAGCCGATATATATATATATATATATATATAAAAGGATATATGTAATATAAAAGCATATATCTGTCCTTTTATATTCATTAAATTGTGGTGAGCGGACAACAAAGATATTGGAACTCTGTTAACAAGACCTGTTTATATTGTTTTTGTTACTGATATTTATGTAAATGCATCTCAATTATTACATATTAGGCCTTAGCAATTAGCAGTTAAACAATGTAGTTATACTGAAAAAAAGTAAAACAAGTGGTGCTCTGAGTGATTTAACTTATGCTGCAAAAACTGCCCTAGTGCATAACCTTCATAATACACCAAATATCAGGGACTGTCAAATAATTGAGGGTGCGCAAAATGTTTAAATAAAAAAAATTGACTTATTTTTTCTTTAAAATAGCTTACAGTATCTTTAAAGTGCAAAATAATTTAAAAAAAAAAAACTTGTTTATGTGCACCCTCAATTATTTTTCAAACCATGTATATATAGGCCAAAACAAATGTTTAGCAATGAATGTAGCAAACAATTTTGGAAGAAAGGCTAAAAAAAGAAATAAGTCCTTTCCAACCTGCCGCTGAAATCCGATAATGATTGCTCCACTTTTAAAAGATTTCCAAAATTCCTCTTTATGCCGAAATTAATATATTCCTCAGTAAGAAAAAAAAAATACTAAACTAGATCAAAAAAGTTGCTACCTTTTCACAAATGCCGGCTACATAATCCTAGGATATTATATGCCTGTCAAATATGGAGTCTGACACGATGCTTCGCTCATTTTGGAGATGGCACAACATTTGATGTTTATCATTATTTGTAAGATTTTTTTTATCAAGTCATAATTATTAACATTTATTTTTTATTAGCCAATAATTTTGCCGGCACTGTACGGCTTACTCGTGGGATTGCTTTTAGCACAATGATGTGTTTATTTAGACCTACATATCCAAAAGAAACGGAAAAACTTGGCTTTATAGTAGTATTATATGCTCATTTGTACTCACATTGAAGAGATTAAGGAATGTGAAGGTAAAGTTTCTAATACTAAAAGGTTTGTAACACCGGTGCTGCTGTTCCTCTTTGAAGTCCTTACAAAGGTTCTTTGTGTAACTTTACTGAAGACTGACATTTATCTGTCCAAACCTTGTTTTGTTGTAACATTCAGAACCTTTGCGTCCATATGACTATCGTACAGGAGTTTTCTGGGTAAAATATGCACAATTTATTTTACGAAAGTTGCATAAAGGAGGAAGTTTGCAGTAAGGGTAAAGCTATGTGTAATGGTTTCTGGCAAGTTATGTTTTTATTAATAGAGTCATGTTTGGGGTTTTGGTTTGTAATGTTCATTTTACTCAGCATGTCATAAACCTTCTAATACTCATCTGTTACAAGCATTTTCACTCCTTGTCTGGTGTATTTTTGACTTAAATTGTAGGCTTCATCTCTCTGAGTCAACAAGCACGTAATGAAGATTATGTCGAAAGGGCCTTTTGATTGAGTTTCTGAAAACCTATAAAAACGCTATTAATGCTTCATGCTGAGTGACAAAAGAGACCTATGATCCATATAGTTTCTTCTAATGCTTCGTAATTACATTTTTTCCTTGTTTTTTTTTTAAATAACATGTTGATTCAATGTGTTTCAATGTAATTTAACGAAAGGTCACATTGGTAAAATCCCCTTCTATTAAGTAAAAGGTCACACATAAAAGGGAATGGAAAGATATAATGAATACATCAACACATAAATAATATAAGGATGTCAGGCATATATATCTATTACATAAATTCATATTATATATATTCTGCTTGATCCTTGCACTAGTCATACTTAAAGTAGGATACCTTGCTTTGGCCATGGAGCAGCACTCATGGGTCTTTTACAGTTCAAATCGTTTATTATCAGTTGACAATTCAGTCCCATTATATATATATATATATATATATATATATATATATATATATATATATATATATATATATATATAATGAAAGTTTCCAGGCAGGGACTGAATTGTCCCTGCCTGGAATTATATATATACCAAATGGAATTTTACATATATATATATATATATATATATATATAACAAATAGCTGGTAGTAGGTGGCACTCCTTGGTAAACATATAATGCCTGAGTTCAAACATAAGTAGTATGTCCTGATAAAGATTAAGAGCACTGGTGAGACCTCACTTGGAGTATTGTACGCAGTACTGGAGACCGTATCTCCAGAAGGATATTGATACTTTGGAGAGAGTTCAGAGAAGGGCTACTAAACTGGTTCATGGGTGGAAGGATAAAACTTACCAGGAAAGGTTAAAGCATCTTAACATGTATAGCTTGGAGGAAAGACGTAACAAGGGGGATATGATAGAAACATTTAAATACATAAAGGGAATCAACACAGTAAAGGAAGAGAGTATATTTAAAAGAAGAAAAACTACCACAACTAGAGGACATCGTCTTAAATTAGAGGGGCAACGATTTAAAAGTAATATCAGGAAGTATTACTTTACTGAGAGGGTAGTGGATGTATGGAATAGCCTTCCAGCATAAGTGGTGGAGGTAAACACAGTCAAGGATTTTAAGCATGCGTGGGATAGACACAAGGCTATCCTAGCTATAAGACCGGGAACGGGAGACTAAAAAAAAATTGGGCAGACTAGATGGACCGAATGGTACTTATCTGCCGACACATTCTATAGGTCACCTTTAAATGAATAATTATATAAATATAAAGATAGGTTTATGTACAAGGCTGTTAATCATATCTAAATATTATATACATTTATAGATATATGTATAAAATTGAATGATTGTCGTCTATAAAAGAAATAATTATATCAATATATTCTTATATATGCAAAGGTTCAGAAGATAGTGACCCATATATGATTTATTATATAACACTGTATATGCATAAATTTGGACGATTGTCCAATGATTAATAAAGACATGATTGCCACCAATTCTTAAATAATTTTATAAATGAATTAATTTTTGTGTCTATATGTTTTGAAGATTGTTACATAAAAACAGATAATTGTATGTACGTGTGTGTGTGTATGTGTGTGTTTACAAATATTCATGGGTGTATATGTATAATATATATATATATATATATATATTATATATATATATATTATATATATATATAAATTATATATATATATATAAATTATATATATATATATAAATTATATATATACAAAATATATGTTTTATGTGCATTTATTTAAAGCAATGAAGATGAGTTGGTACAAAAGTGTTGTTGTTGCTCATTCTTACTTAATCCTTGAGCCCCCTCTACTGGTCATCAGCGGACACGTCAAAATCTTGTTTTTCTGTTTCCTTTCTGATTTGCCTATTGAATTCAAATATTGATGTTCTAAGCAAAAACTTGGCTGAGTGTACATATTACTTTAAAATGCATTCTTTTTCAGTAAATGTAGAAAATGTGTAGTGCAATTTTTTTTAGGTAGCCCAAATCTACTTTTTTTTTTTTTTACATTTGTTATCACTAATACAAGTTTTTTTTGTTACAGTGAAGCTATAAATAGGATTTTTATGAAAGAAAGCAGTTGTTTCCCTTCCTAATTATAACAAATGTCCTTATAACACTATGCATGCACAAAATATATGTATTCATAATTTTATTTGATTTAACTAGCAATAAGGCATACCTGCCAACAATAAATTCTTAATTTTATGGACACAAGGGGGCAGGGGCTCCAGTAGTGTATTTGTTTGTGCTGCCTAAGGCACAACTAAATTAGTACCCCTCTTCTCAATAAATTCTATTTATCAATCTTTTTCATTTGAATTCTACCATTTAGCCACCCCACTGGAAAGTGCCACCCAAGGCCCTTGCCTGAGTAGCCTTACTTTAAATACAACGCTGGCCAGAGACAATGCATGACCCCAGGAAATTGAGCTTTGACTCCTATTCATTGCCCCTGGTAAAAAAAAAAATGGTGCTTGCAAAGTGCCCCCAACCCCACCATTGTTAATAGGGCTCTGGCTGACCGCCTGATAATAAAAAGGCCAGGGCCACCCAAAAGGCCCACAGCCCCTCCTGAAAAAAATATGACCAGGGGGTGGCCAAGTGCCCCTTGCCTCACATTTATGTAATGTGCTGGGGGCTTCCCAAAAGGTGCTAGCACCCCTAGGGACTTCCAGTGAGCACCGGATACATTTTACCTAATAGCGCTCTGGCGGAACTTCCGGGTTCGGGCATGCCTCCATGACGTCATATGTGTCATCCGCAGGTATCCCAATCTTTTGTCAGGGACGTGCAGGGTCCATGATCTGAGGCCAGGAAAAACACGTGACGTTTTGGTGCTTTCGTCGTCTGGGACTCAAGCACCATGCATCACGAAGGGGTTAAAAAATAATGTGCCAGAAAAAATAAAAAGCCCAATGAGAGAACACATCACCCCTTAGTTGAGCTCCAGGAGGCATATGATTGGCAATTTAGATGTAGGTGGGTAGGTAGGCCCATAGCCTAATTTTAATTTAATATTTAGTTCAATAGGAGTAGACCAGGGAAACTTAGGTAGTCCCCGTCTTGATTTATTTCGGCAGATTGAGACCACATATTACATACATGGGGGCCATTTATTTTAGGCTGGGCCATGGGCCTTTTTGGGCAGCTTCCAGCCGCATTAAGCAGAGGGGATTCTGTTATCGCCAGTCCCTCATCCCAAGATCCATTAGAGGGTCAGGGGCAGCCCTGGCCCCAGTATTTAACGGGTAGCATTTTTCTTTTATTTCAATTATTTTACCACACCTGCATTCATTTTAGTGCAACTCATCACCTTCAGAGGTGGCAAGTTGCACAAGGTAAACTGGTCCAAATTTTTTCTTGCATTCAATGAAGGTGAATTCAAGATGGGAGTTCCAGTTGAATTTTGTTGATGGGGAGATGGAGGGCAAATTTATTTTGGTCAATAGCTCAAGGTGGTTGAGTTGGGAGGTCGAATCAAAATTTTAATCCAAGTCAAATTTGACCACCCAACTTCCTATTATACAATAACAGTGTATTTCACTCAGAGATAATGGCCGAATAAGAATTGTAAACACAAACCATAAGTATCGATTTAAGTGCAAATATAACAAATAAAGAAAAAAGATGCACTAGTGCTAAATATATTTATAGATATAAATAGTAAATATAAATACTATACAAATATTATAGAAACAATAACAAATGGTAATAATTTAATTCTGTTAAAAATTATATATTGAGACACCTTCTCTAATTGTGTAAGGCTCTCGTGTTAATTCATCAGTTAATGTATCAGTGGTACTACCTGCATCTTTTTGTGCACTAGTGCAATAGTTCTTGTGCAGTGTACATAGTTTCAACACTATATTAGGTGTATTGTGCATGAATAAAGTCATATCTCTCTTTTTTCTCAGAGAATGTTTTGATTAGGGCAATAGAACAAACTAGATATCCATAAGGTTTAAACCTGCGCTAGCGCCTGTTATGCATTGTAAGTATTTAGCTATATTAAGAGGGTGTAATTTCTGGGTTGTATGCTACTGTGCTTCTTTTGAGGTATGTTCAGCAGACGCGCAGTAGTTTAGAAGTAAATTGCTGACAGCCGTGTTTTTCTTGGTATCATTCTTGTGACAGGGTGGTCCTATCGTGTGTGTGAATTTGTACATTTATTGCTCATATACTGTAAAAATAGAGCACATCTGGGCTTTTAAAGGACCATTTTGAAGTGTATGCACAACCGTACTTCCTTTGGGGTTTTTTTTAAGAACAGTTCACAGAAATTTACGTTTTTAAGGTCAAACAAATCAAAAGCATTTTGTGGGTTTTTTTGACCCCAAGAATATCAGCAAGAAGTCTCTCTGATAATCCATAAATATATTTATTTAGATGAGGATCTGCGGGCAATCCAGATCCATGGAACACTTTTTAAATAAATATAACTGTGGTTATTTATTATGTGACGAATGGGAACCGCTCTGCTGCAATGTGAATCTGAATTGATCAGATATGTTCTTGATACTGACACAATGTGATTTTGACACCAGACTTGGTTTTCTAAAAGGCTGACCTGTTAAAACAGAACAACAACAAACAGACTTTAATATAAAGCTAACTTTAATATAAAGCTAAAGTGTAGTCTGAAAAGGCTACACTAGATAATGCTTTTGGTTATTGGATTTGGCCAAGTATTAATTCGTGTTTTTGTATTCAAATCAATTGTTTCAGAATGTACAGCTAGCTAATAATAATTATCAATTACCTTTATATAATCCTCAGTAATTTTAGCATATCAACCTCATTTAAAACATATAGCTACCATTAGCTGTGTAATGTCCAGTACATTTACAGTTATTATTTGTAGTATTTGGCTTGAGATAACTGAGTAAATTATTAATTTTGTGTTTAGTTAGTTTAATTCAAAGATTAGACTTGGTACTTAGTGTAATAAGTCACACCTTTAAGTCACTTAAAAGCAATATCACAAAAACATTATTAAATAGAAAGTCGTTATTTTTTCTACAAACCCTTACGTCTTTATCTTGATCCCAAATAATGGGATTTCTGGTGCTGCCCTGCTTCTGGACAAGTCAAGTTCAATTTAAGCTGCCATTTTTAACAACCTAGTGCACTTTCCCCAAAATTCTGTAATCAGCATCATTACCTATTATGTTTTTGTGATTACCTGGAAAGATAGATTTGTCTGTATGGTCCAGATTATTTTCAACAGAAAGAAGGAAACCCACTGTTGAGCTGAACATAACACAGGATTGTTATGGTTAGTAAAGGAACCAAACCATAGCCTGTCAATCACAATGCCCCATCTGTTCATACAACACAACAGAACCTAGCTGTATGCATTGGTTTATGTGATAACATTATTTTAATGTTGCCAATTTGTACTTTCATCTTCATCATTCTGTATTTTGTAATGGCCAACTGTGTTCTTAAACATCAAAATGAAGATGAAACAAGACATATATCTAAAGTTCATCAATTGTACTGTATATATATATATAATAAAAAGTGCATGTCTAGATAACAGCTTGGTGGTGAAAATAAAAACTAGGATGGTAACTACTTTAATTTCTTTATATAGATCCTACAATATTTGCACAGACCAACACACTATTAACAAAATGCACATTTTCAAAATAATCATTCAATTCATTCATTTGAATGAAGAAAAACATAAATTGAGTGCTCACACGAGTGGAGAACCTGATTTATTATATACATTAATCACTTTCTTGTTATCTCAGTCCAAGCACAAATTTGCCAACTTGTCCAGTAAGAGCTATGCTAGGAGTACCACTGGTGCATGCATGTATCAATCATGAAAACAGACCATGAGATCATGATTAAAAATATCAGGGTTGTTTACCATATCAAGAGTATATATTTGCATCCATTGATATTTACCTAACTGGAAAGAAAATCACATTTACAGTTCTGGAGACTCTTTTTTGGATCTGATGATCCCTGAGGAGGACCATGCAAAAGTGCATTGTATATATAAAATAAAAACATTAACACACAATGCAAACTCACGAGTTACTCTTAAATCTTCAGTTTGTGATACATTGTAGTTCAATTATGTACATAAAGTGTCCCAATCTACAAACAGCATTTGTTACATAAAATAGATACTGTTTTAATCTGAGACAAACTGATTTATGTAAAACCATATTTAAGTGACAGGTTTATTTTAGTCAGTTTGTGTTTATAATGGACATCTACGCACAGACCATGTGAGGAATCCATGTAATCCACTAGAGCTTGCAAAAGGAATTGTAGTGTTCTTAAAATACAATTGTATTGTTTATTTTTAAAAAAAAGTAAATAGAATGTATCTTTTGTTTTCTAGTATACTTGAATTGACTGATGCTTCCAGATTGTGGCTATGAATTTTGGACATTGCCCATTTTCATATTTTTAGAATTTGTTACACTGAAATATTAGAAGACAGATATTTTTTCCATCAGTGGTTTCAATGAGGGATCACAAAATATCAAAATTATCATACAGGAATATCTGTAATGTTACTCAATTACTGTACATATCTTAAACACACTGCAGAAAGTCAGCCCTCTTTTTTGAGTATATAATGCTGTTCATGGCAGTGTTGTGAAGAACACTGTGTACTTTAAAAATAGTTGCATTACTTTTTGCAGAAGCAAAATATAAAGTTTAATTGAAGACTATAAAAGCTGAAAAATAAATGGTTTACTCAATAAATAGCTGGACAACTTAATACATCAAGGAAGAAATCAGCATTAATATAGTTTATAAAACATACAGAAGTTTCCACACTGGTCTTGATATCCATCTCTTATATGAAACTTTCTGCACCAAGTAAACAAAATTAAAAATGCAAGACAATTAAACTGCTTATCACACACAGATAACTTTTTTTTACACATTCATACATATATTAACATACATATACCACAATTTCAGTGGTAGTACCATAATGTGCTTCTGAGTTATAATTGACCAAATATATATAAACCTACATCCCCACCAAGCTGACACCTTAAGTGAAGGCCTAGTGGTAGCACCGGTTCTGTGTGAAACTATTGTGTACTAAGTAGGAATTGGTTTCTATTCTACGAATATTGTGCCATAATGTGATGGTTAAGCTTAACTGCGGTTTGTCAAAGTACAACAAAAATATCTTGTTCCTATTGTATTTTTAAACTTTCTACCAATTTTACAATGTTGAGAAGTGCAGATTTCTGTGTGTGTGTTTTTTGTTACAAATTACAGACCCCTGCAATACTCCACAAGCGCTCTAGAGGGAGCAGAGTAAGCCTTTTTAAACTTTCAAGCACAAAATAGCATTATATACAAAAAACGGTCGGCACTTAAACACCGTTTTAATGTGTTGGGTTGCAATTAAGCCTCTTCTCAATTAACTGACGGACATCAAGCTGCAACCAAACAATGAGGAGCCAACAACCTCAGGAAAGTGCAAGCAGGTAAAAGAAAAATGTTGGTGCGCTAAGATAGTTACAAGCTCAAATAATATAATTATGTAAAATGAAGCCTACAACACAGGTGTGAACATGCACTAAATATAGTGTAACTGTAAATTCAGTGTATACAAAAAAACTATCTGCGCTTCTCACCCTAATAAAGTTGTTAACAAATGTATAAACACAATATAAATGAGAGATTTTTATTTTCTGAATTGGCCAAGGCATAATTCAGCTCACCCGCCACGTCAATGCACACTTTCAGTAGAGTGAGAACCTAACCTCACCTACTATATTTTGGGCGCACTAAGCAGTGTATACTGCTACCAAAACGATTTTGATGTATTGAGGGAGGTGCAATTTAGCCTCCCCCAATGAATCCAAAATATCACTATAACACATAGAGAGTGTAATATATATATTTTGTTAGTAAACCTAAATTTTAAAAATCCAGTTTAACATTGTATACCAAAATGTGGCAGAATTTAACACACACCTTTTATATTCCGAACTAAAATTACCAACAGCAGTTTTCACATTTTCTATTTCTGTATCAACAAAAACACTGGGATAACCACTGATGTATTACTTGTGGAGGGTCCTAAAAGGTAATTTTAGGGAGTTAGGAAGTAAGATTAAGAAATTGACCTCCAAGGTAGTGTTCTCAGAGATACTTCCTGTGTCTAGCGCATGCCAGAGAGACAGCACGGAGATTGGGGAGATTAATGCATGGCTGAATTCCTGGTATAAGAAGGAGGTCTTTGGGTTTCTAGAGCACTGGGATGATTTTGCTTTGGGGTACAATCTTTACAGTCGCAATGGATTGAAAGAGGGGCTCATGTACTAGGGGATTTAATGGCTAGAAGGTTGGAGGAGTGTTTAAACTAGAAATAGGGGGTGGGGGGAGGGACCATTAAGCACTGGGCAAGCAAGTATAGGAAGGGATTGTGACTTAGTTAGTACACGGGTGGGTGCATCTGGGGGCATGGTTAGAATAGATTGTAGGGAGCAACCTATAAAAAAATTAAGTGTATGCATGCAAATGTCAGAAGTTTAGCTGGTAAAATAGGGGAACTAGAGCTGGTAACAGGAATTGAAAATTATGACTTAATTAGTATAACCGAAACATGGTGGGATGACACACATGATTGGTCAATCAATTTGGAGGGCTACATGTTGTTTAGAAAAGATGTCAAACAAAAGAAGTGGAGGGGTCTGTTTGTATATCAAACCAGCATTATTGTCTAATTTGAGCGAAGATAAATATAATTGACAGTACTGAACATGTGGAATCATTGTGGGTGGAGATTAGTGGGTATTTGTTATAAACCACCAAATATTAGTGAACTTGAAGAATCATAGCTACTAATGCACATGGAAAAGGCTTCTAAAATAGGGCGTAGTATCATTATTGGGGATTTTAATTACCCAGAAGTAGATTGGAAAAATAGAACCACTAATTCTGCTAAAAGCAGTAAGTTTCTGAATTTGTTGAATGACAACTTTTTGTCTCAGCTAGTACAGACACCAACCAGAGGTGAAGTGTGCCTGGATCTGCTAATAACTAACATGGAGGAGCTTATCTCTAACATCCAAGTAAGGGAGCATTTAGGGAATAGTGACCATAACATCTTGAGTTGTTTAAGTATCTTTGAGATTAATAAAAAAAAGGCAAACACTGAATTTTAAAAAAGGCCAACTTTAGTAGGTTTACTATATCCCTTGATCTTGTTGACTGGGATGGATTATTTTTGGGAAAACACACAGACGGTAAGTGGAATACCTTCAAACTAACACTACAAAAATATAAATATAAATTTATACCCTTTGGTAACAAATATAAAAGAAGCAAACTAAAACCAATGTGGCTAACCAGTAAGGTAAATCAGGAAATAAATAAAATTAAAGTAGCATTTAAACATTATAGGGCTGAGGGATCATCAGAGGCTTTTGCAAAATATAAAGAAGCCAACAAAGAATGTAAAAATGCTATTAAATTGGCTAAATTACAGAATGAAAAAAAAATTGCTAAGGAGAGCAAGAGGAATCCCCAAAAAATCTTTAAATATATAAATGGCAAAAAATTAAAGGCTAAAAAATGTTGGGTGCTTGTTAGCTGAAATGGGTGAGATAGTCAGTGGAGACAGAGAGAAAGCAGCTATTTTAAATAATTTATTTTCTTCTGTTTCTACCAAGGAAGAACCAATGGACAAGAACCTCCAAGCTATGTTTTCAGAACAGTCACAGCAAGCATGCGATTGGTTGACACAAGAAAAAGTGTTAAAACAATTAAATGGTAATCACAGGTACTTAATGAGCTAAGCCAGGTCCTGGCCAGACCGTTATTTTTGATTTTCATGGATTCTTTTATTTCAGGCATGGTGCCCACAGATTGGCATAAAGCAGATGTGGTACCCATATTTAAAAAGGGATCAAAATCCCAGCCAGGCAATTACAGACCTGTAAGCTTGACATCTGAGGTGGGGAAACTGTTTGAGGGGTTGCTAAGGGAATATATTTAAGATTTCATATTGAACAGGATTAGCATTAGCAGGAGCCAACATGGCTTTGGGAAAGACAGATCTTGTCATACTAACTTAATTACATTCTATGAGGATGTGATATATTAAGACTTTGCTAAGGCACAGGGGCGTTGCTAGGTCTCCAAAAGATCCGGGGCTGGAGCCCATGACAGGTTTTATAGAAGTGGTGTAAATAAGCTCACATGCTTAGGCGGCATACAGACTGATATATTTGGTGCCAATGAGCAATAGGTATATGTGGGTATATATCAGGGCTCAACAAATCCTGGGCACCAGGAAATTATACCTGGCGCCTGGTTATTGTTGTCCCTGCCTGGTGCCCTCACCGCTGGGATCATTTTATTTATTTATTTATCCAGCGGAGCGCGAGGGAGCATTGTGTGCACTGGCTGCACAGTCCTCCTGCTCCATCCCCACAAGCACCGCAGTATAGTGCCTGAGCGCTGAGTTTGCTCAGCAGGTCTAGAAACTACTGCAGGGCACAGACCAGGCTAGAATGAGGTATAGCACTTTTTATATCGTAAACAACAACAAAATTGCTGACTTGTGCGTAAGTGTATGTGACTGAAAGTGTGTGTGTATGTGTGTGTGTGTGCATATATAACTGACTGCATGTGTGACTGACTGTGTGTTTATGTGACTGACTGTGTGTGTGACAGACTGTATGTCTGCCTGTGACCCACTGTATGAGTGTGTGACTGACTGCATGTCTGGCTGTAACTGAATGTATGTGTGTATCTGTCTGTGACTGATTGTATGTGTGTACCTGTCTGTGACTGATTGTATGTGTGTCCGTATGTGACTGACTGTATGTGTGTGTGTGTGTGTGTGTGTCTGTATGTGACTGTGTGTGTGACTGACTGTATGTCTGTCTGTGACTAACTGTATGTGTGTGCCTGTCACCAACTGTATGTGTGTGCCTGTCACCAACTGTATGTGTGTGCCTGTCACCAACTGTATGTGTGTGCCTGTCACCAACTGTATGTGTGTGCTTGTCCGTATGTGTGTGTCTGTCTGTGACTACCTCCACAGCAATAAAACGCACAGTAATGTGCAGTGTGTAAGTGTATCACACACTCATGCTGCACATTACTGTACCACAATACACAATAAGACTCACAGCATACAAAAAACTCGAAGTTACACTTATACACATAAATACACAGCCACAAATACACACACATACAGCCACATATACTCACACTTGCACAGTCACACATACATACACACACCCTTACACACAGACACACAATCCCACTTACACACACACACTTGTATGTGAGCAAATTCCCATGATTTCAAAATAACTGAGCATTGCATACGTTGCATACACCATTTACCAGACTTTGAGAAAAAAGTTGACCAACAGTCTCATAATATGTCATAATATAGGGGATATCACACACACACAGACACCCACCCTTACACACCCACATAGACAACCTTACACTCACACACTCTCTTACACACACACACATCCAGACAACCTTACACACAGACACCCTTATACACACAGATGGCCTTTCCCACACAGATATTATGCCACGCAGACACATGTGTAAACCTGCAACTCTCACACGCACATCATAAATATTTTATTTTTTAATAAAAAGGGGTCAAAACCTGGGAAGAATCGTCTGAGGTATGAAGGTATGCTCCTTCTACCCTGGGGAGAATAGGCTGATGTATGCTCCTTCTACCAACCTCATAAAAGAGAGAAGTGCAGGGAATTGAGATGGGAATTCAACTGAATGGGACATTTTTTCCAACTCTGCTACTTTAGCCTTAATTTTGAAATTCCCATCTCACTTCACTACACTTCTCTCTTTCATGAGTAAAGCCCATAATGTAATGAGCAGCACATTCACTCACAATGTATGGGTTTAATACTATAACCAGGTACATGGGATGTTTACTGCCATGTGTATGGACTTTTATTGCCATCAATATAAAGACTATAAAGATGAATCACTATTATTCATATTGAATGTGATAATCAAGTGTGAAAATAAAAATAATATGAAATGATAACATTGTTTCACACTTGATTATCACATTCAATATGCATAATAGTCATTAGTCACATTTTCTCCTAGTAATCTCACTGGGATTCACACTTACACTCTGCCACTCATAACTCTGCCACTCATAACTCTGCCACTCACGCTTTCACTCTCGCACACTTACACACTGCCACTCACACACACACTCATAACTCTGCTGCGCACGCTTACATTCTCACACACTCTGCCACTCACACACATACACACCCACATTTATAACTCTGCCACTCATGCTTACACTCACACACACACTAATAACTCTGCTGCTCACACTTATACTCTCACACACTCTGCCACTAAAACACATACACACGCACACACATAACTCTGCCACTTATGCTTACACTCACTCACACACTCATAACTCTGCTGCTCACACTTATACTCTCACACACTCTGCCACTCACACACATACACACGCACACTAATAACTCTGCCACTCATGCTTACACTCACACACACACTCATAATTCTCCTGATCACACTTATACTCTCACACACTCTGCCACTCACACACATACAATTGCACACTCATAACTCTGACACTCATGCTTACACTCACTCACACATGCTTACACTCTTCCAAACACTCACACTCTGCCTCACACACTTACACTCTACCACTCACACACGGCCACTTACACACACTTACATTCTGCCACACACATACACACTCATAACTCTGCCACTCACGCTTACACTCACACACTTACGCTCTTCAAAACACTCACTCACACACTTACACTTACTTAGACGCTGCCACTCACACCCACTTATACTCTTCCACTCACATACATACACACACACATTCATAACTTTGCCACTCACTCCCACTTACACTTACACTCACATACATACACATGCACATTCATAACTCTGCCACTCACATACATACACATGCACATTCATAACTCTTCCACTCACATACATACACATGCACATTCATAACTCTTCCACTCACATACATACACATGCACATTCATAACTCTGCCACTCACATACATACATGCACACTCATAACTCTGCCATTCTCACTTATACTCTGCCAGACACTCACGTTCAAAGCTCGAGGGTAAGCGCAAGGGGCGGAGCCGAGCATTAGAGGGCGGAGTTTGGGGCTGCTCAGCACCCAGAGTGCAGCATGTAGGGGGGGAGCTGAGCATGAGGAGGCGGGGGCGAGTGCTAGGGGGCGTGGTCAGAGTCTCCGTTCGGGGCTATGGAGGTGAGATCCGGGGCTTCAGCCCCAGTAGCCCCCCCCTAGCCACGCCTCTGCTAAGGCATTTGATACAGTTCCACATAAAAGGTTACTGTACAAATTGACTGAAATAGGCTTAGGGCCAGAGGTTTGTTTGTGGATTGGCAATTGGTTGAAAGAGAGAATGCAAAGGGTGGTGGTAAATGGGAAGTTCTCAAATTGGACAGATGTAATAAGTGGAGTTCCTTAGGGTTCTGTCCTAGGTCCTTTTTAATTTGTTTATTAATGATCTCTCAGAAGACATAGGGAGCCATGTCTCAGTTTTTGCCGATGACACAAAATGAAGTAGGGTAATACAGTTTGAACTAGATGTATCTGTGCTGCAAGAGGATTTGGACAAATTTGGTAACTGGGCAAATAAATGGCAAATGCAATTCAATGTATACATGTGTAAAATTATGCATTTTGGGTATAATAATAAAAATGTAACACATAGTTTAAATGGTGTTTCCTTGAGGAAATCTACTAATGAAAAATATTTGGGAGTAGTTGTAGACAATAGACTTAGCAGAAATGCACAGTGTCAGCTCGCAGCTGCAAAGGCCAATAAGATATTGGGATGTATTAAAAGGGGTATTGACTCACAGGAGGAAGATATTATTCTGCCTCTTTATAGGCGTATGGTAAGACCTCACCTTGAATATGCGGTTCAATTCTAGATGCCTTTTTAAAAAAACAAAAACATTATGGAACTAGAGAAAGTGCAGAGGAGGGCTACAAAACTAATCAGGGCAATGAAAAGTTTTAGTTATGAAGAAAGGCAGGAAAAGTTAAATCTGTAGACGCTAGAGTAATGGCAGCTTAGAGGGGATATGATAATGTTATATACATATGTACAGGGCCCATGCAAAGGGCTTGCTAAAGACCTGTTCATTAACAGAACAGTACAAAGGACAAGAGGTCACCCGCTCAGACTTGAAGAAAGGAGATTTAGTCTGCGACAGCGGAAGTGATTTTTTACAGCAAGGACAATTAACATATGTGTAACGGACCGTCTACCGGATGAAGTAGACCCTCTGTCCGTTGTGGGAAATCACCTCCTTAGCCCCCACTTACAGCTCAGCATTCACCCAGCAAGTCTTTCCTGGACCCTTGGTCTTTGTACCCAAATAAACAGGACATCTAGCAGTTAGGTACAGCAAGATGAACAACATGACATCACAGACATTAGTATACAATGGGGGGGGGGGGGGGGATGGAACTAAACATAGTTCTCCAACTAACTGGGGCTAGGAAAACGTTAGACATTCAGACTGCAAACCAAATAGGAATTAACATAGAGTGAGTAGACCTAATTACAATACACACAGTAATGTACACAACATAATCAGTTTACCAGTTAATCCAGAACAATGGATGTTGGAGTAAACTATTGGAGTCACTGTCACATTATAAACCTTCAGAGTGGTCTACTCACAGAATTAAACGTTACACATAATCCAATACACTAACAGAATATAACTAACTAACAATTTTAACGTATAGAGTTATGGTACATAAGCCAGGGTCCATAATCTACAGGGAGGTGTTTGGCCCTCAGGCCCCTCCAAGAACCCCAGTCAGGCAGGCTGTCAGAATTCACTTCGTGACAATATGGAATTCAGCACCTGAAGAAATGGTTCTAGCAAATACCTTAGATGCCTTTAAGAACACCTGGATACTTTTTTTTAATGAACCAGAGCATAGAGGGCTATGCATGTTAGTATAGGCATTAATATTTATTTAATGCTTGTTGATCCAAGGAGAAATCTGATTGCCATTTGGAGTCAAGAATGATTACACCCCCCCCCCCGCCCCCCCCCCCCCCCCCACACACACACACAGCGGAAAACATGGGATATGAAAAGGGTTGAACATGATGGATGCAGGTCTTTTTTCAACCTAATCGACTATGTAACTATATAACTTACAATTGGTTTAATTGGTACAGAGATACATTTAGATATGGTTCATAATCAGGGGGTGGGAGAGTAAGGTAATATGTCAATTCACGCCTTTTTATCATTCTATTGGACAAGGGGATCTGGCCAAAACATGGTTTTAGATGATGGATTGACTGGACCAGAAGGTCATGCAACTCCATAATCTAGTATAGCAGCGTATTGGCATTGGACCAGGGTATTGGGAAACAGGGTCTTAATTCTCAACATGTTACATTTTGTTTTGGTAAGTTATCAAGTTTAGAACATAGATAGTTATTACTCTTCTAGAAGGTTTTCAGGTGCCATTAAATTTAATTTGTTGATTTTATAGGTTTGTGCGTCAACCTCTGACTGGTTTTATAGCATGGCACATAGCAGTTTATGGGAGTAAATCTTAGTAGCTGTCATACATTTTTAGCACATGTAATGTTCATTTTTGATAGCATATAGAATAGTTTTTTGTTTGTTTTTTATCAAACATCCTTTACATTCAATCTAACCCCTGAATCCCCAGTATATTTTTGCATTGCTTTATTTGCAGTACAAGAAACTCTGTTAACTTGAGACTCTCTGAGGTTAAAACCAACAAGTGAGTGAACTTTCAAGTGAAACTTAGAAACATATTCCAGATAAATAAAATACCCAGTGTTTATGGTGCCAGTCTCAAAATACATAACAAAGAGGTGTTGTTTCATTGGAAAGGCAATATGTTCTCTGTAAATCCAAGCCAAGGTAGCTAAGTAGCTAGCAATCTCATAACCATTTTCCTTAAATCTCATTAGCTTGTTACATTTTGGATTTGGAATGCAATTCCAAAACATTGTTCAGTATATCTGTCTGTATGTCGTTCTGTCTGCCTGTCTATCTACACACAGCATTTACAATATATTTTTAAACCGATAGAAAGATATACAAAAACATGTGCACTATGCATAACATTTCAGATTTCATCTTATACTTTTACAATGTGATAAACTGAATATAGTTTAATTTTGAATACTTCGATCACTACACAGAGCTTTGGAAAATTGTCTTTGGGACATAATTCTGCAGGTGTTTATCCAATAACTTAATTTATATTGCTTTTTATTTGTTAAAACACAGTGCCGTAAGCTAAATAGTGGAGGAGAAGAAGATGTTAGAGGCTAAAGGAAGGCTTGATCGTACATATTTATTATTGCACTGCCGTAGGGGGAAGGGGGAGGGGAAGGGGGAGAGGGAGGGTAAATAAATTAATAAATAAATAAATACATCAATAAATATATGCATAAATAATTTTATATATATATATATATATATATATATATATATGCACATAATCAGCTTCCATCCACAGTATAACTATGCCGAAACAGTGCTCATGTTAAACTTTACATTTGCACAAATTAAAGACAAAAAAATGTACAATGAAATCACAACGACCAGGGCACATAGAGACCAAAATATATGAAGGGCTTCTCATTGGCCATTAGGTAGATACATTTCAAAAGTTTCTGAAATAAATGTAAAGGAGAAAGAAATCCCTTGACGTTATATCATTATACTCCTGTATACCACATGAAAAGATTTACAAGCAGTATCCTGGTGTATTAATAAATTCAGCTGTTATGCACCAAGTACCATTGAATTTCTAGTCCTGTCAATTGCATTTTACTCACTCACAATTGGTTCTTATTTGAGGATAGGTATTATCCTTCATCTTGCACCAAAGGGTCTAGTTTGGGGGCTAGACTGTCCCTTTAACTATATTCATCAGTTCAAAGCAAAAAATGTCTAGGAGATTTATTTCATCACAGCTAAGGAACTTATCTTGGTTTATAACATGTAGAATGTAAATTTTTACAAAAAGAAAACAATATCTAAATATATCTGAATATACACCATATGGACAAAAGTATTAGGACACCTGAACATTACACCAACACAGACTTTTAAGACATTCTAAATACCTATGTATTTATAATGTCTTAATTAATGTCTATACATTAATATGTAGCTGGTCCTCCTTTTGAAGCTATAACAGCTTCAACTCTTCTGGGAAGTTTTTCCACAAGATATAGTGGAATGTTTCTGTGGGAATTTTTTGCCCATTTATCCAGTAGTGCATTATGAGGTCAGGCATTTATTTTGGACAAGATAGCCTGGCTTGCAATCTACATTTCAGTTCATCCCAAAGGTATGATGGTACTGAGGTCAGAGCTTGGTGTGGGTCTGTCAAGTTCGTCCTTACTCATCTCATCCAACCATGTCTTTCTGGACTTTGCTTTGTGCACTGGAGCACAGTCATGCTGGAATGGAATGGGCCTTCCTCAAACTGTCTCCTCAAAGTTGAACGTGTAGCATTGTCCAAAATGTATTTGTACGATGAAGCATTAAGATTAACTTTCATTAGAAGTAGGAGGCCTAGTCTCATTCCTGAAAAACAACCTCTTACAAGTCAGGCAGGAAACATTCTCCTAGCATCTGCCAAACCCAGACTCACCCATCAGACTGCCAAAAAGTGAAAACTCCACAGAACACATTTCCACTGCTCCAGAGTATTGGCATGCTTTATACCACTTGAGCCGATGCTTGACATTGTACATGGTGATGTGTGGCTTGCATATAGCTGCTCAACCATAGAAACCTTTTGCATGAAGCTCCTGCAGCACAGTTTTTGTACGTATCAAAGTAACATGAATAGCAGGATCCAAGGTTTCCCAGCAGAACATTGTCCAAAGCATCACACTGCCTCTGCCGGTTTGCCACCTGTCAGTGGTCATAATGTTATGGCTGATCAGTGTATATATATGTATATATATATATATATATATATATATATATATATATATATATATATATATATATATCGGTGTATAAATTTATATATAAATTTATATATATATATATATATATATATATATATATATATATATATACAAATCTAATTTTGTCTAGTAAAATAACATCAAATGGATGAGACGTATTGTGTAACATTGTGATTGTTGTAAATGGTTATTGTAGCTGGAAATTATGGATTTTTACATGGCATACCTACATAGGTGTACATAGGAGTCCCGTTATCAGCAATTACTGCTGTGTTCTATGGGCACGTTGGGTTAGCTAATCCAAGATTTTAATTTTAAGGCTTATTAGAAAACCACAAACTGGCTCTAACCAGAAAAGAAAGATAAGTGGGAGGCTCCGGAGAACAACTGAGCAAGAATACAACTACATAAGTGTGTCTAGTTTTAAAAAACAGATGTCTCACAGTTCCTCAACTGGTAGCTTGATCAAATACTACCCTCAAAACACTGTCAAAACACTGTTCCCAAAGTCAATAGTGAAGAGGTGATTCTGGAATGCTTAACTTGTAGGCAGGTTGCAAAGAAAAAGCCATCTCCAGACTGGCCAATAACAAGAACATTTTAAGATGGGCAATTTTGTCTTACAACAGAACAATGGGCAATATGCAAGAACTATTTAGGGAAGAAGCAGTCAGTTGGTATTGTGTTAATAATGGAGTGACCAGTACCCTCACAAGATCTCAACACATTTGAGTTGTTGTGGGAGCATCTTGACTGTATGGTACATACAAAGTGTCCATTAAGCCAATCCAACTTGTGGGAGGAGCTTCAGGAAGCATTTTACATTTCTGCATTGCTGTAATTGCTGCAAATGGAGGATACTTTGACAAAAGCAAAGTTTGAAGGACACAGTTATTTAAATTAAACATAATTATATCTAAACTTGTCAACATCTTGACTACATTTTCTATTCATTTTGCAACTCATTTGATGTATCTTTTCATGGAAAACAAGGACATTTCTAAGTGACCCCAAACTTTTGCACAGCTGTGTAAACAGTGTATATATAAAGATATATACATGTACTGTATATACATTTACATATACAAATCTATACTATTATTCTGTATCTGTAAGACATTCTGCTTCCTTTCTAATTTTTTATAGTACCTTACACCATAAAGTATACCCTTTTTTATTGTATAGCTTTTTCATTTTCTATTTAAAAACCAATAAACCTCAACATAAAATATATATATATAAAAGATAATAACAATACCGGAAACATCAGGTATATTATAATATCGCTCCAACTCCGGTCACAAAAAAAGTGTACTATTTGGTGTTAGTTGTCAATTTGGTGTTAGAATCACATTTCAAGGTCACACTAAACTGATCTTTTCTCCAACTTACAGCCAGCATACTTCATTTGTTTAACTCAGAACTTTGTTTCCCCACTGAATTCATCAAATAAACTCTAATTCCAAAAACTGTGTAATATCAAATGTTACAGCTACAAGGAAATTCTGAGACAATCTGACTACAATCCCAATTCTGATGTTAGAAGGTGTTAAGTATTAGAACCTTGTAATATTTTTGGCTCTGAATAATACTCTCTGGTAACTGAAAACATGCATGGCTGGACAGTGGTTTTCCTTTTTAATTTTTATAAGAACAGTTTTTATGTTTTAAGACTCAATGCCTTTAAATATAAATATCATGTCTGTAATAGCAATTAAGGAACATGCAATATTTATGGTAACTGAAGCGACAGCACTGGAGTGACTATTATAGTTATAGTAAACAAATAATAGATTATAATTATAAGAAAGAGCTGACAAAGGGACAGAGGGGGAAATGCCCTCTAGGTTCCTCTCCAGAGGAAGGCAAGGCAACCATATTCCTTGCCATATTTTGGCCTTCCACACAGACCCCATAGATATGCACTTGTGTGAGGAAAGAGTCCCTTTCTATCTCTACCTTCACCGTGTTGATATCCCCTCTGCATTTCTGGTAAAGAAGGGGTAATAAAAGGCCAGTGGAAAATGTATAAAAAATATTTACACCAAAACCACTGCTCTGTCTGTCTATCTCCTTTTCAATCTCTGTACCTTATCTGTCAGCATCCTGGTTTTGCCTTTAGTGTTACCACCTTCATTTCACAAAAATACCATCCATGCTATGGCCTCCATAGACTTAATACTGGTCTCAAGCCAATTGTTTACTGGCCTGTGGGTAAAATACTGGCTGGATAGCAACCCTACTTGCCCATCTGTGTCATCTCTGATGATAATGGGGGACTGATGAGGTTGCACCATGGGCACTAAAATGTTTTGTTCTCTAGGCCAAAAGTTGCCAGCCCTCCCCTCATTATAATACTTGTTTCCTCCACCAAATTCATTCCAAAAATGGTACTAGCACCACTTTGCATGAATTAAGCAACAATATGCATTTAATGCTGATTTAATACATTATTTTCTCCCTTTCTTTTTCCTGTTTAAAATGTTTCCAGTTTAAAATTATTATCATTCATTATGCAGTTTAAATGTATAAGTACATTAGCCGTAGATGAAAGACAAATTACTGGGATACGCTGAACCATATTCCTTGCCATATTTTGGCCTTCCACACAGACCCCATAGATATGCACTTGTGTGAGGAAAGAGTCCCTTTCTATCTCTACCTTCACCGTGTTGATATCCCCTCTGCATTTCTGGTAAAGAAGGGGTAATAAAAGGCCAGTGGAAAATGTATAAAAATATTTACACCAAAACCACTGCTCTGTCTGTCTATCTCCTTTTCAATCTCTGTACCTTATCTGTCAGCATCCTGGTTTTGCCTTTAGTGTTACCACCTTCATTTCACAAAAATACCATCCATGCTATGGCCTCCATAGACTTAATACTGGTCTCAAGCCAATTGTTTACTGGCCTGTGGGTAAAATACTGGCTGGATAGCAACCCTACTTGCCCATCTGTGTCATCTCTGATGATAATGGGGGACTGATGAGGTTGCACCATGGGCACTAAAATGTCTTGTTCTCTAGGCCAAAAGTTGCCAGCCCTCCCCTCATTATAATACTTGTTTCCTCCACCAAATTCATTCCAAAAATGGTACTAGCACCACTTTGCATGAATTAAGCAACAATATGCATTTAATGCTGATTTAATACATTATTTTCTCCCTTTCTTTTTCCTGTTTAAAATGTTTCCAGTTTAAAATTATTATCATTCATTATGCAGTTTAAATGTATAAGTACATTAGCCGTAGATGAAAGACAAATTACTGGGATACGCTGAAAGTTGACCTGACACCATTGATAGTTTGGTGTCATATAATTTACCTTCATAAATAACTGTATTCTTTTTTATGAGAGGAGAATTAGTAATACTACTAGTCATTAAAGCTATGCCTTGTGTGGCAAATCCTGCATAATTACTCACATTGGTAAGTTTATTATTGAAGCTGCAGCATTTTGGTACCCTTTGGTCCAGAGGACACCATCATTAGTAGATACAAAAAAGCTTTTTTTGTCAATTCAAAAGCCTTTCCTCATCTTGTGATCCTGCCCTTCCTTTTCCCTCCTTTTTCATTTGCTAATGTTTCCAATTATCTTTCCTAGCCCTGTAGAGCTTTATTTTATTAATTTATTGAATAGGTAGATAATTCCACCACTTTAAGGGGAAGAATACTATTTGTCATTGCCAAGCTACTTTTTTTGATCAAGCAACATAATAATGACTGAATACTAATCTACAGTCAAAAAGGGTCGACTCGGGTTGCTCCAATTTTTGGCAACAAAATGGTGCCTCCAAATGGCAGGAGGGAGAAGGATCATATTGGTGTTGCATTGATAGCTGAAATTTGAGCTACTCAGGTAGCTCTGATGTGCCTCCAAATTCAGCTACAATTCAGGGAAATCATAGCCATTTCCACACCAATATCTGCCGAAACTGAATGCAGTAAAAACATGTCCAAAATTCACAGAACCAAAGTGGCAGCCTTAAATGCCCCATTCTATAGACTAGACTTCAAGAAAGCAACAATCTCAGGGATCCTGTCAGTTGAAACACTTCTGGTGTGTTTAAAAGTATTATGCTGACAAGATACTGTGATTGGATAAGTTAAGCAAAACTTCCACACAAATGCAGATTTGTATAAGAAAGAGAAATATTATTTATTTCCATATTCTCTTCATAGCAGTAAAGTCTTATAGAAGGTTCCCAACATTTTAAATTAAGAAATTGGCTATTTTTGTAGACATCTTGTAACTGTTTTCCATGTTCTGTTTAGAAGATATTATCGATTAGTAGGGGAACTCCCCTTATGGGTTGGATTAGTCTGATATGCTAATGTAGTGTTTCCTCTGTAATGGTGTAAGCAAGCAAAAAACGGAGTTGCCCTCCCGAGTAGGTATTATCCTACAGGACGGACTATTGTAGTGCTGTCTGTTCTCGGGAGCTCACACACCCACCCCCCTTTTTTGCTCACCTTAGGTTTCAGGGTATGCCCATGGCCATGGGTCCCTGGCTTGCTTGTACCTAGAGGATCATCAGCCATACCACACTGACGAAGCCATTGTAGGCTGAAACATACATCTGTGGTTTGCTGTGTTCCTCGTGCAGAGGGTACTAGCCATGCATTTTGGGTCTGGACTGCCCTTATGGGTGGGATTAGTCTGATATTCTAATAGAGTGGTTCCTCAGTAATGGTGTAAGCAAGCAAAAAACGGAGTTGCCATCCCGAGTAAATATTGTCCTACAGGACGGACTATTGTGGTGCTATTATAGTGTTCTCGTGAGCTTGTGCATCCACCCCCCTTTTTTGCTCGCTTTAGTAGGGGAAGACTCAAACACTAGAAAGTTACTGCTTTATTAATGGAAGAGGGAATTGACTAGTGGATTGCAAACTTTGGGCTATTGTAGTCAGCTGAAAACATTCTTCAATTCAGGTATATCTGAAATCCTTCATATTGACCCAAACTTCCCAATAAACCCACTAGCAAGAATATCAGGGATCCTGTCTGTTGACGAACGTATCTCTCCCAATATGTTTAGACATTTGAATGAAAAATGATGTATAGGAAATCTGGAAATATGACTATTTCTCTTAGATTGTAAGCTTGTCTGAGCAGGGTATTTTTCCTGTTTTGTAAATTACTTCAGGCATTTGATCCTTGCTGGTGTTTTATAAATAAATTACAATTATGTTCCATGCCACTTATGCTACATTTAAAATGAAGATAATCGTTAGTACTATTGTAATAATCCTTTTAGTCTACTGTGGCTCCACATTACTGCAACACAGTGATCATAAGATATTTATTTGCAAAGAGACCTGTTCATGGGCCAATTTTCTTAAATTTACCTTTGGTAACATTGTTTTATTACTTTCCTCTAATAATATTTTCCCAGAACAATTAGTGGTTCAGTCACAATACAGCTCTATATATATATTCTTTCCACTTTTTTTTTACACAGTAAATTGAATATTTGGCATATAGGTAGCATGACTACATTCTCATATTCTGAATAACAGTTCCGGAAAAATCCAGTAGTACATTTACAATACATAGAGGGTCAAACATAAGAGCAGTTATAACCATTCATAGTCCTTTAAATAGACCTGTTTCATATGTTATCAATTGTTATCTATAAGTATTGTAAGTCCATTGATATTAGTGGCTACACAGAAACCCCAACAGTGAAACTGTTTTTTCCTATTTTTGTATGTTACTAAGAAACACCAGGAAGGGATATGTTGCTGCAAATATGGGAATGACCCTATAATTGGCATGTTACCAATGCAAACATTTTATTTCATTTTGCAAAACCAAAATGTGCCTGCGATACTCTTAGTAGCTATTATGTTAATGATTGTCAAACACAAGGGAGCCACAAGAATGTACATTTATTAAGACTAATGAGAAGAATACTCCATCATAAACTGCAGGGTGTGATAACCATACAAAGGAAGGGCGAAAACAACTGCCATGCATAATAATCTTAAGGAAGGGGATGCTGTTTTTGCAAGTTAGTGATTTCAGGATGCTTGAAAATGTTAAGACATATAGTAGCTTAGATTGATTACTGCTGCACCACTGGCCAGAAAGTTGTAGAGTTGATGCTGTCATGGTCACGTGTCACTTCCTGTTCTATAAGCTCATTTGATTGGCACACCTCATACAGACAAGGCTATTGTTAAAACATTAGTTCTGACTTTAAAGAAAGACAAAGTGAGTAATGACCTAAAACCTCCTAATTCCTATTTTCAGGAATTAGGAAAGCAAAGTGGACTTGCTTTCTACAAGGACTAATAGTGTTAAAAAAAGACCCACCTGGTCATTAACTATAAAGGCAAATCGTTGAAAACTGTGTTGGATTCCAGAACATTACCTGTATGTTGGAAGATGCAGTACCTTATTTTCTGTATTTTGTGTGGCTTGTGATGTAATATAAGAGTGAGGGCTGCTGTATTAACAGAAATAACTCTATTACACTTTATTTGCAGTTTTTAGGAGATAGAATAGAAAGTTGGGAATGACATTTCTAAGACAGACTTTTTTATCTTTACTTTACACAATACAATATTTTTTATATCCTGTAGGTGGAACTGACCCTTTAACTAGTTGTGAAGTATTCTGATAATACTGCATTGACAAAAGTAACTCAATATGCCAAGATTGTGTGGCTGTATGAGAGTCTTTCTGTCGTTCAGTCATTTCTTCTCATTCCGTAGAACCCCTAATGAATTCTAGACATGTGCTTTTGTTTTCCGTTTAATGTATTTTCGGATGCCGACAGCCACTCTGATATGTTGAATCTGACAAATGTTCTCATTTTCAGCTTAAGTTATTGTATGTAATGCTAATAGCATTATATAAGTCGAAATTAAGAAGAATTAACCTAACTTTCGAATTCCACAGATCATAGTCATCAGTCAGTGTTAATTTCGGATTCTTTTTTGATCTGCACACCATTATGCTATGCAGAATAAAAACAAATCCTAAATTAATACTGACTGTCTGACGACTCTGCTCTGATCTGTGGCTTTCATCTTAATTTCGCCTAATTTTCATCTCAATTTCGGGTTAAATTGTATATGTAACTAATATGGGTCTTGTGAAGAACTGTGGATTACAACCTCTTTTGTGACTTCTTTTTGTCCAGCCTCAGAGTGCTCAAGAGCCTTGGATTGAATGTTAAATTAATCCCGTTATGTCCCAACTGTGTTTCCCACTGTATGTAAAAGTAATCTGTTTACTGTTCTATTGCCTAATCTCTGTTACCAGATGCCTGACTTCATATATTCCCTATGTTATACTTAATAAATGTTCTTAGTTTTCTGCTGTACCTGAGACCTGTGTCAGTGTAATTATTGGGACAAAGAGCAGAGGGAACAGTGACTTTTATTTGGGACTTGCTGGCTTTCATTACGGGCTAAAGGAGGTGACTACCCATCCTAGGAAAGGTCTCCTTACAGGTCTATTCACTTAAATTCGACTTTGGAGGTCAAATGGAGCAACATTATAATCCTTTCTCTATTTTACTCATTCTAGAACCAAGGATGGCCTATTCGTTCAGTCTGTGACCATGGTAGACAGAAACCTCTACATCAACTGATTTGATTGTTGAATGCAACTTTTTATTAAAATGCACCCCCAAATCCTTACCTTGTGATAAAATTGTCCTCTAATGTACTGGATGACATAGAAAAAGCTCTTTGTGTAACCATTCCTTCACAACTTAAGTAATGCAAAGTACATGAACATGGCCTTTTGACAGAGTACTTTTTTATTAACCTGGCTCTGAAATAATAATAAAAAAAAAGTTTTCCAGTGTTACTGTGTTTATTGATACAAGATTTTGTACACAACATATACAACACAAGAGGCTGATGGTTCCTTGTATAGTGTGCACACATTATAATGTCAAATAACTTCTGAGTCTTGAGGCATTCAAGGCAAAATATGTAGAGGCTTTCTGTTTAGTTGACATTAAACTAGGCAGGCATATTTATTTTACTTTGTTATGTTTCTATGAAAGGACACTGGGTGCAGCATTTTCTTGTATATGGTTGATTATTTACAGGAAGATTTGAGTTGGACAACCCACTCTGCTGTTAACTGTTCAGTTGACAGCATCTTTCTTGCTCTTAGGTAAAGGACGCCTTGTTTTTGGACATGATTTTTCTGTTTTCTTTAATCGTATTACTTTGTGTGCATGTAGAAATCATTGTGACTTCTTTTATGAAGCAACCCATAAAAGTTCACCAGGTACAGACATATGATGCTTAATTCATCTTTTATGCCAATTTACAGCTAGAAAACATAGAGGACCATTCCAAAGTAACCCTGATTATGCATTATTCATATTGGTAATTTGCCATGTACAATTACTGGTAGCCACGAGGAGTCACATGTCTTGGATGCTTAATATGTTTTCTCTGTTGTTAAGTGAAGTGCTACTGCAATCCAAATCACAAAATGTCTCAAATTCAGAATTTGAATGTATCACATGGTTTATACATTGCTATTAATGATAGTTGGAAAAAAAAACCTGACTGCCTTTAGAGCCAATAATCAATGTTGAAGGCAATACTCTTCAACACAAATTTTCTTCTGAATTAACAATTATGCATTCTTATACAAAGTAAACAATTATATCCATTGGATAATGACTATGAACGCATATCAAAGTCTTTAGTAAAAACATTTGAGTGATTAGACTTATAACAATAACTTTTTTTTGCATTAATCCGAAGAATAAATGCACTATAGCTGACAATGTATCTGGCTAACTATGCAAAAATAAAAATAGATTATGAAAAACCAAGAACTGTGAGAAAAAATAATAATTTTAAAACATGTGAGATATAAGATGTCACCCAGTTTCTAAATATTTAGTGCAAGAATTCCAAAGGCCAGTGTCCTCCTTGAGCACATTCAAATATAGACAAAATACAATGAGTAGCTGCACCCTGTGGAGTGAAAAAAAGAGATCAGTTGAATCACAGGTGCACAGTCAATTGTGACCACCACAAAAATAATTGTATGACAAAAACTCCTGCCGCAATCCTGTTTAATTTCCAAAGGCAAAAACGCCTTACTAGAATAATGATGGTAGCATTGTTGATCCAGTGTATGAAATCTAATATAAAAAGCAAAAAGCTGTCCGACTTCACAAAATAGTATACAAAAAAAAGCCCACTGCATATTCCGATCAGTGAGAACAAGGAGATGAAGATGTCACCCAGCTTGAGCCAGCAAATGTGGGTACTTCCAGAATTCACAGTGGGGTTGGTAGGTGCTCATCACAGGCAAGGATGTGTAGTAATAAAACCAACCATTCCTTAAAGGTAGTAGCACAATAGAAGTCTTAATGCGCACAAAACAGGTAAACTCTTGCAATCTTCAACAGCAAACAGAATATCAGAGAAATTCGCCAGGAGAACCACAGGGATGGCACAGAAGTGGCTGCACACACAGAGGAAATGGATCTTTTTTTAGAATCATTTTAAACAATTCAGCTGGGGGACTACAGTTACCTATGCTAGAACAAATATATACTGAGTGTATGGCAAAAAGGAATGGATTTAATTATAAAGTGCATTATTACAAGAGTCAAATATACTCTGGTCTAACAAGAACAAAACATAGGAGATTGTAATATAATACATTTAATATAGATATTGCATATATTGCATACTACTTATTAATAAGTCATAGTTCAATATATTTTAATATAAGCTATCAACTTATTTAGAATGACACTTAAATCGACTATAGGTGAACACACAACAGAACTACTTTTACCTACTTTTACGGCAATTTCACCAATATGGGGAGACACAACTGAACCACATGCATTCCAAAAGTGCAAGGACAAAAATACAAGCCGCCACATGCATTAATTAAGCTCTTTTTCGCAACAATCCAGATGAAGTCCCTATAACCACTATGACGGCTCATCCCACCAATTTGGCTGATGAGGACATACTTGAACACATTGTGACCAAAGCTGCAGAGTCCCTTATACAAAGGGATGACTGGAAAGAGGTTTTTAGGCTTCTGCTAACAAAAAAAGATCTGACCCATCCAGCCTATCAATGAAGAGACGTGGGAAATGAAGCATGACTCCGCAAGACTGGCATTAATTAACAGTGGGAATTCACATTCAAATCTGTGCCTAAAAAGGACAATGTAACCTCCACCACTTATTGGATCTTCCACCCTTTTTGAAAAATCTGTGCCTACCAAACATACCTACTCATGATTGGAATTCACCATCAAAGTACCCTATAGCTTCCATATGATACAGAATATACAACTTCAGGATAGAATCCGAACACACTCATATGCTCTTAACTCATTGGATATCGCCCATCAACATTAGATTGCTGGGAACTGTATGCTATACACAATTATAAGAAAGATCACAGAGTTTTTAAAGTAGTTCCACATTAGATTTTTTTTTTCTCTGCAAACACATAGTTTGAAATGTGCATTAAGTTGACTACTATCATTTCAGACCCTGTTTGCCTCATTTTAACAAGTCTACTTAACTTGTAGAGATGGGCATGGACCATTTCTTAGCAGATATGACAACTAAGAAGTCATTAACCTTTGTCCCATTTTTTTTTAGCAACTCCGCGCTATTGGTGGTCTTTCCCAACCCATTTATTTTCATACCCCTCTCCTTCATTCTACTCTTAGTAACTGTTTTTAGCTTATTTTAATATTCTCCTTTTCTTTAAGCTGGTTATATCTTCACCTTTACTGCTCCAGCTTATAAAAAGGTAATCTAACTTGGAAAAATACGCTACCTTATTACCTTCTTCTGTCTTGTTTCTTTCCAATTTTTCTCTTCCTTTGCTACCTTGTTAATTTTTGTTATCTTTCAATGTTTACTATTGTTATGCAATACATTACTATATTTATTATTGTTATATAAAATATGAGTTAGTTAAAATAAAAGGTCTAACTGAAGTCAGTGTTAGATAGTTCTATAGTCATATAGACTGGTTAACCTGTAGGTGTCTACTATGAATATTATTTTGTCAGTATCCAAACAACTAATTTTATATGATAGGGACAATTTGGTGATTATTTTATTCTATTGAACTTTAAGCACTGTCCTTAAGCACAAATCTGAAATTAATTCAAATTGTAAATTACTAATGTTTATCTATTTACCTTTCCTGCTCTGCCAAGAAAAGCCAACCACATCTTGTTGCACTACAATTTTTTTCCTTTGATTCAAATTGTACCATAACCTTATCACCAAGATCTCTTTGAGCATAAATTTAGTGAATGAGCTAGTCCACCTCTCAGTGACATCAGGATGATATCCAGGGCCGGACTGGCCTACCGGGATACCGGGAAATATCCCGGCGGGCCGCCGGCCCTGGGGCCGCTTTAAGTATGCGGCCGCTTTAAGACGTTAGACGTGGCCGCTTTGAGAAGTGCGGCCGCGGCTGCTCCAAGACGCTGCGGCAGGAGCACCGCTCTTCGTCACATCCGGTGACTGTTTCCCTCCTCCGTGCAGGCGGGAAGACTGCACGGAGAAGGCGGCCGTCTGGGGACAAGGAGCAGCAGCCATTCGGTAAGTGATGGGGAAGGGGGAGGAGGGTGGTTAGAAACTGGCATAATATTACTGGGCTCTGACTGGCACAATATTCCTGGTATCTGACTGGCATAATATTACTGGGCTCTGACTGGCACTATATTACTGGGCACTGACTGGCACAATATTACTGTGCGCTGACTAGCACAATATTACTGGTATCTGACTGGCAAAAAATTACTGGGCGCTGACTGGCAGAATATTACTGGGCGCTGACTGACACAATATTCCTGGTATCTGACTGGCATAATATTACTGGGCTCTGACTGACACAAAATTCCTGGGCTCTGACTGGCATAATATTCCTGGGCTCTGACTGGCACACTATTACTGGGCTCTGACTGGCACAATATTCCTGTGCTTTGACTGGCACAATATTCCTGGGCTCTGACAGGCACAATATTCCTGGTATCTGACTGGCACAATATTACTGGGCTCTGACTGGCACAATATTCCTGTTATCTGACTGGCACAATATTCCTGGTATCTGACTGGCACAATATTACTGGGCTCTGACTGGCACAATATTCCTGGTATCTGACTGGCATAATATTACTGGGCTCTGACTGGCACAATATTCCTGGTATCTGACTGGCATAATATTACTGGGCTCTGACTGGCACACTATTCCTGGTATCTGACTGGCACAATATTACTGGGCTCTGACTGGCATAATGTTACTGGGCTCTGACTGGCACAATATTACTGGGCTCTGACTGGCATAATGTTACTGGGCTCTGACTGGCACAATATTACTGGTATCTGATTGGCATAATATTACTGGGCTCTGACTGGCACAATATTCCTGGTATCTAACTGGCACAATATTACTGGGCTCTGACTGGCATAATGTTACTGATATCTGACTGGCATAATGTTACTGGGCTCTGACTGGCACAAGATTCCTGGTATCTGACTGGCACAATATTCCTGGTATCTGGCTGGTACAATATTACTGGGCTCTGACTGGCACAATATTCCTGGTATCTGACTGGCATAATATTACTGGGCTCTGACTGGCACAATATTCCTGGTATCTGACTGGCATAATATTACTTGGCTCTGACTGGCATAATATTACCTGGCTCTTACTGGCACACTATTCCTGGTATCTGACTGGCACAATATTACTGGGCTCTGACTGGCATAATGTTACTGGGCTCTGACTGGCACAATATTACTGGGCTCTGACTGGCACAATATTCCTGGTATCTGTTTGGCATAATATTACTGGGCTCTGAATGGCACAATATTACTGGTATCTTAATGACACAATATTACTGGGCTCTGAGTGGCAAAATATTTTTGGGCTCTGACTGGCACAATATTACTGGTATCTGTCTGGCACTATATTACTGGTATCTGACTGGCATAATGTTACTTGGCTCTGACTGGCACAATATTACTGGGCTCTGACTGGCATAATACTCCTGGGCTCTGACTGGCACAAAATTCCTGGGCTCTGACTGGCCCAATATTCCTGGTATCTGACTGGCACAATATTACTGGCCACTGACTGGCACAATATTCCTGGGCTCTGACAGGCACAATATTCCTGGTATCTGACTGGCACAATATTACTGGGCTCTGACTGGCACAATATTCCTGTTATCTGACTGGCACAATATTCCTGGTATCTGACTGGCACAATATTACTGGGCTCTGACTGGCACAATATTCCTGGTATCTGACTGGCATAATATTACTGGGCTCTGACTGGCACAATATTCCTGGTATCTGACTGGCATAATATTACTGGGCTCTGACTGGCACACTATTCCTGGTATCTGACTGGCACAATATTACTGGGCTCTGACTGGCATAATGTTACTGGGCTCTGACTGGCACAATATTACTGGGCTCTGACTGGCATAATGTTACTGGGCTCTGACTGGCACAATATTACTGGTATCTGATTGGCATAATATTACTGGGCTCTGACTGGCACAATATTCCTGGTATCTGACTGGCACAATATTACTGGGCTCTGACTGGCATAATGTTACTGATATCTGACTGGCATAATGTTACTGGGCTCTGACTGGCACAAGATTCCTGGTATCTGACTGGCACAATATTCCTGGTATCTGGCTGGTACAATATTACTGGGCTCTGACTGGCACAATATTCCTGGTATCTGACTGGCATAATATTACTGGGCTCTGACTGGCACAATATTCCTGGTATCTGACTGGCATAATATTACTTGGCTCTGACTGGCATAATATTACCTGGCTCTTACTGGCACACTATTCCTGGTATCTGACTGGCACAATATTACTGGGCTCTGACTGGCATAATGTTACTGGGCTCTGACTGGCACAATATTACTGGGCTCTGACTGGCACAATATTCCTGGTATCTGTTTGGCATAATATTACTGGGCTCTGAATGGCACAATATTACTGGTATCTTAATGACACAATATTACTGGGCTCTGAGTGGCAAAATATTTTTGGGCTCTGACTGGCACAATATTACTGGTATCTGTCTGGCACTATATTACTGGTATCTGACTGGCATAATGTTACTTGGCTCTGACTGGCACAATATTACTGGGCTCTGACTGGCATAATACTCCTGGGCTCTGACTGGCACAAAATTCCTGGGCTCTGACTGGCCCAATATTCCTGGTATCTGACTGGCACAATATTACTGGCCACTGACTGGCACAAAATTCCTGGGCTCTGACTGGCACAAAATTCCTGGGCTCTGACTGGCACAATATTCCTGCTATCTGACTGGCACAATATTCCTGGTATCTGACTGGCACAATATTACTGGGCTCTGACTGGCACAATATTCCTGGTATCTGACTGGCATAATATTACTGGGCTCTGACTGGCACAATATTCCTGGTATCTGACTGGCATAATATTACTGGGCTCTGACTGGCACACTATTCCTGGTATCTGACTGGCACAATATTACTGGGCTCTGACTGGCATAATGTTACTGGGCTCTGACTGGCACAATATTACTGGTATCTGATTGGCATAATATTACTGGGCTCTGACTGGCACAATATTCCTGGTATCTGACTGGCACAATATTACTGGGCTCTGACTGGCATAATGTTACTGATATCTGACTGGCATAATGTTACTGGGCTCTGACTGGCACAAGATTCCTGGTATCTGACTGGCACAATATTCCTGGTATCTGACTGGTACAATATTACTGGGCTCTGACTGGCACAATATTCCTGGTATCTGACTGGCATAATATGACTGGGCTCTGACTGGCACAATATTCCTGGTATCTGACTGGCATAATATTACTTGGCTCTGACTGGCATAATATTACTGGGCTCTTACTGGCACACTATTCCTGGTATCTGACTGGCACAATATTACTGGGCTCTGACTGGCATAATGTTACTGGGCTCTGACTGGCACAATATTACTGGGCTCTGACTGGCACAATATTCCTGGTATCTGTTTGGCATAATATTACTGGGCTCTGAATGGCACAATATTACTGGTATCTTAATGACACAATATTACTGGGCTCTGAGTGGCAAAATATTTTTGGGCTCTGACTGGCACAATATTACTGGTATCTGTCTGGCACTATATTACTGGTATCTGACTGGTATCTGACTGGCATAATGTTACTTGGCTCTGACTGGCACAATATTACTGGGCTCTGACTGGCATAATGTTACTGGGCTCTGACTGGCACAATATTACTGGGCTCTGCCTGGCACAATATTCCTGGTATCTGTTTGGCACAATATTACTGGGCTCTGACTGGCACAATATTACTGGTATCTTAATGATACAATATTACTGGGCTCTGAGTGGCAAAATATTTTTGGGCTCTGACTGGCACAATATTACTGGTATCTGTCTGGCACTATATTACTGGTATCTGACTGGCATAATGTTACTGGGCTCTGACTGGCACAATATTACTAGTATCTGGCTGGCACAATATTACTGGGCTCTGAATTCCACAAGATTCCTGGTATCTGACTGGCACAATATTACTGGGCACTGACTGGCACAATATTACTGGGCTCTGAGTGGCACAATATTCCTGGTATCTATTATTGTACAATTGTCACCTCGTGGGGCTCCTGTGTGTGGCATAGTTAATAGGCCATCTAACTGGCATTACTAAGGAATCTGTTTGGCATTGTATTGGAGGAAATCCAGGGGGGGACACCATGAGTTTCCGCACAGGGTGACACCAACCCTAGTGACGCCCCTGTACATGAGTGAATATCAGAGTGTAAACATGGGACTGGGAGTGAGTGGCAATGCATGAGTGAGTGTATGTGTGTGAGTGGCAATGTATGTGTGTGGCATTGTATGTGTGTGTGTGTGTGAGTGAGCTGCAGAGTGCAGGTGTGTGTGAGAGCGGCAGAGTGTAATAAATGGGTATATCGCAGTGCTTCCCGGCAATAAAAAAAACAGCATGGGACTCGCTCTTGACAGCTCTATTGATTTTGTAGCTCTGTTGTGTATGTGACTGTGTATGTGTGTGAGACACTGTATTTGTTGTTGAGGGTAGGATCAGCCAATGGTGGCAAAATATGCAGGGCACAATATGTCATATCTGGCACCTTTTCTTTCCTGCATGCACCATTGATTGGGTGTCCATCTGCGTGCTAGGGTAATTCCTCCTGGGTGCTAGGGCAAGTCCTGTGAGTGCAATATTAGTGCTGGGTCAAATTCTGGATGCTGGGGCAAGTGCTGTGAGTTCAATCTGGGTGCTGGGGCACACCATGTCAGTGCAATTTGGATGCTGAGATAAGTCTATATTTACACAGCAGCATGTAAGCAAGGTTATAGCTCATGCACTGATATATACCTCTTCACAGGGCAATACAGGTAACCTTGTGTACATACTGGGGGCTATATATTGTCCTGTGCAGGTGTGTATATCAGTCTTATCTATAACTTCAAATGTGCATGTTTTTACCTTTTCTAAACAATAATCTATTGACGCAATGCTATGGGGCTGGTATACAAATATTTCCAGGGCTGGTTTTTGTTCCCAGTCCGGCCCTGATGATATCCATAGAGTGAAAGCAATCTTGAAAAAGATAAGGAGATCTAAACACAAGCAACTTATAAGCCCATGAATTAGGCTTTCTTAACACTTAAGGTCCAAACATATTAGAAACCATGACCCATCTACACATCACCATTCATGAATAGAGTACACAAAAAAACATTTTATATGGTGATGGGCAATGGCAGGGCCGATCCTAGGGTCATGAGCACCTGGGTGCAGGGAATTTTTAGGTGCCCTCCACGAGGCTGTGGCTATATTAGTAACTCCTCCCCTTTGTAAATTTCAATCGCATGCCCACTCAGACACACACACGTGCAAATGAGCCTCTTTCAAACTCCCATCCTGACACTTACTCAGACACACACATGCAAAACCAGCTCTCTCACACTCCCATCCTGCCACTCACTCTCACAACCATGACATCCATCCACACACGCACATCCATCTCTCTCAAACTCCCATCGTGCCAGTTACTCAGACACACACGTTGAAACTAGTCTCTCACATGCACATTTTGCCACTCAGGCACACATGTAAACCTTAATCTTTCACACACAGACATCATATTTACACATACATATTATTATTTTTAATAAAAAGGGGTCAAAAACCTGGGGAGCTATGCACCTTCTACCAACCTCATACGTATTTAAAACATATTTTTCGCTAATGTTATACATTTTCTTGCAATTCTGTTTACAATGTTAATAATTTTTCATCATTTAACAAAATGTGTATTTTTCCATGGCAAACAGAATAACTATTTAGGGTTTTACTCATGAAAGAGAGAAGTGCAGGGAATTGAGATTGGAATTCAACTGAATGGGAGGATTTTTCCAACTCTGCTACTTTGGCCTTATGTTTGAAATTCCCTGCAATTCCATCATGAGTAAAGCCCATAATATAATGAAAAGCAGCATATTAATTTATAATGCCTGCTTTTAATACCGTATTTGCTTGAATATAAGATGGCCCTGATAATACGATGACCCCCCAACCTTTTGATATTCCTTTAGGAAAAAAACGAATAGCTTGAATATAATACTACCCTATAGGAATAAACTTTATTTAATGTGTATATATTCACAATTACTTTTTCATATTTAATAAAAATTATGATGTAAAAAAATGCATTTCTTGTTTTTATTTCTTTTTATGTGCCAATGCTGCCCCTACCCCCCAGACTTGCCACAATGCTGTCTCTCTCCCCCTAAGCTGCCTCTCTCTACCTCCCTCCCCACCAAATGTTGTCTCTCTTTCTCCCCCTCCCTCCAAACACTGTCTCTCTCTTCCCCTCCCTCCCCCCAGCATTGTCTCTCTCTCTCCCCCCTCCCCCCAGCCTTGTCTCTCTCTCACCGCCCCCTCCTCCAGCATTGTCTCTGTCTCCCCCTCCCCCCAGAGTTGTCTCTGTCTCTCTCTCCCCCCTCCCCCAGCGTTATCTCTATCTCCCCCCTCTCCCCCTGAGTTGTCTCTGTCTCCCCCCTTCCCCCTGCATTGTCTATGTCTCCCCTCTCCCTGGTGGCTAGTGGGGTCAGCCAGGGCATGTCTCTCTATGCTGCCCGACACTTCTGTCTATTATGACGGAAGTGTCGGGCAGCATGGAGGATTTCTGCACGTATCATGCAGACATCCCCCGGATAGCCAAAATCTCCCTGGTGGCTAGTGGGGGCAGCCGAAAGATGTCTGCACGATACCCGCAGACATCCTTCGCTGCTGCCTGACACTACCGCTGTGACTTCTGTGACAAAGCCAGAAGGTCACATGACCTCCAAGCTTCCGTCATAGAAGTCCCAACGGATGTGCTGGGCAGCAGCAGAGGATGTCTGCGTTCATTGCGCAGACATCCACCACTGCTTGCAAAAGGTCCTGCAGGGGACCTGGATCCAAGTCTTATAGTCAGACGTCTATTTAAGGTCAGACTATAAGACAACCTCGATTATAAGACAAGATCGTTTTTTCAGAACTTTTTTTCTGAAAAAATTGAGCAAATACGGTACTATAGATAGGTACATGGGATTTTTAATACCCTGTGTATGCAATTTTATTGCCATGAATATAAAGACTATAAATAAAGGCGAATCACTATTATTCATATTGAATGTAACATTCAAATGTGAAAATAAAAATAATATGAGATGATAGCATTTTTATTTTTATTTTCACACTTGATTATCACCTTCAATATGAATATATGAATATTATGAATATGAATATATCAATATGAAATATGAATGATTCATCACATTTCCTCCTAGTAATAACACTGTGTTTCACACTCACTTACACTCTCAAACACACACACAGACACACTCACACACACAATTTCAGGGCTCCTTACTTAAAAAAAATCTGGACCACTCCATATAGGGCAGCTATTTATTGCTAAGCTGGAGGGGTGAGACTGTACTGGACTCCCGGTGATGCGCCCTTCTCAGAGAAATCGGCTCTGCTCAATGGCCACAGCTTTATAACATATTTTTATTACATAACCAGCATGATAAAAACCAACAAAAAATGACCTGTCAGCCATAAGGGAAGTCTGCAGAAAGATCTTTACCCCAATCCACCAGAGCCCCTTTCCTGCTGTGCACAAAGCCACGGTTTACAATACCCATTAAGTGCAATGAACAATAACTTCCCCTCCTGAACTATTCTTGTCAGGAATTAGCAATGCATTTGTGATAAGACTGAAAAATATGTGACCATCCAATGTTACGATGCATGTGACCTCTAATTTGGTATATGTTCTAGCAGTATTTTGTATGTTTTTTGCCGAAAATAAAAAAAGATTTTTAAAAAAGGGTGCACTTGGGACTCCTCAGAAAGATAGAGGGGATAGTACCAAACGGCAGCATTTTTATAACATTACAAACCTGATACATTACAAATTCTTCCCAATAAAATTAAATAAAACATCAGTATTGTTATATGCCTCCAAGTATCACTATTTATGAGGGACAGTCCCTCTCTGAGACTCTCCTGTTTATGCTTTTGACATATATACTTAATTGTAAATTAATTTTCTTGCTATGGAACTAACATTTTTTAATAAATAGTTTGCAAATGGCACTACAAATGCCAACAGCAGGAGGTCACCACAGATGTCAAAATCCAAAGTTTCACAGTGCCAATATATTTAGGAGAGGAACAGGGCAAAGCTCCAGCCTTGTCAGACCATTTTTTAAGACCCACATTTTATAATTTATAACACCCACATGAGAAGCTCATTTGTGTTTTCATAACATAAATCTGGAGCAACTTTAGGCCTGTAAAGTCTCACCTAGACCTGTTAAAATAAGGAATTATCATTAATCACAGCTTGGGGTAAAATGACTTGGGCAATAAACCAATAAGTCACATTTAATAGACAAGAACTACTACAATGTATCAAATTAGTATGGATTGAGCTCTTTATAAAAGTTTTTTTTATAAAAAGAAAGTAAACTGAATGCAAATAAAAACATTACACACAATATGTCTTGTCTATATTATAACCATCATACCGGTATCAAAATACAAACAAACAAATATTAATTTATAAATAGTTTTATTCAACAGAAACCCAAAAACCCAATCATTTAACAACTTTAGGTGTATTAGTTCTCTTTTAATAAAACACATCTGATACAATTGGGATTTTGACCCGCATCAAAGAAAAGGTGAGATGGGTTGGCTGACTTATTTATTCATAGTTCTCATTGTTCTTAAAAGGGTCATTCATTAAAAACACTAATTGCCTGGATAGACATTTTTTCTAACTCTGTTATTAACGCCAGTTCATTTGCAGCTCACTTGCTTGTTCACTTGACATGTTTGCTTAGAACAATGTAGACAGATAAGCCTTCATTGACTTTTTCTAGCAAAAAAGATCATTTGATTTAAACACACATAGTTTGTAAAGATTACAACATTCAACATCAGAACAATCAAAAAATATAAAATTGTTCTCTACTTAGCATAATTTTCTTTTCCTTCTTTTCCTGGTTATTATCCATGGCAGATGCGACCTATGGGTATCTCCATCCTCTGAGTAGGCAGTACTAGGTTAAATATGTAAATAACTCCCTAATCTCACCTTCATCAATCTAGTCCCAAAGCTCCTAAAGGAAATAAAGCAGATGGGATTGTCCTGCTGCCATGTAATAACTAAGAAAAGACAAATACTGTAAGATGGATACAGACGTACTGTGATTCAGATGCAGTGGGCACCCCAATTGCCGGTATAGACAGACCTGACACCACTGATACTGAGGGCCACAGGATAGGCAGGCTTCAATAGTTGGTAGCAGGCACAAACGTCTGAATGGAGGTTGGAAATGTGCTGGTGCCGGTTTTATAGTGGTAGAGGTACAGTCTGAGTCGGTGAACCAGAAATGGTGCGAGGTAATAAGAGCGAGCCAGGGTTAGGAATCCAGGGATCAGGAAGGTCAAAAAATGGTAGCCAGTTCTGGGAGACCAGAGGTCTGTAGAGTTCAAGAAATAGCAGTACACAATGGGTCACACACGAGAGGGATGGTTGAGAAACAAGCCGGGTCAGGAGTCCAGTAGTACAGGTAAACAAGGTTACTAACCAGGAAGCAAAAACGAAGAAGCTGGAGGCAAGCAACATAGAGCAAGCTGGAAAAATCATCAAGCAAGTTTGAATTGCGCGTGCTGTAGTTTTAAAGGGCATTGCTACGCCCCCATGACGTACGCGAAGTGCGCCATGCTGCCCGTTGCCACAGTGATGCTCGGGACAGAAGGGAGAGCGCTTTGTGGCTCGCATGTGCTTGTCCCCAGTGCCGGGTGCGTGCTGAACGGGATGCCCGATGATGAGGGACTCTGGCAGAGCTGGCAACCACGTTGCAAGGTAAGCGGCTTGGGATAGAGGCACGGACGTGACAATTACAGTAAGTAGGAAACAATTTTCGATTTTCTTGGTTAACCATGGCAGCAGCGACCTAAGCAAATCCAGAGGAGGGTGGGAAAAAAAATAGCCAACTGCAAAAATATTAAAGGAGAATAAGATACAGACAAAAACACAGAAAGGGCAAACTGGGTCTTGTTACCCAACAGGATATGTAAACAGTAAAGCTTTATAAAGGTTCTCCCAAAGACCAAGGACCAGCTCAGCAAACATGTCTCCTAGGGAACACCAGTTTCAGCCACCCAAGAGGTTAAAAGAGCCATTTTAGAGCATGCCCAAAGACCCACAGGAACTAAAACTCCACAAGCTTCATAGAAACAAGAGATAGCTGAAGCAACCCATCTGCATAAGGTGATATCAAAGCACCCTCAGTCCTTCTGACCCTAAGGGGGGAAACAGGAATGTGCGACATCAACGAAGCATGTCTAGATGGTGCCTATTGGTGATTATCAGAAGATGATGGATCAAGAAAAAACATGAAAAGTATAATCTCCTGGTTAAGGTGAAAAGAAGAACTGACCTTCAAAAGAAATTCAGGAACGTGGGGAGAACGAGAACTCTTGGGTTTATTCACTAAAAAGTGAGTTGCAGGTGAGTTGAACATGTTATCACACAATTTTAACTTCACATTGTGTAGGGAAAGATTTGTTAAATCCTTAGTGACATGACTTTTTGACTTTCCCTTTGGTCACAAGGTCTGTTTTGACATTTCTGGGGTGTTTGTGTTTAGCTGTATTTTTCGCCATACGAAGCGCTTTCATTAGATACCATTATGTTCATCATATCTTATAATTTACTACAAAAAAATCATAAAATATGTTGGAAAAAAACTTTTTCTAACTCTGACCTAAAAAAATAATTTACACAAATACAATCATTAAAAAAGACTCCATCTAAATAGTTTCAAAATTTTGTCTGAGTTTAGAAATGCTTGTTTACATGTTTTTCTGCAGTGGTCTTGGAAACAGTGGTCTTGGAATTTTTTAATTAAGCACCCAGGAACACCATACATGAACCAGCTTGCTTTTGGCTAGATTTACATTCCATCCAGCTGACTTTGTGTGCAGAGAAGGTCCCTGGGGAAAATGCCACGATGAGGATATCATTCAGAGAGGTGAAAATGGAAATACCTTCCTTCCACACTCCTGCTATGCAGACAATCAGAATCTTGGAAAAGGTCCGTGGGTCTGTACTGAGACCAAAGGGAAGGACTGAACAGTAAATGTTTTGTCCACATAAAGCAGAGATACTGTTGATGTAGCGCTGCAATGGGGATGTGGAAGTGCTAACCATACAGTAAATTGGTGAAACATTTGGATATATGATTTCCATGACTGAAAACAGACTGAAAAAGAAGCTCAAATACCTCCCAGACATAACAAAATAGCTCCTTTGAGTTAAAAACATGCAATCTAACCACAAGGAACTACCGCGCACAATTGTCCATCCTCCATAAGTTCCCAATAGGCAAAAATTCCAGGAACCCATAAGTGAAGAATACCCTGGCCTCGGTAAATAAAAAAAAAGGTTGTCACAAAAAACCTGAGTTCTCCAAATAAAAGTCAGGAAAACACATTTGCAAAGACACAGGTATGGCTTATTAACCCCTTTGCGACCTTATGACGAGTTAACTCGTCATAAGAGCAGCAGCATTAGCGACCTTATGATGAGTTAACTCGTCATGCAGTCTAGACGGAGCGCACCATCAGCCAGTCTGCAACAGGTCCAGGACTAAGCCTCGCACCCGAGGCAAAGCTCCTGGACCCGATCGGTGTATTTCCAGGCGAGTGATCACCGTGATAACATGCAAATTAGATGCAAAGTCAATGTGTTCACTCTCTGTGCTTCACGTTCTTATAGTGAAGCACAGAGAGTGTCCTGTAAATAAAAGTAAGTAAATAAAGAACATTGCCAGAAGGGGGGGGGGGGGAATAACCCTTTCATTGCTGATCACAGTTTGTAACTGTGATCAGTTTCCTTCCACTTTATGGCCCTCATTTAGTTTTTTTTTTTACCAATTTTTTTTATTTTTGCAATTTATAAAAAAAAAATGTAATAATTAAAGGTCATTTTAATATATTTATTTAATAAAATGTAACCCCTGCATGCCCGTTGCATGATTTTTATGGATCTGACATCGCACTCTTCAGAGTTTTTTTCTGTCTTTTTTTATTTAGGGGGGTTTGGGACCAATATTTTTCTTTTTTTTCAGTTAGTTAATTAGGGGGGATACGTGGGTTAGTGTTGCACTAGTTGTGTAGCTTATTATTGGGAAAATAATGGGGGAAAACTTTTTTTTTCCCAAAATGTCCTCTTTTATATGTATTTTTTAATACTAAAATGTAAATAATTTTTATGTATAGGGTATCAAAAGAAAGATCTAACTGTCCTTTAAAAAACAACATATAACTTGTATGGGTGCGTTAAATGAGAGAGAGGAAAACTATGTTTCAAAAACCACATATTAAAAACTGAAAAACGCTCTGGTCCTTGGCCTAGGAAAATCCCTGGTCCTTAAAGGGTTAAAGGTGTGCCTCTTCGCCTATAACAGCCAAACACGTGGATATGAAGGAATGTGGATCCACAGGTAGACACGTTCTGCAGAGCTATACTGGACTTTAGGAAGTGAAAGACTTAACTTTTACAGGGAAGCTGAAATAAAAAATATGCCTGAAAAAACCATTACCTGTATTCATTTATGACAGAAAAAGACTGAGGCAGGTGAGGTTACGGCCACTATTTACATCTGGCTATTTTTACATTTAGTTTAACTTGTCCTGCCTACTTAGAGGATGGAGTTGCACATTTGTTGCTGCTGCCATGGCTAACCAGGAAAATTGTTTACAAACAATAAAAAAACAATTGTGCACAAAAATGTAATTGGTTAAGGACCAGAAATACAAAAATACAACCAACACAAAAAAGTATTAATGTATGTAATCAACATTTAAAAAAATACTGAAAGATATGAGCATAAATGGTGAATGTATAATACAAAAAACACAAGACAAAGAGGGAGAAAATAGTGCTGTTGCCAACAATATATCAGAGACCATAATAAATTAAATTTACTTTTTATTGAGTAACACTATTCCCTGTAGTAAAACTTGCAGATCTAACATCCTTCAGGTTTTGAATTAAGTGTGAAGTTCCTTTTGCTCGCAGTGATGATCACTGGACTTGTACTATAATCGCCGATGTAACGGCATGGTTTCATATATATATCCCCATTTCAGTTCATACAACATGCTTCACCACATAAGCTTTTTCAAGATTTAATTTAGCATAAGCTGAATGTGTTGTGGCACATGGAGTATAAGTGAATTAGGGAATTTCCTACTGTACCTTTAAACAAAATGCATCATGACTGACATGTTACCACTTTCAGTGTGAGTACTACTTTTTCTTTAATACAGTAAAAAAAAATGGACAATACTTGATGTTACCTAAAATGTAACTGTAGAAGTACCCTTAATTTGTTTCCTTGGTTCTGTGTAAATTCCTTTTGTCCTGTCATAGTGCATTTTAATTCCTGCATGGATTTCCATATCTGGATAAAAATTGTATATGATGTTAGATGATGTGGAGCCAAGATACACTTTGTGATTTGTCATAATATCCCATAAAATGTGAGTGTATTGTCGAAGTAGAGGTCATGTTCAGGCTGAACATAAATCAAAGAATTTACAAATTGGAACGGTTAGAAGTATGTATACTTTTCTCCTGGCAACAACTTATATACTGATGTCATTCACTTCTATGTGTGGTGCACTGCCCAATTAAGTCTGGAACAAAATTATTCAAAGCCAGATTTTTGGTGCCAATTTTTATTTGGCTTTGCATTTTGAAGTGCTGAAATTTAATGAACATTAATACAATCTAAAATAAATGTATATATGTTCTGCTTATAATGATGTGTGGGTGGATGTAAAATTACTAATGTTTATGAGTTTAATAAAGTGTCTGTTGCTTATCCTTAAAATGTAAAATGACACTTTAAAGCACTGCATGTTTAAAAATAGAGACTTATTATATAATGTGGAAATATATTTTATATATTTTAAAGCACCACCGTAGTACAATAGAAAGAATAAAAGCTATTATTACAATAAATTGGATGGTCTGATTTTTGTTTAATGATTAAATAGACTTTCCCTCCCTAACGGACAGACTGTTGCCCTGCAAAATGCTAGTGCAGTGCTCATGCAGGGTATCTGTGCCTCTCAGTCAATCAGGTGATCCGGACTGAGAAGAATTTGGCGAGCCTCTCATACCCTCTTGCTCGTTTGAGTAAAACTTCACTTAAATGGATTGGTCACCATAAAAATAAAACAAGTTTGTTTTGAACAGTATAAACAGGTTTCCCACAATAATGACAAGGCTTATTGGGCTCAAAGTTGTCTATGGCATTTGCTCATTCCCTGTCTTGCAGCCTAACGTATTCCTGTAAGGTTGCCCAAGGAATTGACTGGGAGCCTGAGGTAGACGTACGCTATGCTGCTTCTTCTAAAAGAGGGAAGCCGAGCAATTGGTCAGAGCTCATTTACTCGGCAATACTCTCCCATCACAGCTCTTTACCTATAGATGGGCAGATGTAGGAGGAAATAAATAAAACAGTACTCCTCCCCTGGTGATAGGTGTCAAAAAAGTCTGCACGCACGGATATCTTGCAATCATTGCTATCACAAGTCAGGCAGAAGGTGTTTTTATGCCTTCATTATGTAGATAATATTCTGGTAGTATATCCAGATTCTGCAATACTAATCCAACAAAAGGATTATATCATAGCCCTTTTTCAGAATCTAGGGTTTATAGTAAATTTGCAAAAGTGCTTTTGACAGCCACTTGCAATATTCCCTTCCTGGGTTTAGTTTTGGACACCAAGGTGTTGTCTTTGTGAATTCCCCAATAAAAATAGCAAAACATGTTCCAGCCAATAGAAAATACATTTTAGAGGCAGTTGGATTTATTTTCATCACAAACATCAGCTCAGACACCCACATTTCTGTTGCGAATGTGAACAAAAGGGGAAAATAGATTGATGCATCAACCCTTCCAATGGATGGATCTACTTGCTCACTACACTTTTCTTCATCCATCTACATGGATGAAGATTGTGACAAAGATCTGGTTTGACAAAGTTTGAGAGCTAGTCCTGGTATATCCAGTTGGGAGTCCAGACCATGATGCCCTCTGATTAAACCCCTAATCAAAGTCGCTAAAATTCCTTTGGGATAGAGAGTGACTTTCTTCTCAGTCTTCCTCTATTTATGTGGATAGCAACTATTATAGGCTGCTATCGCATCCTCATTTTAATCAGATTAAGCTTTTGAGTTGTATAATTCTAGGACATCACACTAGAGTAAGATATAAAAAACTGATTAAAGAGTTTAAAGCTTGAAAAAATATTCTTTACCTCTACTTCCTTTGAGGTTGATTCTATTCCTTTAGCATTGGGATTTCTCATGTTATAATATCAGTCTGGTTTAGCAGCTCACACTATTATTTTACTATTACCTTAGACTACTGAAGGAAGTAGCTCTGTTCTGACCTATCACCCCACGGTATTCTTCAGCTTCGGACATCAATCCCTTATTGGACTTCTTGAACTATCTTGATAACAGTGGTCTTGAATTAAGATGGCCAGCTATTAAACTAACAACCTTGTTAAGCGTTGGAAGTCAGAGATCCTTAATTAACAAACATTATGGTTTTGGATTCATGACCTTCTAGGACTCATGGAGGTTCTATAGCATTCTTAAGGACAAGCAAAAACATCATATTTTGATCCTACTCTAGTAGAACTCTGATCCATGAGCCTATGGGCCTATGATTAGGGCTTGTTGCAGTCGTATCTCACTTTATCGGCTTCGGTCAGGCAGGGTATTTCCCAGTTATGTATTACATCTAGGAAACCTTATCGACCTATTCGATATATAGAGTTAGTCTGTTAAATTGATATCACTACTTACGGTCACAAAGCTATAAAAGCAACACTGGAAACAAGAAAAGATGTCTCTTTCATGGGAGAAAGTACATAATCAAGTAACCTTCCAGTTTTAAATGGTAAACAATATACAGTGGAGGGAAAGCAACAAAGACCATGAGAATAATATGTGGGACACATGGTTTCAGGTATCGGAGAAAAGAATAGACAAACTGAGTGTGCAATGGGGAAAGAATAGCTAGGATAAAGAAAATAATAGAGATATTATGATGTCCATCCTCCCTGGGCATAAAATGTTGCATTATTGTTTATTTGTGTTTCTGGTGTTATAAATATTATTATAAAAACTTTTAATTTTTTATTTTCAATAAAAATTGTGCTGTAATACACTGAAGGACACACAGTCAAGGCAGGCCAATAGTGAAAAATGACAGATTTAAGAGGTGAAAGGTGTCTGACAGAAATTGTGCACATGGACTAAAGTAACCCACAATCAAGAACAACTTTAGGACCTAATAAATATTCCGTTGGACCTTGATAAGTTAGATTTGGGTAGCTCAGGAAGAGAAAAATCAAACAACAAAAAAACACTGGGAAACCTTTGCATGTTGCATATGTGTATTGAGAAAACCACATACAAACATGCAATACTTAGATTTGAGGAAATAAAGGTTATGGTATATTCACTCAATGTTAAAAAAAAAACATGACTACAAAATTACATAGTTAACCCCTTAGTGACAAGACATTTTGACCTTGACTTTCCCTTGGTGACATGGGCTATTTTTACATTTCTGGGGTGTTAGCTGTAATTTTCTTCTCTCTCACATACTATACCCACACAAATTATATGTTATTTTTATTGTCATAAGAAGGGCTTTCATTAGATACTATTATGTTCATCATATCTTATAATTTACTACAAAAAAACATCATAACATATGATGAAAAAATAAAAAATAAAACACTTTTTCTAACTTTGACCTAAAATATAATGTACACAAATACAATCATTGAAAAAGACCTGATCTAAATAGTTTCTAAATGTTGTCCCAAGTTCAGAAATATGCATGTTTTCCATATTTTTCTGCATTTTTTTTTCCTATGTTGACCTTTTGACCCCAACCCAAACCCTAAATTTAACCCCAACTCTAACCCTTATGCTATCCCTTAATATATTTTAATTTAATTTGAACCCTATCCCGTACGCTAAAAATTATTTCATTTAGTTATTTAATTTTAACAGCTAATCTAACCCTAATCCTAGTTTTAAGCTAATTGAATCTTTTTTTTTTTACATTTAAATATTGATGACTGCCTCTAGGGGCAGTCAAGCAACATATTCAGAGCAGCGGAAGTGAATTTTTTTTCCCTTCCGAAGCTCTGCCCACAAGAGGGCATGGCCATATTGCCGGAGCCTGCTGTTCCGTCAATATGGCACCCACGAAAATACCTGTAGTCCATCAAATTCAACCTTTGCAGCCACCTGAAGAAGGCAAACAAAAATACAATGAAACATTTCTAATTCCCTCTCAAAGAGAAAAAGAAAACACATCTGCAAGAGTAGATAATATATATATATATATATAATCTTTTGGATTTTGTATATATATATATATATATATATATATATATATATATATATATAGTCCCTGTATATATGTACAGTGCCTAATCTAAGCACTCATACTTTATAGAAAAAAGTGCAAACAAACCAAAAATACTTTACTCCAAAAATATAGTGTCAGTAAGTAATGCAGATCAACATTTCAGCTCCTGCTTTAACTTTTATCAAGATGCGTCAGCATGCACAAACACAGTTTAGATATATAAATGCAAAATATACACCAAATGGAGCTGTGAGGGTGGAACTTGAGAAGAAAATGAATCAGAAGTTGAGTTAAGGGCAGATACTACATAACGGATGTTACCATGGTAACCAATAATCACTGTAAACTAAAGATGATATTTCACTATAATGTAAACAGTGCCTGTAAGCAAAGGCGGAAAGGAAAATGGCAACCATATATGCAAATGCCTTTATGTGTATTTATGCCTATGACTAAGTGCCGAATCAATGGATGAAATGCAAAAGGCGAATTGGGCATTTTGATGCTACCTACCTGTATTTGCAATTTCAACTTATGATTTTATGTATTGTTTGATGCTGAAAAAAATTCAATTTCTATTTTCTTCACCACTTGCCGTTGTATGCCTATTTCTCCGTGACAGCTGACTTTGTTTGGATTTTGTATACTGCTGTGCACTTATGAAGTTCTGGAGAACAGCAGAGAAGCCGTAAGAAACATTTTCTTTCTCCGTTGTAGCATTATTCACAGGATATATTTTTTAAAAAAGGCATCTTATTTTTAAAACACAAGGAAAACTTTCCAGCTTGTTTTTGCTAAATAGATAGAACCCTTATAATTTTGGGTGGCCTGCTACTCACAGAGGTGGTGGAAATTCTAAATTCGATACCTAGTAAACTTTTTCTTTATACTACATTTTTTATTTTCATAAAATTCCATGTTTTTCAAATATTTGTTGCAGAAAGGATATTGGGCAACACATTTTATCCCAAACCCACAGATCGTAACACTTTGTTAATCGCTTCCAGCTTTTATCCTCCCACATTGATCGATTCCAGTTGTCTGCAGTAACATATACATATACAAATACACATGTATTAGGGACTTTGTAATTAATTAATTTATCCACTTGGACACTGTTTATACATTTTAGTGCGTGAAACCCCTACATCCCTACCGGATTACTAATTCATGCAAATTAAATTTGTGATTGGAATTCAGAATTCATATTACTTCGTGTCCATTACAACACTTTCTGGGTCATCCCAGGTATTTAGTTCTGAAGTTTGTGAATGAATACAAGTCAATAAACCATGAATACTATTCATTTTTTGATCCTGTGTCCAGTACTAGAATGCAATAAAGCATTGACAAACAATATGTTGTGCCTACATCTATGTGTCAGCACCAGAGATAAAAAGTACCATTAAAAACAATACAGGTAATTAATCGCGGATTGTGAAATGCTTCCTTTTCTTACTGTGCGATGGCACCGCGCATGCTAGTTTACTGTCCCTGCCAGGGAAACATGTATCCAAAAGAAGATACATGTAATATTATACTTTCGACTGATGTCGTTACAGTAGTTAAAGGAGAACTGTAGCAAAAAATGAAGTTGTGTGTAATTAAAGATTGCATCACATGTAGACATTTTAAAAAGAAATGCTTTAATGAAAGAATAGAAAAAAAGTACCTTATTGAGCATACTTTACACCATATAACTCTAACAGGAAGCAGACATATAAGGATTGCTAAATGTATACACTAAATACACTCAAGAATACATCTTGAATCAGAATATAATTAGTACAAGTCAACATGGTTTTGTGAAAGACCGGTCTTGTCAAACAAACTTAATAATATAAGAAGAAGTAGTAAAAATATAGATCTAAGTGTGGCAGCTGATGTGATCTATTTAGACTTTGCTAAAGCATTTGATACAGTTTCACACAAGAGGTTAGTCTAAAAATTGAGAGAAATAGGCTTTGGATTAAAATTGGCTAAAAGATAGAATGCAGAAAGTTGTTGTAAACAGAAAATTCTCAAACTGGACCAGAGTACCTCTGGGGTCTGTTTTAGGCCTTCTTTTTAATTTGTTTATTAATGCTCTCCCAAGTTGTGCTGATAGCCATGTCTCAGTGTTTGCTGATGACACAAATTAGGTAAGGTAATACAGACTAACCTTGATGTTTGTTCTTTACAGGAAGATTTGGAGTGAGGTTCACTATAGACAAATGTAAAGTTATGCATTATGAAATAATAAAACTTTAAATGGTATCTCCATCGGAAAAGCTTCTAATGGAAAGGTTCATTTTATGTTTAAGATATGACATAATAGTTCAAAGTATATTCAGCATGATATATAGCTTAGTTATGTAACATGAGACGGTATATTCATGCAATATCTAAATTTGTGGTAAACAAACTCAGTTAAAGGAACCGTCTGGTGCCCAAAATGCATCCAAATGTTAATGCACATTAATGTGCTTTTAAAGTACTTTAAAATGCATGTTTTACATGTTGCATTGCTTAAAATACTTACAGATAGATGAAATTGTGAAATTACAGCAGTTTGCAAGGAACCAGGACTGCCCACACTAGCTGAGTAATAGTCAATTCCTAACCTTTTATGTATTTATTTTGTTGTTGAAGGAACCAATGAGAATAATTTCATTCAAATGAATGGAATTTCCGTTCTCTCTAGTGATGTCATCAGACAACGTGTTGCTCCAGCATCTTAATGACCTCCAAGAAATGCGGCAGGACATGAGGCATTTAGAGGGCAAGGTCTTCAACGTGGAGGAGGAATTACCACAGACGTGTGACACTGTTGATGCGCTAAACATGCATATTCAAACGCAAGAATACCAAATATATATGCTGCAGCAGCAGATGGTGGACCTGGACCATAGAAGCAATAGAAATAATATCAGATTCCGGGGTTCCCGGAAGAGGTCCCTGACACGGTATTGCGCAAAATGATTGGGGCTTTATTCAACACCATCCTGCAGAAACCAGCTGACAATGCCACAGAAGTGGATAAAGTCTATCATCTGAGAAGGGGTAAAGTACTACAAGGCTCCCCCCCAGGGATATCATGTGCACCCTACACTATCCTGCGGATAGGGATGATATACTGCAAGCATACCGAGCAATGGCACCCAAATACATACTTGAGAAGGAGATTGGTCTTTTCACAGATTTGTCACCCACTACTCTTAGAGCAAGAAGATCTCTGAAGCCTGTGACCTTAGCTCTGCAGGAGGCCTCCATCCCATACACCTGGGGCTCCCAATTTGCCTTAACAGTCAGGAGAAACAGAGTACCTTACACCCTTCGACACCCGAAAGATCTGCCCTCATTTTCGAGTGGACTTTTCTTACTAAACATCTCAGAACCTGCATTATCCAAGCCCGTTGCCTTCCTAGGCCCTCTTTAGGCCCCGACTGAGGATGACCCACAAGCAGCATGATTTCTACCTCACATCGATGAAGCCTGCAGAAGTACCTGCTACCATTGATGCCTAAATGCATTATGTTTTGTCTGTTAACTCAGGACTTGTATTGTTGTTTCTAACTTTTTGCCTTACCTGGTTTGGCTCACTGTGTTTGCCTCAAGATTCTGGGCGCTGTTCTTACTGACCTGAGAAGCCTATATATTACATTTTTTTCTAACAATGTTTTTGCCTACCTACTGTGTTTCTAGCAAGTTACCCCGATGCCACGTTTGATTGCATAACTAAGGCCACCGTGCCGCTAGTCTCCTTACCCCCCATCAAGGAGCTCCAGTCTGCCCGTTGCCAGAGGCAGAACTGGGGTCGGGTCACTTTTTATGACCAGGATACCTCGACCCGTTCTTTTAGCAGCGCTACACGCCGCCGGTGGTCTGTCCCACCAGGGGTTTATCCCCACATTTCTTTCTTTCTTTCTTATTTTTCTTTATTTCCGACTTTTTCTTTCTATCTTCTCTTTCTCTTACGTATTCTATTAATCCTCTCCTCTCTCCCCCTCTGTTTTCACCTTCCTTTCACCATATATTCTACATGACTTCCTCTCCTTTTTCTTGCAATATTTTTCTCACTTCTTCCCTTGAAATATTAAGCAGATTGATGCATATTGTTATGATACTTGATTACTAGTTCTCTTATGACCTGCATGTCATAATTGCTTTTTATGTTTTTCATGAAAAACAAAGACAATGTGTTGCACTGTTAAGCAATACTACTATGTACAAGAGTGAAAAAAAACAGTGATATCAGTGCTTAAGTGTCAAACCAAGCAGCACTAAACGCAGTGTGTCCCTAAATAACACACAGAGAATACATAGCTAAAGCAACAATACATAAAGTGCGCTAATTGGTGTGCTGAAGTAATAAAAAAAAATATAAGACACCTTTTAGGTGAATGTAAAGTGGTCAGAGTGAAGTTAAAAAGGGGAGTTTAGCAGCACTCCCCCGGTAATATGCACTCACAGACTCCCAGAATATGCAGGCGTGTAGATAAGTCTCCTATGTTCTGTACTCCTCCTCCTACCAGGACTCAGGCATAGAAGGGAAAATATCCACAGACAGGAGTTATTACAAAGTAAAAATGCAGTTTTAATAAAGAACAGTAGCTGCTTACATGAAGGATCTTTATGATGCTTGACTCAGTTGGCGCCTCACAGTCCTGCAAATCAAGAAGTCCTTGTAGTAATAAAATTAATAAAATCCAGCAGTATTTAGATGATAAAATGGGCTAGGTTAAAGAAAACAGATCTGTCCAGGGCGCTACGCGTTTCACCCTCAATTGGGTTTATTAAAACTACATTTTTACTTTGTAATAACTCCTGTCTGTGGATATTTTCCCTTCTATGCCTGAGTCCTGGTATGTACAAGAGAAAGGTCCCTCAGAGTCCACACAAGGTATTCAATTCAAGGAGTACAGGAAGTGACTAAATGAAACAAAACGTTATATCCTCAGTGTCTATATAATCAGTGCTGCCGCACCTGTACTATACATGCACAGTAATCACTGGGAATGGCTTGGGTCAAATGATAAAAATGGGAATTATGCAGAATGCCTGCATCAAATCACACTGAAAAAAAGGCTGTGCATAATACAAGCAGTAATCTTCATCTTGCACCAAAGTAAGTTTGGGGGCTAGAATGTCCCTTTAACTTTCAAGGCTGAAGAAGGGGAGTTCGCAATGTCGTGGGTATCCAGCAATCATCCTTCTCTACTGCCAACTGTAATAAACTTCAGAGCTAAGGGGGAACCATACAAGAAATATATGTTTGCTGATGATGTTTTAAAGAAAGTCACACAAGAGAACTGGTGGAAGTCACTTAAGCACTGTTGTAGAAATAATGATTTCAGCTGGTAGAGTCAGTGCAATTTCAATGAGCATCTTGCTAAGGATACTATACTTGATGCAGGCCCTGCCGATTAAGATTCCTAGAAGATTTTTTCATAGTACTAGAAAATTATTTGTGAATTTTGTTTGGAAGGATAAATCCCCTAGATTAGCACATCAATATCTAGTTAGAGCAAGAGATAAAGAAGGAGTAGAACTTCCAGAAATGTATAACTACTATTGAACAGTACACCTATATCGTATACTCGATTGGACCCACTCTTACTCCAAACCTTGGATAGCTATAGAACAAGATTATATAAAAGGGGAAATAGCTTTGTTGCCGTGGATGTAAAATAGAGATAATATAGCTTGGGGCAATCACCCCACAATAGTTCCCACAATGGATGTCTGGACTAAGGTAGATAACGTGGGGAAGATTGCAACAATACCAGGTTTGCTCACTCCCATCAGTAATAAGAATGAATTACCATATTTGCTCGATTATAAGACGACCCTGATTATATGACAACACCCACCCCCGCCCACCCAAATTTTGTATCTTGTTGAAAAAAAAAAAGAAAAGGCCTGAATATAAGACTATATTATGTAAAAAAAAAAATCAAATACTCTGTTTTTGCCATAAACATTGTTAAACTATTAAAACACGTAACAACCAGATTTTCTGCAAAGTATAATATGTTCAAATCTGCTGCTCACTCAAATGCACACTTACCATACACTCTGACACTCATATGCACATTAACAATATGATACTTACTCATACACATGTATGTACAGTAGTGTGGGGATAGTACTGGAGGAAGTATGTGGAGTGGTACATTGTATTACATTTGTAGAGTGTTTTTTTTGGTTTTGTTTTTTACTGTTTTCACTTGCCTTCCTATCGGTCAGTGGCTCAGATAATATCACATCTGTAGGAACAACATGCCACATGATTCTCAGTCACCTTTAAGGAACCTGTGGGAAATGTAGTTCACTATGTCGCCTTTTTAAACCATCTCCTCTTCACAAATTGTGAAGAGAAGATGGTTTAAAAATTGCACATCATAGTTCCACAGGCTGACAGGGAGGGGTATGGCACAACAAGCTGCATTATGCAGCAAGAAGTTTTTCAGACACAATTGCATGTGTCACATGACCCATGTGACACACGCAACTTTACTGCCGTTTCCAGCAGGTGGCACATGGAGGATCATACAGCACAGAGGATGTGATGTTGACCAGATGGCTAGCAGCGGAAGCACAGTGTTGCTGTTATGTGTTGGCAAACTGCAGCATTGAGGTATATACTGGCTGATCTTATGGTCTGATTAAAAGATGACCTCGATTCTATGACAAGGTCGTTTTTTCAGAGCTTTTTTTGGTAGGCAATATTACCAATCTATATACAGAAGAACTACTTCCATGTAAGAATCTGCTGAGAACAGACACAGAGCGGAAAGGTGACACTTTGTTCTATTTGCAACAATGCCACTCTGTTAATTCCCTCAGACCTAGACTTAGAGTCCCATTATTTTATACAAATTTTGAAATGATCTGCACCCAAACTGAAACAGTAAAGAATTCACAAAACTTTATAACATTTTGATCACTGCAGAAGGGTCGGAGAGTCCCTATTTTTGTGGAATGTGGGAACTAGATCTAGGAATGACCCTAAATATAGAAGTGGATCAGGTGTTTTAAATTAATTAAAGGCTGCTCTAAATCCACTAAACTACAAGAACTTTCATACAAACTATTATCAAGATGGTATAGAGTCCCAGCCAACCTGCATAGATTCTTGCCTGAATAAAGTGAGAAATGTTGGAGATGTGATTTGGCGAAGGGTGATTTGTTATTTTCTGGAATTGCTCATTGTTAACTCCGCTCTGGAACATTATAGAGGGAATTATTTAAAAAATCTTTAACTTAGAGCTTAAGATCACACCAGAATGATTAATACTTCTTCATATTAACATCCCTTTTGGGGGTTTTGGGGTGTAAGATTTTAGATTATCAATACTGTATCTTATAATATAAGAAGGGTGATATGCATTGAAGTATATGGTTATACTACAATTCACTATTGATGCCCTGGTTATTCGTCAACTGCAGCGTTTTACATGGAGTCATGTAACTATATTTTTGTTAAGTAGTTTTTTCTTTAGTGGTATATATTATATTAGCATTATACAGGAGTCTAATTACGTATTTAATTAAGTGACATTTTTAACATAATTGCAACACATGTTTAGTATTGTTAGTGAAATGGAAAAGTTTGCTTTACTAATATGCTTACATGCTAGTCATTTGCCATGTAATATTGATGGACAGATTGACTATGGCATATTAATGGAAAAAGTAATACTGGCATATTAGTGGGCAAATTGGTTGTGGCATAGTAATAGCAAAATAATACTGGCATATTAATGTGCCAATTGGCTGTGGCATATTAATGGCAAAATAATACTGGCATAATAATGACCAAATTGGTTGTGACATATTAATGGGCTGTGGGTACTGTATGGTGCTGTGTTCAGCAGGGGCGTTGGAGTGTATTACAGTCTCAACAGCACTAAAACTCACAGTAATGAGTATTTCACACACTCATGCTGTACAATACTGTGCCACAATACGACTCACAGCACAAAAAAAACTCACATTACTTGAAGTTACACTTATACACATAAATACACAGCCACAAATACACACATATACACATGCAGTCACACAAACACACTTGTACAGTTACACATCCATACACAAACCCTTACACACACACACACTCCCACTTACACACACCAATTTACATTACATTACACACACACCAATTTACATTACACACACACTTGTATGTGAGCAAATTCCCATGATTTCAAAAAAACTGAGCATACAAAATGTTGTGTATGTTGCAAACACCATTTACCAGACTTTGAGGAAAAAAAAGTAGACCAACAGTCTCACAATATGCCAATACAGGGGATATCTCACCCCGCCACACACATACCTACCCTTACACCCCCCATATAGATACCCTTACATAGACAACCTTACACTCACACACTCTCTTACACACACACACACACACATCCAGACAACCTTAAACAGACACCCTTATACACACAGATTTTTTTTTTTTTATGAATGGGAGAATTTTTCCAACTCTGCTACTTTAGCCTTACTTTTGAAATTCCCATCTCACTTCCCTGCAGTTCTCTCTTTCATGAGTAAAGCCCATAATATAATGAGCAGCACATTCATTCATAATGTTAGGTTTTAATACTATAACGAGCTACATGGGATTTTTAATGCCATGTGTATGGACTTTCATTGCCATCAATATAAAGACTATACCGTATTTGCTCGATTAAAAGACGACCCTGATTATAAGACGACCCCCCAAACTTTGGATATTCCTTTAGGAAAAAACTAAAAGCTTGAATACAAGTTCAACTTGTATATATTCACATGTAAATTGCTTTTTTAATAAAAAATTATGATATCAAAAAATGCATTTCTTGTTTTTATTTCCTTTTATGTGCCAATGCTGCCTCTCTCTTTCCCTTGCCCCCAGCTTTGTCTCTCTCCCCCCCTTAATGTTGTCTCTCTCTCCCCCTCCCTTTGACTCCCCCCTCACCTCTGTCTCTTCCCCCCTTGTTTCTCTCTGCCCCCCCCTGCCCTTGTTAATCTGTGCCCCCCTCCCTCCCCTTGTCTCTCTCTTCCCCCCTCCCTCCCCTTGTCTCTGTCTCTTCCCCCCTCCCCTTGTTTCTTTCTGCCCCCCTCCCTCCCCTTGTTGCTCTGCCCCCCCTCCCTGTCTCTCTCACACACTATGCCACTCACAAACACATCCACGCACTCTCCTAACTCTGCCACTCACGCTTACCCTCACTCACATACACTTACTCTCTTCCAAACACTCACACCCACTTACACTTTGCCACTCACATACATAAACATGCACACTCATAACTCTGCCACTCAAACTTACACTCACTCACACTTACTCTCTTCCAAACACTCACACTATGCCACTCACACCCACTTACACACATCCACATGCACACTCATAACTCTGCCACTCTCACTTACACTCACATTCAGACTCACATTCAAAGCTTGATGGGTCGGAGTATGAGGGGTGGAGCCGGTTGTGAGGGGGCGGAGTCTGGTGCTGTCCAGCATCCCGATTGTAGCATGCAGGGGGCGAACCAAGTTCGAGAGAGTGGGGCCTAGCATGAAGGGGCATGGTCAGAGTCTCCATGTGTGTACGTGATTTATGCGCCATTGACATAAAAAACTAAATTAAGTGAGTCATGCCCTGTTCTACTGACATATCAGTATCCCAAGTATTGGATGCAGATTGACTTCATTGTGTGGTTGCAACTGCTCTGTACAATACTGGCCTTAGCAGGTGCATTGGTGAATAAGTTAGCAAATTTATATTGCTATTTGATACTTAAATTCTAATGCATAAATGATTATAATTATTTAACCTTAGTATGCATTTAAATAATTGATGTCCCAGGTGTGATATAAGTAGGGCGACAAAAACTAAGTTTCGGCCATGGTGGCAAACCAAACATTCTGAGCTCCCAGAAAAAATGGACAAAAGAGGAGGGAAAAAGGGACAGGGGAATTTGGGTACAAAATAGTCATTTCTTTTGTGAGGTATATCATTGTACTGCCTCCATCAAACCATTTTTTTTTTGGCAACCCTACCTGACAGACAGAGGTAGACTGACAGACACAGTTAGAGATGCATGACAGACAGAACATACATGGTTAGAGATATAAAAATAGATACACAAAGAGTGGTGGACTGCGTCTAAAAATATTGGTTGCCAGGAGACAGAAGGGGCCTACCAACAACTATAATGCTATAATTTAATTTGTGTAATAAATAAATCACATTTTCAAAAAATACACAAATGGAATAAAGGTACCATTCAAATTATTGTGATTTCTTTTTATATATTTTTTAGTAATTACAGAGTATATATTACTGGCTGCATACAGTAGATACTAAATTTAAATACATATAAATTTAAAGTTATAATTTTATTTTTAATTTTATTTTAAATAAATGGTGGATATTTTTTTTTAAATTAAAATTTATTTGGCATCTTCATAGCTATTCACAAAAATCTAAAAGTACAACAATTGCCATTTTCAATGTTTTTGAAACATAAATACCTAAGAATTCAAATATTATATTTAACATTTTTACATTATATGTGGTCAAGTTCATCAGTTACTTTAACAAAAAATATTGTCATTTCAATAAACTGGAACTTGAGATATAAACAATAGGCATATAAATAGTATATTGCATATATCCAATGATGAACTTTATCTTTACCTCTATGATAACATATGTCAGGTCTCTATATATGACATATATATCTACTACAGACTAAATGTGATCCAAACCCCATAACTCAAATATAGAAAAACGTAGTTAAGGAACAGTTGTAGTGTCTATTATTGGTTAAACATAAACTTTCTGTAGGGAGAGTAAGAATGGACTTTTTCTAGATTTCCACTGCCCTGCATCGCCATGTATTGGATAAAATAATAACAGACATGTGTCGTGTATATCAAATCCACTAAAGAAAAAGAATAAGAAAAAATTTAAAAATATATCACAAATATGGGTTTGCCAATGAGATTTTGTATGCAGTTAACCTTTTGTAAATGTGTCTTCCTGGATTAGAATCTACGTTATTTGGTTGACCTAATAATGTTCGCTGTCATGACACTTATCATAACAGTAAGGAATACAGAGCAAACAAACAGTGCAGAGTCCTATACTTAAAGTGAACTGTTCAAATGGAAGATTATGGAAGAGAGGATTAAGGCACGAATATATACTGAAAGAGAATAAATCAATAATTTCTCCATTAATATGCCACTGATAATGTGTCCATTAATAGTCACTAATAATGTGTTTATTATTAGCCACTGATAATTTGCTCATTCATAGCCACTGATAATTTGCTCATTAATAGCCACTAATAATTTGCTCATTAATATGCCACAGATAATTTGCTCCCTAATATGCCACTGATAATTTGTCCAATAAAAAAAAAAAAACAACGCTCCTTCCCCAGTACTTACCTGGATGCTGTTTGTCCCCTGCAGTCTCCCCCACAGTGTTGACTTGCCGTAACTTCCGTCGGCTGTGACAGAAAGCCGGGTCCACATCCACATCCATGTGAGACAGCCTCGCAGACAGTAGGGCCCACTGGCCAGCTGCTATGGGCCCCCAGGAATAAATGGGTCCTGGGCAGCTGTCCCATTTGCCCAAGCTTTTTTTTTTTTTACAATCTTCTTTATCATTTTTTTTTTAAAGGGCCGGGCCCATGGCTGGTGTATTGCCTGTCACCTCATGATGGTGGTCCTGCCTAGAGCAGCTTAAAAAAGTTTTTTTTTTTTTTTTTTGCTAAGGGCCCATTCATCACGGGCCTATGGGCCCCACTTGAGATCGGGCAAGCTGACACCCTTGCGAGTCCATCACTGCACACAAACCTTTCATACCTTATGCTATTCAGCTGGGAGCACCCAAGCTCATCTTCTGTGTGGCAGGAAACAGATGCAGAAGCAGGTGAAAGGTCATGATTATGCCTGCAGGGGTAGCTTTGCTTAATTTAACTATGCAGCTTAAATCCCGTAAAGCTCAGCCATATGCAGCTTACACAGAGTAGTGACTTGGCAGCCGATTTTGTACTGCACTCAAAACTGTGCCCTGGGCCGCCCACGCCAAGTAATCAACTCCATATAATGTCAATAGCTTGGACTGAGATGTTCAACAAACAAGTGGCAACATGCTTTTGGCCATTTAGTGTATATGTATATGTAGAACTTCATGCATGTGATTTTTATTACCAAATTATTAGTGGTAATATCTTCTTACCTGGAAGAGCCATTCATATCATGCCTATTTGTTGTAAACATGTCTTTGAGGTTACATTGAGTGAACCAGTTGACCAACAAATCGCTTATTGACATCTGTGTTAAAATCTGCATGAGATGAAAGCCATAAACTGTGACCTGACTTGTTTATAGCAGTAATGAGAAAGTTATACAAATAAACAAAAACCTTGTATATACTAGAATTTATGGGAAATCTTAGCTCTGTATTGTTGAAAAAAACTATTTTACAATAATTTAAACTTTAAATCTACTCCCACTTAAATTCCCTGCAGTTATCTGCAATTCTCTCTTTGTTGAGTAGACTACTTAGACTGGAAAGAAAATATTCATAGTCGTGGCCATTTATGGCTTCAAGGATCCATCAGAAACCAAGGTTTTATTTTTTTTTTCAAATCCTGATTTTTCCCAAATATTTTTTTAATATGTATTTTAATGCTTTTTTATTAAAAATCTTTTTTTTTTTTTTTTTTCACTTTTCCATCGTTGTATTTTGATACATTTTTTTGAAACTATAATAAATTCATCATGCTCACTTTTAAACTTTTGGTGTGCAAATGTTCTCTATTTTTATTAGTTGAGGATGATTGTATGTTGAATGATGTACTATTTTGTGTTTGTATTTCAACATCCATGTGATTTAACAAACCATCTGTATTTAGACTGAAAATTGGCAGCTTATTGGCATTGCACTTCAGGTAAAAGCCATGGATCAGTCAATGACAAACAGGTGGAAATCACCCAAGAGGGTGAAATGTGATATTGAAAGGTGTGATGATATGTCTAAGTCCTTAATATATATCTCCCCTGCTGCTCTTGAATCTGTTATTTCTTATTCTTTTGTTCCTGCCAGTCAAGTAACTTTAATATTGTACATAGATACAGGTGTTCTATTACCTACGTACAAAAGGGGAGAAAGTTCACAGGAAGCTGTTAAATTTGCTCTGAAGGACAAGCGTGGCAAGATGGAATCCCCCACCGAGGCCCCTGATTTTTAAGACCTAGTTCATAATACAACTGTTGAAGTGCTAAGAATCCTCAAAGGTGCATAAATTGAGTAAATTAAGTATTAAGGGCTTTTTTAAAGATCTGTCTGGTTGTCTCCTTGTGAACGGTGTTAGATAAATCTATGCTGTACTAACCATGTTCGCAGGCCGGTTTTCTCAGGCTCACCAGCTCCGATTCTCTCGCATGAGAAAAAAACGGGCCATGTGTTTTCCAAATGGATAAAACTGTTTATTGCAAAAGGCTATTTCTAGGGACTATAAAAATGACATAATGGGAAAGAAAAGTTTCCAACCTCTTTGCAGGTCTTATGTAAAATAGTGTGTGTGTTCTCACCTTGTCCTGTGTTTGCATAAAGTTGTATATGGGATTATTGACTGAGAAATACTATTTTGTAGATTATTAATTCAATTGTTTGTAAATAATTTACATTATTGTCCAAAAATGCACAATAATGTTATAGAAGTTATAGTCTGTTGAATATAAACAGGTGCCTTTGATTAATAAATACACCTGAATATTTAGTTCTTGTTTTAGATTACACATGTGACAACATTAATAATTAAAAGGAAGTAAATTTGCCAAAAGAAGAAAATGGATGATGAAACAAAATAAACATATGTAATAATAATCAATTATCAGAATGATTACAAATTTGAAAAGCAATCTGTTTGGAGCTCAGTTGGAATGAACTGATATTGTACAAGAAACAAAACATCCAAAAACTGCAGTTGTCATGGGATACTTTTTACCTTCACCAAATCTATTTTGGTCCTGCTCCTGCAAAATGTAAGAATTTATAAATTTGCAGTGACCTTTTTATAGCTGTGATTGTACTTTAGCTGAAGTGGGTTGTCCAACACTTTTTAAGCACATTTCTGCACTTGTATTCTTATACATGTATTGTACCAACGTTAAGTGAAATTGTTTTTATATGAAGCTGTGTACAGGGTGTTTGTTTGGAATGTTTTTATTTACAATTGTATCTTCATTGCTTATGAAATTTGAGTGTTCATGGTACTTGTAGATTTATGTAATAATTCGGATCCCGGTAACATCGGACCCTGACCGCCCAAATTCAGGAGTCTCGCTGTAGATAATGGAGACACAGGGCCTGGTGCTGGGTAACCCCATTCTCCTTGAGGCTTGAGGCTTCAGGTTGGTGCGGCCACATACCAGGGATCTGAGATTGCAGTTGCTGTATCCAGTAAATGACAAGTACAGGATCTGGAGATACCCTGCAAACCCGCTGAAGCAGACATGGAACATAACACTGCTGACAGAATAAGCAGGATGCTGCAGGCTAGGTCAAGCAGAGCAAAATAAAAGAAATATGATACAGGTTACAGGTTTAAGGACTAAAGGAAAATACAGAGACAGGACTAAGGAATTGAAGGGTAAAAGCAAGAGTTGTATAAGTAACACAGGACTCAGGGCTAAGACACGAATACATGGCAGAGACAAGCAGGACACAGACACAGACTTACACAGACTTAAAGGAGACAAACAAAATGACAGACATAATCACAATATTAGCCTAGAACTCTAAATGAAAAATGGAGAGGATTTAGCTACATCAAATGGCCATGAGATGGTAAGCTTGTCAAAGTATCTCACATCAGCAAGTTCCTAATAATAAAACCTGCTTAAAATAATAACTAAGACAAAGGACACAAAACATACCTTGGAATGACAGCCATGGAAATGAAACCAATGGGCGGGGCACATTTAAAAAGGAGCAGTGAAACAAAGCAGAAGACAGAGAAAACCCGGAATGGTAGAGAACAAAATAACAGGAACAAATAATAGGCAGGAAAAAAAAAATGGATCAAAGCAAAAGAAAACAGGGCAAGTTAAGAAAGGAAACAGGAATAACTGGATACAGCCTGAGTGAGCCTGCACATGGGGTGGTACGTGACAATTTTTTCCCAATAAGACATAACCGGGGTATTGATTTAAGCTTGGCAGCATTTTCAAAGAGCAGTAGTTGGAGATGTTGCATGGTGTGCAAGGGGACACTGGTACTGATGTGGAGACATTGTGGGTGAGATTAGCATAGACATTAAACTTTTAGGTGTATCCTACAAGCCACCAAACATTATCATTGAAGGGGAAAATCTGATTTATTGCAAATTGAAAAGGTTGCAAATCTGTACAAAGTTTTAATCATGGGAGATTTTGATTGGAATTGAGGAACAACTAGGTCCGCTAAGAGCAGAAAGTTTCTGAACCTGCTAATAACAAAATGTATGGCACAATTAGTAGACACCCCAACAAGAATGAATGCCTGTCTGAATCTGGTAAAAGCAGACAGACAATGAGGAGCTTATCTCAAACAATCATGTAAAAGAACACTTGGGGAATAGTGACCATAACATTGTTTCATTTCAGATTAATGCAAAAAGCAAATTGGTAACTACTCCACCAAAACAATTAATTTTAGAAGGGCCAACTTTGATGGACTAAGGACATCGATGTAGACTGGGAAGGATTATTTTCTGGATAAAACACAGAAGACAAGTGGAATTCCTCTAAGCGCACAAAACAGATACAAAAGATCCAAATCAAGACCAATATGGCTTACCAGTAATGTAAGACAGGAAATACAAAACAAGAAAATGGCATTCAAAAATTTTAAAAATCAAGGGATCAGCACAATCATTTATATATTACAAATATGCCAACAAAACCTGCAAAAATAAAATTACAATGGCTAAATTGGAAAATGAGAAAAGGATTGCTAAGGAGAGTAAAACTAACCACAACATTTTTTTCAGTATGTAAATGGAAAAAAAACGGAAGGCAGAAAATATTGGGCCTTTGTTATCACAACTGGGAAATGTCAGGACAGAGAGGAAGCAGACATTTAAAATACTTATTTTCCTTCTGTTTATACCAAGAAAGAACCAATGAACCCCTGCTGCCCACATTTTTGTAACTGATACAGCAAATATGGGATTGACTGAAAAAGTGCTTAAGCAATTAAACACTGTTAAGATAGACCTGGCCCCAGGATCAAATGGTATACACCCAAGTGTACTTAGGGAGCTAATCATAATTCTACCCAGACCATTATTTTTGATCCTTAGGGATTTTTTCAGTTCAGGTATCGTACCAAAAGACTGGAACAAGGTGCAGGTCATCCCAATATTTAAAAGGGGATCAAAATCTCAGCCGGACAATTATAGGCCATTGAGCTTGACATCTGCAGTGGGGAAATTATTTGAAGGATTGGTAAAAGTATACATTCAAGAATACTTCTTGAATTTGAATATAATTAGTAGAAGTCAACATGATTTTGTGAAAGACAGGGTTCTTGTCAAACCAACTTAACATTTTATGTCAGTAAAAATATAAATCAAGGTGTGGCAGTTGATGTGATCTATTTAGACTTTGAAATGGTTCCACAAAAAGATGTACTCTACAAATTGAAAGCAATAGGCTTGAGGGCAAATGTGTGTATTTGGATTGAAAATTGGCTGAAAGATAGAATGCAGAGAGTTGTTGGAAATAAAACTCCTTAACCCCTTAACGCATTTGGACGTATATATACGTCCTGAAAAGCATGCTCCTCCGTTTACATGTAGTGTTGCGCTTCTTAGCACAACACTACATGCCTGCAGCTACTCTCAGAGGTTGCTTCGGATCCGCCCCCCCTCGCGCATACGATCACCGCGAATGTAATCGTACGCTCGTTACACACATAGGCAGTGAAAGCTGATCACTGCCTATGTGTGTTAAAGTGTTGCAATGATGCCTCGATAGAGGCATCATGCAACACCTTCTGAGCCCCCCTGGGCACCGCGATTACCCGGGGATCGCTGGTGTGTGCTGTATCAGAGGAGCATGCTCCTCCAATACAGCGTGCCCAGAGGAGAGCGAAGGAAGAGAGAAAAAAAAAATCTCTTCCGTCGCTCTGAAATCGCTACTTGACTGCCCCTAGAGGCAGTTAAGTATATTACAGTCTGTAAGAAAAAATGAATTAAATAAATAGTGGAAAAAGCTAACACTAGATCTACTAAACCTAGATCTAGGGTTAGGGTCATAATTATGGTTACAGGGGGGTTCGGATAATTACAAGGGTTAGATTAAGGGGTGGGGGTAGATTTAGGGTTAGGGTAAATTTAGAGTTGGGGTAAATTTAGGGTTGGGGTAAAAAAAAAGTCACTGTAGAAGAAAATGGTTAGAAAACAAAAAAAAACACTAATATTGTTTATTGTCCTAAACTTGAAGTAAAACATAGACAAACAAGAAAACATTGGTATTAATAAACTCAGGACAAATATTAGAAATATATAGACGGGGTCTTTTTTACCATTTGTAATTGTGTAAAAAAGTTAGAAGAAGTGTTTTTTGTGTCATATTTTCATCATATTTTATATTTTTTTAAATAGTAAATTATATCATATGATGAAAATAATAGTATCAAATGAAAGCCCTATCTGTCCTTTAAAAAATTATATATAATTTGTGTGGGTGGACTGAACACAAAGAAATAAATTCACAGTTCAGTAAACGTATGACAAAAATAATGGAATTCTGGTCTTCAAGGCACATCAAATACAACATAGCACTCGGTCACTAAGGGGTTAAACTGGACCAGAGTTTTAAGTGGAGTACTTCAGTGACCTGTTTTAGAGCCTCTTAATTTTAATTTATCTATAAATGATCCCAAGTTGTGTTGAGGGCAATGTCTCAGTGTTTGCTGATGACACTAAATTAGGTAAGGTAATACAGATTTATCTTGATGTTTTTTCTTTACAGGAAGATTTGGACAGAGTGGGGGACTGGGCAATTAAGTGGCAAATGAGGTTCAATGTAGACAAATGTAAAGTTATGCATTATGGGAAAAATAATAACAAAGCAACATATACTTTACATGGTATTTCCCTTGGAAAAACTACTAATGAAAAGGATTTAGGAATAATTGTGGATAACAGACTGAGCAACGGTGCTCAATGCCAGTCAGCAGCTGCAAAGGCCAATAAGATATTGGCATGTACAAAACGAGGTATAGATTCACGGGGGAGGATATTATCTTGCCTCTTTACAAATCAATGGTAATACCTCACCTTGAATATGCAGTACAATTCTGAGCATCAGTCTTTAAATAGGATATTATGGAATTAGAAAAAGTGCAAAGGAGGGCTACACAATTAATAAGGTGATTGGAGGATCTTAGTTATGAAGAGAGACTAAAAAAATTGCATTTATACACGTTAGAAAAAAGGCGTCTCAGAGGGGATATGATAACATTATATTAATATGTGCAGGGTCAATATAAAGAGCGCTCCAGTGACCTGTTCATTAACAGAAATGTATAAAGAATAATAGGTCACCCCTGAGCTGAGACTGGAAGATCAAAGATGTCATATACAGCAAAGGAAGGGATTCTTTATGGTAAGGGCAATAAAGTTATGGAACTCACTGCCAAGAGAGGTAGTGCTATCAACTACAATAGATTCATTTAAAAATGGTCTGGATGTTTTTTTTAGAAAAGCAGAACACACAGTGTTATTGATAATAGAATAAGCATTAATAATAGAGCTTATTGATCCAAGGAGAAATCCGATTGTCATTTGGAGTCAAGAAGGAATTTTTCACCCTAGGAAGCAAAATTCGAAATAGCTTCCTTCTGGGTTTTTTGCCTTCTTTTGGATCAAAAGCTGTAATGATAGGTACAAGGGTTGAAATCAATGGACTTGTGTATTTTTTTCAACCTAAATTACTATGTTACTATGTTAGTACGTATATGCTCTGCCAGGGCAAGTAGCCTACCCTCCCCCATAATAAAATGAATGCTGGGAGATGTCGATGCCCTGCCTTGCCCCTACTATTAACATTGCTGGGAGCCTGCCAAATGGCTCCAGGCCCCTAAACAGGAATGGGACAGGGACTTGCCCCATGTACCTGGCCTGTATTCAACTTCACTACAGTGATGAGGTGATAATGAACCCCCACCCACTGTGTGATATTCCAGGGACTTTCCAAATGCCCCTGAATCAAAATAAAAAATAACCCCTGCCCTAAAATATTTTATAACTTCCCCCCCATCAGGGGGCTTACACGAGGTCCCCATGGACAACATAAATAGTAAATCAATTAAAAGTAAATTAACGCTACCTACCCTCCCCCATCTCTACCTTACCAAGGTAAGAGGAGGAACAAGTCTATTAAATAAACCACTCTCTGGATGCCATGAGGGTGGGTAGTGATTTCACCTGTCACACAAAGGGTGCCCTGTAAATAAAATGATACTTTAATTAAATGTCCCATGATGATCAGCAACAAATTCACTCCTCATTTTCAGTCCTATCTCCTAACCATCTGCCCTCAGTAGGCTGGTTTTGAAAACCAATCAATGGTAGAGCTGGGATAAGGAGGCAAGGAGGACTGATAATGGACAAGGGACCTTGGGCAAGTCACTAGCCCATTCCTTTTTTGGCTACTTGCCCTGGACCCCAATATGCTTTATTGGTTCCAGAGTCCAGTTTGGGAGCCACTGAGACTCCGTTTAGATAGGGGGTTATTTTTAAATTTTAATGGGGGAAGAATTTTTAGGCAACTTGACTTGGCCTTAGCCTGAAAATATCAATTGTCCTTCCCACATTGAAATAAATGGGAGTGAGGTTTATCTCACTCCTATTCATTTCAACATGCTTCACTTCATCTCAATTCGTGCAAAATGGATAACTTGGTTATCGCACATTTGGCATGAAAAGCATTGATAATGGGTGGTGAGCCTGTCCGAGGTTAGAGTTCAAGATTAGTGCTAATCTTCTCATCCAATCTCAGTGTTTAGTGAATAGACCCCATAGTCTTAAATTAGAGAGGCAAAGATATAAAAGTATCAATATCAAGAAGAACCAGCCTCGATTAGTGCCCATAGATGTACCCTGGATCTTAATGTACATCTACCCATTCAACTGAAAGCAATTTCCCTACAGTGAAAAATTCAGTGACTAAAAATACACTATGTGATTTCATATCCCAACATACCCAAAAAGTACTACAGAATATAAACTCAAATCATACTAATGTTGTAAACAGAGACTCCACATTCAGGGTCACAAAAGCATCTCTATCCTCAAGAACACCATCAAAGTTCATCAAAATATCTTCAGTGTTTTGTATATATACAAATGCAGTACATGTTTGAGTATATTTTTCCATTAGCAACCTTGATCATGTTCTCTTCTTATTTACCAGTATGGACCAGGGTGACCTCACCAGTTCCATGTACAGGGAGATTGTTTATGTCTGTGTGCAGAGGAAATCTATTGGTTAATACTATAGATTCTGTGTAAAAGCTGTAATCCTCCACAAGTACATTCACATCATGGTGGTGGGGTGTAGAGCACAGCAAAGTAAAATTTTATTTTTTATTTAATTTTATTTTACATACCGAAAGCAGGTCACAAAACCTTTATCCAGTTGAATCTTCTGAACCTTGTTGATAAAAAAAAATGGCAATAAGGTGCAGCTGTCAAAACAGCATAGTGGCATATGATAAACGGATATGATATCCTATCTACCTTGACCTAATTAGCTAAGTAACCTATTCATTTAACCAACTGACATAATATTAAATAAATCATGAGTTTAATAAAAAAAAGGGATTATTGTACAATAATGCTTTGATATTCTAAAGAGTGAGCCATATCACAGATGTATAGCACAAGGATGTTCTGTCATTACCTATTTCCACCTTAGAAAATAAAACTATTTATACATTTAAGGATGTATTCTTAACCATAAACAGTTGGAACTTAAATCAATAATCAATAAGCAGAAATTGCACAGATTAATTTATATATAACATTGAAAATTTACCGGTACCAGGAAGAATAGACTATGTTTTTAACTTGTTTTAAAGTATTTTCCACTTGTTTGTGTAACGTGTGAGTATATTTAGATGGTGTAAGTAAATTCAGTGGATAAAGGGAATTTATAGGTCTCTTTTACAAGTCCATTTTATGGAAAAGGAGATAGAATGTGATATTCTTTTGAAGTGTAATATACCCTGAGGCTGTTCAAGACATGTTCTGCTTCTTAGGTAAAGAACAAATGTTAGTAGTGTCTGGCATTGTGCAAGGTTCTATTCTCTTTCTCCCCTTCAGGGTGGTCATTAGTTCTTAATATTTTCAGGCAAACTATTCTTTGAAGAACTTTTTTAAAAATCCAGCCTATGCCAGGCAAAAGTCCACATAGGAAGTGCTGCTAAACACCTCGGTTCAAAGGCGATTTTCGAGTTCTTTTTATTAAGACTGAAGACAGACTTTGAAGCTGCCATGACATGGCATGCAACATGTTCATGAAACATTCTGAACACATCAGCAGCTGAGAACATATTCTGATTTCCTCCACAGCTATTGGTTGTGTTGTGCGCAATGAACACAGCCACATACCAATGACTGAGAAAGACAGTTGCTGAACTGACCACAAGCTGCTAAAGGGCACTGCTTCAGGAAATACCAGCCCCTGGTATAATAAAACAATAACCAGATTAAGGAAATTTGGGGTGGAATGGACATTAACACCTGAAAGAGCTATACTTCATCTCAGTTTACCTAAAAATAATAATCCTGATTCATATCCTGATGACAGTCAAAATGCTTAGCGGCCAGAGGTGGAATTCTTCTGACTGTATCACCTGGCAAACAATAAAGGCACAACTGGTGCATCAATGCATTATGGAGGGGGGGAATTGCTACATACAATGTATTTAAAATTAGGAAAGGTAAATATTGGAGTAGATGGATCTTTATCCTCAATAGAGGGGATCTAGACTAGAGTAAGTAAAACATATGGTAAAATAAATAGGAAAGAAAGGGATTTAAAGAGACAGAAATGAAAGAAAAAGGGAAAGAAAAGGGATATAACAACATGGATATTTATTAATACAACAAAATGTAGATGAAAAAAAATAAATACTGCAGAATCCACCAGAATTGTTTTTCTGTCTTTGTAATGTCTTGTTCGTAATCTATTGTTATGTTATTTAGGCTGAAATTAGAGCATAACTGTGATGAGAAGTTTTTTATGTCTTATAAATAAAACATTGTATTTCCTACATTGTACGATTTTTGGATAATAATAAATAAAGCTTTTTTTTAACCCCTTGCCGACACAGGATGTGCTAGATCCGTCCTGTGTGGCAAGACGTTAGTGACACAGGACGGACCTAGTCCGTCCTGTGTCAAAACGAGCACTGAAAGCAGACTTTTTCCGCTTCCAGTGCTCAAATGGTATTGTAACTGTGCTTCCATATGGAAGCATCGTACAATACTGAAAAAAAAGCCCATCGGACTCCGGAGAGCGATTAAAATGCCGGTTTTAAAAACGCGGGCATTCAAAAATGAGCATAGGAAGCAAATTTTTTCGCTTCCTATGCTCTGTAGGTGCTGCTGAAGTCGAGGAAACCAGTAACACACAAAAAAATGCACGACCTTGGTCACTGTGTGACCAAGATGGCGCTGCCCTTCTAAGGGCAAGAGCACAGGAGGCAGGAAGTACCTGCTTCCTGTGCTCTTCAAGCAGTCACAGGATTGCCTCTTTACAGAGGCAATCTGTGACTGCAGGAAGACTGACAGTCAGTGGGGATGCTCTGATGAGCACCCCCACTGCCTGGTCAGATCATTATTAACCCTATATTGATCTGACCAGTTAGGATCCGCCTCCCTCTCCTCACTTTTTTTTAGTGAGGGAAAGAGACAGATCAAAGTTATAAAAGTAAGTTTAAGTACAAAAAAAATAATAAATAAACAACACACTAATAATAAAACAATAAAAAAAAAATTATAAAAGCAATTGCCTGCGTTTAACCCCTTCCCTGCCACTGATCTTGCGTAAGTAATTTATTACTACAATTACATTTATTACTACAAAGGCTCTTCTAAGAGTTATTAACCCCTTCTTTGCTGTGGCAGTTACATATACCAGAATCTGTGAACTCATGCCTGAAGTACAATGAATGTGGGGAAAAAACTCCCAAAAAAGTACTACCACAAACTTTTACAAAGGCTGGTGGTAGATTTAGTACATATACAGTATTAAAATATTTGAAATACCTTAGGATATCTATTTTCCAAAAATATATGGTTTGATGGGGTAAAATGCTTTGACAGGCTTCAAAAGTGTCCCAAATGGAACATGGGCGCAGGCTGACTAAATGTCAAAATTCCAAGTTGGAAATGCACCACCCTAAATGTGGCCTTTTAGAACCCAAACAACCCAACAAACCTATGCATGCGTGGTATCCCTAGACTCAGGAGATGTTGCTGAACATATATTGAGGTGTTGTTTGGCACTGACGCATAACAGGATCTGTGAATTCATGCTCGAAGTACAATGTATGTGGAAACAAAACATTAAAAAATTACTAACCTAAAATTTTACAAAGGCTGGTGGTAGAATTAGTTCATGAAAAGTGTTAAAATACTACAATTTGAAATACCCTAGGGTGTCTAGTTTTAACAAATATATGGCTTTGTGGGGTAGAATACACTTTCTGGCTTAAAAAATGTCCCAAATGGGACATGGGCGCAGGTTTTCTGAATGTCAGAATTCCAAGTTGGAAAACCAAAATGCACACCCCCTAAATGTGGCCTTTTAGCCCCCAAAAAACCAACAAACCTATGCATGGGTGGTATCCCTGTACTCAGGAGATGTTGCTGAACACATATTGAGGTGTTATTTGGAAATACCCCTTCACATTTTAAGGTAATGTTTACCTAAATTGCAATCTATGTGAAAAATGAAAAAAAAAGATTTTTTGCTGCAAACTTTGGCAAAGATTGGTGGTAAAATGGCTACATGAAATGTGTCAAAATACCCCGAGTTAAATGCGGTCTAGTTTTGAAAAAAATACATGTTGGGGGTCATTCGTGGATTTAGTACAGATATAAGTGTTATAATGTCACTATCGCTAATTTTGAAAAAAAAAAAGATTTTAAAATAGCTTTGCACTACATATATATATATATATATTCTTGGACTCTGACTGGCACAATATTACTGGGTTCTGACTGGCACAATATTACTGGGCTCTGACTGGCACACTATTACTGGGCTCTGACTGGCACACTATTACTGGATTCTGACTGGCACAATATTCCTGGGCTCTGAGTGGCAAACTATTACTGGGCTCTGACTGGCAAACTATTACTGGGCTCTGACTGGCACAATATTCCTGGGCTCTGACTGGCACAATATTACTGGGTTCTGACTGGCACAATATTACTGGGCTCTGAGTGGCACACTATTACTGGGCTCTGAGTGGCACACTATTCCTGGGCTCTGACTGGCACAATATTCCTGGGCTCTGAGTGGCACACTATTACTGGGCTCTTAGTGGCACACTATTCCTGGGCTCTGACTGGCACAATACTACTGGTATCTGACTGGCACAATATTACTGGGCTCTGACTGGCACAATATTACTGGGCTCTGACTGGCACAATATTCCTGGTATCTGACTGCACAATATTCCTGGGCCCTGACTGGCACAATATTACTGGGTTCTGACTAGCATACCATTACTGGGCTCTGACTGGCACAATATTCCTGGTATCTGAATGGCACAATATTCCTGGGCTCTGACTGGCACAATATTACTGGGCTCTGACTGGCACAATATTACTGGGCTCTGACTGGCCCACTATTACTGGGCTCTGACTGGCCCACTATTACTGGGCTCTGAGTGGCACACTATTCCTGGGCTCTGAGTGGCACACTATTCCTGGGCTGTGAGTGGCACACTATTACTGGGCTCTGAGTGGCACACTATTACTGGGCTCTGAGTGGCACACTATTCCTGGGCTCTGACTGGCACACTATTCCTGGGCTCTGACTGGCACACTATTCCTGGGCTCTGACTGGCACACTATTCCTGGGCTCTGACTGGCACACTATTCCTGGGCTCTGACTGGCACAATACTACTGGAATCTGACTGGCACAATATTACTGGGCTCTGACTGGCACAATATTACTGGGCTCTGACTGGCACAATATTCCTGGTATCTGACTGCACAATGTTCCTGGGCCCTGACTGGCACAATATTACTGGGTTCTGACTAGCATACCATTACTGGGCTCTGACTGGCACAATATTCCTGGTATCTGACTGGCACAATATTCCTGGGCTCTGACTGGCACAATATTACTGGGCTCTGACTGGCCCACTATTACTGGGCTCTGACTGGCACACTATTACTGGGCTCTGAATGGCACAATATTACTGGGCTCTGAATGGCACAATATTACTGGGCTCTGAATGGCACAATATTACTGGGCTCTGAATGGCACAATATTACTGGGCTCTGACTGGCACAATATTCCTGGGCTCTGACTGGCACAATATTCCTGGGCTCTGACTGGCACAATATTCTTGGACTCTGACTGGCACAATATTACTGGGTTCTGACTGGCACAATATTACTGGGCTCTGAGTGGCACACTATTCCTGGGCTCTGAGTGGCACAATACTACTGGTATCTGACTGGCACAATATTACTGGGCTCTGACTGGCACAATATTACTGGGCTCTGACTGGCACAATATTCCTGGTATCTGACTGCACAATATTCCTGGGCCCTGACTAGCATACCATTACTGGGCTCTGACTGGCACAATATTCCTGGTATCTGAATGGCACAATATTCCTGGGCTCTGACTGGCACAATATTCTTGGACTCTGACTGGCACAATATTACTGGGTTCTGACTGGCACAATATTACTGGGCTCTGAGTGGCACACTATTCCTGGGCTCTGAGTGGCACAATACTACTGGTATCTGACTGGCACAATATTACTGGGCTCTGACTGGCACAATATTACTGGGCTCTGACTGGCACAATATTCCTGGTATCTGACTGTACAATATTCCTGGGCCCTGACTAGCATACCATTACTGGGCTCTGACTGGCACAATATTCCTGGTATCTGAGTGGCACAATATTACTGGGCTCTGACTGGCCCACTATTACTGGGCTCTGACTGGCACACTATTACTGGGCTCTGAATGGCACAATATTACTGGGCTCTGAATGGCACAATATTACTGGGCTCTGACTGGCACAATATTACAGGCATCTGACTGGCACAATATTACTGGTATCTGACTGCCACAATATTACTGGCATCTAACTGGCACACTATTACTGTGCTCTGAATGGCACACTATTCCTGGTATCTGACTGGCACAATATTACTGGGTTCTGAGTGGCACAATGTTCCTGGTATCTATAATTGTGCAATGTGGTCTCCTGTGTGTTGCATAATTAATGGCGGTCCCATGTGTGCATAATTATGGGGCGCTTGTGTGTGGCATATTTATCGAGTCCCATGTGTGGCATAATTAAGGGACTCTTGTGTGGCATAATTATGGGGCACCTATGTGTGTGGCATAATTAATTGGGCAGAGGTGAGGCATAAATAGTGGGGTTCTGGTGTGGCATAATTTATGGGGCTCCTGTGTGTGGCATAGTTAATAGGCCATCTAACTGGCATTACTAAGGAATCTGTTTGGCATTGTATTGGAGGAAATCCAGGGGGGTGACACCATAAGTTTCCACACCGGGTGACACCAACCCTAGTGACGCCCCTGCATGGATACTTCTAGTTGTAGGTGTAGGTATCTGCCACCTCTGTGCAGCAGATGGTGGCATTGGTGGACATGTCCCATGTGAGAGAGATAGGTTGACAAGATGAAGGGTTGAGTAGGCCTTGCAGATACATAATCACTCTACCTGCCATGTGCAAAACTTGGTCTTATAAATGAAATGAAAGAAGAATATGAGCAGTGTTTAATTCAGTGACATGTAAGGGGAACATTAACATTATTAAAATAAAACCCTGCAACTGTTATGTTATCCAATGTACAGACACCATGACGTCGCTAGGCCCACCCAGAAGTTGTTTTAAGTTGCTAGTAACTTATGTAATGTTGCTGACTTGAAGCAGTCACAACAGTGACTTGAGGCAGTTGCAACATTATAGTTAAAAAAGAAGAAAGACCCTAGGGATAGGGTTATAGTTTCATAAGGGTAAGCATTACATTAGGGTTAGTGCTGGGCTTAGGGTTTAGGGTTGGGGTTAAATGGTCACTGTATGAGAAAATGGTTAGGAAAAAGCAATTCACAACTTTTACTAATTTCCATGTAAACATTGGCTATTTATAAACTCAAGAAAAATATAAAAATCTATTTAACAGGTTTTTGCTACTTCGTAATTACAATTTCCCCATAGGAATTGTTCTAGTATCTTGCTTACATATTCTATATCCTCTTGCCTAGTTAATAGGGACTCATTCAGCTGCCACCTTTGCCATCCCCTACCATTTTTGTTTATCTCCATAATAACCATAATTATGGCATTATGTTTTGACGAGGTAAGTTCCTGTTTTTTTCTGGGGGGGGGGGGGAGTGGGGGGGCTTAATGGGCACCTGAACACAGCCCATGTGGTGAAAAAACACAAAGTGATGGCCCACAGATAATGATAGCCCACTGACAGTTGAAATATTGTTTAGTGACAGCCCGGTTACAAAGAAAAATTGGAAAAAAACATAACAGAATTAGGGAAACGTTCATAGACAGAGAAAACCCAACAATGGGAAGAAATGCAGGTCAGAAAGACTAAGCAACAGCCCAGATGTGTGAAGAAAGGACAGAGAAGAAAAAGGCAGATGGGAGGCAGTTGAGAAATAGACAGTTTAGAGACAATACAGACCAGAGATAGGTAACCAGTTCCAGAGACACAATGAGTTTAAAAACAGACAGTCATAGACATAAAAGTAGCCCAAAACAAAAATACTCAGAGACATACTAGAAACATCAAAAACACCCAAGTGACAACCAAATTAGAAAGTCAGTCTAGAAACCTAGAGAGATACACAAAATCCAAAAACCATTCCAGAAAAAAATCCACCATCATGAAAAACAAAGAGCCAAGCCAGAGAGAAAGACGCAATTTATGAACATTTAGACATATGGCTATGATCTAATATGATCAGGTACCTTAAGTATTGGTTCCATTCTTGGAAAGACCCAGCAGGAAGAGGAAGAAGGATGAAATAAAGGAGCGGTATGACGCCTAGTACGATCTGCACGAATAATCAACTACTAATTGGGCCAGATTCTGGTGCATATTACTGACGTTTATTGCAGTAGCTGACGTGGTACCAACCCAGGAGCCATCCCTACTGGCTGAGAGTTAAACTAGTGGCCCATGTCACAATAAAATTAATCGGCATGGGTACAGCTTACCTCCAGCAATTGTACAACGACATGCTCATACACTCTGCAAGCACAGGTAATACATTCCACACTGTACATTGACTCATCGAGTGAAGTCACACAGAGTTTCCACCTGCAGATATATGTATAATAGAAGATAATCTGCAATATTTGGGTGCACATCCAAGTGTGAAAAATAACTCCAAAAGTAAATTGCAAGTCCAGTAAAAAAGAATAAAAGTTTATTGAAAAGAGTTTAAAATCATGGTAGCATGAGGAAGTAGTAGTCTCACACATTTCACCATTATGAAGACTTACTCATAGACAGATTAAACAACAAAAAGGACGCTCTTTGAATTAAAGTGGATGTGGAGTTACAATCACGCCTATGTTCAGGTGTGTAAACATAAAAAAATGAAACATATGATCAGCATCAATTGGTGGCAAATACATTTTAAATAAACATTTTAAGTGAAGGAAAAATTACATGTCCAAATCCTTATCCATATAGGAAAGGAAGAATAACAATAAGATGGAGATGCATTAAAGAGATTATATTTTAAATTAAGAAGTATATTTTATCCCAGAAATCCCAGTTCTCACTCTCTGTGTATACCAAAGGAGGACTTTGTTTCCAATTTAAAGATTCAGAATACCTCTTTTCATAAGTAGGGATCTTAGACCTTCTCTAACACCTAAGTTACATCTTTCAATAGCCATACATTAGAAAAAAAAACTCATATCTCCACCATTGCAATTCTGAAAATGACAATTTATTGGGGACCTGGGATTTTTACAATTAATGTCAGAGACTTGTTCCCTCATCCTTTATCTCAGTCTTCTGGCAGTCTGTCCAATATACTGAATTGAACAACAAGACAGGTCTTGTGAAACAAACTTAATAACATTCTATGAAGAAGTCAGTAAAAATATAGATCTAGGTGTGGCAGTTGATCTATTTACACTTTGCTAAATCATTTGATACAATTCCACACAAAAGGTTACTTTACAAATTGAGAGAAATAGCTTTGGGGCAAATGTATGTATTTGGATTGAAAATTGGCTAAAAAATAGAATGCAGAGGGTTGTTGTAACTGGAAAATCCTTAAATTGGACCCGGGTATTGAGTGGAGTACCTCAGAGGTCTGTTTTGGGCTCTCTTCTTTTTAATTTGGACAGAGTGGTGGACTGGGCAATAAAGTGGCAAATGAGGTTCAATATAGACAAATGTAGAAAAAGTGCAAAGGAGAGCTACAAAATTAATAAGAGGATTGGAGGATATTAGTTATGAAGAGAGACTTAAAAAATTGCATTTCTAGAAGTTAGAAAACAGGCATCTCATAGTGGATATGATAACATTGTTTAAATATGTGCAGGGCCAATATAAAGAGCTCTCCAGTGACCTGTTCATAAATAGAAATGTACAAAGAACAAGAGGTCAGCCCCCTGAGACTGAAAGAGCAAAGATTTAATAGACAGCAAAGGAAGGGATTCTCTATGGTAAGGACAATAAAGTTATTATTCACTGCCAAGAGAGGTAGTGCTAACAACTACAATTGATGCATTTAAAAATGGTCTGGATGTTTGTTTGTTTTTTAGAAAAGCAGAACATACAGGGCTATTAATAATAGAATAAGCATTAATAATAGAGCTTATTGATCCAAGGGGAAATCTGATTGCCATTTGGAGTCAAGAAGGAATTTTTCCCCCTAGGAGGCAAAATTCAAAATAGCTTCCTTAGGGTTTTTTGCCTTCTTTTGGATCAAAAGCTGGAGTGAGAGGTAGAAGGGTTGAACTTGATGGACTTGTGTGCTTTTTTCAACCTAAATTACTATGAACATTTGGTACAGGTTATAAGATAAATTACCCCCTTAGGTTTACAATTCAAATCACTTCTAATCTAAAAATCACAGTTTTTTACAGTAGAGTGAAAGGTTTTTAAACTATTTACATACTTACTACAACCACATCTCCTGGTTTCACATTTGAACATAACAACACTATCCAACCAGGTGCATCCCTTTCTCACCATCAGAGTTGTGAGTATATAACTGGGGGTTAGAATATTCTGTAGTGATGTTGCTTTTCTGGGAAAATATCTAATGTTATCATTTTTATCAAGAATGTCTCAGTTTCCTATTTCAGGATAGACAGATTGTATTTTTTTTTTATTATTATGTAAATTTCCAGGCTGTAGTCTGTAATAAAGTTAACTATATCAGACTGTTTAGAGTTTTCCCCTGCCCTAGCCCCTCCATTTCCATCCAGCTTATCCAACAAAGTTGCTGTATTTCTGTGCTTGGCTTTTATGTAAGTTCTATTTACATATTCATCCGGATAGTCCTCTGACAAAGTCTGTTTATAATATCACCTGCCTGTGTCTCAAAATCCATCATAGACTAACAATTTCGCCTGAGCTCAAAAATTCCACCAGGGGAATGTTACGCATCATGTGTTTGGGGTGCCAGCTGGAGTAATACAATAAAGAGTTACCTGCCATTGATCTTCTAAACCCTGTTGTAGCAATTTTGCCTCGAGTGGTATAAGAAAGGCTCACATCTAAGAAAGAATTGTTTTCCAAATTCCAACTCATTCTGAACTCCAGAATGACTTTATTAGTATTCAAAAATCAAGGTTCTAGTGGAGGGTATCCACAGAGCCCTTCCATATCAATATTATGTCATCAATGTTCATGGCAATGAAGGATCCAGAGAGATTTCCTTCTCCAAAGACATGGGATCACTCCCACCAAAAATAGGCTAGTGTAGGGCAAAACATGTCCCCATAGCGGTCATGTGCCTCTGGATATAGGGTCAACAAAAAACTAATAGATTCCACCAAGAAGTCGTTAACTTCAGAGGAAGAGCCACTAAAGTAATCTGAAAAATCTAAAAAATGTCACTGCATGTATGCAATACTTGTGAGGGATACATGAATATAAAGAGATGACGTCAATCGTTACCCAGATTTAATTACCTTGCCATACTACATGGTCTGATTGAAGTAAAATATGTTTGGTATCTCTAATATATCCTTTAAATTTTTTCCCAATGTTTTAATGTGATGATCAACAAACCGTTACAGTTTTTCCCCCAATGACCCTATGCCTGCCACGATGGGGCGTCCCGGTGGATTAAGTGGACCATCTTCCAAATTACATCTAGCCTCCCTGAAGTAGTACTCCTAGTCTAAGATGACAACACGCACACCCATATCAGCATTTTGTATTACTAGCATCTCATTTTTTTGTACATTTTTCAAAGCCATGCTCCCCTGGTTCTGGAGACTCAGCAGTGCACATCATTTCTCAGTGCCTGACACAAAAAGGGTTAATTATTATTGTTGAAACCAGTGCCAAAGTTAGCCAAAGTTAGCATGAAACCCACCTCCACCTATATATAGTGGTACATGGTAGGGCAATTATCATTTGGCCTAAGTGGAGTGGTGTGGTATTCATTTTAGTTCTTTATTGGGGTGGGAGTTAGTGACTGAGACCCATAACCTTGCTAGTTCGCCACAATTACCCAAATATAAATATGCGTTTGGGTCATGTTAAATATGTGAATGACCAAACTTTTCAGTAGATTCATCTGAATTATTTTGTTTTAGCACCCCAAATATGCAGTGAGGTTTTTTCTGAATTAAGTGAAATTGTAGCCAAAAAACATAGTGACAACATTAATTCTAGAAAGGCTAAATCACACTTATAGATGGTATATTAATGAAAAGTTGGAAGAACAGTGATAGATAGATATATGTATTTGTTTACATGTCTGAGTGATTAATTGTATGCTTGTTTATGTATTTGTATGTTTCATAATATTTCATGAGTACAAGTGCCTTGGTACTCTGCAAAAATTGGAAATATTTGCTATTTATTTATTCAGTTCCCAAATGTCACCTGATATCGGTTATCCTAAAATAAGCAATCCCTAATATATTTATGCCACCATTATTTTATTTGAAATTCTACTAATTCTTGTTTAAACAGTCATAGAATAAATGTTGAGATTATTTCTTTTTCTTGTGGTTCTGACCTAGGGTTTTCATAACATTAAACAAATACAAAGAACTTCATAGCTACTGCGTTACCAGCAATAGTCACATTTGCTTATGTGAGACAAAACACAGCCTGTGAATCTGAATATTTGTGGTAACCACAGGATTTTAAACATTTGCTGACGGGAGTATACAAACAGTACAACTTGTGAAAATCCAGAGAACATTGTCTCAGGTTGCAGAGAGTCACATTTTGGGTGGTGGTAGTGGTCAGGAATGGGGAATGTATGTCCTTAATCTTCCTTTCGTTATCACTATATCTTTCTTCCTCTTAGCACTAAAGACAGATGTCTCTGGAAATTGTTACAATTGAATAGACATTGAAAATCATAATATACAGAGGACTAATTAAACAAACCCAATTACTGTTGGCATGTGCTTCATACATGCTTTCATTAAATCTGATACCCCAGCAAGATCTTGTGGGACAGTGTGAGGTCACTGTCAGCTTGAAGACTGTTTTTCCAAATGGAAATCATGTCATAATATTTTAGTTATGCAGCAGTAGCTGCTAAATGTTTCAGTCTTTCCATGACCAATAGGTCATTTCATTTATGCTAATCTTTAAAGCAAGTTTGTGTCAAATTGGTAAGTATTTTTATTTGTATAAGAAGAATCCAGGCATTATCAAACCCCAATAATTTTTTGATTTAAACTTTTTTCACTTTTTTTTTTGCATTCACTAATACTAAAAATTATGTTGACAGATTACATTTTTAATGGTTGTTTGTTAATTGGATACCTACATCTTATTTTTTTAGGAAAAAAAATGAGTATTACTAATACCTTTAAAAAGCATTGATGTCCAAATGGCAGGCTACAGCCAGATGTGACCCAATCCCCCCAGCAAGGTTTTGTGTGTGTGGCCTCTATTCTGGCTGAAAAGCCTATATTTTCCATAGAATTACCTCATGAAGTGATTCATTAATCCCCCCAACCTGACCTCCTGCATACTATGCTGCCCTCCATATTACAAAAAATATAACTGTAATTTTTCTTTCAGCTAAATATTTCTATATATTTATATTTAGAAATCTTAAATCTTATGATAATCCAAAATCATTTAAATTTTTTTCAGGGGACATGAGAAAAATCCAGAAATCCCCCAAAATACAATAGCAGAGAAAACATTTTAATCCACACATGTGCAAGTAAAGTTGCTATCACAATGCATAGTTCAGAAGGTAACTTAAGGTTAAATTTAATTAAATTGCGGGAAAATTTCTCACAAGCTCCTACTTGCACATTTGCTGTAAAAACTCCAGAATTTAGCTGACACTAGGAGCATTTGCCACAATCTTGTTGAAAAAAAATACAAAACCATATAAATAACTCCAGTACATATGGTGGCTTGATTGTCGGGTCAAAAATCTATTACATATATAAATATATATATATATATATATATATATATATATATATATAGATATATACACATATACTAACATATTATATATATATATATATATATATATATAATATGTTAGTATATGTGTATATATCTATATATATATACAAAAGGCTTGCTAGCCTGAAACGTCGTGTTTTTTTTTCATCTTGGAAATTAAATGGTGATATCAGAAGACCTGTGAGTGCATCCTCTATTTACATATTTGGATTGTGTAATATATATATATATATATATATATATATAGCACATACATACCATACTGCATAAACACATGCATGCATACATTCAGGGAACGCTTTATTAGATACACCTGCTTTTTATTAACAAAAATATCCAAAGAGTGAATCACAGGCCTAAAACTTATAAAGTGTGCAGGCATGGTCAAAAGATTTAGGGATCTAGTCATCTATATTATTAAATAAGATTATATATATTATTACAATATATTATAATATATAACATGCATATATGTATACATTTTAATAATTTATGTATTATTTAATATATTAATTTATTTAAGTAGGTCAGCATGTGTTTGAAATCGATGCATTTATGGAACTTTGAGACAATTCATTGCCGTTTTGGTACATTGTAATGGCATTTTGAGTCAATTTGGTTTTACAAGAATAGATTGGTTTAGAGAGCCATTCAATTCACTGAATTAACTGGAATTGTAGGCAGTTTGGGTAGTCGAATTTCTCTTCAAAATTTGGTGCTACATGATGCTTGACTGTTAGAATATAATGCCAAACATTGGGGTACCACCAACTCAGCTAGCGTTAGAAAAACACAGTCAGGTCAAAAAGTTGCATTGGAATGAATTAAAACACAAGTTACTATGAAGTTGCAGAGTATGTTGCTTTGTTTGTGAAATCTGAATACTTCTATGAAACTCTTGTAAGTGCTGCCCTACATTCTCATAATCAACTAACTTCATAGGATCACCAGTTCTTGCCCGTTGTCAGGTCACAAGTGTGATTGAAGTGTAGGCCACCTGAAGTATGTGCAGGGGAGGAGGCAGGATCAGAATCCAGTTTTGGTACTTGCCAGAAGAGTTGGATCTAAAGAGGCTGTGCAGATACTCTATATTAAAAGAGACTATTTAAAATATTAAAAACACATTAAAAGGTTCTGTTATGTGGCTTAAGGCAGGGTTGAAACACCCGCTAGTACAGCCATGACTTAATCACCAATACACATCTGGCAGAGTTTTTATATTTTTTAGGTAAATTTTATCATTACCTATTTCTGGTTGTATTTTCAGAATATTAAAGGACATCGCAACCAATAAGAAAAATGACTTAAATGCATTCCTCTACGACTTGTAATAATAACAAAAGGGCATCCCTGCACTGTGCTGTCTCATAAGAATATTTGGTTGGAACAAACATTAGATGGAGGCATGACATACTTTAGCACATCACAGGGCTGCCATCAGTTCTCCTGGGGGAGACTATTTGGAAGAGGAAGGGTGAGTGGATGTGCTCATATCTTCCACCAGCTGCAAAAGAGGTGACTCCTACCAATTAGCAGTACCCTAGATCACCAGGTGGTGTCAGGAGTGAGGGGTGCATTCATGGGGGACCCAGACCATTTTTCCAGTAATGGTCCCAAAATGTCAAATGGAGGCCCCGAGCCTCCCATGCTTTAGGTGTAATTTCTGTGTTGTATATGCACAATTGCAGCATCACACTGTTGGGGCTTCAGATCAACATGCAAGGTGTCAATTGTATGAAAAACAGGAATGTGCATTGAAACCATCCAGCCTTAGATTTTTACAAGATGATCACTCTAAAACCATGCTTTTAGCTACAAAAATGGCTATGGATTCCCTATTTTTACCAACACAATTTGTCGAGGAATGCATTTGCACAATTTTTGTTGTTGTTCTTAAAAGGAACGCTTGATTTTATTCGTGAAGAAACTGTTGAAAATGTTTCTCTTGAGGCAGTCTCCAGGAGCAAATCTTTACTACATTAGAGGCTGCATCTTGGCAGAATAATACTTTTTCTCGGTTTAGCTACAAAACACCTTAAAAAGTTATGTGAAATATAAACATTGTTGCCGAAAGCCTGGTTTTGGAGAAAAACTACTCCCAAAAGAGTGTCTTCTGTTTTGGCACCTTGATTGTGTAGCAGTAAAAAGGTGATCATCAACAGTCCATCAGCACCTTTAACACAATTTACACATATTCAAACCTCGAGATGCCAGATAAGTTAAACAACACCATTCTAGAGGATGAACTGATAATAGGACTAAAAAGAAAAGATGGTAGTAAAACAATGTAAATAATAGCTGCAGCTAATAACCTGAAAAAGAAAATAATGCTTTTTTTGTCAACTATAGTAAAAATTACATAGAAATATTGGGGGTTATATAAAAACAGCCAGGAAGTTAAAAAAGTTGAAATTGCCATTTGTTCTATATAACGATGATTGCGCCTTTTTTATATATGCTGACACTTTCATGTGTGGAAATGGAGCGTCCACCAAACAGCAGATCAGAACCATTGAACACATCTAATCTGCCCGTATTCTTATGAATGTCAATCTCAGGTTGTGAGCTGGCAAATGAAGATGTACACTTAGAGGTATGGTATGCAGAAGCAGTCTTAAATTAGAGGGGCAACGATTTAAAAGTAATATCAGGAAGTATTACTTTACTGAGATGGTAGTGGATGTATGGAATAGCCTGCCAGCAGAAGTGGTAGAGGTAAACACAGTCAGGATTTTAAGCATGCGTGGGATAGACACAAGGCTATCCTAGCTATAAGACCGGGAACGGGGGACTAATAAAAGTACTCAAAAAAAAAATTGGGCAGACTAGATGGACCGAATGGTTCTTATCTGCCGACACATTCTATGTTTCTATGTTTCAAATAAGGATTCTACAACTTTTTTTTTTTTTTTTTACATTTTTATTACAAAATATCAAAAGACATACAATTTTGTAAAACAATTAAAAGTTTGTGGGGGGGAGGAGCCCCTCAACAACTTCTTAACTAGTGAGGTAGACTTATTCAATCTAATGTTCAAGGGCACATTACTGATTTTTACAAGGTCGTGTTCACAAACAATACAGTTTCACACAGTATTCAATTGCAGTTGGGATTTAATTTAGGGGGTAGACTGATGTTTTAAATTCTGCACATGTAGAAAACTGTCAAAGCACAACTATGTTTATTACAGGAAAACAAAATCAATGAAGACTTTTAATTACTCATCATGTTTGGAACTTTGTGAGAAGTTGACTAACCTCATCGGAAATCTGGCCATAGTTTTTTTTTCACAACTATACAACTGACAGAATGATAGCACAGCTACATTAGACAGGGGATCCCCCAATGTTCCTCACCTCCCCCTCCCCAAATGGAAATCATTGACCTCCTTCTGAAGCCAGTGGCCACCCACTGAAAAAGTGGTCCCCCAGGCTGCAGCTCCCAGGACCGTGGGCCGGCATTATGCCAGAAGCCCCATAAAGAATAAAATTATAGGCCCCTTTGGCCTCAATATAAAATAAAAATGCACCCCTCCCACAGAGCCAACTAATAGCCCCCAGGCTTAGGGCCAGCAATTTTCACCAAGCCCAAAATAAAATAAATAGCCTCCATATATATATGCATTGGTTGGCAAAATTCCCCTGAAGTTAATTAAATTAAATTAAAATTAAATAAATGAATTAAAATTGGTTCCCACATTACCACCACCACCCCCCCCCCCCACCCCAACCCAACCCCCACTACCTTGCCCAGGTAGAAGGGCAAGATAAGAAATGGCCCAAATCTGTAAAAAAAAAACACCCTTTGAGTGCCATGAGGGTGGGCAGTGAAAATTACTGTATTACCCTAATCCTCCTATCGCTTAAAAAATCTGTGCCAACACCAAAAAGAAACATGCACTAGTGTCTCTTTTCAGTTGGCCGGGTGATGAGCATATATTGGATTCATATTTTTCACTGCAGGGCCACTGCTCACCCCATGGCACACACGTTTTTTTTAATTGACAGTTTTGAGGCATTTTTGATTGTCCCCCCTACCAGGAAGGGACTAATTTTAATTTTGTGTATTTCTTTAATGTGCCAGAGGCATTTTTGACAGTGTGTCCCAGGGGGCCTATTATTTTATTTTAAGGTTCCATGGGTAAAGCCCTGGTCCCCAGGGAGCCAATAAGTATTTTTTTTAGTGATTGAGGACATGGCGCCAGCCCGTGGTCACAAGAGGCTTTCTTTATTTAATGGGACCAACTAGAGATCGATGGCCTTAGGGAGCAGGGCCGCCATCTGAAGTTGTGTGGCCCCTTGCAGGACAAACTGTTAGGCCCCCCCTCTGGAAGATAGTGGGGATGGTGGTGAGAGGGACACTGGGGAAAATTTGTTTCCAGCAGAATTGGCACCAACAAAATGGTGCCTATAATGGAGACAAAAATGGCAGATTACATAAACAGAGTGAGATAAGCAGGCATAATATTAATGAGGAAATTTGGGATAACAGCGTTTTATGCTAGACACTGTTATTCCCTTACCACAATACCAGTTCTTTAATGCACAAGATATTCGCTTTCCCCATTGCAGTTGAATCACATGCTATTCCAAATAAAATAGCATGCAATAGTTTTAAAGTCTCGTAAGCGGTAAATAATGGGGCCATTGAATATACTACATTGTATTGAAACCCCACCAAGAAAGTGAACCTAATGAATTATATAGCCATGGCAATTTATCTTTTGCTCTATTTAATTAAAGGTGGCAAAGCCACGCATCAACCAAAGCTAATTTGCACTGATATTGTGGTAGCCTTCGCTCAACAGTCAAAGAGGCAGATCCAATAAGGCTTATTTTCTGTTTATGTTACATATGTTTATTATATGTGAAAGGCAGTTATTTTCCTTTAAGACAATTTACTTTTCCCATGTATCTTTTCTGTCTCTGTAGGTAGAATTGCCCCTTTAATGACCTTCCTCCATTACTAGCAGAATAGTACAATAAAATATACATGGCTGTTATACGTTCTTTGAGAGGTGTTGATTTACAAATCTGCCATCATTAGATTGACTGACCATTATGAATCCTTGTGCCAAGTAATTATAAGCAAAAGCTGAAACCAATTATAGACACAAAATAACTAACAAAGGACAATGGAGAAATTACTTGTTGATGAGTTAGCTCTTCTGTACTTAACTAAATTCTAGCGCTCTTTTAGAGATCTTCATCTCTGGATACTCCATTTACATTTTGTATTTACATGTTTTTATTCCTTCAGCTCTTTATGTTCCTTTTTATTTGATTTAGTCAATCTGACCATATACAGATTAGTCAAACTGTCTATTTTATATCACATATTTCATTGTGTATAGCAGCCAGATCATATAAAACTTTATGTTCCCAGAATGATTATTGTTCCTGGTGTCTTATGACATGGAAAAGAACACATTGTGGTTCCAAAATGCCTTTATGGTTCCTGAGTGGAATTCCCACAGACACATGGGATATCCTTTAACTCTCATTAACTGTGAGGACCTGTGTATGGAGCATTGTGATGGTTATGAATTCACAACATGCTGGAGTTCCTGTAGCAGTGATTGTAAAATTAATAAAGCATAGGTGCGACTCAAACACACGTGAATTTGTTGAGTGCTCCAGGAGTGGGTACAACACATTGCAGAGCAAAGCTTCGGTCTTAAAAAACATATAGAAACCAAGCATGTGTATTTGTGTTTTTTTTCTCTATATGTAGCTGCTGTTATAGGTTATTTAATGTAAACTGCAAATAAGTCCTATATTACATGAGCAGCTAAGACATAAGTATTATAAAAAAAGATCTATACGGCTGAACTTCCACACATTATTTTAGTAGATGTTTAGTATACTAGTCACATCCTGCAAATTAATGGAATCTAAAATTGCCATGGAATCATTGATTTTTTTTTTTTTTAATATAAAAAAGGTATAAAATCGACAATGGACTTGCCTGACATGTCCTGCGGTGAAACAAGCAGTTTTCACAATCAACGATGGTTGATCGATGTCGAGGCAATAGCCAGCACTGAAATTCCTGCTCTGGGCACCCACAATCACTCCACAGAGCAATTGTGGGCACCATATTGCAGGAGCAGCATGCTCCTGCAATATGGCTGTGCTCTCTTGTGGTCAAAGCTTCGGATGTGAAAAAAAAATTCAGTTCTGACTCACTGAATATGTTGCTTGACAGCCCCTAGAGGCAGTCAGCAACTTTGCAATGAAAAAAAAATAGACTTAAATCTAGGGTTTGGGTTAGAATAGCAGCTAGGGTTACAATTAAATTACAATTCAAATATATTAAGGGTTAGCATAAGGGTTAGAGTTGGGGTTAAATTTAGGGTTAGGGTTCAATTTAGGGTTTGGGTTCAATTTAGGGTTTGGGTTGGGGTCAAAAGATCAGTATAGGAAAAAAACAAAACACACAATATTTGTTTTTTGCCCCATAACAAGCATATTTCTGAACTCGGGAAAACGTTTAGAAACTAGATTTATTAAGGACTGTATTTGTGTAAATTATTTTTTAGGTCAAAATTAGAAAACATGTTTTTTGTAGCAAATTATAAGATATGATGAACATAATGGTATCTTAAAGCCCTTCTTATGTCAATAAAAACTACATATAATTTGTGTGGGTACAGTATGTGAGAAAGAAGAAAATGATAGCTCAACACAAAAATGTAAAAACAGTGCTTGTTACCAAGGGAAAGCCAAGGTCAAAATGTCTTGTCACTAAGGGGTTAATCTTATGCTTTGCCTGAGCAGTTTAAGGGAAAACTTATAACTGAAGAGATTCATATTCAACTATAGTCAAAGATCTCTTCATTTGATTTACACTCTGGAGATTATCAATAGGTGAATGATTATACTTTTCATTGGATCCACCAGATTTCTTAACAGTGCCAAACATAGCCATATGTGGAAATGTGTTTAGTGTGAATTAGATAAATGTGTGGTCAAAAATGCTTCAGTCAATGGCAGAATGTACGTTTTATCTGCTGCTTGTCCATGTTTACCCATGTCCATGGCTACCAGGTCATGGTTATTACAACGTCATTTTTTGAAGCAATGAATTAAAAAAAATAGATTAACTAAAATTAAAAAGTATATGTAAATATTATAATGTGCTTTTTTAGCTGAAGTAAACTTAAGATGAAAAAATATTGTAAAGAAGTTGCATGTACAGAAATCCAACATGCTAACAAAAATTTAGTACGAAATAAAGGTATGCTGCATCAATTAAGTTGCGATAACAGAATGAATGGTTTACGTAGTTGGTTAATGTTATGCAACAGGTACATCCCTTGTCCAAGGTGCTGAATTAAATCTACAGATACATTTATTGGAAGGATAGTGGACTGCGTGGTGCTTCTTTTCTTGTTCTTTGATGATTATGCACGTTTCAATAAAACTAGGGGTATGTTAGGCTATCACAAATTAAACTACCACTACACTCATACATTGGAAGCAATGGTTCTGTGAGATCCATGTGGAAATATACTAGATTAGCAATTGTAACTACAATCTCAGTTCTTTAGGACCTACAAGACAAATCATACTGGGGAACTTAAACACAGTGTATGCTAAAATCTATTGGGATGATTTTTTTTGGCTGAACATTATTCTTACCCCCAATAATGACAGATATTTTTTGAAAATGAAATACAGATTGTGGAAGATATTATATATATTTCTTTTGTACCTTTACTTATGCAGTTGTGTAATTGTTTTTAACTTAGCCCGTCACAGTCTGTGTCCTGACCCCACCTTTTATGACTGCTTGTGAAATAATGACACAAGCGGTTAAAAATATTGGTGTACATGTCAAACCATTGAAAAGAAAGTATATTTATCTGTATCCATCTCCCAGTAAAATAATAATTATTATCTATAACCTACACTAAATATCAGAGCTTTACTTTAGAGCTACTGTTTCTCTTTCTGTTGTGTATAAGATTAAATTATAATTACTGTATTTGCTCGAATAGACAAGACAAGGATTTTTTCAGATCGAGGTCAGACTATAAGACTGGGATCCAGGTCCCCGCAGAGCTGCAGGGGACCTGGATCCCCCTCTCTAACAGCAGGTGGATGTCTGCACTATACGCGCAGACATCCTCCGCTTCCGCCCGGTAGGCATCAGGGAGATTTGGGCAGCCGGGGGATGTTTGTACGATAGTGCAGACATCCTCCATGCTGCCTAACACTTCTGTCTATTATGATTGACGTATCGTGCAGACATCCCCCGGCTGCCACCAGGGAGCGAGAGAAAGACAAAGGGAGGGAAGAGGGGGAGAGACAAGGGGGAGAGAGAGAAGGGGAGGAAGGGGGGAGAGAGAGAAAAGTTTGGGGGAGAGAGAGAACGTGGGAGGGGGAGAGAGAGAGACAATGCGGGGGGAGGCAGCATTGGCACATTAAAAGGAAATAAAAACAAAAAATGCATTTGTTTAATTTCATAATTTTTATTAAATATTAAAAAGCAATTTACATGTGAATATATAAAAGTTAAACTTTTTTCCTATAGGGTAGTCTTATATTCATGCTTTTATTTTTTTCCTAAAGGAATATCCAGTTTGGGGGGTCATCTTATAATCAGGGTCGTCTTATATTCGAGCAAATACGGTACGTTCTTTAGGTAACACATAAAAAAGGAGATCTCTAAATAAAGAGTTACAACTTTACTGTGCATGTAAATTCCCTCCTATGCCTTGTATGCATCCTGGACTTGAATCAGTGATGCAAAATATCACTTATTACTAGTTTTTGACTCAGATTTTTCTGTTGCATTCTATGGGATTCAATGACCTGAGATAAGTTACCTCTGTTCATTGAATAGACCCCATTATCTGTTTTGTACTGCAATGTTAACAGCAAAACACCAATTGTATTTGTTTGCACCATTTAAATAAAAATAATGTGTATACTGATAGGGGGAGATTGACCACCCATGCATCTTCCTCTACATCTTCTTTTTCAATTTTTTCAATTTCTCTGGGTGATTGGTAGTGTGATGCTGCCCTCTGCAGGTCTCACTTCTCCGATGCATGCTTATACTTTACCCAGAAAAATGATAAATACATTTTATCTTAATTCACCTTTTGTATATAGAGTTATTTCTTACTCTGGCAGCATAACTTCTTTACAGATTATATTTATCATAAACATATTCTTAACAGAATATTAAATATTGTATCAACATAACAAATGTATAACATCATCCTAATAATGTAGCTCACTGACCTAGTACTACCAATACTTTTTTTTACTGCAAACAAAAATCTCTCTACTGTTTAAATTGTAATTCTTTTTTTACCTCTCTGACAGTAAATGTACTAATTGTTGGCAACCCTGCTACCCTTCCACCTGCTTTGCAGTAATAATTTGTGATAGTAATAAATATGTTGTTAAAGCACCCATACTCTTGCAACTCACAAATTATTTTATTACATTTATACAAACAGGATATTGTATTAGTCATGGAAAAATTGCCTATACATAAGGTTACTTACTACCCAAGGCTACTGTAGTTTAGCGGAGCCCCTTCCATGTTAACATCCTGGTCCTGCTCAACTCTTGTACAAGCCACACCACCCTCTATGTCTGGAGAGTTTTTCCCAAGACAGTTGAAGATAAACTATTGCAGAACACTTTATGTTATAATTATAAGATGTGACATAGCACATTTAAAAAAAAAATAAAAGGATTATTTTATTTAAGTATAGTCTTAATTATTGTATTATAATATTTTGAACTAGATACATGTTTGTTGCCTGACTTATGATTTATTTATATATATATATATATATATATATATATATATATATATATATATATATATATATTTTATTTTTTTTAAATTGCCTGTTATCTGCTTATCCTGCAAAAAACAAGAGCAAGGAGTATGTAGAGTTACAATGACACTCTTCATTTGGTTAACTGTGAATTTGGTACACCTAGTTTCCTTATAAGCCTCTGATTAATGAATAAGCACCCTATCAACTTGATACCGAAGACTTGCAATAACATTCTTAGCGATTAAAAGGGTAGAATTTTACCTGGAATTGTTTACTGCAATTCCACTGCTAAAACCAAGGGTTGGCCTACCATAAAAGCAAATGAAGCAGCCGATTAGGGCCCCCATAGCAACTAGCTGGCAGGAATCTGGTAGAGAGAAGATGCTAGCAAAAATGTAATCAAAATTAAGGTTTTGTAATAGAAATGCTGTATGCCTTGAGTGGCCTCCTCAAATTGGTTAATAATAGTAACTAATGCACACCTTGTATACATGCTTTATACTCAACATATAAACAAAGGTTATTATTCATGAAACAGCAAGTTGTTGGATGTCATAACTGTGTTGCATAATGGACTACAGTAAATTACGTAAGATATCACTTACCACAGTATTTTAACTCAGAATCTTCTATTGCAGTCTAAGGTATGCAGACCTAGGATACAATAACACAGGTCACTGAATACAGGCTAATGTCGGAGGTGGAAAAGTAATCTAGTTGGCCTAAGTTTTGCATCTTAGTTTGTCATTTCATCACTACTAGTGTTCAGTAAATAAATTCCATATTATTCTTCATAATTAATTATTGATAGTACATAAGGTAACAACTTACACTTACAATAGTAGTGACTATATAATTTATGTTTAACAGTAAAATAGGATTACTTGTATATGTTCCTTCTAGTGAGACATAAAATCACTTATATTGGAGCTTAAATGTTAGAGCAGCTTTCAGAACATCACCGGCTGCCTTGTTACTTTTGACATGGTTTCCCAGCCCAGTCTATTATATGCCATTAGTTACTCTTTTGTATAGTTTACTAGCCTCTTTAATGCTACTTTGGTATTATGATACATATGCACTGGAGAATATTCATATTACCCCAGATGAAAAACCAAACTTAATATGAAAGTAATACCACAAACCTATTACACTTGGACATATGTTTGTCAAAGAAGGTATCTGCAAATAATGATAATATTCTGCTATCCAAGAGTTTAATCCGTCCAGTGTCCATGGGCCTCATAAAACAGAAAGAAACCCATAAAATATAATACAGTTTTTGAAAGGTTGCCAGTATTTTGTTCCTTTGACATGGCTTTTGTTTGCTTATTTACTCTTATGCAAAGAGTGACACATCACCTCGTTATTTAATTAATGTTGCTGATGAAAGCTGATCCAAATGACTTTTCCAAATGAGGGAATCACTCTGTAATGACTAATTCTTATGATCTTAGCTTTGGCAACCTGTCAGGAGAAGTTCAGAGTCATTGGTTGCATGAACCTGTATTTATGTATTTTTTGTATCATGGGAATGATTCATTAACACCTTTGCTACTTCCTCCAATAGTAAGATATATTTAGCTTAAGAACCCTGAAACTGATATTACAAGGTTTAGAGATGGATTGATTTCTAATAGCTATATACAAAATTCCTTTTAATAACTTTGTTCTACCTTAATTCCAAGTACCTAGAAATTCTTTTGTAAATGTGACCATGGTTTAATATGTGTTCCTCGATTACTTCAAGTGGGCTGTTTTTCATTTTATAGTGTTTTATTCTGCACTCTACCTTACTTGATAACCTGAGAATTGTAGAATAGTTATTAGTCAGGCTTCAACCCGTTTGCAGACTCATCCAAGCCGTTTCCAGTTATTTTTGTATCCTGTGCTTTGCTTATTATAAATGCTTGCTCCTGTATCCACAGAGTGCCAGCCTTTCCCTTGCTCGGCTATAGTCCTGCACCTACCCAAACCTAGCAGTTGTCTGGTATCTGCCTTGTACCGGAACCTACTGGAGTCTGGCTATTGTCTGGCACTTGCCCAATCCTGCTATTGGCTGTATCCTATCCTATTCCTTGTATCCCTGTACTTTTATCCTGCAGCCCTATAATGGGTCAGCCCTGTATTGTTTAACCCTGTCTCCGTTCAGCACAGTCTTAGAACCTTTATTTAAATCCCAAGCACACCCGTGTGTTTTGTTTCTCCAGTCTGTGAAGCTCTGTCTTCAGGTTTTCTTTGTGTCTGTGTGTCTGTATAATCTCTTTATTATTAACCCATTTCCGACAGTTGACATGCCAGGCACATCATGCATGAACATACCATTTGTGACAATTGACGTGCTTGGCACTTCATGCATTAAAAAGAGAAAAAAAAAAGACCAACGATCACTTTCTTAACTCATTTGTTGTTGCTACATTGTCTCTATGTAGAGGTAATGAGCAACACTAAAAAAATGTGCAGGGATGATAGTAGCAGCCAGCCGGCTGCACACATGTGCTTAGGAAGCGAGGTATTTATCAACACCAGTAGATCTTCTGTCCTAGCTGGTGATTGCTCTCCTAACCGACCACATTCACTGGTAGAAGGGAGTGATGCCTGGTATAGATGGTGCTACCATTCTACTGGCATGGGCAACAGAAGTGATGTTTTTTTAACTTCTGTTGCTCTAGCAGAGATGTCGGCACACACGATCAGTGTGCTGAGATATCTGGTCAGCGCTCAGATAAGCACTCACCTGCCTATATCATGTGACTTAGTTATAATAAGCTAGTAAGTTTTATAAAAGCCATTCCTGTGTTTTAACCCCTTCTGTTACTTCTATCACTGCATAAGTAATGATCTTTCACAACAGAATATTTTTTGCTGTCTGTGCATTTTTTAGGGGTTCATTTTTTTACTGTAATGCATTACAGTATAACAAAGGCTCTTTTAAGACCAATTAACACATTTCTTGCCATGGATCACTGCTTAAGCATTGATCTGGCTGCAGAAGCACTTTCTTTCCATCTGCATTTTTTTGTTTTGTTATGAACGCTAGGGGTTTATTAAACCCGCTGGGTGATTACATGTAATGTGAACATTTTTTTTTAAGCTGTCTGAGCGCATGTAGAACAATCAGTAATTGCTGGCCAGCGGCAAAGGTGGTTTGGCAATTGCTCAGATGAGGATCACCATTCGTCTGGTCAGATCAATATTTGTAAACGGAGAGAGACAGATCAGTATTAATTAGTGTTAAAATAAAATTGTGTGACCCAAGGGTTTTTATAAAAGCCATACCCTGTGTATTAACTCCTTAACTGCCATTGATGACCGCACATTTTTTGCTGTCTGTGCATTTTTAGGGGTTCATTTTTTTGTACTGTAATTTATTAAGAGCTATTAACCCCTTCTTTGCTGTGGATCCCCGCTTAGACATTGAACTGGTTGCAAAAGCACTTTCTTTGCGGTCTGCATTTAAAAAAAAAAAAAAAATTATTACACCCATGTAACCCCTAAACAAGCCGACACATATATGCGTGTGTGGTATCAATGTACTCAGGAGATGTTGCTGAACACATATTGGTGTGTTGTTTGGCAATGACACATACCAGAATCTGCGACTTCATGCCTGAAATATGTGTGTGTGTGTGTGTGTGTGTGTGTGTGTGTGTGTGTGTGTGTGTGAATGCGTGTGGAAAAAAAAACCCCACAAAAATTACCTCCCAAACGTTTGGCAGAAGCTCGTGGTAGAACGACTACATGAAATGTGTTAAAATACCACCATGTGAAATACCCCGGGGTGTCCACTTTTTTTCAAAAATATATGGTTTGATATAAACAACCCCCAAACAACCTGACAAACGTATGTCTGGATGGTATCAATGTACTCAGGAGATGTTGCTGAATACACATTGATCTTATTGATTGTTTCGATTGGATGACTAAAATAATAGACCAGGGTGGTTAAGTAGATATTGCTAACCTAGATTTCAGTAAGGGTTACCAATAAACTGCAATCTTTAAGTTTGGACTTCAATATTGTTGAATGGATTAGACAAAGGCTGAGTGGCAACAGTGGGTTGTAGTCAATGGAGCATATTCGATGCAAGGTCTTGTTACTAGTAGGGTACCTCAGGGATCTATACATGGTCCATGTATAGATCCCTGAGGTACCCTACTAGTAACAAGACCTTGCATCTCTTTATTATTTTTTATTAGTGATTTTGCTGGTCATGTGGGTAAGGTTTGTCTTTTTGCTGATCAAAGATTTGCATCAGTGTTGATGTTCCTGAAGAGATGAGCCAAATGGCAAATGATTTAGCTAAACTAGAAAATGGTCAGAGCTGTGGCAACTGACATTTAATGTGGATAAGTGCAAGATTATGCAATTGTGGGGGTTCCAGACCCCGTCTCCAACAGGCTAGGGGTCCCTTACCTGCATCCACTCCCGTTGCTGCCCGTCGAGGGGGAAGGCCGCCGCGTGGTAGGCCGCATCCCCGGACTCCAGTAACTCGCGTCCCGCGAGTTGCTGGTGCTACTGTTATTTCGGATGGCAGAGGGGCGGGGCCTATTGCGCGATGGTGCCGATCCATTGGTGGAGACAGCGGGGGTGTGGCCAGAGACTGCCACTCACCCCAGTGAGTGTCAGGCTTTCCTATGTGAGTGGGTGGACTTCCCTGATTGGAGGAGGCGGGGAGGTGCACTTGACAGCCCATAAATACCAAGCACTGACTTCAATCAGTGCTTGTGTATTGAGCTGCTAAGTGGTGTATACCCTTGGTTCCTTCCCAGAGTTCTTTTCCCTTGTCTTACCTCCTGTTCTCATTGATTCCCCGGATTTTGACCTTGGCTTTCCTCCTGGACATTCTGACTTCTCCTGCCCTTTGATCCTGGCTTGTACTGTTTATTCTCTGGTTACCCCAACCTAGATCCTGCTCTCTGCTGCTCCCCTGTGGCCACTCACGAACCTCCTGCCATAGGCTCTCAACCCCAAACCTGACAGAATACACAAGCCATTATGGAGCCTGCAGGTGTGGCTGAAGCCATCCAAGCACTCACCCAGCAAATTGCAGCATTGGCTCACGCAGTACAAGACATACGAAACAATCAACAGGAATTACAAAATCAAGTACAAACCTTGCAAGCAGCACCCCTTCCACCTCCTGAACCGGTGTTAGTCGCTGTTGCTCCAGCGGAAGGTGCGGTAGCTGCTCCCGAACCACAAGTCAAACTACCCGATCGCTTTAATGGAGACCGATCTACCTATAAAACCTTCATCACCTCATGCGAATTGCTATTCGTTCTGAAGCCTAGAACATATGCCACAGATTTCGTCCGTGTGCGTACGGCCATCTCACTCCTCACCAGGGGTCCCATGTCCTGGGCCCAACATTTGTTACAAACAAACCATGCTTCTCTGGCTACTTGGATGGCCTTCCGGCAAGCCTTAGATGCTTTATATGAAGACCCACACCAAGTGGCGGTGGCCGAATCATCTATCCGATCTTTGAGACAAGGTCGCCACCCGGTCGAGGATTACACCTCCGAATTCCGCCGTCTGGCCGTAGAGACCACATGGAACGAACCAGCCCTTATCCACCAGTTTAGGCTGGGACTCTCAGAGTCATTGAAAGACGAAATAGCCCGAGTGGGCCTCCCCGGCACGCTTGAAGAGGTTATCCAGTTGGTCACCCAAATCGACCGGAGACTTCGGGAACGACGTATGGAACGGATGGCTCATCAATCTTCACTTCCTCGAGTTTCTAGTGCCCCACAGACCACCTCGGTTCCTACCTCCGATCCTTCGGAGGAACCCATGCAAATAGGAATGGCCCGCGGACCCCTCTCGGAGTCCGAACGGAATAGAAGAATCAAGGGCAACCTTTGCATGTATTGTGGAAGCGCTACTCATCTGATTCCTCAATGTCCCAAACGTCCCCCCAGAGGTAAGCCCGACACATCGGACACTGCCGTACTATTGGGATGTGCAGCCTCTCATCTATCCATTTCTATCTCTTTACAGTGGGATAAGATGAACACCTCACAAATGGCCATTCTGGATTCCGGAGCCAGCGATTGCTTCCTAGACAGTCAGCTCGCTCACTCCTTGAAGATCCCTCTTCGAGTCAAGGACCAACCTCTTACTGTCCATCTCGTAGATGGAAGTGCCATCCAATCAGGTCCGGTGACACACGAAACACTTCCTCTTACTCTCTTCATTGGTCACCGGCACAAAGAAACCCTCACCTTCAATATTATTACATCTCCGCTATTCCCTGTCATCCTGGGACTCCCTTGGCTTCGCAAGCATGACCCGAACATCCAATGGTCCCTTGGAAAGGTGGTCTTCTCCTCATTATTCTGCAAAAATCAGTGTCTCGCCTCTGCAACCCTTGCTACAACGTCAAATTCTGTAACAACACCCAACACCAGTCTTCAACTCCCGGTACAGTATCTTCCCTTCAGTAGAGTCTTCGACAAAAAAGAGGCTGAACTCCTCCCTCCACACCGCTCCTATGACTGCCCGATAGACCTACTACCGGGCGCCGCCATTCCATTCGGGCGTATTTTCCCTTTATCTGAACCAGAATTGGCGGTACTCAAGGACTATGTAGAAGACAGCCTCCGGAAGGGGTTCATTCAGCCATCAACCTCCCCTGCAGGGGCCGGTATTTTCTTTGTGGGAAAGAAGGACGGAGGACTTCGACCATGTGTCGATTATCGAGAGTTGAATAACATTACCATAAAGAACAAGTATCCACTCCCTCTCATTACAGAACTGATGGATCGACTTCGAGAAGCCCAAGTTTTTTCTAAACTCGACCTACTAGGAGCTTACAACTTGGTTCGAATCCGCAAGGGAGATGAGTGGAAAACAGCATTCCGAACTCGTTATGGACATTTCGAGTACAATGTCATGCCCTTCGGTCTGTGCAACTCTCCAGCCACTTTCCAACATTTCCTCAACGATGTCTTTCGAGACCTGTTGGATTCGTGTGTGGTGGTGTACCTGGATGATATTCTGGTTTACTCATCTTCATTACAAGAACATCGAGAACATATGAAACTCGTCCTCACTCGCCTTCAAGAGAACCATTTATACGCCAAAATTGAAAAGTGTATCTTTGAAGTCACCACAGTATCATTCTTGGGGTATATCATCTCCCCTGGTCATATTCAGATGGATCCCTCTAAAGTCTCCGCTATCCTGGAATGGCCTGTACCCACTACAGTAAAAGGCGTTCAAAGATTCGTGGGATTTTCCAACTTTTATAGACGCTTTATCAAAAACTTCTCTCAAATTGTCCAACCCATTACCAGTCTAACCAAGAAACATACTCTCTTCAAATGGACTCCCCAAGCACAACAGGCGTTCCAAAACCTAAAGCAGAGTTTCACCCAAGCACCTGTGCTGGCCATCCCTGAACCCACACAAGCATATTCACTCGAAGTAGATGCCTCTGAATATGCAGTTGGAGCCATACTGTCCCAACGATCCCCTGAGAGTGGAATCCTCCACCCAGTGTCCTATTTCTCCCGGAGACTCACAACCCCAGAAAGCAACTACAGTGTGGGAGATCGGGAATTGTTGGCCATTGTGTTAGCCCTTCAAGAATGGAGACATTTATTGGAGGGAACTATACATCCGATCACGGTTTTCACTGATCATCGGAATCTCGAATATTTAAGAACAGCAAAGAGATTATGCCCCCGACAAGCCAGATGGGCTCTCTTTTTTACCCGCTTCAAACTCCACATCACATACCGTCCCGGAAGCAGAAACGGGAAAGCAGACGCCCTGTCACGAATCCATGAACCTGTTCAAGTCGAGACTCCCTCGGATGACACCATCCTCCAATCTCACCATTTCATGGCTGCACAAACTACTCTAATTGAGAAAATTAAAGATCAAAGCAAGAAGCACACCCTATCACCTCGTTTACCCCCTCTCAGAACAGAACAAGGCCTTCTCTACAAGGAGGACCTCCTATTCGTTCCTCCAGGCTCCCGAGAAGAGGTCCTTCAGGCCATCCACGATCACCCTTTGGCCGGCCATGGAGGATTGAAGAAAACTCTCACTCTAGCCCTACGACATTTTTGGTGGCCTACCATCAGAAAGGATGTCCAACGGTATGTTCGAGCCTGTCCGGTATGTGCCCGTAGCAAGGGAAGTCACCAACTACCTACCGGACTTCTACAGCCCTTGCCTATCCCTGATCAACCCTGGGAGGCCATCACAGTGGACTTCATAGTCGACCTGCCTATTTCAAACCAACACAATACCATCATGGTTGTGGTGGATCGACTCACCAAGATGGCACATTTTATCCCGGTAACCCGACTTCCCACAGCCGCTGTTACAGCAGAATTATTCATTAGCAACATTTTTCGTCTGCATGGAATCCCTCGCTCTATTTTATCCGATAGAGGAGTACAATTTACTTCAAGATTCTGGAAAGCATTCTGCCAAGGACTAAAGATTGAACGCTTATTGACCTCAGCCTACCATCCCCAATCTAATGGACAAACCGAAAGGATAAACCAAATCCTTGAACAATACCTCCGATGTTACATCACCCACGCACAGGACAACTGGTATCGTATGTTACCATTGGCAGAATTCTGTTATAATAACCATCTCCAACGTTCCATTGGAATGTCTCCCTTCAAAGCCAATTATGGATTCCATCCCACATTCATCCCTCATTACTCCCAAGTCCAAACCATTCCCACTGTTACGGATCGTCTCCAACTAATAACACAAGGGATAGTCCAATTAAAGCGACATCTTTCTCAAGCCCAGGAGAACTACAAAAAACAAGCTGATCGACACCGTAGAGACTATCCTGCCTACCAAGTAGGAGATAAAGTGTGGCTATCCTCCATCAATCTGAAACTTCCAGGTCCCGCAAGAAAGCTTCAACCCAAATTTGTAGGTCCCTTCCCAATCACCGCCCTTATTGGTAAATCAGCTGTCCGTCTTCAACTTCCTGATACTTGGCGTATTCATTCCACCTTCCACACATGTTTGCTCAAGAGATGGGTACCTAATCCTCGAACAAGAGATTCCCAACCTCCTCCCATCCTTATAAACGACTCAGAGGAATATGAAGTCGCCCAGATCCTGGATTCCCGTATCCATCGTGGTAGATTCGAATACTTGGTACAGTGGAGAGGATATGGTCCCGAAGAAAATTCCTGGGAACCTGTATCCCATATTCATGCTCCTGCTAAGATCAGAGCTTTCCACAGACTACACCCAAGTCGTCCTACTCCTTCACCCGACCGGAGGTCGTGCCTCAGGGGGGGGCTCTGTGGGGGTTCCAGACCCCGTCTCCAACAGGCTAGGGGTCCCTTACCTGCATCCACTCCCGTTGCTGCCCGTCGAGGGGGAAGGCCGCCGCGTGGTAGGCCGCATCCCCGGACTCCAGTAACTCGCGTCCCGCGAGTTGCTGGTGCTACTGTTATTTCGGATGGCAGAGGGGCGGGGCCTATTGCGCGATGGTGCCGATCCATTGGTGGAGACAGCGGGGGTGTGGCCAGAGACTGCCACTCACCCCAGTGAGTGTCAGGCTTTCCTATGTGAGTGGGTGGACTTCCCTGATTGGAGGAGGCGGGGAGGTGCACTTGACAGCCCATAAATACCAAGCACTGACTTCAATCAGTGCTTGTGTATTGAGCTGCTAAGTGGTGTATACCCTTGGTTCCTTCCCAGAGTTCTTTTCCCTTGTCTTACCTCCTGTTCTCATTGATTCCCCGGATTTTGACCTTGGCTTTCCTCCTGGACATTCTGACTTCTCCTGCCCTTTGATCCTGGCTTGTACTGTTTATTCTCTGGTTACCCCAACCTAGATCCTGCTCTCTGCTGCTCCCCTGTGGCCACTCACGAACCTCCTGCCATAGGCTCTCAACCCCAAACCTGACAGCAATTAATGCAATAAAAAACCCGAAAGCAGAAAATATAATATTTGACCAGGTGAGTCCAAACCTCAACATCTAAGCAATGGGATTTAGGTTTAGTAATAAATTTCAGATGACTTAAAGGTAGCAGGAAATGCTAGCAGAATGCTTGGTTGCATAGATAAATGGATCTTACCCAGGAAAAGAAAATTACGGTAAGTATAAAAACAATGTTCCCCTTTCCTGGCTATCCATGGCAGCATTACATATGGGTAATACCCAAGCAATATAAACAAAGGGTGGACACCAAAAAAAAAAAATCAAAGAAAATAGATACTGCAAATTATAATCAATAGACATGTGCAAAACTAAAATTTTCGTTTTCGTCCATTCGGACGAAAATGTTATTTCTTTCATCTAAAACGAATTTCGTTCATTACTGCATTCGTTCATTATTTTCATTTCGTTTTATTCGTTCGTACGAATCAATTGACCTACACATTCCATAAACCGAACGTCATTCGGTTTTTAGACTTTCGGCTTATGGAATACATGTAATGCTATTGGCTTTCTATAAACCGAACTAGAGTCCCCATTCATAAGAAAGAATGGACGAAAATGCATTCGTCTGAAAACGAATGCAAATGTCTAATAATCAACAACATTTAATCGGAAACCATCTAGGCCAGAAATGATGGAAAGGCCTGAAAACCACTCTGGTTTGCTGGAAAACAAGTTACAGCTCCTACCATGAAAAGGATGGACGTTCAAACCTCCTCTAGCCAAGCTAATTGCCACCAGGAGAATAGCCTTCAGTATCAGTAGAGACAGAGAAGCTACTTCTATTTGGTTAAAAGAATAAAAGGAGATCCCTTGGAGGTGCAGAAGACTGGAGAGAAGGTCCGATCTTGAGAACTGCCTTTAAGATTCTGGAAACCTCTTGATCCAATGCCCATCGAACCCCAGGCAGAGTTGAAATATCTAAAACTTGGACTCTTAAGAAATGGAGGCTCAGACCTTTGGAGGAAAAAGATCCAGGGGAATAGCTGATTAGAGGCCCATGTGCAGTATACAGATCAGATCCTGTAATAAGTGGCTAAAGTAGACTGATTTATTGCTTGAAGAAGGGGTGTTCACTAATCCCTAGACGTCCATGGCTAGCACGATATTCTTCTCAGTCTCCAAGCCATCAATGGTAGGGATTCCAGAGCTTAATTCTATACCGGTCACTGGAATAGCAGGGTAAATGACAGAGGTAGGTGGGCCCATTGTCAATCTCTTCAGTAGCCGCTGGACCAGAATAGAATGATCACCTTCAACTGATCCTTGCAAATTTTGTGAAGGCTGGCTAGGAACAACGCAATTGGAGAAAAAAAGCCATAACCCAGACTGCTACTCCAGGAGTTGGAAGGGCAGTTCGATTTAGTTGCCATCAGATCTATGTGCGGAAGTCTCCATCTCTTTATTAGGCACTGAAAGAACAGTGGTGCCAGCTGTCCCACTGCTTTGCCCATCTTTCACTTTCTCAAAATTAGTCTGTTAGAGTATTCTAGGATCCCAGAAGGTAAAATTGCAGACAGACTGGCTAAAGTCTTCAGAGTCCATTCCATCAGCAGTTCCTGCTCTCTCAAACGGAGATTCCTGGTACCTCCCTGCTTGTTCACGCAAGCTGCAGCTGCCCTGTTGTCAGTTCAAATGCAAAACAAACAGTTCTTGAGAAGATGGCCCAGTCTGAATAGAGTGATCTGAAAATCCCAACGCTCTGTGATATTGGAGGGCTGACAACTCATATCGTGAGTACACTGAACTTGATCTATGGACCGAAAATAGGATCCCCAAGAAAGGTCATCTGTGGTCACCAATTGCCAATCCACATTCTTCAGAGGAACATCCTTTATAGACTTTGCCTCTGTGTATGGCAATTAGCTTGGGAGAATCTGCAACAATCAGATGTAGTCCAAGTAATAGAAAATGGAGATTCCCTGGAGTCTGGGGTAAGTGATGACTGAGAGCATAACCTTGGAGAATGTCCTTGGAGTCATGCCGAGCCTGAATGGCCCTGAATTGTAAGAGCTCATCTCAAATCTCATGAACCACTGTTGATCTGTAAAAATGGGGATATGGAAAATAGGCACAATCTCCCTAATGGATCTCATGTACCAAGGTAGGGAGGTCTTGATGAAGGAAATCACAGGAGGACAGTCTTGAAACTCCAATATGTACCTTCTTCTTACCATTAAAATGACCCATTGGTCCGGAATGTGAGCAACCCAAGTGTCTGAGAAGAGGAGTAGTCGAGCACTGACACTTGCAGCAAAGCCACCTTAAGAACTGAGGCTTTCTGGGATATAAGGACTGGTATTATCAATAAAAACTTTAGCATGGCCAGAGGACTTTGTCTTTCCACGACATATCCATGGAATACTCCGTGCCAGGTTTGTGTGGACTAGACTCCCAGTATAAACCCACATCTCTGGAAAGTCACCTATCAGAGCAGGTGGATGGACACCTTCTTTGTCTTCATTGAAGGAAATCCTACTTCCTTCAACAGCACTTTAAATGATATCAAGTCAACCAGGTCTGACTCCAACTGTTTGTAACCCTGGAAATGAAGGCTATAGAGATTAAACTTGTAGGAGACATCAGTACCCTGTGATCTTAGCTATAGTGTCCATCTGGCTGCAACAGACAGAGCCATAGAGTGAGCCTGAATGCAATCCACTGAAGCCACCAGCATTACACCTACAGCAAATTTGAGCACAGACAAGGAGTCTATATAGACCGGCTAATACCCATCTCCAAAGCTGCTTATAGATTGCTCCTAAAAATCGATAATGCATGGGAATTGCCACAGAAATACACACTGTCATAGCCATTGCCAGGTGACAACCTGTACTAGTTGTTAAATATGCTTGAAAAGGACAGGAATCCATTTTCTTCTCCATCGGATCTCCAAAGGAAGGGGCGTCAACCATGGGAATCACTGTGCGTCTAGTGATCTGGGCCACATCCACCTCCATGTTAGGGGAGCCTATAGACAAGATATCCTGCCCTGAAAACACACAGTTTCTTATCATTCTTCTACCATTCTGAAGAAAAAAGAAAAGTTATTGATGGGAGGAAGGCAGGACTAGGATCCAGAATCTGGGGGAGGCCATGCAGGGGTATTAGACCATCAGACATTTCCTCAACTTCAGAGGAATAATTATCCGCTACATCACCAATATTTGTGAACATGCCCACATCCAAAGAAAAATCTTATCTGTCTGTAGGATCTATGGACCTCATGCAGAAAAGTTCCTTATGCCCTGAAGGACGTCTTGCTGAATAAATACCAAAATATCAGCCTGAAGACCGCAGGTATGGAAGTTGAAGGACCAGAAACAAAACAGTCTTGGCATTGGAGCCTGCATAGCAAGGTTCTGTTATCACAGCTATCACAGCTGGCCGACTTGCTGGAGTGTTATTCTGAGCAAGGTCAGGAGGTCCAATATGGGAACTAAGCACATATCAGAGATGTACTTTTAGCCCAAAGTAGTGCACTCTGTTGATGAAACCTAAATAATAACTAATTAACTAACTAACTGACTTACCTTAAAACTTGGAATTAGAAGTAGACATGCTGGGTAACTGCAAAGCAGGAACCCAAATGAAACATTAAGGAACCAATTTCATAAGAAAAACTACAAAAGATTACACTTACCAGCAGGCACACCAAAAATAGGTGAAAAAACAAACACATGTAGGATGAGCAAATAAATACAGCTACACATTAATATAAATTAAGAACAATGAATCCACTTAATACCAGCAGCTCAGAGAAAAGGCAGGCAAATCTGGCTGCACCTACAAAATAAAAAAATAGAAAGAAAGCATTTGCCTAAAACCTACAGTTTATGGACACTATACTTTCAAAATATCACTCAGCACTTGTTTTCAATCCAATATTCTATTGCAGACTATGGTATTCAATGCTGTGAATTAAAGTTAATCCATCCCAAGGAATCAGCCTCCAGGGGTGCACCAAAAACAAGAGCTGTGACTTGTAAGGAAAACTGAATCCAAGGCAGAGCAGAAGTCTGAAAACAGAGGTTAAGGCCCATATAAAACTGAATGTTATACTCTAGCCAATGTGGAGAGAGCATCACAATCATGCAACTCTGAAAAGAGTGCAGGGAAAGGAAATGAATAAAAACAAACATGAAAAGGAGACAAAGCTGCATAACCAGCCAAAATAACACAAAAACATTGCTAAATGCTGCGACCATGTCACCTAAACATTGCTAAATGCTGCGACCATGTCACCTAAACCTTGCTAAATGCTGCAAACATGTTCCCTAAATATTGCAAAATGCTGCGAACATGTAAGCCAAACATTGCTAAATGCTGCAACCATGTAAGCCAAACATTGCTAAATGTGGTCACCTGAACATAGATGATACTGTGACTCAGTACCTAAACACTGCTTATTGTGAGAGCAGGATCTGGATGATACCACTGGCTGTTCGAAGAGAGGCACTTGTAATCCATAAAATGTTAAGCCAGCAAACAGTAGTTAACAGAGCCTTCTTACCTTAAGGCAAGTGATGATGGCTCACCCCCTGGTTGCTAAAGGGGGGACTTCCAGGGAGACTCACTGCACTAGGAGCTGTGTGCCGAGAGCCTCCAGGGAAGAGAGGCTGAACTTCCCCAGGCCGGACTCAAGAGGGTCAAGCTAAACCAAAAAGAAAAATATAACTAACAAAAGGAGTTGCTCCTGTCAGTCTAAGTGGACAGGAAAAAAGACTGGTGGTTGAGGTGATTAGGCGCCTATTTGTATCATGTGTGAGTTTGTTTCCTGTCCTATCAGTGGAGAGGGAGGAGCTACCCATATGTAATGCTGCCATGGATAGCCAGGAAAGGTTGTTGGTAGAATTATTGCAGCTAAACACAAACAGCGGAGAAATGTTAAAATAGATATTGTCTAAAATTACCAAAAATGTTCCAAAGAGCCGGTCCTTAAGGAGTTAAGTTCATAGTTAGGACTTGCCGAATTGTGATTTACCTTGACTTGGTTGGCAAGTTTTATCTTATGGCCATAATTTAACTAAATCCTCATTATTTATCATAGTATAAGGTTAGTTCTTGTATTTTTATGTTGCATGTTCCCTAGCCCTCTTTCCCAAAAGTACCTGAGGATCTCAGCTCTTCTCAACATTCCCCATGTCAAGCTTGGTTCCTCACTCTGTCGTTTAGCCCCTATCTTGTCCTCTGTATTTTGTCCTGTATTATATGTATTTCTATGTATGTCTCCTTAGTTCTGTAGTTATGTCTTATGCTTTGCCCTGCCCTTATATGCTTTAGTTCTGCCTTTGCTCCTTGGTCTATCCTGTAGCCCTGCACTCTGCATGTCATTCATCTTGTTTCAGCTTATTTATGAGCTCTGCTAGGTTTCTTTTCTCCTAGCCTGCAAATATCATGTTATCCTATCAAGGATGTGCCCTATGCCTGCTCCAGGTTGTCTGCAGGGTTCCTTCGTTTCCCACCTTGGCTAAACTATATCCAGCAGCTGCTATCACAGGGCATTGTAATGTGGCTGAACAAACCTGGGGCCCCAAGCTTCTGGGTGAGTGCAGTTACCCTGCACCAGGCCCTGTGTTTCCACATCTCATGCAATTAACTCTTGAACTCCTACGCTCAAGGTCTTAACTCATCTAGGACCCCGTTTGTGACATTATTACTACACCTTTATCTACCAGTTTAAAAACAGCTGATACACACTTGCATTTCTTTAAAGATACAGAAAAAAATTGGGGTGTCAAAAGGTCTACTTAGAACTTCTAATATCAAACAATTGAACAATTCAAAATACGTCTTATAATCAGGGTCATCACATTTTCAGACCTCAGATCCACTTACCTCCAATGACCCTTGCTTGCCTGCCTCCTTGCCTGTCAGCTAGCCAGCTGCCACCTACGGTGCTCCGTGGAAGCGGATGCAGAATAAATGGTAAAAAAAAAAAACAAGAAACGGAATCACGTGAGCGCTGCGTGACCCACGTGACCCGCGCTAGGAGCTGAAACTTTATCTATAGTGAGCTGGAAGACAGGCTCACTGCAGATAAAGTCTCAGCCCTTAGCAGAGTCACGTGGGTCACGCAGCGCTCACGTGACTCCGCTTCTTTTAGCAAGTTAATGCTGCATCCAGTTTGCAGTTCATTGATGGGGAACACATCAATGAACTACATTTCCTTTGATTCACAGACTGCCTTAAGGGTGACTGAGAATCATGGGAGATGCGGTTCCTACAGATGTGCTACTAATCTCTGAGCCACTGACGGATAAGAAGGTCTGTAATTTTAAAGTAAAAAAATAAATAAAGCACTTAACACATTTACACACACACACACATTACTACCCCTAGCCCTACCCCCCCAGTACTACCCCTACATTAGTGTTCACACATCTGTCTGAGTGTAACATTTTAAGTGTGCATATGAGTGTAAGTGTGCATATGAGTGTAAGTGTGCATATGAGTGTAAGTGTGCATATGAGTGTAAGTGTGCATATGAGTAAGTGTGCATATGAGTAAGTGTACATATGAGTAAGTGTACATATGAGTAAGTGTACATATGAGTGAGTAGCAGATTTTACTGTAAGTGTGCATATGAGTGAATATCAGAGTAGTTGTGCATATGAGTGCGTGTCAGAGTGTAAGTGTGCAGGTGAATGCATGTTAGAGTGTGAGTGTGCATATATCATAACTGCTTGTCAGAGTGTAAGTGCACTTATGAGTGAGTGTCAGTTTCACTCATATGGCCCATTTCATTCAACAGTACACCGTATGTACATTACTCCAAAAAAGTACAGTAATGCTGGTAGTGTTTAAAGGTACTGGTACGTAACGTACCATACGTTTATTTGGAATAAAAAAAAACACATTACCCTAAAAAAACACTTTAGAGATACACATGATACACAGTAACAGAATAGCATGTCAAGTGTCTTCTTGTTGTGTTGGTTTTACAGTGCCAGACAGCAAACCTGCCATCCCCTATCATACTGGTACTTTATTCTACACTTTAAATTGCCATCATGTCTTCCACTCCGTCCACATCCAGAGGAGAGTGTCCAAGCGACCGTGCAACTCCTTCAACATCTAGAGGAGACTGTTCAAGAGAGGCAGGTAGAGAATTGCAAAAAGAAAAGCTACTGGTAGCAAATTCATGCGTAGAAGCTACAATGCCAATTTTAAAATTATGGTCAACAATGAGGCAGAAGAAACCAACAACTGTGTAGCTGCCAGAAAGTACGACGTCACTGAGTGTAATGTCAGGGGATGGAGGGCACAGAAGACAGAACTCCTGAATGCGCATTCCACCAGAAAAGGTTTTCGAGGGCCTAAAGTTGGGAGACATGAAGAAGTTGACAAACGGGTAGCTGAGTTTGTCACTGAAATGCATAGCAAAGGCTATCCTGTTACCAGAGAAGCTATGCAAATAAAAGCTCTGGAGATTGCAAGAGAGTTAAAAATAAAGGAATTTAAAGCTAGCATGGGATGGTGCAGAAGGATGATGCTGAGAAATGGTTTAGCTTTGAGGCGACGCACAACCTTAGCACAAAGGCTGCCAAATGACTTCGGTGAAAAACTCCTCTCTTTCCAATGCTTTGTGATCACTCTGAGGAAAAAGCATGCATATGCTCTCAGTCAGATCTGTAATGCTGATCAAACACCAGTGTTTTTTGACATGCCAAGCAATTTAACAGTGCACAAGAAGGGAGAGAAGTCAGTCCTCATTAAATCTACTGGCAATGAGAAATCCAGAATAACAGTTATGCTGGCAGCACTTGCAGATGGAACAAAACTTCCACCATACATTATCCTGAAAAGGAAAACCATGCCGAAATAAACCCTGCCATCAGGAGTGATAGTCAGAGTTCAAGAGAAGGGGTGGATGGAAGAAAGCCTAGTTCTAGACTGGCTTAAAGTTGTTTGGGGAAGTCAGCAAGGAATCCACTGCAAGAAAAGAGGAATGCTTGTCCTTGATGCATTCAGAGGACATTTAACCCCAAATGTTAAAAAGCAGGTTTCAGAGATGAACACTGATTTAATCATCATCCCTGGAGGTATGACCTCACAGTTACAAGTGCTGGATGTTGTGGTTAACAAGCCATTTAAAGACCATTTAAGAAGGCAGTACAACGCATGGCTCCTTTCTGATGATCATGCTCTGACTCCAACAGGAAAAATGAAGAAGCCTTCCATCAGTCTTTTATGTGAATGGGTACTTCATGCCTGGAGCCTGATTTCTGCTGACAGCATTGTTCTGGGCTTCAAGAAATGCTGCATTACTAATGCCACAGATGGCACAGAGGATGATATCTTGTGGGACACACCACAGAGCAGCACTGCAAACACAGGAGACGATGAGAAGGAGGAAGATGATGATGATGACGATATCATTCAAGTTATCATTGATTAAAAAAAAAGAAGAAAACTGTTGTTTTTCCCTCTGAAAGTTTTTATTTAAACATGTTTTTATGTTATATGTTGCAGATAATCTAGTTTTTACATGTTTTAACAATGAAACAATGCTTTATGGCAAAAAAAAGTGGTTTTGAATTTTTTTCCCCATATGGTAGTCTTATATTCAGGCCTTAACTTTTTTTTTTCCTAATAAGATCCAAAATGTGGGGATCGTCTTATAATCAGGGTCATCTTATAATCGAGCAAATACGGTAATAAAATCAAGAAAATGGAATAGATTCACTAAAACATAACATGAGGTAGTATGCCATTTCCTCTCCCCACCTTATCTATGCATTGTGCAGGGCCAACCAGGGTGAATCCAGGAGCAGGGGGGGTGTACATTATTGCAAAACCACACCATCAAGGCAGTAGCAAGTCACTTAAATAGTGCACAGATCTGGAAACAAAACATCAAGAATCATGCAGAGGTGAAGTCAGACAGCTTGGAGTAAAGGCAAAAGGCCAACTACACTAATTGAATTGTGAGCCAACACTTCAATGGTCAGGGAGGGCTGGCAAGGGGGGCAGGTGGACAATTGCCCCCAGGCTGCCCTCTAACAAGGCTAAAGTTCTGGGGCAGCAGTAATTTTTAATTTCCCCTTGTAAATTCCATGGAGCATAGCAATTTTTACCTTTCTATACATTTGTCTTGTCTCTCTCAATTCCTATACCTTACCCATCTATCTCTGGTGAGAACAGGTAGGCTGAGGGACTAGAACCATGGGAGAAAAAAAATTGGATTTGCCCCCCAGGTCAAAAGATGCCAACCCTGCCCTGTCCATGGTGGACCACAAATGTCCCTAGTTCAAGATCAACCAGGGGGAAACCCTGATCTTGTATATGACCTTGTAGTGGCTATGCATTGGACAGGTGCCTTAAAAACCAGAAGATAACTCAGTTGGATTTGAATATAGTATAAGTATTAAAAGGATGGATTATGAACAATGAACAATGTAAACCAAAGCATGTTTACACATTAGTACAAATAAATTACTGTATTTGCTCGCTTATAAAGATGAGTTTTTTTTCAGAAAAAAAATTCAGAAAAATCCCCCTTGTCTTATAATCGAGGTCGTCTTATAATCTGACCTCAAATTGAGGTCAAACTATAAGACTGGGATCCAGGTCCCCAGCAGAGCTCCAGCGATGAGCGCAGACTCCCCTGCTGCCGCCCAGCACGACCGCCGGGACTTCTATGAAGAAGCCGGGTTCTTCCGGTTTCGTCATAAAAGTCCCGGCGGTCATGCCGGGCAGTAGCAGCGGAGGTCTGCGCTCATCGCGCAGACATCCTCTGCTGCCCCACTAGCCACCAGGGAGAATCGGGCAGCCGGGGGATGTCTGCACGATACGTGCAGACATCCTCCATGCTGCCCGACACTTCCGTCTATTATGACGGACCAGCTGTCCTTCATGATAGACGAAGTGTCGGGCATCATGGAGGATGTCTGCACGTATCCTGCAGACTTCCCCCGGCTGCCCCCACTAGCCACCAGGGACCAATAAAAAGGTGAGGGGGAGGGAGGGAGGGGGGTGGGGGTAGAAAGACATGGGGCACGGGGACAGAGGGGGGGGAGAGCAACAAGTGGAGGGAGGTGGGAAGAGACAAAGACAAGGGGAGGGAGGGAGGGAGAGACAGAGACAAGGGGAGGGAGGGGGTTGGTAGAGACAGAGACAAGGGGAGGGAGGGGGTTTGAAGAGACAGAGACAAGGGGGGTGCAGAAACAGACAAGGGGAGCGGGGGGGAGAGAGACAACAAAAAGGGGAGGAGAGAGAGAGAGAGAAAAATGGGGGCAAGGGAAAGAGAGGCAGCATTGGCACATAAAACGAAATAAAAACAAGAAATACATTTTTTTGATATCATAATTTTTTATTAAAAAAGCAATTTACATGTGAATATATACAAGTTGAACTTTTTTCCTATAGGGTAGTCTTATATTCAGGCTTTTAGTTTTTTTCCTAATGGAATATCCAAAGTTTTGTGGGGTCGTCTTATAATCGAGCAAATACGGTAGTGACAGGTGCTCTAAAAGTTAGTAAATTTTATCAATGTGCAGCAAAAACCATTGCCGCTCCCCCAAAGGGGCACACAACAGTGAACAAAGTGTAATAATATAAGTGTTGCGCAACAATAAAGAACACAATACTTATCTAAATAGTTGGTTCTTCAGTAAAGTGTATAAAAAAAAAAAAAAAAAAAAAAAAAACATTCTCAGTGAAGATATGTAAAAAAGAAAAAACAGAAAAAAATATAATGTGAAGACCTGTAGATACAAAACTTATAAGTGAATAATTCCCCCAAAGGAAATATACTCACACTTTATAGAGCCTAGGTGTGAGAGGCAAATGGACTGTAAGTCCTACAATCCTCAAGACTGAGACTCCTCTCAGCTCATTCGTCAAGGGGATGATGTCAGTTTCCAGTACAGAATGAAGGAGATGGAGTATGTAGAAATTTATACAAAGTCTTTAATAGCCCCTTAATTATCTTTGAGGCTTATATAAAAACAAATCAATAAAAGCATGAATACATAAAATACATAAAACAAGTCACCGATTCCTCCGTAGTCGAAATCTGAGGGTAACAGGTGGCGTGTATAAAACAATCGCGGAGATGAATAACCTCTATTGGGCTTCCGGATTGCACAGGCAAAAAAGTCTCTTTCGTGGACGTCACAAGCTGCGACGCGTTTCGCCCAATCCGGGCTTCAGCAAGGCAGACAATAATGTATATAAGCTCAATAATTCAGAACTGCTCTGCCTCATCCCACAAAAGATATTATTTTTTTTTTAAAACAATGTAGATGAAAAACGACATCTCTCATATAGGACTGGGGAGCATAATTATGATAAAATAGCATACAAGAAACCAATACTGAATAGAGGTCATAGTGCTTAAGTTATTAAAAACCAGATTTTCTCTATAAATAGGGTTAAAGTAAAATGTGTTTCCTGCTATTCTCTTCTACTGCTTATTATTGTATCTTAAGATAGATGATCTGTACATTTTACAATCCTTTAAACTGTAGGAACTCTATACTTTATATTTCCGCAAGAGTGATTGTATATTTTTATAATTTTTATGAAATACCGTGCGCCACACTTTTGCTGTGCTGAACTTAGTTTCACTTAAGTTTGGAGCAGTTTTAGATAAACATTAAAATACCATATTAAAACAGAAATATTCCTAATGTGAAAATTTAATATCATAAAAACAGCTTTGGGAAATCTTTTTTTTTTGGCCTATTTTCAAAAAAAAGCAGGATCCATTTAACACTCACTACATTAATTTTCCAGATCCCGAGATCCTTACCTCCTTATAGGTTTGAAATTCCAAAAGAATAAATATGTTATGACCTTTTAAACTTTAAATTTATTTCTCATCCTAGAAAATGTATTTTTTTTTATTTAAATTCATATTTCCATGTAAAAAAAAATAATATGGAATGAAATATATGGTTTAGTCATAGAATAATATTAGCATATGTTGAACATATTTATATACTATTTAAAAGGAAGCAATCATTTTTTTTTTATTCTCCTACTTAAGTCTGAATTATAGTAAAATATTTGTCAGCAATATTGATGCTGAATTCTATCAAAATATATATAAAACATGGTATGCATATTTGGGGGCAATATCGGACATGATTATAATCAATATTATTGAGTGCTGCTTATAAACATTATAATTCAGAATATTACAGTCATAACTGAAGCTATAAATTATGTTGGCATTAATAATAATGGAGTTATAAAGAGCAATAGAACCATGATAATTGCAAATAATTTTCTAAGTAAACGTGTTCATTTCATGCCTTATAATTTTGTATGAATTAAATACATTGACGGCAACTGATATTAAAAAGAAAAATGTAGTCGATCCATAAAAGAGAAGCAACATTGTATGTTTATAATCCAGTAATAGTTAGTCACATGCAGAAGGTGGTAAAAGTGTGGTTAGAAAAGCATTTCCTTAATTGTCATGCTTTCAACACTCCAAATTCAAGACCACTAACCTGAGGTTTATGCTTTTGAAGTAGTGATGTCACTTTGGTTGTTCTTTTTCCTTCTTCTTTTCCTGGACACCTACTTCGGATGAAGCAAGGGCAAGCTATTAGGGAGAGAGAAGTGAGGGAGCAAATAGGGTGAAGTAGAGAGTTTGTGGACCTAGTTAGTAATAGGGTTATGATAGGGAAAGTACGGGATAGAGATAGGGCGAGATAGGGACACAGACACAGAGTGCACAAACTTACTATTCCCTCCGTCTATATAATTTAGTCAGTTTGCAAACTATTATTTCTTTGACCGACAGTTTTTTGTGTGCGTCTGTTCTGTATATGGAAATGGATATAGTCTATAATGATGTCTATGGAAATTTAATGAAGTTCTTGTTGATGTGTGCAGCAAAAAATTATAAAAACCTCTTAGTAAGAGAGTTCTATGCTGCATGTGATGTGACTTGAAGACCAAAATTCCATTATTTTTGCACCATTTTTGTTAACTGTGATATACGCAAAATATATATATTTTTTTTTACAGATGGGGGTTTCTCTTGGTACCATTATTTTCATCATATGATATAAGTCATATGATTATAAAACATAAAATATTATGAAAATATGCCACACACAAAACTAACTTTTGACCTGAATTTCTTTTTATAAACAAACTTTTATAGTTTCACATACTGAAAATACCCTGTCTATATAGTTTCTAATATTTGTCCTGAGTTTAGAAATAACAGTGTTTCCAGTTTTTTTCAAGTTATAGGGCAGTAAGTGATAGTAGTGTTTTTTTTTTTGTGTCCTAATCATTTTCTCCTATTGACCCAAACCCTAAATCTACCCATTAATCTAACCATTGTACTAACCCTAATTCTAACCCTAACCTACTTGTAACCCTAACCCTAATTGTAACCTTAACTATAGATCTATGATTAGCTTTTTCCTTTTTATTTTTTTTTATTTTCTTAAATGTATTGTTCCTGTCTCTATGGATAGTCAAGCAACAGAGCGACAGAACAGATTTTTATCACTTCCATCGCTCTCTGCATACTCCTCTTCAATATGGCACCTGCGATCACTGGGTTACTAATGTCTTGATGATGAGGCATCATAGCAACACCTTTAAAGCACAGGCAGTGAAAGTTGATCACTGCCTATGCACGTTATAACGCATATGATCACATTTGCGGTGATCATATTCGCGCGGGGTTGGGGGGCGGGGGGAAACAAAATAACATTCTTTAAAAGTAAGCTTATAAAAATAACTTAGGAACAAACAATATGCAATATGTTAATACATAGTAATAATAAAATAGAAAATAAAACAAAACAGCAGACAAGGCTGTTCAATTAGCTCGAACTCAAAAAATGGAATGCAAATATCTAATGGGAAGAAAATTGCCATTATTTTAATAAATTCTAGCTCAAGTATCTGTCTGTCTTTGTATGTCATACATAGTTTGGAACTGCCATGGATATGGTATGTACTTGGGCAGCATACTGGATTTCTGAATTTTGTAACCAAATGGACTAAATTAAAAAAAGTGAACGTTGCTACGTTAATAGATAACTAGTGTTTATCTTTAGTCTATATTCATTGATTAGAACAATATCGTGTTAGTGTTATTATTGGTAAGCAATGTTTTCTTTCATTTTTTGGCAAACTGGTGGCTTTTCTCAATCTTCTATTCTTGTTTCTAATTGAAATTTGTGGTCATGCTTGGACTCATTATCTGCAATTAGGCTGTGAAGTATTATATAATAAGGACTTTTTGTTTTCAGTCCAAGGACTGAGTTAATTACTTGAACTACAAAGCTGGATCTAGTAAGGGTTAATGGAATACAGTTAAGATGTGACCTATAAAACCAACAGCTTCCAGACACATTTATTCTCATACTTCCTTGAAAGTAATGTAATGAAAGGCGTTATGGTTGTGGTGTTGAAGGCTTCAAGCTATTTTACAACTTCTCATCACATGTTGTTTTCAATGAAGCGTGTTGGTACCATTGAGTTTATTGGTCGATGCTATTAGTCTACATTTTGACCATTGTCGAGGTACAGGTTGTGATGTGGATGAGCCACCACTATGTATTTTTTAATTTCTGGACAAGGTCATGAGATCAAGGAAGCAGATATGGTGCTACTCTATTAGTGAAATAAGCAGCTTCTTAGAGCCTCTACTTGTTTTGGGGGTAGGGGAAGGGCACAGCACCCAACTGACATGAGAACTAGCAAATAGCTGGCATGGGGGACTATCTACAACCACCCCTGCCAAGATAGGGCTTATGCACATATGGTATTGGGTATCCATCATATGAATTTTAATTGCCTCATCCACATCTACAAAGTTTCATTGCAGAGTTGGTACACATCTGTTATAAATAAACTAAAGAAGCACCAGGAGCGAATGATATAACAATTCATTTTAAACAAAAAATACTTATTGGCTAGTGAGTCCTATAATAATTTGGCTTTGACATAGTGCTTTCTGTATAATGAACAAAGGTTGACTATGTTTGTATTTTTATTTTTTTGGGTTGACATATACAAGCAACAATTCCCAATAAATATTTGTTTAAAATTAATTATTTTTATTTCATTCACTCTTAGCACTCATGAAGTTTATATCTTTTGGATCTATGGGGATAAGGGTATTTTTTAATTTTAAGTGAGCATCTTTTGACACTATTTTGTACATTTAATTAATTCAAGTGCCAGGCATAATTCTTTAGGTTGAGGTACACATCTGTTGTATTATTTATTTCCCATTTCACTATATGGGCTTTGGTCATGTGAATAATATGTGATTGTTGTTGACATACCTTCCAAAAAATTGTGTCATTTGTAATCCTATAAAAAGTTGTGCTCTTCCAATATAATGAACTCCTCTTGATAGTCTGTGTGGAATTCTGTACCTCATTATATAGTATGAAATGCAGTTCAGTCAGTATCAGCAAGGATATATGCCTGTATACATCATATATAGAGACATTTGGTTTCATAAGTCACATTTTAAACTATCTCGGCAACTTCTTGGAACTTCAATAGTCAACAGCCAACCACTACTGTTGAAGTCAGGATTTATCAAGGATCATTCAATAACCGTAGCCTTCTTGGGTAAATGAAGTCCAGCACACATCCAGCTCCATTTCATGTATTTATTTGGTTAAGATACAGAAGATATATGCAAATACATAAACAAAACAAACACCTTGTTCATGCTAAACAGCAGTAACTATCTATCATTGGATGGCGTACTCACTTAATAACTTCACAGCAAAATACACTTTGTAGAGAAAGCACACCTCACTCCCTCAGCACTCCTAGCTTTCTTTAAAAAAAAAAAATAGGGCAGGCTGATCCCTTCTTCTTACACACTGCCTGCTAATTGATAAGCCATAGGTGAGTTTTAGTTAGTCCACACCTGTGGAGCACCTATGTAGAATACATGATTTTGAACAGCAATTAGTGCTGTTGGAGCACTGGCCCTGCTCTCCAGATATTCCGCCCCAGAGACCATTACCATGGTTTGCAAATTACCAACAATGTATTGTTTTTGCAAACCTCAAATCATTCCCTATTTGTACCTCCGGAAGGCATAATCACTTAGCAAAGCTAATGGGTATGCATCAGCCTCCCGGAGAGACATTGCCAGACTAACTTTTATTTTAAAATGGCTATGATGGTTGAGGAGATAGATTTTTACTGCATAAAGTTGGATCTGGAAGATGCCTTCCATACGGTCCCTATCGCCAAGAAGCACAAATGCTTTCTCACATTCTCCTGGAAGGAACAGATTTATCACTGGAATATAATAGTGTTTGGCCTATCCAGCACACCTTACGCCTTTTCCAGGATAATAAAAGCTATTATTTCTCATGTCAGAGAGAGAAAGAGAGGATTCCTGTCTCTTTAATATTTAGACAACATTTGCTAAATCCAGTAAGAGATGCCATCATTCAGCAGAGAGATGATCTCATTTCCCTTTTACAAGACCTGGGGTTTATTGTAAATCAACAAAAATCTGTTCTGGTTCCCACTCAGAAGATTGTATTTCTAGGGAGAGAGGGAGAGAGATAGGTTTATATGTGTGGGATATATGCAGGTGGCTGGTGGTCTAAGAAACAGTGTTTCCAGGTAAACATACTGGCTATTGTTCAAGGCTGGACTGTAAACAACATGGAGTCTGACAGTGTGATGCACTGCTGTCCTGATCACCGATTGGCTGAGAATGCTGTTGCTGTGCACGTGCATAGCATGAACATTTTCAGTCTGGCAATGTGTCTCCGAGAGGCTGAGGCATACCCGCTAGCTTTGCTAGGTGGGTATAATCATCCCTAGGACAAAGATAGTTTGCAGATCCTAGATTTCTGCAAACTATATTCTGTTTTATCTAGAAAAGAGCAGGCATATACAAGGATTGGCACCTAGTCCAATGTTACAGTATTAAAATGATTTACAGGGGCTGGTAAATAATGCACCATTACATTATTAAACCACATCCAGGAGCATGTGCCCTCTTACATTACCAACACTTTATATAGGGGCTGATACATAGAGCACTGTTACTCTATTCAAACACATTCATAGTTTCTTTCCTCTTAGATAATCAAGATAAATGACACAGTTACTGAATAGCTTTTGCAGAAACAAAGCGAACGTAATCAATAGCAGATGGCCTATCCTCTCTGTTGCAAGGCAGGAAACACATGCTAATGAGAATTATCGCATAATGATCATGGTCCTTAGCACCCCCTATCCCTTGCTCTTGAATTGCCTGCACCAATCAACACTAATGTCTCTAATGGAAATACTGTATTACCCTAAGGGTCCTACTCAGAACTGCTCTCCTGCAGCTGCTTATGTTTCCTCTGCCTTCTTAATACAGCTGATGCATTCATTTTTAAATTAATCCAGGTGCTAGGAGTTTTAGTTCATAGCCTTTTACTGTGGATTGTGTTTTTTAATATGTACCTGGTAACATTAATTTACTATAATTCCACTAAGTTTTTAACAATTTAAAGTCAACGCTCTTTACATTGCCGGCCAAGTTTATAACCATGTCTTGGAATGGTTCTGGACTACCTGAGCTATATGCTCCCCACACATCATACAAACTAAAGACTGGCTCCAACACCTTTGTTACAATTACATAGGAAAATAAAGGAAGTGGTTAAAGGTACCTGCTAAATAACCTTTCAGAAACTGTCACATATTCCACTAGTCCTGGGGCAACCAAGTTTTTTCTGAAATAGGCCACATGTTCAGAAATGCTTATGTGTATTGGGCCACATTAAACTTTTTTTTATTAACAGTAACCGGAAAGAATAAATTGTTATTCCTAGAAAAATGTTTGCCATTTAACAGTACAGCAATCCAAAAATAGTTTAAATAATCTTTATGCAAAACTAAATATTTAACATGGGCAGATATATCAGTTGGGTCATATCTTGCTGTCAGATGTTCCACATGTTGGATGCATCTACACCTCTAAGATCCCTTAAAATGCCTGCCTCACCACATGTAAAGACAGAATGTTGGTTCCTATCCCTAGTATGTATCTACCTATTATATGTTCAAAAAGTCATAGTAGAAACATAGAATGTGTCGGCAGAAAACCACCATTCGGTCCATCTAGACTGCCCAAGTTTCTAAATACTTTTATTATTCCCCAGTTCCCTATCTTATAGCTAGGATAGCCTTGTGCCTATCCCACGCATGCTTAACCCCTTGCCGACAAAGGACGTGCCAGGTACGTCCTGGGAGAAACTCCCTTAACGACAAAGGACGTGCCTGGCACGTCCTGCATTGAATGAAGCGGTTTTCGCGATCAACGATCGCGAAAACCGCTTTAACAGTGCTGGTCTATTGCCTCGACGTCGAGGCAATAGCCAGCACCGAAATTTCTATTTCGGGACCCCCACGGAGCGATCGTGGGGAGCCATATTGACGGAGCATGCTGCTCCGTCAATATGGCTAAGGCCTCTGCCGGTCTGAGCTTCGGAAGTGAAAGTAACTTCACTTCCGTCGCTCTGAATATGCTACTTGACTACCCCTAGTGGTAGTTTAGTAGAATTGCAATGGGAAATATTTAAAATAAATATTTAATTAATTAAAAACAGGTTATTTAGCTATATTAGCCTATAGGGTTAAAATTAAATATTTTTTAGCATAAGGGATAGGGTTAAAATGAAATTAAAGTTAAAAAATATTAAGGGATATAATAAGGATTAGAGTTGGGGTTAAATTTAGCTTTAGGGTTAAATTTTGGGTTCGGGTTGGGGTCAAAAGATCAATATAGGAAAAAAACAAAAAACACTATTTTTGGTTTTTTCCCCATAACTCGCAAAAAAATACCGAAAAATATGGAAACATGCATATTTTTGAACTCGGGAGAACATTTAGAAACTATTTAGATGGGGTCTTTTTTAATGATTTTATTTGTGTAAATTATATTTTAGGTCAAAGTTAGAAAAAGTGTGTTTTTTTAAATTTTTCATCATATTTTATGATTTTTTTGTAGTAAATTATAAGATATGATGAACATAATGGTATCTAATGAAAGCCCTTCTTATGACGATAAAAACAACATATAATTTGTGTGGGTACTGTATGTGAGAAAGAAAAAAATTACAGCTAAACACAAACACCCTAGAAATGTCAAAACAGCCATTGTCACCAAGGGAAAGTCAAGGTGAAAATGTCTTGTCACTAAGGGGTTTAAAATCCTTGATGGTGTTTACATCTACCACTTCCATTGGAAGGCTTTTCCCTACATCCACTACCCTCTCAGTAAAGCAGTATTTCCTAATATTACTGTTAAATCGTTGGCCCTCTAATTTTAGACTATGTCCTCTAGTTGTGGTAGTTTTTCTTTACTGTGTTAATTCCCTTTATGTATTTAAATGTTTCTATCATATCCCCCCTGTTACGTCTTTCCTCCAAGCTATACATGTTAAGATGCTTTAACCTTTCCTGGTAAGTTTTATCCTTCAACCCATGAACCAGTTTAGTAGCTCTTCTCTGAACTCTCTCCAGAGTATCAATATCCTTCTGGAGATACGGTCTCCAGTACTGCATACAACAAACAAAGTGTGGTCTCACCAGTGCTCTGTACAATGGCATGAGCACTTCCCTCTTTCTACTGCCAATACCTCTCCCTATGCAACCAAGCATTCTGCTAGCATTTCCTGCGGCTCTATTGCATTGCCTACCTACCTTTAAGTCCTCTGAAATTATTACTCCTAAATCCCTTTCCTCAGATGTTGAGGTTAGGACTGTACCAAATATTCTATATTCTGCTTTTGGGTTTTTATGCCCAAGGTGCATAATCTTGCACTTGTCCACATTAAATGTCAGCTGCCACAGCTCTGACCATTTGTCTAGTTTAGTTAAATCATTTGCCATTTAGCTTATCCTTCCATGAACATCAACCCTGCTGCAAGTACAGATCACTGAGGTACCCCACTAGTAACAAGACCTTAAATCAAATATACTCCATTGACTACAACCCTCTGTTGCAGGTCACTCAGCGACTGTCTAATCCAGGGGTCCTCAAACATTTTAAACAGGGGGCCAGTTCACTGTCCCTCAGACCGTTGGAGGGCCGGACTATAGTAAAAACAAAAACTATGAACAAATTCCTATGCACACTGCATACATCTTATTTTGAAACAAATCGGGAACTAATACAATATTTTTAAATTGAAGTAAAGTTAAATCAACAAACTTACTTATTACAATGGGAATAGTGTGCCAGTCAGATGCCCAGGAATATTATGCCAGTCAGATGCCCAGGGATATTATGCCAGTCAGATGCCCAGTAATATTATACCAGTCAGTGCCCAGTAATATTGTACCAGTCAGATGCCCAGGAATAGTGTGCCATTCAGATGCCCAGGAATAGTGTGCCATTCAGATGCCCAGTAATATTAAGCCAGTCAGATGCCCAGTAATATTGTACCAGTCAGTGCCCAGTAATATTGTACCAGTCAGATGCCCAGGAATATTGTGCCAGTAAGATTCCCAGGAATAATGTACCAGTCAGATGCCCAGGAATATTATGCCAGTCAGATGCCCAGTAATATTATACCAGTCAGATGCCCAGTAATATTATACCAGTCAGATGCCCAGTAATATTGTGCCAGTCAGGTGCCCAGTAATATTTTGCCATTCAGATGCCCAGTAATATTTTGCCATTCAGATGCCCAGTAATATTGTGCCAGTCAGGTGCCCAGTAATATTATACCAGTCAGATGCCCAGTAATATTTTGCCAGTCAGTGCCCAGTAATATTTTGCCATTCAGATGCCCAGTAATATTTTGCCATTCAGATGCCTAGTAATATTATGCCAGTCAGTGCCCAGTAATATTATGCCATTCAGATGGCCAGTAAAATTATGCCAGTCAGATGCCCAGTAATATTATGCCAGTTAGAGCCCAGGAATATTATGCCATTCAGATGCCCAGTAATATTATGCCAGTCAGATGCCCAGTAATATTTTGCCATTCAGATGCCCAGTAATATTTTGCCAATCAGATGCCCAGTAATATTATGCCAGTCAGTGCCCAGTAATATTTTGCCAGTCAGTGCCCAGTAATATTTTGCCATTCAGATGCCCAGTATTATGCCAGTCAGTGCCCAGTAATATTGTGCCATTCAGATGCCCAGAAATATTTTGCCATTCAGATGCCCAGTAATATTATGCCAGTCAGATGCCCAGTAATATTATGCCAGTTAGAGCCCAGGAATATTATGCCATTCAGATGCCCAGTAATATTTTGCCAGTCAGATGCCCAGTAATATTTTGCCAGTCAGATGCCCAGAAATATTTTGCCATTCAGATGCCCAGTAATATTATGCCAGTTAGAGCCCAGGAATATTATGCCAGTCAGATGCCCAGTAATATTATGCCAGTCAGATGCCCAGTAATATTTTGCCATTCAGATGCCCAGTAATATTTTGCCAGTCAGATGCCCAGAAATATTTTGCCATTCAGATGCCCAGTAATATGCCAGTCAGATGCCCAGTAATATTATGCCAGTTAGAGCCCAGGAATAGTATGCCAGTCAGATGCCCAGTAATACTTTGCCAGTCAGATGCCCAGTAATATTTTGCCATTCAGATGCCCAGTAATATTTTGCCAGTCAGATGCCCAGAAATATTTTGCCAGTCAGATGCCCAGTAATATTATGCCAGTCAGATGCCCAGTAATATTATGCCAGTTAGAGCCCAGGAATATTATGCCAGTCAGATGCCCAGTAATATTTTGCCAGTCAGATGCCCAGTAATATTTTGCCATTCAGATGCCCAGTAATATTTTGCCAGTCAGATGCCCAGTAATATTATGCCAGTTAGAGCCCAGGAATATTATGCCAGTCAGATGCCCAGTAATATTATGCCAGTTAGAGCCCAGGAATATTATGCCAGTCAGATGCCCAGTAATATTTTGCCAGTCAGATGCCCAGTAATATTTTGCCATTCAGATGGCCAGGAATATTATGCCATTCAGATGCCCAGTAATATTTTGCCATTCAGATGCCCAGTAATATTTTGCCATTCAGATGCCCAGTTATATTATGCCAGTCAGATGCCCAGTAATATTATGCCAGTCACAGCCCAGGAATATTATGCCATTCAGATGCCCAGTAATATTATGCCAGTCAGATGCCCAGTAATATTATGCCATTCAGATGCCCAGTAATATTATGCCAGTCAGATGCCCAGTAATATTATGCCAGTCATAGCCCAGGAATATTATGCCATTCAGATGCCCAGTAATATTATGCCAGTCATAGCCCAGGAATATTATGCCATTCAGATGCCCAGTACTATTATGCCAGTCAGATGCCCAGTAATATTATGCCAGTCAGTGCCCAGGAATAAAGTGCCAGCCAGATGCTCGTTATACCTCCCTCCTCCCCATCACTTACCTCCAGCTGCTGTGTCCCCGGCCGGACGCCTTTCGCAGAGTTTCCCTCCTGCACAGGGGAGGGAAACAGTCACTGGATCCGGATGTGACGTAACGTCACAACCGGTCGAGATGGTTTTTTTTTTTTCTTCTTCTTTCTGCAGCCGCATCCACTGCGGCTGCCCAAAAAAAAAAGAAAAAAAAGGTAAACAGTGGGGAGCGGGGGGTGCCGGCACCCCCCGCGGGCCATATTAATGTCGGCGGCGGGCCGCATGTGGCCCGCGGGCCGTACTTTGAGGACCCCTGGTCTAATCCATTCAATAATATTGAAATCCAAACTTAAAGATTGCAGTTTATTGATAACCCTTCTAAGTGGGACAGTGTCAAAAGCCTTACTGAAATCTAGGTAAGCCATGTCTACTGCAACACCCATATCCATTATTTTAGTCAGTCACCCTAAAGTCAAGATTGGTTCTTAAAGGACCGCACTGACTTGAAAATTTACCTTTTTCCATGCATATTAAAGTTAAATAATTGTAAAAATTATGCATTTATTCAAATGTAAATATTACTTTTATAAATGTTTTTCATCTACTTACAAATAGCAGGTTTTCTGCTTCTACTGACCCTTCCACAGCATTTGGCTGGCAGCTGGGAGGGGAAAAAAAGCAACATTTTAAGGTTTTTCAAACAAATAAAAAGCAATGTCTATAATTGAGATAACTAGGAATAAACAGGGCACACTGGGGCAATTGCCCCAGGTGGCATCCTGGCAGGGGAGACACTTTGCTGCCCCATGCAACATTTTTTTCTCTGTGTATAGGAGGAGCGGGACGCCAAGGTGGATATTGGAGCAAGGTCCTGAGTGCCAAGGTGGATATTGGAGCAAGGTCCTGACTGCCAAGGTGGGTGTTGGTTAATAATCCTGAGTGTAAGGTGGGTGTTGGGGCAAGGTCCTGATTGTAAGGTGGGTGTTGGGGAAAAGTCCTGATTGTAAGGTCTCGTACCTCATTCTAGCCTGGTCTGTGCCCTGCTGTTGTTTCTAGACCTGCTGAGCACACTCAGCGCTCGGACACTATAGTGCGGTGCATGTGGGGATGGAGCAGGAGGACTGTGCAGCCAGTGCACACACTGCTCCCTCGCGCTCCACTGGATAAATAAATAAATAAATAAATAAAATGATCCCAGCGGCGAGGGCACCATTCAGGGACAACAATAACCAGGCGCCAGGTATAATTTCCTGGTGCCCGGGATTTGTTGAGCCCCGATATAAACCCATATATACCTATTGTTCATTGGCACCAAATATATCAGTCTGTATGCTGCCTAACCATGTGAGCTTATTTACTCCACTTGGAGACCTAGCAACGCCCCTGATAATGTTTAACTTTTTTTTTCACTCCTGGGTGAGCTCTTGCAAACATTATTATGTCCAGGCTGGCGAGGGAGTTTTTTAGGGGGGATGAGGTGCTGTGGGGGACAGCATTTTATCATTCACCTCAGGCATCACAATGTTGTGGCAATAAATATATTACACAGGATATTTCCAAAGCACACATCTGTATTTTTTTTCTCTTCAGGTGTACTGCTGGGATTGAGAAGTAAGGCAGTGTTCTGCTGGACACATATACTGTGTACCTCCAGACTGTAGATTGCAAGAGAAGCCAGTTAATTAATTGGAAAGACCATGATTAATTAACTCATTGCCCTCTGAACACATATAAATTATACATACTGCATGGCTACATGTAAAAGATATATGTCTCCCTCAAATATATGTATGCATTTGTATACATGGTTTAGTAGCAATTCAGAAAGTGTTATTAAGAGTTATGACTGCTTAGGGTACAAATAATTAAATGGTGTTCAAAATGTTTTTGAGTGTACCTTTAAAATATCTTGTGATTTTTCAAAATATTATTATTAGCTTTTTATTGTCTTTTACATCGTTGGAATATGTATTTAGTGAATAACTACATTTGCCTGATTTTTTGGGGAATTTGGTCACTGTTCGTGGGAAAATGTCTATTATGGAAATTTATGTAAGAATACATTACACCATAACTTAAAAAGATCATTATTTTTACTTTTTTCCTATTGGGGTATTTCACCCTATTTATTGTATAATGTATTTATGGTACTTTTACAGAAACCACTAGATGTCTGTACTGCATTATCCAGTGCTTTATGGTTCCCTCGTTATCTAATTTGCTGTATATCGTATTTCATAGAAAATATAGTATATGGAAACTGGGGGTTGGTGGGAGATATTCTGTGTGTGTCTACATGGATGTCCTGTACCTGACTGATGAGCCCAGAGGTCCTCTTTGTCCAATGGAAATTATAGAGGAAGGTGTTAAATGCTCCCTACTGGAAACTATATTTTAAACTTATTTATTTGGTTAATACAGTGTGATTTTTATACACAAGTGTATGTTTTGAGTTGTTTTCTGCATTTGACCTAAGTTTCTGACACCAAATATAATGTTTTATTAAGGCTGATTTAAACCATAATGTGTTTAAACTGAACGTCACCAAAAACACACAGTTTCTCATTTTCCAATCCAGCTAATTTTCAGGTTTTCTGGTATATTTGTATTTTCGAAATGATGCTGCCGATGTCTCACTTTCATAATGTTTGAATGCCATTTTCTTTTTTTTTTTTAATTCCGTTTCTTACGTTTCTGATAAGCTACATTGGTTTAAAATGATTTCTTTTGTATTTGTCTCCTAAGGCTATCTGTTGATATGTGTAAATTAGTAAAGTATGTTTAAAGGGACACTCCCACCAAACAATGAAAACGTTTTCTTTTTTCATTTTGTGTTGTTGATTTGTCTTTTCTTTTCGTTATGTGACTGTATTTAGTAAAATATGTAACTAAACAAATGTGACTGGGCACCGCCATTTTGTGAAATGAAATAATGTTTTTGGGTGTGCCCCCCCCCCCCCCCGAGTGACTTTACAGCACAAATTTCTCACTTTGGGAATGGGGACACAGAATGCAGTCTATAAGTCAATTCTGATGATAGACTTGCATTGAATAAGAGGGTAATGTAACTATTACATCACAAGGGGGCTGAATTATGATAAAGTCAATCTCCTCTCTTTGTGTTGGAAGGCAGGTAAAAATAAGTTGTGCACAGCCACCTAGTGCTGCCCACTAGTGATACACAGGAGCCAGTAAGAGAGCAGGGGTGTATCTGATGACAACAGCATGCAGGCTTTGGCCACTGTTGTAAAGTGAGACAGACTGGCAGATTTTATTTTTCCTTTTATATGCAATCAATTCAATCATATAAAAGAAAAAAAACAGTGGCATATGAAACCCATTCTGTGTGTGAGACTATGTGTGTGACTGTGAATGTGTTTGTCTATTTGTATGACTTTTAGGGCTGCCTCCCACCCAGTAGTTTACCAGCAGACCAGTAAAATAATTGGCTTCATGCCAGTGTTAAACCTCTTTAAGTAACAGCATGGTCAGTATTTTTTTTAAAAGAAAATGGGGCAACCCTAGTGACTTTATATGTGTGTGATTGTGCATATGGGATTTTGTGTAAAATCATTTATATAAGATAAATATGCATTTCATGTGAAGCAGTTTATGTAATATTATATACAAATATATATGTATTTATTTATACACACATTGTTTGTGTAGTCTCATCCTTGAGTGCAGCAGAAATAAAATGTGGTTACCCTAACACACATTCACACACACAGTATTAATTTCTTACCTGGTGCTTGCTGCTGGCAGACATGAGAAAGATGCTTATTGAACTCTCAGTCAATTATATATTTAATAGAGAAGTATCTCTTGATTGGCTGAGACCTACTTCACTTCTGGGACTCTGCATTGACCTGGAGCGAGGTTGCTTGGGACACTGGACATAAAGTACCATTGTGGAGCTTAGTTTATTTGTGTGGTGCTCAGTTTTAAAGCATTGGGGTTGTTTTTTTTTTTTACAAAAAAGAGGGAAAGGGGAGGTCTTTCTAAGTCTGTTTGCGCTTTAGTTAATTTTCCTTCTCTGTGAGTTCTGCTTGGTTTTCATACTTATTACAAGGGTAACCCTTTGTTTATTGGTGTGGTGTGGAGTGCAAGGCATTGCTAAAAAAAAATAAAAAATAAAAAAACCAGAAATAAAGGGAAGTGTTTTATAGGTGCACATGCTAATTAGTTAATTAACATTCTCTGTTAGTTCTGCTGGCATTTATTCACAGCAAGCAAATGAATACTGATCCTATAAACACACAGTCACATACAGATAAAGAAGATATTATTAATATTACAAAAATTATTGAAATGCTTTGGGAAATAATATATATATATTTATAGTCTAACACATAATTTATACCATATATATTTTAGTAAAACTATATTCTGAAATCTACATTGTCAGCAAGGTTCCTAATAATTTATATAATATAAATATTAAGTATTATATCTGCAAGTGACTGTGTGTACATATAAGAATCAACATGTATGTGATTTATATGTATATCACTGATCAGCCATAACATTATGACCACCTGCCTAATAAGTATGAAAGTGGAAGAGTAGATGCTGTGATTACTTCAAAGGGGGATGGAGGGAACTACATCTTAATATCTGTATTAGGCGTATGGTGTAACGGTCAGTTGTCCCAATATGTTTGTCCATATAGTGTATATATTATATATATATATATATATATATATATATATATATATATAAACACTTGTGTCTTATCCATGACATGCTGTGTCCCTGGATGGCAGAAATAAAATGTAGTCACCCTAAGTACTAACCTTACAATAAAAATAAAAACATATCACTCCTTTGCTTGTAACTCCTTAACGAGTTTTCACTTGGATTCATCAGGGTCAGGATTCCATTGCTTGTTCTGAACATACGCACCAGTACATTCAGTAATATTCTTAGAGGGAAACATGCCTCAGATAGCCTCAGTCTACCTCCTAACTTTAAATACTGTCACTGAATGTAGATGCCCGGGTGAAATAATTTTCAAGATAAAACTACAGGAGAACTGTAATTTGCATTCATTTTATTTAAATACTTAAAATTAAAGTAAAGTCTTAAATTAGAGGGGCAACGATTTAAAAGTAATATCAGGAAGTATTACTTTACTGAGAGGGTAGTGGATGTATGGAATAGCCTGCCAGCAGAAGTGGTAGAGGTAAACACAGTCAAGGATTTTAAGCATGCGTGGGATAGACACAAGGCTATCCTAGCTATAAGACCGGGAACGGGGGACTAATAAAAGTACTCAAAAAAAAAAATAAAAAAATTGGGCAGACTAGATGGACCGAATGGTTCTTATCTGCCGACACATTCTATGTTTCTATGTTTCTATGTTTCTAAATACACCAACATCATGTACAACAAAAATGTTCTTGTTATTTAAAATGGCTTTTAACCTTGATTTAGCCTTTTAGTGCCCGAGCAACTTACCATCTGGAACTCAGCTGGTTAAACAGGAATTTAATTTGCAGGGTTTTTTTCTCTACTTACGTAACATTTACCCGTATCCTAATGGGACAATTTAATAGCCTCCTTGGAGTACTGTTCTGTGTTATTCTGGGACATACGTTACAATAAAACACACAAAACAAACTGTTCTTTCGGATATTGACAATCACAGATTCAAGGATAATAAAATGACCTAATGACACACTGCTAAATTTTTTCCTTATTTTTCAGAAAGTATAAGTAGTTTTAATCCTAATTATTAATATTATGTCATTATAACGGAAATTAGACATCTTGGCTAAAATACACATTTTCGTTCCATTTACTTTTCAACATCTTTGAATAAGCCTGTAATGTGCTGTGTTGTTGTATATTAACACAACCCATTTGTTTGTTGTAAGGTACACCACTATAGCTTTCCTTAAAATGTGCCATCCTTGCAAATATTTTATGTTTTAGGCAAATGGATAATAAATGCCTAGACAGGGTATAGCCGTAATGGATAGTAAATGCCTAGTGTCTAGGCTCCAAATGTGGCTACAATCCCCACAAATCCCAGCCAGCTTTCTAGAATGGTTGGAAATTATGGTAGTTATACAGAAACAGTTGGAGGGCTGCAGTTGGACTCCTGGGCCTTAGTGTGTAGCACTGTCTATCTAATGCTTTGTCTATCAATATCTCTACCTCATCTGTCAGTATATCTATCCTGCCTATCTATCTGTGTCTGTCTCTGTCCTATGCCTTATGTCATAAATTTACCTTTCACTGCAGATCACATTGTTTCAACTGTATTACACTATAAGTGTTTATGTATTTATATTTTAAGGCTCAACTTGCCACTGCGCCTTCCTGATCCAATCCCCCCATCTCATCTGTATGTTTTAGCACTTGGGAGAGTGCAATAGGGGGCTGCGTGCAATTTGTTTTAGCAAGTATTTATAATCTGTACTGTACCTGTTAATATAGTTGTCCTGCCTACCTATCTATCTATCTATCTATCTTTCTGTCTCTTTGTCTGTCTATCAATCTACATGAAAATGAGAGAAAATATTTGGGGAAAAGCTGTTAAGAGCTTTGTCGGTGAGTATCTACAGTTGAGTTACTTAGATGTTCATGTATATGCCCTCCAGGTGGGGGGAGCTAATCTGTCCCCACTACAAGATTCTTGATACTGGTGAGTGTGAGAGGGTGAAATGGGGAAAAAAAAAAGGATAGCCAAAGTTGTCGTGTTTATTTTAAATAATTACATAGATTTATTTTAATCAGAATTATTTTCATCAGAATAAAAAGTTATATCAGAATAAATCAAATATAATAGTTTACAATTTGTTATGCAGTCACCTGGGTCCAAAGGGTGGATTACAACTGTAGTCATGAAGTTTAGTATTCCTCTGCAAGAAGACATATCATTTATTAACGCTTGATGTTTCTTTCACTGGTTCTAAAAAAAAAAAACTATCAAGGACAGGAATTTAAAGATTTTGACAAAACACATATGCGCAAATAATCATCTAACTTAATAGCTGTTACACAACCGAAATCACACACAAAAAACAGCTGCACATAGCATATAAACAGGTGATCACAGGAAGCGAACAAACTGATCAGTGACCTGTGTTTCATTTATTTTTGCTATTTGTTGTGATAAGTGTTTATAAATTTGCCTGATTCTGCTCTAAATTAGCTGTTTGTGATATTATTTGATTACAAAGAAGAAGACAAGATCGTGTAGTCATCATGAGAGAAACAAATGAAAAAGTGAGCTCATTTGGATGAGAAAACTCTTATTATTGGGGTTCTTAGTTTAATAGAAACACAAAGTATTTTTCATGACTTCATCAATTTTACTAATGATACTCAATAATAAATGATTATATTAGCAGTACAACAGGGAATATAGCATTCCTTGCCATTTTTTAATTGGAGATACAATAAGGGGATACACCTCCAAAAAATGATGAAGACCATAAGCATTTAAAGGCAACCCCTGACGATGTAGAGTGCAAAACGTGTCAGGCTATTACTCCTTCTCTCTTATTAAAGTTTACTTAAAACCTCTTACTTTATTTATAATAACACATTTTTAAATAATGGAACTGAAGGGTAGGGTCTTTCATATTACTGAAAACTCATAATTTGAGCATTGATTTATAGGAGCATACTGTTTTATTTTTTTTTTCAGCAATAAAAGGCAGCTGGGAGTTGGTCAATTAATTATGGACTTGTACGTTGTATTCTACCTGTGCATAGATTGTTAACAAAATCCTTGAGGGTTGTTGCCTTATTCTTTGGAAATCTAGCAACTGAAGCCATTTTGTGCAAGTTAATAGAATACAATTTGCTATGTGACAACATATATTTTAGATTGCCTTAAAATTCTAAACTACAATGCAGCCATGACCAATCATAATTTATATAATAATGTTTTCACAGAGGTTCCCTTTTTAGTGATTTTTAATATGTTTTGTGGTTTGTGTGATCTATAAAAGTTTTATTTAAAATATTGATTAAATCTTATGTTGTAAGATTAAGATATTTGGAGGTTACTTTTAAATGCTTATGGTATTAGTAAAATTAAAGCTCTCTGGACAAAGTTAGGGCGATTTATAACAGTCACAAAAAATGTTGTTTTGTAAATAACCTATGATGCTCAGTGAACCTTTTTGGTTCTGAGCATTATGGGATATGCAGTTACCAAACATCTGCAGTACCAAGGCTAGCCATCACTGCTCTAAACACTGGCAGCTTCATTCTGAAGTAGATAAATAAAACAAACGTAACAAAGCAAGAAGAGTCATAGATGCATATGGTCACTCATGCAAAGCCGTCTACACTAAAGAATAAAATACATTTAACGAAGAATGTCTTCTTCTCTGCCGATGCTGCAGGGGGATCATGAAAGAGAGAATTGCAGGGAATAGAGAAGAGAATTTCAAACTCAAAGGACAATTAAATTAAATTAAAAATAGCGAATGTGTCATTGGCTCCGAGTCAGAGACACGATCAGGGTCTGTCCAAACCCAGTGGGTCCGTGCTGAAACAATGAGAGACTTCACAATATCAGTCATGATGGTGCTGAGGGATGCTTGTACCAGGAAATTTGCGAATGGAGCAATTTTGTTAAATGTATCCTGGGTTCACTGTGAGCATTGGTTACATTTAGCATGTCAGACTGAGGCTACTCAAAAAGGCCTCCCATCACTGTTTTCTATTACTGTGACATGATTTTACTTATTTGTCAACAATAAACATGTACTCTATCTCACTACATTTGTGATGTGAGATTAATGACCCTGTCAAGAGTAAATAGGCGGTGAAACCCCACCATGTCTGTTGTGCCAAAGGTTGTTCAAACATGCCGTCAATTTCTTTCTTTATAATTTATAAACACATTTTCGGGGCTATGTTTTATCTCAAGAAACAAGTTAAATCTTCCTGTTTCAGCTGATGTCTTGGCAAGATGTTCCCTGGCGGTAACCCTTCTAGAATATTTCTAACTTTGACAGAAGAACAGCTGAACACTTCACAGATTTTATATGTCTCTCCCAGCATAATTTCCACATACCCTTGTCATTCAGGAAGCAATTGATCACCAGCTTCAGGCAGTGTGCAAAATATGGTATGCACATGTAAGGGAAGTTACAACCTTTTCCAGCAGGTGCTATGGCCTGAAACCAAATCTTTGCTCTAGATTCCGTTTGCTACATTGTTTCACTGGGATGACTTTGGGGAAAAAAGACATCCAATGCTTGATTAAGCTTAATTATCTCTTAAATGTACGCAGTTGTGTCTCCTCCGTCACTGGGTTTGTTTTGACATTTGATACCAGAAAAACCTTGTCCGAGAACAGGGCTATCCCTAATGTTTTTGTCACGGTGAGAGCAATTCCCATGGTAAGTAGACAGAAAAGCTGGTGCTTACTCATAAGCTCAAAGAGAAATGTTTAGCAATAACACGTCCAGATGGAATAGGGCTTTGCCAGTGTCCTGAAATGGTACTCTCTTCAAATCTGTGACTGTTTGGGGAACTCTTAAAATTAACTGTTAGTTCAGATATTTATTTATGGCCTGGACGTGTTGAATGCAATAGAAATAAAATGCCCCAACAAGGTGATGTGAGGAGAATTCTGTATACAGCAGCTGCATAGATTTTATGTTATTCTCATCTTCTCTCTCTTTATGTAGTTGGTCACTTGTCTCACAAACAATCAGTGCCATGCTTTTTAACGGGGATAACCAGTCACTGGCTTTCCAAATAATAAGTATTTAAACACCCATCATGTTCAGCCAGCCAAATGCTTATTTTGAATGATCAGAGTGCTAGATGTCAAATGACATTCTGGTGCTCAGTAAAGAGGTGACAGGGTACTGGAGCAAGTCCTGAGTGCAAATTAGGCCACTGGGGTAAGTCCTGAGAGCAAATCTGGGTGCTAGGGTAAGTCATGTAAGTGGAATTCTGGGTAAATGTGGGTGCTGGGGTTAGTCCCTTGAGTGGAGTCTTGCCTCAAGCTATATTTGTTTTTCCAAGAAGCCTGGCCAGGTGGACATTAGAATTAGGTAAAGGTGCCTATATATTACTTATATTTTGCCAGACACAGACGGTGGTACAGTATAGTTACAGTGTGTATGTAGTTTGCCAGTGACATATGATGAAACAGTGAAGTTACAGTCTGCAAGTAGTGATGTCGCGAACATAAAATTTTCCGTTCGTGAACGGTGAACGCGAATTTCCGCAAATGTTCGCGAACGGGCGAACCCCGCGAACCGCCATAGACTTCAATGGGCAGGCGAATTTAAAAACCCACAGGGACTCTTTCTGGCCACAATAGTGATAGAAAAGTTGTTTCAAGGGGACTAACACCTGTACTGTGGCATGCCAGAGGGGGATCCATGGCAAAATTTGTAATGAATGTAATAGTAGTACTATTGGCTTTCACTACACAGAGACAGAGTCTCCATTCATAAATTTATGAATGGAGACTCTGTCTCCGTGTAGTGAAAGCCAATAATAAACGTTTGGTTTAGGGTACAGGGTACAGGGTCAGGTCAAAGTTTACTCAATGATAAAGAATAGGGGGCGGACCGAACATCGCAATTGTTCGCCCGAAGCGGCGAACGCGAACACGCTATGTTCGCCGGGAACTATTAGCCGGCGAACTATTCGCGACATCTCTATCTGCAAGTTTTCTGCCAGTCACAAACGGTGAGAGAATGTAGGTACACATGCACGTACCGACCTTCGCCTGTTGTAAGACCACGCTGATTTTGCCTACCCTCAAATCTGGAATTGCTTAATCGACTTTGATGACTTATCTAACCCTGGACCTTATCTAAACTGGACCTTGGATTGTTATAACATACTATTCTATTCTTAACCCCTTCAAGTCTGACAGCCATAAAAAAATCAAAAACAGGTAAACAGTTCCAATTACATCAATATTACTGCGATTGTTATTAACTCTTCTCCTGTTGTCACCTGTCTGCTTTTTCCCTACTAAACTGCATGCTAATCTGCCTGCAAAACTGCTTGCTAACTGCTTCCTGAATTTTGTTGAGACTGTCTGTCAAGCTACTGAAAGACTTTTGTTTCTGATTTATATGTACCTCTACAAGCTAAACTGAGTTATTTACATTCTCTATTACGTCTAACTCTGCAAATCAATTGAAGAAAGTTTGTTTAAAGTTCTATCATTCTGTAGCAATTGAACCATTCACTTAAATCCTGTGGAATTCCTTATAGTGAAACCTTCCTCCGAATTTCTGCCATAGTGTTCTAAACATTATATCAGACACAAATCTGATTGGTCTAACACTGTATGAATAATTGCTGTCCAAAATTGACAGCAATAATTGCTGTCAATTATATAATATTGTTGGCTGTGTACAGTCTCCATTGTGAGGGTGGCGTGATCCCTACCCACTTCAGGGGACTTTGTTTCATACTCTATATTTTATGCATTTTTTCTAAAATGCATTTCAATTGTGAGTGATGTCCTAATAAATTGTATTGAGTTTTATATTTTAATGGTTTTACATTATTGCTGTTCAATTTTCTTTTTTACTTCTTTTACATGGACGGAGTCCAATATAAATCCTTATCCATATTTATTTATGTAATTTTATATATTTGTATACGTTTTTTGCACACCCTCTATTTCTATATAAATTGCAGTGTTGGTGTAACCAGGGGTTACACTAGAGTGGTATTGCAGCATTTTTTGTTTATAAAGGAACATGAGTGCCACTTTGTTTCACTTTTTTCTTTTTTAATAATCTCAGCATATTTTTACCCATCCTCCGATGAGTAGTATTGAGACATCATGGTATACTGATATTGAGTGTTTTATACACAAAAGCTGGAAAAGGAGTTTAAGTGTATCTTTTCCACAATAGCATGATCATCATCGTTACTTTTCTGCAACAGTACATGCTTACACGTGCATCTTTACATCATTTGCTGTAACCCATAGCCTCTAAAAATGGCTTAGTGCACCTGTGGTCTCATGGCTTCTATCACCTCAACACCCAGTGCTTGAAGTCATGTAATGTACAGCTGGGACTAGGTAATCATAGATTTTCACACTCTTTAAAATAAGAGAGAAAAAAACTGTTAATCTGTTCTGAGCTTCTAGGTGTAGGAAAAATACCACCATAAGTGGCAAGGAAAAGCTTATAATTTTTTTGCAGATGTTCACTTGTGTGATTCATACCAGACAGTTATTTTAGGGAATATGGGCCTGAACAGTAACAGATTCACCATTCTAGGGATGGAATTATGTGTGACAGAACATTGTTCACACATCACAAGTAATGTGAAAGTGATAACCTTTTGCCCCATCTCGGACTGGGCAAATACATATGTACTGACAGCATTTCCCAGAGTTCTGGAGTTCTCTCTGCAAGGACAGTATGCAAAGATGTTGATATACATTTACTACACACAATATTATTTGTATGTTGCAGGAAATCATATAACCTGCCACTGACAGCCTGTGTATCAACCGTGTAATGGAATGGATAGATTCCAGGCCAGCACAACTGGGGGATTTTAACTCAAATTAGCTATGCTTGTTAAATTTTGATTTGCATTGGTCAGGCTGAAGTATGTCCTGTTATAGCAAACGTTTCGTAATTGCAAGGACTTATACAGCCCTTGTTAATTGGGTGATATGTACAAGTCCTTAAATAAACATGTTTTTCGTATTGCAATACATAGGAGGAAAATAAAAGTACAAAAGTTCCATATTGAGTAACAGGCAATAATTTAAAATGTTTTTCCTTAATTGTTGTTATTTTACAAAAATGCTCTGTGTTTGGGAGACAAAAATGTATGCTTTAGATTACCATACTCAGCATGAACTCTTGAGGGTTAACTCAATATATACTGAATCGGATTTGGGTCGGGAACTTTAGCCGCATTTCATATATCGGCGAAATACAACTACGCATTATCCCTGAATTTGGGTCCGAATAAGCAGTTCGGGGCGTTCTAAAACTGATGCATCAGAGGAGTTCAGATCAGTACATTTTTACAATGAAGAACATAGATTTTCAGTTAACCAATGTGCGTTGATCACATCAAAGTAGGCCTTGCCTTCCCCTTCACCTGGTGCCAGCTTCCTGGTGTTTTAGTAGTTGCTGGCTTCTGTAAACATTCCTCAACAGTGATTGCACCTATTGATTTCATGAACCTGGGCCTATTACCTATGGCTGTTTCAATTTTTTTGTAAATTAGGATTTCAGATTCTTTTCGGTATTTTTGGGTGATATTTTTATGCATATTTCTCCAAAATATCCCATAAAATATAATGGGGCTGTAACGGACCGTCTACCAGACGAAGTAGACCATCTGTCCGTTGTGGGAAATCACCTCCTTAGCCCCCACTTACAGCTCAGCATTCGCCCAGCAAGTCTTTCCTGGACCCTTGCTCTTTGTACCCAATAGACAGGACATCTAGCAGTTAGGTACAGCAAGATTGAACAACTCACTTATTTGTGTAATAACACAGACTTATATAAAGACATACACATGACATCACAGACATTAGTATACAATGGGGGGGGGGGGGGGATGGAACTAAACATAGTTCTCCAACTAACTGGGGCTAGGAAAACATTAGACATTCAGACTGCAAACCAATAGGAATTAACATAGAGTGAGTAGACCTAATTACAATACACACAGTAATGTACACAACATAATCAGTTTACCAGTTAATCCAGTTAAAACAGAACAGTGGATGTTGGAGTAAACTAATGGAGTCACTGTCACATTATAAACCTTCAGAGTGGTCTACTCACAGAATTAAACATTACACATAAACCAATACACTAACAGAATATAACTAACTAACAATATTAACGTATAGTGTTATGGCACATCCATTACCCAGGTGGTCCGTTCATTCGTGAGTTGGTTCGGTAGATTCAATCTACCGAACACTCAGGAAGAAAGGCACGAACAAGCCTTTCTGCAGGGGAAAATACAAGCTTTTACCATGGGGCCATAGTCCAGAGACAGAAGGTGAGCAACCAGGCTTCTCCAGAACATAGTAACATAACATAGTAATTTAGGTTGAAAAAAGACACAAGTCCATCAAGTTCAACCCTTCTACCTATCATTACAGCTTTTGATCCAAAAGAAGGCAAAAACCCCTAAGGAAGCTATTTCGAATTTTGCCTCCTGGGGGAAAAAATTCCTTCTTGACTCCAAGAGGCAATCAGATTTCTCCTTGGATCAATAAGCTCTTTTATTAATGCTTATTCTTTTATTAATAGCCCTGTATGTTCTGCTTTCCTAAAAAAAACATCCAAACCATTTTTAAATGCATCTATTGTGGTTGATAGCACTACCTCTCTTGGCAGGAAGTTCCAAAACTTTATTGTCCTAACCGTAAAGAATCCCTTCTTTTGCTGTCTATGAAATCTTTGCTCTTCCAGTCTGAGGGGGTGACCTCTTGTTCTTTGTACCTTTCTGTTAATGAACAGGTCACTGGAGAGCTCTTTATATTGGCCCTGCACAAATTTATATAATGTTATCATATCCCCTCTGAGACGCTTTTTTTCTAACTTATATAAATTAAATTTTTTAAGTCTCTCTTCATAACTAAGATCCTCTAAACCCCTTATTAATTTTGTAGCTCTCCTTTGCACTTTTTCTAGTTCCTTAATATCCTTTTTAAGGACTGGTGCCCAGAACTGTACTGCATATGCAAGATGATATCCTCCTCCTGTGAATCTATACCTCGTTTTATACATGCCAATATCTTATTGGCCCTTGCAGCTGCTGACTGACATTGGGCACTGTTGCCAAGTTTGTTGTCTATAATTATTCCTAAATCCTTTTCATTAGTAGTTTTTCCCAGGGAAAAACCATTTAACGTATATGTTGCTTTGTTATTATTTTCCCATAATGCATAACTTTACATTTGTCTATATTGAACCTCATTTGCCACTTTACTTCCCAGTCCCCCACTCTGTTCAAAGTGGCAAGGTTGGTTCCGCCACAGGGGCATTTGAGGCTACCACTTTGGTTTGGTGCGTTTTGATGATATCTGAAATGCAAACGTATTCAGGGGCATATCAGGGCAAACTGAATAGCTCCCATAAGTTGACACTTCGTAGTCACAATTTCAGGGCCGAATATGAGCACATATTGGGTTGACCCAAAGGTTACCTTTAAATGTAAATCCTCTCTGCACCTCATGTGATACTCTCTCCTCCCATGCATTACATAACCCTTTTCGCTGCCACCAACATATGGAGTGTGTGTTTTGGTGTTTAAAAGTATTTTACACAAATACACTTGGTTGCATCCAGTTTTGATTTTTGGTGTTTGAAGACCACACCTAAGTTTTAAAGGTTGCTTTTTTCCTTGTTAGCCTGGAGACCCCACCAACACTCAGAGGTGAGGTCTCCAAGTATCTGGTCTGCAAGTATGACTTTTTTCATTTGGAACCCCCACATCTCTGTGAATGTGAGTCCACTAACATCATAATGGTGGTGCACACCTCCAGTGCTGGCAAAACCAAGAAGCAGTTCCATTCAGCAGGCGGAGCTTGTAATCCCAAAACATACTGTCATGATTATGATTCACTTGTGCTTCCATAAGAGCATGAGACAGAAAGGAAGAGAGTCAATGATGCATGTCAAGGATGCGCAGTGCACTCAATGCCAGAAATGAAAGTCGAGCATTTCAGTTGGCTGGCACTCGATTGTGGTTCTCTGTAGCCTGCATTTTTTCTGATCTCCTTCGTGCTTGACCCAGGATCATCTGATTACCCATCATGTGTTATTTCCTTGGTTGTCTGATTACCTGATTTGTGTATTAAACCTGACTACCCATGACTATTCAATTTGGCACCACGCTACTGTACCCTGTCTGCAGCTTCAATCAGCTTTGTGTAACACTTCCCAGCTTGTTTCCATGTGAAGTACAAGCACTGTGTTACTTCTAACGGCCTGTTATTTCATCCAGTGAAGGGTCAGCTTTGTGTCATACTTTTTAGCCTGTAATTGTATCCTGTCAATTGAAAGCATTGCATTACTATCGCTTGCCTGCTATTATATCCAGTGAAGTGCAAGCCCTGTGTTACACCCTCCAGTCTGCTACTATATAGTGTAAAGTGCAAGCTGTCTCCAGCCTGCTATTACATTCAGTAAAATGGAAGCTCTGTGATACACGCTCCTGCCTGTGCATGTTCTGTGTTACTATTTCCTGCCTGCCCCTATATAAGTTAAGTGCAAGCTTTACATTACAGTCTATTGCTGTATCCAGTTAAGTACCAATCCAGTCTGTTATATAAATATATGCCTTATTACTCTGCTATCCAAAAAACAATAGTATCAGTCTGTATCTGGGTTTCTCCACTAAGGATCATCCAAATTCTGGTCTGGCTTAACTGGTTCAAGGTGAAACACTCCCACCATGTGGGTTCCCGGGGTACAGGCCTGACATGACAAACACTGTCGAGAAAGCAGGCATTGAGAAGTGCCTAGCCCTTACACCAGAGCACATAGCAGCACTATAAAAGAACTCAGTAGTTCTGTTGCCCCTTCTTCAGTGAGTTTGTTCCTGTGCTATGCTTTAGTCAATATGTTTGCCTCAGCATTTGGATTTTGACTTTGGATTGCATTTTGACCTGCGTGTCTTGCTTACCAACCTCTGCCTGTTTATAGCTTATGAATCTTGCCGCCAGCCAGACTTTTGGCCTCAGACTAGTTCTTTTACAGTCCTTGTGCTCCTGCTACTTTGCACAAGTCTGGCTGTGTTATCAGTCTTAGAGGATAGTGGTATTCTGCAAGTGGGGGCTCCCTGTCAGTTATATCTAATGTTGACAAATCCTGACAATGATACAGGTCTTTTATCATTGTGCTCTCTTAAATCTCTGCTTCACTAGTGCCTAACCCCATATACAAGCACACTCAATCTCTACTATAGTGCACAACAGGTATCATGGAACAGATTTGTATACACCGATTTTCTGCTCTTACACTATTACACTAGAGTTGTCCTGCTATCATAAACAGCATCCTTTAATTAAAGGATAGACAATAATTTTAAAATGGGAGCACATCATACTGTTTAAATTTGAACTTCGAAATGTCACGTTTTAGCTAACCCTACGGCCAATTGGCTTTGTTCCTGGATGTATAGGTATATGATCACTGTGATTGGTTATCAAGCAATCAAATGGCCCAGAAGAGCCCTGAGCAGGTTCTGAGAAGACTGCCTCATTCTGAGGCATACTTGTATTACAGGAGACAGCAGGTGAGAGTGCACCAGCATTTCATCAAATCTATACATACTCAAAAGTATAGAAGCCTTTAGCATTAATTAAATGATTACACCCTCACAAACAAGGTGGCACTAAGGTTATCCAAAGTGTAATATGTGCATGGTTAAAGCTCCCTATATTGGAGAACAATACCGATCTGCAGGTACCACCAAGTCTTCAGATGGTTACGTGTCGATGAGCAGATATCCTCCTGTCCTAGATGTTTGAGCAATATCAGACTTCCTCATCTGTAGAGGATTGGGAATCATTGCTATTAAAGACTGTCTCAGTTATCCTCTAGATTTAGGTCATATCATACTAGGTGGGAAGATAAGGGGATGTCAGCGTTTTTTTTTTTTTTTTTTAAATATTGGGTCTCTTGTACCATATTTAAAACAAATTATATACAATGGATTAAAAAAGAAGCACAAAATATAATCATAAGAACCAGGAAATTAAATAAAATGTAAACTGTTTAGACCAGGTTTTTAATTACAATAAAGTCACACAAAAAATGCTACAAAGGAATTTTAATTCAATTTTAATTTCATACTACTTCACACATAATATGTTTTTTTCATGTGATTTATTAAATGAAAAAACATAATTATGTGTGAAGTAGTATACAATTAAAATAGAATTAAAATTTCCCAAAAGAAAGTAAACTAAAGTGTCTGTGAGATTAGGAAATCTCACTTTTCAAGTGGTGAAAAAGGGGGAAAAATTGTATTCCTTATAGTTCACAGCTGCTGAACAATAAATAACAAAGGAAATACATATTAAAGCAGTGGCTCTCAACCTGCCTAACTCAGGACCAACATTTGTCCTTGGTCATTATGTAAAAAAATAATTTAATTTCCGAAACATTATAATTTATTCCACAAAACAATTTGTACAAAATTCCGCAATGTAATATGTACTGTTCAAAACATGAAACAAACAAAAAACAGGGCTTCTTCACAAAATGGATAGTGCAGTAATCATCATGAAAGTGCCATTTAGATATAAAACCTACCAAAAAAACCATTGAAACCTGAGACTAATTAGAACTTATGAGAAAAGTGAGATAAAGCAACTCTGAGGTCATGTTCAATGTCCATTCTGTTCCTATGTTATGTATTCAGCTGGGCCAGAGCTGAGAAGCCACTCTGACAAAGATAGGTACATTACACATTCACTTATATGTATCTGCAGCTCACCCAAACTTTACTTGACCCAACGCATGTGTGTAAGTGTGTGTGTGTGTAAGTGTCTGTGTAAATTGCTGTAATTTTATTAATGGTTTATATATATTGGCGGTGTGTCTGCTGTAGTATATCTTTACATTTCTTATAGATCGTATAGCTTCAGTACTCTGCGTTGTGTTTTAAAATGTTCATTCACTCTGTCCCACATTTCCAAGCAAATTACTTAAATCGCCTAAGTATCACCATATCCAGTTACATATGCCCTTTCCATGTATATTGCTACTCAGGCTCCAGCAACAGAGATGGAAAAAAACACTTTGTCCTTCCAGAGAGAGTTTTATTCCTTTATTCACAGTTTGCCCAGGACAGGATCACATAAGGATATTCAGTACTTCTGTCCAGAACAATAATCTTCTTGACCAGCCTCTCTCACCAGACTCAAAACTTCTTCTACCTAAACTTCCCAGTTTTACTCCCTAACTTTACTACTCCTTTAGTAAAAGCCCTTTGGTAATGTCCCTCCTCTTTTACTCCCAACAACAATCAACTCTGATGTTAAATAAAAACTTCCCAGGCAAAACAACTCAGTCCCTCCCCTGTAGTATCTCAATCAATTGTTTTACAATCCCAAGCAAGTTACTATCTTCCTGTAAGAAGTAATCAAACATCAAAGCCCATCCTATTCTACCTGACACAGTCATGTGAACTCCCCTGGTAACATCATATATAACCGGGGACATTTGTTTGTAAACAGACACACAAATGAATCCTATTCATACATAGATCTACATGCCCACACATATACCTACATGCAGGTATACACATGCAAACGCACATATACATACACCAGTTTGTAAGTGTGACTGGGTGTGAGTGTGTAAGTGGGAGTCTCTCTCTGAATGTATGTGTGAGTATCTGTGTGTAAGTGTAACTGTGTGTGTGAATCTGTGTGTGTAAGTGGGAGTCTGTGTGTGTACGTGTGACTGTGTGTGAGTCTGTGTGTGTGAGTCCCAGAGCCGGCCCTACAATGTGGAAGAGTGGGGCAATCTCCCCAGGTGGCAGTATTTGAATGCAATCGTTGCAAGCAATCATAAATCGCTTGTCGGCACGACACTTTAATCACACCTGCCGCTTGGGGAGGTGCATGGTCTGTTACACTGTCGGAGTGCCGGATGTCATGTGAATTCCAGCGCTCAGAAGAAGTGGAGTTCTGGTGTTCTGCCTCTTCAAAGCTAAGAGGCAGACACCGTCTAAACAACCCTGAATGCACTCCCTGGAAAAAAAAGATAGAAGAGCAGGGAGGAGAACAAACATTAAAGTTTTTTTTTGGTTGAAAAAAACCAAGTGGTAAGTTTGTCTCTGGTTATGTATGTATGGGTGTCACTGTGTGTAAGGGTGTGTGTCACTGTGTATGTAAGTGGTAAGTGTGTCACTGTCTGTGTAAAGGTGTATGTAAGTGTGTCACTGTCTATGTGTGTGTAAATGGTGTGTCACTGCATCTATGTAAGTGTGTCACTGCATCTATGTAAGTGTGTTACTGCACCTGTGTAAGTGTGTCACTGTGTCTGTGTTAGGGTGCATGTATGAGTGGTAAGTGTGTCACTGTGTCTGTTTAAGGGTGTGTGTGTAAGTGGTAAGTGTGTCTCTGTGTGTGACTGTAAGGGTGTCTTTGTGTGTAAGGGTTTCAATGTGTGTTAGGGTTTCAGTGTGTGAATGCAAGTTGAATATTTAGATGTATTTGTTTTTCACACTATACATTATACTTTATATATAACATGTATGGAGGGTTGGTGGTGGCGGGTCAGAGGAGGGGGGCACCAAAATGCACCTTTGGCTGTGTAGACCATTATGCACCTTGGGCGTAAAAACCCAAAAGCAGAATATAGACTATTTGGTACAGTCTTAACCTCAACATCTGAGGAAAGGGATTTAGGAGTAATAATTTCAGAGGACTTGAAGGTAGGTAGGCAATGCAATAGAGCAGCAGGAAATGCTAGCAGAATGCTTGGTTGCATAGGGAGAGGTATTAGCAGTAGGAAGAGGGAAGTGCTCATGCCATTGTACAGAGCACTGGTGAGACCTCACTTGGAGTAACATAGAAACATAGAAACATAGAATGTGTCGGCAGATAAGAACCATTCGGTCCATCTAGTCTGCCCAATTTTTTTTTTTTTTTTTTGAGTACTTTTATTAGTCCCCCGTTCCCGGTCTTATAGCTAGGATAGCCTTGTGTCTATCCCACGCATGCTTAAAATCCTTGACTGTGTTTACCTCTACCACTTCTGCTGGCAGGCTATTCCATACATCCACTACCCTCTCAGCAAAGTAATACTTCCTGATATTACTTTTAAATCGTTGCCCCTCTAATTTAAGACTATGTCCTCTAGTTGTGGTAGTTTTTCTTCTTTTAAATATACTCTCTTCCTTTACTGTGTTGATTCCCTTTATGTATTTAAATGTTTCTATCATATCCCCCCTGTTACGTCTTTCCTCCAAGCTATACATGTTAAGATGCTTTAACCTTTCCTGGTAAGTTTTATCCTTCAACCCATGAACCAGTTTAGTAGCCCTTCTCTGAACTCTCTCCAAAGTATCAATATCCTTCTGGAGATAAGGTCTCCAGTACTGCGTACAATACTCCAAGTGAGGTCTCACCAGTGCTCTGTACAATGGCATGAGCACTTCCCTCTTCCTACTGCTAATACCTCTCCCTATGCAACCAAGCATTCTGCTAGCATTTCCTGCTGCTCTATTGCATTGCCTACCTACCTTCAAGTCCTCTGAAATTATTACTCCTAAATCCCTTTCCTCAGATGTTGAGGTTAGGACTGTACCAAATAGTCTATATTCTGCTTTTGGGTTTTTACGCCCAAGGTGCATAATCTTGCACTTGTCCACATTAAATGCCAGTTGCCACTGCTCTGACCATTTTTCTAGTTTAGCTAAATCATTTGCCATTTGGCTTATCCCTCCATGAATATCAACCCTGCTGCAAATCTTTGTATCATCAGCAAAAAGACATACTTTACCAACAAGACCTTCTGCAATATCGCTAATAAAAATATTAAAGAGAATGGGTCCAAGAACAGATCCCTGAGGTACCCCACTAGTAACAAGACCTTGCATCGAATATACCCCATTGACTACAACCCTCTGTTGCCTGTCACTCAGCCATTGTCTAATCCATTCAACAATATTGAAATCCAAACTCAAAGATTTCAGTTTATTGATAAGCCTTCTATGTGCGACAGTGTCAAAAGCCTTACTGAAATCTAGGTAAGCAATGTCTACTGCACCACCCTGATCTATTATTTTAGTTACCCAATCAAAAAAATCAATAAGATTAGTTTGGCATGATCTCCCTGAAGTAAACCCATGCTGTCTCTGATCTTGAAATCCAAGCGACTTTAGATGTTCAACAATCCTATTCTTTAACAAGGTTTCCATTATTTTCCCCACTACTGTACTGTACGTACAGTAGAGTATTGTACGCAGTACTGGAGACCGTATCTCCAGAAGGATATTGATACTTTGGAGAGAGTTCAGAGAAGGGCTACTAAACTGGTTCATGGGTTGAAGGATAAAACTTACCAGGAAAGGTTAAAGCATCTTAACATGTATAGCTTGGAGGAAAGACGTAACAGGGGGGATATGATAGAAACATTTAAATACATAAAGGGAATCAACACAGTAAAGGAAGAGAGTATATTTAAAAGAAGAAAAACTACCACAACTAGAGGACATAGTCTTAAATTAGAGGGGCAACGATTTAAAAGTAATATCAGGAAGTATTTCTTTACTGAGAGTGTAGTGGATGTATGGAATAGCCTGCCAGCAGAAGTGGTAGAGGTAAACACAGTCAAGGATTTTAAGCATGCGTGGGATAGACACAAGGCTATCCTAGCTATAAGACCGGGAACGGGGGACTAATAAAAGTACTCCAAAAAAAAAATTGGGCAGACTAGATGGACCGAATGGTTCTTATCTGCCGACACATTCTATGTTTCTATGTTTCTAGACAAAAATCCTTGCACTGGCCCTGTGTGAAAGTATCACTTTAATGGATGTATCTCTTTAAAACATGAAAGTTGGTGACTTTTGAACATACTGTACTTCTCATCATGTATGCACCAAGTGTATGAACATAATAGAATTCAGAGTTTAAGGTTAAATGGTTTGGCAAAAGCATAATTAATTACACACTATACCATCCATAGCACAGTCTTGGTAGGCTTAGTATCTACGTTTACTTAACATCTAGTGTGCGCATAAAACAACCTATACTGTTGTGCCTACTCACTATAAAGTGAGAAAACCCAATAGAGGGTGAAACACGTAGTATAAGTGGATGGCATCCTGGCAGACAACAAAACTTGTATTGGGACTAATCCCTGGCTTTGAATAACTGTCTTGAAGGACAACTAAAGTTTTTTTAACCATTGCTTTCTGCTCCTAAGTAAGTTCAATATGTATATTTAGAGATACAAGCAGATTTACTCTTCGCTATGTCTCTGCGTTAAGGCAGAGTAAGTCAGGAGGCAGGTGCTGACAGAGTTAACATGTGCACAGCCAAACAGAGTGGTGGTTCGTCCGTCGCTCATCTGATTGGGGTATGCATGGAGTGGGGTCTCTCTCTGTTAACGCAGTGGTGTCCCCTCTTCTGATCCCATGTAAAAACAAGAGGCAAAACCAACTTACAGGTAGGCGTGAAATGCGTAAATCTTTGTAAGTTGGTTTTTCCTCTTAGTTCATTTTTATTGTACTTAATATTTTCACTATATCTTGGATACTCAAATAAAAGGATTGATCAGTGACGTCACAAGGGGAGTGCGACACCCATGCTGCCGCCATCGCCTTTGCAGTGTGGTACCTGTCCTTGTCGCCGGATATGACCGCAAGTTACAAACTAACTGTGGCATATTAATGGGTAAACTGGCTGTGGCATATTAATGGACAAACTGGCTGTGGTATATTTACGGGCAAATTGGCTGTGGTATTTTAATGGGCAAATTGGTTGTGGCATATTAATTGTCAACGAACAGTGGCATATTAATGGTCAAACAAACAGTAGCATATTAATGGACAAACTAACAGTGGCATACTAATGGGCAAACAGTGGAATATTAATGGGCACGCTGACTTGTGGTATAATTAATAGGGCTCCTGTGTGTGGTATAAATAGGGCTTTTGTGTCTGGCATCTTTATGGGGCTTCTGTGTGTGGCATTATTAATGAAGCTCCTGTGTGTGGCATAATTTGTGGGGCTCCTGTATGTGGCATAATTTATGGGGCTCCAGTATGGCATATTTTAATAGGCCATCTGACTGCCATTATTAAGGAATCTGTTTGGCACCTTGAATTAGCGCAATGGGTGACAACAACCCTAGTGATGCCTCTGGGATTGGTATTGCTAAGTTTATTACTAGTTTTTTTCCACATTTCACTCTCTGCCCATCTTGAGCTGGAGCCCAGCAGTTTACTACTAAGCTTTGTAAGTTGGTTTTGCCTCTTACTACACATATTTTTATTGCACATCATATATGTTAACTATATTTTAGACACAAATATAAAAGGAATGACATTGCTAAGTGTGAATGCCAAGATCTCCCCTTCTTTTCTTCTATGATAAATGCAAAGACAAGGTTAAATTCAAAAGAATTTGAGTTAGTGGACTTTACAATTGTCCAGGATTTAGATAACTCTGCATTCTACCTGTGCATGAATGTGATGAAAATATATGACTTTCATGGCTAAAATGTACCAATCCGTATCGCCCAAACTGTTGATTCACAAAGGATATTGAGGGATATAATGTGATTAATTTACCTCAGTAACAATGTTTTTTCCCCGCCTGATTCAATTTCATGATGTGTGGATAGTTTAGAGCAATGGCGCTGTATAATGAATGGTTTACATCAAAGGGAAATTAATATACTATCCCAATTAGTCCTATACACAATTAAAATATCTTCATATTTAAATGAGGTCTACATATTTGCATTAATAGGATTATTTGGCATGCGTATTACTGATTTTTATAAATAGATGTTTAATATTTTAGTGGATTTAACACCTTGCCGACAAAGGACGTGCCAGGCACATCCTGGGAGAAACTCCCTTAACGACCTGGCACGTCCTGCGGTTAATCAAGCGGTTTTCGCGCATGCTGCTCTGTCAATATGGCTAAGCCCTCTGCCAGTCTGAGCTTCAGAAGTGAAAGTAACTTCACTTCCGTCGCTCTGAATATGCTACTTGACTGCCCCAGTGGTAGTTAAGTAGCATTGCAATGGAAAATATTTAAAATACATATTTAATTAATAAAAAACAGGTCATATAGCTATTTTAGCCTATAGGGTTAAAATTAAAAAAAATTTAACATAAGGGATAGGGTTAAAATTAAATTAAAATTTTAAAATATTAAGGGATATAATAAGGATTAGACTTGGGGTTAAATTTAGTGTTAGGGTTACATTTTGGGTTCGGGTTGGGGTCAAAAGGTCAATATAGGAAAAAAAAAAAAAACACTTTTTGGTTTTTGCCCCATAAATGGAAACATGCATATTTTTGAACTCGGGACAACATTTAGAAACTATTTAGACGGGGTCTTTTTTAATGATTTTATTTGTATAAATTATATTTTAGGTCAAAGATATAAAAAGTGGGTTTCTTAAAATTTTTCATCATATTTTATGATTTTTTTTGTAGTAAATTATAAGATATGATGAACATAATGGTATCTAATGAAAGCCCTTCTTATGACGATAAAAGCAACATATAATTTGTGTGGGTACTGTATGTGAGAAAGAAAAAAAAATTACAGCTAAACACAAACACCCTAGAAATGTCAAAACAGCCATTGTCACCATGGGAAAGTCAAGGTGAAAATGTCTTGTCACTAAGGGGTTAGGATTCAAGGAATCCTAAGTGTGATTAGCATATACAAAACAAATCAGCAGATTAGGATAAATAAGTGATAAAGTGCACTCAGTGTAAGCTGTACTTTCATTTGGATGATGGGGAGAATAAAACACTCAAATTATAAATGTGTACAAAACATACCGTATTTTCCGGCGTATAAGACGACTGGGCGTATAAGACGACCCCCCAACTTTTGAGAAGATTTTCCTGGGTTAAGGTCGTCTTATACACCGGAAAATAGTCTCTATATTTTAAATTTTGAGGTTAAAATATAGAGTTTGGGACCCTCCTCCCCCCTTTCCCAATCCCCAGTACTTACCTCTCCCGCTGTCTCCCGCTGTTAAGCCGGTCCGTGGCTGTGAGGGAAGCGTTGTCAGCTCCCCTCCAGCCGCGCGGTCTATAAAGTTTGTTTAAAAAAAAAGTTTAAACAAACTTTATTGACCGCGCAGCTGGAGGGGAGCTCACAACGCTTCCCCTCACAGCCACGGGCAAACCTTAGCATTTCCAGCGTATAAGACGACCCCCCAACTTTTGGGAAGATTTTCCTGGGTTAAAAAGTTGTCTTATGTGCCGGAAAATACGGTAGTGTTTTTTCTCTGTTGGAAATATACAATCACTAATCGTTTCACCCTTAGACCTAGGACTGATGCACCGTGATGATGATCTAAGGGCCTCCAGCATTCAGCACTTTGTGGAGGTCAATCCCTTTTTAACAGTCATCATGGCTTTGAGGGTTTCTTCTCCACATGCTATGCAACATTAGGATGTCCTGCACTGTTTGTGACTGAATCTTTACAGTCCCCAAGCGCTTACTGTGAGTTTACCTCATGGTTACTCACCACCTTACACTGTAAGCCTGCATAATTTACATATTTATGTTCTTAATCTTTTGTAATGTGGTGGGGTATTAAATAGTTGTTTTTCTACATTTATACATGGATAGTTAAAGAGCTTGACATATGAACTGGATAACCTGTACAAATGGCCTGGAGACACATCTGGCAGCTCCTCCTTAGACTTCACCAGGTCACTCGGCTTTGTTGGCCTTGGTATTGGCCTCCTATTCACCTGCCTCCGGTATAATAAAAATGTTGCTGTGAAATGTTCTGCTTCAATCTATCTGAACTGAACTTTAACAATGCATTATTTTTAAATCTCCAACAGGGGAATAATCACCACCCAGCGATGTGCACTCCATGGGATCAACCAACAAAGGTAGATACAGATGTACACTGTGCATCTATGCACAGAAATGTGAACATGGATGTACAGTTGTATGACATCTATGTGATAAGAATTTTCAAAGCAGCAAAGGTCCAATCACAGGATTAGTACGCAATAAGTTTAGCATAGACTTTTGTTATCCATACTTAGGTTCAAGATGGTTGCCTTGTACATCTTCCTTCTCTTCACCAGATAATGATGAGTACATCAATCTGTATCAGATTGTTTAGTAGTCACAGAACACTTATTTGCTCATGATTCTTATCACCCAGTTTTTCTCCTTCATTGCCAAACTCTCTCCCCCACTCACTACCACCACCCTGCCCCGGACTTCTTTTTTAATTAAAACAAAACAAAGAGAAAACATATATATATAAATTTGAAAATTTTAAAATAAATGAAAATTCAAAATTAAATGTACATAACAAAAATGTCCCCAAAAAAATTTTATCTCTAAGAAATGTAAATAAAATATTTTTTTCATGGAATTTCATTTCCACACACTTACAAAAGGAATGGTACCATTACATTTTCACAGTGGAGAATGTTGCATTTCTAATCAATAGTGGAATTTACACTTTGGAAATGTTGGTTTACTAGTACATGTTACATGACGGGGAGGTTACAACTTTTCTAACAGTTATCGATGATCAGTATATAGTGTTGCAATGCCACCATAGAGCTGGCATGACATCACTGGTATTGTTCTTCATTGTCATGGAAGCCTCCATGCCCTAGGCTTCTGGAGAGGGCTAATGCCCAGCCTTTTACCAATAGATATGGAACCTCTCTGTGTATATGATAGGTTTGTGGGTACACAGTTTGGGGGCACCAGCAGCAGCCTGTCTTCAGTACAGCTGGACTTCAAAACAGGGTGCCATGGACTAGCTCACTCAGGATGTCAGCCAAGCCATTGTGTTCCCCAGGTTTTGATTGTCTCGAGTCCTGCAAACTCCAGTCTCTCACGTTGTGTTAAGAAATGTTATTATGTTACTGTGGTTATATGTTAAATATCCAGTTACTGTTTAATATGTGTTAAATGTACTCTTGTCATTATGTCACAATACCCCATTGCCCTAATGTAAGTCATGCAGTGTTCTTTTGTAAAGTGATGTCCTTTAATTGAGTGTACGCTGTATGTATCTGAACTTGACACCTTTGTATCCTGAAAGGTGTGAGGCAGGCATTCCCCATTGTATGCCCTCCTGTCAAACTGATTATGTTATGTTCATTATGTCTGTATTTAAATTATGTTATATCCTACCGTATTTAATTACCTGTTTTATATGGGTCCTTCAATTGTTTGAAGCTCACCATGTTATAATTAGTTTCCCCTGTGCCTCCCCTTTAGCTGAAGTTATATTGGTCTATATAAATATTTGTGCTGTTTCACAAATAAATGTTCATTCTTGTTCTACTCCTATACTCGTGTTGTCTGGTACTTGGAGTAATTGGCTGAGGATTCCTGGTCTACTTGGAGTCCTTGTTTTGAAACTACTTACACTGGCCCTGTCTGGTTAATTAGAGCAGCTACCTACAACACTGGTTCTGTCTGGTGGATTGAGGTGGCACAGCAAGGAAGCAGAACTTTGAAGGAGGTACCCAGCCGGAGTACCAGGGGTTTTTATCATTTATCAATAGCTGTTACATCAGTGCAAAAACATACACCCATCAGCCATAACATTATGACCACTGAAAGGTGGCAAGCCAGAAGTGGCAGTGTGATGCTTTGGGCGATGTTCTGCTGACAGTTGGACCTCCAACCAGTGGAAGGAAGAAGGAGTATGAGAAACTAGAGGAACTAGTGAGGATGTGGGCTATGTCACCTAAGCAGAGTGACTACAATAGATTCCAGGAACAACATCAGTGTACTCTGTACAGAAGAGCGTAGTGCTAGAAACAGCTAAGCCTCTGCACAGAACCCTGAAACTCCTAGGCCCCTAGTAGCCAAAGACCCACACTGCCCATAGGAAAGGGAGTGAGAAAAATATTTTTTTTACTTTATAAATACCTTGTTATTCCGCAAGGTGATGCTAGGTCATTGTGTATAACAGTGGATATTTATATGTATACATCTTTATAGATGAGTATTCCTTCACTTTTATTGGGGCTACCAATGAGCATATGTGTGTGTTTTGATTAATGACTTTAAATGACATTGAAATTGAGTTTTTTTTATTTTTATTTTTTTTATTTTGCCTTCAATATAAAAAAATTTTTACACATACAAAATTGGTCAGCAATCTTATATACAATAATTACATTTAAAATGTGTCGTTCTTATTGGTATGCTTCCCTAGATATCCTCCTCCATTCTTACCAAGGGAGCAACCCCCTATACATTTCTACTGTATCTTATTACACTTAAACATATATATTTGGTTGTCTAACTTTACTGGTAGCATACTCTTTATATTATCTTTATACTTTCCTCATTTGTATTACGACATAACACTTATAACAACATTTTGTTGGGTAGGACATGAGAGGACGAAGGACAACTATGCTCAGTTTACTGCTTCTATCTTACTTTCTTACACACAACCTTTGGTCCTAATTTTTATCTAAACATATATAGATGTTATACATAGATTGGAGCCAGTCCCTGTCACTAATACTAGTTTTCAAGTCCCAATTCCAATATGCCATTGCAGGGATTTTTGTTCCTGTGTCCAAAAGTTCCTTGCACTGTCTGATTTTAAATCTTCATCTCCCAAATATTAAGCATTGTGCCTTTCTCCCTTGTTCATCATTCTCATTTATTAAGTGTGTCGCTAAATATCCTTTAACGCTTATATAGTTAAATATTTCTCTACTCCGCAGGCCATATTCCTCTTGGAGTTCTGCAGAGGTTTTAATTTGATTTCCATTGATTAAATCTGCAAGTTTATTTATGCCTCCCTTTTGCCAGTTCTGAAGGTCTAGGTTTTCTAGTTCCATAGGGATTAATTTTATGGTATTGTTATCTATATGTTTTTCATGGAGTCCTTTTATTTTTTTCATGGAGTTTTTTTCATCAAATATTCAAAGTCACACTCACACACAGACTCACACTTACACAGACTCACACACTCCTTCCTCTCTGGGGTGGGATCACCCCCTTACTATTTCGCCAAATATTCTTTTTGCACTGCACTATGAATATATTACAATAAATAGATCTGTGTTTTATTGAATACACAATTGATGATAATGTCCCTTTAAGTGAACAATCATGCTTTTAAATGTATTCATTTTGTGTGCGTGTGTCTGGCTTTTAATGTGACTGTGCATGTGCGTGACTGAGTGTGCATGTGATTGTGTGTGTGTGCACGTGCCTGAGGGCAGGATCAGCAAGGGCTGGCAAAATATACAGTTTGCCTAGGTGGGCAAAAAGTCTTGCACCATGGGAGACCACGCACTAAATGAGAGCACAGAGATATCCCAGCTGTGACAGATACTGTGTGAGTCTGCTGGCTTATATGTGTGACTGTGTGTGTGTTTCTTTGTGTATATGTATGTGTGTTTCTTCAATTCTTCACCCAGACTGCACAATGTCTTGGACTGGCTCAGCATATATAACATAATGCACTCTCCAAAATTCAAGCCTACGAGCAGGATTTGCTCTACCTAATGTATTGGTTTGTATTCATCTAATTGAGTTTGCAATACGCTTTAAGTTCTGCATGAAGTGCTGGGTAAAACTGTGATGCTATTAAAAATAAACATTAATATAATTATTATAAGTAATATTTCTAAAGTATACATTCAGGGCTTTTTATTTTGCATACACAGCTAGACATAAATCTATATAAGTCACTGTTCGTTCTTAAGTCCTTAAATGCTGCTATGCTGCTCTCTACAGGTATATCTTATTTATTACATGAGAGAATTATATTACATTTTCTTGTGCATGGAAATGTATTCCTAGCTATACATAATTATGTTAAAATTATGCATCCATATATTAGATCATTACATTTTGCAAAAACATATATAGATGTATTAGCTATTTATAAGAAACAGAACAATAGTAGCTTATTTAATACTGGAGATACATAGATCACTCACCAGGACTGATGAGGCACAAGACTCACTCTTTTAGACTAAATCAAATAAAGAAGGAAATATGACTCTTAACTTCTTCAAAGGCAAACCTGGATGTAGGAATTAACATGAAAGGTGACTCATGGTACAGATTTTTTGTTGGGACTCATAGAGGTTCTAATTCAATTCACATTCAATTTGCCCAATAATATGCCAGTATTATTTTGCCAATTATAAGCCACAGCCAATTTGCCCCAAAATACGCCAGGATTATTCTGCCATTTAATATATGCCAGTACTTTGCCATTTAATATATACCAGTACTTTGCCATTCAATATGCCAGTATTTTGATATTTAATATGCCAGTATTTTGCCATTTAATATATGCCAGTATTTTGCCATTTAATATATGCCAGTATTTTTCCACACAATATGTCAGTATTTTGTCACTCACTATGCCAGTATTTTGCCATTTAATATGACAGTATTTTGCCACTCAGTATGCCATTATTATTTTGTAACACAATTTGCCAGAATTATTTTGCCATTAAATATGCCAGTATTTTGCCATTCAATATGCCAGTATTTTGCCATTCAATATGCCAGTATTTAGCCACTCAAAATGTTTTGCTCGTTATAGTAAAACCCTTCTCAATTCTTCCCCAGTGCTTACATCCTAGCTGCTCCGTGTCGCCGGTCGTCTCCTTTGTGCAGTCTTCTCTCCTGCACGGAGGAGGGAAACACACCCACTGGATTTGACGTAAGGTCATATCCAGTCTCAATCATTTTTTTTTTCCAGCAGCTGAATCTAGCGGCTGTGGCTGTCAGAAAAAAAAAAAGTTCAGCAGCACAATGCACTGCGGGAGGATGACGGCAGCAAACAATAAAACTATATTTTAATATGACCTGGATTAAAAAAAAATTAAAATAAGTATTAGCAATAAAATAAATGAAAAAACTAAACAAAAAATGAACAATTAAGTATATTAATACTGTAACAGAACAGCTACCCAAAGCTGGTAACACCTCTGCCTGTTGTGTGAAATCCCCTCGTTGGACCCAAATTAAAGCTCAGCATTCACCCAACAAGTCTTTCCTGGAACATTGTTTTTTGTTTCAAAATAGTAAGCAGGACGACTAGCAGCTAGGTACAGCGAGAATGAACATTTATTTGTGAAACAGCACAGAATTATAAACAAACAAATATGACATCAACTATAGTGGAGGCACAGGTGAACTAATTTTAACATTTTAATCCTCAAGCAATAGAAAACCTAATTTAAAACATGTAATTAAATACAGTAGAACATAACCTAATTAAACATGACACCTTAAGATAAAGACATACAGACTAAAAGAGACAATAGATGGCTCACAGGACAGTATACACTTATTTAGGGCCACCACAAGGAATTTCAGGGCCCCCATACCCCCCCCCCCCCAGACAATATCTCCCACTCGCCCCACCTACCCTCACAAGCATGTTATCCAGGTCTAGTGTAATATGGAGGGTGGTTGGGAGCAGTTGGTCAATATGCCAGTATTTAGCCACTCAGTATGCCAGGATTTAGCCACTCAATATGCCAGGATTTAGCCATTTAATATGCCAGTATTTTGCTACTCAATATGCCAGGATTTATCCAATCAATATGCCAGGATTTAGCCATTCAATATGCCAAGATTTAGCCACTTAATATGCCAGGATTTAGCCACTCAATCTGCCAGGATTTAACCACTCAATATGCCAGTATTTTGACACTCAAAATGCCAGGATTTAGCCATTCAATATGCCAGGATTTATCCATTTAATATGCCAGGATTTAGCAACTCATTATGCTAGGATTTTGCTACTCAATATGCCAGTATTTAGCCACTCAATATGCCAGTATTTAGCCCCTCAATATGCCATGATTTAGCCACTCAGTATACCAGGATTTTGCCATTTAATATGCCAGTATTTTGCTACTCAGTAAGCCAGGATTTAGCCATTAAATATGACAGGATTTACCCATTTAATATGACAGGATTTTGCAACTCAATATGACAGGATTTAGCCATTCATTATGCCAAGATTTAGCCATTTTATATGCCAGTATTTTGCCACCCAGTATGCCAGTATTTTGCCACTCAATATGCCAGGATTTAGCCATTAAATATGCCAGGATGTAGCCACTCAATATGCCAGGATTTAGCCTTTGAATATGCCAGGATTTAGCCATTTAATATGCCAGGATTTAGTCATTTAATATGCAAGAATTAAGCCATTAAATATTCCAGGATTTAGCCACTCAGTATGCCAGAATTTAGCCACTCAATATGCCAGGATTTAGCCATTCAATATGCCAGGATTTATATATTTAAAATAACAGGGTTTAGCCCCTCAATATGCCAGGATTTAACCACTCAATATGACAGTATTTTGCCACTCAATATGCCAGGATTTAGCCTTTCAATATGCCAGGATTTATCCATTTAATATGCCATGATTTAGCAACTCAATATGCCAGGATTTTGCCACTCAATATGCCAGTATTTAGCAAATCAATATGCCAGTATTTAGCCCCTCAATATGCCAGTATTTAGCCACTCAGTATACCAGGATTTTGCCATTTAATATGCCAGTATTTTGCTACTCAATATGCCAGTATTTAGCCATTAAATATGCCAGGATTTAGCAATTTAATATGCCAGTATTTTGCAACTCAATATGACAGGTTTTAGCCATTCATTATGACAAGATTTAGCCATTTAATATGCCAGTATTTTGCCACTCAATATGCCAGTATTTTGCCACTCAGTATACCAATATTTTGCCACTCAACATGCCAGGATTTAGCTATTAAATATGCCAGTATTTAGCCCCTCAATATGCCATGATTTAGCCACTCAGTATACCAGGATTTTGCAATTTAATATGCCAGTATTTTGCTACTCAGTAAGCCAGGATTTAGCCATTAAATATGACAGGATTTAGCCATTAAATATGCCAGTATTTTGCAACTCAATATGACAGGATTTAGCCGTTCATTATGCCAAGATTTAGCCATTTTATATGCCAGTATTTTGCCACTCAATATGCCAGTATTTTGCCACCAAGTATGCCAGGATGTAGCCACTCAATATGCCAGGATTTAGCAATTGAATATGCCAGGATTTAGCCATTTAATATGCCAGAATTTAGTCATTTAATATTCAAGAATAAAGCCATTAAATATTCCAGGATTTAGCCACTCAGTATGCAAGAATTTAGCCACTCTATATGCCAGGATTTAGCCATTCAATATGCCAGGATTTATATATTTAAAATAACAGGGTTTAGCCCCTCAATATGCCAGGATTAAACCACTCAATATGCCAGTATTTTGCCACTCAATATGCCAGGATTTAGCCTTTCAATATGCCAGTTTTTATCCATTTAATATGCCAGGATTTAGCAACTCAATATGCCAGGATTTTGCCACTCAATATGCCAGTATTTAGCAACTCAATATGCGAGTATTTAGACCCTCAAAATGGCAGGATTTATCCACTCAATATACCAGGATTTTGCCATTTAATATGCCAGTATTTTGCTACTCAATATGCCAGTATTTAGTCATTCAATATGCCAGGATTTAGCAATTTAATATGCCAGTATTTTGCAACTCAATATGACAGGTTTTAGCCATTCATTATGACAAGATTTAGCCATTAAATATTCCAGGATTTAGCCACTCAGTATGCCAGAATTTAGCCTCACAATATGCCAGAATTTAGCCACTCAATATGGCAGGATTTAGCCACTCAATATGCCAGGTTTTAGCCACTCAATATGCCTGAATTTAGCCCCTCAATATGCCAGAATTAAGCCCCTCAATATTCCAGGATTAAGCCACTCAATATGCCAGTATTTTGCCACTCAATATGCCAGGATATAGCTATTCAATATGCCAGGATTTATCCTTTTAAAATGCAAGAATTTAGCCTCTCAATATGCCAGGATTTTGCCACTCAATATACCAGGATTTAGCCACTCGATATGCTAGTATTTAGCCCCTCAATATGCCAGGATTTAGCCACTCAGTATACAAGGATTTTGCCATTTAATATGCCAGTATTTTGCTACTCAATATGCCAGGATTTAGCCATTTATTATGCCAGGATTTAGTCATTTAATATGACAGTATTTTGCCACTCAAGATGCCAGTATTTTGCCACTCAGTATGCCAGTATTTTGCCACTCAATATGCCAGAATTTAGCCACTAAATATGCCAGTATTTAGCCACTCAATATGCCAGGATTTAGCCATTCAGAATTTCAGGATTTAGCCATTCAATATGCCAGGATTTACCCATTTAATATGCCGATATTTTGCCACTCACTATGCCAGTATTTTTCCACTCAATATGCCAGCATTTAGCCACTCAATATGCCAGTATTTAGCCACTCAATATGCCAGGATTTAGCCATTTAATATGCCAGTATTTTGACACTCAATATGCCAGGATTTAGCCATTCATATGCCAGGATTTAGCCACTCGATATGCTAGTATTTAGCCCCTCAATATGCCAGGATTTCGCCACTCAGTATACCAGGATTTTGCCATTTAATATGCCAGTATTTTGCTACTCAATATGCCAGGATTTAGCCATTTAATATGCCAGGATTTAGTCATTTAATATGACAAATTTTTGCCACTCAAGATGCCAGTATTTTGCCACTCAGTATACCAGTATTTTGCCACTCAATATGCCAGGATTTATCCATTCAATATGCCAGGATTTAGCCACTCAATATGCCAGGATTTAGCCACTCAAAATGCTAGGATTTAGCCATTTAAAATACAAGAATTTAGCCATTTAAAATGCCAGAATTTAGCCACTAAATATGCAAGTATTTAGCCACTCAATATGCCAGGATTTTGCCATTCAGAATGTCAGGATTTAGCCATTCAATATGCCAGTATTTACCCATTTAATATGCCAGTATTTTGCCACTCAATATGCCAGTATTTTTCCACTCAATATGCCAGGATTTAGCCACTCAATATGCCAGTATTTAGCCACTCAATATGCCAGGATTTAGCCATTTAATATGCCAGTATTTTGCCACTCAATACCCCAGTATTTTGCCACTCAGTATGCCAGTATTTTGCCACTAAATATGCCAGGATTTAGCCATTCATATGCCAGGATTTAGCCACTCAATATGCCAGGATTTAGCCACTCAATATGCCAGGATTTAGCCATTTAAAATGCCAGAATTTAGCAACTAAATATGCCAGTATTTAGCCACTCAATATGCCAGGAGTTAACGATTCAGTATGTCAGGATTTAGAAATTCAGTATGCCAGGATTTACCCATTTAATATGCCAGTATTTTGGCACTCAATATTCCAGTATTTAGCCACTCAATATGCCAGGATTTAGCCACTCAATTTGCCAGGATTTAGCCACTCAATATGCCAGTATTTAGCCCCTCAAAATGCCAGGATTTAGCCACTCAGTATTCCAGTATTTTGCCACTCAATATGCCAGGATTTAGCCATTCAATATGCCAGGATTTAGCCATTTAAAATGTCAGAATTTAGCCTCTCAATCTGCCAGGATTTAGCAACTCAATATGCCAGGATTTTGCAACTCAATATGCGAGGATTTTGACAGTCAATATGACAGGATTTAGAGACTCAATATGCCAGTATTTAGCCCCTTAATATGCCAGGATTTAGCTACTCAGTAGGCCAGGATTTTGCCATTTAATATGCCAGTATTTTTCTATTCAATATGCCAGGATTTAGCCATTCAATATGCAGGATTTAGCCATTCAATATGCAGGATTTAGCCATTTAATATTCCAGTATTTTGACACTCAATATGCCAGGATTTAGCCATTAAATATGCCAGGATTTATATATTTAAAATGCCAGAATTTAGCCTCTTAATGAGCCAGGATTTAGCCACTAAATTTGGCAGGATTTTGCCACTCAATATGATAGGATTTAGCACCTCAAAATGCCAGGATTTAGCCACTCAATATGCCAGGATTTAGCTATTAAATATTCCCGGTTTTATCCATTTAAAATGCCAGAATTTAGCCTCTTAATATGCCAGGATTTAGCCACTCAGTATACCAGGATTTTGCCATTTAACATGCCAGTATTGTGCTTCTCAATATGCCAGGATTTAGACCTTCAATATGCCATGATTTAGCCATTTAATATGCCAGTATTTTGCCACTCAATATGCCAGGATTTAGCCATTAAATATGCCATGATTTAGCCACTCAGTATGCCAGGATTTAGCCAATCAATATGCCAGGTTTTAGCCATTTATTATGCCATGATTTATATATTTAAAATGCCAGAATTTAGCCTCTAAATATGCCAGGATTTAGCCACTCAATATGCCAGGATTTTTCCAATCAATATGCCAGGATTTAGCAACTCAGTATGCCAGTATTTAGCCACTCAATATGACAGGATTTAGCCACTCAGGGTAACAGGATTTAGCTATTTGATATGCCAGGATTTAGTCATTCAGTATGCCAGGATTAAGCCATTTAATATGCCAGTATTTAGCCCCTCAATATGCCAGGATTTAGCCACTCAGGATAACAGGATTTAGCTATTTAATATGCCAGGATTTAGTCATTCAATATGCCAGGATTTAGCCATTTAATATGCCAGTTTTTTGCCACTCAATATGCCAGTATGTTGCCACTCAGTATGCCAATATTTTGCCACTCAATATGCCAGTATTTTGCCATTCAATATGAAAGGATTTAGCCACTCAATATGCCAGGATTTAGCCATTTAATATGCCAGGATTTAGTCATTTAATATGCAAGAATTTCGCTATTAAATATTCCAGGATTTAGCCACTCAGTATGCCAGGATTTAGCCACTCAATATGCCAGAATTTAGCCATCCAATATGCCAGGATTTATATATTTAAATTGCCAGAATTTAGCCTCTCAATATGCCAGGATTTAGCAACTCAATATACCAGGATTTAGCCACTCAATATGCCAGTATTTAGCCCCTCAATATGCCAGAATTTAGCCACGCAATATGCCATGATTTAGCCATTTAATATGCTAGATTTTGCCACTCAATATGCCAGGATTTAGCCATTAAATATGCCTGGATTTAGCCACTCAATATGCCAGGATTTAGCCATTTAATATGCCATGATTTATATATTTAAAATGCCAGAATATAGCCTCTAAATATGCCAGAATTTAGCTACTCAATATGCGAGGATTTTTCCACTCAATTTGCCAGGATTTAGCCTCTCAGTATGCCAGTATTTAGCCCTTCAATATGCCAGGATTTAGCCACTCAGTATGCCTGGATTTAGCTATTTAATATGCCAGTATTTTGCGACTCAATATGCCAGGATTTAGTCATTCAATATGCCAGTATTTAGCCATTCAATTTGCCAGGATTTAGCCATTTAATATGTCAGGATTTACCCATTCAATATGCCAGGATTTACACATTTAATATGCCAGTATTTTGGCATTCAATATTCAAGTATTTAACCACTCAATATGCCAGGATTTAGCCACTCAATTTGCCAGGATTTAGCCACTCAATATGCCAGTATTTAGCCCCTCAAAATGCCAGGATTTAGCCACTCAGTATTCCTGTATGTTGCGACTCACTATGCCAGGATTTAGTCATTCAATATGCCAGGATTTAGCCCTTCAATATGCCAGGATTTAGCCACTCAGTATGCCAGGATTTAGCTATTTAATATGCCAGTATTTTGCGACTCAATATGCCAGGATTTATCCATTTAATATGCCATGATTTAGCAACTCAATATGCCAGGATTTTGCCACTCAATATGCCAGTATTTAGCAAATCAATATGCCAGTATTTAGCCCCTCAATATGCCAGTATTTAGCCACTCAGTATACCAGGATTTAGTCATTTAATATGGCAGGATTTAGCCACTCAATATGCCAGGATTTAGCCACTCAATATGCCAGGATTTAGACACCCAATATGCCAGGATTTAGCTATTTAAAATGCCAGAATTTAGCCACTAAATATGCCAGTATTTAGCCACTCAATATGCCAGAATTTAGCCACTCAATATGCCAGGATTTAGCCATTCAATATGCCAGGATTTAGTCATTTAATATGGCAGTATTTTGCCACTCAATATGCCAGGATTTAGCCATTCAATATGCCAGGATTTAGCCAAACAATATGCCAGGATTTAGCCACCCAATATGCCAGGATTTAGCCACTCAATATGCCAGGATTTAGATACCCAATATGCCAGGATTTAGCTATTTAAAATGCCAGAATTTAGCCACTAAATATGCCAGTATTTAGCCACTCAATATGCCAGAATTTAGCCACTCAGTATGCCAGGATTTAGCAACTCAATATGCCAGGATTTAGCCATTTAATATGCCATGATTTATATATTTAAAATGCCATAATTTAGCCTCTAAATATGCCAGGATTTAGCCACTCAATATGCCAGGATTTTGCCACTCAGTATACCAGGATTTTGCCATTTAACATGTCAGAATTGTGCTACTCAATATGCCAGGATTTAGCCATTCAATATGCCATGATTTAGCCATTTAATATGCCAGTATTTTGCCACTCAATATGCCAGGATTTAGCCATTAAATATGCCAGGATTTAGCCACTCAATATGCCAGGATTTAGCCATTTAATATGCCATGATTTATATATTTAAAATGCCAGAATTTAGCATCTAAATATGCCAGAATTTAGCTACTCAATATGCGAGGATTTTTCCACTCAATTTGCCAGGATTTAGCCTCTCAGTATGCCAGTATTTAGCCCTTCAATATGCCAGGATTTAGCCACTCAGTATGCCAGGATTTAGCTATTTAATATGCCAGTATTTTGCGAATCAATATGCCAGGATTTAGTCATTCAATATGCCAGTATTTAGCCATTCAATTTGCCAGGATTTAGACAATTAATATGTCAGGATTTAGCCATTCAATATGCCAGGATTTACCCATTTAATATGCCAGTCTTTGGCATTCAATATTCCAGTATTTAGCCACTCAATATGCCAGGATTTAGCCACTCAATTTGCCAGGATTTAGCCACTCAATATGCCAGTATTTCGCCCCTCAAAATGTCAGGATTTAGCCACTCAGTATTCCTGTATGTTGCGACTCAATATGCCAGGATTTAGTCATTCAATATGCCAGGATTTAGCCCCTCAAAATGCCAGGATTTAGCCACTCAGTATTCCAATATTTTGCCACTCAATCTGCCAGGATTTCGCCACTCAATATGCCAGGATTTTGCCACTCAATATGACAGGATTTAGCCACTTAATATGCCAGGATTTAGCTACTCGGTAGGCCAGGATTTTGCCATTTAATATGCCAGTATTTTTCTATTAAATATGCCAGGATTTAGCCATTCAATATGCAGGATTTAGCCATTTAATATGCCAGTATTTTGCCACTCAATATGCCAGGATTTAGCCATTAAATATGCCAGGATTTATATATTTAAAATGCCAGAATTTAGCCTCTTAATATGCCAGGATTTAGCCACTCAATATGGCAGGATTTTGCCACTCAATATGCCAGGATTTAGCACCTCAATATGCCAGGATTTAGCCACTCAATATACCAGGATTTTGTCATTTAACATGCCAGTATTGTGCTTCTCAATATGCCAGGATTTAGCCATTAAATATGCCAGGATTTATATATTTAAAATGCCAGAATTTAGCCTCTTAATATGCCAGGATTTAGCCACTCAATATGGCAGGATTTTGCCACTCAATATGCCAGGATTTAGCACCTCAATATGCCAGGATTTAGCCACTCAATATACCAGGATTTTGTCATTTAACATGCCAGTATTGTGCTTCTCAATATGCCAGGATTTAGCCATTCAATATGCCATGATTTAGCCATTTAATATGCCAGTATTTTGCCACTCAATATGCCAGGATTTAGCCATTAAATATGCCATGATTTAGCCACTCAGTATGCCAGGATTTAGCCATTTAATATGCCATGATTTAGTCATTTAATATGCAAGAATTTAGCCATTAAATATTCCAGGATTTAGCCACTCAGTATGCCAGGATTTAGCCACTCAATATGCCAGGATTTAGCCATCCAATATGCCAGGATTTATATATTTAAATTGCCAGAATTTAGCCTCTCAATATGCCAGGATTTAGCCACTCAATATGGCAGGATTTTGCTTCTCAATATGTCAGGTTTTAGCCACTCAATATGCCAGAATTTAGCCCCTCAATATGCCAGGATTTAGCACCTCAATATTCCACGATTAAGCCACTCAATATGCCAGGATTTAGTCATTCAATATGCCAGTATTTAGCCATTCAATTTGCCAGGATTGAGCCATTTAATAAGTCAGGATTTACCCATTCAATATGCCAGGATTTACCCATTTAATATGCCAGTATTTTGGCATTCAATATTCCAGTATTTAACCACTCAATATGCCAGGATTTAGCCACTCAATTTGCCAGGATTTAGCCACTCAATATGCCAGTATTTAGCCCCTCAAAATGCCAGGATTTAGCCACTCAGTATTCCTGTATGTTGCGACTCAATATGCCAGGATTTAGTCATTCAATATGCCAGGATTTAGCCCCTCAAAATGCCAGGATTTAGCCACTCAGTATTCCAATATTTTGCCACTCAATCTGCCAGGATTTAGCAACTCAATATGCCAGGATTTCGCCACTCAATATGCCAGGATTTTGCCACTCAATATGACAGGATTTAGCCACTTAATATGTCAGGATTTAGCTACTCGGTAGGCCAGGATTTTGCCATTTTATATGCCAGTATTTTTCTATTAAATATGCCAGGATTTAGCCATTCAATATGCAGGATTTAGCCATTTAATATGCCAGTATTTTGCCACTCAATATGCCAGGATTTAGCCATTAAATATGCCAGGATTTATATATTTAAAATGCCAGAATTTAGCCTCTTAATATGCCAGGATTTAGCCACTCAATATGGCAGGATTTTGCCACTCAATATGCCAGGATTTAGCACCTCAATATGCCAGGATTTAGCCACTCAATATACCAGGATTTTGTCATTTAACATGCCAGTATTGTGCTTCTCAATATGCCAGGATTTAGCCATTCAATATGCCATGATTTAGCCATTTAATATGCCAGTATTTTGCCACTCAATATGCCAGGATTTAGCCATTAAATATGCCATGATTTAGCCACTCAGTATGCCAGGATTTAGCCATTTAATATGCCATGATTTAGTCATTTAATATGCAAGAATTTAGCCATTAAATATTCCAGGATTTAGCCACTCAGTATGCCAGGATTTAGCCACTCAATATGCCAGGATTTAGCCATCCAATATGCCAGGATTTATATATTTAAATTGCCAGAATTTAGCCTCTCAATATGCCAGGATTTAGCCACTCAATATGGCAGGATTTTGCTTCTCAATATGTCAGGTTTTAGCCACTCAATATGCCAGAATTTAGCCCCTCAATATGCCAGGATTTAGCACCTCAATATTCCACGATTAAGCCACTCAATATGCCAGTATTTTGCCACTCAATATGCCAGGATTTAGCCCTTCAATATGCCAGGATTTAGCCACTCAGTATGCCAGGATTTAGCTATTTAATATGCCAGTATTTTGCGACTCAATATCCCAGGATTTAGTCATTCAATATGCCAGTATTTAGCCATTCAATTTGCCAGGATTTAGCCATTTAATATGTCAGGATTTACCCATTCAATATGCCAGGATTTACACATTTAATATGCCAGTATTTTGGCATTCAATATTCCAGTATTTAACCACTCAATATGCCAGGATTTAGCCACTCAATTTGCCAGGATTTAGCCACTCAATATGCCAGTATTTAGCCCCTCAAAATGCCAGGATTTAGCCACTCAGTATTCCTGTATGTTGCGACTCAATATGCCAGGATTTAGTCATTCAATATGCCAGGATTTAGCCCTTCAATATGCCAGGATTTAGCCACTCAGTATGCCAGGATTTAGCTATTTAATATGCCAGTATTTTGCGACTCAATATGCCAGGATTTATCCATTTAATATGCCATGATTTAGCAACTCAATATGCCAGGATTTTGCCACTCAATATGCCAGTATTTAGCAAATCAATATGCCAGTATTTAGCCCCTCAATATGCCAGTATTTAGCCACTCAGTGTCAGGATCTTCCCCGCAGCAACTCTCCTGAGTACACCCCCTTGTATTGCAGCCAGGATCCATCTCACGCGCTTGCTAGCGCGTTCACACCGCTAGTCTATCCTTCTACACAGAGGCGCGCGCCTGATGACATCACGCCCGTCGCATACCCGCGAGGCGCGGGAGGATTTAAAAGGCAGAATCACCAGACAAGCAGTGCTTGGTGATTCTCGTGTTTTCTGAAGCCTAGCGTTTATTATTCCTGATTATCGTTGCTGACCCTTGGATTTTCCTGACTACTCTTTGTCTGCCTGTGCCCCTGATTCTGGACTGTCTACCGTTTTGCTCATTCTCTGGTTCTGACCCTGGCTTGTTTATCGTTACGCTGTCTCTCTATTGCCCCTGATCTCGGACTGTTTATCGTGCTGAAGATTATCTGTTTTCCTTTAACCATCGCTATCCTCGTTATTCTCCGAATCACCCCTGCAGTGTGGATTACAAGTGTGCATCTTCCTCCAGGCAACCTTGCCACTGTGGATTACGAGTGGTATAGTTATTTATTACGTTTATACCTGTATATATATTGTTGCCCTGCATATTGGTCTTTATCCAGTTCCATATCATCACATAATCACCAAGCCCTTCTTCATGGAGACCGCAGGACTTACGGAGGCTATTGCTGCTCTCACTCAGCAATTGGTTACACTGAATCAGTCAGTGCAAGACCTACAAACAGGCCAAGCCCACCTGCAACAACAGGTACAACATTTACAGACCCATCCAGGTAATGCCCCCGAACCTGCAGTAGGGGTTCATGCACCTCCTCCGGCTCCCATATTACTAGAAGGAGCTACCGCTCTCGAACCACAAGTGGTATTACCTGAGAAATTCACTGGAGATAGAAAGAAGTACCGTACCTTCATCACTTCGTGTCAAATTCTATTTAATCTCCGTCCACGAACCTACGCATCTGACTACGTGAAGATACATACCGTGATTTCTCTTCTCACAGAGGAACCCCAATTATGGGCTCACCACCTCCTTCACACCAATAGTTCAGTCCTCGACACCTGGGGGTCCTTCCGACAAGCTCTGGACTCCTTATATGAGGATCCTTTTAGAGTTACCTCGGCCACAAGCGCAATTCGCTCTCTTAGACAAGGCCGTAGACCAGTAGAGGAGTATATGACCGAATTCCGCAGGATCGCTTTGGAAACGACTTGGAGTGAATCAGCACTACTGGATCAGTTCCGTTTAGGACTTTCTGATGGTCTTAAAGACGAATTGGCACGAGTTGGTATACCCTCCTCCTTGGATGATCTTACTCGTATCGTCACTCAGATAGACCGCAGACTACGGGAACGAAAAGCGGAACGTACTAACAATACTCCATCTACAGGAGCTGCTTACAGTCCCTACCATTACGAGACCAGAACCCCTACACCCCAAGGCACCGATGAACCCATGCAGATCGGATTAGTTCGAGGTCCCCTCTCTACCGAGGAAAAAGCCAGACGTAGGAGTCAAAATCTCTGCCTGTACTGCGGTAAATCAGGTCATATGTACAAAGAATGCCGTGCCCGTAGACGATCTACTAATGGTAAGATCACCTCTTTTCCTACCGCAAGAAACACAGTAACGTCTCCCGATAAGACTCCTCATCTTTCCATCCCTCTCTCCCTACAGTGGACTAAAGGCCCTATTTCCCTGATGGCGATGGTGGATTCCGGAGCCAGTGGATGTTTTATCGACACCGATCTCGCCAAAGCCATCGCAATTCCTACCCATCGTAAGAAGTCGCCAATGCATATCCAGCTCGTAGACGGTAGCCCGTTGAAGACAGGTCCGGTCACTCACGAAACCATCCCCTTAGTCATGACTATCGGCGAAGGACATCAAGAGCTCATCCAGTTTGATATTGTACCAGCACCTATCTTCTCCCTCATTCTAGGGCTTCCATGGCTCCGGTTACATAATCCCGTTATAAATTGGGGAACAGGTACCTTGGCGTTTACTTCTGAACACTGTACCGACACATGTCTGGACAAAGGTACTTTATGTTTTATTGCAGAACCAGATTCCTCCTCTACGTTACCCTCAGTTTACACACAGTACCACGACGTATTTGAGAAGAAAAAGGCAGATGTACTCCCTCCTCACAGGGATTATGATTGTCCCATCGATCTTCTTCCCGGAGCACCCATTCCTTTTGGAAGAATTTACCCCCTCGCCGAACCTGAACTCACCTCATTAAAAGACTACATAGAAGAAAATCTAGCCAAGGGTTTTATACAACCATCCACTTCACCTGCTGGGGCTGGCATTTTCTTCGTCAAGAAAAAAGACGGTGGATTACGACCATGTATTGACTACCGGGAACTCAATAATATTACCACAAAAAATCGTTATCCTCTACCTCTTATTTCAGAACTCTTGGACCACCTCCGTTCAGCTCAAGTCTTCACAAAGATTGATCTTCGAGGTGCATATAACTTGGTACGAATTAGAGAGGGAGACGAATGGAAAACCGCCTTCCGATCACGTTATGGACACTTTGAATATAAGGTAATGCCATTTGGACTGTGTAACGCACCAGCCACCTTCCAACATTTCGTTAATGATATTTTCCGTGACATCCTGGACCGTTTCGTTGTCATCTACCTTGATGATATACTCATTTACTCCTCATCACTGGAGAAACACAGAGAACATGTCCGCACTGTCCTTGCACGTCTGAGACAACACCAACTATATGCAAAATTGGAGAAATGCAAATTTGAGACAAGATCAGTTGAGTTTTTGGGTTTTATTTTATCACCAAACAACATTCAGATGGACCCAAAAAAGATCAATGCTATTCAAGAATGGCCCACACCCACTAATAGGAAAAGTGTACAGAGATTCGTGGGCTTTGCAAATTTCTATAGGAAATTTATCAGGAACTTTTCTAAGGTCATACAACCCATTACTGCCTTAACTTCTAAAAACAGATCATTCTTTTGGAATGATACAGCACAAGAGGCTTTCAATTCCTTGAAGGTTCGATTTACCACAGCTCCAATTTTAATTCTCCCGGATCCGACAAGAGCCTTCACGCTGGAAGTAGACGCTTCTGATACTGCAGTGGGGGCAATTCTTTCCCAACGTCATAAAGAAGATGAACAATTGCATCCCGTCGCCTTTTTCTCCAGAACACTATCACCTGCAGAGAGAAATTACAATGTTGGTGAGAGAGAATTACTAGCGATCAAACTCGCGTTGGAGGAGTGGCGACATTTGCTAGAGGGTGCGCTTTTCCCGATAACCGTCTTTACAGATCATAAAAATCTCGAATATTTGCGTACTGCTAAGAGATTACAACCGAGACAGGCGAGATGGGCACTCTTCTTCACGCGTTTCCAACTACATATCACATACCGTCCAGGTTCCCGCAATCTCAAGGCAGATGCTCTATCACGTATGTCCAATTCCGAAGATATTCATGAAGAGAGATCAAGTACTATACTCCAGTCGGAACATTTCTTAAATGCCACACAATCTATATGGGATACCATTCGTACCCATTCTTCAAGTCCCGATGTACCCAATCCTGAACGATTGACACACCAACAAGGATTATTCTTTTATCAAGATAAAGTGTATGTACCTCCCGAAGCTCGTCTACAGATTTTGCAGTTCTTCCACGACTCCCCAACAGCAGGGCACGGTGGCATTCGTCAAACCAAAGATCTCATTTCACGAACATTTTGGTGGCCTACACTACGAGACGAGGTAAGAAGGTTTGTTTCAAGTTGCGACACCTGCGCTCGTGCTAAAGAAAGCCATCACAAACCTTCGGGTCTTCTCCAACCTTTGCCCATACCTACAAGACCTTGGAGTGAAGTGTCCATGGATTTCATTACGGATTTACCCCTGTCTCAACAATACAACACGTTAATGGTGGTTGTGGACCGTTTTACCAAAATGGCACACTTTATACCCTACACTCATCTACCTTCGGCTACAGAGACCGCTGATCTCTTTTTACGTGAAGTTTTTAAATTGCATGGTCTACCTGAGAACATAGTTTCCGACCGAGGGACCCAATTTACATCTCATTTTTGGAAAGCCTTCTGTGCCGAATTACATATTCACCGTTCTCTCTCTACAGCATTTCACCACCAAAGTAACGGTCAGACGGAACGAACCAACCAGACTCTAGAGCAATACTTGAGGTGTTTCACCACACACCTCCAGGATGATTGGAGTACTTATTTACCCCTGGCTGAGTTTGCTTATAATAACCACATCCACAGCTCTACTAGGAGATCACCGTTCTTTGTGAACTATGGCTTTCACCCCTCCATGCTTCCTGGAGCACCCATCTCCAGCACCGTTCCCTCTGTCTCCATACACGTTCGTAATATCACCCGCACGTATTCTCTACTACGTAATACCCTTCTCCAATCTCAACAAAGGTACAAGAACTTTGCTGACCGTCACCGATCCGACGCTCCGTTATACAAACCTGGTGACAAAGTATGGTTGTCCACTAAACACCTGAAACTCTCTTGTCCCACGAAGAAATTGGGCCCCAGATTCATTGGTCCATTCCCCATCACTAAGATCATCTCTCCTTTGGCCATGAGGCTTTGTTTACCCCCCTCCATGAAGGTGCATCCAGTGTTCCACGTATCTCTGCTCAAACCTTGGGTAGACAATTCCTTCCCAGAAAGAACGGTGTCCCCTCCTGCTCCTGTTCTGGTAGATGGGGTCGAAGAATACGAGGTTGAGGAGGTGTTGGATTCTCGTCTTTATCGTGGCCGGCTTCAGTACCTCGTCCATTGGAAAGGCTATGGCTCAGCCGACAGATCTTGGGAACCGGCCAACTTAGTTCACGCCGACGAATTGGTTCAAGCTTTTCATGCCCGTCATCCTGATCGCCCTGGCCGGTGGCGAGCCCGGGGGTCTCGCCTTGGGAGGGGGAACTGTCAGGATCTTCCCCGCAGCAACTCTCCTGAGTACACCCCCTTGTATTGCAGCCAGGATCCATCTCACGCGCTTGCTAGCGCGTTCACACCGCTAGTCTATCCTTCTACACAGAGGCGCGCGCCTGATGACATCACGCCCGTCGCATACCCGCGAGGCGCGGGAGGATTTAAAAGGCAGAATCACCAGACAAGCAGTGCTTGGTGATTCTCGTGTTTTCTGAAGCCTAGCGTTTATTATTCCTGATTATCGTTGCTGACCCTTGGATTTTCCTGACTACTCTTTGTCTCCCTGTGCCCCTGATTCTGGACTGTCTACCGTTTTGCTCATTCTCTGGTTCTGACCCTGGCTTGTTTATCGTTACGCTGTCTCTCTATTGCCCCTGATCTCGGACTGTTTATCGTGCTGAAGATTATCTGTTTTCCTTTAACCATCGCTATCCTCGTTATTCTCCGAATCACCCCTGCAGTGTGGATTACAAGTGTGCATCTTCCTCCAGGCAACCTTGCCACTGTGGATTACGAGTGGTATAGTTATTTATTACGTTTATACCTGTATATATATTGTTGCCCTGCATATTGGTCTCTATCCAGTTCCATATCATCACACTCAGTATACCAGGATTTAGTCATTTAATATGGCAGTATTTTGCCACTCAATATGCCAGGATTTAGCCATTCAATATGCCAGGATTTAGCCACTCAATATGCCAGGATTTAGCCACTCAATATGCCAGGATTTAGACACCCAATATGCCAGGATTTAGCTATTTAAAATGCCAGAATTTAGCCACTAAATATGCCAGTATTTAGCCACTCAATATGCCAGAATTTAGCCACTCAATATGCCAGGATTTAGCCATTCAATATGCCAGGATTTAGTCATTTAATATGGCAGTATTTTGCCACTCAATATGCCAGGATTTAGCCATTCAATATGCCAGGATTTAGCCAAACAATATGCCAGGATTTAGCCACCCAATATGCCAGGATTTAGCCACTCAATATGCCAGGATTTAGCCACCCAATATGCCAGGATTTAGCCACCCAATATGCCAGTATTTAGCCACTCAATATGCCAGAATTTAGCCACTCAGTATGCCAGGATTTAGCCACTCAATATGCCAGGATTTAGCCATTTAATATGCCATGATTTATATATTTAAAATGCCATAATTTAGCCTCTAAATATGCCAGGATTTAGCCACTCAATATGCCAGGATTATGCCACTCAGTATACCAGGATTTTGCCATTTAACATGTCAGTATTGTGCTACTCAATATGCCAGGATTTAGCCATTCAATATGCCATGATTTAGCCATTTAATATGCCAGTATTTTGCCACTCAATATGCCAGGATTTAGCCATTAAATATGCCAGGATTTAGCCACTCAATATGCCAGGATTTAGCCATTTAATATGCCATGATTTATATATTTAAAATGCCAGAATTTAGCATCTAAATATGCCAGAATTTAGCTACTCAATATGCGAGGATTTTTCCACTCAATTTGCCAGGATTTAGCCTCTCAGTATGCCAGTATTTAGCCCTTCAATATGCCAGGATTTAGCCACTCAGTATGCCAGGATTTAGCTATTTAATATGCCAGTATTTTGCGAATCAATATGCCAGGATTTAGTCATTCAATATGCCAGTATTTAGCCATTCAATTTGGAAGGATTTAGACATTTAATATGTCAGGATTTAGCCATTCAATATGCCAGGATTTACCCATTTAATATGCCAGTATTTTGGCATTCAATATTCCAGTATTTAGCCACTCAATATGCCAGGATTTAGCCACTCAATTTGCCAGGATTTAGCCACTCAATATGCCAGTATTTCGCCCCTCAAAATGTCAGGATTTAGCCACTCAGTATTCCTGTATGTTGCGACTCAATATGCCAGGATTTAGTCATTCAATATGCCAGGATTTAGCCCCTCAAAATGCCAGGATTTAGCCACTCAGTATTCCAATATTTTGCCACTCAATCTGCCAGGATTTCGCCACTCAATATGCCAGGATTTTGCCACTCAATATGACAGGATTTAGCCACTTAATATGCCAGGATTTAGCTACTCGGTAGGCCAGGATTTTGCCATTTAATATGCCAGTATTTTTCTATTAAATATGCCAGGATTTAGCCATTCAATATGCAGGATTTAGCCATTTAATATGCCAGTATTTTGCCACTCAATATGCCAGGATTTAGCCATTAAATATGCCAGGATTTATATATTTAAAATGCCAGAATTTAGCCTCTTAATATGCCAGGATTTAGCCACTCAATATGGCAGGATTTTGCCACTCAATATGCCAGGATTTAGCACCTCAATATGCCAGGATTTAGCCACTCAATATACCAGGATTTTGTCATTTAACATGCCAGTATTGTGCTTCTCAATATGCCAGGATTTAGCCATTCAATATGCCATGATTTAGCCATTTAATATGCCAGTATTTTGCCACTCAATATGCCAGGATTTAGCCATTAAATATGCCATGATTTAGCCACTCAGTATGCCAGGATTTAGCCATTTAATATGCCATGATTTAGTCATTTAATATGCAAGAATTTAGCCATTAAATATTCCAGGATTTAGCCACTCAGTATGCCAGGATTTAGCCACTCAATATGCCAGGATTTAGCCATCCAATATGCCAGGATTTATATATTTAAATTGCCAGAATTTAGCCTCTCAATATGCCAGGATTTAGCCACTCAATATGGCAGGATTTTGCTTCTCAATATGTCAGGTTTTAGCCACTCAATATGCCAGAATTTAGCCCCTCAATATGCCAGGATTTAGCACCTCAATATTCCACGATTAAGCCACTCAATATGCCAGGATTTAGTCATTCAATATGCCAGTATTTAGCCATTCAATTTGCCAGGATTGAGCCATTTAATAAGTCAGGATTTACCCATTCAATATGCCAGGATTTACCCATTTAATATGCCAGTATTTTGGCATTCAATATTCCAGTATTTAACCACTCAATATGCCAGGATTTAGCCACTCAATTTGCCAGGATTTAGCCACTCAATATGCCAGTATTTAGCCCCTCAAAATGCCAGGATTTAGCCACTCAGTATTCCTGTATGTTGCGACTCAATATGCCAGGATTTAGTCATTCAATATGCCAGGATTTAGCCCCTCAAAATGCCAGGATTTAGCCACTCTGTATTCCAATATTTTGCCACTCAATCTGCCAGGATTTAGCAACTCAATATGCCAGGATTTCGCCACTCAATATGCCAGGATTTTGCCACTCAATATGACAGGATTTAGCCATTTAATATGCCAGGATTTAGCTACTCGGTAGGCCAGGATTTTGCCATTTTATATGCCAGTATTTTTCTATTAAATATGCCAGGATTTAGCCATTCAATATGCAGGATTTAGCCATTTAATATGCCCGTATTTTGCCACTCAATATGCCAGGATTTAGCCATTAAATATGCCAGGATTTATATATTTAAAATGCCAGAATTTAGCCTCTTAATATGCCAGGATTTAGCCACTCAATATGGCAGGATTTTGCCACTCAATATGCCAGGATTTAGCACCTCAATATGCCAGGATTTAGCCACTCAATATACCAGGATTTTGTCATTTAACATGCCAGTATTGTGCTTCTCAATATGCCAGGATTTAGCCATTCAATATGCCATGATTTAGCCATTTAATATGCCAGTATTTTGCTACTCAATATGCCAGGATTTAGCCATTAAATATGCCATGATTTAGCCACTCAGTATGCCAGGATTTAGCCATTTAATATGCCATGATTTAGTCATTTAATATGCAAGAATTTAGCCATTAAATATTCTAGGATTTAGCCACTCAGTATGCCAGGATTTAGCCACTCAATATGCCAGTATTTAGCCATTCAATTTGCCAGGATTGAGCCATTTAATAAGTCAGGATTTACCCATTCAATATGCCAGGATTTACCCATTTAATATGCCAGTATTTTGGCATTCAATATTCCAGTATTTAACCACTCAATATGCCAGGATTTAGCCACTCAATTTGCCAGGATTTAGCCACTCAATATGCCAGTATTTAGCCCCTCAAAATGCCAGGATTTAGCCACTCAGTATTCCTGTATGTTGCGACTCAATATGCCAGGATTTAGTCATTCAATATGCCAGGATTTAGCCCCTCAAAATGCCAGGATTTAGCCACTCTGTATTCCAATATTTTGCCACTCAATCTGCCAGGATTTAGCAACTCAATATGCCAGGATTTCGCCACTCAATATGCCAGGATTTTGCCACTCAATATGACAGGATTTAGCCATTTAATATGCCAGGATTTAGCTACTCGGTAGGCCAGGATTTTGCCATTTTATATGCCAGTATTTTTCTATTAAATATGCCAGGATTTAGCCATTCAATATGCAGGATTTAGCCATTTAATATGCCCGTATTTTGCCACTCAATATGCCAGGATTTAGCCATTAAATATGCCAGGATTTATATATTTAAAATGCCAGAATTTAGCCTCTTAATATGCCAGGATTTAGCCACTCAATATGGCAGGATTTTGCCACTCAATATGCCAGGATTTAGCACCTCAATATGCCAGGATTTAGCCACTCAATATACCAGGATTTTGTCATTTAACATGCCAGTATTGTGCTTCTCAATATGCCAGGATTTAGCCATTCAATATGCCATGATTTAGCCATTTAATATGCCAGTATTTTGCTACTCAATATGCCAGGATTTAGCCATTAAATATGCCATGATTTAGCCACTCAGTATGCCAGGATTTAGCCATTTAATATGCCATGATTTAGTCATTTAATATGCAAGAATTTAGACATTAAATATTCTAGGATTTAGCCACTCAGTATGCCAGGATTTAGCCACTCAATATGCCAGGATTTAGCCATCCAATATGCCAGGATTTATATATTTAAATTGCCAGAATTTAGCCTCTCAATATGCCAGGATTTAGCCTCTCAATATGTCAGGTTTTAGCCACTCAATATGCCAGAATTTAGCCCCTCAATATGCCAGGATTTAGCACCTCAATATTCCACGATTAAGCCACTCAATATGCCAGTATTTTGCCACTCAATATGCCAGGATTTAGCTATTCAATATGCCAGGATTTATCCTATTAAAATGCAAGAATTTAGCCTCTTAATATGCCAGGATTTAGCCCCTCAATATGCAGGATTTAGCCACTCAGTATACAAGGATTTTGCCATTTAATATGCCAGTATTTTGCTACTCAATATGCCAGGATTTAGTCATTCAATATGCCAGGATTTAGCCATTTAATATGCCAGTATTTTTGCCACTCAATATGCCAGGATTTAGCCATTCATTATGTCAAGATTTTGCCATTTAATATGCCAGTATTTAGATCCTCAATATGCAGGATTTAGCCACTCAGTATACAAGGATTTTGCCATTTAATATGCCAGTATTTTGCTACTCAATATGCCAGGATTTAGTCATTCAATATGCCAGGATTTAGCCATTCAATATGCCAGGATTTAGCCACTCAATATGCCAGGATTTAGCCACTCAATATGCCAGGATTTAGTCACTCAATATGCCAGGATTTAGGCATCCAATATGCCAGGATTTATATATTTAAATTGCCAGAATTTAGCCTCTCAATATGCCAGGATTTAGCCACTCAATATGGCAGGATTTTGCTTCTCAATATGTCAGGTTTTAGCCACTCAATATGCCAGAATTTAGCCCCTCAATATGCCAGTATTTAGCCCCTCAATATTCCAGGATTAAACCACTCAATAAGCCAGTATTTTGGCACTCAATATGCCAGGATTTAGCTATTCAATATGCCAGGATTTTTCCTTTTAAAATGCAAGAATTTAGCCTCTTAATATGCCAGGATTTAGCCACTCAATATACGAGGATTTAGCCACTCAATATGCCAGTATTTAGCAACTCAGTATGCCAGGATTTAGTCACTCAGTATACAAGGATTTTGCCATTTAATATGCCAGTATTTTGCTACTCAATATGCCAGGATTTAGCCATTTAATATGCCAGTATTTTTGCCACTCAATATGCCAGGATTTAGCCATTCATTATGTCAAGATTTTGCCATTTAATATGCCAGTATTTAGATCCTCAATATGCAGGATTTAGCCACTCAGTATACAAGGATTTTGCCATTTAATATGCCAGTATTTTGCTACTCAATATGCCAGGATTTAGTCATTCAATATGCCAGGATTTAGCCATTCAATATGCCAGGATTTAGCCACTCAATATGCCAGGATTTAGCCACTCAATATGCCAGGATTTAGTCACTCAATATGCCAGGATTTAGGCATCCAATATGCCAGGATTTATATATTTAAATTGCCAGAATTTAGCCTCTCAATATGCCAGGATTTAGCCACTCAATATGGCAGGATTTTGCTTCTCAATATGTCAGGTTTTAGCCACTCAATATGCCAGAATTTAGCCCCTCAATATGCCAGTATTTAGCCCCTCAATATTCCAGGATTAAACCACTCAATAAGCCAGTATTTTGGCACTCAATATGCCAGGATTTAGCTATTCAATATGCCAGGATTTTTCCTTTTAAAATGCAAGAATTTAGCCTCTTAATATGCCAGGATTTAGCCACTCAATATACGAGGATTTAGCCACTCAATATGCCAGTATTTAGCAACTCAGTATGCCAGGATTTAGTCACTCAGTATACAAGGATTTTGCCATTTAATATGCCAGTATTTTGCTACTCAATATGCCAGGATTTAGCCATTTAATATGCCAGTATTTTGCTACTCAATATGCCAGGATTTAGCCATTCAATATGCCAGGATTTAGTCATTTAATATGGCAGTATTTTGCCACTCAATATGCCAGGATTTAGCCATTCAATATGCCAGGATTTAGCCACTCAATATGCCAGGATTTAGCCACTCAATATGCCAGGATTTAGACACCCAATATGCCAGGATTTAGCTATTTAAAATGCCAGAATTTAGCCACTAAATATGCCAGTATTTAGCCACTCAATATGCCAGAATTTAGCCACTCAATATGCCAGGATTTAGCCATTCAATATGCCAGGATTTAGTCATTTAATATGGCAGTATTTTGCCACTCAATATGCCAGGATTTAGCCATTCAATATGCCAGGATTTAGCCAAACAATATGCCAGGATTTAGCCACCCAATATGCCAGGATTTAGCCACTCAATATGTCAGGATTTAGACACCCAATATGCCAGGATTTAGCTATTTAAAATGCCAGAATTTAGCCACTAAATATGCCAGTATTTAGCCACTCAATATGCCAGAATTTAGCCACTCAGTATGCCAGGATTTAGCCACTCAATATGCCAGGATTTAGCCATTTAATATGCCATGATTTATATATTTAAAATGCCATAATTTAGCCTCTAAATATGCCAGGATTTAGCCACTCAATATGCCAGGATTTTGCCACTCAGTATACCAGGATTTTGCCATTTAACATGTCAGTATTGTGCTACTCAATATGCCAGGATTTAGCCATTCAATATGCCATGATTTAGCCATTTAATATGCCAGTATTTTGCCACTCAATATGCCAGGATTTAGCCATTAAATATGCCAGGATTTAGCCCCTCAAAATGCCAGGATTTAGCCACTCAGTATTCCAGTATTTTGCCACTCAATCTGCCAGGATTTAGCAACTCAATATGCCAGGATTTTGCCACTCAATATGCCAGGATTTTGCCACTCAATATGACAGGATTTAGCCACTTAATATGCCAGGATTTAGCTACTCGGTAGGCCAGGATTTTGCCATTTAATATGCCAGTATTTTTCTATTCAATATGCCAGGATTTAGCCATTCAATATGCAGGATTTAGCCATTTAATATGCCAGTATTTTGCCACTCAATATGCCAGGATTTAGCCATTAAATATGCCAGGATTTATATATTTAAAATGCCAGAATTTAGCCTCTTAATATGCCAGGATTTAGCCACTCAGTATGGCAGGATTTTGCCACTCAGTATGCCAGGATTTAGCCACTCAATATGCCAGGATTTAGCCATTTAATATGCCATGATTTATATATTTAAAATGCCATAATTTAGCCTCTAAATATGCCAGGATTTAGACACACAATATGCTAGGATTTTGCCACTCAGTATGCCAGGATTTAGCTATTTAATATGCCAGTATTTTGCTACTCAATATGCCAGGATTTAGTCAATCAATATGCCAGGATTTATCCATATAATATGCCAGTGTATTGCCACTCAATATGCCAGGATTTAGCCACTCAGTATGCCAGGATTTAGCTATTTAATATGCCAGGATTTAGCTATTTAATATGCCAGTATTTTGCTACTCAATATGCCAGGATTTAGTCATTCAATATGCCAGGATTTTTTTATATAATATGCCAGTATTTTGCCACTCAATATGCCAGGATTTAGCCATTCATTATGCCAGGATTTAGCCACTCAATATGCCAGGATTTAGCCACTCCATAGGCCAGGATTTAGCCTTTTAAAATGCCAGAATTTAGCCACCAAATATGCCAGTATTAAGCCACTCAGTACGTCAGGATTTAGCGACTCAGTATGCCAGGATTTAGCCATTTAATATGCCAGTATTTTGCTACTCAATATGCCAGGATTTAGCCATTCAATATGCCAGGATTTAGTAATTTAATATGCCAGTATTTTGCTACTCAATATGCCAGGATTTAGCCATTCAAATTGCCAGGATTTAGTCATTTAATATGGCAGTATTTTGCCACTCAATATGCCAGGATTTAGCCATTCAATATGCCAGGATTTAGCCATTCAATATGCCAGGATTTAGCCACTCAATATGCCATGATTTAGCCACCCAATATGCCAGGATTTAGCTATTTAAAATGCCAGAATTTAGCCACTAAGTATGCAAGTATTTAGCCACTCAATATGCCAGGATTTAGCCACTCAGTATGCCAGGATTTAGCCACTCAATATGCCAGGATTTAGCCATTTAATATGCCATGATTTATATATTTAAAATGCCATAATTTAGCCTCTAAATATGCCAGGATTTAGCCACTCAATATGCTAGGATTTTGCCACTCTGTATGCCAGGATTTAGCAACTCAGTACGCCAGGATTTTGCCATTTAATATACCAGTATTTTGCTGCTCAATATGCCAGGATGTAGCCACTCAATATGCCAGTATTTAGCCCCTCAATATGCCAGGATTTAGCCACTCAGTATACCAGGATTTTGCCATTTAACATGCCAGTATTGTGCTACTTAATATGCCAGGATTTAACCATTCAATATGCCAGGATTTAGCCATTTAATATGCCAGTATTTTGCCTCTCAATATGCCAGGATTTAGCCAATAAATATGCCAGAATTTAGTCACTCAGTATGCCAGGATTTAGCCACTCAGTCTGCCAGGATTTAGCCTTTTAATATGCCAGTATTTTGCTACTCAGTATACCAGGATTTAGCCATCCAATATGCCAGGATTTAGCCATTTAATGTGCCAGTATTTTGCCACTCAATATGCAAGGATTTAGCCATTCCTTATGCCAAGATTTAGCCATTTAATATGCCAGTATTTTGCCACTCAATATGCCAGTATTTTGCCACTCAGTATACCAGTATTTTTCCAATCAATATGCCAGGATTTAGCCATTCAATATGCCAGGATTTAGCCACTCAATATGCCAGAATTTAGCAACTCAGTATGCCAGGATTTAGCCATTTAAAATGCTAGGATTTAGCCACTCAATATGCCAGTGTTTAGACACTCAATATGAAAGGATTTAGCCACTCAGCATGCCAGGATTTAGCCATTCAATATGTCAGGATTTAGCCATTTAAAAAGCCAGTATTTTTCCACTCAGTATGCCAGGATTTAGCCACTCAATATGCCAGTATTTAGCCACTCAATATGCCAGGATTAAGCCATTCAGAATGCCAGGATTTAGCCACTCAGAATGCCAGGATTTAGCCTTTCAATATGCCAAGATTTAGCCATTTAATATGCCAGGATTTAGCCATTCAGTATGCCAGGATTTAGTCATTTAATATGCCAGTATTTTGCCACTCAATATACCAGGATTTTGTCATTTAACATGCCAGTATTGTGCTTCTCAATATGACAGGATTTAGCCATTCAATATGCCATGATTTAGCCATTTAATATGCCAGTATTTTGCCACTCAATATGCCAGGATTTAGCCATTAAATATGCCATGATTTAGCCACTCAGTATGCCAGGATTTTGCTTCTCAATATGTCAGGTTTTAGCCACTCAATATGCCAGAATTTAGCCCCTCAATATGCCAGTATTTAGCCCCTCAATATTCCAGGATTAAACCACTCAATAAGCCAGTATTTTGGCACTCAATATGCCAGGATTTAGCTATTCAATATGCCAGGATTTTTCCTTTTAAAATGCAAGAATTTAGCCTCTTAATATGCCAGGATTTAACCACTCAATATACGAGGATTTAGCCACTCAATATGCCAGAATTTAGCCCCTCAATATGCCAGTATTTAGCCCCTCAATATTCCAGGATTAAACCACTCAATAAGCCAGTATTTTGGCACTCAATATGCCAGGATTTAGCTATTCAATATGCCAGGATTTTTCCTTTTAAAATGCAAGAATTTAGCCTCTTAATATGCCAGGATTTAACCACTCAATATACGAGGATTTAGCCACTCAATATGCCAGTATTTAGCAACTCAGTATGCCAGGATTTAGTCACTCAGTATACAAGGATTTTGCCATTTAATATGCCAGTATTTTGCTACTCAATATGCCAGGATTTAGCCATTTAATATGCCAGTATTTTGCTACTCAATATGCCAGGATTTAGCCATTCAATATGCCAGGATTTAGCCACTCAATATGCCAGGATTTAGCCACTCAATATGCCAGGATTTAGACACCCAATATGCCAGGATTTAGCTATTTAAAATGCCAGAATTTAGCCACTAAATATGCCAGTATTTAGCCACTCAATATGCCAGAATTTAGCCACTCAATATGCCAGGATTTAGCCATTCAATATGCCAGGATTTAGTCATTTAATATGGCAGTATTTTGCCACTCAATATGCCAGGATTTAGCCATTCAATATGCCAGGATTTAGCCAAACAATATGCCAGGATTTAGCCACCCAATATGCCAGGATTTAGCCACTCAATATGCCAGGATTTAGACACCCAATATGCCAGGATTTAGCTATTTAAAATGCCAGAATTTAGCCACTAAATATGCCAGTATTTAGCCACTCAATATGCCAGAATTTAGCCACTCAGTATGCCAGGATTTAGCCACTCAATATGCCAGGATTTAGCCATTTAATATGCCATGATTTATATATTTAAAATGCCATAATTTAGCCTCTAAATATGCCAGGATTTAGCCACTCAATATGCCAGGATTTTGCCACTCAGTATACCAGGATTTTGCCATTTAACATGTCAGTATTGTGCTACTCAATATGCCAGGATTTAGCCATTCAATATGCCATGATTTAGCCATTTAATATGCCAGTATTTTGCCACTCAATATGCCAGGATTTAGCCACTCAATATGGCAGGATTTTGCTTCTCAATATGTCAGGTTTTAGCCACTCAATATGCCAGAATTTAGCCCCTCAATATGCCAGTATTTAGCCCCTCAATATTCCAGGATTAAACCACTCAATAAGCCAGTATTTTGGCACTCAATATGCCAGGATTTAGCTATTCAATATGCCAGGATTTTTCCTTTTAAAATGCAAGAATTTAGCCTCTTAATATGCCAGGATTTAACCACTCAATATACGAGGATTTAGCCACTCAATATGCCAGAATTTAGCCCCTCAATATGCCAGTATTTAGCCCCTCAATATTCCAGGATTAAACCACTCAATAAGCCAGTATTTTGGCACTCAATATGCCAGGATTTAGCTATTCAATATGCCAGGATTTTTCCTTTTAAAATGCAAGAATTTAGCCTCTTAATATGCCAGGATTTAACCACTCAATATACGAGGATTTAGCCACTCAATATGCCAGTATTTAGCAACTCAGTATGCCAGGATTTAGTCACTCAGTATACAAGGATTTTGCCATTTAATATGCCAGTATTTTGCTACTCAATATGCCAGGATTTAGCCATTTAATATGCCAGTATTTTGCTACTCAATATGCCAGGATTTAGCCATTCAATATGCCAGGATTTAGCCACTCAATATGCCAGGATTTAGCCACTCAATATGCCAGGATTTAGACACCCAATATGCCAGGATTTAGCTATTTAAAATGCCAGAATTTAGCCCCTCAATATGCCAGGATTTAGCACCTCAATATTCCACGATTAAGCCACTCAATATGCCAGGATTTAGTCATTCAATATGCCAGTATTTAGCCATTCAATTTGCCAGGATTGAGCCATTTAATAAGTCAGGATTTACCCATTCAATATGCCAGGATTTACCCATTTAATATGCCAGTATTTTGGCATTCAATATTCCAGTATTTAACCACTCAATATGCCAGGATTTAGCCACTCAATTTGCCAGGATTTAGCCACTCAATATGCCAGTATTTAGCCCCTCAAAATGCCAGGATTTAGCCACTCAGTATTCCTGTATGTTGCGACTCAATATGCCAGGATTTAGTCATTCAATATGCCAGGATTTAGCCCCTCAAAATGCCAGGATTTAGCCACTCTGTATTCCAATATTTTGCCACTCAATCTGCCAGGATTTAGCAACTCAATATGCCAGGATTTCGCCACTCAATATGCCAGGATTTTGCCACTCAATATGACAGGATTTAGCCATTTAATATGCCAGGATTTAGCTACTCGGTAGGCCAGGATTTTGCCATTTTATATGCCAGTATTTTTCTATTAAATATGCCAGGATTTAGCCATTCAATATGCAGGATTTAGCCATTTAATATGCCCGTATTTTGCCACTCAATATGCCAGGATTTAGCCATTAAATATGCCAGGATTTATATATTTAAAATGCCAGAATTTAGCCTCTTAATATGCCAGGATTTAGCCACTCAATATGGCAGGATTTTGCCACTCAATATGCCAGGATTTAGCACCTCAATATGCCAGGATTTAGCCACTCAATATACCAGGATTTTGTCATTTAACATGCCAGTATTGTGCTTCTCAATATGCCAGGATTTAGCCATTCAATATGCCATGATTTAGCCATTTAATATGCCAGTATTTTGCTACTCAATATGCCAGGATTTAGCCATTAAATATGCCATGATTTAGCCACTCAGTATGCCAGGATTTAGCCATTTAATATGCCATGATTTAGTCATTTAATATGCAAGAATTTAGCCATTAAATATTCTAGGATTTAGCCACTCAGTATGCCAGGATTTAGCCACTCAATATGCCAGTATTTAGCCATTCAATTTGCCAGGATTGAGCCATTTAATAAGTCAGGATTTACCCATTCAATATGCCAGGATTTACCCATTTAATATGCCAGTATTTTGGCATTCAATATTCCAGTATTTAACCACTCAATATGCCAGGATTTAGCCACTCAATTTGCCAGGATTTAGCCACTCAATATGCCAGTATTTAGCCCCTCAAAATGCCAGGATTTAGCCACTCAGTATTCCTGTATGTTGCGACTCAATATGCCAGGATTTAGTCATTCAATATGCCAGGATTTAGCCCCTCAAAATGCCAGGATTTAGCCACTCTGTATTCCAATATTTTGCCACTCAATCTGCCAGGATTTAGCAACTCAATATGCCAGGATTTCGCCACTCAATATGCCAGGATTTTGCCACTCAATATGACAGGATTTAGCCATTTAATATGCCAGGATTTAGCTACTCGGTAGGCCAGGATTTTGCCATTTTATATGCCAGTATTTTTCTATTAAATATGCCAGGATTTAGCCATTCAATATGCAGGATTTAGCCATTTAATATGCCCGTATTTTGCCACTCAATATGCCAGGATTTAGCCATTAAATATGCCAGGATTTATATATTTAAAATGCCAGAATTTAGCCTCTTAATATGCCAGGATTTAGCCACTCAATATGGCAGGATTTTGCCACTCAATATGCCAGGATTTAGCACCTCAATATGCCAGGATTTAGCCACTCAATATACCAGGATTTTGTCATTTAACATGCCAGTATTGTGCTTCTCAATATGCCAGGATTTAGCCATTCAATATGCCATGATTTAGCCATTTAATATGCCAGTATTTTGCTACTCAATATGCCAGGATTTAGCCATTAAATATGCCATGATTTAGCCACTCAGTATGCCAGGATTTAGCCATTTAATATGCCATGATTTAGTCATTTAATATGCAAGAATTTAGACATTAAATATTCTAGGATTTAGCCACTCAGTATGCCAGGATTTAGCCACTCAATATGCCAGGATTTAGCCATCCAATATGCCAGGATTTATATATTTAAATTGCCAGAATTTAGCCTCTCAATATGCCAGGATTTAGCCTCTCAATATGTCAGGTTTTAGCCACTCAATATGCCAGAATTTAGCCCCTCAATATGCCAGGATTTAGCACCTCAATATTCCACGATTAAGCCACTCAATATGCCAGTATTTTGCCACTCAATATGCCAGGATTTAGCTATTCAATATGCCAGGATTTATCCTATTAAAATGCAAGAATTTAGCCTCTTAATATGCCAGGATTTAGCCCCTCAATATGCAGGATTTAGCCACTCAGTATACAAGGATTTTGCCATTTAATATGCCAGTATTTTGCTACTCAATATGCCAGGATTTAGTCATTCAATATGCCAGGATTTAGCCATTTAATATGCCAGTATTTTTGCCACTCAATATGCCAGGATTTAGCCATTCATTATGTCAAGATTTTGCCATTTAATATGCCAGTATTTAGATCCTCAATATGCAGGATTTAGCCACTCAGTATACAAGGATTTTGCCATTTAATATGCCAGTATTTTGCTACTCAATATGCCAGGATTTAGTCATTCAATATGCCAGGATTTAGCCATTCAATATGCCAGGATTTAGCCACTCAATATGCCAGGATTTAGCCACTCAATATGCCAGGATTTAGTCACTCAATATGCCAGGATTTAGGCATCCAATATGCCAGGATTTATATATTTAAATTGCCAGAATTTAGCCTCTCAATATGCCAGGATTTAGCCACTCAATATGGCAGGATTTTGCTTCTCAATATGTCAGGTTTTAGCCACTCAATATGCCAGAATTTAGCCCCTCAATATGCCAGTATTTAGCCCCTCAATATTCCAGGATTAAACCACTCAATAAGCCAGTATTTTGGCACTCAATATGCCAGGATTTAGCTATTCAATATGCCAGGATTTTTCCTTTTAAAATGCAAGAATTTAGCCTCTTAATATGCCAGGATTTAGCCACTCAATATACGAGGATTTAGCCACTCAATATGCCAGTATTTAGCAACTCAGTATGCCAGGATTTAGTCACTCAGTATACAAGGATTTTGCCATTTAATATGCCAGTATTTTGCTACTCAATATGCCAGGATTTAGCCATTTAATATGCCAGTATTTTTGCCACTCAATATGCCAGGATTTAGCCATTCATTATGTCAAGATTTTGCCATTTAATATGCCAGTATTTAGATCCTCAATATGCAGGATTTAGCCACTCAGTATACAAGGATTTTGCCATTTAATATGCCAGTATTTTGCTACTCAATATGCCAGGATTTAGTCATTCAATATGCCAGGATTTAGCCATTCAATATGCCAGGATTTAGCCACTCAATATGCCAGGATTTAGCCACTCAATATGCCAGGATTTAGTCACTCAATATGCCAGGATTTAGGCATCCAATATGCCAGGATTTATATATTTAAATTGCCAGAATTTAGCCTCTCAATATGCCAGGATTTAGCCACTCAATATGGCAGGATTTTGCTTCTCAATATGTCAGGTTTTAGCCACTCAATATGCCAGAATTTAGCCCCTCAATATGCCAGTATTTAGCCCCTCAATATTCCAGGATTAAACCACTCAATAAGCCAGTATTTTGGCACTCAATATGCCAGGATTTAGCTATTCAATATGCCAGGATTTTTCCTTTTAAAATGCAAGAATTTAGCCTCTTAATATGCCAGGATTTAGCCACTCAATATACGAGGATTTAGCCACTCAATATGCCAGTATTTAGCAACTCAGTATGCCAGGATTTAGTCACTCAGTATACAAGGATTTTGCCATTTAATATGCCAGTATTTTGCTACTCAATATGCCAGGATTTAGCCATTTAATATGCCAGTATTTTGCTACTCAATATGCCAGGATTTAGCCATTCAATATGCCAGGATTTAGTCATTTAATATGGCAGTATTTTGCCACTCAATATGCCAGGATTTAGCCATTCAATATGCCAGGATTTAGCCACTCAATATGCCAGGATTTAGCCACTCAATATGCCAGGATTTAGACACCCAATATGCCAGGATTTAGCTATTTAAAATGCCAGAATTTAGCCACTAAATATGCCAGTATTTAGCCACTCAATATGCCAGAATTTAGCCACTCAATATGCCAGGATTTAGCCATTCAATATGCCAGGATTTAGTCATTTAATATGGCAGTATTTTGCCACTCAATATGCCAGGATTTAGCCATTCAATATGCCAGGATTTAGCCAAACAATATGCCAGGATTTAGCCACCCAATATGCCAGGATTTAGCCACTCAATATGTCAGGATTTAGACACCCAATATGCCAGGATTTAGCTATTTAAAATGCCAGAATTTAGCCACTAAATATGCCAGTATTTAGCCACTCAATATGCCAGAATTTAGCCACTCAGTATGCCAGGATTTAGCCACTCAATATGCCAGGATTTAGCCATTTAATATGCCATGATTTATATATTTAAAATGCCATAATTTAGCCTCTAAATATGCCAGGATTTAGCCACTCAATATGCCAGGATTTTGCCACTCAGTATACCAGGATTTTGCCATTTAACATGTCAGTATTGTGCTACTCAATATGCCAGGATTTAGCCATTCAATATGCCATGATTTAGCCATTTAATATGCCAGTATTTTGCCACTCAATATGCCAGGATTTAGCCATTAAATATGCCAGGATTTAGCCCCTCAAAATGCCAGGATTTAGCCACTCAGTATTCCAGTATTTTGCCACTCAATCTGCCAGGATTTAGCAACTCAATATGCCAGGATTTTGCCACTCAATATGCCAGGATTTTGCCACTCAATATGACAGGATTTAGCCACTTAATATGCCAGGATTTAGCTACTCGGTAGGCCAGGATTTTGCCATTTAATATGCCAGTATTTTTCTATTCAATATGCCAGGATTTAGCCATTCAATATGCAGGATTTAGCCATTTAATATGCCAGTATTTTGCCACTCAATATGCCAGGATTTAGCCATTAAATATGCCAGGATTTATATATTTAAAATGCCAGAATTTAGCCTCTTAATATGCCAGGATTTAGCCACTCAGTATGGCAGGATTTTGCCACTCAGTATGCCAGGATTTAGCCACTCAATATGCCAGGATTTAGCCATTTAATATGCCATGATTTATATATTTAAAATGCCATAATTTAGCCTCTAAATATGCCAGGATTTAGACACACAATATGCTAGGATTTTGCCACTCAGTATGCCAGGATTTAGCTATTTAATATGCCAGTATTTTGCTACTCAATATGCCAGGATTTAGTCAATCAATATGCCAGGATTTATCCATATAATATGCCAGTGTATTGCCACTCAATATGCCAGGATTTAGCCACTCAGTATGCCAGGATTTAGCTATTTAATATGCCAGGATTTAGCTATTTAATATGCCAGTATTTTGCTACTCAATATGCCAGGATTTAGTCATTCAATATGCCAGGATTTTTTTATATAATATGCCAGTATTTTGCCACTCAATATGCCAGGATTTAGCCATTCATTATGCCAGGATTTAGCCACTCAATATGCCAGGATTTAGCCACTCCATAGGCCAGGATTTAGCCTTTTAAAATGCCAGAATTTAGCCACCAAATATGCCAGTATTAAGCCACTCAGTACGTCAGGATTTAGCGACTCAGTATGCCAGGATTTAGCCATTTAATATGCCAGTATTTTGCTACTCAATATGCCAGGATTTAGCCATTCAATATGCCAGGATTTAGTAATTTAATATGCCAGTATTTTGCTACTCAATATGCCAGGATTTAGCCATTCAAATTGCCAGGATTTAGTCATTTAATATGGCAGTATTTTGCCACTCAATATGCCAGGATTTAGCCATTCAATATGCCAGGATTTAGCCATTCAATATGCCAGGATTTAGCCACTCAATATGCCATGATTTAGCCACCCAATATGCCAGGATTTAGCTATTTAAAATGCCAGAATTTAGCCACTAAGTATGCAAGTATTTAGCCACTCAATATGCCAGGATTTAGCCACTCAGTATGCCAGGATTTAGCCACTCAATATGCCAGGATTTAGCCATTTAATATGCCATGATTTATATATTTAAAATGCCATAATTTAGCCTCTAAATATGCCAGGATTTAGCCACTCAATATGCTAGGATTTTGCCACTCTGTATGCCAGGATTTAGCAACTCAGTACGCCAGGATTTTGCCATTTAATATACCAGTATTTTGCTGCTCAATATGCCAGGATGTAGCCACTCAATATGCCAGTATTTAGCCCCTCAATATGCCAGGATTTAGCCACTCAGTATACCAGGATTTTGCCATTTAACATGCCAGTATTGTGCTACTTAATATGCCAGGATTTAACCATTCAATATGCCAGGATTTAGCCATTTAATATGCCAGTATTTTGCCTCTCAATATGCCAGGATTTAGCCAATAAATATGCCAGAATTTAGTCACTCAGTATGCCAGGATTTAGCCACTCAGTCTGCCAGGATTTAGCCTTTTAATATGCCAGTATTTTGCTACTCAGTATACCAGGATTTAGCCATCCAATATGCCAGGATTTAGCCATTTAATGTGCCAGTATTTTGCCACTCAATATGCAAGGATTTAGCCATTCCTTATGCCAAGATTTAGCCATTTAATATGCCAGTATTTTGCCACTCAATATGCCAGTATTTTGCCACTCAGTATACCAGTATTTTTCCAATCAATATGCCAGGATTTAGCCATTCAATATGCCAGGATTTAGCCACTCAATATGCCAGAATTTAGCAACTCAGTATGCCAGGATTTAGCCATTTAAAATGCTAGGATTTAGCCACTCAATATGCCAGTGTTTAGACACTCAATATGAAAGGATTTAGCCACTCAGCATGCCAGGATTTAGCCATTCAATATGTCAGGATTTAGCCATTTAAAAAGCCAGTATTTTTCCACTCAGTATGCCAGGATTTAGCCACTCAATATGCCAGTATTTAGCCACTCAATATGCCAGGATTAAGCCATTCAGAATGCCAGGATTTAGCCACTCAGAATGCCAGGATTTAGCCTTTCAATATGCCAAGATTTAGCCATTTAATATGCCAGGATTTAGCCATTCAGTATGCCAGGATTTAGTCATTTAATATGCCAGTATTTTGCCACTCAATATACCAGGATTTTGTCATTTAACATGCCAGTATTGTGCTTCTCAATATGACAGGATTTAGCCATTCAATATGCCATGATTTAGCCATTTAATATGCCAGTATTTTGCCACTCAATATGCCAGGATTTAGCCATTAAATATGCCATGATTTAGCCACTCAGTATGCCAGGATTTTGCTTCTCAATATGTCAGGTTTTAGCCACTCAATATGCCAGAATTTAGCCCCTCAATATGCCAGTATTTAGCCCCTCAATATTCCAGGATTAAACCACTCAATAAGCCAGTATTTTGGCACTCAATATGCCAGGATTTAGCTATTCAATATGCCAGGATTTTTCCTTTTAAAATGCAAGAATTTAGCCTCTTAATATGCCAGGATTTAACCACTCAATATACGAGGATTTAGCCACTCAATATGCCAGAATTTAGCCCCTCAATATGCCAGTATTTAGCCCCTCAATATTCCAGGATTAAACCACTCAATAAGCCAGTATTTTGGCACTCAATATGCCAGGATTTAGCTATTCAATATGCCAGGATTTTTCCTTTTAAAATGCAAGAATTTAGCCTCTTAATATGCCAGGATTTAACCACTCAATATACGAGGATTTAGCCACTCAATATGCCAGTATTTAGCAACTCAGTATGCCAGGATTTAGTCACTCAGTATACAAGGATTTTGCCATTTAATATGCCAGTATTTTGCTACTCAATATGCCAGGATTTAGCCATTTAATATGCCAGTATTTTGCTACTCAATATGCCAGGATTTAGCCATTCAATATGCCAGGATTTAGCCACTCAATATGCCAGGATTTAGCCACTCAATATGCCAGGATTTAGACACCCAATATGCCAGGATTTAGCTATTTAAAATGCCAGAATTTAGCCACTAAATATGCCAGTATTTAGCCACTCAATATGCCAGAATTTAGCCACTCAATATGCCAGGATTTAGCCATTCAATATGCCAGGATTTAGTCATTTAATATGGCAGTATTTTGCCACTCAATATGCCAGGATTTAGCCATTCAATATGCCAGGATTTAGCCAAACAATATGCCAGGATTTAGCCACCCAATATGCCAGGATTTAGCCACTCAATATGCCAGGATTTAGACACCCAATATGCCAGGATTTAGCTATTTAAAATGCCAGAATTTAGCCACTAAATATGCCAGTATTTAGCCACTCAATATGCCAGAATTTAGCCACTCAGTATGCCAGGATTTAGCCACTCAATATGCCAGGATTTAGCCATTTAATATGCCATGATTTATATATTTAAAATGCCATAATTTAGCCTCTAAATATGCCAGGATTTAGCCACTCAATATGCCAGGATTTTGCCACTCAGTATACCAGGATTTTGCCATTTAACATGTCAGTATTGTGCTACTCAATATGCCAGGATTTAGCCATTCAATATGCCATGATTTAGCCATTTAATATGCCAGTATTTTGCCACTCAATATGCCAGGATTTAGCCACTCAATATGGCAGGATTTTGCTTCTCAATATGTCAGGTTTTAGCCACTCAATATGCCAGAATTTAGCCCCTCAATATGCCAGTATTTAGCCCCTCAATATTCCAGGATTAAACCACTCAATAAGCCAGTATTTTGGCACTCAATATGCCAGGATTTAGCTATTCAATATGCCAGGATTTTTCCTTTTAAAATGCAAGAATTTAGCCTCTTAATATGCCAGGATTTAACCACTCAATATACGAGGATTTAGCCACTCAATATGCCAGAATTTAGCCCCTCAATATGCCAGTATTTAGCCCCTCAATATTCCAGGATTAAACCACTCAATAAGCCAGTATTTTGGCACTCAATATGCCAGGATTTAGCTATTCAATATGCCAGGATTTTTCCTTTTAAAATGCAAGAATTTAGCCTCTTAATATGCCAGGATTTAACCACTCAATATACGAGGATTTAGCCACTCAATATGCCAGTATTTAGCAACTCAGTATGCCAGGATTTAGTCACTCAGTATACAAGGATTTTGCCATTTAATATGCCAGTATTTTGCTACTCAATATGCCAGGATTTAGCCATTTAATATGCCAGTATTTTGCTACTCAATATGCCAGGATTTAGCCATTCAATATGCCAGGATTTAGCCACTCAATATGCCAGGATTTAGCCACTCAATATGCCAGGATTTAGACACCCAATATGCCAGGATTTAGCTATTTAAAATGCCAGAATTTAGCCACTAAATATGCCAGTATTTAGCCACTCAATATGCCAGAATTTAGACACTCAATATGCCAGGATTTAGCCATTCAATATGCCAGGATTTAGTCATTTAATATGGCAGTATTTTGCCACTCAATATGCCAGGATTTAGCCATTCAATATGCCAGGATTTAGCCAAACAATATGCCAGGATTTAGCCACCCAATATGCCAGGATTTAGCCACTCAATATGCCAGGATTTAGACACCCAATATGCCAGGATTTAGCTATTTAAAATGCCAGAATTTAGCCACTAAATATGCCAGTATTTAGCCACTCAATATGCCAGAATTTAGCCACTCAGTATGCCAGGATTTAGCCACTCAATATGCCAGGATTTAGCCATTTAATATGCCATGATTTATATATTTAAAATGCCATAATTTAGCCTCTAAATATGCCAGGATTTAGCCACTCAATATGCCAGGATTTTGCCACTCAGTATACCAGGATTTTGCCATTTAACATGTCAGTATTGTGCTACTCAATATGCCAGGATTTAGCCATTCAATATGCCATGATTTAGCCATTTAATATGCCAGTATTTTGCCACTCAATATGCCAGGATTTAGCCATTAAATATGCCAGGATTTAGCCACTCAATATGCCAGGATTTAGCCATTTAATATGCCATGATTTATATATTTAAAATGCCAGAATTTAGCATCTAAATTTGCCAGAATTTAGCTACTCAATATGCGAGGATTTTTCCACTCAATTTGCCAGGATTTAGCCTCTCAGTATGCCAGTATTTAGCCCTTCAATATGCCAGGATTTAGCCACTCAGTATGCCAGGATTTAGCTATTTAATATGCCAGTATTTTGCGAATCAATATGCCAGGATTTAGTTATTCAATATGCCAGTATTTAGCCATTCAATTTGCCAGGATTTAGCCATTTAATATGTCAGGATTTAGCCATTCAATATGCCAGGATTTACCCATTTAATATGCCAGTATTTTGGCATTCAATATTCCAGTATTTAGCCACTCAATATGCCAGGATTTAGCCACTCAATTTGCCAGGATTTAGCCACTCAATATGCCAGTATTTCGCCCCTCAAAATGTCAGGATTTAGCCACTCAGTATTCCTGTATGTTGCGACTCAATATGCCAGGATTTAGTCATTCAATATGCCAGGATTTAGCCCCTCAAAATGCCAGGATTTAGCCACTCAGTATTCCAGTATTTTGCCACTCAATCTGCCAGGATTTAGCAACTCAATATGCCAGGATTTTGCCACTCAATATGCCAGGATTTTGCCACTCAATATGACAGGATTTAGCCACTTAATATGCCAGGATTTAGCTACTCGGTAGGCCAGGATTTTGCCATTTAATATGCCAGTATTTTTCTATTCAATATGCCAGGATTTAGCCATTCAATATGCAGGATTTAGCCATTTAATATGCCAGTATTTTGCAACTCAATATGCCAGGATTTAGCCATTAAATATGCCAGGATTTATATATTTAAAATGCCAGAATTTAGCCTCTTAATATGCCAGGATTTAGCCACTCAATATGGCAGGATTTTGCCACTCAGTATGCCAGGATTTAGCCACTCAATATGCCAGGATTTAGCCATTTAATATGCCATGATTTATATATTTAAAATGCCATAATTTAGCCTCTAAATATGCCAGGATTTAGCCACACAATATGCTAGGATTTTGCCACTCAGTATGCCAGGATTTAGCTATTTAATATGCCAGTATTTTGTTACTCAATATGCCAGGATTTAGTCATTCAATATGCCAGGATTTATCCATATAATATGCCAGTGTATTGCCACTCAATATGCCAGGATTTAGCCACTCAGTATGCCAGGATTTAGCTATTTAATATGCCAGTATTTTGCTACTCAATATGCCAGGATTTAGTCATTCAATATGCCAGGATTTTTTTATATAATATGCCAGTATTTTGCCACTCAATATGCCAGGATTTAGCCATTCATTATGCCAAGATTTAGCCATTTAATATGCCAGTATTTTGCCACTCAGTTTGCCAGTATTTTGCCACTCGGTTTGCCAGTATTTTGCCACTCAGTATGCCAGTATTTTGCCACTCAATATGCCAGGATTTAGCCATTCATTATGCCAGGATTTAGCCACTCAATATGCCAGGATTTAGCCACTCCATAGGCCAGGATTTAGCCTTTTAAAATGCCAGAATTTAGCCACCAAATATGCCAGTATTAAGCCACTCAGTATGTCAGGATTTAGCGACTCAGTATGCCAGGATTTAGCCATTTAATATGCCAGTATTTTGCTACTCAATATGCCAGGATTTAGCCATTCAATATGCCAGGATTTAGTAATTTAATATGCCAGAATTTTGCTACTCAATATGCCAGGATTTAGCCATTCAAATTGCCAGGATTTAGTCATTTAATATGGCAGTATTTTGCCACTCAATATGCCAGGATTTAGCCATTCAATATGCCAGGATTTAGCCATTCAATATGCCAGGATTTAGCCACTCAATATGCCATGATTTAGCCACCCAATATGCCAGGATTTAGCTATTTAAAATGCCAGAATTTAGCCACTAAATATGCAAGTATTTAGCCACTCAATATGCCAGGATTTAGCCACTCAGTATGCCAGGATTTAGCCACTCAATATGCCAGGATTTAGCCATTTAATATGCCATGATTTATATATTTAAAATGCCATAATTTAGCCTCTAAATATGCCAGGATTTAGCCACTCAATATGCTAGGATTTTGCCACTCTGTATGCCAGGATTTAGCAACTCAGTACGCCAGGATTTTGCCATTTAATATACCAGTATTTTGCTGCTCAATATGCCAGGATGTAGCCACTCAATATGCCAGTATTTAGCCCCTCAATATGCCAGGATTTAGCCACTCAGTATACCAGGATTTTGCCATTTAACATGCCAGTATTGTGCTACTTAATATGCCAGGATTTAACCATTCAATATGCCAGGATTTAGCCATTTAATATGCCAGTATTTTGCCACTCAATATGCCAGGATTTAGCCAATAAATATGCCAGAATTTAGTCACTCAGTATGCCAGGATTTAGCCACTCAGTCTGCCAGGATTTAGCCATTTAATATGCCAGTATTTTGCTACTCAGTATACCAGGATTTAGCCATCCAATATGCCAGGATTTAGCCATTTAATGTGCCAGTATTTTGCCACTCAATATGCAAGGATTTAGCCATTCCTTATGCCAAGATTTAGCCATTTAATATGCCAGTATTTTGCCACTCAATATGCCAGTATTTTGCCACTCAGTATACCAGTATTTTTCCAATCAATATGCCAGGATATAGCCATTCAATATGCCAGGATTTAGCCACTCAATATGCCAGAATTTAGCAACTCAGTATGCCAGGATTTAGCCATTTAAAATGCTAGGATTTAGCCACTCAATATGCCAGTGTTTAGACACTCAATATGAAAGGATTTAGCCACTCAGCATGCCAGGATTTAGCCATTCAATATGTCAGGATTTAGCCATTTAAAAAGCCAGTATTTTTCCACTCAGTATGCCAGGATTTAGCCACTCAATATGCCAGTATTTAGCCACTCAATATGCCAGGATTAAGCCATTCAGAATGCCAGGATTTAGCCACTCAGAATGCCAGGATTTAGCCTTTCAATATGCCAAGATTTAGCCATTTAATGTGCCAGGATTTAGCCATTCAGTATGCCAGGATTTAGTCATTTAATATGCCAGTATTTTGCCACTCAATATGCCAGGATTTAGCCATTCATTATGCCAAGATTTAGCCATTTAATTTTCCAAGATTTAGTCATTTAATATGCCAGAATTTAGCCATTAAATATGCCAAGATTTAGCCACTCAATATGCCAGGATTTAGCCACTCAATATGCCAGGATTTAGCCACTCAGCATGCCAGGATTTAGCCATTCAATATGCCAGGATTTAGCCATTTAATATGCCAGTATTTTTCCACTCAGAATGCCAGGATTTAGCCACTCAATATTCCAGTATTTTGCCACTCAATATGCCAGGATTTAGCCATTCATTATGCCATGATTTAGCCATTTAATATGCCAGTATTTTGCCACTCAGTTTGCCAGTATTTTGCCACTCGGTTTGCCAGTATTTTGCCACTCAGTATGCCAGTATTTTGCCACTCAATATGCCAGGATTTAGCCATTCATTATGCCAGGATTTAGCCACTCAATATGCCAGGATTTAGCCACTCCATAGGCCAGGATTTAGCCTTTTAAAATGCCAGAATTTAGCCACCAAATATGCCAGTATTAAGCCACTCAGTATGTCAGGATTTAGCGACTCAGTATGCCAGGATTTAGCCATTTAATATGCCAGTATTTTGCTACTCAATATGCCAGGATTTAGCCATTCAATATGCCAGGATTTAGTAATTTAATATGCCAGTATTTTGCTACTCAATATGCCAGGATTTAGCCATTCAAATTGCCAGGATTTAGTCATTTAATATGGCAGTATTTTGCCACTCAATATGCCAGGATTTAGCCATTCAATATGCCAGGATTTAGCCATTCAATATGCCAGGATTTAGCCACTCAATATGCCATGATTTAGCCACCCAATATGCCAGGATTTAGCTATTTAAAATGCCAGAATTTAGCCACTAAATATGCAAGTATTTAGCCACTCAATATGCCAGGATTTAGCCACTCAGTATGCCAGGATTTAGCCACTCAATATGCCAGGATTTAGCCATTTAATATGCCATGATTTATATATTTAAAATGCCATAATTTAGCCTCTAAATATGCCAGGATTTAGCCACTCAATATGCTAGGATTTTGCCACTCTGTATGCCAGGATTTAGCAACTCAGTACGCCAGGATTTTGCCATTTAATATACCAGTATTTTGCTGCTCAATATGCCAGGATGTAGCCACTCAATATGCCAGTATTTAGCCCCTCAATATGCCAGGATTTAGCCATTCAGTATACCAGGATTTTGCCATTTAACATGCCAGTATTGTGCTACTTAATATGCCAGGATTTAACCATTCAATATGCCAGGATTTAGCCATTTAATATGCCAGTATTTTGCCACTCAATATGCCAGGATTTAGCCAATAAATATGCCAGAATTTAGTCACTCAGTATGCCAGGATTTAGCCACTCAGTCTGCCAGGATTTAGCCATTTAATATGCCAGTATTTTGCTACTCAGTATACCAGGATTTAGCCATCCAATATGCCAGGATTTAGCCATTTAATGTGCCAGTATTTTGCCACTCAATATGCAAGGATTTAGCCATTCCTTATGCCAAGATTTAGCCATTTAATATGCCAGTATTTTGCCACTCAATATGCCAGTATTTTGCCACTCAGTATACCAGTATTTTTCCAATCAATATGCCAGGATTTAGCCATTCAATATGCCAGGATTTAGCCACTCAATATGCCAGAATTTAGCAACTCAGTATGCCAGGATTTAGCCATTTAAAATGCTAGGATTTAGCCACTCAATATGCCAGTGTTTAGACACTCAATATGAAAGGATTTAGCCACTCAGCATGCCAGGATTTAGCCATTCAATATGTCAGGATTTAGCCATTTAAAAAGCCAGTATTTTTCCACTCAGTATGCCAGGATTTAGCCACTCAATATGCCAGTATTTAGCCACTCAATATGCCAGGATTAAGCCACTCAGAATGCCAGGATTTAGCCTTTCAATATGCCAAGATTTAGCCATTTAATATGCCAGGATTTAGCCATTCAGTATGCCAGGATTTAGTCATTTAATATGCCAGTATTTTGCCACTCAATATGCCAGGATTTAGCCATTCATTATGCCAAGATTTAGCCATTTAATTTTCCAAGATTTAGTCATTTAATATGCCAGAATTTAGCCATTAAATATGCCAAGATTTAGCCACTCAATATGCCAGGATTTAGCCACTCAATATGCCAGGATTTAGCCACTCAGCATGCCAGGATTTAGCCATTCAATATGCCAGGATTTAGCCATTTAATATGCCAGTATTTTTCCACTCAGAATGCCAGGATTTAGCCACTCAATATTCCAGTATTTTGTCACTCAGTATGCCAGGATTTAGCCATTCAATATGCCAGGATTTAGCCATTCAATATATCAGGATTTAGCCATTCAATTTGTCAGGATTTAGCCATTCAATATGCCAGGATTTATCCATTCAATATGCCAGGATTTAACCATTTAATATGCCAGGATTTAGTCATTTAATATGCCAGAATTTAGCCATTCAATATGCAAGGATTTAGCCATTCAATATGCCAGGATTTATCCACTCAATATGCCAGCATTTAGCCACTCAGTATGCCAGGATTTAGCCATTCAAAATGCCAGAATTTAGCCACTAAATATGCCAGTATTTAGCCACTCAATATGCCAGGATTTTGCAACTCAGTATGTCAGGATTTAGCCTCACAATATGCCAGGATTTAGCCATTTAATATGCCAGTATTTTTCCACTCAATATGCCAGGATTTAGCCACTCAATATGCCAGGATTTAGACCCTCAATATGACAGGATTTAGCCACTTAATATGCCAGGATTTAGCTACTCGGTAGGCCAGGATTTTGCCATTTAATATGCCAGTATTTTTCTATTAAATATGCCAGGATTTAGCCATTCAATATGCAGGATTTAGCCATTTAATATGCCAGTATTTTGCCACTCAATATGCCAGGATTTAGCCATTAAATATGCCAGGATTTATATATTTAAAATGCCAGAATTTAGCCTCTTAATATGCCAGGATTTAGCCACTCAATATGGCAGGATTTTGCCACTCAATATGCCAGGATTTAGCACCTCAATATGCCAGGATTTAGCCACTCAATATACCAGGATTTTGTCATTTAACATGCCAGTATTGTGCTTCTCAATATGACAGGATTTAGCCATTCAATATGCCATGATTTAGCCATTTAATATGCCAGTATTTTGCCACTCAATATGCCAGGATTTAGCCATTAAATATGCCATGATTTAGCCACTCAGTATGCCAGGATTTAGCCATTTAATATGCCATGATTTAGTCATTTAATATGCAAGAATTTAGCCATTAAATATTCCAGGATTTAGCCACTCAGTATGCCAGGATTTAGCCACTCAATATGCCAGGATTTAGCCATCCAATATGCCAGGATTTATATATATAAATTGCCAGAATTTAGCCTCTCAATATGCCAGGATTTAGCCACTCAATATGGCAGGATTTTGCTTCTCAATATGTCAGGTTTTAGCCACTCAATATGCCAGAATTTAGCCCCTCAATATGCCAGGATTTAGCACCTCAATATTCCAGGATTAAGCCACACAATATGCCAGTATTTTGCCACTCAATATGCCAGGATTTAGCTATTCAATATGCCAGGATTTATCCTTTTAAAATGCAAGAATTTAGCCTCTTAATATGCCAGGATTTAGCCACTAAATATACCAGGATTTAGCCACTCAATATGCCAGTATTTAGCCCCTCAATATGCAGGATTTAGCCACTCAGTATACAAGGATTTTGCCATTTCATATGCCAGTATTTTGCTACTCAATATGCCAGGATTTAGCCATTCATTATGTCAAGATTTAGCCATTTAATATGCCAGTATTTTGCCACTCAATATGCCAGTATTTTGCCACTCAGTATGCCAGTATTTTGCCACTCTTAATGCCAGTATTTTGCCACTCAATATGCCAGGATTTAGCCATTCATTATGCCAGGATTTAGCCATTTAATATGCCAAGATTTAGCCACTCAATATGCCAGGATTTAGCCACTCAATATGCCAGGATTTAGCCACTCAGCATGCCAGGATTTAGCCATTCAATATGCCAGGATTTAGCCATTTAATATGCCAGTATTTTTCCACTCAGAATGCCAGGATTTAGCCACTCAATATTCCAGTATTTTGTCACTCAGTATGCCAGGATTTAGCCATTCAATATGCCAGGATTTAGCCATTCAATATATCAGGATTTAGCCATTCAATTTGTCAGGATTTAGCCATTCAATATGCCAGGATTTATCCATTCAATATGCCAGGATTTAGCCATTTAATATGCCAGGATTTAGTCATTTAATATGCCAGAATTTAGCCATTCAATATGCAAGGATTTAGCCATTCAATATGCCAGGATTTACCCACTCAATATGCCAGCATTTAGCCACTCAGTATGCCAGGATTTAGCCATTCAAAATGCCAGAATTTAGCCACTAAATATGCCAGTATATAGCCACTCAATATGCCAGGATTTTGCAACTCAGTATGCCAGGATTTAGCCTCACAATATGCCAGGATTTAGCCATTTAATATGCCAGTATTTTTCCACTCAATCTGCCAGGATTTAGCCACTCAATATGCCAGGATTTAGACCCTCAATATGACAGGATTTAGCCACTTAATATGCCAGGATATAGATACTCGGTAGGCCAGGATTTTGCCATTTAATATGCCAGTATTTTTCTATTAAATATGCCAGGATTTAGCCATTCAATATGCAGGATTTAGCCATTTAATATGCCAGTATTTTGCCACTCAATATGCCAGGATTTAGATATTAAATATGCCAGGATTTATATATTTAAAATGCCAGAATTTAGCCTCTTAATATGCCAGGATTTAGCCACTCAATATGGCAGGATTTTGCCACTCAATATGCCAGGATTTAGCACCTCAATATGCCAGGATTTAGCCACTCAATATACCAGGATTTTGTCATTTAACATGCCAGTATTGTGCTTCTCAATATGACAGGATTTAGCCATTCAATATGCCATGATTTAGCCATTTAATATGCCAGTATTTTGCCACTCAATATGCCAGGATTTAGCCATTAAATATGCCATGATTTAGCCACTCAGTATGCCAGGATTTAGCCATTTAATATGCCATGATTTAGTCATTTAATATGCAAGAATTTAGCCATTAAATATTCCAGGATTTAGCCACTCAGTATGCCAGGATTTAGCCACTCAATATGCCAGGATTTAGCCATCCAATATGCCAGGATTTATATATATAAATTGCCAGAATTTAGCCTCTCAATATGCCAGGATTTAGCCACTCAATATGGCAGGATTTTGCTTCTCAATATGTCAGGTTTTAGCCACTCAATATGCCAGAATTTAGCCCCTCAATATGCCAGGATTTAGCACCTCAATATTCCAGGATTAAGCCACACAATATGCCAGTATTTTGCCACTCAATATGCCAGGATTTAGCTATTCAATATGCCAGGATTTATCCTTTTAAAATGCAAGAATTTAGCCTCTTAATATGCCAGGATTTAGCCACTAAATATACCAGGATTTAGCCACTCAATATGCCAGTATTTAGCCCCTCAATATGCAGGATTTAGCCACTCAGTATACAAGGATTTTGCCATTTCATATGCCAGTATTTTGCTACTCAATATGCCAGGATTTAGCCATTCATTATGTCAAGATTTAGCCATTTAATATGCCAGTATTTTGCCACTCAATATGCCAGTATTTTGCCACTCAGTATGCCAGTATTTTGCCACTCTTAATGCCAGTATTTTGCCACTCAATATGCCAGGATTTAGCCATTTAATATGCCAAGATTTAGCCACTCAATATGCCAGGATTTAGCCACTCAATATGCCAGGATTTAGCCACTCAGCATGCCAGGATTTAGCCATTCAATATGCCAGGATTTAGCCATTTAATATGCCAGTATTTTTCCACTCAGAATGCCAGGATTTAGCCACTCAATATTCCAGTATTTTGTCACTCAGTATGCCAGGATTTAGCCATTCAATATGCCAGGATTTAGCCATTCAATATATCAGGATTTAGCCATTCAATTTGTCAGGATTTAGCCATTCAATATGCCAGGATTTATCCATTCAATATGCCAGGATTTAGCCATTTAATATGCCAGGATTTAGTCATTTAATATGCCAGAATTTAGCCATTCAATATGCAAGGATTTAGCCATTCAATATGCCAGGATTTATCCACTCAATATGCCAGCATTTAGCCACTCAGTATGCCAGGATTTAGCCATTCAAAATGCCAGAATTTAGCCACTAAATATGCCAGTATATAGCCACTCAATATGCCAGGATTTTGCAACTCAGTATGCCAGGATTTAGCCTCACAATATGCCAGGATTTAGCCATTTAATATGCCAGTATTTTTCCACTCAATATGCCAGGATTTAGCCACTCAATATGCCAGGATTTAGACCCTCAATATGACAGGATTTAGCCACTTAATATGCCAGGATTTAGATACTCGGTAGGCCAGGATTTTGCCATTTAATATGCCAGTATTTTTCTATTAAATATGCCAGGATTTAGCCATTCAATATGCAGGATTTAGCCATTTAATATGCCAGTATTTTGCCACTCAATATGCCAGGATTTAGATATTAAATATGCCAGGATTTATATATTTAAAATGCCAGAATTTAGCCTCTTAATATGCCAGGATTTAGCCACTCAATATGGCAGGATTTTGCCACTCAATATGCCAGGATTTAGCACCTCAATATGCCAGGATTTAGCCACTCAATATACCAGGATTTTGTCATTTAACATGCCAGTATTGTGCTTCTCAATATGACAGGATTTAGCCATTCAATATGCCATGATTTAGCCATTTAATATGCCAGTATTTTGCCACTCAATATGCCAGGATTTAGCCATTAAATATGCCATGATTTAGCCACTCAGTATGCCAGGATTTAGCCATTTAATATGCCATGATTTAGTCATTTAATATGCAAGAATTTAGCCATTAAATATTCCAGGATTTAGCCACTCAGTATGCCAGGATTTAGCCACTCAATATGCCAGGATTTAGCCATCCAATATGCCAGGATTTATATATATAAATTGCCAGAATTTAGCCTCTCAATATGCCAGGATTTAGCCACTCAATATGGCAGGATTTTGCTTCTCAATATGTCAGGTTTTAGCCACTCAATATGCCAGAATTTAGCCCCTCAATATGCCAGGATTTAGCACCTCAATATTCCAGGATTAAGCCACACAATATGCCAGTATTTTGCCACTCAATATGCCAGGATTTAGCTATTCAATATGCCAGGATTTATCCTTTTAAAATGCAAGAATTTAGCCTCTTAATATGCCAGGATTTAGCCACTAAATATACCAGGATTTAGCCACTCAGTATGCCAGTATTTAGCCCCTCAATATGCAGGATTTAGCCACTCAGTATACAAGGATTTTGCCATTTCATATGCCAGTATTTTGCTACTCAATATGCCAGGATTTAGCCATTCATTATGTCAAGATTTAGCCATTTAATATGCCAGTATTTTGCCACTCAATATGCCAGTATTTTGCCACTCAGTATGCCAGTATTTTGCCACTCTTAATGCCAGGATTTAGCCATTCAATATGCCAGGATTTAGCCACTCAGTGTGCCAGGATTTAGCCACTCAATATGCCAGGATTTAGTCACTCAATATGCCAGGATTTAGCCATCCAATATGCCAGGATTTATATATTTAAATTGCCAGAATTTAGCCTCTCAATATGCCAGGATTTAGCCACTCAATATGGCAGGATTTTGCTTCTCAATGTGTCAGGTTTTAGCCACTCAATATGCCAGAATTTAGCCCCTCAATATGCCAGGATTTAGCCCCTCAATATTCCAGGATTAAACCACTCAATAAGCCAGTATTTTGGCACTCAATATGCCAGGATTTAGCTATTCAATATGCCAGGATTTTTCCTTTTAAAATGCAAGAATTTAGCCTCTTAATATGCCAGGATTTAGCCACTCAATATACGAGGATTTAGCCACTCAATATGCCAGTATTTAGCAACTCAGTATGCCAGGATTTAGCCACTCAGTATACAAGGATTTTGCCATTTAATATGCCAGTATTTTGCTACTCAATATGCCAGGATTTAGCCATTTAATATGCCAGTATTTTGCTACTCAATATGCCAGGATTTAGCCATTCAATATGCCAGGATTTAGCCACTCAATATGCCAGTATTTTGCCACTCAATATGCCAGGATTTAGCCATTCAATATGCCAGGATTTAGCCACTCAATATGCCAGGATTTAGCCACCCAATATGCCAGGATTTAGCCACTCAATATGCCAGGATTTAGACACCCAATATGCCAGGATTTAGCTATTTAAAATGCCAAAATTTAGCCACTAAATATGCCAGTATTTAGCCACTCAATATGCCAGAATTTAGCCACTCAGTATGCCAGGATTTAGCCACTCAATATGCCAGGATTTAGACATTTAATATGCCATGATTTATATATTTAAAATGCCATAATTTAGACTCTAAATATGCCAGGATTTAGCCACTCAATATGCCAGGATTTTGCAACTCAGTATACCAGAATTTTGCCATTTAACATGTCAGTATTGTGCTACTCAATATGCCAGGATTTAGCCATTCAATATGCCATGATTTAGCCATTTAATATGCCAGTATTTTGCCACTCAATATGCCAGGATTTAGCCATTAAATATGCCAGGATTTAGCCACTCAATATGCCAGGATTTAGTCATTTAATATGCCATGATTTATATATTTAAAATGCCAGAATTTAGCCTCTAAATATGCCAGAATTTAGCTACTCAATATGCGAGGATTTTTCAACTCAATTTGCCAGGATTTAGCCTCTCAGTATGCCAGTATTTAGCCCTTCAATATGCCAGGATTTAGCCACTCAGTATGCCAGGATTTAGCTATTTAATATGCCAGTATTTTGCGAATCAATATGCCAGGATTTAGTCATTCAATATGCCAGTATTTAGCCATTCAATTTGCCAGGATTTAGCCATTTAATATGTCAGGATTTAGCCATTCAATATGCCAGGATTTACCCATTTAATATGCCAGTATTTTGACATTCAATATTCCAGGATTTAGCCACTCAATTTGCCAGGATTTAGCCACTCAATATGCCAGTATTTAGCCCCTCAAAATGCCAGGATTTAGCCACTCAGTATTCCTGTATGTTGCGACTCAATATGCCAGGATTTAGTCATTCAATATGCCAGGATTTAGCCCCTCAAAATGCCAGGATTTAGCCACTCAGTATTCCAGTATTTTGCCACTCAATCTGCCAGGATTTAGCAACTCAATATGCCAGGATTTTGCCACTCAATATGCCAGGATTTTGCCACTCAATTTGACAGGATTTAGCCACTTAATATGCCAGGATTTAGCTACTCGGTAGGCCAGGATTTTGGTATTTAATATGCCAGTATTTTTCTATTCAATATGCCAGGATTTAGCCACTCAATATGCCAGAATTTAGCCACTCAGTATGCCAGGATTTAGCCACTCAATATGCCAGGATTTAGCCATTTAATATGCCATGATTTATATATTTAAAATGCCATAATTTAGACTCTAAATATGCCAGGATTTAGCCACTCAATATGCCAGGATTTTGCAACTCAGTATACCAGAATTTTGCCATTTAACATGTCAGTATTGTGCTACTCAATATGCCAGGATTTAGCCATTCAATATGCCATGATTTAGCCATTTAATATGCCAGTATTTTGCCACTCAATATGCCAGGATTTAGCCATTAAATATGCCAGGATTTAGCCACTCAATATGCCAGGATTTAGTCATTTAATATGCCATGATTTATATATTCAAAATGCCAGAATTTAGCCTCTAAATATGCCAGAATTTAGCTACTCAATATGCGAGGATTTTTCAACTCAATTTGCCAGGATTTAGCCTCTCAGTATGCCAGTATTTAGCCCTTCAATATGCCAGGATTTAGCCACTCAGTATGCCAGGATTTAGCTATTTAATATGCCAGTATTTTGCGAATCAATATGCCAGGATTTAGTCATTCAATATGCCAGTATTTAGCCATTCAATTTGCCAGGATTTAGCCATTTAATATGTCAGGATTTAGCCATTCAATATGCCAGGATATACCCATTTAATATGCCAGTATTTTGACATTCAATATTCCAGGATTTAGCCACTCAATTTGCCAGGATTTAGCCACTCAATATGCCAGTATTTAGCCCCTCAAAATGCCAGGATTTAGCCACTCAGTATTCCTGTATGTTGCGACTCAATATGCCAGGATTTAGTCATTCAATATGCCAGGATTTAGCCCCTCAAAATGCCAGGATTTAGCCACTCAGTATTCCAGTATTTTGCCACTCAATCTGCCAGGATTTAGCAACTCAATATGCCAGGATTTTGCCACTCAATATGCCAGGATTTTGCCACTCAATTTGACAGGATTTAGCCACTTAATATGCCAGGATTTAGCTACTCGGTAGGCCAGGATTTTGGTATTTAATATGCCAGTATTTTTCTATTCAATATGCCAGGATTTAGCCATTCAATATGCAGGATTTAGCCATTTAATATGCCAGTATTTTGCCACTCAATATGCCAGGATTTAGCCATTAAATATGCCAGGATTTATATATTTAAAATGCCAGAATATAGCCTCTTAATATGCCAGGATTTAGCCACTCAATATGGCAGGATTTTGCCACTCAATATGCCAGGATTTAGCCATTTAATATGCCATTATTTATATATTTAAAATGCCATAATTTAGCCTCTAAATATGCCAGGATTTAGCCACACAATATGCTAGGATTTTGTCACTCAGTATGCCAGGATTTAGCTATTTAATATGCCAGTATTTTGCTACTCAATATGCCAGGATTTAGTCATTCAATATGCCAGGATTTATCCATATAATATGCCAGTGTATTGCCACTCAATATGCCAGGATTTAGCCACTCAGTATGCCAGGATTTAGCTATTTAATATGCCAGTATTTTGCTACTCAATATGCCAGGATTTAGTCATTCAATATGCCAGGATTTTTTTATATAATATGCCAGTATTTTGCCACTAAATATGCCAGGATTTAGCCATTCATTATGCCAAGATTTAGCCATTTAATATGCCAGTATTTTGCCACTCAGTTTGCCAGTATTTTGCCACTCGGTTTGCCAGTATTTTGCCACTCGGTTTGCCAGTATTTTGCCACTCAGTATGCCAGTATTTTGCCACCCAATATGCCAGGATTTAGCCATTCATTATGCCAGGATTTAGCCACTCAATATGCCAGGATTTAGCCACTCCATAGGCCAGGATTTAGCCTTTTAAAATGCCAGAATTTAGCAACTAAATGCGCCAGTATTAAGCCACTCAGTATGTCAGGATTTAGCGACTCAGTATGCCAGGATTTAGCCATTTAATATGCCAGTATTTTGCTACTCAATATGCCAGGATTTAGCCATTCAATATGCCAGGATTTAGTCATTTAATATGCCAGTATTTTGCTACTCAATATGCCAGGATTTAGCCATTCAAATTGCCAGGATTTAGTCATTTAATATGGCAGTATTTTGCCACTCAATATGCCAGGATTTTGCCATTCAATATGCCAGGATTTAGCCATTCAATATGCCAGGATTTAGCCACTCAATATGCCATGATTTATATATTTAAAATGCCATAATTTAGCCTCTAAATATGCCAGGATTTAGCAACTCAGTACGCCAGGATTTTGCCATTTAATATACCAGTATTTTGCTGCTCAATATGCCAGGATGTAGCCACTCAATATGCCAGTATTTAGCCCCTCAATATGCCAGGATTTAGACACTCAGTATAACAGGATTTTGCCATTTAACATGCCAGTATTGTGCTACTTAATATGCCAGGATTTAGCCATTCAATATGCCAGGATTTAGCCATTTAATATGCCAGTATTTTGCCACTCAATATGCCAGGATTTAGCCAATAAATATGCCAGAATTTAGTCACTCAGTATGCCAGGATTTAGCCACTCAGTCTGCCAGGATTTAGCCATTTAATATGCCAGTATTTTGCTACTCAGTATACCAGGATTTAGCCATCCAATATGCCAGGATTTAGCCATTTAATGTGCCAGTATTTTGCCACTCAATATGCCAGGATTTAGCCATTCAATATGCAGGATTTAGCCATTTAATATGCCAGTATTTTGCCACTCAATATGCCAGGATTTAGCCATTAAATATGCCAGGATTTATATATTTAAAATGCCAGAATATAGCCTCTTAATATGCCAGGATTTAGCCACTCAATATGGCAGGATTTTGCCACTCAATATGCCAGGATTTAGCCATTTAATATGCCATGATTTATATATTTAAAATGCCATAATTTAGCCTCTAAATATGCCAGGATTTAGCCACACAATATGCTAGGATTTTGCCACTCAGTATGCCAGGATTTAGCTATTTAATATGCCAGTATTTTGCTACTCAATATGCCAGGATTTAGTCATTCAATATGCCAGGATTTATCCATATAATATGCCAGTGTATTGCCACTCAATATGCCAGGATTTAGCCACTCAGTATGCCAGGATTTAGCTATTTAATATGCCAGTATTTTGCTACTCAATATGCCAGGATTTAGTCATTTAATATGCCATGATTTATATATTTAAAATGCCAGAATTTAGCCTCTAAATATGCCAGAATTTAGCTACTCAATATGCGAGGATTTTTCAACTCAATTTGCCAGGATTTAGCCACTCAGTATGCCAGGATTTAGCTATTTAATATGCCAGTATTTTGCGAATCAATATGCCAGGATTTAGTCATTCAATATGCCAGTATTTAGCCATTCAATTTGCCAGGATTTAGCCATTTAATATGTCAGGATTTAGCCATTCAATATGCCAGGATTTACCCATTTAATATGCCAGTATTTTGACATTCAATATTCCAGTATTTAGCCACTCAATATGCCAGGATTTAGCCACTCAATTTGCCAGGATTTAGCCACTCAATATGCCAGTATTTAGCCCCTCAAAATGCCAGGATTTAGCCACTCAGTATTCCTGTATGTTGCGACTCAATATGCCAGGATTTAGTCATTCAATATGCCAGGATTTAGCCCCTCAAAATGCCAGGATTTAGCCACTCAGTATTCCAGTATTTTGCCACTCAGTCTGCCAGGATTTAGCAACTCAATATGCCAGGATTTTGCCACTCAATATGCCAGGATTTTGCCACTCAATTTGACAGGATTTAGCCACTTAATATGCCAGGATTTAGCTACTCGGTAGGCCAGGATTTTGGTATTTAATATGCCAGTATTTTTCTATTCAATATGCCAGGTTTTAGCCATTCAATATGCAGGATTTAGCCATTTAATATGCCAGTATTTTGCCACTCAATATGCCAGGATTTAGCCATTAAATATGCCAAGATTTATATATTTAAAATGCCAGAATATAGCCTCTTAATATGCCAGGATTTAGCCACTCAATATGGCAGGATTTTGCCACTCAATATGCCAGGATTTAGCCATTTAATATGCCATGATTTATATATTTAAAATGCCATAATTTAGCCTCTAAATATGCCAGGATTTAGCCACACAATATGCTAGGATTTTGTCACTCAGTATGCCAGGATTTAGCAACTCAGTACGCCAGGATTTTGCCATTTAATATACCAGTATTTTGCTGCTCAATATGCCAGGATGTAGCCACTCAATATGCCAGTATTTAGCCCCTCAATATGCCAGGATTTAGCCACTCAGTATACCAGGATTTTGCCATTTAACATATATTTAACATATCCATTCAATATGCCAGGATTTAGCCATTCAATATGCCAGGATTTATCCACTCAATATGCCAGCATTTAGCCACTCAGTATGCCAGGATTTAGCCATTCAAAATGCCAGAATTTAGCCACTAAAGATGCCAGTATTTAGCCACTCAATATGCCAGGATTTTGCAACTCAGTATGCCAGGATTTAGCCTCACAATATGCCAGGATTTAGCCATTTAATATGCCAGTATTTTTCCACTCAATATGCCAGGATTTAGCCACTCAATATGGCAGGATTTAGCCACTCAATATGCCAGGATTAAGCCATTCAGAATGCCAGGATTTAGCCACTCAGTATGCCAGGATTTAGCCACTCAATATGCCAGGATTTAGCTATTTAAAATGCCAGAATTTAGCCACTAAATATGCCAGTATTTAGCCACTCAATGTGCCAGGATTTAGCCACTCAGTATTCCAGGATTTAGCCACTCAATATGCCAGGATTTAGCCACTCAATATGACAGGATTTAGCCATTTAATATGCCAGTATTTTTCCACTCAATATGCCAGTATTTTGTTACTCAATATGCCAGTATTTTGCCACTCAGTATGCCAAGATTTATCCATTCAATATGCCAGGATTTAGCCATTGAATTTGCCAGTATTTAGCCACTCAATATGCCAGGATTTTGCCATTCAATATGCCAGCATTTAGCCATTTAATATGCCAGGATTTAGCCATTAAATATGTCAGGATTTAGCCTCTCAATATGCCAGGATTTAGCCACTCAATATGACAGGATTTAGCCATTTAATATGCCAGTATTTTGTCACTCAATATGCCAGGATTCAGCCACTCAGTATGCCAGGATTTAGCCATTTAATATGCCATAATTTAGCCACTCAATATGCCATGATTTAGCTACTCGATTTGCCAGTATTTTGCCACTCAATATGCCAGGATTTAGCCATTCAGTATGACAGGATTTAGCCATTCAATATGCCAGGATTTAGCCACTCAATATGCCAGGATTTAGCCACTCAGTATGCCAGGATTTAGCCATTTAAAATGCCAAAATTTAGCCACTAAATATGCCAGTATTTAGCCACTCAATATGCCAGGATTTAGCCACTCAGTATGCCAGGATTTAGACACTCAATATGCCAGGATTTAGCTATTTAATATGCCAGTATTTTTCCACTCAATATGCCAGTATTTAGCCACTCAATATGCCAGGATTAAGCCATTCAGAATGCCAGGATTTAGCCACTCAGTATGCCAGGATTTAGCCACTCAATATGCCAGGATTTAGCTATTTAAATGCCAGAATTTAGCCACTAAATATGCCAGGATTTAGCCACTCAATGTGCCAGGATTTAGCCACTCAGTATGCCAGGATTTAGCCATTTAATTTGCCAGTATTTTGCCACTCAATATGCCAGTATTTTGCCACTCAATATGTCAGTATTTTGCCACTCAGTATGCCAGGATTTAGCCATTCAATATGCCAGGATTTAGCCATTTAATATGCCAGAATTTAGCCACTAAATATGCCAGTATTTAGCCACTCAATGTGCCAGGATTTAGCCACTCAGTATGCCAGGATTTAGCCATTTAATTTGCCAGTATTTTGCCACTCAATATGCCAGTATTTTGCCACTCAATATGTCAGTATTTTGCCACTCAGTATGCCAGGATTTAGCCATTCAATATGCCAAGATTTAGCCATTCAATATGCCAGCATTTAGCCATTTAATATGCCCGGATTTAGCCATTAAATATGCCAGGATTTAGCCACTCAATATGACAGGATTTAGCTATTTAATATGCCAGTATTTTGTCACTCAATATGCCAGGATTTAGCCACTCAGTATGCCAGGATTTAGCCATTTAATATGCCAGGATTTAGCCACTCAATATGCCATGATTTAGCTACTCAATTTGTCAGTATTTTGCCACTCAATATGCCAGGATTTATCCATTCAATATGCCAGGATTTAGCCATTAAATTTGCCAGGATTTAGCCTCTCAATATGCCAGGATTTAGCCATTCAATATGCCAGGATTTAGCCATTTAATATGCCAGGATTTAGTCATTTAATATGCTAGAATTTTTCCATTAAATATGGCAGGATTTAGCCACTCAATATGCCAGGATTTAGCCATTCAATATGCCAGGATTTAGCCATTTAATATGCCCGGATTTAGCCATTAAATATGCCAGGATTTAGCCACTCAATATGCCAGGATTTAGCCACTCAATATGACAGGATTTAGCTATTTAATATGCCAGTATTTTGTCACTCAATATGCCAGGATTTAGCCACTCAGTATGCCAGGATTTAGCCATTTAATATGCCATGATTTAGCCACTCAATATGCCATGATTTAGCTACTAACTATTTGTCAGTATTTTCCCACTCAATATGCCAGGATTTAGCCATTCAATATGCCAGGATTTAGCCATTAAATTTGCCAGGATTTAGCCACTCAATATGCCAGGATTTAGCCATTCAATATTCCAGGATTTATCCATTTAATATGCCAGGATTTAGTCATTTAATATGCCAGAATGTATCCATTAAATATGCCAGGATTTAGCCACTCAATATGCCAGGATGTAGCCACTCAATATGCCAGGATTTAGCCATTTAATATGCCAGTATTTTGCCACTCAATATGCCAGGTTTTAGCCACTCAGTATGCCAGGATTTAACAAATTTAATATGCCAGGATTTAGCCACTCAATATGCCATGATTTACCTACTCAATTTGTCAGTATTTTGCCACTCAATATGCCAGTATTTTGCCACTCAATATGCCAGGATTTAGCCATTCAATATGCCAGGATTTAGCCATTCAATATGCCAGGATTTTGCCACTCAATATGCCAGGTTTTAGCCACTCAGTATGGCAGGATTTAGCCATTTAATATGCCAGGATTTAGCCACTCAATATGCCATGATTTACCTACTCAATTTGTCAGTATTTTGCCACTCAATATGCCAGTATTTTGCAACTCAATATGCCAGGATTTAGCCATTCAATATGCCAGGATTTAGCCACTCAGTATGCCAGGATTTAGCCATTTAATATGCCAGTATTTTGCCACTCAATATGCCAGTATTTTGCCACTCAATATGTCAGTATTTTGCCACTCAGTATGCCAGGATTTAGCCATTCAATATTCCAGGATTTAGCCATTTAATTTGCCAGGATTTAGCCACTCAATATGCCAGGATTTAGCCATTCAATATGCCAGGATTTAGCCATTTAATATGCCCGGATTTAGCCATTAAATATGCCAGGATTTAGCCACTCAATATGCCAGGATTTAGCCACTCAATATGACAGGATTTAGCTATTTAATATGCCAGTATTTTGTCACTCAATATGCCAGGATTTAGCCACTCAGTATGCCAGGATTTAGCCATTTAATATGCCATGATTTAGCCACTCAATATGCCATGATTTAGCTACTCAATTTGTCAGTATTTTCCCACTCAATATGCCAGGATTTAGCCATTCAATATGCCAGGATTTAGCCATTAAATTTGCCAGGATTTAGCCACTCAATATGCCAGGATTTAGCCATTCAATATTCCAGGATTTATCCATTTAATATGCCAGGATTTAGTCATTTAATATGCCAGAATGTATCCATTAAATATGCCAGGATTTAGCCACTCAATATGCCAGGATGTAGCCACTCAATATGCCAGGATTTAGCCATTTAATATGCCAGTATTTTGCCACTCAATATGCCAGGTTTTAGCAACTCAGTATGCCAGGATTAAACAAATTTAATATGCCAGGATTTAGCCACTCAATATGCCATGATTTACCTACTCAATATGCCAGTATTTAGCCTCTCAATATGCCAGGATTTAGCCATTCAATATGCCAGGATTCAGACATTCACTATGCCAAGATTTAGCCACTCAATATGCCAGTATTTAGCCATTCAATACGACAGGGTTTAGCCACTCAATTTGCCAGGATTTAGCCATTCACTGTGCTAGGATTTATCCACTCAATATGCCAGGATTTAGCCACTCAGTATGCCCAGATTTAGCCATTTAATATGCCAGGATTAACCACTCAATATGCCAGGATTTAACCACTCAATTTGTCAGTATTTTGCCACTCAATATGCCAGTATTTTGCCACTCAATATGCCTGGACCTCCGCTGGGCCCGGGATGCCAGCATCGCTCGTCACTTATTGATTAGATAAGTACACATTTCAACACTAACATATAATAACATTTCTTAACACCTCTTTAGAAACTGGAGTTTGCAGGTCAGGATACAATCTTAACCTGGGGAACGCACTAGGACAAATTGTTGGCACTCCCAGGATGTACATCCTGGCTGACATCCTGGATGAGCTTGTACTGAGCACCCTGTGTTTGATGTCCAGCTGTACTGAAAGCAGGGTGTCGCTAGTGCCCTCAAAGTGTGTATCCTCAAAAATAGAATATCAACAGACAGTTGATATGTAAGTCCACTTCCTGACATATATCCTTTGTCGGGGGCAGAGTGACACTGGAGGAGACCGCAAATGGGGTGATTCCTAAGCCAGTCTGTGTAGCAGTTTCAGTCTGATACAGTCTTAAACTGGGGATCACACTAGGACAATTGCTTGGCTGACATCCTGAGTTAGCCTGTACTGAGCATCCAGTGTTTGAAGTCCAGCTGTATTGAAATAACGCAGGCTGTAAGGATTTACTTTGTGGCAGATACATATAAAATTAAGAAAACCAAATACTGTTAAGCTATTTGAGCAAATATAAACACATAACCACAAATAATGAGTTAAAAATATCCCAAAAAAAAAAATTATATATATATATATTTATATATATATATACATACATACAATATGACCTCTAAATTATTCAAACCACTTTGTATCAAAAAACGAGAACTAAATATGAAATATAAAATGGTCTCAGACATCATAAAAAGCCATAATGTGAATATTGGTATTCAATCCCCCTTTAAGGCCCAATGAGTTTCTCTTTGATACAGGTTCAATGGGGTGAAACTTATCAATCTCAACTATTAATAATTGGTCTAAAGAAGAAATGGGACAATGTTTGCAATATTTAAGAACAATGTACTTATTAGTTTTCTCCCAAAATTCCATACATATGCTCCAGGATTCTCGCCTTCAGCATCCTCGTACCCAACAAATGTTGTCCACTACTGCAAATAAGGTAAGATTGATAAAGTAAATGGAATATGTATTAATATTTGATGTGAATTTAAGGCCATAATAATTGTTATAAAGGCCTACAATAAACTAATTAAGCATTCCATCATCCCCCTTTCCAGACAATAAGCACTTCATAAATATGACAATGACAGAGGACCAGGTTTGCCCCAAGGCACAGTTGGTCCAGATGTTCTTGTCCTCCCAATTAGCTACAAAAATATTCACATAGCTGTGGGCAAACTTCGTCCCCATGACCTGTAAGTACCCCTATTGCTTTTGTTTTCAACAGGACACAGTCCACCAAGAAATCCTTTTGTTTATAAATAATTTTCTGAATCATTATCCACTACTTTTACTTTACCTATTTCACTTCAATTATCGTGTAGAGATGAGACAGATATAGTTGCCCACACATAATCCAGTCCTTCCAATATATTCAACAGATGTTTAGTGTCCCTCACATGGGGTTTGGCTTGGCTTACATATATCTCAAGAAAAAATCAACTTGTTGATTTACTATGTGTATGGCAGTCACGGACATCTATTGCAATTTACATACTATTGAAGTCACTGTACAAGGAAAAGGTTAGAAAAAAACAGTACTTTGAGTTATTGCCCTGTAACTTGCACAAAGCAACAAACAATCATGTAAATAATGTTTTTTTCTAAGCTCAGGTATCATAATCTATTTAGCATCTTTTTTTATTTTATTTGTGTTTGTAAATGGGTAAAAAGTTTTTCATGTAAAAGTTATCAACTTTATTTGTGTGGGTACCATAAGTGCGTACAATCAGTGAGAAAGAGGAAAATTGCAGCTAAACACCACAGAAGTGTAAAAAGAGCCTGTGTCCTAAATTGTACAACATTCCCAAAACCTCAAGGGGTTAAAGATATTACAGACTTTAATTGTTTCTTTTTGAGGGGTATAGAATGCTCTAATTTTGTTTTATCACTCATCATTGCAACTTTGTTTGTAATTCTGATTTAACACCTTCTCGACAATAGACGTGTCAGGCATATCCTGCCGGGAACGCCATTCCCGACAATGGACGTGCCTGGCACGTCCTGCGGGGAATCAAGCGGTTGTCGCGATCAACGATCACTAAAACCGCTTTAACAGTGCTGGTCTATTGCCTCAATGTCGAGGCAATAGCCAGCAATGAAATTTATGATCTGGGGCACCCACGATTGCCCCACGGAGCGATCGTGGGAGCCATACTGATGGAGCAGCATGCTCCGTCAATATGGCTATGCCCTCTGGTGGTCTGAGCTTCGGAAGTGAAAGTAACTTCACTTCCGTCGCTCTGAATATGCTATTTGACTGCCCCTAGCAATGTAAACATTTTTAAATAAATATTTAATTAAATGAAAACTGGTTATATACTTAGATTAGCCTATAGGGTTCAAATTAAATAATTTTTAACATAAGGAATAGGGTTACAATTAAATTAAAATTAAAATATATTAAGGGATGGCATAAGGGTTAGAGTTGGGGTTAAATTTAGTGTTAAGGTTAAATGTTGGGTTCGGGTTGGGGTCAAAAGGTCAATTTAGGAAAAAACAAAAAAACACTATTTTTGGTTTTTGCCCCATAACTCGCAAAAAAAATACAGAGAAATATGGAAACATGCATATTTCAGAACCAGGGACAACATTTAAAAACTATTTGGATGGGGTCTTTTTTAATTATTGTATTTGTGTAAATTATATTTCAGGTGAAATTTAGAAAAAGTTTTTTTTTTTCATTTTTCATCCTATTTTCTGATTTGTTTTGTAGTAAATTATAAGATATGATGAACATAATGGTATCTAATGAAAGCCCTTCTTATGACGAGAAAAACAACATATAATTTGTGTGCGTACAGTATGTGAGAAAGAAGAAAATGACAGCTAAATACAAACACCCCAGAAATGTCAAAACAGCCATTGTCACCAAGGGAAAGTCAAGGTGAAAATGTCTTGTCACTAAGGGGTTAATGACTTATTTTTTACATGGTCTTTTCATTATTTTGTCTATCCAGTGTATATTCATTAATCTTAAAAGAGCAAGCAAGGAATAGTACCGTATTTGCTCGAATATAAGACAACCCTGATTATAAGATGACTCCCCAAACTCTGGATATTCCTCTAAGAAAAAAACTAAAAGCCTGAATATAAGACTACCCTATAGGAAAAAAGTTTAACTTGTATATATTCACATGTAAATTGCTTTTTTTCTTTAATAAAAACGTATGATATAAAAAATGCATTTCTTGTTTTTATTTACCTTTTATGTGCCAATGCTGCCCCTACCCCCCAGACTTACCCAATGATCCCCCCAACGGTGTCTGTGTCTCTCCCCCACCCTCCCACCAATGTTTTCTGTCTCTCTCCACCACCCTCCCCCCAATGTTGTCTCTCTCCCCCACCCTCCACCCAAAATTGTCTGTCTCTCTCCCCCACCCTCACCCTAATGTTGTCTGTCCCTCTCCCCCATTCTCCCCCCAATGTTGTCTGTCTCCCTCCCCCCAACATATCCTCCCTGGTGGCTAGTGGGGGCAGCCGGAGGATGTCTGCACGATATGCGCAGACATCCTCCGCTACTGCCCAGCACTTCTGCCGGGACTTTTATGATGAAGCCGAAAGGACCCGGCTTCCTCATAGAAGTCCCGGCGGTTTTGCCGGGCGGCACATCTCCAATATATAGGTAGGACCACTAGAAAGTTAAAAAAGAGGATAGAGGAACATGTCCGGAACATAAAAAATAGGTTGAAAACACATAATTTATCTAAACACTTCCTAGAACACCACCAGAAAAATCCTAAACAATTAAAATTTTGTGCAATAGAAATGGTTAACAAATACTGGAGAGGTGGTGATAATATAAAGAACATAGGACAAAAAGAGATGGAGTGGGTGTTTAGTATGGGCACCCTTAAACCCCATGGTCTTAATGCAGACTTTGATCTGTTTAATTTTATGTAAATGATGTATGGATGAGATGATTTTTATGGTATGCTCGTTAGATCCAAGTATAGTTTATTAATTTATTTATCTATGGGTATATGATACCACTTTCATAATATTTCATTTTTATTGCTTTTATATTAATATTGAGATATTTTTACTTCTTTATATGGCATTAATATGGATCCGTTTTTCCTCCCCTATTTTCTTAAAATGAGCATCCCATTTGCATCTCTCCTACCCATATTGGTTGTGTATATGTGCTTCTTAAACTGTAATAAGAGATCCTCTGTATGCATTGTCTTCCCCTCTATGTAAACGCAATGATAACATGCTGTAGATCTGCTGCACGGAGAAATGAAAATACTAAGGCAAACTCCCGCGAGATTTGAAGAAACCAGGAAGTGACTTCATCCGGCAACATTATCTTCACACTATAAATTCCCCTTCAACAGCAGACTGTCCAGACGCCTGGTAGAAGCCCAATTGAGGGTGAAACGCGTAGCGCCCTGGACAGATCTGCTTTCTTTTACCTAGCCCATTTTATCATCTAAAGACTGCTGGATTTTATTGATTTTACTACTATAAGGACTTCTTGATTTGCAGGACTGTGAGGCGCCCACTGAGTCAAGCATCATAAAGATCCTTCATGTAAGCAGCTACTGTTCTTTATTAAAATTGTATTCTTACTTTGTAATAACTCCTGTCTGTGGATATTTTCCCTTCTATGCCTCAGTCTTGGTAGGAGAAGGAGTACAGAACATAGGAGACTTATCTACATGCCTGCATATTCTGGGAGTCTGTGAGTGCATATTACCGGGGGAGTGCTGCTAAACTCCCCTTTTTAACTTCACTCTGACCACTTTACATTCACCTAAAAGGTGTCTTATATATTTTGTATTACTTCAGCACACCAATTAGCGCACTTTATGTATTGTTGTTTCACTAAAGGAGTGCAGTAGCAGTGGCTAGAGTGAATGTTCGAGGAGATCAATTAGAAGAGTCACACTTGTCTGCTAGACCAGAGTTTTGAGATCATGAAGAAAGCATATAATACTAGGCACCAAGTTGGAGTGCTTCTCCTACTAACCACCATTCCTAAGGTGCTCTTCACCATGGATTTTGTGATAATCTACCAGTTCAATTGTAAAAAGGTCAGAAAACAGTAGAGGTATGGGATGTCAGAAAGAGTCAAAGTCAGGAAACCAGACAACAGAATGGTCAGGAAGCCAGAAAACAGTAGCGCAAGCCAGGTCCAACAGGATTAAAGATTAGTGCATCTAAAACACAAAAACGCTAGTTAGCTGTAAATCTAGGGTTAGGGTTACAATTAGGGTTAGGGTTACAAATAGGGTTAGCATAAGTGTTAAAGTTATGGTCAGGGTTAATTTAGGGTTAGAATTAGGTTAAAGTAAGGGTTAGCATTAGGGTTACAGTTAGGTTTGGTTAGGATTAGGGTTGGGGTGAAAAGGTCACTGTAGGAGAAAATGGTTAGGAAACAGCAATATGCTACTTTCATTTATTGCCCCACAACTTGAAAGAACAACAATTGAAAAGTATGTAAACACTGACTCATTTCTCATGAAAAATATTAGAATCTATTTAGAAGTTTTTTTCATTAGCTTTTGTAGATGAGTAAAATATGTTTCAAGTAAAAGTCAGAAAAAGTGTTTGTGGATTTTTTTCACCATATGTTATTATTGTTTTACATTAAATTACATGAAATTATGATCAAAATAATGGTATCTAAATAAAGTCCTTATTATCCCCAAAAAAACAATACATAATTTGTGTGGTTATGGAAAGTTACAGCTAAAAAGAAACACCACAGAAGTGTAAAAACAGCCTCTGTCCTTAAGGGGTTAGGTAAAGGCCAAATGGCAAAAATTATTTTTTTAACACACCGTCTTATTATACAGCATAGAAACATAGAATGTGCAAATAAGAACCCATCTAATCTGCCTAAGTTCTGCCTTATATTATTTAAAATAAATGTAAATAAATCATTAGTTCCTTTGCTATATTGACATACTTTACCACTAGATGGCGGACTAGCCTTAGGAAATTGCATAGAAACACTATCCAGCAAAATATTCAAATAAATATAAAAAAAATATGAAATGTATTCATTTTTTTAAAGTTGAAAGCATATATTACAAAATAAATACGTTTTAAAACCAAATGTCCAAACTGAATGTTCTATTATCACATACTTTATTTTGTTATTTCATGGTCACTTTATTAGTCTGTGTATAAAATTATATAATCATTTCATATAAAACTGATTTCCCTTCTTCTACATAGTACAATCAGCAGTTATCATAGCCTTTTCTTTTCACTGCCACAGTTGTATATTCATTTAGGTATTGTAAATAACTACTATCAGGTTAATATTGTATGGCTTTCACTATTCATTAATATATTGCACAGGTTTGTTTATGACTTAAATTGATAAATTACACATGATCTCTATGTTCATTATTATAAAAGCCCTTTAATCTAAAGTCATAAACTGAATTATTGAATACATTTTATATTGGTTTCCAATGTGTTGCTTTTCTAACCAGCTCTCTTTGTCTTTGTGACTTGTGTATACAGGCTACACAGTGTTGTATGCATTACAGGCACTCTGTAACCAAAGTTACAACATTTATCAAATAAATAAAGCTCCTTAAACAATTTATATATTTATTATTCATATATATATATATATATATATATATATATATATATATATATATATATATATTCTTAAAGTTGGGAGGCATGCAAGTGTGTGATATACAACATGCACGAAAGTGGTCCATGCATGTGTCCTATCAATGTGCATGAAAACTCTTGGATTATATGCTTCTATCATGTTTGCATTTATTAGTGCTGGCGTGTATGTGTATATGAGCTAGCACAAAGGCCATTGTGGACTAATAACTAAATTATTATTTTGTAATGTGTTTAAAGCAGGTGACATGGGGTAAGCTACATTGTTAATATAACATACTGGAAGTATTACATATTGTTTTGTGTAGTAACAGAGCCCCATTAACCCCTTAGTGACATGGCCTTTTGACCTTGTCTTTTCCTTGGTGACAAGGGCTGTTTTAACATGTCTGGGGTGTTTGTGTTTAGCTGTAATTTTCTTCTTTCTCACATACTGTACCCACACAAATTATTTGTTGTTTTTATCCTAATAAGAAGGGCTTTCATTAGATAACACATTTTCTAACTTTGACTTAAAGTATAATGTACACAAATACAATCATTAAAAAAAGACCTTATTTAAATAGTTTCTAAATTTTGTCCCAAGTTCCGGAATATGCTTGTTTCCATATTTTTATGCAGTGTTTTGTGAGTTATATGGCAAAAACCACAAATCGTGTTTTTTGTTTCCTTTCTACAGTGAACCAACCGAACCTTAAATTTAAACCTAACCCTAAATGTAACTCTAACCTTTATGTTAACCCTTAATTTATTATAATTTTAATGTAATTGTAACCCTATCCTTTATGCGAACCCTAAATTAATTGTTACCCTAACCATTATTCTAACCCTAAATCTAGATTTTAGCTAATTAAGTCTTTTTTTTCTTCTATTTTGCAATTTTTTTCACTTCTGATGCTCTACCCAACAGGAGCATGCTGCGCACCAAAATGGCTCCCACGATCACTCTGTGGAGCTATAGTGGGTTCCCCAGATTAAAATGTTTGGTGCTGCCTAATGCCTTGACATTGAGGCAATAGAGCAGCAACACCAGAGTGGATTTCATGATCGTTGATCGCGAAAACCGCTCATTCCACCACCGGACGTGCCAGGCACATCTTTTGTTGGCAACAGAGTTGCCGGATCGACGTGCCTGACACGTCCATATTACTATATGTAAACAAGCCAACAGGAAGCTACACAGAGAGTTTCTAAAGGAGGAGGCAATCAATGTGGAAACATAGTTTGCTGATTATTTATTTTTAAGGTTATTGCAGCTTTTTATGGTTTAATTGTTAGGGGGATGGAATGACTGGTTTAGTAAATAAAGAGAGATTCATCCTGGGGCAAATTAGGATACATTAATATGTAATATAGTGCTTGATACAGAATCCATGGCAAGGTCTGTGACAGTCCATAGAACATTATTAACTTGTCAATCACAAAGACTAGTAAATGTCCACTGTGTACAATACTGGTGCCTCTCCCTGTTAAAGACTGAAATTATGTTATTGGAAGAGTCATGAGAAAACATATTGAACAAATTGCAGGAAAGTGTATTTCCAAATAGTATAATGCAATCAATACATTTTCTATGCACACATGTACATTACAGCTGAGTAGATATGATACAGGAAATAAACAAATTGCACTTAAAGTTTTGTTTTTGCAGCAATCAAGAGATGTTTAATCACAGGAAGAATGTTTGAGAAATATTTGGTATCATCTTTAATTAAAATTATAATGAGTAAGAAGGATGCACGAAGTGCAAACTATTATTCTAAACGTAATCTGATTTACAACAAAATTCAAATTAAACTTATAAATCCGGTCATCTGGCCCTATGTGTATTGAAATGTATTAGAGAGAGACACTATGTAAATTCAAGGATTAGCAAATGTAATAACAGATAATGAATATTACACATCTGTATTAATGAATGATTGCATTACTGATGTACTGTGTCTTGGGAATTTGGAAATTTTGGTTATACTTCTTATCTCAAAAACAAAGTTGGGCAAGTTACTGTCTTGAAACTTTTGAGCAGCAACTCCCATTAGATACAGGCATAAATTGAATGACGTTAATGTGATCAACATGTTGAGAGTGAGATATACATAACCGGCACATTTCTTTGTTGGTTTTGATGTTTTATGATAAAATATTGAGTAGAAATGAAAAGCTGTCTAGTGTCTTCAATTTCTTTTCTTTGGAGCACAGAGAAGATACTCCACAAAAGAGAGGGGGACGGACAGATAAAATAATTAAAAAACTATATCCTAATTTGGACTTTGGATTTATTTATCCACTGGGAAAAACTGGTGGATGGTTTTTGAGAACAATGTATCATTTTATCCAGCCACAAATAATATTGAGATTATTCTAAACTGCGGCATAAAAAGCTCTGGTTTGTTATGACCTTATCTGGGGGATAATAAATGAGAAAAGGTGGGTCTAACAGAAGCATTGATTGCATTCTAGTTCCAATTATGTTTCCAATTGATTGCCGTTAAAAGACAATGTTATCTGTTAAAATGAGAATGAGGATATTGATTAAATTCAGTAGATTTGTATACAGAGTATTAAGATTTTTTTTGGACAGTCTAACCAGTAAAAACGTACCCTTGTACTATGGACTCTAGTGCCTAAAAGGTTTGGCATATACATTGATTTATAACTGTGATGTGGTATGATATGAATAATAAGGATTAGAGGGTCTTTGTTACAAACTGAGATGTCCCTAAATAAAGAGAAGTCTGAATTCAAACACTAAATATATTTTTTCTTTCAAGGAAGGTGGTATACATATAAGAATCTCAAGGATGTGAAGCTAATACCAAGTCAATTTATAAGATGATAATTGAGATGGATAATTAAAGTAAGAATAAAAAATATATTCAGTGTCACAAGGAGAACTTTATATTTATGATTCCGGGGGAGTCAAGGTTGGGCTCTCGGAGTGCACATAACATGAAGGATTAAAGACCATTAAGGATTTAAAATGGCTCTAGAAAAGCCTCAAGAATTAAATGACTTTGAAAAAAAGAAAAAAATCTGCTAGAGAAAAAGAAGAGTAAAATAACTCATAACACCTCAATTAGTGTTCAGCAACATCTCCTGAGTACAGGGATACCACCCATGCATAGGTTTGTTGGTTTGTTTTGGGGATAAAAGGCCACATTTAGGGGGTGCGCATTTTGGTTTTCCAACTTGGAATTCTGACATGCAGAAAACTTGCGCCCATGTCCTATTTGGGACATTTTTGAGGCCAGAAAGTGTATTCTACCCCACAAAGCCATATATTTTTTAAAACTAGACACCCTAGGGTATTTCAAATGGTAGTATTTTAACACTTTCCATGCACTAATTATACTACCAGCCTATGTCAATGTTTTGGGTAGTAATTTTTTTTTCCTGGCTAACCATGGCAGCAGTTACGTATGGGTTAGCTCCACCCTCAAGGTAGGTAGGACAGAAACAAACTTATAAGAGAGCCCCCGCCCCCTGTCTCCTCAGTCTTCTTTCTGTCCTCATTGGTATTAGGACGGGGCCCTTTGGGCCTGAGATTTTTATTATTTTTTCTTCTATTTTACACTTTTTTACTCACCTTCCGGAAAGTTCAGCCTCTTTCTTTCCGAAGCCCGGTTCCTGTCATTTCAAGGTTCCCTGGGATATTTATTCCTCCGCACCCTTACATCTGAATGGTACTGGAGATGATTTGGATATGAAGTTTGGGCCCAGTTCCTCTGTAAGCTTACTGCAAGTGGTACTGGAGATGTATGGGATATTAGCAGAGGTCTCCATTCCTGCTGTTCTTCATATGGTATGTATGGGATGTTTTTCTCCCTTCCTTTACATTTTTTACACTTGGGCATGGCTGTTTTTCCCCCCTCCATTTTATTTTCGAGGCTGTGCCTCTCTGTTGTACTCTGGGGCGCTTCTGCGTTCCAGCCCTACCTTTTTTGTGCCTTTTTTCTTCTGTTTTCGGGCACTGGAACGCATTTGCGTTCCAGGCCTCGTTTTCGGTGCCGTTTTTCGGCGTTTGGAACGCATATGCGTTCCACGCCTCGTTTTCAGTGCCGTTTTTCGGCGTTTGGAACGCATATGCGTTCCACGCCTCGTTTTCAGTGCCGTTTTTCGGCATATGCATTCCTAATCATGTTTTCTTTCCCTTTCTAGACAGGTGGAACGCATATGCGTTCCACCTCTTAATTTAGGGAGTTTTTGTACTATTTAAGGGCTTCTGCTTCAGCCCTATCCTTTCAGGGTTCACACAGAACATTTTCCCAGGACCTTTGTTCCCTGTGCCTGCCTTACTCCAGCCTCAGGTATTTCCTTTGTATTCTGTGAGTTGTTTTTTCCTTACTTTTAATATGTTTCTCTTTTGGGTACTTATGTATTTTTTCTTTCTCAGCCTGCCCTTTATATTTTTGCATTTAATATGTCCTCCTCATCCAAGAGGTCTCGTTCTCGTCACTCTAGGTGAGTTTTTTATTTCTATTTTTATTTTTATTTTTTCATTTTAAAGAGTGTTTTTCGCCTACTCACCCTGGTGTTTTTTCCAGCCCCAGACTGGAATCCGATCATCCCAGGAAGAAAACAGAGAAGCGCCCTCGCTGTTTTGCATGTGACGCTACTCCTTTAGAGGGCAAACGCCTTTGTGGGGACTGCTTGACTCAAGCTGCCGGCCCCCCTGAGCCCTCTCCGGATCTGATACACCTAGTTAATCAGGCAGTTGAAAAGAGCCTGAAGGAACATTTGGGTAATCTGGCCCCTGTCCAGCATACACCACTTACTGAGGAGTGTTTGTTTGCTGATCGGCCTGACTCTGAAGATCCTTTGGATTTTGGGCATTGCTCTTCGGCTGAAGAAGACGTTGATTCAGGCGTTCTTCTGGACCCTGCCCTTATTGACCACCTTATCGGTGCTGTTAAGAATACTTTGGGTATTACTGAGTCTCTTCCCGAGGTGGGTACGGCGGATAAATACTTCACCAGTCTACATAAGAAAAGGCCATCCTTTCCGGTTCATAGCTCCATTGAGGAATTGATTTCTACCGAATGGAAGAACCCTGATCGTAAAGTTTCTTCCGGCAGGAGGATCTCTAGATTATATCCCGTGGCTGATGAAGATGCCTCTTCCTGGTCTTCTCCTCCTGTGGTGGATGCCCCTGTCATTCGGGTGGTCCGGCGTTCGTCCCTACCCCTGGATGGTCCGGCACTTTTACATGACCCCATGGAACGACGAATAGAGGCCTCCTTGTCAAGAGCCTATGTTGCGGCCGGTGCTATCTGCCAACCTACGGTTGCCATGACATCTGTCTCTCGTGCCCTGAAGTGTTGGATCCTAGACCTAAAGGATGACATTGAAAGTGGGGTTCCCAGAGAACGGCTTCTGGAATCTTTCTCCAACATCAAACTGGCGACTGAGTTTTTTATTGAATCATCTTCGGATGTTTTGAAGCTCGCGGCCAGGTGCATGGGCTTGTCGGTTTCGGCCAGACGTGCTTTATGGTTGAAACATTGGCATGCCGACAACTCCTCTAAGAACTCTCTGGTCTCAATTCCGTTTGAGGGCAAGTTGTTGTTTGGCAAGGTTTTGGATGATGCCATCCGTAAGGCCGCCGAAGGAGAAAAGGTTTTTTTGCCACAAAAACGCAGACGTCTTCCCAAAGCCGTTTGGAACGATCGTCGGAATTTTCGTTCCTCCTTTCGGGATTCCAGACAATACCGTCCTGGCAGAGAGGTGGCTCGCTCATCAGCATGGAGGGGCGGTTTCCGCGGGGCCGCAAAGGGTTCCCGCTCCCGCCTGGCCTCTTCCTTTCGCGGGAAGTACCAGTCATGACGGCCTTCCTGTCCGGGCCCCTCCGGACGGTGCTCGTCTTCTGGCCTTTTCGGTGGTCTGGGCAAGTTTTTCCACGGATTCCTGGGTCCGGACCATTGTTCAAGACGGTTACAGCCTGGAGTTTCGGTCCACTCCACCTCCTCTTTTTATCCGTACCAAACTTCCTACGGACCCCCAACGGAAGGATATCCTACAAAAATGTCTACGGTCCCTCCTCCGAGAAGAAGTTATTATTCCTGTGCCTGGGCTCGAGCGCTTCCAGGGAAACTACTCCCCCCTGTTTTTTGTCGCCAAAGCATCAGGAGACCTAAGACCGGTCCTCGACCTGTCTGCTTTGAACCGTTCCATGATGGTCAGAAAGTTCAGGATGGAGTCCCTCCGGTCGATTGTTCCTTTTATCTCCCCGGGCGATTGGATGGTCTCCATCGATCTCCAAGATGCCTATTTTCACGTTCCCATCAGGATTCAGCACCAGAGATTTCTGCGCTTCGCCATTGGGGAGGATCACTTCCAGTTTCGGGCCCTCCCATTCGGCCTCAGTACGGCTCCTCGTACCTTTTCCAAGGTTCTGGTGGTGTGTGTTGCAGAACTTCGCAAGAGGGGCCTAACAATTTTTCACTACCTAGACGACATTCTCATCGTGGCTCCTTCTCGAGACCTTGTCACCTCTCAGTGGGACGAGGCGTTGATTTTTCTCCAAGAAGCTGGTTGGATAATGAGCTTCACGAAGAGCCAACTCCTTCCGTCCCAAACCCTGGTCTTTTTGGGGGCGTGCTTCAACACCCGCACGGCTACTGTTTCCCTGTCATCGGACCGTCAGTCTCGTCTGATTTTGGCTATCCAGAATGTCGTCCTTCCCGGTTGGCTCCCCATCAGAAAACTTATGTCCCTTCTAGGGATCCTGGTCTCCACTATCGGCCTAGTTCGTTGGGCTCAATGGCACACCCGGTTTCTTCAGTCCCTACTGCTACCCCATCTCCCGGTTCCCAGGTCCTTCTTGGACGAAAAATTGTATTTACCGGAGATGACTTCTCATCATCTGGCCTGGTGGTTGGAGTTCCGTCACCTCAGGAGAGGTTTTCACTTCAAAGTTGTCACGACGGATGCAAGCGCTCATGGTTGGGGAGCCCATCTGGACGGTCACTACGCCCAAGGAGAATGGTCCCCTGCGGAGAGTGGTCTTCACGCAAACGTCCTGGAACTGAGGGCAATTTACAGGGCCTTGCTGGCTTTTCATCGAACCATTCAGGATCATTGGGTGAGGATCCAGACAGACAACAAGTGTGCGGTTGCCTACATCAACCATCAAGGAGGTACCAGGAGCCTTTCTCTCAGCCGAGAGTTCGAGCCGATTGCTGTCTGGGCTCAGGAATCAATCGAACACCTGTCAGCAGTTTACCTTCCGGGTCCAGAAAACACGATGGCAGACTTCCTGAGCCGCACCACTCTCAATACAACGGACTGGAGACTTTCATCCCAGGTGTTCGATCATCTATGTCTACTGTGGGGTCGTCCGGCCTTGGACCTGATGGCCTCTCCCACGAACACTCAGCTTCCTCGCTTTTTTTCCAGGGCTCCTCACCCCATGTCGGAGGGCGTGGACGCTCTCTCTCTCCTATGGCCCAAGGAGTTCCTATATGTCTTTCCTCCTCTCCCTCTCATTCCGAGACTCCTGGGGAAATTACGTTTGGAGAAAGCAGAAGTGATGGCCATCCTTCCTTGGTGGCCCAGGAGGCCTTGGTTTCCGCTGGCGAACAGGCTGTCCGTCCAGGACCCTTGGCTTCTCCCACCTCGCCTGGACCTCCTGTCTCAAGGCCCGGTGTTACATCCTTGCCCCCGCTCTCTTCAACTAGCGGCCTGGCGATTGAGCGGCAGTCACTGCGGTCCCATGGTCTGTCGGAAGGTGTCGTCTCTACCCTACTGAAGGCTCGGAAGCCTAACACCTCGTCCACATACCATCGTATTTGGTCTGCCTTCCTGGTTTGGTCCGAGGGTAGAGATTTGGATCCACTGTCACCTTCTGTCATGCTAATACATGATTTGGGCCTATACAGGCCCTGTATTTCATATTCTGTGGTCTGTGTTTTCATGTTCAATGGTGTGTGTTCTGGAGTCCTATTGTCTAAGTTCCTTTGTAGACTAATTGCTAATTAACATCTTCTAGGGAACAGCAAATGGGCCTATGCATATCCATCCCAGGCAAACTCACACTAAGGTGTGATCTGTTTGTTGGTAATTGTAGCATCCTGTACTCCAGTACCAAAATCAGACATTGTGGCATCAACCAACCCTGGGGGGTCCCAGTATACATTTGGCCCAGAGATCAGAAACAAATGCCCACATAGTTCTAGAAATTGCTGTATCTGGACACAGGTTGGGATGGGGTTCATAATCAATATATATTTGAAACCAGCATGGTCCAGGCTTTTGAGGGACACCAAACAGTAATAGAAGGTGGCGGGTGGAATGGGAGATATGAAAATATGGCATTTGGACTAGGTGCACACATATCATGTGTGATCTTAAACTGACCGGCTGGAACAGGGCATTAAGATGAGCCCAGTGTCATAATTATGCCACGCGCAGGGAACCTTCTATTACATATTTTGTGTTGTAAGGCAAAAGTTTAGCAGTTATGACCCTGCCTTCAGGATGTCATAATCTGCTAAGCCACTTATGCCCATCCTCTTTTCAGGTGACAAAGTGGGGCTGTCTTAGCTAAGGACAGAGGGGGATATAGTGGTGTGCAAGGGATAATGGGGGAGAGTCATTTTTACCATCAAAGGCCACAACAACGCTAGACTCCAGGAATCACCTATGGTATGATCATTTCTGTTTTGTCCTTTTTATTTTAAACTGTTTATGTACTTGCATTTATGTCTATGTCTCTTTTTATATACATTTTGGTGTAACAGCACTGTGACTTATTTTACTCAGATTAAATATTTTTAATCAGTTCTGTCTCTTGTTCTCTAATCGAATTCAGCCTAGAGGTAGTTTTTTTTATAACACGTTACTAAGGGGTTAATTTGCTAGATATTTGGTCAGTAAGTGTTTATGTGTATACTACATTTTACTGTGTTTTTGGGGTAACTAAAGACGCCCATAAGTCTTAGTGGTGGCAGCTTTTTGTTCTTTTAGCTTGGAGTTTTGGGGGTGACTGTTGGGGGTTCGTGGTGGTTGCTTTGTGCCCTGTAGGGAAAGATTAGCCCCTTTCACACCCATACTCCCACGTCACAGCTTGGCCGATAGCCCTGTCCGTGACAAACTGGTGGCACAGCGGTGGGATATATTTTTTTTTATTAGAGATTTTAGTGCTCCTGAGATTGTGCCGTGAGGACATCTTTGCACTAAAGGACTTGCATATTATTTGTGTAATTCCCAAAGACAGAACTCAGTGCTTGTTAAGAGACATATTGCACAGTACATAAAACAGCCCCCCCCCCCCTTTTCTGTTTCTTTCTCTATCATACCTGGTGAGGATGGCAGCATACCAAAAGCAGTCCAAGGAGGCTTTGGAGCTTATTTGCCAAGAGCGAGAGATCCCAGTCTGGGGGAAAACTAAAGACAGCTTGATCGCAGCTCTTGTGGAGTATGATGCCCGTACAGCTGAGCTGGGCGGCATGACCCAAAGCCCTACAGAGGAAACTGCAACCCAAGGACTGTTATTTTCTGGGGAGAGCAGCAACACTAACCCCCATGAGTCACTGGACTCCTACTTGCGGACTGCCTTAAGATACCTTGGGGATGTAGATCCCAATATCAAGCTGCAATTGATTCTGGAGTACCGAACTTCAGAGGCGGAAAGGGAAAGAAAGACTGCAGAAAGAGAGGCGGCGGCGCAAGCAGCAGAAAGAGAGTCCCAGCGCAGACATGAGCTGGAGATGCTCAGGCTAAGAGGAGATACTGCATCTGCACACAGTGATACACCTGAACAAAGTGATCACAAACCTCGCTTGGAACATTTTCCAGTTTTGGAGAAAGATGGCGATTTGGATATATTTCTGCGGGGGTTTGAGAAAGTTTGCAGGCAGTACCAGCTACCTAAGGAACAGTGGGGAAAGTATTTAACCCCTCGATTGCGTGGAAAGGCCCTGGATGTATTTGCTTCCCTCCCTTGTGAAAGTGATCAGGACTATGATGTCATAAAATCTGCCTTATTGAAAAGTTTTAATCTGACCCCAGAGGCTTACAGGAAGAAATTTCGCACCTTACAGCAAAGCAACTCTGAAAGCTGCACTGAGCATGCAGGGCAGCTGAGGACTGCTTTCAGGCAATGGACTACCGGCCTAATAGTCTCTACCTATGAGGCCCTGGAGGACTTAATGGTCCTGGATCAGTTCCTGCAAACACGGAGCTCTGAGGCCAGAGAGTGGATCCTTGATCGCAAGCCCAAAACAGTGGCCGAAGCAGCAGAAATGGCAGATGACTTTGCCAACAACAGGGCTCCAGCAGTCAAGCGTGGATCCGTACAGGCTGGAGCAAGTGCCTGGAAGGGAGCGGCCTACCATCATAATACTCAAAAGCCAGCAGGGAGATTCGTGCCTGTAGCACCAGGAGCCAAAACAGCAGTGGCCACATCGGGTCAGGGGGATACCCGCCGATGTTATCAGTGCAATAAAATTGGGCATCTTAGTGCCACGTGCCCCAACAAAAGAAAGTTTCCACCGGTGGCTGGCGGGCACACAGCAGTCCTTCTTGTGTCTGGAGTAGAGGAGGAGAGGGGAGATAACCTGCAAAGTGTCACTGTGGGAGAGCGGGTGACCACTGGTTTTCGGGATACAGGAGCAGCATTCACCTTGGTGCGTCCAGAAGTGGTGAATTCAGAGGATATTATCCCAGGGAAAACTATAGCAATTAAAGGAATTGGCGGGGTGTGCCCTGCAGTGCCTATGGCACGGGTGTACCTGGATTGGGGTGCGGGGAAAGGTTTGCGGGAGGTGGGCGTATCAGAGGATATCCCTGTGAATGTTTTGCTGGGGAATGATTTGGGCAGGTTACTTTGTCAGTATGCCCCAGAAGAAAACACCTGCGAACCGGATGGGCTAGGAGAGAGCCCTGCTCCACCTGAGTTACTGTGTGAAACTTTTGGGAGGATGGGTGCCTGGGAGGCAGGGCAGAGGGTAGAAGAATGCTTGTCTGTACCGGAACCAGGAGTTTCCAACCAAGAGGAGATTGGGGGTATGGGAGAATGTGATTTCCATGTCTGCCAAATGCCAACTTCTAGTTCTGAGGGTCTAGGGGAAGGGTTTGGTGTACCCCTGCAAGCGTCAAAGGGCGAGGGACCAGGGGTGAGCCCCACTCGGGCTGAGATACAGTGTGAACGTTTTGGGGAAATGTCTGTCTGGGAGGGAGGGCAGAGGGTGGAGGAAGGCCCGGCTGTACCTGAACCAGGGGTTTCCCACCAGAAGGGGACTAAGGGTATTGTGAAATGTAAGTCATATATGTGTCAAATGACAAGCTATAGTTCTGAGGGGGTAAGGAAAGGGTTGGAGGTACCCATAGAAATGTTACAATGTGATAAACAGGGCTGTATACCCATGGTGGCTGTAGTGACTCGCAAGCAGGCGGCCAGAGAAAAAGCACAAGGAAGTATTGCGGGGCAGGCTGAAGGGGAATCACCTACTGTTGCGCCTCAGCAAGGAGGCTCTGAACCATTGCATGCTCAGCTAGAACACTCTACACTGACCCCCAATACTATAGGCAAAGGAGGCAATAGGGCCTACTTGGCTGCCCTGCAAAGTGACCCCTCCTTGGAGGAATTGCGACACCTTGCAGAGCAGCCTGCCAAAGACACTGATATAGAGCGGGTATATTGGGATAAAGGAATCCTGTACAGAGAGACCCTTAACCGGGATAATCCGAGGCCATGGGAGGAAGAACGGCAACTAGTGGTTCCCCAATCTTTTCGTAAAGAATTGTTAAGGTTAGCCCATGAAACCCCACTGGCCGGACATCTAGGGGTGCACAAAACCAAATCCAGGCTAGCCCACAACTTCTATTGGCCCGGTATGGGTACCGCCATAGCTAGCTACTGTCGGTCCTGCCAGGTGTGCCAGAAGGTGGGGAAGTCTGGAGGTATGAGTCGTGTCCCCTTAGTACCCTTGCCTATCATAGGAGAACCCTTTGAAAGAGTGGCAGTAGATTTGATAGGGCCCCTAGCTATACCCAGCAGCTCAGGTAAGCAGTTTATCCTGACTGTGGTGGACTATGCAACTAGGTACCCTGAAGCACTGGCACTGTCCTCTATCAGGGCAGACAAGGTAGCTGATGCTTTGATAAATATTTTCTGCAGGGTAGGGTTCCCTAAAGAAATGTTAACAGACCAGGGCACCCAGTTTATGTCCAATCTAATGCAGAGCCTCTGCAAGAAAGTCAATGTGCAGCACCTGGTAGCCAGCCCCTACCATCCCCAAACTAACGGCCTCTGTGAAAGGTTTAATGGAACCTTGAAGCAGATGCTTAAGACATTTGTGGAGTCCCAGGGTAAGGACTGGGAGATGTATCTGCCTCATTTATTGTTTGCGTACAGGGAGGTACCACAGGAGTCCACAGGCTTCTCACCTTTTGAGCTACTGTATGGGCGCAGGGTGAGGGGACCCCTAGATATAGTTAGAGAGGAATGGGAAGGGAGGCTGCACACTCCAGACACCTCTGTAGTGGAATATGTACTGAAGTTCAGGGATAAGATGCAGACACTGACAGGACTAGTACATGACAACCTAAAGGCAGCACAGTCTAGGCAGAAGCACTGGTATGACCGCACTGCTAGGGACCGGGTTTATGAGGTGGGACAGAAAGTCCTGGCTCTGATACCTATCAGGCAGAATAAGCTGCAGGCTGCCTGGGAAGGTCCATTCCCCATCCTGCAGCGATTAGATCCCACTACATATGTGATAGCTCTAGATGAGAAGGGTGAGAAGCAGAAGCGCTATCACATTAACATGCTGAAAGCCTATCATGACCCTGAAAATGTGGTACTAAGTGTATGTAGTGCCTCAGAGGACGTGTTAGAAGGGGACCCACTGTTAGACTTAGCAAGTGAAGCTAGAAGTCAGGGATCCCTCCAGGACACCCAGGTCAATCCACAGCTCTCAGTGGAACAGCAGTTCCAGCTACAACAGGTGCTAACCCCCTACAAGGACATTTTCACTGGAAAGCCAGGGCGAACTACCCTAGCTACCCACCATGTAGACACCAGAGACCAACCCCCCCTAAGACAGGTAGTGTACCAGGTATCCCCTGAGGTAAAAGCCCATATTCAGCGGGAAATTGAGGAGATGTTAGACCTAGGGCTAATTACCAAGTCTAAAAGCCCTTGGGCTGCACCTGTGGTTCTGGTACCCAAGAAAGATAAGTCCACTAGGTTTTGTGTGGACTACCGTAAATTGAATATGGCTACCACCTTTGATGCCTATCCTATGCCTAGGATAGATGACTTACTGGATCAGCTAGCAGGTGCCAAGTATCTGACGATTATGGATTTAAGCAGAGGATACTGGCAGATACCTATGTCTCCAGAAGCCCAGGAGCGGTCTGCATTTATCACTCCCTTTAGTTTGTATGAGTTTTGTGTGATGCCCTTTGGGATGAAAAATGCCCCTGCTACCTTTCAGAGACTAGTTAACCAGCTGCTAGAGGGCCAGGAGGAATATGCAGTGGCCTATCTAGATGATATAGCCGTGTTCAGTAAGACATGGGAGGAACATATAGTACACTTGGGCAGCGTGGTGGGCCGCATAGCAGCTGCAGGGCTCACTATCAAGCCTGAAAAGTGTCAGGTAGGCATGACAGAGGTACAGTACCTGGGCCATAGGGTAGGAGGCGGCACCTTACGTCCTGAACCCTGCAAGGTAGAAGCCATCAATGCATGGCCCACCCCTAAGACTAAAAAACAAGTAATGTCATTTCTGGGGACGGCAGGGTACTACCGAAAGTTTGTCAGAGACTATAGCAAGACAGCCAAGCCCCTCACTGACTTAACTAAAAAACACTTGCCTAAACAGGTGGACTGGACCCCACGCTGTGAGGAAGCCTTTGGACAACTTAAGGCAGCTCTAGTTAATGCCCCTATACTTCAGGCCCCTGATTTCAGTCGGAGGTTTGTGGTGCAGACGGATGCTTCTAATTTTGGGCTGGGAGCTGTTCTTAGCCAGGTTAACTCCAAAGGGGAGGAGCACCCTATAATGTACTTGAGCAGGAAGCTTTTACCCGGGGAAGTGGCCTATGCAGTAGTGGAGAAAGAGTGTCTAGCTGTGGTTTGGGCGCTACAGAAATTACAACCTTATCTGTATGGGCGGGACTTTACGGTTATTACAGATCATAACCCGCTACATTGGCTGGACAGGGTGTCAGGTAATAATGGAAAATTGCTCCGCTGGAGCCTCTTATTACAACAGTACAATTTCACAATACAGCACAAGAAGGGCAGCTTACATGGCAATGCAGATGGCCTTTCGCGCCAAGGAGTTTAGGTGAACACAGGGACCAGCTGGTGGCTTAGCCCCTGTGCCACCAACAAAAAGGGGAGGTGTCATGCTAAGGCATGATTTGGGCCTATACAGGCCCTGTATTTCATATTCTGTGGTCTGTGTTTTCATGTTCAATGGTGTGTGTTCTGGAGTCCTATTGTCTAAGTTCCTTTGTAGACTAATTGCTAATTAACATCTTCTAGGGAACAGCAAATGGGCCTATGCATATCCATCCCAGGCAAACTCACACTAAGGTGTGATCTGTTTGTTGGTAATTGTAGCATCCTGTACTCCAGTACCAAAATCAGACATTGTGGCATCAACCAACCCTGGGGGGTCCCAGTATACATTTGGCCCAGAGATCAGAAACAAATGCCCACATAGTTCTAGAAATTGCTGTATCTGGACACAGGTTGGGATGGGGTTCATAATCAATATATATTTGAAACCAGCATGGTCCAGGCTTTTGAGGGACACCAAACAGTAATAGAAGGTGGCGGGTGGAATGGGAGATATGAAAATATGGCATTTGGACTAGGTGCACACATATCATGTGTGATCTTAAACTGACCGGCTGGAACAGGGCATTAAGATGAGCCCAGTGTCATAATTATGCCACGCGCAGGGAACCTTCTATTACATATTTTGTGTTGTAAGGCAAAAGTTTAGCAGTTATGACCCTGCCTTCAGGATGTCATAATCTGCTAAGCCACTTATGCCCATCCTCTTTTCAGGTGACAAAGTGGGGCTGTCTTAGCTAAGGACAGAGGGGGATATAGTGGTGTGCAAGGGATAATGGGGGAGAGTCATTTTTACCATCAAAGGCCACAACAACGCTAGACTCCAGGAATCACCTATGGTATGATCATTTCTGTTTTATCCTTTTTATTTTAAACTGTTTATGTACTTGCATTTATGTCTATGTCTCTTTTTATATACATTTTGGTGTAACAGCACTGTGACTTATTTTACTCAGATTAAATATTTTTAATCAGTTCTGTCTCTTGTTCTCTAATCGAATTCAGCCTAGAGGTAGTTTTTTTTATAACACGTTACTAAGGGGTTAATTTGCTAGATATTTGGTCAGTAAGTGTTTATGTGTATACTACATTTTACTGTGTTTTTGGGGTAACTAAAGACGCCCATAAGTCTTAGTGGTGGCAGCTTTTTGTTCTTTTAGCTTGGAGTTTTGGGGGTGACTGTTGGGGGTTCGTGGTGGTTGCTTTGTGCCCTGTAGGGAAAGATTAGCCCCTTTCACACCCATACTCCCACGTCACAGCTTGGCCGATAGCCCTGTCCGTGACACCTTCCCTGCCTGATGTCCTGGCTTTTCTCCAAGCTGGCCTGGATCGGGGTTTGGGTCTGAACTCCCTCCGGGTTCGTGTCTCTGCCCTGTCTGCACTCACATCAGTTCGTTGGGCGTTGGATCCTTTGGTGATTCGTTTCTTCAAGGCGGTTCTCAAACTCCGTCCCCCGGCCCGTTCCTTCACGACCCCTTGGAGCCTTCCTCTGGTGCTTCGTGCCTTGTCTGGACCTCCTTTTGAACCCATGCAGGATGCCTCCCTGTGGTTGGTGACCCTGAAGACCCTTTTACTGCTGGCAGTGACTTCGGCTAAACGCTGTTCCGAACTTCAGGATTTTTCCGTTAACCCTCCGTACACGGTCTTCTCTCCGGATCATGCCCTCCTTCGACCTGTCCCGGAATTCCTACCTAAGGTGGTTTCAGCCTTCCACCTTAATCAAGAGACTGTTCTTCCAGTGTTTTTTCCGAACCCCTCGTCACCTGAGGAATCCCGCTGGCATACCTTGGATGTGGTGCGCTGCCTGCACCTCTATATTACCGCCTCTTCTTCCCTGAGGAAGTCTTCCAGGCTCTTCATCCTTCCTCTGGGCTATCGACGTGGTGAGGCGGCCTCTGTCTCCACCCTACGCCGTTGGATTGTGGCTGCTATATCCAAGTGCTACAGCTCCAGTGGTGTTCCAATTCCCCCAGGTCTCAAGGCTCACTCCACTAGGGCTGTTTCCTCTTCATGGGCGGCTGAGGCTGGTTCTTCATTAGCTACTGTTTGCGTAGCTGGGAACTGGTCATCCGGTTCCACCTTTTTCCGACATTACCGTCTGGATGTCCGCCGGGCTGATGAATCCTCCTTCTCTCACGCTGTCTTGGCCTCTGTCTCCTCTAATTAAACCTTTTTTCATTTTTGCAGCATTTTCTTCTGTGTCTGTGTTTATTGGTTGTGTGTTCTCCCATCCCTATCTGTTTTTGGCTTGGGTATGTCCCATACGTAACTGCTGCCATGGTTAGCCAGGAAAATTGTTTCATACTTACCATAATTTTCTTTTCCTGGTTATTATCCATGGCAGCAGTCAGTTCCCTCCCTTGTTGTTTCTTGGTTTTGAGGAGCTGGTTACTAGACTGAGGAGACAGGGGGCGGGGGCTCTCTTATAAGTTTGTTTCTGTCCTACCTACCTTGAGGGTGGAGCTAACCCATACGTAACTGCTGCCATGGATAATAACCAGGAAAAGAAAATTACGGTAAGTATGAAACAATTTTCAATTTTCACATACATTGTACTTTGGGCATGAATTCACAGATCCTGTTATATGTCAGTGCCAAACAACACCTTAATATGTGTTCAGCAACATCTCCTGAGTACAGGGATACCACCCATGTGTAGGTTAGTTAGATTATTTGGGGGTTAAAAGGCTTTTTGTTTTTTAAACTTGGAATTCTGACATGCAGAAAACCTTCCCATGTTCCATTTGGGACATTTGTGAAGCCAGAATGTGTATTTTACCCCACAAAACCATACATTTTAGCAAACTAGACACCCTATGGTATTTCAAATGATAGTATTTTAACACTTTCCATGCACTAATTCTACCACCAGCCTTTGTCAAATTTTAGGTTAGTCATTTTTTAATGTTTTGTTTCCACATACATTGTACTTTGAGCATGAATTCACAGATCCTGTTATGTGTCAGTGCAAAACAACACCCCAATATGTGTTCAGCAACATCTATTGAGTACAGGGATACCACCCATGCATAGGTTTGTTGGGTTGTTTGGGGGCTAAAAGGCCACGTTTAGGGGGGTTGCATTTCCAACTTGGAATTTTGACATGTAGTCAGCCTGCGCCCATGTTCGATTTGGGACACTTTTGAAGCCTGTCAAAGTATTTTACCCCATCAAACCATATATTTTGGAAAACTAGACATCCTAGAGTATTCAAAATTGTGGTATTTTAACACTTTCCAAGAGCTAATTCTATTTACAAATTTTATTTGGCGCCTAGTGTTTCATCCTCCTTCTCTATATAAAATATCAAGTATGGCTGACTTTCTGGCAGGAGTTGTCAACCCAGATATTTGGTATCCCAGCCACAAATGATACAAAAGACATTAACTCTTCCTTTAAAGAAATCCAGAAATTGTATCAAAAACAGATTAAAGCATGGTGGGAGGTCTCCAGCCTTCAATTCTACCTTCAGAATAAATTAGTACCTAGAGGCCTAAGGGCAAATATTACTCTAGCCCAAAATATAGACAACAAAGATTTAATTTCCAAATGGCAAGAGCTTCTTCTAAATTGCTCTGCTCAACTTATGGAGCTTCTAGTCCAACATGAGAAAACCGCACTTGAGGAGATAAACCAAAAACTGGAAATTGAATAAAAAAATATTCAAGAATACAAACTTGACCCACAATATCAGGTCATGGAGAAAAAGCTGAAAAATAACATAGACCAGTTTAGAGCTGAACGGAGGGAAAGGAAACATAAGAAATTTCAGAGAGATCACAAAGATTTTCAAACAGGGAATATTTTTAAGAAACAAGGGAGTGGACAATTTAGGTCTAGGTCAACTTCACTCAGATCCAGTTATTCTGACATTTCAGATACAGAGGATAGATCTGATCTATCTTCTGATAACGACTCAAACACGAAAACCACCACTGCACTATCAGACACATCAAACAGACAAAAAGGGTATCCTTAAAACAGGCTCTAATGTGTCTTTTTTAGACCTAGACTGGAGGGGTCAAAGACCCTCCCAAAGCAACTTACGGGACAGAAAAGTGTGGGGCTACAAGAAACGACAACCCAAGAATTGAATACTAATAAAATCTTTAATTTATCATCATATAAACTTAAAACACGTCATATCTCATTACTCAAAAAAGGGTTAGCGTTTATCCCATGTCCTGTTTTCGATACATTTTCATGGACAAAAGATGTTAATTTATTTGCTAGAAAACTCTCACTTCATGCTCATTTTCAAAGAAAAGATTTGAAAATGGTGAAAATGCTAGGCCACAATGAAAGGGAACTACATGGCATAAAAAGCATGATGTCCCTTCTGGATGAACAGATCTCAGATGCAGACTCGCTTACTAAACTTAAGCCAAAAAGTGCATTTACTCCACCAATATCTGAAACCTCTAGTATCGATCTGTTCACCAGACTTGTCATTTCAGATCTAGAAAAAATTGATACCAATGACCTTGACTGGAACCATAATCTATCTACCCTAGAAAAGAAGGCCCTGAGTGAACTAATTCAAGACACTAGTATTGAGATAAAACCATCTGACAAAGGAGGGGATATTGTCATTATGGACAAAACACTATACAAAAATATGTGTATGGCCCATCTATCTGACACCTTGGGTTACCAGAAATTGAGTAGTGACCCTACGGCTAAATATTTACAAGAACTACGACTTATGCTGACACTAGCCTTCCAAGATGAAATAATCTGTAAAGACGAGTTTAATTTTATGATGACCCACTGCCCCAGAATTGCTACCTTCTATTGTCTACCTAAAGTACACAAAGATATGGTGAATCCACTCGGTAGACCGATAATCTCGGGGAACGAATGTATTACCCAGAATGTCAGCGTCTTCTTGGATAAAATTAGGAGACCCATAGTACAACAAACTAAATCTTATGAGCAAGATGCCACCGATACTATTAAAAAACTATGGAACATTACAGTCCCAGAGGGAGCGTATATAGCTAGTATGGATGTGGTCGCTTTGTATAACAACATTCCTCATGAGAAGGGTCTCCTAGCATGCCATTACTGGTTTGACATACATTTCTCTGACAAACAAAAAGACACTCTTCTATCCTTTCTCCACTTTGTCCTGACTCATAACTACTTCCTATTTGATTGAAAATATTATAATCAAATTCGAGGCACAGCTATGGGCACCTGCTGTGCACCAAGATATGCCAATCTGTTTCTGGCTTGGTGGGAGAAAATGTATGTTTTTACTGACAGCATGTCCAAGTACACTAAATACGTAGCCAAATGGATACACTACATTGATGATATTTTCCTAATCTGGATGGGACCAGTTTCCCTGTTTCTGGAATTTGCTGATCTTCTAAACATCAATGATGTAGGCTTAGAATTGACCAAAGTTTTTCATCAATCAGATTTAGTGTTCCTTGATCTGAACATCTTTATCGATCATGATAACTGTATAAAAACCAATCTGTTCCGTAAACCCACTGCAACCAACAGTCTTCTATCATGGCTGCCAGGAGGATCAACAGAATTATCCATTTGAGAGAGGGTTGGAGTGCAGGGTATTCTCTTTCAGTTGATACTAAGTGACCCAGAGGTTGAGGAGGCGGTGACCGTGGCGGTGTAGGTGGAAGCGGCGCTGGAGGAGGAGGAAGCCAACACTGTTTTTTATTTGTTTTTGGTTTTTTAAATTGGGTTAGCCCCCAAAATATTGGGACATATAACAACAGAAAACAAAGAATAAGTGCACTTGAGTATAACAATACTCTGACTGGGTGAGGCCGGTATAAATCTCTATTCTGCACAAGGTACAGAGAAGTCTGGTGGGATCCATGCCTGGTTTATCTTAATAAACGTGAGCTTGTCCACGTTGGCTGTGGACAGGCGGCTGCGCTTGTCTGTGATAACACCCCCTGCCGTGCTAAACACACGTTCAGACAATACACTGGCTGCAGGGCAGGCCAGCACCTCCAAGGCATAAAGGGCAATTTTTTTTGTTTTTTTGTTTATTGGACTGTAAGAAATGCACAGCAAGACGTAAATGTACTATTTAGCACCCAAAACAATGAGAATTTTTCAAAGTGTACTGTAAGCACAGTATAGGACTGTTCTATTTGACTCTCAGAAATGAAGTGCACCGCAAGACGCAAATGTACTATTTAGCATCCAAAACAATTAGAATTTTTCAAAGTGCACTGTAAGCACAGTATTTCACTGTTCTATTTGACTCTTAGATATGAAGTGCACCGCAAGACGCAAATGTACTATTTAGCACCCAAAACAATTCAAATTTTTCAAAGTGCGCTGTAAGCAAAGTATTGGCCTGTTCTATTTGACTCTCAGATATGAAGTGCACCGCAAGACGCAAATGTACTATTTACCACCCAAAACTATTAGATTTTTCAAAGTGTGCTGTAAGCACAGTATTGGACTGTTCTATTTGACTCTCAGATATGAAGTGCACCGCAAGACGCAAATGTACTATTTACCACCCAAAACTATTAGAATTTTTCACAGTGCGCTGTATTTGACGGTTCTATTTGACTCTCAGATATGAAGTGCACCGCAAGACGCAAATGTACTATTTACCCCCCAAAACTATTAGAATTTTTCAAAGTGCACTGTAAGCACAGTATTTGACGGTTCTATTTGACTCTCAGATATGAAGTGCAGGACGCAAATGTAATATTTAACACCAACAAATTGCAGTATTTAAAAATGCCTAGATGTTGCCCACTGAGCTAAGAGAACAGGATTAAATTCATGTGAATGGCACACATGCAGTTGCAAGTGCACTGCACTCTCTGTGGAAGTGGGCTCAGGGCAGGGTACAAATATGTAGTATAGCACCCACTAAAATAATCACTGTAATTTGAATAATCGCTGTAATTTGAATAATCGCTGTAGTTTGAATAATCGCTGTAGTTTGCAGATTCAACACCAGAATTTTTTTTAATCTGTCCCTCACAGCTGCAGCATCCTCTCCCTACACTAAGAAGAGCTCATGTGATGTGCGTGTACGTGACTCCAGCTTATATATAGAGGCTGGGTCACATGCTGCACTGGCCAATCACAGCCATGCCATTAGTAGGCGTGGCTGTGATGGCTTCTAAGGGCAAACGAGTCAAACGCGTGTTGATTGGCTGCCCTGCAGCCTTTCAAAACGCGCCATTAAATCGCCGAACCTCGAACTCCAACCCGAACATACAGTGAAATGTCCGTGTTCCGGTCCGGGGTCCAAAAACCATAAAGTTCGGTACGAACCCGAACTGTGCGGTTTGGGTTCGCTCAACACTACTCCTTAGCTCTCTTTCAACAAGAAGCCAATAAACTGCGCCAGATGTTTGATCTCATGGCTACCCCTCGAGATGGCTTAAAAGAGCATACCAGTGGGCCCTAACACGGGACAGAGATTCCCTAATCCTGACGAAACCCCACGAAAGGAGGCAAAATGAAAATCAGGCTCCCATTATTAGATGTGTAGCCAATTTTTATTGTGGCTGGAATTCTGCCAAATCTATTTTACAACACTACTGGCCACTTCTCAAATCAGAACCCTTACTTCAAGGCGCCATCTCTGATCATTTCAGCCTAACAGCCAGAAGAGGACAAAATTTGAAGGACATGCTAGTACATAGTACATATTCCACTGTCCCACAAAAAACCTGGCTACAACCAATTAAGGGATGCTTCCGATGTGGGACCTACAAAGCCTGTCAGTTTATTGCTCCATCTAAAATCTTCACTAGTCATAGTCAAGGGGATATGTACACCATTAACACCTTTCTCAACTGCAAGAGCACATATGTTATATATTTGATTGATTGTGACTGTGGTGTCCAATATGTAGGAAAGACTATCCGAGAATTAGAACCAGGGGCGGATCCAGAGTCTGATCTTGGGAGGGGCCCATATCCGTCTGTCTTTTCCTCTCTCCCATGTCCGTCTGTCTTTTCCTCTCTCCCATGTCCGTCTGTCTTTTCCTCTCTCCCATGTCCGTCTGTCTTATCCTCTCTCCCATGTCCGTCTGTCTTTTCCTCTCTCTCATGTCCTTCTGTCGCACTCCTCTCACTCCCCGTGTCCCTCTGTCTCTCTTCCTTCCATGTCCGTTTCTCTCCTCTTCCTTCCCATGTCCGTCTATGTATACTCTTCTTTCCCATGTCCATCTGTCTCTCCTCTTATTCCATCTCTCTGTCTCTCCTCTCCCATCCCATGTCTGTCTGTCTCTCCTCTCCCATGTCTGTCTGTCTCTCCTCTCCCATGTCTGTCTCTCCTCTGCTATCCCATGTTTGTCTGTCTCTCCTCTGCCAACCCATGTCTGTCTGTCTCTCCTCTACCATCCCATTTATGTCTCTCCCTTCCCATTTATGTCTCTCTCCTCTCCCTTCCCCTGTCTGTCTCCTCTCCCCTTCCCATATCTGTCTGTCTCTCCTCTGCCATCCCATGTTTGTCTGTCTCTCCTCTGCCAACCAATGTCTGTCTGTCTCTCCTCTACCATCCCATTTATGTCTCTCTCTTCTCCCTTCCCATTTATGTCTCTCTCCTCTCCCTTCCCATGTCTGTCTGTCTCCTCTCCCCTTCCCATGTCTGTCTCTATTCTCTACCTCCTATGACTGTCTCTTTGTCCCTCTAAACATGTATGTGTCTTTCCTCTTCCCAATAGCTGTCTCTTTTCCTCCTCTCCCTCCTCTGTGTTCTCTCCTCTCTCCCCCAACTGTCAGTGTTCTCTCTTCTCCACCCTTCAGTGTTCTCTCTTCTCCCCATACGTGTTCTCTCCTCTCTCTCTCCCTCATCAGTGTTCTTTACTCTCTCTCCCCCCATCAGTGTTCTCTCCTCTTCCCCCCATCAGTGTTCTCTCCTCTCTCCCCCCCCCCCCCCCCAGTGGTGTATCTTGGTTTTGTGCTGCCCAAGGCAGACAAAATTTGGGCACCCCCCCTACCCACGATGCACACCGACGACATGACCCATAACCCACGTTGCACACCAAGGACATGCCTCCATCACCCCATTACATACACATTGCCAATATTATTTGCCATTAATATTTCCCAGCCAATTTGCCCAATAATATGCCAGTATTATTTGTCATTAATATGCCCCACCCAATTTGCCCAATAATATGCCAGTGTTAGTTGACATTTAATATGCCACAGCCAATTTGCCCAATAATGTGCCAGTGTTAGTTGACATTTAATATGCCCCAGCCAATTTGCCCAATAATGTGCCAGTGTTAGTTGCCATTTAATATGCCCCAGCCAATTTGCCCAATAATGTGCCAGTGTTAGTTGACATTTAATATGCCCCAGCCAATTTGTCCAATAATGTGCTAGTGTTAGTTGCCATTTAATATGCCCCAGGCAATTTGCCCAATAATATGCCAGTGTTAGTTGCCATTTAATATGTCCCAGCCAATTTGCCCAATAATATTCCAGTGTTATTTGCCATTTAATATGCCCCAGCCAATTTGCCCAATAATATTCCAGTGTTATTTGCCATTTAATATGCCCCTGCTAATTTGCCCAATAATATGCCAGTGTTATTTGCCATTTAATATGCCCCTGCCAATTTGCCCAATAAAATGCCAGTGTATTTGCCATTTAATATGCCCCTGCTAATTTGCCCAATAATATGCCAGTGTTATTTGCCATTTAATATGCCCCAGACAATTTGCCCAATAATATGCCAGTTATTTGCCATTTAATATGCCCCTGCTAATTTGCCCAATAATATGCCAGTGTTAATATGCCCCTGCCAATTTGCCCAATAAAATGCCAGTGTATTTGCCATTTAATATGCCCCTGCTAATTTGCCCAATAATATGCCAGTGTTATTTGCCATTTAATATGCCCCAGCCAATTTGCCCAATAATATGCCAGTTATTTGCCATTTAATATGCCCTTGCTAATTTGCCCAATAATATGCCAGTGTTAATATGCCCCTGCCAATTTGCCTAATAATATGCCAGTGTTATTTGCCATTTAATATGCCCCAGCCAATTTTCCCAATAATATGCCAGTGTTATTTGTCATTAATAAGCCCCTGCCAATTTCCCCAGTACATCCCCCCCATCTTCCCACTCCCCAGCACTTACCTTTCTCTGGTGGATAGTAGCATGGTCTTTATTACATTAACTATGGACAGTTGATCATTAGAAAACGATTTGGTCACATTCGTTTCCTCAATATCTTTATTACATTCAATACGGACGGTTGATCTTTACCATAATCATTCTTCGACACTCTGATGGCATCTCACTCGTCAGCTTCGTGCCTTGCAGCTTCGACTAACTCCGCCTACCCTCTCCTCAGGACTATACGGACAGGGACACACACTTCCTGCCTTCAGCCTATCGACGGCTCGTATCCGTCAACTACATTCCTATTGGCTGTTCTGTTCAAGCCAACTACACAGCGCCACTATTTAAAACACCTCATTTGCTCAGTCCCGTTTATGCCCCTGACGAAGCCGCCATGGCGAAACGCGCATCGGACATTTTTTCTCCTCTTTCTATCAGTTTACATCTAGCCCTAATTTACCTTTGCATCGCTTACCTGTCGCTCTGCAGCTTTTGTTATAATTCGTTTTCCCTTTTTCTCTCATTTCTGCTAAATTGTGATTTACCACTAGACAGAAATTATTTTACTTTGAGACTAGGGATATCCATTACCCTCCATCTCCGCTATCCCTTTTTTTCTACATTTTATGTATGATGGAGCTGTATGGGATACTATATACTACTTAAGCTGCACACCTCTTACAGACAGGTGTATATTATAGGGCTCTTTATTTATTGATTTGTTTCTTTCTCTATTTATCCACGTGTTTTTTTTTCTTTATACTGGTATGATATAGGATTTTAATATATCTTATTTACTTACGTTTTTTCATTATTGTCACTACTAATTTGTTTTATGTGTATATATGTAGACTACCTAATAGGGCAATACACCCGTGCCTATTTACATCTCCCTTTTGAGGCACACCTATGTCCCTATCCCCCCCCCTTTTTTTCATATTGCATTATTGTGTTGGTGGTTTCCCACCTTCTGTTTTAATATATTAAGAATAAAAATTGTCCTTTTAAGTGTTTCTCTTTGTTTAAATATTGTTATTTCGGGTTACCCCCGGCTATCTCCACTACGTAGCTTTACTTTGTTCTATGGCTTTAATACTAATAAGGAGACAGCCGGACTACGACACACAAGCTAGGCCTCCTTTGACATGCTCTTTTACTCCTACTTTTATCCACTTACTTAACCCACTCATGAGTTTGGCAATGTTTGTTGCTTTATGACCACCAAGTTGCATGTTTCAATGTTTTTTTACCCCCTCAAATCACATATTTTGGAAAACTAGACATCCTAAGGTATTTCAAATAGTGGTATTGTAAAACGTCCCATGAACTAATTCTACCACCAGCCTTTGTCAAAGTGTTGGGAAGTCATTTTTTTTCACACATGTAGTTCGGGCAGGAATTTTCAGTTTCTGGTATCTGCCACTGCCAATAAGCACCTCAATATGTGTTCAGCAACATCTCATGAGCACTGGGACACTCATGCATAGGTTTGTTGGTTTGGGGCTAAAAGGCAACATTTGAGATGTGCGCATTTCCAACCTGGAATTTTGACATGTAGTTATCCTGTGCCCATGTTCCATTTGAAGCATTTTTGAAGCCGGCTAATGTATTTTACCCCATCAAACCAATGTTTTTGGAAACTAGACATCCTAAGGTATTTCAAATGGTGGTATTATAATACTTTACATTTACTAATTCTACCACCAGCCTTTGTCAAAGTTTTGGTTTGTCATTTTTTTGAGTTTCCACATACATTGTACTTCAGGCATGAATTCACAGATGCTGTTACTGCCAAACAACACTCCAATATGTGTTCAGCAACATCTCCCAAATACAGCGATACCATCCATGTGTAGGTTTGTTGTGTTTTCTTGGTGGTAAAAGGAAACATTTGTGAGGTACGCATCTCAGTTTTCCAACTTGGAATTTTGACATGTAGTCAACCTGTGTCCATGTCCTATGTGGGATATTTCTTTGAGGCCAGCCAGTGTAATTTACCCAAACAAATACATGTTTTTTAAAAGTAGACACTCCCAACTCCTTGTGGCAAGGGCTCAGTAGCCACTTATACATCACTAAATTATGTATCAGAAAGCTGACCAGGGTCAAAATCAAACCCTGAGTCAGCGGCCTCAGAATCAGTGCCTGAGCAGTTATGTACGGCAAAGAAGGGGTTAATAGCTCTTAGAAGAGTCTATGTAGTACTGTAATACATTACAGTACAAAGAATTAATCCCTAAAAAAATGCGGACAGCACAAAAGTGTTGTTGTCCAAGATCACCGCTTATACAGTGAACAGTGGCAGGGAAGGGGTTACTACAAAAATATTTTAACAGTAATACGGATCTGTCTCTTTCCCTCACAAAAATGTAAGTGAGGAGAGCGAGGCAGATCCAAATTGGTCAGATCAATATTCAGATGCTCAATTGAGCAATCACTAAACCGCCTTTGCCACTAATTCGCTGTTACTGATCGCTATACATGCAATCAGACAGCTTAAAAATAAGTTAAAAATATTTTTACTTTACACGTAACCTCCTAGCTGGTGTAAAAAAAAAAATATATATATATATGCAGACAGATAAAAATTGCTTTGGCATCAATATCATTGCGTAAGCAGTGATCTACTTATTAAGGGGTTAATAGCTCTTAGAAGAGCCTTTATAGTAAATATAGGGGTTAAATAAGGGAATTGCTTTTATAAAAGCCATTGGGTCTCCATTTTTTATATTTTCATTTTATTTTTACTTATTTATATTACATTGATCTTTCTCTCTCCCTCTAAAAACAATGTGAGGAGAAGGAGGCTGATCCAAAGTGGTCAGATCAATATTTTACAAATATTGATGTGACTAGGCATCATCTTAGCATCCCCACTGCCTGGCAGTCTGCCTGTCAGTGACAGATTGCCTCTGTGATGAGGCAATTGTGTGACTGTTGAAGATCACAGGAAGCAGTTACTTCCTGATTCCTTAGAAGGGCAGCGCCATCTTGGTCACACAGTGACCAAGATCTTGTTTTTTTTTAGTTATGCTGACTGCCTCGACTTGCAAGGGAAGTCAGCAACATTTACAGAGCCATAGGAAGCGATTAAATTTGCTTCCTATGCTCGTTTTTACCACGATCATAAATATAACATTAGCATTTTTGTCTGTTGATACATGCATTTCATCTTTTTGTCTTACTATTATAAAACCTAATGAAATTTTATTTACAAAAAAAAATGTGTTTGATATGATAGAATATTTAGGAATAGTTATATCAGACCCTCTAAAAATACTGGAACCAGGGCTGTCTTTAATAGTGATTGGACCCTGGGCAAGCATTTGCTTGGGACCCCTGGACCCTGCCCCCTCCCCTGCATGCAATCACTCCATCCATCGCAATGTTACCTCCCCCCCCCCCCCCCCCAAAAAAAAACATAAAAATAAGCACACACACAATTGGACTTTTCTTGCAGTGAGTATTTTTATTGCATTGAATAAAATGTTTAAATTACATGTATAATTGCAGTGTATAAACTGTATATTTGGATACAAAATGTGTATATATGGCTGCAATATGTATACCCTCTTACTATGCAACACTGCACTACAACTACTCATTACCTAAATGACAAAAATATACACAGATATTAGAGAGCACTTACATATGTTCATATATATTTATAAATATCTATACACATCTCACTCTCTCTCACTAGTTGCATATATACTTATATGGACTTCTTAATATTATATTCAACTATTTTCATATGTAATAAAAATGTTATTGAAGAGTTGCATTTCTTGATTTTATTCCCTTTTTCTGCACCCACATTGCACCTAAAGGACTTAACAAAGCCCCATAGAGTAGCCACAGCACTTGTCATGCACCTATATTGCACCCACAGCACTTGTCTTGCACCTATATTGCACCCACAGAACTCGTCATGCACCTATATTGCACCAACAGCACACGGCTTGCACTCCTATTGAACCCACACAATTTTGCATGCTACAGTGTAAATTTGCCCCACAGAACATACCACAGTTTCACTTTGTTCCACTGAACTGCCCATACAGAAAAAAGCCACATTGTCACTTTTCCCCATAGTACATGTTATTTTTCCCCAGAGAACATGCCACAGTCACTTTGTCATTGCATATGCAACAGACAGTTTGCCTGTTAAAATATGACACCGTTTGTCCATTAAATATGCCACAGTTCAATATGCCAGTATTATTTTGCCATTAATATTCAGTATTATTTTGCCATTAATATGCCACAGACATTTTTCCCATTAAAATGCCAATATTATTGTGCCATTAAGATGCCATAATTGTTGTGCCATTCAGATGCCAGTAATATTGTGCCATTCAGAGCCCAGGAATATTGTGCCAGTCAGAGCCTAGGAATATTGTGCCAGTCAGATGCCAGGAATATTATGCCATTCAGAGCCCAGTAATATTGTGCCATTCAGAGCCCAGGAATATTGTGCCAGTCGAGCTCAGGAATATTGTGCCAGTCAGAGCGCAGGAATATTGTGCCAGTCAGAGCCCAGGAAAATTGTGCCAGTCAGATGCCTGTAATATTGTGACATTCAGAGCCCAGGAATATTGTGCCAGTTAGATACCAGGAATATTGTGCCAGTCGGAGCCCAGTAATATTGTGCTACTCAGAGCCCAGTAATATTGTGCCACTCAGAGCCCAGTAATATTGTGCCACTCAGATACCAGGAATATTGTGCCAGTCAGAGCCCAGTAATATTGTGGCAGTCAGAGCCCAGTAATATTGTGCCAGTCAGAGCCCAGGAATATTGTGCCAGTCAGAGCCCAGGAATATTGTGCCATTCAGAACCCAGGAATATTGTGCCAGTCAGAGCCCAGGAATATTGTGCCAGTCAGAGCCCAGGAATATTGTGCCATTCAGAACCCAGGAATATTGTGCCAGTCAGAGCCCAGGAATATTGTGCCAGTTAGATGCCTGTAATATCGTGCCATTCAGATACCAGGAATATTGTGCCAGTCAGATACCAGTAATATTGTGACATACAGAGCCCAGGAATATTGTGACATACAGAGCCCAGTAATATTGTGCCAGTCAGAGCCCAGTAATATTGTGCCAGTCAGAGCCCAGTAATATTGTGCCAGTCAGAGCCCAATAATATTGTTCCAGTCAGAGCCCAGTAATATTGTGCCACTCAGAGCCCAGTAATATTGTGCCAGTCAGAGCCCAATAATATTATGCCAGTCAGAGCCTAGGAATATTGTGCCAGTCAGATACCAGGAATATTGTGCCATTCAGATACCAGGAATATTGTGCCATTCAGATACCAGGAATATTGTGCTATTCAGAGCCCAGTAATATTGTGCCAGTCAGAGCCCAGTAATATTGTGCCATTCAGAGCCCAGGAATATTGTGCCAGTCAGAGCCCAGTAATATTATGCCAGTCAGAGCCCAGTAATATTGTGCCAGTCAGATACCTGTAATATTGTGCCAGTCAGAGCCCAGTAATATTGTGCCAGTCAGATACCTGTAATATTGTGCCAGATACCAGGAATATTGTGCCAATCAGATACCAGGAATATTGTGCCAGTCAGATACCAGGAATATTGTGCCAGTCAGATACCAGTAATATTGTGCCACTCAGAGCCCAGTAATATTGTGCCAGTCAGATACCAGGAATATTGTGCCAGTCAGAGCCCAGTAATATTGTGCCAGTCAGATACCTGTAATATTGTGCCAGTCAGAGCCCAGTAATATTGTGCCACTCAGAGCCCAGTAATATTGTGCCAGTCAGATACCAGTAATATTGTGCCAGTCAGATACCAGTAATATTGTGCCACTCAGAGCCCAGTAATATTGTGCCAGTCAGATACCAGGAATATTGTGCCAGTCAGAGCCCAGTAATATTGTGCCAGTCAGAGCCCAGTAATATTGTGCCAGTCAGATACCAGGAATATTGTGCCAGATACCAGGAATATTGTGCCAGTCAGAGCCCAGTAATATTGTGCCAGTCAGATACCAGGAATATTGCGCCACTCAGATACCTGTAATTCCTAACCCCCAACCCCACAGAGTACTTATCGAATGCTTCTGCTACGTGTTCCCGGCCGGATGTCCGTGTAGTCTTCCCTCCTGCACGGAGGAGGGAAACAGTCACGTCACATCCGGCGTCAGTTTTTTTTTTTTATTGGTCTTGCCGGAAAAAAACGTTCACAAGCGCAATGCGCTGTGAACATGCGAAGCAGGGGCTGGGGGCCCACGGGACAGCTGCCTTGGGCCCCCCAGGAGTAACTGGGCCCAGGTCAGCTGCCCCGTTTGCCCCGCATTAAAGACGGCCCTGTCTGGAACTGAATTTCAAAAGCCTATTAAAATAAATGGTAAATAACCTTAATAATTGAAATAAACTGGAGATTTCTTCGATTGGCATAATAAGGTGATACTTATTACTAAACTGGATGTATATCTTTAGATTTTTTTCATTAAGTTTCCCCAGATCATGGTTAAAAGAAATTCAGAGGTCTTTTTTAACTATCTTTGGATGTATACAAAATAGCCTCATATTTGAACAAAGAATGGGGGGTTTGGGCTCCTAGGTCAGGATTTAACGTGATGCAGCCATGTTATTACATATATATCAAAATGGCAAAAAGAGGAGTATAATCGAGAGGCATGGTATAGACTGGAATCACAGAGAATCAATTATCACAGGGAATGCATTGCTCAGATCTGAGTGTACTTTGGGAAAGAGGTACGCAAAATGGTGCATTTGGAAGAAATATTTTTTGACAGTGGATGTTTTGCTTGTCTTTTGGAAGCTTTTTAAAATGAGAAGAGAGATTGGGTTTGTCATTATGCCTGGTATCTCTTTATATGTATTAGAATAGCATTTTGGGGACACCGATATAAGATCCTGGCTAAATAGTGGTATTTATAAAATTAGGGATTTGGTTTCAGGAAATGCAATTAAACAGTTCCCATAGTCAAATGTAATCTTCCACCAAATGAACTGTTTAGCAATTTAAGGATTAAGAGTCATATAGTGAGTAATATATACCTTTAAAGTAAGGAATTAGAAGTAATCAAAATAAGGCAAATAATAGGTAGTGATATCCTGAAATATAATACGATTAATAATGATAAGCCTTATGCTTTCAAAAAGTGGGAATGAGATACAGGTAATGAATATGAAATGGATGACTTGTATAATGTTATAATAAGAGCGAAGAAAAATATCCATTGTCTAAATCTGATAAAGCTACAATATAAACTTATGTATAAATGGACCCATACCAAAATATATCCATCCCATTCAAATCTGTGTTTTCATTGTAATGGTAGAGTCAGTTCTAGTAAATATGGTGAAAAAAACAAATAAATAAAGTGTTGTGCAAATCTCAAAATATACTTATCTTAAACAGAATATTTCTCAGCAGGAATACATACAAACAAATAGAAAACAAAAAACAACACAATGTGTAGTACCGTGAAAAAAGTGGATAATATATACTATCCCCCAATGAAAATTTACTCACACTGTACAGAGCCTACAAACTGGCTCTGAGTGTAAAAGCGAAGAGGACTCTAAATCCGATCATCCATAGCAGCATACCAATAAAATGCAGTGGAAGTGGTGGTCAGAAGATCTCCCAGAGATCCAATCGATGGTATCAGTAACAGTAATCGGGAAAAGTAAGAATAGCCAGATGTAGTACAAATATAAACAAAATATTTAATATCCCTCTAAACCTGAGGCTTACATAAAAACAGGTTAAAAACAACAGAAAAGTCCCGTGTAGTCCAACCATTTGGGGGTTTCTGGGCAAATGGGTGCTTTCAGACGACTGAGGAAAAGGATCCGATAACAGAAGCCAGCTTCCGGGTGTAAGTCTCGTACAGCGTCACAAACTCTCACAACGTGTTTCACCCAATAGGAGGAACCACACTAGTGTTTGCTGCATTGGTTAATGTTGACCCCTTGGTTTTATTAGCGCCGATCACTTTTTACTATTGTATTTCTTCTAGTAAATATGGGAATAAGAAATATCAACAAAACATTTAGCTTCCTACATTTAATTATTATTATTATTATTATTATTAATTAAGAATTCACTATAGAAATAAAATCATTTTTATTATTACATATATTAATGGCAGCTAAAATAATTCTTGCCACAGAATGGAAGAAGCAAGAAATACCAATATGGCAGACAATCAGATAGAATATCAATTAAGTATCGAAAAAGGTCTATTTCTAAGTTGTAAAACAGAAAATGCATGGAAAGTTTGGCTGAATCATTGTGGTAGGATTTAGACACCAAATTTAAATTGATCAGTTGTATGATGGAACATTTTGGACCAGTTGAACAGCAGTAAGGTGACGTGTTTACGTTTTCGTATTTCATCCAAACATAAATGTGTATATGTTTTAATGGAATATTTGATAATTATATGCAGTTTATATATTGATAATTGTTCATGTTTAAGTAATATATTATTTTTCATATATTGAAGATGTTTTTGCTTCATTATACTTTGCATGTTTATATCTAAAAAAAAAAACTCTCCTTTACCCTGTTGCTTTCATAGTCATCCATGTTTTTCAACAGAGGTACATTTGTGTTTCTACAAAAGGCCTCTATGTTATGCCCCCTTGTAATTTTTGTACACGTACTGCTCAAACATGAGCAACCAAAACTGGCAAATCTGGACAATACAGCACAAGGCCCAGATGACACCCAGAAATAACCCAAGTAATGTTATCATAAGACTGTAAACTGTGAATGACAAAATAGCTATACTTTCTATAACTCATAAGTGAGGGAATATGCTATATGAGGAATCTGATATACAAATTTATGAGGGACTTTCACCTGTCATCCTGTAGTGGAGACACTCGTTGGCTTTGCTGACTACATACTTAAACTCCATAGAGGTAATATATAAATGGAGCCCTCTGCAGATACTAACGGTGACAAAGGATGACAGTCAACTGGTGATTGCAGATCCTGCGGAAATAGCCTAGGTAACAGGGGGCTGATCCACCTCTCAATCTGGCCCAATGACATATCTTCATCACTCTTGAAGGACTGTGTGTGTGTATATATATACACACACATACATTTCCTTTCAATGAAACATGAATGCAGCCCACACACAAATACATCTACAGTGAAGTGGCCCCCTGCAGAACAAACTTGGACACCACTGGCATAAGGTAAAGAAGTGCATGAAAATAAACATACATCAGACAAGTTGCAAAATGAATAGGAAATACAGTCAAGATGTTGACAAGGTTAGAAATAATGAGTTTTATTTAAAAAAGAAATCCTTCAAACTTTGCTTCTGTTGAAATATCCTTGCCTCTCAATGCATTTTGGAGCTCCTACTTTGCAGTTTCTTCCGTATGAAATCAGCTATTAACACATCCAGATAAGAAGGTCTGATAAATGTGGAATTTCGATCACCAGACCAGATCTGCATGCTGGTGTCACTTCCGTCGCACACAGAGAAGAAATGGAAGCTCCCCACTCTCTCGGTAACCAGCAGGGAGCAACCTGGCACTATGCTCAGAGACTGGATAACACTGCTACCCTGCCAATGGGGAATGATCTTATCCATCCCACAGATCAGGAATTTCTCTTTTTTTTTTAAATTTAAATTTATTTCTCTAAAGAAAAAAGGGGATGTCTGTGGGATGGATAAGATCATTCTCCATTGCCAGGGTAGCAATGTTACAGTCTCTGTGTCAAAGGGAAACCAAATGGATGCATGAACTTAAAACCTTAGGGAAAATTTATTAAATATTGATTTAGATACCATGTCTTTTTTTTTTCCCTTCCTTCTATAATTCTTTATTAATTTTCTCTTTCACATACAAATAATTTTCCAATTTTCGACAAGGCTCAATACAGCAAATGTTATACATCAAGACATATTTCTCTTTTTTCTTTTTTAAAAGAGATTTGACTGCGCATCCATCCTGTGTTACCAAAAAGAGTCCTCCCCTCAATCTCCAGTCCTCCCTAGCCTTCCCTGTCTCCCTCCCCCCATAGCAAGAGCGAGAGAGAGAAGGGAGAGGGGTAAGGGAGGAAAAAGAGAAGAATATGAAAAAATAAGGGGGAAGAAATAGCATGGGAAACAGGTAAGAATGCTCAGAGTCAAATAAATTGTATATATGTCAAATCAGGATCCTTCATCATCCATTATATCACTCACACATCATTCGTACTGGTGTCTACATTCATGTGGTCTCAACTCTTATCATATCGTTATTTCATCTAGTGATCGGGACCCGGGGCGGAGTGACCAATGTGTTGTTTTGGTTTTCAATATATTTCAATTTCAGCATGTTCAGTAGGCTTTATGGTCGGCATCTACCTCTTCTGCCGGTAGTCATTCCATTGATAACCCATCGCTACTCACGAGGAGAACGTTGCCCTCGTTACTATTGGCTGCGGGAGACTCTACCCACTTTGACCAGATAAGTTTATATTTCTCACGGTCTGCAGGGTTATTGTTTTGATAGAAACTTTTTTCGGCTTTAGCCTGGAAATCAATCTGGTTTCTGGCCATGTTGGAGTGGTTGTCTTCCTCCAATATCTTGCGATACATAATTTACATGCCATTAGTATATTAACACATAGGGCTTTCCGATATATGTCAATAGTTGGAATTTCCAGATGGAATAGGAACATATATGCGGTAAGTGTCTCTGATCTTCCATATATCTCTCTATAGATATTTTCTATCATCCTCTTAAGGGGGGTAAGTTCCTCGCAGTCCCACCATATGTGGGACTGTGATCCCGGTGCTCTACCACACCTCCAGCATTGATCGTTAGTGTGTATGGCATATTTAGCCAGGCGCGAAGGTACTAAGTACCTCCTATGTGAGAGTTTATAGTATTGCTCATGGATGTTAATACAATGGACTGACTTTCTCACATCTTGCCAGGCTTTCAGCCAATCGTGGAGTGGAAACGTTTTCCCCAGCTCTACCTCCCACTGGACAAGGGCCGGAGGCTTATCGATCGTCACCCCCCTATCGAGAAACCCCCGGCACTTCGCAGTGAGGTTTTTGTTACCTGCCAGGGCGAGAAATCTATCCCAATCAGTCGTATCTATTGGCGGGTTTTTGGTTAAAAATTATCTAACTTGGGTATACGTATAGCTCTCTGCAGCAGAAAGATTATAGTTCTTACACAGTGTTTCAAAAGAAACTACACCCTCATTGTCGTACAGGTCTCCCAGAGTAATAATCCCTGCAGCCCTCCATTTATTTAGTGTTATATTTGGAATACATAATTGAATAATCCGGAGCGGGGCTGATTTAGAAAACGCGTCTTGAACCTTCATTGTCTTTTTTATTTTATAGAATGAGGCCATGATGTCGTTTATATTTTTAAGGGTAAGTGCTAGGTTTTTATAGAATCTACTTGGCAACCATATCAATAATGACATATCTAGGTTATTGCATAGAGTTCCTTCCAATGTCAGCCATCCCGCTCCAGAATAATATGTACTCCAGGCAAGTACATGTGTCATTTGCGAAGCCGCATACATTTTTCGCAGGTCCGGGTACCCCAGGCCATGGGGCTGAAGATTACGTTTCAGAGTCTGGCTTGGGAGTCGTGGTTTCTTGTTTGCCCATATGAACCTCGAAAATAAAATTTCGAAGTCCCTCAAGGTACTTCTGGGTAATTCATATGGAATGGTCCTAAATAGGTATATCAATTTAGGCAAGATGTAGGCCTTAAGAATATTGATACGCCCCAACCAGGAAGTCTCTAACTTTGACCAATTAGTGGTAAGTTTGTGAAGATTTATATACAATGCCTCAAAGTTTAGAGGAACAATTTTTTCAAGCCGGGAAGGGATCTTAATACCTAGGTAGTCAATAGAGTCTCCAAATCTTTCTTTACTTAAGTAGTTCCATATTATCTGTTGTTTTGATGGAGGTAAATAAAAAGATATAATTTGTGTCTTTGTCAAATTTATATTATAATTAGAATATCTACCATATTCGTACAAGGCCTCTAGGAGGGCAGGTACCGAAAGGTGAGGTTGTGATAAAGTGAGGAGGACATCGTCTGCATATAGAGTTATGAGATGCTCTTCCTTACCAATCTCTATGCCCTTTATTGATTGTAATTTCCTAAGATACCATGTCTTTGTATGAGAGATAAACCACAGTTCCAGGTTATTTGCAGTTTCAGTCAATTTTTGATTCTATTTTTTATTAGCAACATATTCTATTAATATTTATTTATACATTGGGCATCATTAATCAGCTACCGCCTATTTATTAAATTGTTTTGTACTACAGGAAACATTTTTTGAATGTGGAATATTTTTATAGATTTTGTATTCGCTAATAAAAAGGTGTTTACCATTTTATTTTGTACATCTTTTACATATTTCTCAGAATGTTTGCATGTTTCCATGACAGCAGTAACCTGTTTTTTTCCATTGCCTTGGAAACACATTTTTAAATAATGACAATAAGGGTTTTCCTGCCACTTATATTTATACTGTAATTTCCCATTGTGGTCATTAGATACATTTGAAACATGTTACACCGAGTGTTGTGGTGGGTGCGCTATGTGACCACCACCTCAAAAACGTTAAACTTTTAGTTGCCTTATAAACTGTAGGTGTATTAGATATATTTGAACTTTGTATTTTCCTTTTGCATGTATTGACACAATGTATACCAAAATTCATACAAATTTCTTGTGAATATGCGAACTAAGCAGACCATAAAAGTAGAACAGTCCAAGGTTACTCCCCGCTGATTACTTAGATGGCAAGGAGCTTCTGTTTCTTCTCTGTATGCACCTGAAGTGACGCCAGAATGGATTTCTGGTCTGGTGATCAGAACTCCACATATATCATCGTGTCTCAACCAGGTATGTTGATATCCAATTTATCACCTAATGCATAGCTGGAAAAGGCAAAACGCAGTGACAGGCTACACGAACATTTGGACGCCTGCTTGGTTTGACTATATCACTGTTTTATTGTGTCTACATGCACTTCAGTACTGTGAGTGCACATTTGTTTTGTGGGGTCCACACACATTTTGATAATTCTGCACATTTGGGTCCAACTGTCTTCTTTTTACAGTGATTGAAAATTTTGAAAGAATTCCAGGCCTCCTTTTGAGGATATTTTGAACGTCAGCCACGCTGAGTTTAAGGATTTGTTTCAACTGACGTTTGTGAGTGGTTTGCACACTTGTACTTGCACCATTTAATTAAAATGGTACTACACTATATATTTCTCTCATTTTTAAGTTTATTTCAGTGATCCATTTCATGGAAGTGATTATTGATTTACATATATTTTATTCACTGTGTTGCACTTTTTTTTGTAGAGCCAGTTTGCACTGTGCTGTGAAATGAGTAGTACACAGCATTGTGCGAGATCTTGCAATTTCCAGCATGGAATAGCCTTGATTTCTCAGAACAAGAAAATAGAGACAAGTCTCAGAAGAATGTTGGTTCTTTCATCATCATAACAGCTGTGCTAACATAATAAAAAATAGTTTTCTAATGATCAGTTAGCCTTTTAATATGATAAACTTGTATTAGCTAACACAACGTGCTATTGAAATACTCAAGTGATAATTGCTGATAATGGGTCTTTGTACGTCTATGTAGACATTCCTTTAGAAATCAGTCATTTCCAGCTCCAATAGTCATTTACAGCATTAACAATATCTACACTGTAATTCTGATCCATTTGATGATATTTTAATGGACAAAATTATCTTTTAGTTTAATGTTCAAACCCCAACCTTTGAACAACCATATATATGAAATATAAATGCACCATAAACTCAGCCATGATTTTCTTCCCATAGTCTAGATAAGTGTTTTAGCACAAAGATTCTTATTTTTTATGAATTTCTTGTTTGGAGCTGGATACCACAGTATATGCTGAAACTGGCCATCTTTTAATTTATCTTTTTTATTATATAGATATAATTCTCGTAACATTCTCGTAAGTACCAGTTTGTTATTGAATATTGGATTCATGTATTAAGAAACTTCCTAATTAATACCCAATCGTTTTGTTTAATACTGGAGTATATTTTTCAGAATTATCTAGATGTTGTAGACTTGGGTGTGGTGTCTACAAGGTTCAGAAATGTTGCTTTTGCCCCTGAGTTTGCACCCTATGTATACCTGCTGATTAGAGGCTTAGTACAGGGAAACCATTTTTATCACATGTGCAAAAGAAGTGTTCATGAACATTGCTATGCCCCTTGGTCTACGGTTATGCAACGTTTGAAATTAAGTTTTCTGAAACAACATTTGGAATATGTACAACTTACTTTTAGTTACTGGTGTTGTTGACATTGGAGAAATGTTTCTCCTTACTTGCTGCCCACAAGGCTAACCTCATCTAAACAGTTTATGATCCACCTTGAGGTTACTGTGCCAAATAATTAGAGCCTGTGAAGTTCACTTTTACAATGTGTTTGACTTTTAAAGCACCTTATGCTTTATGGAACACCAGGGAAATGATTGGTTCAAATCCTTTATCCTCTGACTGAAGGTGCTAGCGAAAGTAATGGTACTAGTACTATACAAGGTAATAGCGAGCAAAAGAAAGCGCACCTCATGGTGGGGAAGTAAATCCAATAACATCCATGGGACCATCGGTAAAATCATCAATCTTTCAGTAAAATCATCAAAAATGAACACGACATGAGGAGAGAACAGTCTCACGTGTTTCACCGTAACAAGCTTAATCATACACAGATTAAACATGAAAATGTCAGCTGTTTAATCGGTCTATAATTAAGCCTGTTATGGTGAAACGCGTGAGACTATTTTCCCCTCATGCCGTGTTGATTTTAGATGCATATAATAAAGGATTGATAGTTTAATGATGGACTCCATGGATGTTATTGGATTTACATTCCTACCACGATGTGTGCTTTTTTTTTTTGCTCTGTTAGTTTGCATTGTGATTTTGATGAAACAAAACTCCATGTAGCAGCCATTGGTGGGTAGGAGCCGCTCTGTTAATATGTATACTCAACGCTTGTGATTGGGATTTGTGACTGTCAGCCTTTCTTTATGTGATAGTAAGGTAACACTGAAAAACAAAAGTGTTCTTGCAAAGATAGTGTACATGTAGAAGGCAACCATTTAACAGATATCATAGTTTTATTAATATCTGTCACTTACCTTCCAAAATCATCTAATATTATGTAACTGAATTAACATTTTAATTATCGATTGGTTTTTCCAGTAACTTCTGTTTTTTTTTTTCTTTTCTTAATCCAAAAGTCTCAATGGATATACACGAGACACGACTGTTTGCAATGTATATGCATGGATCACAGCAGTGCAGGTGGTTATAGCCTCGTCCAGTGATGGAAAATCAATGGCACAGGTGCCACAATTAACACTCTGAGATCTCTGCGGTGTCTGCTGTATCACCATAATTTATGGAGCACCCAGTAAATTTTATGACATTTGAGAATATTAGGCATTTTAGTTCAATTTTTACTTGAGAAATTATAGGAAGGGAGGGAGAACAAGAATGAGTTTGGTACTTGAAAACTGTCTGAAATGAGAATGCACTTTGAGAGCTTCATCTTGGCTTGCTGTAGAGGATTGGGCCCTCAAGTTCAAAAATGTTCACCATCACTGGCTTAGACTGTGCTGTTGATCTGGCTAAATATCAAAGGATGTTTGTTCGGTTTACTTCCCATGGTTGTATGTGTAAAACCACACTATATTTCAGGTGTGGGTTTTCAATCTTTATACTACCTTATAATACATTGCTGCATATAATAGCAAGGCCAGATGCTATGTGCAACCTCAGAGGCCTCTGAATGATAGTGATGGCATGCATGCTATACGTCCACAATCACTGAATAAAGCAGTTGATATATGCAATATTGTCGGCGTTGTATGTCAATGAGAACCTTTTAGGACTGGTATGTAAGTAGTTATTAGCACTGAGTTGTTTTATGAATATAATTATGTAGCTGTGTAAGGAGAGACCAGAAGCAGAAGTTAACATTATCCAGCATATTAAAAGGTTGGCTCATGTAATAAATGTTCTCCCTCTAATAGATAATTTATATATTACATACATCCTCTGTTAGATATTGGGGGTTCTGTATAAAAACTCCCTCACTACAAAGTGTTGGGGATGTTTTTTAAAAAGGCTCATTGTGCAGTTTGTTATGCATAACAGCAATCATGCCATTTTATACATCCCAACACTTTGCAGTGTGGGAGAGAAGGAACTCCGGCAAACACAAATAGGGCACTTTTCAGCTCCTGATTTTTTTTTATACATAGGCTGTGCGGGCACAACGAGAACCGGCACAACCTAAATGTACATATTCGGTGGATGCAGTCAGACGTCCCCTGAAATTTGTCAGGAGTCTGTTTTTATACATTCAACCAGAGAAAATTGGAAAGCAGCACTCCCAAAATGCACGAGCCAAGGCTCCACAACCCCCAACAACAGGAAAAGAAACGGACACGATGCTCAGCACTTGAGTGAGGTGAAGTTTGTAATCCAACATGCATGGCAACGTTTCCACCCCCCCTTGGGTCTTTGTCAAGCATGGCTGAGCATCGTGTATGCTTCTTTTCCTGGTTTCATACATTGGCGCACAAGTCAATTGTGCCATTATTTGCGTGTGCGCTGTGTTTATACATGGCCCTTATTGTGTGATGTGGCAAAGACTGGCAATGCTAGCGAATTTGTAAGCCAACATACAGACCAAAACAAATTAAAGAGCCATAAACTTTGGCTTTTATCACTTGGTGCATCACCATGTAAACCAACACTCAAATGAATCATTTTCCTTGGGAACAACCAACAATTTAACCTTTTTGTATGTACACACCTGCTTACAATTATGCTAGTATGATGTACTGATAAGTTTGTGTGATCTAAATACATAATGTTTAGATAACTTTGTCCTTAGAGCACATTGTCTTCACTTTTAAAAATAAATATATGAGTTTCAAATATAGACCAGTCTGGTATATTTAAGTACAAAGTCATTTTATTGATGTAAGAAACATTTTTTTTGTCTTTCTTTTTGTTACAAAAAAAGCTAAGTGGTTCTGAGAGCAAAAAGTACATTTATTTTGTACATAGTGCTACAGATCCTTCAGGCTGGTCCAGGGCTCAAGACTATTAGATCCACAGATGTTGTATATGTGTACTGAGCTATGACTAGCTGGCCTATAATTTCATTGTTCTAATTCTACCGCACATGAAGGTATTTACATAATAAAAAATAAGGAGTACACAATTCAATACAAAAAAAAAAGTTGTAAAAAAAGTGACAAATAAAAGTAATTATTTCTATTTTACATTTTTGCGGGATAAGCCATACAAAGTCCATACTGACTTTTAATGAAGGGATTTTATGTATAGTAGAAGCATACAAACTTTAGACACTAGTAACATTGGAGTGCTTTCTGCTGAATTAGAAGCACTAGAGTAGCATAGCTACGATTTGGCAAATATTCTTGGTCCCTACTTTAAAATTTAACACAAGATAAGGCACATACATTTCAAGAATTACGGAAAAACACTGCTGTGTAATGGGCAACACACTAAGCTATGGTTTAAATAGCAACACTGAACACAGACCAAAAAGGACAAAATTGACCTAAAGCAAGATAAAAAAAATAGTAAAAAGTACCATATTTTTAGGATTATTTTACAACAAAAATAAGACTGAAGTAATGTTTGGGAAGTTATCCCCAGAGTGCTACTTGAAACCAAGTATCATTCATCCCTATGCAAGTGAGTCATACACTTTGGTGTTAATAATAACAGTAAAACAATGAAAATGATTGGATAGCTCCCTTTCAATGCAAAGTATAGGTTTATCACAGGGGCATTAAAAGAACTTTCAGCACTAATTCAGGTCTGTATGAAGTTTTAACGGTCATAGAGACAGATATTAACTATGCAATGCTGCAGGCAAAAGGAGCTTCTGCTATACAGATACCCACTTCTAAAGGCTATTATTCCTTATTTATTGCCAGTTTGAATCAGAAGTTGAACTATACTTCTATCTCAAAAAGAAAGCAAACAAAATGAGACATTATACATTTTGTACATAGAACACATCTTCCATACCAGACAATAAGTGCATGCGACCCTTGATAATATCCATAAGGTGAACACAATAAAAACAAGTGTAATAAAAAGATAGTTGACTGTGAAACAATGTGAAACAACAGATTTTCAATTTGCTACACAATACCTGCAAACTAAGAGCGGGGCAGTGAAACTGGTCACAATACTTTACAAATAAGTCTCATAAAACAAAAAGACAACTGTGTCCTGAATCGTCCCATTACAAAACATTTACACAATATCAGTCTTCTAATTGAATAAACATAACAACTAAACATAATTAACACATTTTTTTCTACTTTCTTTTTTGTTTGAAACATGCACATACATCATACAATTACACTGGTTTACACCAAAAAGAAACCGTAACGACCCCTTTGGAGTAAAAACAAAGACATGAATGTGAGCTGACAATACTGAAATGGAAGACTAGATCTCCCTACAACACTTTAGGGTTTGAGTCTTTATTCCATAATTGGAATGTACTCTGAATGCATCCCATTCACATGGGATGAAATTGCTAAAGTACGTACATATAAAAATGAGTTGCTTTCGTTAAATCCTCCAACCTATTGCATAACAGCAAGAAACTTGCTCTCTTCTGCAAGTGAGGTCAGTAAAGAACTCATGTCCCCAATTGCCATGTTAGATGTACTAACAGGCAAGGTTGGGAATGTAACAGATGCTCGAGGAGTAGTGAGTCGTGAAGAATTACGTGAAAGATTCTGGATGATGCTTGGACTCAGAGCTCCAGAAATCAAGCTGGCATGATCCCCATCATCTATAATTGCATCGAAATCAATCTGTACCCCATCTAAACTGTTGCCATCGCTGTTATCTACTGTGCTTGTCACTTGATTAGCTCCTGGTGAGAGGAGCTCGTTTGAATTTACATTGGGTTCCTCTAATAGATAATTCGCTTCGGTAACAGAGAGCGATCCTGGTTTCATGTTTTGCGGATTATAGCTCATTGTTTGGTCATAGAACTGACCCGAGTAGTTCTGTGTGTTTGCACAGTGTTGTTGGGGTTGACTTTGCATTTCTATTTTAATACTGTTCACCTTATATAGCGGCTGGATACCATCACCTGTTTGTTCCTGTACATATGGCATGTTGGTTCTTTGCATGTTGTGTCTACCATTTCCACCAGGGTTTGCACATGACTGGTAATTTCTTGGTATGGTTGAATGTTGATTTATCGGGTACTGGGTATTTGATTGAAATATTTGTGCAGTCTCCGCGTTGTTGCCATTCTGACCTACGACTGGCTGATTGGATCGATTTACTCCTAGAAAATGCATTCCATAGATCATGTGCTCAGTTGCGATTTGTTGTATAAAATCCTGGTTTAAAAGGTTTTGGTTCTGAACTGCATCAGCTGCATTTAAAGACTGATCAATGTAATGCATGGACGGTACAAAGGTCTGTTGCCCCATATTCACTTGCAAATTGTTGCTTGTAAACTTCTGTCGAGATGTTGGACTGCAAGGGTTTCTTGTTGCAGAGGAACCCAGTGATGATCTATTCGTACATTCAATGTACTGCTGTCCTTTGTTTGACTGATTGTTTAACGGATTATTGTTATGGTAATTAAGGTTGTTTTGTAATATTTGAGTATTATTTTGTGCATGATGTTGATAACCTTTTTGCTGCTGTGGTAGTACACTTTTTGATGTGATTTGTTGCTGTACCATCATGTTATTGTACAATCCAAAAGCTCGATTCTGCTGAGGAGCTAACCGTTGTCCATATCTTTGTCTAGAAGGTGATTGGTCTGCGCTGCCAGAGGTAACTTCATTCCATTGAATTGGAAGATCATTTTTATCTCCTTGGTCTACTTGCTCCAAATTGTGGTATGGCTGATTTATTGAATTATTAGTGAGTTGAGATGGATCAAAGCTGTTAGCATTCCGTGCTGCTACACTACGTTGCAGTTTATCTGCTGCAGTGTTCTGTGTATTATCATACAGACTTTGGTTCTGAGAGTTAAGGTACTGGACCATGTCATCTGGTAGAAAATCCTCATCATCCAGATTGCCTTCTGCCTCCATGATCATGGCTTCGAGGGCCACATTTTCACTGATACTTGGAGGACATGGTGAATACACACTACGGGTGTAATTTTGAAGGCTTAAATTGCGCCTTTCCATTACTGGTGGCATATCAAGTGGGTTGATACTGTTCAGGCTGTTGAAACGCTGGACTCTCACATTTGAAGGGTTCTCTGAGGCCATTTTTACCGGGTCACTAGCTCTTCTCAAACCATTGCCTTGCAATTCATTGGACAATAAATGTCTTCTCCCATAAGTGCTTCCTCCTCCATCACTACATCTTCGAGGAACATTAACTGAAGGAAGAGGTGATAATCTTGAATCACCGAATAGTGCCATCCTTGTCTTTAAACTCATTCTCTCCATGTTAGGCAGTGGTGTTGGTGGAGGTCCACCGGTGGCAGCAGCATATTTTGCTTTTAATCTGTACTGCTGTGCTGGAGTAAGACTAAGGAGACTTGGCAATCCATCACACTGACTTGCTTCACTGGACCTTCTTGAGGCATCAGTGGAGATGGGATCATACGAGTCTGCAACACTTAGATTGTGAACCCTTCCTTCCGCCTGGGAAGTTTCACTTGATCTACGACTGGAAAAGCAAGGAGAAATTCCAGAGGACCTACGACTTAAATAGGCTGAACTTATTGTGCTGGTGTTGCTGTCCCTTCTGTTGTTCAGCATGTTCAAGACGGTAATGTCCATGCTAGAAAGCTCATTTCGGTTCGGAAGTATAGCCATGGATCCTCCAAAACTGAGGTTGCTGCTCAATTGAAAACCTTGAAGAAACAAACAAAAAACTTATTTGCAGCCTTCCTTATTCAATGATAAACAATATATATCTATATATATATATGCTATAGCAAAATTTAATTAAAATTAATTTGCAGTAAATATCTGCAGATATAGACTCTTGGTAGCAGCCATAACACTTTACTCTACAATATTACACAATTCAGAATTTGTACAAATCTTCCCTGCTCCAAAATGAACATGCTAGGTTTTATCAAATCGTGTTACAAAGCCTTTTCACAAAAGCAGAATTAAATGGCAATTGATTTGTTTCCCATGTACTTTCATGTTCGGATAAATTCCCATGTTTTTTATGGACAAATACATTTTTACTGTCAAAAAATATATATTATGCATTGCGAAAAGTAATGTGGTTTCTCTTACCATTTCCAGTGATAGGTGGAAGAGTTTGAGCTTTGGATGGTGGAACTGGGTTCAGTCTTGGAAGCATTCCGTTAACCTGTTTGATTCTTTCTACTTTGACCTGTTCTATCCATTTGGTTCCTGTCATAATCCTTCTCCCTTGTAAACCAAGACCTGTGGTTGCTGTGGAAATGGTTGAGTCCATGATAGGGGTTTCATCCAGGGCACTGAGGTCTCCTATGCTGCCCCCACTGTTCAGAGCAAACTCGATCCCACTGTAGGTATAGTGGCTGCTGGGGGACTGCTCGCTGCTGCATGAAGACTTACCACCAGGGCTTGGCTGAGATGTCTATTTAGAGAAAAAGTTGTAGAATCTTATTATTAATGCTTTGTTGAAACTAACTACATATCACATGAAATGCAAAGCATGTGAAACATAACTCCTGTTTACTTTGGCATAATCCACAATTGAAAAATATAATTTTTATTTGGTTAACATATTCAGATTTCATGGCTATCCTTACATTATATAGTGCTACTGGCTAAACCAAATTTCTAAAATGGTGGATGTAAAGACATGAAATATGAACAATTAAATAAAAGAGCAATGCAAACATACACAATAGATGATAATAACAAGTTGAAAAAAATAGAAAATTATTATTTCTGGTATCATTGTGGTTGTGGAATAAAAATGTAGAAAAAAATATAACACGTCTTTCTGTTACCAAATAAATACACTTTTTCATCAATATGGACAAAATGGGAAACACAGATGAAAAACATGCCTCTGCAATGTGACATTTAAAAAAGGAATGCAGAATTTAAGTTCCTCACCTTATTACCCACTGTCCTTAGGAATGTTGAGCAAAACATTTAAAATTATTAAACAAAAAGAGACATTCAATTAGTAAAAACATATTTGAAAAGAAAACACATCAGTTTTATTAATTAATTTATTTTAGAATGCCATATATGGCTAAGGGACCATACTGCTTAAACTAAAAAGAAAAAAATGGATTCTGGACCTTTCAGCAGTCATTATTATCAAAGGGATTGCACCCCATGACCCTGAAGTACTGGACAGGGACAGGAAAGGACATGGTCTGTGATGGGAATGTTAATCAGCTGCATAGTCAGCTCTGTGCATGCACACAACGTTGTGCACATAGGCAGAATCTTTTTGTAGGTCAGTATGTTTTATCAAACATGGGCCTAGTTTTCCTGACTGGCTACTTTATGAACACATTTGATTTCATTATAAACTCCATAAGCTCTAGACATTTTTGTGTATTGTTGTACACCTACAAAAAATATTTGAAGCAAAACATCTTGTTTACAATATTAAATAATATTTAAGTAGGCCTAAAACAATTCCAGATGTCTTGACATGTGCAAGATAAAGCACTTATATTATAAAATCTGGAAATGAATACAAACATAATGCAATTTGAACTTTTGGTAAACCTACTGGCACACCAAAGTGCTTTGAGTAAACGATAGATAAAATTAATGTTTACATTTGTTGTGGAATTTATAGTGCTATATATTTATTATAGTAAATATTTGAAATACAATACTATATCTAGGCCATAACCAACACTCCTTCTTTTGTGACTTTGTTGAACAAACTAAAAAAACTTCCACATTTAATAAAACATAAGCCAATTAATATTTTATTTTTGCAGTCATTTTAGCATATCCTGAGCAGGATTTTTGAAGCATTTAATACTTTCTGGCATAATTGTACTAAAAGAAGAGCATTTTGAAATAAAAAAAATGTTTATTTGGCCAATGTTATGTCTATGATAAATCTAGCCCCAACAAACACAAACAATGTAAGGATGTTATACATTATAGAAGATGTTTAAGTAGTGTGTTCCATACCATTGGTTTTTCAGTCTTCACAGTTTTTACTTGCAGGCATTCTTCATGCTTTGAGGTAGTGTTACTGAGGTCCTTGTGCTCTCCGTGTATTTGATGACCAGGTGATCGGGACTGTGAGTGATTTCCTGGTTCCCTTGGTGGCGGAGGTCTCGGGTGTATATCTCCTCTTTGTTTTTTGGTGACATGGGCCTCTGGACCGTGCACAGTCTTTACATGCTTTCTGAGTGAGCTGGGATCTGTATAACGCTTTGTACAGCCAGGGATCTTGCACACGTATGGTTTCTGGGTGACAGATAATAAATACATGAAGGTGTACCACATTTAATAAATAATACAGCAATGAGGTGGGTGGTTTACATGGCTATCTTCTATCACTAAGGGATACTGCTACAAACACCACAGTACTTCCCAAAACACTAGAATCGTAGCTACCAAATATCTAAAATGTTTTAAAGATATTACTTTCAATAAGTAAAAAAAATGCATATGTACAGCCAATTTCACTCTTTAAAAAGATGTATTACAATATTACAATTTGTAAGTAATAAAACATCATAATAAAATATTAACAAATGTTGGTCATCATATTGTTGTGACTACGATATAGATTCATAAATTGATGCATCTTGAATCTCATTCTCTTGTAGAAGAGACTTTTAGCTGTGCTTTTTTTTTTTTTTTTACAAAGAAAAATAATAATATCACTGTTGAAACGTGTCTTCTCTGAGATCTCTGCAAATTTATGTTATTATGATGCACTTTTCTAGGTAACAGAAGAAAATGTAAACAGTGAACTTGTATGCTCTCTACCTGTGGGTATGTTTAAAGTGAGTGGTGCCCCTTTTGCCCTGTTAATATATGGGCATGAGTCTGATGATGGGTCTACTTAGTGCACCCTACCAAACAAAACATAACATATCTGCAACTTGATTAAAGGAAAAGATATTTCTAATGATGTGAAACCAATTAAAACAGGACAGGGAATCTGGACTGTGAACTGCTATATTTCAGATTATCTTTATATTCTGAGCAGTGAAGGTAAATTATGATGGAAACTTCCCCTGTGTCTAAGTTCCTCTGGCTCTAAGAAGGAAATATAGAATATACAGGGATTTATGGGTAATTGCAGTTCCCCACAAAAAAACAAACAAAAAGACATAATGTCATCTAGGTACCATGGGAAACGGGAATCTGATACTGCCAAAAATATGCCATGCTTGCCAAAAATAGTATATAAAATAGAAAGGTAGCACTGAAAAAAATAAACACTATGTACTCTGCAAACAGTCGTATGCATGCACCTTTAACTATATGAACATCTTAAAGCTTCTATGAGCCAATCAATATCCAGTTTCACAAAAACACCAAATGTTGGAGGATGTGCCACATTCTTTCCATACTTTTAAAGCAGGAAATCCCATAATTAAGAGATTATCATGATGAAAAGTTTTAAAGACAGCTGGCAACAATGGTGCATCTGGCAGCAAAATGAGGTGGTTACAATCAAGTTGGTATGTTAATAGGCATTAACCTATTATTACAATGGGTTTAAAACTGGCAATGCTGAAGGGTTTAGGGAACATTAAATGTAACATCAGCAATATGTCATGGACCTCTTTTGGCAGCAGAGTCTTTGTGGTTTACAAACTCTCCAAGACATAGCTAACGATCAATGTTGTTTTTATTATTAAACTGTAGTCATGCCTGTGGCAGATTTGTACAAGTTTAAAGTGTAAATTATCACCTTTGTCTAACATACTATAATTAAATAGAGTATGGTAAGAAACCATAGGCTTTAAATTGCATGATTATTTTGGATATAGTGTGCATTTATAGTTGTCTTAAGTGTTAATATGTTAACATATATTAATAATTAACATTTAGTCAAATCACAATTAATACAATATTATTTTAAAATATATTATTCCACCCAGAATTAGAAGAAAGCTAACATGAACCTCAACTATAATATGATACCCCAGACATTATTACTGAAGGTACAGATACACAGGGGTAATATAGAAAAGGTATTAAAGGGGCAATTGAACCTAGAGAGCCCAGAAATATTTTTAGATTTTATTTTTAAATAATCCATAAAAGAAAAGAAACAAACAGTTCTGTCTTATTTCTCAACTTCCTATCTCTTAAAAACATCACATGTAGGGTTTTATTCATGAAAGAGAGAATTGCAGGGAATTGACAAGGGATCTTCAAACTTAAGGAAAAAGTCGCCTTATTGGCAACCTATCCAGTTCAGCTGAATTGGAGAATTCATTCAACTTGGCAACATTGGCTTTAAGTTTGAAATTCCTTTGTAAATTCCCTCTTTTATGAATAAACTTAACGTGTAATAGAGAAATTGCTGTTATTATTATCCAATCTTTATTGGATTGCACTGAATTTAGAGACCTCTGTGAAATTATTTTCTGTGTAAAACTACAGGAGATCTGTTAATTGTTTTAAAGTAAAAATAATTGCATTTCACTTATATTTAAGCACAATACAGTCAGCTTATATACACCCCAGCAACTCTACCAGTAGCATTCATCTAGGTCAATTATTATCCTCCAGCATACAACACAACATTGTTTTGTCACGATAAGGTCCATTAAGCTGCCTATTTGATGGGAAACTTCATCTGAAGCCTGCAATATGGATTACATTCTCTCATGTGTGTTTATAAAGAGATTGTTTGAGTTTTATGACCAAATATAGCTAGGCCACGAGTCACTTCTCTCCATCTTACCTCATTGGAATGAGTTCTGTTCTGATGCTTGGCTCGGTCGGATGCGTTCGAGAAAGCTTTGTTGCAGCCTTCGTGCTCACAGACATACGGTTTCTCTCCAGTGTGAGATCTCAAATGAGTTTTCAAGTTTTCAAGTCTGGAGTAGGCTTTCGCACACCCTTCAAACTGTAAAGAAAACATATAAAGTGGCTGTTAATGGTGTCTAGTATTCTTTCTTAAACACTCTTATCGAGTCACGCTAAATGAACCCAGAGTGCAGCAGTTTGATGCCTGGCGGGTGAGCTGCCATACTTACAGTGCATTTGTGTGGCTTTTCTCCTGTGTGCCTTCTCATGTGAACTACCAACATATACTGAGCCTTGAAAGGTTTCTGCTCTCTTGAGCAATCCAGCCATCGACACACAAATTCTTTTTTCTCACCATGTATGTGGTCGTTGTTTATATGCTATGGGTAGAAAAATAGAAATTAAACTCTCAAAAACTCTCTGGGCTTATAAATGGGAACAGAACATCATCAAATCTCTTTATTTTGCAAGCTATGCACCAATAAACAAATACTGGTAATAAAAATGTATACCTCACTGGCTTTATGTTGTCTTTACAAGCATATAGATTGCACTGGTAAGATCACTCAGAAACATAGGGGGTGGTGATGTATAAACATGGGTGCCTATGTATAAAGTCTGTGCCCTTCACAGGTCACTATTGTCCACCTTGCTTCTGCACTCAGTGCGCTGGCACAACCGCTGTATAAACAATCAGGTGCTGAAAAGTGCCTGATTCGTGGCATGAGAATTAGTGTCTGAAAACCACTGTTTAGTGGAGGTTCGTTTCCCACACTGTAAAGTGTCGGAATGTAAAAATAAAATGGTGCAACTGTGGTTATCCATAACTAATGGCAATTACACCTTTTTTTCCCCACTTCCCAACACATTAGAGTGTGGGAAACGTTACACATAACCCTCATAGTGTTTAGATCAGGAAATACATTACAGCAATTAAAATAAACCGTTTAATCCCTCGAACCCCCGACTGAATAAAGCTCCGTAGTCACGTTATTAAATATTGTGTATGGCTAACATGTGTTAAAGTACTACACTAGTGTAACTACATGCATAATGTCTAGGTCAGTGCTGGCAGTCAGTTTTAATCCCACAATGCCACAGGGACTAATCTCTGTAACTTTTTCAACCGTGCTGGTTCCGGTGAAATGACAGCAGGAGATGTACAAGACAAGGGAATCTTAAGCAAGAGGCAACAACGGGTCAAGCAGTAATTAGAGCTGATGACATTTGAAGGAGGCCTAAAGGGACTACTTGTCGGTTAGTCATTTTCAACAGACATGGGCTCAAAAGTGCAGCGTTGTTGTGTCAGTGTAGGAAATTGCTCTAAATGGGCATATTATTTTATCTATGCTACATGCTGTTGCTTTAGTAAGTTTTTAAAATGTGGTTGTTTGTAAAACAAAAGTTAAATTTATGATGTAAACATGTTCTCCAGTAAAGGATGCCAAGAGTAAAAGGATATGATTTAATAATATATAGATACAAGCAGATTGTACAAAATTGATTTTCTTTTTTACTAAAAATGAGTTGACAACCAAAAAGTCTTTTAAGATGGCTTAAAGAACTATTTGTCCATACCTCCAGATGAAGCTGGACCCTGGGCACTTAAAATGGAAAGGGGGCACCTGTGCTGATGTCATAAACAGGAGACACCACGGACTCATTAAACATTTATTTATCTTCTAACCTGTGTATTTGCTTGCCATTTTCCCACCACAATGTAGAGCTAATTGTTTGTTTAAATTCATGTTGAATACAGTGGTTAGGCGACTGAGGCTCTGCTAAGACTGCTAATGAAGAACTATGGTATGTGAACTAATGAATATAAAGATTATGAAAGGTAGGTTTGTAATTAATTGTTCCATTACAAAGGACACCAAAAACAAAAAAGTTTCATTTCACAAGTTAGTTTACAAAAAGAGTACATCATTTTTTATAAAAAATAAAAAAAAATTAAGTCCAATATATTTTTTCATTTTAAATGTTCACTTATGTGCCTTCAAATATTGAATTTACGGAACCAACTTTGTCCCCATCATACAGTGAAATCCCCTTATTAAATCGGTTGCTTCTGTATAACCAGTTTCATAATTGGAGGTCTATATAGGTCATTTCCAGAAAACCTTCTACCAGTTTAAATTCCCAGAAAGTGTAATCACATTGAAATTGTAATTACTTATGTTTAATATTTACTGCATGGTTATTGAAATATTTGTTATAGATTTCTACCAGGTACTAAAAATAATTATTTTTAGACCAATTTTAACTGTGTTCAACTATATTTTGTTTTGTTAGGTGAAAACTGAACTGGAGAAATCACGTGCATGTGGAGCCAACAGTTTCTCTGTTTTTCAAAAGGGGAAAAAAAAACCAGACAAAATCCCTGCTGAGTTTGCAAGTTGTTCAAGTAGTAGCAATTCTTCTCTGTTACCAGTAGGTGGGGCACTGTATTCAATTTAGGCATAAGTTTGTATCTGTTGTATGTTCCTTCCAAACAGGTTCTTTCACTTTAGTGTCTCTCACACAAGCGATGAGATTTAAGGTCATTGTAAATTCTAACATCCAGCTTTAAAAGGACTCTTTCAACTGAATTTTATTTGCACCGTAAATATAGAAGATAATACAAAATTATCTCTATATTGTGTTTTCAGAATTGCAAAGAAATGTTAGACTAAGAGAAAAATATATTTTAAACTTCACTCTGTGATGTATTGTGTTTAGGACATCCCATTGTGGCTTGGTATGCAAATTATCCATTTCCGATTGAAAGCAGTTAATTTCCACATTAAGCCACATGTGACGTCATAAAAAAGAGACAATATTTATACAAGACATTTGATAGGTAATAGTAATATATATTTTAAATATATTGATATATATATATATATATATATTTAAACTTGAAAACAATTGTAAAATCAAGTTATATTTTTGATGCTAAAATTCTTAGGAGCAAAGAAAATGATTCTTAGAATTTCTATTAGAATCCGTTATACAGAAAACATTCCTTCTTTTACGTAAAAAGAGAATAGGAACTGGATAAAATATGGTTTCATTTTACTATCAGAATTTTAGATTTCTATGTAAACTATGGTGACCTCTGGTAAGAATAGGAGATATAAACACCTTAACATTTTTCTCTTTTTTAAATAATACCAAGATATGAAAACGTTGTGTCCATTTTCCATTAGAAAACATAACCACGTGAAATAGTAAGGAATTCTTTCTTTTTTTTATGTAAACTACATGGATCATCAAATAAATGAAGCAGCAAAAAATATTAAAATTTACACCAAACATATATGGATGTACAATTTATGTACTTTATGGACTTAATCACCTAAACACTGTCAATGTAGACAATGCATTGTGATCTGTACATTGTATTAGTAGTGATTGCAATGAGTAACACAAAAATAGGTTACCAACATCACCATGTGGCTTTATATGAAAAATAACCACATTTAATTCAGAATGTCTTCAACAGGAGAAATCAGGGCAACATTTAAAACATCATTTGCTCTTAATCTATGCAGTTTAGCAGTATGTTACAATTTGTTTTTGTACAGCATTTTCTACAAATTAAATATAAATGAAACAATATATATAAAAATAAGTGTTAACATAATGCTACATAAACATACAACTGTTTAATGTAAAGGGTTGCATACGCTTGAAATTTGGGAGAGTATTTTTTATTTTATAAGTTAATGCAATATTACCTTTTTTTTACTAAGAGTCCACTCCGCTGGCCGCCATGTGGACATCAATATCCTAACCTATCCACTGGGGCCATAATGATACCTGAGTTCTCTATAATGAAAATGAATTTACCCAGGTTGCACTGTGTAATGTAAGCAGTGTGCTAAAGTATTACATTGACAGCAGAGCTTGCATCTGGGCCTATAAGGCCAGATGACAAAATTACTACTTATATTGTAGTGTGTCATCAATTACTGTGTTTTTCACATTTGTTGAATCCCCAACAGAAAACTAAGACCCATTGCCCGCTTGGTTTGTATTTGTGTCCTCATTTCATATGATATCTTCCTTTTATTTTATCCCCTGGTTTTGCAGCTGCCCGTGTGCAAAAGTCAATAGGTTAAACATGCTCAACTTGTATGTTCAAATATAAGCGAGAAAATTCCCAAAAGAGAAAATCCCTGGCTCCCGTACAAAGAAAACACTGTATTTTGCTCCAAAGACCTTTCTGTGGCAATTTAAATGTACAGAGACAGACACAATATCCTGGAGAGAAAAGGAAGAAAAAAAAAAACCTGCCTTATTACATTCCTGACCCCAAAGAGAAGACATGCCCCCAGAAGGGACCTGATAGAAAAAAGGATCTTTAAAAAAAAAAGACCGTTGTTAATAATTCAGAAGGATGTTTCATTTAGTCTTCTATAGGCTCTGGTATTTATACTTGAAGCATGTAGTTAATAGGCAAGATAAACATTCTGTGGAGAAAAAGTCCTTTGGTTCATAGCAGGCCCCAACTAAGTCATACAGTACTGCACATTGATTTGGCATTCATATACATATCCCGTCGACAACAATAATAAATTATAATATCTGCCAGGAATATTTAAGGCTGAAATGATCTGCTGAGGCACATACTGACGGTGTCAGTGCAGAGCGGGAACTTGCCACTCACGTCTGATAGTGAGGAATAAAGGGAACCTAGTAATGGTCCCTCTATTGATTACTTATAAAATAAAAAAAAAGAGAGACATTAACGGTGCTAGTTGCGAGTGTCTCTGCTTCTGGATCAGCCTACATACTCCACAGAGAAGCATGAAAACTCCTGGCTGGAGCATGTTTCTGTCAGAAATTTACTTTAATGGTGCCAGTTGTACCAAAATAATTATTGTTTAAGAATTTTGTTGCAGACTGTCTATAAAAAAGTGTCAACATTGTATCTGTTTTAGATTACCTTATTGGACTACAGTCCTCCTACACTCTTAATCTGCATTGAACCAAAAGTCACAAAATGGGAGTAAAAAGTCACATATTGACAATAAAAAGTTGCAGTTCTGGCCCTTTTCTTGGCATGTATCCATTTTATTCTGATAGTTGTATACATACCTTATGGGCAAAAGACCCAATAACTAACCAAAGGAATCAGAACTAGACATAAAACCGCGCCATTATCTATACATATTGCCTATTATGTCTTTTCTACAGAAGAGTTAAAAAAAAAAAGGGGTTTAGTGCTCATAACTCATACCGGCTACAAAACAACACCTCCCACACCCCACAAACTAGATGTGTAATAATGTGATTGTTAAAAAACTATTGGTGTAGCTGACCCTGTGCCATATAAACATTGCAGCCTCCAGTATATGCCCCCTCATAATTAGGCATTCAGTTTTTAGATTACTGAAGAAAGTACATAAATGTTAAATTGATTCTTGGTCAAAGTATGCTGCAATAAAATACAGGGTAACATAATATATACTATGGTTTTTCTTAGCTTGCTTTTGATATTTTATTTGTAATGCCCAATTCAGAAACTTTATACCAGTGGTGAAGGTACTTTATTTTCCTTGACAAGGCTGTGCTGGGACTGAGGACTTAGGCTTCAACAGGAAGCTAGTTAAGGAGGTGGAATTTATGACATAGCATTCATCTCTTGAGATCTGCACTCAGTTGGCCTATGTATTCTCCAGAGGCGGGAAAACAGTGGTGAATGATATAGTAAACAGTTTCAGAAGCCTTCTACAGAACAGATAATTTTTAGTAGAGAAAAGCATATATAATTTTAACGTATTTCATGTATTTACGGCCAAAAGCATTGCTATCCTTTTACCAAAAGCCTTTAAGGCCTGTTTAGCAGCATAAGGCTACACTGCACCAGAAAGGTCAACCAGTAATACCACAAAGCTACAGTTTCCGCTATTTGTGCACATTTAAAATATACTTGGTAATTAAGGGTAAGTTTGCACTTTTGCGTGATGATGCTGTAGTAAAAAAAAAAATGAAGTCCAACAAAGTTAGGATTATAAAGCAAAGAAATAAAATAAAAAAAATTGCTCAGAGAGGACAGGACATGCAAAGGATTTTAACCAGTTAAATGCCAGAGCAGTATACTGTATATTTCTTTGTAAGGTATTAAATTACATATGCTCAAAGCGTGAAAACAGGGAGAGTACAGAACAAATGCAACGTCTGGGATATTTTATTTCTCTTTTTCTATTCACACAAGAAACACATTTTTTCCCCTCTCTTTAATAGGTGCCATGAATTTCCTCTTAAGGTATTAAAACCAGCACATAAAAAAAAAAATAATAATAATAATTCCAGAATTGTTAAAGTCGGTATTGATAGCTGGAACGTTTGTAGCTTAAGGCGGTTTAGTCTTGTATTACGGAAAATAGACTTGCAACACCTCAAATCTGGCTTGAAGGCCAAGCCTTGCCAATCTCTTCCACACGGCGCTGACATTTATATATATAAAAAAAAAAAAAAAGTATTTGCATTGGTCCAAGGAAGGCATAATCATTTCTACAGATCATGAAAATCAACTGGCAATTTAGTGCTCTTACATGTTTAACATGCAGAAATCGGATGCATGGAATAGCGTCCCAGCAAAAGTGGTAAATATTAATACAGTGAAGTCAAGGAATTTATTCATGCATGGGATAGCCATAGCTGTATCCTAATATGACATAAGGCCAGTGAGTAATAAATTGGAAACAAATTGCCCAATTTAAATTCCTTGCAATTCTCTCTTTATTGAGTAGACCATTATGTTTCTATGTTCAACATGTTTGTTGTTTTTTTGTAAGGTCAATAAAGATTCCATCTGTACAAACTGGTCTTGACCCTCTCTCCTCATTTTTGTTCAATATACGATAGTATGTTTTTTTTTTTTACATAATAGGAGCTCTTTTGGTCCATTGGAGATGTGTTATGTAATTGTATCTTTAGGGGGGGACGGTTCTTCCTGAGACATTTCTAGGTGTTAATGTTTCTGTCTGTTCAGTGTTGGCTACAAATTAAATGTTACTGTCCAAGGTTTCTTGACACAGGCCAGTAGGAACTTGCAATGCAACAAGAAACAAGTAAATGAACCTCTAATTTGTCTAGAAGGCCATTAAAATATACATATTAAAATCTCTAGACAATATTGTTATCTTAATTAGAGGGTACTATGGTCAAATTGGAATTTTCCAAACCATGATTTATGATTTATTCTTTATGGAGTTCCTTGCATCAGTTAACTTCTTGCTTAACATTTTACCATTTGTGTATCTACTAATGTTGAGGAACCATACCAAAATATATACCCTCCAGTTTTATGCATTGAAAGTGCATCTGCTAAAATAAATTCAGATCATTTGCAATGTTTCTCAATAGAGAAGATGGCAACTTTGCATCCAAGCTATATAGTAAACATAAGTCACAGCAGACTAAATGGGTGCTACTTTCAAGGGGCAAATACAATGAATCCCAGTTAGGCACCTAAAGAATTAAATTAAAATGTAAGTTCCATCTGCATGAGAAATAGCAGTGGGTATAACCCAAGTTGCAGTTAGGTTAAAGTTAGATGAACATTTCTTCTCTTGGATGTAAGTATGCATTATGCAGAGACAAACCTGGTTAATTCATCTTGCACGAAGAACAGAGTAGGCCCTGCAGAATGCATTGTTAAATAGTGAGGTTTTAAAATGATACCTTTTCATTATAGAAACATAGAATGTGTCGGCAGATAAGAACCATTCGGTCCATCTAGTCTGCCCAATTTTTTTTGAGTACTTTTATTAGTCCCCCGTTCCCGGTCTTATAGCTAGGATAGCCTTGTGTCTATCCCACGCATGCTTAAAATCTTTGACCGCGTTTACCTCTACCACTTCTGCTGGAAGGCTATTCCATACATCCACTACCCTCTCAGTAAAGTAATACTTCCTGATATTACTTTTAAATCGTTGCCCCTCTAATTTAAGACTATGTCCTCTAGTTGTGGTAGTTTTTCTTCTTTTAAATATACTCTCTTCCTTTACTGTGTTGATTCCCTTTATGTATTTAAATGTTTCTATCATATCCATGGCCAGCTAAGTTATTTTAGTAGGAGAAATTTGGCTCTGCACAAGATATAGTTAGTGAGATGAAATGTCCATCTCACCTTTCAGTGAATAGAACCCAGAGAGAGTGTGTAAATCTATGCATTTTGAAGGGGACATTTGTTGTGGGAATAAGGGATTGCCTGTCCAGAGGTAGGACCATTTAATATTTTTATTAAACACTCACCATATGAAAAGATGGAAACGTAGCACTTTGGTGAAAGTCTTTCTCCAACATTTTCACTTCTTCCATTTTTTGACAAGGACAACTTTTTCAAACCTCTCAAGCTTTTAATGACTTAGCAAGTGGACCCTATGGTGGCATTTGCATTTTATTGTAACCAATGTAGAGATATTTACTGCAAAATAAAATGAACTAGCTTGGCCTGGAGATTCTCATCTTGTTGGCACAGTTTTGTCTTGGCACGCTATCTAGGTACTTTTTGTTCTGTGAAGTCCAGGATTTACTTAGTCACGCTAATAAAAGTATATATTAGTTTGCATCATAAATGTAGATGCTGCAAAGCTCACCGACTCTAATTCAACATATCTGTGCCATTAAATTTAAGATGTTGCAGAAGAAATGGAACTCGTGGGTATCTTGGTTTTAAAATAAATAAAAATGTTCATGGGAGAAACCAGCAAAAGAAAAGAGCTGAATTTAAAAAAAAAAAAAAAAGTGTCATTTGCACATTAACGTTTCTATGCATGTAAATCAGTATTGGGAATAGCACAATGAATTAAATATGGAGTGACGGTAAAAGGACACTGGATATTAACAGGAACAGAATGACTACATACTATGTGAAGCGTGCATTATTTTACCTTTCATTTAGGAAATATTTAATCTGTTCACAACGCATGTGCATGACTATTATATATCCCCTTTCATCTTTAAGGAAAGATTTTAGTATGTTTGCATACGATATGCAGAAATTCCATGTATTGTGCATCTCTGATGATATTCTATCTGGTAAGGAACTCTGAGCAAGTACACTAAAGTATAAAGTGAAAAAGGGGTGGAGGCGGTGGTGGGTTTTTTTTCCTTTGCTTTTTATTAATTTATTTAGTAGTTAACACATTTACTTGCATGAAAAAATGTAGGAATACCAGTTCCAAGAGTGTCTGTACTTTGCATTCTAGTAAATATTAGATTGTTGTTGTTTTTTTTTTTGTTTAAGTTGTGGAATCTATTTTGACACAGTGCAAATTTCCAAAATAATAAAATAGCAGAACGCAAATATGGATACATATAAAACAGCCATCCTTTGACTAGACTCAGCAGTAATCAAAGTGGCTGCCTATGCTGGTGTTTTATACACCTTTAATGGCAGCTTCTTTTAGGACAAATCAGGAAGCGACAGACAGGAATAGTGTAATAGAAGTGAAGATGAGGCACAATGAGTGAGTCTCACAGTAGTATTTCTTTAAGGACTGGAGTGGGGACAGACAGGGTAGAAAGAGCTTGGCGGAGATTGTGGTATTAAGGAAAAGCATGATGAGTGAGTGGATTAACATTTTGGAAACATTTTAAATACTCTGAGTTACTATATGACAGTAACTTTTTGTATTTGATGACCTTCGGGAAAATAGTTTGAGATTATACAAAAAAGTTGAAATTGTGCTACTGACATTTCTAAAGACACTGAGAAAACTGGAATTAAAGACAACAAACAACTTTTATACATCAGTCTTAAAGTTTTTATATAATGGTAATTGATGATGTGTGAACTAACTCACTAAAGGTCAGTTTAACAAATGATCTAATCATTGTGAGATACATAATTAATGGTAGATTTTCTAAACATGCAGTCTTTACTCAGTTTCTCCTTTGTTGTAATATCCTAAGTCGGTTGTTCACTTTTTATTGGCTCTTTATGACTCATCTAATAGGAGCATGTTATCTATACATAAACATGTTTAGGGCTTAAAGTCAAACGGAATAACTGCTTACAGAGGTTTAAAATTGCTTTTTTTAAATCTATTCTTATCTTTAAAACTTACTTGTGAAGGGCTTCAATCCTTTGGCCAGCTATTTTGAAAAGCGCATCAAACAGGACTCACAAATATGCATGGCTATCCCAGTGTGCGTGATACCAGTGACATGCATTTGTCTATTAGAAATATCCACCCATCTCTGTGTGCACTCAGCACACGCATATCCAATTATTCTCTCATTAATTTTAATTTCTGTAGTCAGAATGTCTCTTTTTCTCACATGTAAAAACTATAAATATACAAGCATTCCACTGCACATAAACAAAACTATGCTTAATGCCACATGCTCCACCAAAAACAATTTAACAGAAGTAGCCCTTTGTGTTTATTGCATTATGTGTTAGGAAACAAAAGGGAATTTTATATCAAATATTATTATTATTATTAAAGGTTATGTGTAAGAGCACAGGTTTGCACCAACACTAAATGTAATATAAAAACAAATTTAAATGTAATTTTTGACAATATGATCCATTTAATACAAGTATACACATCATTGGTAAAACTGTATACTTTAACGCTTTATTAATGTGATGTAGATTTGAAAGTACTCTAATTATTTAAACAAATTATTCTAACAGATCCTTTGAGTTAAAATGTACTTAAAGATTTTAGAGACTTCATATCATTTTATACGAGGTGAGAATCTACTCTGTAAGATAGTAGTTCTGGTGTGAAAAAAAAGCAGGCCATGTTGAAAAAAGAGTGTTGTCTAGCACAGACCTCTCAGAAAGATTAAAGTAGATAGGCCATCCTAAATGAACAATTCCATTGGTTTCTATATTGATTATTTAGTATTAAAAACGCTAGCCCACAATGTGCTTTGCACTTAGGTCCCAGTGTTTGTTTCAGTCACCTCTCCCTTTTTCTGACAAATATTATTTAAAATGTCCTTAAAAAGTGTAATGATGATATTCAAACAACTTCCAAGATAAACATAAGCATGTTTAGCATAACAGTAGAAACACAGCAAAATGTATACCTATTAACAGGCAAAGATATACAGGGTTTTTTCTAACTTTTTCATAAATAAAATGGCTTACTGTACTTATGCACCAACGATCAAGTCGGTTCAGTCCTCAGGACTGCAAGTGTTAATCCTGGTTGGGCTAACTCATATGATTGCCACCTTTTCTTCTTACAAATACCGGCCTTGCTAATGCCTCCGTAGACTTTCTGTTGGCCTTAAGACAATGTTTTACCATTCTGTTGATAAAACGCCGTCTGGCTGACTTGGATACATTTAAATATCATTAAATTGGGTAATAGTAATGTTACTTGCATGTTGGGAGGCAGTAACATTGCCAGGATATATTAAAGTGATGTTTGAATGTTGGATGTTGCGATAATGATATGGACTGAAAATGGGAAGAAATAGGGCAGATAGGATGGCACCGGAACGCCGCCCTTAAAACTCAGACAATAATTTGCTATTCCCCCCCCCCCCTTTTTATCTCTTCCTTTTTTCTTCTCCACTTTCTCCTTCCCCTTCCCTTCCCCCCTCGGGTCTAGGACACTTCCGCGCCGCATCTTCATCGCTGACAGTTCAGCGCAGCAGTTAGAACGCTGAACTGTCAGCAATGAAGAATAACGCGGCCGTTTCATCGCGGCCACGTCTATGTAAGAGCTGACAGTTCAGCGCTGAACTGTCAGCTCTTACAAATGTACAAGTAAAACGAAAATACCGCCCCCTAATAAATACTAAATACTAAAATTAACCCCCTAAACCCCAATACTAACCCTAATACTAACACCCGAACCCTAATACTAACCCCCTAAACCCTAATACGAACCCTAATACTAAAATTAACCCCGTAAACCCTAATACTAAAATTAACCCCCTAAACCCTAAATCTAACCAAACTAAAATAGCTAAAATACTTACCTTTAGCGATGAAATGTCCCACGATGAAATCTCCAGCGACAATCTGTCTTGCTGTGCAGAGTCGGCGGTGAAGCGGCTGCGCTGAAGCAGCCGCGATGAAGAGTCCCCCCCCCCCCCTCTCCCTCCACTGATAAGAAGAATTTATTATTTTATTGTTATGATTGATACTGTCCTAAATCATCAATTAATATGGAATAACAAATTGCTTGTTATATTCCAAACTATCTTATGAAATTAAATGGAAAATTTTAAATTTAATAAAGACTGATATATCTAAAAAGAAATAAATGAAATGCAAAAGAATATCTCATTCTTACCTTCCGGGCTAAATAATTACTCACTCATTTTACCCGATCCAAATGGAATAAGTGTTAATTCCGTGAAATGCATGGGTCTGTTAATTAATTGTCTTTCCACTTAAATCTAAAAACAGTACATGTACACAATCTTTATTTTTTTGTATTTGTATCAATACAATCAAAAAAAATCATTGTTAAGCAGGGCTTTAGGAGCCAGCAAAAAAAACCTAGGAGCTAGACCCATACATGCAGACAATCATATACACACATGTCGTTTTGGTGCACCCTTTGTGATTTTATTTTGATTTCTTTTAATGTTCTGGGATCTTTTTACAGTATTATACTATGTGATTACTTTGTTTTCAGATACCTCGTTTTTTTTTACAGTCATTGGTAAGGTATACTGTCTTATGTGTTTTTTTTGGAATTAGTTCCACTCATACTTAAATAAAAAAAATGTGTGCATACTTTTTTTTAATATAAGCATTATTGGGTGTTTTCACAGTAGTCTCTATGTTCCCTCGCAGAGGGTTATTTATGCTTTCTGTATAAATACAATGGTTTGAAATGCAAAAAAACAGATGTACGAAAAGAAAAAATGATAAAATATTATTATTTGTTTACATTTTAATTTGATGTAAATGGTAAAATGTTAATGGTAAAAAGAACAAAGAGAGAGAAAGACAGAAATTGAGATCGAGAGCAGGTACTGTGGACTATGCAGTTGAATCTCTTGGCTTACAGAGCATAATGGGAGTCGTAGTGCACAACCATCTACTACTAAGGTTTGTAGTATAAGACTATCCCAAATGTGTATTTTGTGTGTTTCTTATCCCTAATGCACCTGGTGCAAGCACTCTGGAAGGTAGAACAGCATGCACAAGCTCCAGTTCTTAGCGATCAATACTGGTTTTCTAAGTGTGCAATCCCAAAACAAATGATTACCACCAACTGTCTATCTTTCCAGACTGGATTTTGTCACTGCCACGCACTACTGCCTCTGCCTCCTCCGGAGTGTTGTTCTTCCTCTGCTGGCACGTATGGAAAATGGATATCCCTAATGGGTGCGAGTGTCACAATAATATAAATGGCTGAGACAGAACGCTTGATTCATTGCTTGCCCATTGCCTTGTCCGCCACTGTTTTTGCGATTATGGATCAACTTGCAATGTAATGGCAATTTTTATTTAATCAATAATTTCCATGCTGAGCAGACAGGCCTGCTCTTGAAATCGACATGAGGCTACTGATAGCGACACAAACCGGTTATTAATCTTTACCCTGCCAGCTTATCAGACAAACTGTTAAAAGCACCACCAAGATAGATGCGAGGGAACATCTGCTGTCTTTCATACACTAAGAAGCTATTTAATATTTCACACTTTTCTGGTTTTACACCAGACCATGTAGCCGTTATTATTTCCTCCAATTGCCATCATTTTCAGAAACATTAACTGTGAATTTTATAGAGAAAGCAATTCAATTTGAACAATTTACAAATCAGTGAGGCCCACGCTAGGATACTTAGCACATGCTAGTCGCAGTGTAGGTTAATAAATCAGAGTTACGTTGGAGATGTCAGTCGCCACTGCGCCTCGCAACAATGTTGGCATCTGTAATTCAGCAGAGCCTTTTCATCTTCAAATAAGATGCTCTATACTGATAAGGGGAGTAATCCTCTCCTGATCAAAAAAAAAAATCTGCATTTTACCAATTAAAGCTTCTGCCAGGAGCAGCACTGAGACTCCACTGAAGTTTATCTCTACTAAACACAAGGAGGAACACAGTTGTAGCTTTGTTTCCTTTTCAGCTGGAATACTTTATCTGTCTTGAAGAATTGCGGTATCTAGGCCCAGTCATACTTGGGAGAGCTTGATGCCGGTCCCATGCCTACACTATAGCATGGAACGTAAGTCTATTTCTGTGACAAATATGCAGCAGCGCCACCAATTCATTTTAAAGATAAGATATGCAAGAACTTGCTGTACTAAATACAAACAAAATAAAAAACATAGATGTAAAAAAAAGATAATTTTTAGCTAAAAATAAAAGACTTTTAACAAGATGCTGGGTAATAATATAAAACACATGGAACCTCATGGAAGTGAAAGCACAACAGACAAGTAGTGTTAAGTTGATACCTTTATTGGCTTTAACTTCAAATAAGATGCTTTATACTGATAACAGCTCCACGAACATGGAGCTATTACTTTCTGTTACTGTTAAAATAGTCCTTATGGGCTCCTAGAGAAATTGTTTGAAAGTTTGTCAGAGACTTGGGGTAAATATTTAGCTTCTAATGGCTTATAGTCAAAGTAATAGAGAGTTAAATGTGGGGTAAATTAGAGAAAACACAAAGTTTTGATAAAGCCCCTTTCTAAGTCATGTGTCAAGCGTGGTGTTAACTCCCGTCTCTCCATACCTGCATTTTGCTTATTGTCCCAGGACTTGAATAAACCTATATTTTTTACTTCACATGGAGGGTTCATCACAATTTATTTCGGAAGTTTGAGCTGGCAGATTTTACTTTCATTTGTAAATGAGTATAATCATAGTTGCGTATCAGTTCTGAACAATATAGGAAACTGTACAAATCAAGCTGTATTGTAAACACGCAGAGCCTACGCGTAGCCAGTAAATCAGCTTAAAATAAATTGAGTCCAATGGTCTTTTGAAATCCTTTCAAAGCCAAGACAAATTGATCTAATCTGCTTTCAATTCTTAACAATGATATTTGTCCACGTACTTGAGAGATGTTTAGCACATTTGTTTTGTATAACATGTCTGATGAAGAGACTGGAGAGGTCTGGAAAGCTTGCACGATAAACCTACTCAGTTAGTCAATAAAAGTATCATCTTGACCCAAATTTTCTAGCATGTTTCTATAGCTAACACAGTACCAACTCTCTCCTTCAGATACCACTTCTACTGTCTCAGTCAATGTTTTGCAGGAAAAGCTTTCAATGAGTACACGTGCAACAAGATAGAGGGGTCACATCACAGACTATGGCGGGAAAACAGCAAACAGCCTCTGATAGACTCTCAGTACAAAGGTTCTATGAAACAAGGATAGAAAATCTGTGTGTGTCTTATCATATGGGCCTCATTGTTAAAACACAAACTTGTTGCTGTAACTTAATAGGAAATCTGCCAATTCAAAATCCACAAAAGATTCCTCTGCAAACAGCTTTCTTCCTGAAAATTTTAATTTTTTGTCACCATTTTCAAAAAGCTCTTTTTGATAATAACAATTTGCTTGAAATATTGACCACTAAATAAACACTGTGCTACTCTTTATATAGCATCCATACCATTTAAAAATAGCTATTACTTACCGTTATTGTTAAAATAGTACTTATGAGTTCCTGTAGCAATTATCTGAAAATCTTGCCAGAGAACTGGAGTAAATATTTTGCAACTTAGACTTCTAAACTCAAAGTAATACAATGAAGTAAATGTGAGGTAAATTATTTATTTATTTAGAAAGTGTTTTTACTAGGAAGAATACATTGAGATTTCTCTAGTTTTCAAATATGCCCTGGGGACCCAGTCCAGAATGGAGTTCCACAGAGTTCCACAAATGAGTGTAAACACAAAGTTGCTTATCCATTCTGAGTAGGATTTGCAAAAAAAATAATACTGGCCATGCTGACACCTCCATAGACGTAACATTGGCCTCATGCTAATTTTTTACCGGCCTGCCAGTAAAATACCGGCCAGATGGCAACCCTAGTTCTGAGTAGTGTAAGAAAGTTTTGCAGTAAAGAAACAAAGCGGTATTGGAAAACATGCAGAGACTTTGAGTGGCCAGTAAATGAGATTAAGATTAATAGAGTCCAAATGCCTTTTGACCTCCTTTCAAAGCCAGGGAAAATTCAAAGTGTGGCCAATACACAATAAATTAAACACCACAGGAATGGTAACAAGTATCTGGAGACTCCTGAAATATGAAGACACACCATGCTTTGTGTGACAGGCTGTCTTTTTGAAGAGGAATTATTTACAACTCCATGTTCGCTAAGCTTTGTCAGGGAATCTAATTTAGGCATAGATTAATAATGTGCTGAGAAACACTCTCCAGTGTGACTCCAGATCTTATGCAACTCGATGGAGCCCATTTATCAGGACAAAGGAGCTTTAGATTTTATAAACTTCGTGAACTGTAGATCAAGCTAATGCTAGTGCTTTAATGGTAAACACCAACAGCAACAGAAATTGTAGTTACTGCTAATTTAACACATGCAGTATTTGAGAAAAATATGTACTTTTTAGGGTCTGATTATATTTAAATAATGTAGATACTGGGGAGGGGGGGGGGGGGGAACTATCAATGAAATGCTATGTTTAAAGGAACACTAAAGTCCAAATATTAAGGTGGACCTATCATGTAAGCGTGGAAGGGGTATCCTCACAAGTGGGGGCTTAAGGGGCGCTTATATGATAGAGCCACTACTAGACTGGCACGTTGCAGTAAAGTAGTCCTTATTTGTCACTTTAGAAGCACAAAGAACAATTTTCTATGGAGAATCTGTAGCCATGGCAAAATTATTAGCAGCAAATGCATTAAGAGATGTTTCTCAAATTATAGTATGGTGGTTTACTTATACACAAACAAATCTATTAACTGGTTCAATGCACAGTGACACAACCAACAACACTCAGGACTGGCCCTACTAAAGGGTCACAGAGAAGTGTAGCTGATTGTTTATTGGATTACTAAATTAACATGTAATTAAAGGGTAATCGTTAAAGGAACAGTTGCAATGAAGGAGTTAATACAGAGGGTTGCTTAATCATGTACATAGGACTACAGAATGCCATGCTTTTATTACAAGACCTGAATCAGAATTTGAAATTTTTATTTACCATATAATTTGATCATGCATATAGTGAAAACAACACAAATATTCAAAAAAATCAATACCAAGGCAAAGTTCTCAGTGTGGAGCAATAACAGTGGAAACCAAGTGGAATGTTCATGGTGATTACTTCACCTTAAGACATTTGCCCCACAGCTGACTTTTTTTAAATGTAAGTTTTTGGAGGCAGGGAATGAATATGAATCATACAGATTGCAAGTTCTGTGTGGAATTGGTTGCTAATTCAATGTATTTGTGTTTGTTTGCACTACAATGTGGAATGTATGGGTGTGTTTTTTTTTTTTAAAAGTCAAGAGTCAGTTACTCAGCTAATAGAAACCAAATGATGTGTTATTACTTCTAAAATGTAAAGCTACCTGAAACACAATCACAGGCTGCTTTTCATACAAATCATGTACATCTGTACCAAGTTCAAATAAGCCAGAGATTCCTGCAGTGCACTCAATAACTAAACCAGAACAAGAGGCAGGACCTGTCAGGATTTAAAACCGCTCAGCAAAACTCTTCAATTGCAGCCGGTACCCCATTCCATAGAAGGATATCAATTATAGATAGTGAGTCGCTTTAGCGGGAAGCCGGCACTGTCAGACACTAGATAGACAACTGTGGAGAATCATGAATCCTGCTATTAACTGCAAGTTACAGTCAGGACCGATCGGCATTATAAATACGCTACGGTGTCAGAATGGTTTAAAACACCTTGTCTGCTGGTTAATACATCATAAAAGCTTTACTATGTCAACAGTTAGAAGGTGTTTTCGGCTTTTTTTAACATTCTTGTTTTATTTGTCCTTTAAACGTGTGATCTGTTACAGACAGCGCTGCAGAAAGAGTGCACTAGATTAAATATTGTTTTGCTTTTAACCAAATGACATCATCACAGTATGTTGCTTTGTCCTTTGCAACCGATCATTTGTAGGAAGCCAACAGAATTAAGAATGGGCTTGTCCAATGTACTGTGATTGTAAAAGAGGAGTTTAGGTTCTCTATTACTGCTTACCAATTAAGCAGACTTAGGTCAGATTTGAGCAATGGTGTATGCAAATTACTGACCCAGGTGGGATAGTGACAATTTCAAATACTTGTGCCTTGGTCACGTGTCTGGTGGATTGACTGAATGTTTAAAAATAACAGAGCAGGTCCTCTTGCCAACCTGAATCTGAGGCACTGATACAGCAATGCAAGAACAAACATGAACAGAAAAGGTCACTTCATGTAAACCTTATTATTACTTGTAGTTGTAGAAAATTATGTGAAGGACTGCTAAAGTATTTCCATTTAATACAACTCTTTTTTTGGATAGCAACTGCAATGAAAACTTGAGTTTTAGTATGCATAGGTAACATTACCTATTGAAAACGTTAAGGATTATATCAGAAAGTCTATATAGAAAATAAAATTATTATGTGAAAGGCAATATTTAAAAAAAATGGACTGAAAACTGTGGGACACCCTGACTTATTTTTTCATACATGCATTTGGTGGAGCAAGCTGCATTAAGCATGCTGAGATTTTCTGCAAGCTGAAATATGGTAATCATACCAGGTTCCCAAAAAACTTTAAGAGTACATCTGTATTTCATCAGATCTCCGCAGTCTATCACATAATGACTACAGCACATGTGGACTGTGAGCCCTATCATGCTGAGTGTGTCAGTTCCTCAGAATCTCTTAATCTATAACCTTAATTGAAAATAAATTGAAGGGAACATCCATATTTCACATTTTAAAACACACTAAGACTTTTACGCAATGCATTGTATTTTATGGTTAATTTTCTTATGTCCATTTCAGTTCTGTGACATATGGTGGTCAAGTACAGACATGACACACATGCAGATTGCGCCAAATACTGGCACAATTGGAGTGTGCACCAGCGTATAAAGAAGACTACCGACAAATTTCAGGAGTCTGTGCTATCTACTCGGAATTTGTAGCCTTCTTCTGTACTCCAAAGTGTCGGGAGTAATAAAAAAGTGCAATCGACATTACGCATACCAAACACCTTTTTATTAAAGTCCCCACACTTTGCAGTGCGGGATTATTTATACATAACCCCACAATGTTTATTGTTGATCTGATGAGAAGGAGATCAAGGATCTGGCAGGGAGGCGGTAAAAATGAAGACAGTGGCATTTACTAAAATAAGGAACAGGCAAGTGAACTGCAAAAAACAGGCATTAATAGTGGAGTAGTAATGATAAGTAAGTTGCAGGATGTTTCCTACTTGGCTAATAATGACTGATTTTGGAAGTAAGCTTGTCTGCTTTAGTGAATATCTTCCCTGTCAAGAATTTTATTTTATTTTTTGCCCTGAGGGAACAATTCTCTTTTATCAAAACAAGTATTGTATTATATCTGAGAGGGTGAGGAGAAAAGGAAAGCAGCTTTGGTTTACAGGGAAAAAAAAAAGCAGCCTTGGCTTGGGGTTAGTATTAATTCATGTTCAGCTTTCTATTACTCAATAAATATCTAAAAGTTTTCAAAAGGAAAAAACAATGTTTGCTGACTTACAAGATCAGAGCTATTACACTTTCTGCTGAAGACTTTATTGAATTTGCGCTATGCTTTAGCTGACTGAACAGGTCAAGCACAACAACTAAGACTTCCCTTTATTCTTTGCGACTCATAAAGTCCTCTCCAGCGTCCAATGCTGCTGGCTAAGAAACTTGACTCAGCACGAGGTCAAAGAACATGACCTCTGATTGGAGAGGTCACATAGCTTGAAAAGGCCAGGATTCTGAATTCCATTAACTTACATGCACTAGCTGTTCCTGTGTGTCATACTCTCTTGAGCAGCCTTCCCAATGGCAGTTTGTCTCGTAGACCACTTCAGGCTCTTGCTTACTTTCATCTTTGTCCCCCTCCTCTTTCACCAGAGTCATTCCATCTGGCTGATCCTAAACGGAGAGTTACAAGATGAGAATGCAGGGTTAAGGGGGTTGTGTTAGGTGGAAATCGAAAAAGCTTTTTTTTCCCCAACAGTTCCTAATCAATTCATGACATGCTGTATATAAAGCTTTGTGAAACTTGGACACTCTATGTTTAAGGTCTTAACAATAGAAACAGCATATTATAATGCCAAAGAAAAATGTTTATAAAACATGGATATTTTTATATGTCACAACAAAGGCCAGGAACCAACCATCTTAGTTTTAATTAAAATTAAACAATTGTCTTTTCTCTGTGCAAATCATGATAAAAACATTGCTTTCCTAGTTTAAAGCATATCTTCAAACACAAACAAATCAAATGAAAAAAAAAACTACTAAATGAAAAGAAATTAAATGATTTCTTATTTCTTTAGTTCATGGACTTGAAAAGCAAACAAATATTAAATAATATTTGATTTTGAAGAGTTCCAATGCTATATGCCTCTCTAATTTATAAAGCTCCAGTATATATTGCAGCTCTGTACAAGTATAATTCTTAAATTAACCTAACATTCTTGAGCCTATAAGATCGAATGCGCTAAGAGAAAAAAAGGAGACCTGAGGGTATGATCAAGTAAAATGTATTTCAGCTCAGGATATAGTTATGTTTGTCTCCGGCATTCTTAAACAATATTTAGCCCTACCTTGTCTGCTGGAATGTTATGTAGTATCTACCAAACAAATACATCGTCTCAGATTTTATTTCCTGCCCCTATGGTAGTATTTTACAGCACAGCACTTCTTAATGTTAAAGTTCCCAAATGACATTTAATAAACTAAAACAATTCTGATGTCTTTATCATATTCATGTGTTAGGTGCTGTTGTATTAGATAAGAATATGGGTAGTAAAAAGGGGGCTTTTTTTTGGGGGGGGGGGGGTTAAATTAGGGGTCTGAAATAAAACTGAACAGACTTTAGTAAATAGCACCACAAATTTTAAAAACCAGATGTCTCTGCTTTTTTTTGATTATACAATTTCTCTGGCATTTATGATAAACATTCTATTAGCTAAAAAAAAAAAACATTCTAAAACAAATGGAAATCTTCCTGTAAATCTGTGTTACCGATAGCATAAAAGCATATCTTAATCCTTTCCAATACAACAGGATGAGGCCCTACATAGAGGGGAACATTTAATATTATCCAGACTCTAACCAATGTCTAGTAGAAGTTCTTGTAGCTCCCCTAATGTTCCAGGTGTCATACTTAAAGATGTTTTACAACACTCAAGCAACATTTTTTAATGCAAAATCCTAGTTTTATTTCTAGCAATGAATATGGAGTCGAATAAATTACCTTGAATTAATTTTTCATACATTATCTCAGTTTAAATAGCAGCCCTGTTTCATTTACAAGAGGCTTAATTGCTAATAGACCAAAATGTAGTCACCTGAAGGCCTCCTGCCCCAGGGCTTGGGAGATCTTCTTCAGGTTTGATCTTGGAGCGCTTATTGTGCATAGGGTCCCCAGTGCTGCTGACGGCTGATTCACTGGTGGGTTTGTTCTGCTAAAGATATGGGAGGAAAAGAAGAAATAAAACATACACTTGATTAATATACAATTCAATTATGGTAAGCAGGATATAAAGGAGGCTTCTTGTCTGCATGCTAATTGGAACAAATTGATGAAATACAAAACCAGGTTTCATAACTTCAGTGATGTCTAACTATGTACTGTGCAGGGCCCAACCTGGTGAGATTCTCTAGCAAGATGACCAGAGTTGGCCCTATATTATGCAATGGTAAATCTTCACAATCTATATTGATGGAGACAGTTTGGCTATTGGGTTAATATTGAATATAAAAGTGTAAAAAAAACAAAAAACTGGACCTGGTTGAAAGTCACCTATTGATTTGCATTGACACTTTATTAATTGAACCAAATGTGGAAAAGGAAAAGGACTGTTAAGGAACGCACTAGCTATTTAAGAAAGATGGAGAGGAGGAGACAGCATGCACCAGATGACGCCTGATTGGGCAAAAACTGTAATCTGTCTGTTGCTCCCCTATATCGAAACTGCTGTGAATGTGGTGAATTGGGCAGAATTTACCCTAATTCATTTGAACTGGTCCAAATTCACCTAACTTCCCCTCTGTCCGAATTTGTGAGTGTTTCACTGAGAGGAATTGCAAGATCTATTAACTCCTGGAGTTCCCACACTAGCTAAAAAGCTTGAGCAAGCTGGATTGCTCAAACATTGGACATTGAAAATCACTTTCATGTATATGTAAAATCAAAACAAATATGGTGAATGTTTTAATTCATCTTTTTTTTTTAAGGGAAAAGCTATTTCTTTCTTGAACACAAATTTTTGAGTTTTACAAACTCACAGCATGTCTAGGCTGAGTAATAAGGATCTCACCTGGATGACCTCGGAAGGACCAACGCTGACCTGGACTGGATTCAGAACACTAGGAATGCCTGGGATAGTTCGCTGAGTTGGAAACGTTGGAGCCGGATGAAGAAGTGGAGGACTGTGTCCAAATGCTGAGCCTATACTGTGCTGGCGATTTAAAAGTTGCTGATGCATCTGCTGCAGGGATACAGGGGTAGGTGGGTATGTAAAACTCAAGGCTGGGCTGCAACAGACACAGAGGAATACAACATTACAAATCAGTAACTGGTTAAAAGGAAAGCTGTATACAAAAAAAAACATGAACAATACAATTTTCTATAATAAAAAAAAAACCTGATAAAAATGATGTTTAAATATACATTAGTATTTTAAGGAAAAGTGTTAGTATGCTTATAGTGCTTATGTTATTTCCAAATATTTTGCATGAGAAATACAAAAAGGAGCAGATGCATTATTAAACACATATCTACAGACACCAGACAAGCCCAAAGACTTTTCCCACCGAAATTCCACATTCACAGTCCTACACACCACCACTGCAAGGCATTCTCAGTAAACTGTTTTGCATACATAAACACACACAATGACCACTTTCATTTTAAGTTGAGGGATTTTCCCATCGCCTTTACCCCACATAACTACAGATATTCACATAAGTGAACTGACAATGAACGAGCAAGTGAGGATCCAAAAATAAAAAGGCATCAGCAGCTGAGGTGGAACAATTCCCCATCTTTTTAACTCAACTATTATTACCTAATGTATGAGACTTGTCAGCTTCCATTATGTGAAAACCTCCCACAAGCTCTCACTAGGATTTTGGAAATGTGTATGTTTAAAGAAAACAAAATTGTAGGCAGCCGCTTTTTGTTATTGTGTTACTATTAGATTATTTCAAAAAAATGTGCATTCTGCATCTTGCTGCAATTATAAGATAGGATCACATTGGATTTCACCTTTTGGCTCAATGTTAAAATCCAGTGTGATCCTAACTTATAACTGCAGCAAGATGTACTGTGTCATTTATTACCATAATGTTATGCACATGTTTACATACAATGGATCACATTATAAAATATCAAGATCTGTCAATAACTATATACTTGCATTCCTATTTTATTTGGTCTTTATATTAATAAACTATGTACATACAGGTAAACCTTGTTGGGCTTGGGGTCCACGGATTAATATCACAATCTAAGAGGGGTCGTGATGTTAGCCAATCGGAACCATAGCAGCACTGAATTATAAGCAAAATCGCTTTATATCAGCTATAATGCAGTTTATCTGTGCCCTGTTATTGCTATGTATATTTTGGCTATTTATTGATAAGCTTTTTTAAAACAAAAACAAACAAACATTCACTATAAGTGAACTGCAAGTAAGCTACAGAAAACTGCAATTAGCAGTTTATTATCCGCAAGTAAAGCGCCTTAAAGAAATGATGTTCCAATGTTAATAATACTAACTAGTTTTTATATAGAGCTTTTCTCCCCAAAGGGCAGCTGATAATAGATGTTATCACTAGGTTTCCTCCTTTTCTCGATGTGTCCATTTAATATTGTTTTTTTTTTTTCGTTTCCAGGTACCGCACTGTCTGCCATTTTTGGTGGCAGTCTTAAGAAATAAATCTTTGAACATCAGATTTAATGCAATCGGCTATATGATCGACGTCGCGGAAATGTAACTGAAGCCACTGTGAAACATTTACAATACATAGGGTTTGTTACCAAGTGTTAGAAGCAATTCTTTTAATCTGAGCAAGTATAAATTCCTTTGTACGTCTCCAGATCACATTGCAAGTGGAGAGAAAATCAATTGTTTAATGTGTTTTGAACACTGTGCCTGTCCTATCACTCATTTATTTGTAAGAATAGAGGTTTCTGTTCATCCCGATGTCACCGTAAGAATTTCCACTAAAATCCCTTCTGTGAAACTGGTGATCAATGAGTTTCAATGTGGGGATATTCCGATGGGAGAGAGAGCTTCTCTCTCCTCCAGTTTAACATCATTAAATGTCTATTAAAGCCCATTATACATGCTAATACCTGTCATCACTTAATTACTCCTCTGTTTCAGAGGCTACAGTTCAGTTCTGAGGCAAATTATATTACAGCATAAAGCCTTCGCTCTGCAGGCAGGCATTGCCAAACCACTCTTTATAGCGTGCTTCTCAAATAAATTGTTCCCAGAATAAACATTTTTATAGCAAATATAAGATAAGAGAATGTTACATTTTCTTTGGCGTTAGCTTGTTTTGCCTTTTTGAGAGCCCTTTGGACTAGAGTAGCGAGTCAAATCCACATATAACAAGAGGCAAACTGACCGCAGCTCCCATATATATTAAAACTGACCCCTCGTCTTAATGTTCCTACATTTGGCACATGTGATGCCTAAGAATTCTCATGTAGCATAGCCCTGTCCAACTACAGGTTTGCTGGTCAAATGTATGCCACAGGGGTTTTTGAATGCATGGTATTGTAATTAAGGACACATGAGGCATCTGCTTTTTAAGGATACATTTAGAATCCAAAGAAAGCCTTATATCTCCTTAAAATAATCAGTAGATTAAATGAGCACACTAAATTAGAGAGAAATTAGTTAAACACACACATAACAAAAATATTTTTTCAACTTGTTTTTGCTAACGGTCGTCTTTTAATCTGATCAGTAAAAAATGTTTAATGGTCACCCTATAACCAGTGTATGCTAAAAGAAAACTATCCTATTTCTCTACTGTGTTAGTTTCCAAATGTGTGTCCCTGACCAATAAATAAAAAAATAAGTATTGGCCATCCCACTATAGAGTTACATAGCTGTGACCAATATGTTATTATATATTTTGTGGAGGGTGTTAGCTTTTCACAGAAGAGTGATGTGCATGGAACATTCATGAACTACACCTCATGGTGTGCACAAGTAACAAAAACAGTATTACACCTGCCTTCTAATGCCACAGTGCTAAAAAAAATATTGTGACTGACAATGTGTTATGGTGGTGTCAAAGCAGGCCAGTACTAATGTCCCTTATTGACTGTCGTAAAAAACACCAGCAGGTGTAATAACATGTTCTACATTTCTGTACATAACTGACTGACATTATGACTTAAGGGCTGCACAGTTGTTTGACGGTGGTGCATCTTGTAAAAATGCAATAACAGAGTGTTAGACCTTTTTCCTATGTGCCTCTAAGTAAACATTAGCATTCAACTCAGAGCTTGCAGAATTATTACATCTTCCTTTAATGTATTGAGCAAAAAAAAAAAAAAAGATTCATAGTTAAAGAGTAAAAAATTAATTAAATGCAATAAGTCAAATGTTTTTCATTATGCTGATACCCCCACCCCTTACTGCATGTTCCAAAACTGGATGCTGAGAGTAATTAGATTTTTGCTACTGGTAAAAAAAACAACAAAAAAAAACACTTTTGCCATTTAGGGCAACAATATTATTATAAATCCCCCCCAGAGAATTGTGTCTGTGCTTGACGGCAAACTCTTTCCATTGTCTGGTGTAGTTCTTTTTGATAATGCAAAGCCGAACACATGGAAAAAACAGTAATTGTTCTCAGCCAGAGTCTGTAGGAAATCAGTAATAATGTTCAGTTATTACAAGCCTATAGACTCTGCCAGTGTTCCTGAAAAGAGCAATGAATGATTACAGGCCGACTTTGCTAAGGTAACCACTATGGCTGATTGATAGGGCATTAATCAAAAGATGCATATCAGCCTCAGAATTTGTTCACAAGCTTCCTTCTAATAGCTGATTTCATGTTCACTGAGCTTCATGCCAGTTTGTTCAATTTATTCTTCAATGTACAGTACAAACCATTCATCACGCAGCACAATGATTTAATGCTCCCTCTTCCTTTCAGTGAACATATATTACAAAGTGTAACTACCCTGTTCTGTTCATTAAAAACACACGGGAACAATGTCATGTGTGTGTATATGGAATATCATCAGAATTTTTGTCAGAAAAACACACACAAAAATAACAATATCTATGGAAAGTGAGGGAAAAAATGATGACACGAAAGATGTTTGTTTTGTTGCAGCTTTAAAAAAAAAAACGCTAAATAAAACATTAAAAAACTGAAACAAATATGGGAAACAAAATAAAAAAATGTTTACTGATTAAAGTCAAAACTGCACAGGCATTAAAAGGACTGATAATGTATGTTACAGTTGGTATATTTTGCATTTATTTGCAGAAATGTTTATTGAAGTAAGTAAATGTATGCTCTCATTACACACAGAAAAATAAAATAAATCCATGACCTCATTAATGTGTAGTAAAACTTGGATTTAACCATTTAATTTGAATATTCAATATCATGAAGTTATTTGGTAAGGTTTAGTTTCTTGGTTTTTGACATTCAATGCCTTATAGGACAACTGTCATTATCATTTTGAGAGTAGATAAAAAAAAAAATGCTATTAAATAAAGTAAAGTGGCTTTTTTTCTATTGAGGATTAAAACTTGAGGATTAAAAAGGGTAACAAAAACCGGTCACAAAAAAACTTGCACATTTAATTTAATAAAAACCTTTGTGGACATTATCATTACAGTTTTCCTTCAATTCTACTACATTTAAGGTGAAATGTACCAATGACTAAATCATTTTATCCAGAAGAGAAACCTGAGGTAAAAATACATATCCCATGTTGTAGAAGTGTGTCCTGTTACAATGGTTGTGAATGGGATCAGAGATGTGCCAATGTATTGAACTCCCGCTTTAATTAGGAAGACTGGAAATGCAGAAAAAGGTGGTTTGGAAGAGAGAGAGAGAGAGAGCGAGAGAGAAAACCAAGTAACATGGAAGCTCAAACATGCTTTCATAAACTGGAGAAGACAGGCAGCTCATTAAGGGTTTACTGACAGCTGCTGATGGGAACTATTTATCAACCTAATGTAATATTGTACTACACTTTTCCCAGTGATAACAACATAAGATTTACATTGATATATCCCGGGGACGTTATTTATTTTGTTTTAGCGCGAACATGAGCTCTATTCTCTATGTCGTAAATCCAGGTATTGAAAGCAAATTTACCAATACAAAGGTTTAATATGAAGCTTACCAATTTACCTTAAAATAATCAAAATGTGCCTCCTTAACAGAGTCATCTTGTAAGTTCACATTTACAGATAATGTTAATAGTGATATAAATACACCACCTACTTTGCCTTGCACAAGAAGTGCAACCAAAGTACAACTCATTGTGATAGTATACAAAACATGCAATTTCAAATGCTTTAAAGATGAATTTAAGTTTGCAGAGTTTTAAATATAATGCGAAAAATCCCCTATAAAATAGGGGAAAAAAAAAACTTCTTTCATGTCTTGTCCTCTACGAGCCATTATTCTCCTGTAGAATACAATCGATCAACTATAGACTGACTAGGATATCTTTCTGGTTCTTGGGGATTTAGGTGTATTGTTTGGCAATGATGGTATGCTAATATTCTACATGTAAATATTACATCATGCTCCTCTAATGCCTGTTATTACTGAATATTAAACACTAAAGGGTCGACTCAGGTAGCTCCAATCAGAGCTCTGAATTTTGGGCCCAATCGGATCACGTCGGCTACTCCGAGACAACCAAAGTTATCTTGAATTAACACAAAAATTGGCTAATGTGGACGATGTTTGTGCCAAAATATCGGAAGTGGAACTCCTCCGGAGTTTGGCTGATGAAATGGTAGCCTAGATCCTCCTTATAGACTGCTATTTCGGGGTCATGTCGAAAGGAACTTGGCTATTATGGAAACATCTGAGGTCCTCCCATAGAAGGCAATGAGAGGACTTCAACTATAGCCAATATAGCCAAACCCCTCCCAAAATGGTCTGGAATTCAATAAAACCAAATTTGGCCAAAAAGCCTGTAATCAGTGAAAATTGCCAATTTTGTGCTGAAATCTGCCATACGTGGCAGCCGAACCAAAAATTTCTATGCAGTTCAGCTTTATGCCCCCCTTTTGGGCCAGACTGGGGCATATTGAGTAGCCCCTTAAATCTTGCTATATAGTGGAACAGACAGCTGAAAATACAGAAGACGTATATGAGAATTAGGGTGTGTATATAATGCATTGTGTCATTTTTGATATCCATTACTTTATGTTCATGTACAATATTAGACCTGTTTGGAAAGCCACAAAAAAAAAACAAATTTCAATTACACAATGCCATTCGCTAGGTGGGGCTCTTTAGAAAATGTTAGGAAAGTAGGAGGTAAGTTACTATCTGCAGCATTAGATTTACACTACATACGAACTCCTCCTAGTTAAGTCTTCCTATTTAAGTCATTTTCTTTCAATCTGTTTTATTGTCCAATGCTATATATATATTCACAAGGAAGCATTTATTGGGCAGTTTAATTAACTGTCGCAGAAAATACAAATAATCTTCATTGATTAATATGATGTCTTCAGCTCAGCATGAAGAGAAATTAAATATATTTATAGTGGGCAGTTTTCTTGGACATGCAAAACTCAGCCATACTGGTAGAAAGACACTTAAGAATGTTGTAAAAAAAAATACAGAACTTTATATAGTCAGCACTGTAATGTTAAAATAATCTACACATCAATTTATGGAGCACAATTCAGAACATTAAGTAACATTATTGTAAATCTGGAAAAACAATGTCAAATATATTACAGAACATCTTCATATTTTTAAGCAATTTCTTCTTAGTTAATAATATTTACTTATTTAGTCTATGGCACATTGCCTTAAATGTAGTATGACACCAGTTTTGATGAAATGTCTGGGTACCATGGTCTTCACAGATACATTAAGGAATGGTTTAAGTTTCTCTTTCAAAGACAGGTTTAGCCCCACTAACGGTCACGGGAGACAAGACTATATTTGATACTAGAGCCAGTCAGAAGTTTTTATGAGCCAATGAATGGTTACATCAACAAGAATAAAATTCCAAAATGTTTAAAGCTGGTAGTCCGTTTTTAGAGCCATGGCTCCTTTGTTTTGGCGATTTATCCAGCCTTGGCAATGAGCCTGTTTTCCATACAATATGTTTGGCTTCTGTTAGGAACCATATTTTTCCATGTTAGATCAGTGTGCTAACTGGCTGTTCATCTCAAATATAGAAACAAAAACAGAACAACCACTCTGTGTGTAAAAGAATATTAAAGATCTGCAAACCTTTTTTTCATAAGGCTCAGTGAACAGAATTGTAATTTCATTAGGATGTGAAGTCTCAAATAGCCAACGTAACTAACTTAAAATAATAAAAACAAAACATTACTGGACTTATAATGAAAACCAAACTTTATGGCAGTCCTGCTAACAAGGTCATTTAATTTCTGGTCACAGCTGTGGAATTTACCCAGAAACATCTGTGATACTAACTTTAAAAAATATGTTTTTTTTGTTTTTTTTTACACTATACACATTATTATGCTTGTTCACATTCCCGCTTCACCTCATCAACACACTATAGGTTCTATAAAAGCTTTAATTTTCTGTTTATAGGATTTTCTTTGCCTTCAAAAAAGGTTGTTCATTTTGTTTTTCTATTTATTTTTTAAAAACTGAAATAATAACCAGTGTGTAGATGTCCAAAATGAAGTCTATACGAGGACTGTTATGGAAATTAACAGTTGGATACTGTTCTGTGGAGAATCTATCATGGTTTTCACTCTCTTGCATTAGATATTTTCCAGAAAGACTGTCCATTTAACTTGCTGCCATTAGTCTGACAATGTTTCTAAAAACCCCTAGCACCTTTCATGATTTGGGAGTTTTTGAGCTTTAGTTTATAATAGTGATGCCATCTAAGCTGTTTATAACTGCAATCGAGAAATTTGCCAGTGGTTTTTCCCCTCCACACTTCCCACATAAAACCCGCATTACTATCCAAAACCTCTAGGTGTTCAAGCACTTAACAAATCAGACTGAAGCTACATTATCCTTTAGTGATCTGATAGCCCAAAGGACACAGACTCCTTTCACTGCACAATGTCTTTACACACAAACATATTAAATGTATGAAAGCACATGACTGCTTACATTGCTAATGTCCTGTGTTTTGAACACATTGTTCTGTTAACATCTCTATTACCTCGTTTACAATTTAACATTTAATGAGCATTTGCCAGAGAATTAGATGCAATCCACATGTGTTTGAAATACGTTGTGGATCACCAACATAAACAAACATGATATATGCATGTTCAACTTGAAACCCTGAGTCTGGCTTCTACCCATAATGTATAAAAACTACCTGAAATTAAGGGAACAGGACTTGAATATGGTTTCTTAAACAACTACTACAACGGGGATAGGACTGCTGTAAATTGCAAGTTTATTTTGTCTAATGTTAATTGTGCAGACATAAATTGACACAGTTTCGGACCACATATAACATAAACCATCAAGCATTAGAATGTGAAAGAAGGCCATGGTGCACTGTCAATGATTTATCATTCTTACCTTATTGCACTTGCTGATAAATGTCCATACGAACCACTGGCTGAGGAGCTGCTACGGGAATTGTTGAAAATTGTGACTAGCGAGCTTGGTGAATTCCGAGTCACAGCTTGAAGATCAAAGCTATGATCGGAGAGAGGCGATATGGACAATGTTCTTTTTCGACTTGGTCTTGCCGTGAGCCTGGGACTAGGGAACCTGGAGCCTGTGAATAGAAGGGAAATATAATTGCCAAGCGTTATTACAAATGTTACAAAATTGTGGAAGTTTCTTTAAAACAAATTTCCATTTAGCGCCCCCAAAAAACTCATATCAACCCTGGTTGTTGAGGGAACAAGGGGCCACACTTGCTTGATGAATTTTTGCTTTAATTCTCACATAGAATATCTAGAATAAGAGAAGATGGATCTTTAGAAAACATTTCTTTGTATGGGACTACATTGCAGAGAATGCCTGCTTTTCTACAATAATTGCTGGCAAATGTGATTTTATACATAAACCTCTATGACTGTGTGCTGTTCTTACTTTTGAAAGACTATACAGAGCTCTGCTATCACAGTGTCTGCTAAAGGGATGCCTGCATCAATGGTTTCTTTACGCGCATCTATATAAAGTGCATGATAATATTATTACAATAAGGCACTTCCTGATTTCCGTAAAGCAGTGAGTGGTTGTGACAAGAACCCCTCACTTTCCACCTGTGATCTACTGGCTACAATTGAGGAAAATTAGGAAGAAAAATGTATCTTCCCAAAGCTTTCCTCAGGGGAGCTCTGTTTATTAATGTGCAAGCAACATGATAAATTGCTAAACAAAAGGATAAGACTTCTATGTATTAGCCCTCTCATTTCTGGTGATTTATGAATGTGACGGCTGCTGAGACATTCCCATCATTAATTCACCACAAGCGATGAGACTGAGCTCGGGTTCCGATCTACCAAAAAGCCCATGCCTTCCTCAGTAAATGAGTAGAGCTGAAAATAAACTAAGGTTCAGATTGAGATACACCCCGCCACATATTAATCACTGCCCCATTGTGTTTTTTTTTTTTTTTTCTCTTGTGTCATGATTCTGACACAATGCAGAATAACATTTAACCCTATCAGTGCCAGGAAGGTGAGCACGGCTTTCCGAAAGCTCGTTTTGAAGTTGTGGAATAAGTCTTAATCAACACACATTTTTTTTTACTTACATAAAAGTAAGTAATCTGAAAAAACTGGGACCATAGAACAATATAGCACTATGCATAGGCATTTTCTCAATGTACATCGGCAAAGCAAAAAGTGTGTAACCAGGAAAGGTACGTTCAGATATTCTCTCATTTCCAAGGGCGTCCTGAAAATGCTACCTTTGCCCAAAATCCAAGGGATGTTACTGATGAAATAATAACAAAATAAGAATGTAGTAATAAAGGTTTGATAAATAACAAAAAAAAAAATCAAACATTATAAAGAGCAGGGTGATAAATAAAAAATGTAAGCTCAGGAGATATTTATCAATTTACACACTTTCCTTACCAAATGATTATAATAGAAGCATAAACAGAGACATCTCCTGAGAACATTGTGTTTGATATGATTAAAGCTCAGATTTATATTTGTTCACCAGCATAGCATTATGCACATCCAATCTTTAAATTCCTTTACAGTGTCAACCTTTACCACCCTCACTGGAAGCTTAGTCCAGTGTCAAATTCTTTAAAATAGAACTTTCTTTGCATAGTGGAAATGCAATGTAGGTTATTTATTAAGCCAACTCATCTAGCAAAGTTCTAGCAATCACTATGGAGACCAATGGAATGTTCTTGCAGACTGTTCCACTTCTAGATATTTTGGACCCAGATTTGACCTTTGCAAATAAACCACAATCTGTTTATCAAAAAAAATATTTCTGCTCCACATTCTTTTTCAAACCCAAACACCTAGGATACTTTACAAAAAGAAATACATCTGGTTTTGAGTGAGTAGTAAAAAGAATTCCGTTACTTTGGGAAAAATCATCCTAATTCTGTGTCAGTGAGGTCTCCAAAAGGAAAATTCATTACATGTTTGCTGAATCAGTTCCGGAATGCTAACACCAAAGTCATAGTCTATCTCTTGTTCAAGGCAGATGGAGTAAATGACACAGCGGCGGTACTTTTCAACTACTCGTGACATGTAACCCCATTAAAGTCTTCCTGCCATAGAAGAGAAGATTAACATAAGTTATCCAGTGTGGATACAATTTATATGATGTTTAAATAAACCCTGTGGCTCGCATTATAAACACAAACACTCCAGGATTTATATTATGCCCAGAGATGATTATCTGCTAGAAATGTTTTTCTAGTTAGGCCAGCGGCTGCTTGTAAAGAGAAAAAAAAAAAGTTTCCTCCTATGTCTATCACTTCCAGAGGATTTGAATTGCCAGTGCAAAATATCCATTCATTCAGTGAACATGAACTATAAGCAGAATGTATGACGCTACTGGAGGCTTCTGGGAAATTTCCAAAGGAGAAGTTTATATTTAAACAGTATACTGTTATGTTGCGCAAACAAATTCATGTGGTTTAATACACACTTTTAGATGATTACAAATAGTGAAAGTTACAAAGAAATATATCAATTAGTCTTTGTTAGAGGACTGTCCAATATGACATTTTATTATCATTTTTTTGTAAATTTCTTAATAGTCGAATTATCTTTAATATTTTTATGAAACATAGCAGAATTCAACTTTTTCATTGTAAACACAAATTAGCTAAAACTAAACAATTCAAACACAATAACTTGTACAGAGTATAATATCTGGTGTTGTCACTTATATATATGAATATGTATGAACATGTTTGGACAAATTTCCCTGATCACAAAATAAATCGTAATCATTAACAGGCTTATAAAGAAGGGTGACACTTTTAGGTACTGTAAATTTCTACCAACCTTATTTCTAGCAGCCTCATTCATATTGACACAGCTACAATTTAGAACTATGGTCCAGTGGTGTACCAGCTTACAGTAAGCAACAATATATACATGTATTCTCTTATAACGAGGTGAAGATGTTTATAAGACTTGTTAATAAAGATATACTGTACTTAATATAAGTAAGCCTTATGAATAACAACCAATTCTACAGTAAAGCTCTAAAAGCTTTTCTGCTGATTGACTGTTTTATAACTTTTCCCCAGAATTATTCTTTATTCTTAACCTGCCCTATTTATTTTTGGAGAGATTTTAGAGGAACTAGACTACAGCTTGTTATCCTGTTCAACCAATGGACAGGCCACGTAAATTGGATGTAAATTGGATGTAGGAAGGCTAAAGAGTACTTTGTTATAAGGAAAGTAAATGGAAAATGTAATATATACTTTATATTGGCTTTCAGAGAGTGTTAAGGATAAACTAGTTAATGAATACTACTTCTATTTAATGAAATGTATATGCATAAAACTATCCAGGAGAACAAACAAGCACAACTTTTCAATCATGTCATTCATGATATACCAGTGTGCCCTGGGGTATTTCATTGTGGCCCTCAGGATAATGCACAATGTAACAAGTTGAATCTGTAGCAGAAAGTTTTGGTTAAAAAGACAATGTGAGAGAAAACAGCGGCACCATTTCATGGTTCAATTGTTATAGAAGGCTTTAATATTGATTATTATAGAAGGGATAATGTGGGAAGTGGGCTCGCTGGTACTGCCAGACAGAAGAAATTTGGGAACAACTGGACAAGGTGAATTAACTAAAGTGAATTAACTTACGGGCATAAATGATAGATGCCCCAGTCCAAAGTCGAGTCTGTCAGCCAGCCGCAGCCAAGTCCAGGTATCCAAATGGATAGGAATATATTCAGACATTATATTAGTAGCTTTTTATTTTATTGATACTACAATGTTCATCTTGTCGCTACTGTTGCTTCAGAGACAAACTTGAAAACAAAATTTGAATTAGCAGCTGTAAAGTATCACCAGTGACCTCATACAGAACTCTATCAGCCTCTGCAGTAAATTTGGCAGCACAGCTAAACATAGACACAAAGTACCACAAAATTTGGTAAACGATGGCCTCACTGCTTGCACAAGAGGTGATCATTAAATGATCTGCTGTTCTTTAGACTGTATCCCAAAACGTTCCACAATCCAATTTAAAACTTTGCTAAGCCATGGTCAGTCGCTGTGGAAAAAGAAACCCAAAACACGCTCAGAATATCCTAGTTCATTTGTACCCAGTGTTGTTGCGTCTTTAGTATAAACTAAATTTATATTTGGTATATTAACAGTACGAAAGTTTCAGAAAAAAATTCTCAAAAGACCAAAATGCTACATATTTAGTCATAAAAAACATAATTAACACACCGCATTCAATGTGAATTTCAACAAGACACAATAACATGTCTTTTTGTAGTAGTCTCTTTTTAACACAAAGAGTATAATGAACCCAAAGACAGAAGGCACTTCGTTATCTCAGCCAGAGAGTATTGTTCTTGGCTCCTTGCCCATGAGGCACTGTGGGGAAACAACTTCTGAGCTCCACGTATGGTGGACATGCCCCGCAAAGCGCTCCATTACAGATTAAGGTCTTTCTCAAGATAAATGTGTGTATAAGTCAGCAGAATTTCCTGGCACTCGATATAGGCATAGAATGAACCACTACAGCAGATGAATGCAGAGCGATGATCATTTCTCATATCTTCGTCGTTGTAAGATGCTCCACAGCAGCTGCAATGGGTCAGCTTACGCCTGTGTTTATACATCATCAAATTAGAAAAAGTGCTTGGAATAACACAGTAATTGAAAGATTTGCCAGTCTCTTAACAGACTGGCATTTTAGGACACTAGGAGCTCATGGACATAATTTAGTAGCTGGCTGGTATTTGCTAGAATCTGATATTTTGGTTTTTTTTACAAAGTGCTTGTGGATTCTTGTCTCACTTAAGTCTGTGATTTCTGACACAGGCTTTTAGTAAATTAAAAGAATGATCCACTCTCAATGAAAAGTTTCAGACAAAATCTCTTCTGATCACCCCAGGTTTGTTGGGGAAATCTAACTAAGCCTCCTATACTGATTATATGGAAGAACAAGGTTTGTTTGTTTGTTTGAAGAAGAAAAAACCACACATGGGTGCCAACTCGCACTTATATATAAACGAGTCCCAATCCGGGTGCTGTAGCATCTCAGACCAGATTTAAATCTGCTAACAATGCAATGAAGAAACTCCCACCAATGCCAGCAGACTCCAGATTATGGACAACCGTATGCTTCTCTAAAATACAGGTTTTTATTCATATCAAAAAAATAGGTGTATTAATAAAATCACATGATGACAGGGACAAGAGGACAAACAAAATCAAGGCAAATTTGTTTGACGCATTTCGCACATAAACATTGCTTATTTTTAAGCAGCCACTCCTGCTGTTAGAAACCGGTACTGACAGTTCATTTATGGTGAGACTGGTCCGTATTCTTTTCGATATAAATGATTATTATATATTATGTTCAGGACAGTGGCATATCCAACAAAATAGTTAACATAATCATCATTTAAAAATTTGAAAAAATAATTACAAACCCACTGATTTTTTGGAGCGAATTTTAGAAAATGTTCTCCTTAACAATGTGTTGATATCATAAAAGCATATTTTGTTGTGGCTTAGAAAAGCACATAAATCACCAAATACAAGAGGTAAAATAGATGGCCCAAAGATGAAGGAAAGAACAATCTTAAAGGCCAAGCAATGAACCAATAAAGAAGAGGAAATATTCAAGAGGCAAATTTCTAACAAGTTTGCTAAGAATACAAAAAAATAACATTGGTTCACTAAGTTCAAAGTTCTTATACTTTGTGTTTTTCCAGACAGAAAAAAAGTGAAACAACACACACACACCATTAGATCTTTTACTTTATTATAATCATGGCAGTCCGATTAATTCATGGATCAAAATAATTTAAAATAGTGTATCTAAACTAGCCCAAAGTATAACTAGACCTTATTTTTTGCATGCTCCAACATACTTCAATTTTGCAGAGTGGCTCAAGCAATAAAATAATAACCCCCATTTATATTAATAATAATGGAGCATGCATTACATCATGATGATACAACATGCATGTACAAGCTGTGTGTGCATGCTTGTAACTCTGAGGCATCCTTATGTATCTCTATTGAAACTCTGTGACTGGTTTACAGAGGTGCCTAGGGACATCGCTCAGGAACTCCAAGAGGGAGGATCAAGTTCCAGGTGAAATGCTGCAAATTGTAAGTTTTAAATATACTTAGGGAGTAGGGACAGTAATCTTTAAATATGCCTAGAGACATCTCTAGTGACTCCATGTGGGAAGATTGGGCCCAGGGACTAAGTACTAAGTTTTAATAAATATATATGTATCTATTTTAAAAAAATTAAAACATAGGTTTATCCTTATTTGTTTGCAAAACTACTAGCACTTAGAATTGAGGACGTATTACATACGGCAAGCAGAACTGTACTATAGCATGATGTTAAGGTGACAGGTTCCCTTTCACAAAATATGAAGCTCTGTGTATATCTGCAGAAACCTATAAGCATTTGAATACCATATATATTCAGCCATAATGTTGTTGTGCAAAATTTATAAAACCCTCTTAACGAAGCTTAATTACCTTAAGTAAAACAGCTAAAATGATATCTGAAACATGTCACTCTGCAATTTGCTTTGCACCTTAGTATAACAGCTACATTATTAGAAGAAGCAGAAAAGGATGAAGACTAATGTGTTTGTAGAAAAGCTGCTTATATTTCAGACTGAAAATACATTTTGAAATCAAAATGACTGTGTACACCTTTAATTGCCCTGTTGTGTATTGTTTATACAAAATTCTGATATCGCAAAGGTTTGATTTGTAGCATGATGAATGATTAGGCATTCAGAACGTTTCTTAATGACAATTAATTTACTTGCTACCAGTTAGGATGGCATTAATTGGTTTTCCCGCTAAAAGGGTAACTTTATCCTTTGTCTAGATAAAAACATCCATTATCTGACTAAACACATTCTCATCAAAGAAGACATTGGAGATTGTGTGACCTACCTTTGTTTTCACAAATTTTAAACTGTCATTTATTGCTGAAAAGCATTCATTATTAAAACTTTGCAGTTTGATGGGTACTGTATGTGTTTTATAAACAAGCTAAATTACAAAATGTCTTGCTGCATCTATAACAAATCAGTATTTAAGTCATAAAAAGCGAAAATATTACTGTGTAACTTATTTTCGTTACCCAGTTAACTTGTAAAATGAAACCCGACAAATTAACCATTTTCAAAAGGTAAATAACTTACCGTATTTGCTCGATTATAAGACGACCCTGATTATAAGACGACCCCCCAAACTTTGGATATTCCTTTAGGAAAAAAACTAAAAGCCTGAATATAAGACTACCCTATAGGAAAAAAGTTAAACTTGTATATATTCACATGTAAATTGCTTTTTTAATAAAAAATGATGATATCAAAAAATGCATTTCTTGTTTTTATTTCCTTTTATGTGCCAATGCTGCCTTTCTCTTTCCCTTGCCCCCGTGTCTCTGTCTCTCACCTCCCCTGCTGCCGCCCGGCACGCTCGCCGGGACTTCTGTGACGAAAGCGGAAGTACCCGGCTTCTTCACAGAAGCCCCGGCGGTCGTGCCGGGCGGAAGCAGGGGAGTCTGCGCTCGTTGCGCAGACATCCCCTGCTGCTAGAGAGGGGGATCCAGGTCCCCTGCAGCTCTGCTGGGGACCTGGATTCGTGTCTTATAATCTGACCTCAATTTGAGGTCAGATTATAAGAGACCTCGATTATAAGACGAGGGGGATTTTTCAGAGCATTTGCTCTGAAAAAAACCTCGTCTTATAATCGAGCAAATACGGTATTTTGGATCTGTGATGACACCGTGTGAAACTGCGCAGAATTACTAATGATGATGGCGTTCCTTTTGGTGTAACATGCCATATACATACTCGCCAAAACTGTGCAGAATTACTAATGATGATGGCGTTCCTTTTGGTGTAATACTCGCCAACTTTGTCTTTGAGGCTCCCTAATAAGAAGGTGGAGTCAAAGGGGGCAGAGTCATGCCTCCTTTACCGCGTTTAGTCTGTGTATGTCTGCTAGGCATTCACAGTTTAAGCACATTGCTGCCTAGGCACAGTGTTCGATTTTGACAGGACAGGACCCAAAACAGAGTGGCTGTGTAAGACAAAATCCAACCTGGTCTAAACACACAACTGCCACCATCCAGTGGAAATCCTAGGATGTCTTTTTTAATTGAGTGATGGGAAAGTGCAAGGTGGGCATCATACTTGTGTTTGTAGTGAAAAAGTAAATCCAGACCACGTAACTGATGCAACTATTTAAGTTTAAAATAGTTACCCTGGAGTTACAAAACAGGAATTCTAGTAACTCTTAGACCAGTATTTATGATCAGCCGAATAGCTAATAACACAATATGTAGGTAAATAATTTGAATACACATTGATTAAAAGGTTAAAAAGATTAAAAGGATTCAGTTATAAAAGAAAAGTTTCCCTTTGCATTAGAGTCTATGGTCTGGTTTTTTTTACCTTAAATGTTAATCCCTAATTATATACATACAGGCTTCTGCATAGGTCTATATGTAGAAAAAAAAGCTTTATAGTTATCAGAACTAACACAACCCATCACAAAGGCTGAAGACCCTATGGGAAACATTTTAAATGCTCTGCTTTAGAGATTTTTTTTTTCCCCTTTTAAGTGATTAGGTGACATTAGGATCACTCATTAGATCACATTTTATTTAACATGTTCCTTTTAAAGACTTGTAAACGCATATATTACACTCATGCTAAATTATGCTTCACATTTGTTTCCGAAAAGGAAATCGTATATTTTTTTAAAATACACATTTTCTCACCCACTACTCAAGGAAAGAAGAAAAAAAAGCTTTTTGGCTGGACATTTGATTCCTGTCTGCTTCAGTCTGGCATTCTTTGTCTGCCTTGTAGAATAGTTTAGTCTAACATTTATTCAATAATCCCTTTTTTAATGAGCTTCCTAGGAAGTTGACCCTTTAAGTATAAGTATTTTACAGAGATTGCGTAAAAGGAAATAACGGATGCGTTTTGCTTTTGCTCCAAAGGCAGGTGGATACTGTTTTATTGATCTTTCCTTGACTACAAAGTTATTTTTTTTTTTATGGGAAACAGAAGAGCTTTGGGCAACTGTGTTCAGAGCATTGTACATGGCCCTCTCCATCAAGTACTTTATTAACATCTTTAATATAGAGTAGCCCCTGCAGCATTTACATTTGGTACGGCAAACTATCAGCACCTCATATTAGCCATGAGATAATGGATAAAATATATAATAACATAGAATAATATAAAGAACAACCCGTACAAACACTGTTGTGTATTTGTCTGTTTTATATAGGCTTCTCTTATGAAACTACTGACAACCTGTTAAAAGCCTAATAAATTAATAATGTAACTGGTGCAGTACTCTGTACTCTAAGACACAACCCTTGCATCTGGAAGTCTGAGATACACTATGTGGATAAATGTATTGGTACAAGCCACTTAATTACTGAATTCAGGTGTTTCAATCAGACCCATTGCTACAGGTATATAAAATCAGGCCATGCACTCTGCATTTACAAACATTTGTCAAAAAATGGGTCGTTCTGATGAGCTCAGTGAATTGAAACGTGGTACTGTGATAGGATGCCACCTTTGCATTAAGTCAGTTTGTGAGATTTCATCCCTGCTAGATATTCAACTGTATGGTCAACTGTAAGTGGTATTATTGGAAAGTGGAATCGTTTAGGAACAACAGCAACTCAGTCACAAAGCAAAAGACCACATAATGTCACAGAGCTGGTGACATGGTCTGGGCTTGGCTGATACCAGGTAAACGTTACCTGCCTGACTGCATTGTGCCAACTGTAGCGTTTTGTGGAGGAGTAATGGTATGGGGCTGCTTTTCAGGGCTTGGGTTAGGCCCCTTACTTCCAGTGAAGGGAAATCTTAAAGGAACATTGAAGGAAGCAAGGGTTAAATTAAAACATGTCCCGGGACATTTACATAAACCTGACTTGTATCTTAATAGATACACGCAGGTTTACTATCTGCCGTGTCTCACATGCAGACATAGACACAGCAGTTCCTGGTTGTCGCTTGCTGACAAAAGTCATCAGGCGCACAGCCAATCGGAGCGAGGGCTTGCCCCACCCTGACAGCCGAAAGTGAGGGTTTCTTGTTATTAGCGCAGAGAGAGACCCTCGTTTTTGCATGGGATTAGCAGGGGGATATAGTTAGGGTCCCCCCTGCTGATCCCATGAAAAAACGAGGGTCTCCCTCTGCGCTAGCAGAGAGAGGCAGTCTCCGACCAGACGGCTGCCTACTTCCTATGGAAGCATGGCAGTTGTCAGTCAGAGGATAAACTGGCGTGTACTAATCAAAAGAACACCCCAGTTTATCCTCATACTAGGGACAACTAAAAATTCACTTGTACTTCAATTTTTGAAGCACAAGTGAAAAATAAGGTTTAGTGACTGTTTAATGCTTCAACATACCAGACATTTTGGTCAATGCTATGCGTCCAACTTGGTGGGAACAGTTAGGGAAGGGCATTTTTCTATTCCAGCATGACTGCACCCCAGTGCACAAAGCAAAGTCCATAAAGAAATGGTTGGAAGAGTTTGGTGTGGAAGAATTTGACAGCCCCACACAGAGCCCTGATCTCAACCACATCAAACACCTTTAGGGTGAACTGAAATAGAGATCGCAAGCCAGGCCACTGTCATGCAACATCAGTCCCTGACCTCACAAATGCTCTATTGGATGAATGGGGAGAAATTACAAAGATACACTCTAAAATTTTGTGGACAACCTACCCAGAAGAGTGGAAACTGTTACATCTGCAAAGGTGGGACCAACTACATATTAATGTCAATATATTTAAAATGCAATGTCCTTGTTGGTGTAATGGCCCTAATAATTTTGTCCATAAAGCGTATGTGCTCTTTAATGTAACCCAATAAAATTAATTCAGTGATCACTCTTGTTTTGTTTGTTTTTTAAATCTTTTTTTTAAATAATGGCAGATGGAAAATAACACATTTTCATTATACTAGTGATCCTGTAGAACATTTCTGCAGGCACCCAAGCCCGTTTCACAGCTGTACATATGTATTATATCTAGTTGTTCGATTTTTAAACACGGTTGCCAAAGAAACAATATTAGCAACATAACCTAGTATAGGTTAAAATAATCTTTGCTAGTAAAACAAAACGTGAAATGCTTCAAAATTCAACTTTTAATTACACTATTACACAATGCTGAGATTTTGCTTTGCACATAGAAGATTGTGGTAAACATGTGCAGCCAAACACCTCTCCCAAATTCAAATTAACAGCAGAATATTTCCAATAATAAACCTTCCCTCAAGTCTTTTATGTGATGCAAGGCAGCATTTTATAAGAAAGAGTTCACCTATACTTGGATGAATAAGTCTACTTGTCTAAAACGGCTCCGGCGGGGCCTAGAAGCATTATGTAATATGCATTATGTAAGCGGTTTAATAATCTGTACATTTTATAGATGTGATAAGACTGTAGTATTTTTTTACATTGCTCAGAGTTTCATACGTGAGCTGTTTTATATAAAAACACAAAAATCAAGACAGCAAACATTTCTTACTGCAGAACATAACTGTAACATTGCCAGACTTGCCATCACTTGCGCCAAAACAATTTATGATTAAACACTACATTTCCCAGGGCTTCTTCCATGCTACTCAGAGGCATGATAAATGTCTTAGCTGGAAACGTCTAATACGGTGAGGACAAGAAAGCCTATTTGAACATTTCCCCAGTATTTCTTTGATGTTCTTACAAAGTCCGCTAGTGAAGTTGTTTGACGTTGGATTTACTCCCAGAAAACAACCAGGCAAATGGATAACACTACATTTAAGATTACTTTTATTTCTGCACAGGTATTCTTAAATGGATAACTTGCTGAATGTGACATATTACAACTGCCAAAGTCACAGAATTCTGACTCTTTTTGGTATTAAAAATCATAGTGTTATAAGCAGAATTACCTGTATATACGGTTTTTTTTTTTTTTTACAACCTTTTAATATACTTTATTTACTTTTTTTCAAAAACCCTATCAGTGAACTATGAATATGCCTACGACACTGACATGAATCTCAATGGAAGACCTATGACTGGCTCCCAATGGATGCTTGGGATGTCCATTTCAACTGGACAGAAGTTTGAAGGAGAAATGGTCGGAAAGAGACATTTGAAATGTAAGTATTGCAATTCCCCTTCAAAAAATAGCAACTATGTGGATTTATTTTTTAAATGTCACCTTAAAAAATTGTTAGACACTTTTTTTTTTTTATCAATTAAGTTCAGCTAAAACTAAATAAACAAAAGAAATATCAAGTTCCTTACTCTCTATGGCATGAAGATATTCCATATGTAGAGCGCTGGCTCCAGCAGTGGCTGGGGATGGAATGATATCTGCATATGGACTGCGTTGTCCCGTCAACAGCGCCATCTGGTGGTAGTATTCAGCAGGGCTAACTGCCGGGTGTGGAACTGAAAAAAATAACATTTAGGAAAGGAGATTATAGCATTCAATGCAGTGACTACTGAGCGAGCCTGTAAATATAATACTGTACTGCTCTTAAAGCACAAGTGGTTATCCAAATAATTAAGCTGTGGCAGGATTTTTCATTATGAGAACAGAATTTAAATTATTGAAGACAATGCCCAGAAGCTAATCTTTTGTAACTATTATTATCATTCAGTTAAGCATAAGAAAGGATACATTTAATGTGATCACATTAAGGGTCAAATTAGCATCCATGACACCCACAAAACCCCCTAACCCCCAAAAAACTATAAAAATGTAAATGATCTGTGGGCATGACATTGCCGTGAAAAGTGTGTGTGGCATGGACAGGAATAGGAGGAGCTAACATTCTGAAATATCCGCTTGCTTCCCATTAGTTTATAAAAATGTGGTACTGTTGACATTTGTGCAAAATGCATTATGGGAGATAATCTCAATGTACAAACCACAGTTAGCTTTATAGATGGGCTTCAAATAAGAACTAACAAAGCAAACTGCAAGCTGTATAACTTTACATACAGCAGTCAGTTGAAATATGTACTAGTGGTAAAATATACCTAATTTATTAACTGTGAGAAACATAGAAACATAGAATGTGTCGGCAGATAAGAACCATTCGGTCCATTTTTTTTGGAGTACTTTTATTAGTCCCCCGTTCCTGGTCTTATAGCTAGTATAGCCTTGTGTCTATCCCACGCATGCTTAAAATCCTTGACTGTGTTTACCTCTACCACTTCTGCTGGCAGGCTATTCCATACATCCACTACCCTCTCAGTAAAGTAATACTTCCTGATATTACTTTTAAATCGTTGCCCCTCTAACTTAAGACTATGTCCTCTATGTCCACTATGTAGTTTTTCTTCTTTTAAATATACTCTTCCTTTACTGTGTTGATTCCCTTTATGTATTTAAATGTTTCTATCATATCCCCCCTGTTTCGTCTTTTCTCCAAGCTATACATGTTAAGATGCTTTAACCTTTCCTGGTAAGTTTTATCCTTCAACCCATGAACCAGTTTAGTAGCCCTTCTCTGAACTTTCTCCAAAGTATCAATATCCTTCTGGAGATACGGTCTCCAGTACTGCGTACAATACTCCAAGTGAGGTCTCACCAGTGCTCTGTACAATGGCATGAGCACTTCCCTCTTCCTACTGCTAATACCTCTCCCTATGCAACCAAGCATTCTGCTAGCATTTCCTGCTGCTCTATTGCATTGCCTACCTACCTTCAAGTCCTCTGAAATTATTACTCCTAAATCCCTTTCCTCAGATGTTGAGGTTAGGACTGTACCAAATAGTCTATATTCTGCTTTTGGGTTTTTACACCCAAGGTGCATAATCTTGCACTTGTCCGCATTAAATGTCAGTTGCCACTGCTCTGACCATTTTTCTAGTTTAGCTAAATCATTTGCCATTTGGCTTATCCCTCCATGAATATCAACCCTGCTGCAAATCTTTGTATCATCAGCAAAAAGACATACTTTGCCAAAAAGACCTTCTGCAATATCGCTAATAAAAATATTAAAGAGAAAGGGTCCAAGTACAGATCCCTGAGGTACCCCACTATTAACAAGACCTTGCATCGAATATACCCCATTGACTACAACCCTCTGTTGCCTGTCACTCAGCCATTGTCTAATCCATTCAACAATATTGAAATCCAAATTCAAAGATTTCAGTTTATTAATAAGCCTTCTATGTGCGACAGTGTCAAAAGCCTTACTGAAATCTAGGTAAGCAATGTCTACTGCCCCACACTGATCTATTATTTTAGTCACCCAATCAAAAAAATCAATAAGATTAGTTTGGCATGATCTACCTGAAGTAAACCCATGCTGTCTCTGATCTTGAAATCCAAGCGACTTTAGATGTTCAACAATCCTATTCTTTAACAAGGTTTCCATTATTTTCCCCACTACTGAAGTAAGACTTACTGGTCTATAGTTGCCCGCCTCCTCCCCACTACCTTTCTTGTGAATGGGCACAACATTAGCTAATTTCTAATCTTCTGGAACTACTCCCGTTAACAATGATTGGTTAAATAAATCTGTTAATGGTTTTGCTAGTACACCACTAAGTTCTTTTAATAACTTTGGATGTATCCCATCAGGTCCCATGGACTTATTTGTCTTTACTTTAGACAGCTGAAGTAAAACCTCTTCCTCTGTAAACTTACATGCATCAAAAGACTCATTAGTCTTTTTCCCTAAATGAGGTCCCTTACCCTCATTTTCATTTGTAAAAGTGAGATAACTGAAATTTGAGTTGCAAGTGTCATGAACACTTCCTCTCCCTAACTCAACTATATGTTGTACAGGGACAAAGTTGGTGAGCTTTTCCTACTTGAAGAGTTTTGCTGGCCAAGGATAATGCATGTTGTTTTTTAACAATGTATTATGCCAGACCACCTCTATTCTCCTTGCAGGAGAAACTTACCAATTCTGTCCATGCACAATGCATGGTTAAGTAAGTGTGATTAAATGTTCCTCATCACCTTAACTCACCGGCAATTCACGTTTTAGTGAATAGAGCCCATTGTTCTTTACATAACAACAAGAGCAGATGGAAATGTGTGCCATAAATTTCAAGACAGAGAAGATGAAATAAATATGCTAGATCGGTTTGTTTTTTAAGATTTAGTTCAAGCGAGCTTTTGGTTAAAGACTACACTGTAATTTTTGAAACATAGAACAAAAAAAAAAAATTGTCTCATTTTTAGAAATGACAAAAGAAGACATAGCACATGTCGAAATATTATTTTTAAATTATATTTTATAATTCATTAAAATGAAAGAGATATGACAACCTCTGCTACAGTGGCAAGCAGCAGCAAGAAAAGAAAAGCAACACATAGTTTGAAGATATCTTTTCAGTGAAGTTTGCTGAAACAACAAGAGATTATGCCAGATCGTAACACCTTGCCCTGACTTTATTGTTTGACTCAATGCTATTGCTTAAATTGTGATGGTCCAAAGAAAGACAACAAAATTAATGAACCGTAATTTATTCAAGAGACAATATGATTAGAGGGAAACATGAAAACTGCAAAGGAAGTGCTTCAAAACTGCAATTTGTTTTAAAAATAATGTGTACGTAAAAATATTTTAATATGTCAAAATCATGTATTACTTACAGAAACCAAGAACATTAAGCAAATAAATAATGTACATGGAACTGCCCCTTTCAAGCAAATATATTTTTAATTGAATCTAGGGAATGATATATTTACAATATGATTTATAATAATGTAGCTATTTTTTTATGTTTTTTTTTACTATGCTGACTAACTTGGGAAAACAGAAATTTTTGCTTGGCGTAACTATTGTTTATTTATGGGGTAGACTGAAAAGGAAGTTTACAGAAGCTGTAGATGGTATTTTTGTTACATTGCATGAGCAGCATGATTCAGGTTATTTATAAAAGTTAATCTGGGGGAAAGTTCTAAAAGTACGTTACCCCCAATATTATGCAGACAGTGGCTTTATTTAAGATACCAGGGGAATAGCCAAAGTGTTGCTGGAAATGTTTTGGTTATGTTTATTTATACTTATTATGCTTGTTATGATTCACATCTTAACCTGCAGATTTTATAAAAAAACAAGCTTACCATCGGTAGGACTGAGTCCTCGAGCAGCTGAGATAATGGAAAGTGAAGGACTGCTGTGCAGCGATCTAATGTAGTCCATGTATGGATTGATGTAAGGATGAGGAGGGCTGAACGGAGAGTCTGACGCAGTAGCGGGGTTTCTATGCGGCGATATTCGGATGAACGGAAGATCTGGATAAGTTGGGCTACTTGCTAATGCAGAAGGCCTGAAAGAACAAAAAAAAAAAAAAGGAAAGATGTTTACAAAATAAGCATAGCCATGTAATTAGTCAGTATGGACGTGTAACTTTGAATATTAATATATTTTGCAATTTATCGCAGACGATGTTTGGTATTTTGATAAGAGTCTGAAAATGTAACCAGACATATCGTTTTTCTGCACAATGTTGTTTTCTTATTGTTATAGAATATCAATATTCAGGTACTACAATATCACATTTATTCATTTGTATAAACAGTGTCAGCCTTGCATATTCTGTACTCTGTGTTCTTATCATAGAAGTGGTGATGATGAAATCCAGTATTGTGCTAACTAAAAGCTATGTATTAACATAGATGAATATAATTGCTATAAGAAAACTAATAATTAGCTAATCTAATAAGAAATAATTTGATAATGCCAAAGTAGCGGAGTTGGAAAAATTCCGATGCATTGGCCTAAAGTTTGAAATTCCCATATCAATTCCCTGCAGTCCTCTCTTTATTGAATACACTATATAGTAAAACAACAAATAATTGCTCATAGACAGCAAGTGAGTTTAGATGAGTGGATTAGGCCCATATGTTTTTCAATCATAATTCTGAAAAACAAGCACACTATAGTTTCTTTTTTTTTAACTTGCAGCACCATTTTCTCATATATATGAAGAAAGGGCATACTTCCAAAACTCGTACAAAGAAATGTATAGATTGAATAAATGGCACATTTTGCTGTACTTTATTTTCCCCATCTCAGCTCTAAGCTGCTTCCACTCGTGCGAGAAAATATTGCAGGCGTTGCACGGCGCCGGGAAAATTCAGAAGTGAAAAAACCCTTGTTCTAGACATTTATACAGAAAATCCAATGGCTAGACATGACCTATTCAAAGTCTGAGTACCTAATCTGCCTTTTCTTAAAGGTTTTCCGTTCAGCATGGCAAAGGTTAAATGACCTGCTTTGCAATACAAACATGCCTTTTCTAAGCCTCAGATATATAGAAATGGAGAATATCTAAAATATATAATAAATCTGGGATAGAAGGAGGAATGTACAACAGAGGGCTTTCTCTCAGCAGAATGCCGAAGATTTGTGTTGATAATTGTAAGGGTTGCGATTGGCAGATGTCACCACAGCAGACTGTAATCTAAAGTTAGAGTCTGTTCTCCCATGTCTCCCAGGCTAGACACAGCGATATCTTAATCAAAGATCAAAGCTATTCCCGGGAGAACTCCATCTCTTATTAAACAAAGTATGGCGGATGTGATATTTGTCTTCAGTCTCCCTCTGTTTTTCCCTATCTACTTGATCTGTAACTCATATAAACTTGCTTTATCCTTTGCACATGTTAGAAGCAGCTAAAGATCAGCATATGCAGTTAAATTTGAAGACCTTGGTAGCAAAGCAAACACACAGATGCTGAAAATACTTATGAAGAAGAAAAATATAATTTAAAACACCTATTAGAAATCACTTATAAATACGACAGCCTTGGAACGAAGAATGTCAATCTTAATTATAAAAACACAGCATCTATTGGTCCAAGTTATAAAAATAGAGAGTTTAGGGTATCAAACTCTCATAAAGCTTAAACACTCTTTATTTCAGCAGAAGCAGGTAGGTCAGCAATGTTTCCTTCCTTTTGTGCAAGTCATCAACAGTTAAATCTCGCAACGTTTGGTGAAATACAACAGTTTCAAACTTTAACAAACACTCCCAAATTAGGAGAACAACATGATTAAAATGTGTCTGTGGAATCTCCAGTTTATGATGTCATCTGGGGCTTGATATGCAAATTACACAATTCCCACTGAAAAAAAAAAAACTGCATCTGCATATCAAGCCACAGGTGATGTCATAAACTGGAGATTCCACAGACACATTAAAAACACATTGTTCTCCTAATTTAGGCATTTAGGTGATACAGTCCCTTTAAATAATTGATAGCAGTAGATATGATTGATAAAATGTATATTTTGTGTTTTGTATAGATGTATTGTTTTTTTTATTATCTGAAGAAAATGTATCACTAACATATATTTAGCGAGTACACATGCAAAAAGATAGACAGCAGATACTGAGTTTTCTACATATTTTTCCTCCAAATGTTACACATTTATATGGACCCCATTACACCAGATTACAAGCACTGTATAATCAAAAGACGACAGTATATCTGAAATGACATGTGCTTAGAGTAACATGACACTATTTTTAGAATGAAATCCTGGGGTATTTATTTTAATATTTTAGGAGATAGTACAAATCTATTTTAGGAGTATATTTTCAACAGAGTATATATATATCCTATTAATTGGTTTCTGTTTATTAATTTCTCTATTTGGATTATTGTTGTTTTCATATGCATGTGCAATACAATGTAACACATCTGAAGAAAGGACAAAAATATGAATATATATTGCAGCTTATATTCCCTTCATAGAACACTGAATACGTCTTACATCAGTGGTGCATCACAGGGCTTCGACTTAAAGTTGTCCGCCTAATGGTATGGCAGAGTCCATTGTTTGTGTTGAGCTGGATTAATTACCTGGTATTTGGATGTATAGAGTTTGGGGGGTAAAGGCTTTTCACTGTGCCTTGGCTAGCAAATATTTGGGTTATAAGCCATATATGTTTTAAAAGAAAACAATGTGCCACCACACCTGTGGCACCACTGATGATGGGACATTTCCAGGGATTTAGGATAATGGTCTATATTGAAACACTTTCCTCTGACAACGAGGGCCTTTGACTTATCACCCACCTGGTATATTTCCAATAGATTGCTAAAAAAAAAAAAAAAAACAGCTTGATGCCAATGTTTAGCCTATGAAGACAATAACTTACCAATATAGTTTTAAACAAAAAAGTGTCACCATACACGACATCTATATTTAAAGACTGGGGGAGATGTTTTTAGCAGTCTTTACTTCTTACTGATAAATTTCTTAACAGGATGTAAAACAGTAAGTAAAGTGTGCACAGAAATACTGCTTCCCCCAATATATATAATAATATTATATAATATTTAAAGTTAGTATGGTGTGGAAATGTTTACAATATATACAGTATAAGGAAATATAACAAAAAGTTATTTCGTGTAAAAGACACTTGGGTCTTGGGTGCTATTTCCTTTCAAGGAGTAATACATAATCAGCCAAGACAGCAAGTTGAATACAGTAATAATATATTTAACTAACTAATGCAGTCACAATGAATATGGGAAATCAAGACCAAATCTTACATTTGGAGTTTTCTCTTTGAACTATGCTTGGGCATACAATAGAAGGGAATATTGTGTGAAGCTGTATAGTTCAGGAAACAATTAATTTGTCAAACAACCCTTGGGAATCTCACACCTGCCGTTTTCATATAAATCTATACTACTGAGAACTTTACAGTGTTTCCTGTGCTCAATAATAGCCAGCCTGGTGGCAGATTCTCACATTTTAAAACAACTTACCTCTGCCTCACTGCACAACTTAACAAATAGTCAATTGTGTTTCTGTGTAATTTGGAGAGGTGAACCATTTATTTAAACCATCATAGTGTTGGGAATGATTAAGCAGTACTTGGATATAAAGACAGTCACACTGCACATTTAATCATGAATGATGAGCAGTACGATATCCTGGCAATGTTATAACAGTAGCACCCATATATGATAAACCATTGATTGCTGCTACATTGATATAGTTTTCATTAGCTGTCTAACTTGAAGGAAGGATCAGATTGTACTTTATATAAACTTTTAGAATTACAATATAATGTGTAGAAGTATTATGCAATAAACTGGGATCGCTTTTATTCTTTACGGGTCTGGGCAGCAAGATGGAGTCCATGCCAATACTGGTATGTTCTAAAGAAGACTTTTTTTTTAAAAAAGGTTTTTTTTTTGTTTGTTTTTTAAACATTATACTAAACTCACCCTCATCAGTTATTGTTAATCTTTCAACTTCCAATCACTATAAAAAAAAAAGTAGACATTTTAAGCTCCATTTACTACACCTTATAAAACAAGCATGGTATTATTCAACAATACTAGAGTTGTGGCAACATCAAGACCATATGTTGAAATGTGGACCTGCAAGGACCTGTCATACACACAGCACTCCAGATATTTAACAGAGCTAAATGCTCAGACAGATGCCGCTTAACCAAACAAATGTTTTTTTTTTTTTAAATTGATTTGCACTGATCTTAATTATGCGATTAACATTTTTTTGTAGTGGTGGGTGTAGTAGTTGCTTTTTAAATTAATTCCTTTCCAAGCAATTGAACCTCTGCTTAAAAGGGGTCAATTGTTGAAGGAAGTAGACACCTCAATGCAAAGATGCTGAGGTAAGTGCAAAAGTATGCACAATTCCCAGGCTGCAATATGATTTATCCACTGTGAGCTGGCAGCATGCATTCAGTCCAGGTGTGCTGGAGAAATAATTAAACAGACATCTAGAATGAAACTGGTTACCCTTAATGTCAACCTTGCAAAAACACATAACTGGAAAGCATTTAAAATAAAAATGGAACATGAATTACTGTTGTTGACCTTCATTAATGAGAGTTTGCAAGCACAGTGGTGCTGTAAGATGATGTTGCTGGAGCACTATATTCAGTAAGATATATTTGTAGAGGGGATTCTAATTTAACTATTAAGTAAATGTGGCTATTATCTAATAGCTTTGCTAGATAGAGAGCTCTAAAGAAAGTAAGCAATTGAAGGTGAAGTATAAAAAACAAGAGTGCATTTAAATTCTGGAGGGAAAATATTTTATAGGCCTGCTTAAAGGACAATTTTCGAAAAAAATTAAGTTATGTGTAATTGAAAGCTCATATCAATGCGTAGGCATTTTTAAATAGAAATGCCTTACTGAAAGAATAGTATAAATAAATAGCCTTATTGAGAGCTTTTTTGTTTCTATAGAACTGTTAGGGGGCAGACATCTTGGGTCAGATCTTCATTCATCTGACCCAAAACTCTAAACACACCAGCTTTCTGATAGAGCTATATGGAGCAAAGTGGGCTCAATAAGGTACTTTTTGGGGGTTCTTCAATTAAAACATTTCTTTTATAATTGCCTGCACTTGATGCAATCTTTCAATTAAACAGAAGCACATTTTTGACTACATTTGTCCTAATTGTTTCACTGAGTCCGATTCAGTAAATATGGTGGCGTAGGAAAGCCATTCGTTTGTAGTCACTCCACAGATGAAGGACAAGGCCTGAGACCATACTTGGACCATGACTGATTAGAATGAACAGAGAGCTACATAACAAGGCAATGCTTTAAAGCCAGCCTCAAAGTTATAATACGGGAGGACCTTTTCACAAGTCATTTTACAGCTATTAGACGTTTCCACATTTACATCATTTCCCCCATCCAGGTTTCTGCTTCTTTATCTGTATTCTTTCAAATCCTGAAATTGCTTGGATAAGAGGAAGGTATTTTTTTTTTCTTTTGCATTTCTAAGAGCAGCCTGAACTTTCAGTGGAAATTGAAGAGGCTTTGTGTCAAGTACAGCTAAATCCAGTCTTTCCGTATCAAACCACTGCGAGAAAATTACTGTGAGGATGATAAGGCTGTGAGATATAATAAAAAGTGACTCTACTCAATTTACACTGCAATATTGGTATGACTGAATATTTCTCATTCAGGTGACTGATAAAATCGCTAAACTGTATTGCAGATAAATAGAGGAGGCTTCTGTCAAGAATAAACACCATTAATCATGAAGACTTAGCTGCGGAGTGGATGTGCTTGGTATCGCTATACAAAGCTAGAAAAACTGGTGCGTATAACCTGAACTTTTTTCTTTCCCCATCTTTTTGCTAAACCTCTTCAACCCTGACGTTTTTTTACTTTTTATTTGTAATAGATGCAATGTGAATAGATAGATAACGATTTGATAACCTCCTAATGGCTTTTCTGACCAAGCCCATGAGTGACTAATTGCTTCTACAACCATGGGTGTCAAGTGCTTTGCTTACAAATGCCCTTGGTGGTCGGAGGGAGATGAATATAGAAAGTGTAGTTGCATTTTCGGATTTCCTCCAAGCAAAAAGCTGTGTCATTAACTATATATTTGTTGGCCATCCAATAACATCAAATTAACACAAGTCTGGAAGAAACTAATATTTATTGTGTTCTAAACCTTGAACCATCTTCTACTCACTAATACAGAGGATAGTTAAATTAAAATGAAAGGAACTCACATGCTATAATGCGAACACCTTGCTGGAACCCAAAAGCCATCTTCCAAATATTAATGCATATGAATGTGCTTTCAAAGTACTTTAAAATGCATGTTTTACATTTTGCATTGCTTAATTTATAATATACTTACAGTTGGATGAAATTGTGAAATTACAGAAACCAGGACTGCCCACACTAGCTGAATAAAAGAAATTTCCTTTTTTTTTTTTGCTGCAGGAATCAATGAGAATAATTTCATTCATATTCCTGTCTCTCTAGTGATGTCATCAGACAATGTGTTGCATTGTTAAGAGATCCTACTGTGAACAAGAGCAAGTCTATTACAGTTCACACAATGTATTCTATTCTAGCAGCACAGGAAGTGACTAAATGAAACAAAAGTGTATATGCTCAGTGTCTCGGTGTGCTGCTGCACCTGCAGTAAACATGCAGAGTAATCACTAGGGAAGGGCTTAAGTCAAATATTAAAAGTGTGATTTATGCAGAATGTCTCCATCAAATCACACTGGAAAAAAAAAAAGCCTTTGCACTATACAAGCAGTAATCTTCAACTTGCACTAGAGTGAGTTTGGGGACTAGACTGTCCCTTTAAACTGTTTCTACAGGATGTTCGTCTATTTTCCACTAAGCTTATACTGGTGCAATATACTAGGCCATTTCGTTGCATGTAGTGGTTCCTTGTACTAAAGTTCTCTTTGTTCCCAATGATTATTCATTCTCTACTCCATGGGGAAAAATCCTTAGCAAAATAAAAATAACCACAGTATGATTTTTTTTTTTTTCTCTCTAAAAGTTCTGTTGGTGATGAGTCTGAAAGGGAGGCATTTACTTCCAAGAGATCCTGTTACAGCAATAACAGGAAACACTTCAGAGCTGTATGCCATGCCTTTCATTGACTCTAACCCAAAACATTAGCACTGAAACCTCAAAGTTATTGATTATTGGCAATCAAAACCCCACTTTACAAACTGCACTCTTCTGCTATTAAATATTGGTCAGAACATGGGATTCTGGGAAATGGGACCGGAGTAATAATTGCACATCCCTAAAAAATATGTATGTTTTTCAGAAAATAACCAACTATAACTAATGTAACTCTCTTGTTATAGAATTAAGTGGATTAGTATCTTATTTATACCACTATTGTAACATTTTACCTCTAACATGTAAGAGACACCCAGCAGTGCACAAATTAGTATTTTTCATTCAACAACTAGGTGTAACCGTAATATTGGATACGTTTAAATCTGCCTGAAGAGCTTACTGCTTCATTGAAAGTCAGACAAACATTACGCGGAGAATATAAAAAGCAAGACATTTTTTTGTTGGGTTTACATTGCAGGAGTAAATTGAAATCAGTTTAGTGGTCCAGGATAGCTATAAGACGGGACTAATAAAACAGGCAGGAATCAATCCTTCTACAAGAATAAGTGACTGGCGCCCCAAGGAATGTCATTCATGCAGAAAACAAGCTGGAGGGGAGGAATTGGAGGGAAAAGAAAGACCAGGGATCCCTATGGGAAGAAAGAGTAAAAAAAAAAAAAAAAGAAAATAAACAGCTCAACAAAGAAAACAAAAGTTCCAATAACAATGGCACTCCTAACACTTGAGTACACTGGAACTTTAGTGGGAGAAATCACAAAAGCTCCATGAAAGGACACCCTTCATGCAAGTAAATATTCTACAGGAGAGGAAAGCAGGGGGCAAGCTTTGTAAATACGAATGGCAGGAGACAAGAAGGTTGGAAAAGTAGAGAATAATCACTTCAAGAGGAAAACCAGAAAGTAGGAAAGAAAACTGCTGTAATTTTACCATGCATCAGGGAATAGGCTGATGTACAAGCTCTGTACGGTGACTAAGTAGTTAAAAGAATAATATATTTGAAGTATGCGTACACTTAATGACAATATTCAAGGTTTTTTTCATCTAAATTTATCTAGTCCATGGGATAGGGTGACCCACATTGCAGTTTTATTCAGGGATCCTATTGGCAAATTGATACTGCAAGGCTGCAACCAGTAAAATGCAGATCAGTCTGAAGTCTTTATTTTAGATATGCAATACAGAAATATACTTTGTTCATGCATGTCACTGAATAAAACAGAAAATATAGTCACCCTACTATAGGATGCTGTTCTAAAGACTACACAAATGTTTTGGTATAATATGGTTCTCAAACTGTAGATGCCTGTTGAACAGACACTGTTCCAACCAATGGGAACGATGTCTGTATAGGAGCCTCCAAAGTATTAGACCCTCCAAAATTGAAAGGCACATACTGTCACTTAGAAAATATATCACTCCCCAAACAATTCACAGGGATAATAAATTACCATAAAATACTTAGCAGCTCAAAAAGTTGACATCCACTTTTACATCACATTTTCCTACTTTAAAAACAGTTAAAATATGATTGATTTTTTTCCCCTTACCTTGTTATTGTTTTTTTACTTTTACTCTTATATCCTGTAACCCTTCACTTTTATTAAAAAAAAAAAAAAAAAATGACTAGATTTGTGTTCTGACTAATATATTTGTATGATCTCCTGCCATTGTATGTTTCATCTTTCACTGTATTTTAAAGTAGATTCCTTAGCTTGACATTTAGTAGAATGTCCTGGCTTTGGCTCACATAAAAGAAAACATTATATGACTTTAAGGAAGTGGATATGAAATAAAAATACATATACCATCAAATAAAACTTTTTTTTTTAATGAAAACATAATCATCACTTTTAAATAAAACAAACATTTAGGTAATAATATCAGATTACATACAGTAATGTATAATTACAAGATATGTAAAAATGGTCATTACTAACGATTTCTATGAGCTAATCCTCACATGCTTTTTATTATGAGACAGATAGAAACAAATGATACACATTTTCCATGCAATAAGTAACTCTGTTGTGCTTTTTTGCAGGATGAGGTTATTTCAACATGGCTGACCTTTCCTTGTGGCCTTGATCAATTAAATAAAGATTCATTCTTTTGGCTAAGAGCCATTGTTAAGACTTTTGCATTATCCACAATGGTTCCTTTTTTGGGATTTCTAGAAATGTAACTCTCAAGTCTGTTGTGCATCATTTAGTTATTAGCCAAACATTACTTTTCTGAACACTGCAATTATTATATGTACAATAATAAGGTCATGTTTTTGTTTCAACTTATTATGAGGACTCATAATAAGAAATAACAGCACTAATCTCACTGTTCCATGTATATTTTCAGACATTCGTTCATGCACACTAGTATCATTAACTTTTATTACGACTATAAAGAATTGATACTAGAAGGTATGTATCTAAAATAATTATAAGCACAGCAGCCATTCCTGTTGAAATCATGGGTGTTAGTGAATCAAATAGATCAATGCATATCCAAAACAAACTATCAATACAACACTTATTTGCATTTATTTTGGTTAGGAAACATCCATGCCATTACTCACTGACAATACTTCCAACAGAGCATATTGTACAAAAAAAAAAAATGGTTTCTTCACAAATATGTCACAGGGCACATAAAATATATTGTTTTCTTTGTGCTTTAGAATTCTTTCAACCCTTTCGGTACAGTATATAAACCACATTGTACAAATCCGCAACATCTCTGTGCAGGTATGCATGTGCAGGATGGACAATTTGCAATTCCGGTCCAAATATTACAGCTCCGTTCACCGCAATTCACTATTTTGTGAAACCCCATTGTGTATACGAGTCTCCCATCACTTACACCTGTGCAGATGCTGCACAAAAGCAAAGCCAAATAAAAGTATGATAAAGCTGCTGATGGTATAAACAAACAATAAACCACTTTGTTCTATGACATACACAATTAATAGGTGTCCTTTTAAAACTGCACATATTTCGGAACTAACATGGAAATTTAGCAAATAGTAAACAGCATCAAGCGGTAGGGGTACAATATATATATGTGTACGTTAAAAAGATGGGAACACATGCAGCAAGAGTCACTAGCCAGTGATGCCGGATTATCATGAGAGGTAGCATTGTGCATGGGAATGGTCTGTTACAGTTCAGTGCCTCTTCAGCCGCTGCAACAGGTTTGACAGCAGTCTTTATAGAACTAGCTTTGCTTCTGGTTCACTGATTGTGAATACATGAGTTAATATCTTATACTGCTGACTGTAGCACAAAGAACACAAGAGTTTTGTCCAAGGAGTTTACAGCGGCCTCAGAATATACACTATATTTAGAGCCTTCAATCCTAGACTCTGATGATCCAACAAAACTCAAATTTAGAATGTCTTATTTTAATTAAAATAGTATCTTTTGTAAGAGTTACCTGGATGTTGAAATTAACGTATTAACTAAAAATAACTAAAATTTACAGATTCTTTATATGGTGTTTTAAAAAATATTATATTAATATTATATGCTTGATGGTTTGGCTTTTTCTATGTTACTAGGATTGCCACCTTTTCTTATAAAAAATACCGACCATGGTGCTGCCTGCCCCAAGCCAACTTTTTACCTGCCTGCCCATAAAATACTGGCCAGGTGGCAACCCTATCTGTTACCGATATTTATAGCACAAATTTAATTTATTTCCCACTTCTCTTGAAAGACTGCTCTTTTCAGAACCCTGCACCAAATAAAAATAAAAAAATTAGCAAAATTTAAAATAAATAAAATGAGGAAGCATTAAGGAGGAATCATGGTAAGTAATTTAGAATAGGAAGAGTGCTAAACAAATAATAAAAACACCCCAAGACAGAAAAATTAAAATATGTTATAAAAAGATTGGCACTACAAAGAAATAAAATAAAACAATGAATGATATATTAATGAATGTATTTACATTTGCTGAAAGTTGACACACATTTTAAAATAAGATTTTTATATCTAGTAACTTGGCAAAAAACTACTTTTTATTTTCATGTTAAAAGCATTTGTTTCTTTTGTAAAATGTGTTAATAAATGAGTTGATCAAATTTTACTCTTTTTTTTTCTCCCCTCAGAGTCTGTTTAAAAGCCTATTAAAATTATACTGCAATTTAAACCTTAAAAATTATTCAGTGCTCTGAACAAACTGGCACATTATGCATTTGTATGGATTAAGGATTATCATCATCTGTAATTGCAATTCTTTTAGGAAGTCATATGCTGCTGTTGGAGAAAAACAAAGGCAGGTTAATTTGTGATTTCCCTGCTTTATTCAAAAGCAAATTAGGTGTCAGCCAGCTAATACAGAACATATTTCATTTTATGAGATTTTAATTTAATCTGCTCTTTAGTGATGAAGTCTTAATGTAAGCCTGTTTTATAAGATCAGCAGCAATTTCAACACTAGTGGTGATTAACTCAAATCTAGCAAGGCATCATACCATACAATAAACTACACAATGGGCTGTGTTACAGAACTACTGCATTTATTTGTGCAAAGATTGTCAAATATAGCAAATTAAACCATGCTCTGAAAAGGCGTTTTTCACTCACAGGTATCTCCTAGGGAAGTTGGCAACCAAAACAGTGAAGCATGTAAATATTGTACTAACACAGCAGTTGGCTCCTGTTCTGGATGGTTTCTGGCCGACTGTTATCACACTCCAAAAGGGATTGATCCAAAAGCCATCCAAAAGGGATTGATTTATTGTATATGTACTCCTGCACTTTGTTTGTGCAAAAAGACTTGTTAATGTTCTTACTTTTATAATTATTTTCAACCAGATCTGCTGCATTGATTTCTATAAAACTGACAATCTTTTTTTTAAATATTTTGTAAAATAGTAAGTACTTATACTACATCTAGATCATTCACAATAGGCTGAAGATATAATAATACCGATTTTTAGATGAATATTAAAAATAATACAAAGACTTGTTAACAGATTTCATGTAGAAATTCACATTTAAGGCAAGTCTTTATTAACTTGTTTAATATGGACATAATGTGCTCTATTCAATGAGTTAATTTATCTCAGGTCTTTGAATACCATAGACTCAAATATAACATTTGAGTAAAAAAAATTTTTTAAAAACGTGATCGTTGATCACTCACATCTTGTAATCAATCCCAATTTCTCAACTTTTTAAAAATAATTCCCCTCTTACTTTTAATACAGCAAGTAATATATATTCTTAATTTCTTAGTGATGAGGAAGGAACAATTTGAAAGCTAATTTATAATCTAAACTGTAAATATAGACTACAGTGTAAACTGGGCTCAGTTGGAAACTGAATGTTGTGACACAGATCTATTACTTTCCTTCTGGCACATTTTCTCTGAAATTGCAGCCTGGTAATGGCAGGCTAGTACAAACATCATTATGTGTGTACTGCAGCATGCAGTTAGCAGTGTTAATATCAATTAATTCTTCTCACAGAGGAGGACTTGTTTAAAAAAGCTCATTTGTCTTTCGTTAAAACGTAATTATAGAGTCGTAAGTAATGACAAAAAGATGGAATGCAGCATACCAAAACAAGTGCACGGCACACTTTAATAGGAATATTTGTATATGATTTGAGCATGGCATGAAAGGACGGTTATGAACTCTGTATGAAACATACAGAGTTTGGAGGGAACCCTTCCTTCTCTTACACAGTATGCATTGATAAGGAAAACTCAGCCAATCACACATAAGAGACCCTGATAAAGAAATGAGGGGAACATCAAAATGATTAAAGGGATACTCCCACCAAAAAAATGAAAAAGTTTTACTTTTTTCAGATATGTCTTGTTTTCCTTAAGTGACTGTATGTAATAAAATATGTAAATAAACAAGTGTGACTGGGCGCCGCCATTTTGTGAAATATAGTGTTTTTGGGTGAGACTTTACAGCACACATTTCTCACTTTGGGTCTGGGGACACAGAATGAAGTCTATAAGTCAGAATTCTGATCATAGACTTGCATTGAATGGGAGGGTAATGTAACTATTACATCACAAGGGGCAGAGTTATGATCCTGTTTGATCAGGTGACTCTCCTCTCTGTGTTGGAAGGCGGGTAAAAAGAAAGTTGTGCAAAGCCACCTAGTCCTGCCTACTATGATACACAGGGGCCAGTAAGAGAGCAGGGACATTTCTTTTGACATCATCATGCAGGCTTTGGCAACAGTTGTAAAGGGAGACTGGCTGGAAGATTTTGGATGATGTTGCATCATGGGAAATATTCTCGAAATGGATGCTGGAGATAAACGCCTTATTTTATTTTTCCTCTCATATGCTATTAATTCAATCATATAAAAACAAACAGTGGCATATGATTTATATACGTGTTTGTTTTAAAGTACCAGGTTATCAAGTTACATCTTATGTAAGTGATAGTGTCCCTTTTAACAGGATAACATGACCTTGATGTATATAGTATTGCTCAAACTCTCCCATTGACACCCAAGGATCTACTTGGCAACAACAGAGCTTACTGTTGTATGTAAAATGGACCTATTGATGTGTTTATGTTCCATTTGCTGTTAATGGGGTCAGAATGCATGTGTCCATAATAACAACAGCATGTAAATCATGTCAACAGCAAATTATGACCCCAATATATAATCTTTGTGGGAAGAGCTGCAATGTAACTGTACAGAAATGTACATAAGATATAGACATGTGAAAAATCAAAAGATCCTGCTTGAAATGCAGACGTTGTAATAGAAGGAAAATTGTGTAAATAATACTGAACAAATGTCAATTACCCAATGTCCTGATCATCCCTATGTGCTATGCATAATGACAAGTGCATGTAGTCATTGGCTCCTAAGTAATCTACAGACAAATGTTGACTAGAACTGTTGGGTATGAACTATGTGCAGTTTGGCAGCAGTTTTGAAGTTATAATTAGCATATAGTCCTGGAAACTACAGAAAGATGCATGTTTATTCTAATTTATAGGACTGTGCTCCAGGGCTGTTTTGAAGGAGTCCTGTAGTAAAATCAATTTTAAACCAAATTAACACTGTATATAAACCATTTCAGGAGCAGTCAAATCCACATTTGGTCCAGCATCTGCTGGTCTTGTGGCATGGAATGCGCTATGCAAAGGAGGAGGTTATGGATAGATGGGCTGTCATCTTCACTGCTTAGCTGACTGGTGAATTAATGTAATGTCGAGGATTTATGAATTTTGTCACCGAGAATGAGGCTAATGATACAACCAGGCCCAACCAGAAAGCAGCACTGCTTTGACTGAGTTCATTAATCAGGAGAGAAAGGAGACATCATTATCTTAAATAATCCTTCTATGCGAGAACACATTTTAACAGAATATAAATAAACACATATATACACTGCCTGGCCAAAAAAAAAAAGTCACCACCTGGATTAACTAAGCAAATAGGTCTGAGATTGCTGTAGTTGGTCAGGTCTAGGTACAGCAACATTATGTGCCCAAAGAATGCGGTCAGTTGACTACCTGAATATACTGAACAACCAAGTTATTCCATCAATGTATGTTATCTTCCCTGATGGCACGGGCATATTCCAAGATGACAATGCCAGGATTCAGGCTCATATTGTGAAAGAGTGGTTCAGGGAGCATGAGACATCATTTTCACACATGGATTGGCCACCGCAGAGTACAGCTCTTACCCCACTGAGAATCTTTGTAATGTGCTGGAGATCTTAGTGATAAAGTAATACAACACTGGATGGAAATAAATCTTGTGACATTGCAGAATCTTATCGAAACAATGGCACAGCGAATGAGTGCTGAAATCAAAGCTAAAGGCGGTCCAACGAAATATTACAGCTAGTGTGTGACTTTTTTTTTGGCCAGGCAGTGTTTGTGTGTGTGTGTGTGTGTGTATATATATTGTTATTTGATTATACAATATATATTTCACATTAATTCACATGTAGACTTCTGATTTTTATATATTTGTATTTCTAATCCTTGTATGAGAAATGTAACTTAATGCAAGGCTTGACAAACTAGAAGCAATAGATCCTTCTACATTTTGTCAAGGATTTTGTATAGAACTTTTTGAAGAAAGTAGCAGATCCATAAAATGATGGGTTTCGAAAACATGTGTATCTGGTTTCTTGCAGATACTGGTCAACATCAGATGTAATGATACGATTGACCCTAATCACAAAATAGATCTTAATATAAACCTCCTGAAAGCTGCATTTTAATAAATGTTTCAAAATTGTATAAAGCATGTTAGTATACATTAGAGAGAGTATTTACTCACATGTGCAAAGGAGGAATGGGAGTTGGTTCATAATGGTAGCGCCCTTCGTGATGTCTTGCGTCTATTGGCACTGGCGGGTGAAAAGCTGGGAACAGGTGAGGCGGATCTGAAATAAAATTCCAAAAGTTAAAGCCAACTTAAAAGAAAAAGACTTCAATACAGAGAAAATCTCCTGAGATACCCAGCTGATTCATTGCGGTGATGTCATGTGTGCACTACAGAGATCGCCAAGTAACAGTTTCAGCATGCTGGATCACACTGATAAATTACAGAATTCTGATCCAGTAAGTGTTTTTTCAAAAGAAATGGGAACTTATATCTCAAGAGTGATGTAAACTACATATTGATATTTCAGGAAACATGTTACTTTCTTTTGATACCGTATCTATCCTTATAAACCAGAATTTAATATTATTTTTTTAATTGGCCCTTTGTTTTCATTCATGACTTGCTAGAACAGTCATCTTTCCCTAAGAGGTTATGTAAAATAATCAGCAACAGATTAAAGGACTATTGGAAGTATACGGAACTCGATCTAAATAAACCTCCTATCCTATTGTGGGGTTATTATCTGGTCACACAGAACGCATATAACAAAATAAGCTAATTAGATATTCATAAACACTTTTATAGGCTTTGGATAGCGTTGCCATGGTTCCAATAGTCTATTAGCATGTTGGTAGGTTGTCTAGTTTGCAATGATAAACCAGTATTTATAGTGCCTTGCTTTGCAAAAAAAAGTTCTAGATGTAGGGTTATAATGCCAGTTAAAATAAGGTGAAAATTCCATGGACTCCCATGTCAGCAGGTTTTAGGATTGAAAGTCTAATAAAAATTCTAGGAAATCCAGGAGTTGGCACATGTGTGTAGTTTGCCACACTGTTAAACAGCAAAAATATGGCAAAGATGTATTTTATTAACATAGTTACAAAATATAAATATTAGCAAAAGCATGCAATAGTTTTTCCTGCTTCACTATTTCCTGTGAGACAAAGCAAATAGTGCTTAAATATATATTACACTTTTGTCTTGTAGCATTAATAAGCATTTCATTGTATACAGTATTACACTATTGTAGTTTATTATCATTTATAGTGCTATGCGTAAGCACTACTGGGTGTTTTTGTGACATTTTGTGCAGGGTTAACCATTTGCTTTATATTTTATAGTTATATAAATTCCCATTTACTGCAATTATTATCACTTGTGGTCACCTCTTATTTTCTATAGATTGTTTGTTAGATAAGACAATAGCCTATTACTGTCAACAAGGCCAGTGTACATAGGGAACAAAGAAGGTTCTCTATCAAGATACCAACAAACTATATAAAATTCCTCATTGACTCTAAATGTTCTGTTCGCGAAAACTCTATATGTAAGAGATACGCAATCATCAATAGTTATGTGTGGCTAACACTTCTTTGATAAGCCGTTATTTGGGGATTCAGTCTATATTGTTTATGACAGCAATTTTCCTGCATGTTACAAGCATCCTTTGTTTTCCTAGGTACCAAAAACAAACAGTACATCATTCATAAGAGAGTGTCTGAAACTGTACGCCTAATATGCAACTGCATAAAACATTGGGCATCCGATACAATTATCCATCTCATGGTTTATTATTTACACATGAGTACAACAGCTGGTGCTCATCATATCTCAAATATATGTGAAACATTTTAGTGTATGTGATCCATCACCTGATGTTACCCCTTGACAGAATATCACATGCCAGCTACTCCAAAGTCAAGCTAAAACTGCTGAAGCAAAGTAAAGTGCATGCAGTTCTGGCTACCTCCAATTTATCATGCAATTTACTGACTGATGTTCCACAAACCAGCTGCTAAGCACTGTATAATATAACACACTGTATTGCAAGTTATCTAATGGCGAGGGTATTGAACAGAATGATACGCGGTGCGCCCAGACTTCACCGTTTACTTCATATTTAATATTTCCGATTGCCACACTTAATATGACTGAGTTATTCCTTGCCATACATGTGAAGGTTAAATCATAATTTGTGTTTGCTGCAAGTAGTGTATGTGTTAGATTCATTTTTGTATGGGCTTTCTTAGGAAGAATACTATGAGTTTTCTTTAGTTTTCAAGTATGATCAAAGCTATTGCTAAAATACAAGTATACAGAAGAGGTGATAGCAATATTTTGAAATTATTTTGAGAATGGAGACTGTGGCCTGGGAGACATTTTGTTGAAACTATTAGATGCTCCTTAGCAGGTGGCTGGCATTATGGGAAAGCCCTAATGTTAGAACGAGATGAAATGGAGGCAAACACAAGGTTTTTTGATAGAAAGAATAGCCAATTCTGAAGACAAAAAGCAAAAAAGCAGCACCCCACTTGTTTTAATGGTTTATAACCTGAGCACCCCCAGTGAAATGTACTAAACTCCTTCGAGGGTGATAGACTCAGTGTTGGCAATCATGCATTGTAGAGATTAGAACATATTGTACAAAAAAAAATCTAAATATATGTATAGCTAGTCCACCATGAATGTATATGTTAATCTGCCTGTATGAGCTATTTTTAAACAGGCTGTGGGATATTATTTAAGTTTGCACTCGTAACAAGCTGTAAGTAGCAGGAAGTGGAAAGGAATATTTTTTTTCCCTACCCACTATTTCTAATTTCAAAAAATATTAAGACTGGTCAACAATGCCAGATTTTTCACCAACAGATTTGTGGAAGATAATGTTCTTAAAAAAATGTTTTCTTAATAATTAGTTTTGTTTTTTTTCCTTAGACGGTTATTTTGCATTAGTACAGGATCCTTATGAGGCATCATTTTCCTCCTTATGGTACGTAAGAAGTTAACAGTGCTCAGACATTTATTTCTATAACCATTTTTCTCACACAACTTTCCTCTTGGCAGCTGCAGCTCAAACTCCCGCTATTCTTTCAGGATGAATTCCTTAGTTCGTTTTCTTAATCCCCTATCTGACAGGACATTAAGCAGATCCCAGTCTCTGTATTCTTTATACATTTTTTTTTTTTGTTTCACAGTAAATACTTTTAGTAGTTCTACTTAAAAGGGAAATCACACAAGTCGACTATTAATACACCACTTTATTTGAGGACAATGCCGACAAGCAAGCTTTTGGCAAGGAGCCTAACATAATTTTATATTTGCATTGATAACTTACTAGATGAGATTATTCACTATCCTTCTTTTTTGTTGCTGGGCAAAAGTTTAGTAGAATTCAGCAGTCTAATTGCAAAACGAAGTAAACTCATTCAAGCTGTGTTCTGTGACCCAATGAAAGAATTAAGTCAGGCTGTCACATAGGCCTTGTACATCCGTTCTACAAGAGTTACTATATAAACAGCTTCCTTGCAGTTATTTCCAAAGGTAAACTAGGGCCAGCTAGTTATCCTTTCCTTCACATAGCACATAGCAGAAGTTTATTTGAATGAGTCCAATGTTTAAACTTGTCATTATTTAAATGTGCCCTAAGACATGTTTCAAACAAACAGCTCTCTACCATTAGAAAGGCAAACTAGCAAGCTATTGAACACCAGGCCTTGAGGAAAGAGGGCTGGCGGGAAAGCCTTTTGTCCTGTGAAAATACATCCCAGTATCAACTCTATACACTAAACATGCTGAACTTCTCTTCAAAGGTCTGTTTGCTTACAGTTCACTTAGCCCAAAGTGTGACATAATGATAATCCTGTAAAGGTTACCAACTGAAATTGCTGCTGTTATACATCCGAACTAACCGGCTTATCAGGAGTTAGAAAAAAAGAAAAAAAGAAGATAAAGTTGTGTGTTCGCTTTCTAGCACAGTATTGAGAATGAAGATCTATACACTATTTTTTATTTTAAAAAAAGGAACATGTTTAGCTGTACAATTTTTGTGTTGTTTTCTTGATCAATAATCTCACATAAATGTTTTTTTCTGGTTTGCAAAGCAAATGTGAATTTGTTTACTTCGTTCTAACTAGAAATTCCAGAAATGTCTATAATAGGTAATAATTATACTTCATTAGGTGTTAAGACTTAAAGAAAGTGTTTAAAATAATTTTAAAGTGGTAAATTGTAAAATAGTATCACACATTCCAAATGAATGACAGACATAGGCCAGTTAAGTTTATACTCCTGTAGCGGCTCTCATATCAAAGAGAACTATCATTAGCAGTGAAAAATATAAATACACAGATCAGCCATAACATTATGACCGCCTAATGTTCCCTTTCATTGGCAAAACAGGCCTGATCCATCAAGGCATATACTCCACTAGACCTCTGATGGTGTGCTGTGGTATCTGGCACCAAGACGTTAGCAGCAGGTCCTGCAAGTTGCAAGGTGAGGCCTCCATGGATGTGTCCAGTACATCCCACAGATGCTCGATTAGATTGGGATCTGTGAAATTTGGAGGCAAATTCAACACCTTGAAGTTATGGTTCCTCAAACAATTCCTGAACCATTTTAGTTTTGTGGCAGGAGACATTATCCTGCTTAAAGAGGACAATGCCATCAGGGAATCCCGTTTCTATAAAAGGGTGCATATGGTCTGCAACAAAGCTTAGGTAGGTGGTACATGTCAAAGTGACATCCCCATGAATGGCAGGACCCAAGGTTTCCTAGCAGAAAATTGCCTAAAGCATCACACTGCCTCTGCCCACTTGACACTGTCAGTAGTCATAATGTTATAGCCGATAGGTCTATGTACATAGTTGGCTAAAACATTTGGCAAAACATCTATATGTGACAACATCTTATTGTATTTTGCTGGGTGCTGTGTGTCTTTTTTGTTTTGTGAGAGTGTTTGTTTCTGGAGTTGAAAGGAGATTAAGGTGAAATACAAATTCCAAAATTAGCAAGATTGTGAAAGATCTTGCAGCAACCCAAAAATACAGCAAGTTTTACTCCTAGACTGTTGATTTGCAAGATTCTGAATCTGTTCTGAAGCTATATGAATAAATATGTTGTATCTCATATTATGTTCCACAGTCAACTTATTTTTAACCTTGTTCTACTGTTCAATGCTGTGGATGGTACATTTTTATTAAAAACAAATGTGATTTAGAAAAATACTACTGGAATCAAAGCTTACATTTTTATTGGTGGAGAAGCTAAAAATCACAATGAACAAAGGAATTATTTCCAATGGTGTGCCATTATAATGGCAAAACAGCTTTATTTGCGCTTATTTATGAAAGCCTATTACTTACTGAGCAATATATTGTATAACGTTTAGTAAATACACTAAATGGATTATGGAATTGATAAGCTTATTTAAATTTAACTAGTGCTGTATTTGTTGAAAAGGGTTCAACTATTTACTATGAGGAAAATGTTGCTATGTAAAAAAAAAAACTGCTGATAAAAGTTGTGAAAGTAATCACAGAAATCTTAAAAACAGTGTATGCAATAATTTTATAACTTTTATCAAGCAAAAATTGTGCGCAGACATCCTCCGCTGCTGCCCGGCACTTCCGCCGGGACTTTTATGATGAAGCCAGAAGGACCCGGCTTCATCATAGAAGTCCCGGCGGTATTGCATCGCACAGACATCCTCCGGCTGTTAGCGAGGGGGATCCAGGTCCCCTGCAACTCTGCGGGGGACCTGATCCCAGTCTTATAATCTGACCTCGATTTGAGGTCAGATTATAAGACGACCTCGAATATAAGATGAGGGGTCTTTTTCAGAGCATTTGCTCTGAAAAAAACCTTGTCTTATATTCGAGCAAATACGGTAATTTCTTTTATAAATTTGTATCCTTTTATCTCACATTCCGCTTGTCTTCCCAGGTAGGGTTGCCACCTTTTCTTCAAAAAAATACCAGCCTTGGTACTGTCTCCATAGACTTAACATTGGCCTGATGCCAATTTTTTACCGGCCTGCCGGTAAAATACCGGCCAAGTGGCAAACCCTTTTCCCAGGTAGCATTACAATAGCACCAGTAAGTATCAAACCTTTAATGTATCAGTTTAAAGAGTTCAGTTTCTCTCCTGCAAGAAGTCTCTGAAATGAATATTAACCCCTTAGTGACCGAGTGCTATTCTGCATTTGATGTGCCTTGAAGACCAGAATTCCATTATTTTTGTCATACGTTTATTGAACTGTGAATTTCTTTCTTTGTGTTCAGTCCACCCACACAAATTATATATCATTTTTTAAAGGATGGATAGGGCTTTAATTTGACACTATTATTTTAATCATATCATTTACTATTAAAAAATATATAAAATATGATGAAAATATGCCATAAAAAACACTTTTTCTAACTTTGACCTGATTTTTTTTTTTTACACAATTACAAATGGTAAAAAAATACCCTGTCTATATATTTCTAATATTTGTCCTGAGTTTAGTAATACCGATGTTTCCTTGTTTGTCTATGTTTTATTTTAAGTAATAGGACAATAAACAATATTAGTGGGGTTTTTTTGTTTTTTAACCATTTTCTTTTACAGTGACTTTAACCCCAACGCTAAATTTACCCCAACGCTAAATTTACCCCAACTCTAAATTTACCCTAACCCTAAATCTACTCCCACCCCTTAATCTAACCCTTGTAATCATCCGAACCCCCCTGTAACCCTAATTATGACCCTAATTATGACCCTAACCCTAGATCTAGGTTTAGTAGATCAAGGGTTAGCGTTTTCCATTTATTTATTTATTTAATTAATTTTCTCTTTCAAACTGTAATATACTTAACTGCCTCTAGGGGCAGTCAAGTAGTGGTTTAAGAGCGACTGAAGATAATTTTTTTTCTCTCTTCCGTCGCTCTCCTCTGGGCACGCTGTATTGGAGGAGCATGCTCCTCCAATACAGCAGCCACCCGCGATCACTGGGTGCCCAGGGGGGCACACAAGGTGTTGCATAATGCCTCGATTGATCAGCTTTCACTGCCTATGTGTGTAACGCGCATACGATCACATTCGCGGTGATCGTATGCGCGCGGTGGGGGGGCTGAAGTCACTCTCAGAGGCTGCTTCAGATCCGAAGCAGCCTCTGGGAATTGCTACAGACATGTAGCGTTGCGCTAAGGAGCGCAACGCTACATGAAAACGTATATATGTATACGTCCTCATGGTCCTAAAGGACCATGCTTTTCAGGACATATATATACGTCCAAATGCGTTAAGGAGTTATGAAACATGAAGCATGAAACGTCAAGTTACTCTAATCCTAGTGTACTCCTTATCCCTTTGGAACATGCACAGGTTTACCTCAGTTTCAGCTTAAAGTGGAATGGTTGTGACACGCATTTGAAACATAAATAAGTATAGGGTCTTATGGCGGGATAAGAGTTTTGACTTGTCTGGACTGCTCGAGGTCTGGCTTTGCGAATGAGTGGAACAAATGATGTTACAAGCTTGAAGCTGCCAAGATTCATTAGAAGTCAATGATCTCAGACCTCATACATGCTCATTTACAGTACAGATTAAATTTACACCATCAATGTGTGTCTGGTGCCATTGGCAGGGGTGATTCTATGTGAACAGCATCTTGAGTGTCCTGTCCAACAACTTGAGATAAATTATAAGCTTGTAGCACATACCGCAGTGGTGCCTGAATTGCAGTTTTTTCTGGTGTTTAATAAATCGTCAGAGTGGAGGGAGGGGAAGTAGGGTTTGTTTCTTCAACTGTGAGTGAAATATTAGCTTGGCGTGCACCTGACAACTCCTGTCATAAAGACTTGCTCACCCTTACGAGTGGAAAAACATATCGGTTTTATTACATCTATGTGAATGTTTCTATCGCTCTTTGTTGAATGCCCTGCATTCATTTCCATGACTTTATTGGTTAACCTGTTCTTGTCAATAGCATGGTTATCACAGCACTATGATCAGGCAGACTGGGAGACTGCCTCGTCTCTAGGCAAAGTTCTGTTCTGGGAGCTGGTACACACACTGCTCGTTTTAATCGGATATATATGTACGTTTGATTGGGCCGCAAGGACATTTTTAATTTGGCCGTTTATATTGGTCTGATTGCTGGAAGGGGCTAAAGCATACAAAAGTGAAAACTAATTTAAGAAAGACAGTATACACTAAAAATGTATTAAAAACTTTTTAATTTGTATACCAATATGTAACAGATTATTCATTATAAGTCACCTTTGTGCCTATTACTGGAGTATGGATGATTCAATCAGGAAAATAATAAACTATTTTATTTGCACCATTACCATGTTTACACACATATTTTTGAGAGCTTAATGCTAGGGAGACCTGTGATAAGCAATTACACCGGACCAGGATAGAGCAGTTACACCGGGTAAGGATGGAGCAATGGATTTAAGTCCAAAAGAGTCACAGTCCTCCAAAATAGAGACACTAGGAAGTGCCAACGTTCTTTGCACGAAATGAGTTTTATGGGCTTTGTTTCTAAGAGGGAATATGCCTTTGAAATATATTCATAAATGAATCAAGAACATTGGGTCCTACATGTCTTTTGCAACACACTATTTTTTGCCTATATGAGTCAAGCTCACATTCATAGTACTAGATTAGAGATCTGTAACAGATATTTCATTAACACAGAGATCTATTTTAATGGAAAAAAACAGGACAAAATATCCATATTAAAACTAAAAAAACAACAGGAATTAGAGAACATCTCAGACTAAACCTGATTTTTGCAACGGCTTTATCAATTCACACCATTTTATGAATAGACCCCATTAGTCAAAATAAACAGGCATGTGTCACATTATCAGTTAAAAGTCAGAAATGTACCATAAAAAAAATCTAACTAAAAAGGTATTTTGTGTCATTGCACTACTGTACAATATATTATTTAAAGACAACCTTTTTAAATAATATTGACCCTTCAAGAAAGATTACCATCTTACTATGTAATCCATCCCCTTTATAAATGTGCACCGATTATGTCATACAGGCAATGGACATGATTGAATTCCAGGAACACAGTAATATAGGTAAAGCAAGATGGATTGTCTACCTCTATAGTCTATTATAACCAAATATAAAGGTGAAATACAAGATGGTAACAGTAAACCTTTTATTAACTTAATACTGAACTCCGGAATAGGCACTAAACATTTTGGCAGGATTTAAAAAAAAACATGAATATATATATAATAAATATGTAAATACATCTTAATAGAAAGCAACACAATTTTTCCAAACACTGGAAAAACATTGTATACAAATAATTGGGAGGGGAATTTCTATACCACTCGTGGCATCCATAAAAGCAATGTCAGAATGAATGAATGTAAGCCGTTTCTTTGAATGTACACTCTTCCATACAGACAATGTGATAACTGCTGGTTCAGCTAGTCAAATGCAATATTTATAGTTGGACCACTGGCTTATTGAATTGAAAAGAAAGGGTGAGGGAACACTGAAACAGTGTAGAGAACAGACAATTTAAGTCAAGGATGGAAAGACGTGTTTTAACAGTCCATTGAAAAGGTTACAACTGCTTTTTAGTTTCAATGAAATGAGAGAATATGATTATTACAAAAGGTGGAAACTCATTTCACCTACTTTTCAAACATGAGATGTTGTGGAGGTTTAAATTCCAGATCACCCTTAATCTTTTAAGTAGAGGCATGTTCCTTACTTTATCTCATTTATTTTATTTTTATTTTTATTCCATATCAATATCCTTCGTGTACACACCTAATTTACACCATTGCATTGTCGTATCACACTGTATACCAATCACTTTTGTATTGATTTTTGTCTGTAGGGGCAGCTAAGGTACACTTAGATCATTAGATCACTTTAATTTAATCTTATTAATTGAGAGAGCGGTATTCCAACATTGTGAAAACTGAAAACAGGAAATAATATATAGCATCTACTGCTCCTTCTCTTTGCTTCATGAACAGATTGTCATTGGAGCATGTTCATTAATGTTTAAGGGTTTTAATTTGTATCAAGTGTAATCAATGTGATACTTCTAAAAATACACTAAAGGGCTCTACACTTTTTTATTTCTTCATGTGTGCTTCTGATATAGAAGCACAACTGAAACCGTTAGTGGCCATTTAAAGGGATAAAAAGGCATGCACTTTTAATATACATGCCCTTCTATACTCTAATCAGTGTGCCCATGCTTCCATGCATGCTAGAGCTGTGAGAAACCCTCTATTTTTATATAATCAATAGAGAACAAACAGAGTACCACCTAGTGATTATATGTGTAAGCAAGTCTCCATCAGACAAAGAGTCCCCACTTCGAATGACAGTGTCAACATGTGCCTCAGACAGATCAGCTCTGCCTCATCTGAGAGACAGAGCTGACTGAAAACCTGTTTTGTACCTCTAAAGCAGAAAATGGCACTGCGTTTTTAGCTTTGGTTAAAGAAGTTAAAGAAAATACTTTAGTGCCACTTTAAATAACCATGCTCAATCTATTGTTGCTGGCTAAGAGATTGTGAACTCCAAAAAAGGGGCCCACTGTAAGTAGTAATAACATTTTCATTGCCTCTATTCACCGGATATGAAACGGGCTGGAATGAAAACTGACAATGTTTTTTCCTGCACGTGTTACAGCTGGAACAGTACTTTATATGCATCATGTCTGCGAGGAAAAGAAAAAAGAAAAAAAAAAATAAGAAAGCAGGGTTGAATTTTAACATGGCCATTATAGCAGGGAACACTTATCAAGGCAATTTTAAATGAAAATAGTTTGTAGCAGCTAATTACACAGCCAGGACTGTATGCTAAAGGCATTTACAGTCCTGCTGCCGTGATTAAAAATATCAGCTATTACATCTGCAGAGAAATGTATAAACTGGGCTCTTTACAAATTGTTATGGAGCAATTTGTGCACAGTTAGTCCTTTGTTTAATCGAGAGATCTGCCCAAACCCTTGATTGTGCGCTTATTTCCCTACGGCTGGGAGTGAAGGTTATTTAATTTTGCCTTCTGGGAGTAGCAATCTATCTAATATGTTGCTGAATTATTGCAGGCTGAGCTGAACATGAGAACAAAGCTCCAAAGTGTAGCGGCATGCTGAAGCCCTGACTGGGAAAGGTTTACGCAAAAGATTTATAAACGTGACTGCAGAAGAAATTAGCCAGTAATTGCATAGCTTTGCATTCTCTTATCAGGTGTAATAAATATTTATTAAAACACATCAACACGCCATGGCTTGTTTTCACCCTACCTTAATAGACAAAAGAGGCAAAAAATACACTGAATTTTTAATTATTTGTTGGTGTTATATATGGTAAGTGGAAAATATTGTTTAATAAAAAATACTGAAAGTTAGGGAATTATTATCTGTTAATTAAAAACAGCATTGTAGAAACTGTGATTGGCTGACTGGACTAAAGATGTGCCATTACCTCACTTCCCCTCATTACCTTTTTAGCAAGCAGCCAATTATGCAGCTGCTTAGGGCCTCCACATATTTAAGGGGCCCTCACAGAGCCTAATGGAGGTGAAGCAGTTATGGAAATGGGCAAATGGGTGGAATGGGACCCCTATTTGATTTCTTGTTCAGGGCCCCCAAGACCAAAAACCACCCCTTCTGACATGGCTTAGATTCCCATCCCATTCTACCTGTGACATTCATCACATGGGTTCTGCGTTTTAAAGTCAAGTGTGCAGAGTTTAGCCCGTCACATTTACAGTTTGTTTCTACTATAAAAACAATGAACAATAATGAAGCAGTACAAAAATCTCTAACTTATCAAGTGGAGAAACATGTTGTTCAATGTACACAAGCTGCTATGTGCAGGATTTATCAAAACTTTCTTGATTTCCAAAATAGTTTTCCTCCTACATTTTCATTTCTACGATGGTTCAGTGGTGCTTTTTCCTGTTTGCTAAAAAGGAAATCAATAGATGCAACATATTGTAAATGGACACTGGAGTACACTATGTGCCAAATATATTGAATTTACCCATCGTCTTCAACAATATGTTCAGGGCCCTGGTAAAACAGTTGTGCTCCAGTCACCTACTGTTTGGCTTTACTGTGCAGCATGCAGGCTGATCTGGTTGTCAATTACTACTAGTGTGGTAAAAGATCCGCATTTTTATATGTAATCAATAGAAGGACCCTCTAGTGACTAAATAAAGGACTCTCTCTGCTCTAGCAGGGCCTGAAACACTCCAGACAGATGCAAGTTATAAGTGTCAACTCTGATTGGCTAAGCGCATGCTCAGTGTCACCGAGTGCCACCAGTCAGATCAGCTTTGCTCTGCTGAGAAACAAAGCTGAGTGTAACCCTTGTATACATGCAGGGCCGGCCTTGATTCCATGCACAAGGTTTACACCATCCAAAGTTAGAAAATAACTGTAATACCACTTTAACTGACTGTTATCAATGGTAGTAGTGGTTTATACCCTATACGAAAATCTATTGGATGTACTAACATCATTTTGAACATGGAAAAGATAAAAACCAGGTCCTGATTCAGCATATTACCTTTGTTTATATTGCTCGTTCTTCCGCCCATGCCACATATACGTCTGGTTCTTTGTTACTGTCTATAAAGTATTCTTCAAGGTGTAATAAGTTATACGGTTCTAACGTTGCCAGAGAAACCTTGTAAGTGTTTTGGAAACATCATATGAATGTCATCTATATGACTAACACAACAATTATGGCTATATTTCTATTTGGCACAGTGCAAAAATAGCTGTTTGAGATGAGCCACTTGTCTGCTGTTAAAATCTAAAGTGCTACACCACCAACATAAACATTAGGAAAAGGACACTATGTTCTACATGGAATAGCAGCCCAGTCAACAGGATATTGACATTTGGGTGGGAGGGCTGTGTAGCGCTTTACCAGCATATTCTTGCTCGAAGGAGACCCCCTAAATAACTGTTACTCAGACAGAGGCCCAGTCCTAAGGAGCACTATTTAAAAGAGATGTGTATCTCTCCTCCTCATGCTTTGTCACAAAGCTCTAGATCAGGGGTCCTCAAACTTTTTAAACTGGGGGCCAGTTCACTGTCCCTCAGACCGTTGGAGGGCCGGACTATAGTAAAAACAAAAACTATGAACAAATTCCTATGCACACTGCATATATCTTATTTTGAAGTGAAGAAACAAAACGGGAACAAATACAATATTTAAAATGAAGTAAAGTTAAATCAACAAACCTACCAGTATTTCAATGGGAATAGTGTGCCAGTCAGAGCCCAATAATATTGTGCCAGTCAGATGCCCAGGAATATTATGCCAGTCAGAGCCCAGGAATATTATGCCAGTCAGATGCCCAGGAATATTATGCCAGTCAGATGCTCAGGAATATTATGCCAGTCAGATGCCCAGGAATATTATGCCAGTCAGAGCCCAGTTATATTATGCCAGTCAGAGCCCAGTTATATTATGCCAGTCAGATGCCCAGTTATATTATGCCACTCAGATGCCCAGTTATATTATGCCAGTCAGAGCCCAGTTATATTATGTCAGTCAGATGCCCAGGAATATTATGCCACTCAGATGCCCAGGAATATTATGCCAGTCAGATGCCCAGGAATATTATGCCAGTCAGAGCCAAGGAATATTATGCCAGTCAGAGCCAAGGAATATTATGCCAGTCAGATGCCCAGGAATATTATGCCAGTCAGATGCCCAGGAATAGTGTGCCAGTCAGATGCCCAGGAATAGTGTGCCAGTCAGATGCCCAGGAATAGTGTGCCCGTCAGATGCCCAGGAATAGTGTGCCAGTCAGATGCCCAGGAATATTTTGCCAGTCAGATGCCCAGGAATATTTTGCCAGTCAGATGCCCAGAAACTGCCCATTGCAGTGCTCGTTATACCTCCCTCCTCCCCCTCTTCCCCATCCCGGCCGGACGTCTTGCGCAGTGTTCCCCTCCTGCACGGAGGAGGGAAACACAGTTACCGGATCTGGATGTTACGAAACGTCACATCCGGTCACGGTGATTTTTTTTTTTCATCCGCTGCGGCTGCAAGAAAAAAAAAAAAAAGGTAAACAGCGGGGAGCAGGGGGGTGCCGGCAGCACCCCCCGCGGGCCGGATAAATGTGCTCGGCGGGCCGCATGTGGCCCGCGGGCCGTAGTTTGAGGACCCCTGCTCTAGATCCACGACAAGACAGTGCTGACTGGAGTGCAGTTTCTAAGACTCCTGCAGAGTAGATGCTCATCACCTCCCCAGGTAATTACAATGTGTTGTGTGATTAGCCCTCTGCCTGCTAAAATCTGATTTTTAGTGTCTTCAATGTTCATAATCTACATGAAGTGGAATATGTTGGAGCTTTAAAAATAAGATTCAAACACATATATTTATATATCAGCGAGAAGTGGGGGGAAAAAATCTTTACTTGCAAGGACAAAAATGAAAACGACTAAAATAAGAATTTAATATTGCCTTTGGTTAAGGAAAATGTGATATGTTTCAGACACCTAGGCATTCCTTCCAAATATCTTGTAAATATTTCTGCTCTAGGCCTCTTATTTGCAAGAGGATCACTTTGCAACCTTGAGTAGTAACAATGTAATTCGGAAGTTGGTAATGGTCTTTGGGAGGAGTGGAAAAGTTGTGTGATGTCACTGCACATGTCCCATGTGATAATTTAGGACACCACTGATTGGCTCACATGAGATGATGAGGACTCAGTTTAGCTTGAGCTATTGATGCAATGGTGAACTAGATCAATCCACTACAAGTGTACCTTATCAAATTAATCATTGCAAAAAATGTAATATAACGTTTCAGCTATAATTTACATTGCATGATTGTACATGTTTTTGTTTCATACTGCAGAGCTTCTTAAAATTCAAAGAATACTGATTTCACAAACTTTGCATGATTTGCTTTTATTTAAATATGATGAAAATAGATGACCCTACAAGGTACTTTACTACGCTGTAAGTACTAGAATGGTAAATCAATGTATTGATTGGACAATCAAAGCTGAATATAATCTAAAACAAAACAGACAATCCAAATTCATGCACAACACATTTTTACAGGTGGTACTGAGGTCCCAGCCTTGGCATCAAGACAATACCTCACCATGTAAACCTCAAACAGGATTAATCCTCAAGGACTGTTGTAATAAGACCTTAAAAAGTAGAACAGCAGCATCCTATCACTGAAGGAGACTATAACCTGCTCCCAGAAGTCTTGCCTAGCAGACTGCACATCAAAGCAAACTGGGACCAGATAGCAGGATTCTGCACGAATCCCTTATCTCAGTGCAAGCGGATGCTTCTCCTCTGATTGTCTTGAACTGCCACCTGTCCCAGGCATCTTTGAAGGCAACGCTAAGCCTGTGATGGATCTGACCTCCTTGAGCTTCAATCCTTTTATGTCTTTCTTCATTTTCAGCTCAGTTACATTTTTTTATCCTTGCAATGCACTCTGCATTAAAAAACACAGTCCTCCCTCTTGATTCACAATGTCCCCAGCTATTTAGAAATGAGAATAAACAAATAAAAAAAGAAATAAAAACAACAATGCAAAAGGATTATATGCTACCCCACAATATGCGGGGCTGTCCTTCAGATACAAGCCTCTTATTTCAAGTTCTAGCTCGACACGTTATGAGAAGAGGCTTTGCTAGCAGACTCCTATTAACTGAAAGCCAGAATGTGAAAGCTGCATATCAGAGATAGCTTAAAAGTATAAAGCCTTATAATAAACATGTATCAGGCTGGACTGTGAAAAAGATCAGTGTGAATAAAAACATAAAAACTGAGGGTAGAAAAAAAAAAGACAAAATGCTATTTACTTTTGTATATAGTAAAATTGCTTACTAACTTCAGGTGCAATAAGTAGATACATGTTATGCTCAATTTATACATTTGAAAATTTGTCTGAATAAAAACAGAGATTAAGACACTTAGAAAAGTAGAGATAACCAGCCAGATCAAAAGGATATCCCAACGACCAAAAACTGTCATTGGATAACATACATACCCACATCCTTAAGGAAATTAAACACATTTTAATTTATTCTTAATTTAGCAACAGATATAGGACATGTAAAAAATGTTTTGCAGGGCTAACACTACCAGTCTCTTGGGCTTGGAATATCATACTTCACAGCCATAGCTGCAAAGTGGCCTGATTATTTCAGGACAGTCGGGGCAGCTGGAATTATGTTTCCAAACCATGATCCACAATCCTGGCAGTTCTTGTTGATCCCCAAATGAAAGTTTAGAGGAGTGATTTTTGGCAGGTCTCAACAAAAGCTCCAGATATCGGGCCAAAATAATAAGTGAAAGTAGCACGCGCATATTATGTTAATTTAATAAAAATGTAATCAGGAAAGGGAAGTATATTGAAGGACAAGACGTGTTTTAGACCCCAACGGGTCCTGACTGATAGGCTGCACCCAACTATTTTTGTAGGGTGTTTATAATACTTTTCTCATTGTATTGATTAATTACATTAAAAAAGTCAATTAACTTGACAGAACATTAATACAAAGACTGGGATAACTCTGGTCCTTGAGAACAACTGGATTGTGTTATGAGAGGGGAAGAGAGCATCAACTGGCTTTAATATCAAATAGTTATTTTTTTATTAGTGATTGTGAAAGCGGATACTTCTAACTCTGAGGGTGACTCATCAATTTGGAGCTAACAACAGTTGTTTCAATTACAATTTATATTCCCTGGGACGCAGTCCGGAACATCTTTTATTAACTTTCACAGGGTGAGGATTAACGGGTCTGTCTAAAGTAACTGCTATAAGCTTTAACAATAAAGGTTTTAAGATTTAGCCTATATATTCTGATTTGCAGTTAAACATGGTCATCACTCACAGGAATGTAAGAGATAAAAATCTACAAATAGACATACACAGATCTATTGAGAAAATGTATACAGTTATCTAAGTATTTAAAAATATATACACAAACACACACACTCTCTCTCTCTTAAGGCATATGGTCGTTCTATGCTGTCCTGAAAGAAATGGGCAGAATAAGCATGTGGACAGTATAGGACATCATTTGAACAGAAGCTCATCATGGCTCCTCACAATGAACTGTGTACCAGATCCTGATGCAGAGACTTGCAGTGGGATCCTGCCTGTCAGATGAGGCCACTTTGAGTGGCCTCAGTCTGACATGTTAAATGTATCCGATATCGGAAATCTTGCAGTGCATGAACTTCGAGGTTGAAATGTGTTTTAAAGATGTATTGTTGTGTCTATATAGTTTCTAATATTTGTCCTGAGTTTCAAAATACCAATGTTTACATAATTTTTTTGTATTTTTTTTTTTTGCAAGTTATAGGGCAATAATCGATAGTAGTATTTTTTTGTTTCCTAACCATTTTCTTCTATAGTGACCTTTTGACCTCAACCCTAAATCTACCCCTATCTATAAATCTCACTCTTGCAATAACTCATCTGCAACTCTAACACTAACCCAAATTGTAACCCTATCCCTAGAACTAGACTTCATAGATTTAGGTTTAGCTTCTACATTTTTTTTATTGTAATGTTGCTGACTGCCTCTAGGTACAATCAAGCATCAGTAACAGAGTTACTGAAGTGATATATTTTTTTTTAACACTTGCGTCGCTCTTGCCAGATACAGGCAAGCACAATATTATGGAGTAAAGACAGGAGTATAAAGCACTGAGATCACTGCAGTGTCATTAAAATATTACTGCACACGCCTCTGATACTTAAAGACACTGCTTAAAATTAAATCCTACAAAAAGAAAAGAAAATACAATTTGACATAAATAGAGAAGCAATTGGGCAAGTGGTGACAGGATAGCTAAATCTGGTCCAAGGATTAGAGACAAGAGAGGGACAAAACAGTTTGTTGGTGTTAAAATATAAGTTCCTTGAGTTTGTACAGACTTTCCTCACCGTTAAAATGCATAATACATCCAAACTATATTGATTTATTTAAAAAAAAGAGAGAACATGCAGTTTAGTTTTAAAACAGTACACATGGTCTGCACATTGTTTTATTTTCTTCGATGATATGACCGTTGATAAAATATAGCAGATAATACCCAACATTATTCAACTGGAGAATTCCCCTATAACATTAAGGTTCGGAAAACATTATTTTTGGTTACGAAAGAGGATTATCCCCCAAGCAATGAAGAAAGAGACAGGATTTATAAAGTATTATTCTGTAGATATGTATTATTTTCACTTGGCATCAAACAGAAGCAAACATTATACATGTGTATGGATGGATGTACAGACAGACAGTGAGACAGATAAACACAGGTATATAGATAGATGAATACATAGATAAACATTCTAAAAATGTTCCCATACAATAAATGTTTGATTAATTAAGCTTTGGGGTGTATTCAATAAACGGTAATTCTAGAGGCGGGTGAATATTTCACCTCCCCAGTGGGTGGCCAATCCTGAGACTAACTGCTGGTGATTGTTTTTTTTATTACTTATTGGTGCCCTGTGATGTGGTCTCAGTTTCCCATTGGTGTAGGTCTCTCCCTGACAGAGATCTGCACCAGTCAGTCATGCCGCACGGAGGGCCAAGGACAGGGGGCGAGGGGATATGAACTCATATCACTGCCCTTCATTCCTCCGTGTGGCATAGGGTAGGCATAGGCTCGGATTCTCCATTACAGTCTCACATTGGGACTTTTTGTACGGCGTCCTGGACCGCTTCACTCATCGACAATGCAAAGTCCCGGAATGAGAACTCTGAGTGAAGGAGCTCTGGCTGAGAGTTCAGAAACCTCTCCTGCTATATGCTCAGATGTAATAGGTAGTCAGCTATACACACACGCTCACTTTCATGGTAACATAGGCAGACAATGAAACAACCACATAAATAACTGTACTGGGACAATAACTATAAGAAATAAAGCAGGACAAAACACCTATTTTGAAATTTTCCTTTAACACACTTAATTTTTGGCTAGATATTTTAATACATTAAGGTGAACGCACAAGCAGTGGTGTGAAAGGGATAACCCACACTTTAAATAAAAGTAAGATCTTTTACAGTCTCTTGAGGACTTGCAGTTTTGTTCGTTAGAATAAGTAAGTTCCCTTTTATTTTCTACCCATCTATGGATAACAATGCCTTTCTACTATGCTATTAATTCATGAGCATAACGTGCCTGAAGCCGCCTGTAGGGCTCCATGGCCTGCTTGAAACCTGAGTGACATTTCAAAAAAGAGAAAGGAGAAAGGGGAAAAAAAGAAAGAGAATGCAAGATAATAAATATTAACAATATTCTGACTTTTCAATTAAATCTTACATATGTTTTGACATAGATAAGAGCAGATTTTACACAACCTTTATTCTTAGCCTTGTGGTTCGGCCACTAGAGAAATGTCCTTTTTAACCTCCTTCAAAGCTGAAACCTCCATGTGCGTTTTAATAGCCAGTTTCCTCTCTTTTTTTGCCAGGCATTCAAACTTTGTGTAATGATGAGGTGGTGTTAAAGATATTGTAGATTATGAACTGCATCATTGCCTTGCTTATCAGCAGGTACAAAAATGATTACATTTGCATTGTCTTGCGTCCTTCCCTTAAACCTTTCAGTGCTGTCGGGGGCAGGGAGTACTCTGAAGAACGCAGTATGTAAAACTGATTTTTGAAATATGTTGAAACTCTGTTAATATGGGTTGCAGATGAAAGATAGGAAGGAAGCAATTGACGCAAGGAAAGACAGATCATAAAGATCTTTACTTTTGCCAATTGCTCCCTACAGGAAACATCAGAGCAGGAAGTAACTTCAGTCAGTTTGAGGACCTTTTTTCCTACACATTAGGGTTTATACACAACTACGCAAACCTACATACAAACACAAAGACCATTACAATCATATAGACAGAGATAGTCACATATACAGACTGAGGCAGTCACATAGACAGACAGAGACCCTAACAGACAGACAGCCACCCCAACAGAGACTGCCACTACAGACAAAGACCCTAACAGACAGAGACACCCACTAACAGTGGCCTCAACAGACAGAGATCCTAACAGAACGATACAGATCTAGCATAGACAGACACTGTAACAGACCGATACAGCCACCAGCATAGACAGAGACCCTAAATACAGAGCCAGTCACTAACATAGTTAGAGCCAGTCAGAGACACTAACAGACATATACTAACAGAGAAAGACACAGACACTCACATTGACAAGACACTGTCACAAGCCAGCAGTTCTTTTTATTTTAAAATAAAAAATAAAGTGCATAATTTCATGTGAATCATTAAACTAATAATCCCAGGTGTGGGCAATAACATGATTTTGAATGGGTAAATACCAAAATAAATACAGATTTGATTTCCAAACAAGGTAATGTACTGAAACGCCTCCATGATGAGGAAGATAATGTGGTTTGGCTCGCTTTACCTATAATAGAATGTCTTTAAAGTGGGACTAAACCCTCTATTTAATCTTTTAATCACACAGAAGGCAACTTTTGTGTGATTAAAAAGCAATTTTAACTTCTTTTGTAAGTCAAACAGTGACTTCCAGGCTACCTGTATCCTAGACAGGGCAGCACTGATTGAGATAAACTGATAAGTATTACCCACGCCAGATGTATGTATGTTTACTTCACATTATCAAGACATGACTTGTGGTGGTATTCAAGATATGTGGTATATATTTTCTAAAAAACAAATTTTTATTTGAGTAATGATGTGCAGAAAGACATGATGAACTATTTGGTTTATTTATAGTGTTTACTTCCAGGTACCTTTATGGTTTTATGTTGATGTTATGGTGTATTTGCTTTCTATTCAGCACTGTTTATGTTATTACAACTACACATTTTTGGTGATAGATCACAAAACATGGGATGTTTGTTGGATTTTCCTTTAAGGACTTTTTCCACAAAGATCAAGGACCCACACATAACAAATAAAGGGTCCTTTTCTGAATTGGTGGTCAAATGCGAAATAGCTATATACATATTAGGATGTGGCTAGATATAATTGTGTACACATTATGATATATTATCTAAAACTTGGGTGAGCTATCAATGGCAACTTTAAATCTCATATATATTTGGACCTCAAGGAGTTAGCCTTGGTGATCAAAGAACCATAGTGTTATACACACATGGAATTTGTTTATCAAAATAAAAGCACATGTTGAATGAAAAGCATTTAGCCTGGGGGCTATTTACTGAAACAGCTACAGCTGTTAGGTTAATTGCCTCAGCTTGCAACTTCTTCATTGCAGGTGAGAGGCGTTGATGACAAACTTGTAAACACCTACTGTTACGATTTCATAAATGTATGGTCAAGATGTGTCCACAAATATCATATAATAATGGTAAAGCAAAAAAAAAAAAAAAGTATCTCAAAGAGAAAAAGTTAATTAAAAGACTGCTGTTCAAAGGACTCAAACATTATTTATACTGCAAATTTATAGAATGAAAAATCTAAAACTTTTGTTAGCAGAACTGCAACCAAATGCATGGATTTAGAGAGAAATTAGTTTTAAATGTGTCTGCAATGTCTCCTGTTTATGACCTTATCTCGGTTGATATTCAAATAAACTATTTTAAATGTAAAAAGATGTCATAAACAGGGGATGGCATAGACATAATAATATATAATACATACTAAAAGAATGTTCAGAATTATTTATCCTCTACTTTTAATTTATAAGGAGAATCAGATGACAATATGCTAAAATCCATAACAACATTTTGGTGAAACGTTGGGTGATCATGCATATATACATTTCTCATTTTATTTGTGTATGATTAATGTGCACAACCATATACCGTATTTGCTCGAATATACGGTTTATGCAAATGCTCTGAAAAATACCCTTTGTCTTACATTCGAGGTCGTTTTATAATCTGACCTCAAATCGAGGTCAGACTATAAGACTGGGATCCAGGTCCCCCGCAGAGCTGCAGGGTACCTGGATCCCCCTAACAGCCAGGGGATGTCTGCGCGATGAGCGCAGACCTCCCCTGCTGCCGCCCGGCACGACCACCGGGACTTCTATGATGAAGCCGGGTCCTTCCGGCTTCATCATAAAAGTCCCGGCGGTCGTGCCGGGCGGCAGCAGGGGAGGTCTGCGCTCATCGCGCAGACATCCTCCGCTACCCCGCTAGCCACCAGGGAGAATCGGGCAGCCGGGGGATGTCTGCACGATACGTGCAGACATCCTCCATGCTGCCCGACACTTCAGTCTATTATGACGGACCGGCTGTCCGTCATAATAGACGGAGGTGTCAGGCAGCATGGAGGATGTCTGCACGTATTGTGCAGACATCCTCCGGCTGCCCCCACTAGCCACCAGGGATAGAAACCAGGTGGGGGGGGGGGGGACACAGACAAACAAGGGGAGGGAGGGGGGAGACACAGTAAAGGGGAGGTAGGGACAGAGAGAAAAGGGGAGGGGGGGACAGATAGAGACAAGGGGGATAGAGAGACAAGGGGAGGGGGTTAGAGACAGACAAGGGGAGGTGGGGACAGAGAGAAAAGGGGAGGGGGGGACAGATAGAGACAAGGGGGATAGAGAGAGACAAGGGGAGGGGGATAGAGACAGACAAGGGGAGGGAGGATAGAGAAAGACAAGGGGAGGGGGGAAGAGACGAGAGAGGTGGAGAGAGAGAGAGAAGTTTGGGGAGGAGGGAGAGAGAGACAACACTGGGGGTGGAGAGAGAGAGAGAACGCCGGGGGGGGAGAGAGACAACGCTGGGGGGGGGAGAGAGACAACGCTGGGGGGGGGAGAGAGACAACGCTGGGGGGGGGGAGGCCCCATTGAAACATAAAAGCAAATAAAAACAAGAAATGCATTTGTATAATATACATTTTTTATTAAATATTAAAAAGCAATTTACATATTTACAAGTTAAACTTTTTTCCTATAGGGTAGTCTTATATTCAGGCTTTTGGGTTTTTTACTAAAGGAATATCCAAAGTTTGGGGGGTCGTCTTATAATCAGGGTCGTCTTATAATCGAGCAAATACGGTAAAATAAAAAAATATATATATAGTTAATAAATTGTGGAATCAGTATGATTCAAATCTCAGAACATATAAAGGAAACTAAAAAAAAAAAAAAGTATCTTTTCACATGCTAAGTTACTTCTCTGTTTGCATTGTAGAGTAGGCTACCCCAATTGTAACCATCTGTCTCAGACTCTAAAGTAAGTTTTTTGCTGCTCTGTTTCATACAATGTTCAAAACTGGAACTTATTTTGGTTTGTTTTACATGCTTTTGAAATGCAAAAGCTAAACAGGCTTTATTGCCTGCATGGCATTGTTTCCAGAATGTACAAAGTCAATTTTCATTTTTAATATGGCTGAACTCCAAGATAGTTGGAATATACAAAACTTTCTGACACACTTTAAATCAGGAGTGGAGAAATGGTAAGACATTCTTCAGCATTTAGTTAGTTAGGGTTTTAACAGTTCCTTTACCCTGCCCAAATTAATGCCAGTCTCCTCGTTTGTCGGACAACATACTAGATGACTTCTTGGGAGGAAGAGTATTGTGTTATTTCTTCTCTCCTGCCATCATATAGTTATATTGTTGGCCTACGTGCTCAAGTTTCCTCTCAAAAAACATATTCTTCTAACCAATTCTTCTTTACCACCTTTCCATTTCCTGAAATTCGCTAAAATCACACGTCATGCTTATTGTTGCCTTTTTATAATACTGTGTGTGTAAAGTTCCCTCCACCCCCCCTTTTTTTTTTTTACTCTCCTTATTTTATATTGCATGGTTTTGTCTCATTTTCTGTAAATTTACAACATTGCTATAAAAACGGATACATAAAGGAGTCCATCCAGGACTCTCCCCATGGATTTTGTTTTAGCCCCATATGGAATTGTTTCTGTGGTTGTCTCCAAGTCCTTCGTAATATGGAAAAAGAAAATGTTTTAAGGTTATTATAAGAATTAGAACATGGTGTAATAGATTAAACTAAAGATAAGGCACTAAAAGTTTTAATGCTGTAATGTAATCGCACCTCAGATCTAAAACTAAAATTATTTATTTCCAAAGTTTGTATTTACCATTAAAGTAAACTAGATCTTAAACTTGTAAGTAAAACTGTGCCCTTGCCACCCTATCATTCCGATTAATAAATATGCTGAGGATACATGTAAGATGGACCACAAGTCAGAGTAGACTTTGAAGGTACAACATTATGTCTGGTCATCTTATTCTGCACCCCATTTGCACTAGTCTTAATTACATAGTGCAGAGAATCACATAGAATGTGTCGGCAGATAAGAAACATTCGACCCATCTAGTGTGCCCAATTTCTGCCTAAACATCATATACCATTCTCTGACAACTTTTCTCCCTCTGTGGTGTCGTATGCACATTTTGGAAACAGTCTGGTTGAGGCCATTGGCAAAGTCAAAAACTAGCTTAGGGAACAGTAACTTTTTGGATAATAAATGTATTGTGTGTTCTATATGTAAGCAAGCTTCCACAATCAAACTGTTAATTATTCACTAAATTATTATAGCTGTAAATAAAGCTTCATCATTTTAATTGCATTTACTGCACCAAGGCTTAAGTCTTTTCTTTTCTTTTTTCAGTCTCATGAAAAGTCACAGTGCGAGACAGCGGCATTGACATCATTCTAACCAGTACTGCAAACAAATTCTTTAACTAAATGTAACTCCCTAAACTACCATTGTGGCTAAAATCTGCTTGCGGCTCTTTTACGCGCTTGTTTTGTAAAGGATGCAAAGTTCCTGCACGCAGACAGATGAACAGAAGCAAAGATCTTGTGGTTATTTATAGACTTTCTCTGAAACATACAATGTGATGACATAATCCTTGGATATGTGAGAGACAATATACTGATGCAACTGAATATATATCAAAAGTGGTTATCCAAAATTACTGCTAGTAAACTTCTGTGCTAGTTCTTTCCTTTGCAGCACCCCCGAATAAGGGGCAGAAAATCTATTACAGATGTCACTTGAATACATTTATCACTGATATTTTTAACAAACCCTCAATATTTACTAAAATCAGTTGCAATAGTTCTACTAAACAGAAGTTTTTTTTAAACCAGGAGTGTGCACCAACATTGCTCATGATGGATTTTGACTGGACTATGTGATGGACAATCTAATGAAGTTCTATGGACTCTCCCAGACCTGGTCACGGACACTGGTGTCCTTGTACAGACACTTTGCCTCCTTCTGTTTTAAACGAACATTGGCTTCTACTAAAAAAAAAAAAGAAAGATATTTAAAAATTCTAGGACTCGTCTTTTTAATTAATGTTATACTAACCAAAACTATTCAAATGCCAAGCGTAAAGGGAAAGTTAACAATGCCCTTCAGCACAATCCAGATGTTACAGTCTTACATGGAAAAAAAAAAAGATAGGTTTAAGCTACAGCCACTCCAATTTAAATTTCCAACCTGGGCAGTGTTTTCCTCTGCACACTGTAGTCTACTGTCACTTGCGCATGTTGCATCTATCACAAATATTTAGTTGTGTTGTCATGGGATCTAAGTGATGTTTATTCAACTGCAGACGGGGTGCGAGCTCATCCCCGAGCCACTCTCAGCAAGGGAGCACATCCCCCCTGCGATGTTTTTATTCCCCACATATGTTATAGATGTTTGAAGTAATGGTTACCATCCGTCTGGAATGAAGGCCTTTCATTTCTGCCTGGAAAGTTCCCCAAGAGAACATGACATTCCATATGCACACTTTTAGAACAAGCGGGGGGGGGGGGGGGGGGGGGAATACAATAAAACACACACACAGGATCACTATAATTTATGATTAAAAAACATATTTATGACACAACGAAAAAGACAGAATTCAGAGAGCCCAGTCCTCATGGCTTACCGTCTGAAAGGAACCTATAATAGTAGTTTTTGTAATTAGAAATATATATAAATATGCCCTTTTATTTTTCAGGAATCTGGCCATTTCTTTTTGAATGCAAAATATTCATAAATCAAATTCATAGTCACAGTCAAATTGAACCCCCCCCCCCCCCCAGTCAAATTGACCCCCCCCCCCCCAACACAAACTGCCAATAGGTGTTTATTATATTATCATTTATATGTATTCAAATTATTATGCCAATGAATGTTTATATAGAAGTAGTTTCTGGAAGGAAATATATACATGGGGGAATTCTCTTTTGGGGAAGTGCCTATCAAAAGAACTGATGGGAGTTAAGGAGCTCAAAGAAAGAGGATGACAGAGAAAGGTTTGATATGCTGAAATGTGATAAACGCTCAAACACTTTACACAAGAAAAGAAGTAGGCCATCATTTATATTGAGGCATGTTAAACACTATTTGTTGGTATTAAACAAACTGACTAGCTCTGTTAGAGCACACCTAGTGATGCATGTATACATGCATCACATTCCTTGCCACCGATACAAATATGAGATTTATGATACATCATTTTAAAATGGCTTTTGTTTGCTATAAAGTAGTCACTTCTTAAATTGAAAATAATAAAAACAATTTAAAACATTGTTAACTGCTAAAAAAATATCAAGATTATTAATTATCCAGCTGCCAACTATTAAGCAGCACTGCATTATTGATTTTTTTTTTTTGTTTTTTTAAAGTATTTATTCCATATTTTACTTCATAGTTAAAACAAACAATTGTATTAGACTTGCCCCTGTAACTCTAGCTCTGTCTGGTATAGACACAGACTGAGAATAAGTAATCACCAATCAGGTTTGCCACTGAAACACAGCTCCCACCCCTATTTGACCACATCACTTGTAGAATGAGAGACAGAATGAACAGTGTCCCAACAGGTCTGTGGGTCCAGCGAATCTCTCATCGACATCATTTGTATGTCCCTGGTACTATTACATGACAAAATAAATAAATATTTTAGGCATCTCCCTTCACTGGGAGCAAGCTTGATGCCACCGGTGGGTGTCCAAAATTGTGGCTTTCTCCCTATGCAGAGAGTGCTGCTTGGGATGGGAAATAGAAATGGGTCATATTTTACCATTTTAAAAAAATACACTATTCATTTTATATAATGAATATGTGTATTTTTATTTAATTGGTAAAATATGACTACATTTATCCTTTTATAAATTCCAAATAGGCTCCTTTAACAGTCCACCAGTTAAATAGAGGAACTGTGTCTGCAGGTCACACATACTACCAAAAAGGACACAAGACGATTAATTGATTTTACTTGGTATGGTGGTGCACACAACACAATATTTCATTGAATGAGCTTATGTATGTCAGAACAGTATCCCTTTAAGACCACAGTTTCTTCCGTGCAATCGATCATTTCTGTAAAATGTGGTACTAGCGTAATCACAGAGTGGATGTTTAGCCATGTCAAAGTGGTCGTCTTCCATGGAATAAATAGAGTCTGTGATGAAGGAGTCTGTTAAGCAGATAGTCCTTTTTGGCTTTATGATTAAAAATGTTCTTTTCATTGTGTGGTAGTTTAATAAAAACTGTATAACTCAATTAAAAAATGCAAAAAAATTAGTTTTTTCCAGAAGTAAAACTTCTACAGTATATGCTCAATTATTTGGCAATGGTTTTTTTCAGAAAAAAATCTCTTGAAAAAAATCAAGTTTGCCTTAATACAGGGGTCACTTCTTAAAACAGACCACAGTCACACCTGTCCATTGCCTCCTGTGACTCCCCTGCACATGTGCTCTTGCTGAGGTCAAAATCCTGCTAAAAATGGTGCTTTCTTTATATACCTTCAGAGTAACTAACTGGTTAGTTTTTACCTTTATCCAACAGGAAATGTAGTTCGGGGGTTGCCTTATATTTGAGGAGAATTATCGTATACGATACCCTTGGATAATATTAAAGTAATTATTTAGTAAGCTATATCAAGTAGTATAACTACAGGATAACTGCTATCCGCTCCTTTCCCTCATACTGTAAAAGTGGCACATGTGCAGAGAGCCCAATGAGCCATGCCACGTGCAACCTCATAACTCCCGGGTGCCGAACATCCCAGGTGCTGGTGTGCTGTTATGTGCAATTAGCAATGACGGCAGTGGACACGGAAGCCTGACCCTACGGGGATATTGGGAGCCTTCTTTGCCGACTCTGCAGTATGCCAAATGGCATCACTGGCACCTGTGACACATTTAAGAGGTGACACTGAGAGCTTGAAGGGGTCAAAGTGGCATTTGTCATCACCAATGTTTTCCTTACACATTCAGCTGCAGAGCTCTGAAATTAGATCATTTGCTTACACAAACCCCCATGGCTCTCTGAAAATACCAAGAATGCGTACGGTTCGTTCTTGTGTTTTATAGGTTAATGAGAAGCAGCAAAAATGATCTCACCGGCTTTAAATGAACCCACATAACACCTACAGCCTCAGCTCTTTAACACAATGCAGCAAATAGAGCCCCCTTACAATGGGGCCAACTCGAAGTAATTTAGACACTGGGAGACTGTTAAACTAATGCTGTACGCTTTCCTGCACAGTAATGGTAAATGCCACAGAAATATTCATGGACTTTAACAAACTAGTTTAAAAAGACATTGGGGGCTATTCACTTAAAGGTGACTTGCAGAGAAGATGAAGTGAGATTAACATTTCAGACCTAGTGAGTTCCCCACTCTTAGCAAACTCACCAGGTTCATCGCTGCACAATGTATATCTAAATTGGTGCAATGAGATCGTCTCACCTGCAATTCACCATTTAGTAAATTGCCCCGTTGGGGATTTTGCATATACCCATTCTGGGGCAAAAGTTCAAAAAATGGAGAAATTGGTAGGAACATTCCATTAATTTCCATGGTGACTGCTGCAAGTTAAAGGGACTGTCTAGTGCCCAAAAAGCATCTTCCAAATATTAATGCATATTAATGTTCTTTCAAAGTACTTTAAAATGCCGGTTTTAAATTTTGCATTGCTTAAAATATAAAATACTTGCAGCTAGATGAAATTATGAAATGACAGCAGTTTGCAAGAAACCAGGAATGCCTACACTAGCTGAGTAAAAGTCTTTTTTTGTTGTTGCAGGAACCAAAGAGAATAATTTCATTCACATGAAATGGAATTTCCTGTCTCTCTAGTGATGTTGCACTGTTAAAAGATCTTAGTGTGTACAATAGCAACATCACTTAGAGTCCACACAATATATTCAATTCAAGGAGCACAGGGAGTGACTAAATGAAACAAAATGTTATGTCCTCAGTGTCTATATATTCAGTGCCTCAGTAAACATGCAGTGAAATCACTGGGGAGGGATGGAGTCAAATATTAAAAATGTGATTTATGCAGAATGCCTGCATTAAATCACACTGGGGGGGGGGGAAACTGAGCTCTGTATAAGCAGTAATCTCCATCGTGCACCAAAGTGAGTTTGGGACTAGACTGTTCCTTTAAGAATTGATCTTTAAAAAGAAAAGAAAAAAAAGTATCTTATTTATAAATGAGCAGTTCTTGTGCCAAGTTCTAAAAGTGGAGCTAACCACAGGCACATTCCATTAATTTCAGTGTTGACTGCAACACTTAGAATACTGTATTATGGAAGAACACAGTTGGCTACAACATTTGTTTGAAAAATAGCAACAAATATAAACACTTGTTTTCTAAAACATGACTGTCACCAATTTTTGCAGCTTTATTGCATAAATCTATATTACATGATGTTCTTGAAGGAACCATGGTTATTTATACACTGCATTAACAGAACTGCAAGCAAATGCATAAATTAGAAGAACAAATGGGTTTTAAATGTGTCTGTGGTGTCTTCTGTTTACTGTTTTATATGCAAATTAATTACTTTAAAATGGGAAATGTGCAATTTGCCTATCAAGCCACAGTGTGATGTCTTAAACAGCAGACCCCACACACACACACATTAAAAATATTTACAGTGTAAACAGTGTTTACAGTCCTGTAAAGATTTAGGTTAATGTGAAAAATGCTATAAAGAATGCTTTCAAAAACAGACATGTTAATAGTTTATTTTTTATTAATTAACAAAATGCAAAGTGAGTGAACAGAAGAAAAATCTAAATCAAATATTTGGTATTTGCTTTGAAAACAGCATCAGTTTCTCTAGATATACACTTCTTTTGAAGACCTCAGCAGGTAGGTTGTTCCAAATATTGTCTGTGGATTTTGGCAACTTCAGTTGCATTTCTTTCTTAATGTTATCCCAGACAGACTTGAGAATGATGAGATCAGGCCTCTGAGAGGGCCATACCATCACTTCCAGGTTTTACCTTTACCCTTAAGATAACTCTTCATTGACTTGGCTGTATCTTTGGGGTCGTTGTCATGCTGCAGAATAAATCTGTGGCCAATCAGATGCTTCCTTGATTATATTATTGCACGATGGACAAGTCTCTGCATGTATTTCTCAGCATTGAAGAGACCAGTAATTCTTACCAAAGCCATAATTCCATTTGCAGAAATGCAGCCCCTAGATTTCAAGGAACCTCCACCATGTGCGTTTTTTCCTGCAGAAACTCATTCTTGTACCACTCTCCAAGCCTTTAGCAAACAAACTTCCATATGCTACAGCCAAATGTTATAAAAAATTTGACTCATCAGCCCAGAGCATTGCTGCCAATTTTCTGCACCCCAATTTTTGTGCATAGTTGCTTGGTCTTGTTTCCACAGCATTTCATTTTAGCACAAAGACCACTTCTGATCGGACTTCTCTGGACAGTAGATGTCCCAGAGTCTCACTATTTTCTCCAAATTCTGAGCTGATGGCACTGCTGGACATCTTCCAACTGCAGGGAAGTAAGCATGATGTGTCTTTCTGCTATTGCACAAAGTATCCTTGGCCTATTACCGGGACTGCAGTCCTTAACGTAGCCCATTTCTTTGTGCATTGTCAAAAGAGCTTGGGCAGCACATCTGGAAATACCAGTCTGCCTTGAAATATCTGCCTTGCAGAGACGTTGATGATGCAGTATGTGTCTTGTTGCTGTACTCAGTCTTGCCATGGCATATGGCTTTGGACATTAAACTGTGTTCAGCAACCTCACCTTGTTAGCAAAGTTTGGCTGTCCCTCACCAAGCTTTATTCCTCCTACACGGTTGTTTCTGGTTCAATTAACAATTGTGTTTCAACCTACATATTAAACTGTTGATCATTAGCACCTGTTTGGTATAACTGTTTAATCATACACTGACTTTATGCAAGTGCACCTAGAAGAATTGATGCAGTTTTGAAGCGAGGTCACCCCAAATATTGTTTCCATTTAGAGTTTTCTGTTCACTCACTCTTTGTTATTGATAAAAATAAACTACTATTAACATTTCTATTTTTGAATGCATTCTTACTTTGCATTTTTTCACACCATCCAGTACTGTAGGTGACAGTCATTTTAGGTATTGTCCTCACAATTTCCTGCTGATAGACAAACTCCTTCATAGCACAGTACTCTGGTTGTAAAGAAGCACACTGGGATCGAGATTTTATTCTATGGTCCTCGAACTTTGGCATTCAGTGAACTTGTGCTTTTGGCAATATCGGGAGCCATCGAGGCAGTGCGCTATATGCGTTGTCAAGCATTACTTAATTACTGGTCCCACTTGTTGAAAGATTGATGATGGTGTATACCAGTTTGCACTGGCAATGACTAAGACTAGAGTTCAGAAAAGCATCTACATGTTATATATACATAATTTCTGTCCTTAAACCCAAAAGTTATAATGTTAAATCTGTAATCTGATCTGTTGAAGTTTTATAACTTAATAGGACATGAGAAACGTTCCAGGGGTAACACATTACTTTGTAAAATTTAGCAGGCCTCTCTGGCACAGAACAAATTATTTTCCTTCACGCCTAAAAACCAACAACGTGATTTCCGAAAGCCAAACAAGATCACAGTGTAAGATAAGCATATTAACATGTCTGACACCGAGTTATATATTTAGCAAATTCCATACTATAGCTCAAATGTCTCTAAAGTAATTAGTAAATTAGTGCTAATAATTATTTTAACATTTAAAAAGTAACTGACAAAAAACCTAATTAGAGTAAGACAGATTTATAAGGAGCTATGACGTTTATTTAAGATTTAAACTTGTAATAAAAGCAAAATGCTAAAATTGTGGAAATGTGAGCACACAAAACAAAATGAATAAAATTAACCTCTTCATGAGGTAAGAAGGGCATTTTAAAAATACCATTACTCTGATCATTTAATTTAATCTTAAAAAAATAAAAATCTGATAGAATATTTTTTAAAAACAACACTTTTTCTAACTTTCACTTGAAAAATCTTCAAAATTCAATGAAAAAAAACTGCTAATTAGATCCTATTTGTTCTGAGTTTAGAAATACCCCATGTTTTCAAGTTTTTTTCTGCAAGTTATATGGCAATGAGGCAAGTAGTGTATTACTTTTTCCTAACCATTTTTTTCAGTATTACCTATAGTAATATTGTAACTCTAACCCTAGCCCAACTTAAAATATATATATTTATTTTTTAACAAAATCTGGGACACTAGTGGGTGCTTGGAGGAACGTGGACAAGCTGCTCCACGATTGCTCACTGGAAACACACATCCAAATCAGTCCAGAGGGGCTCAGACATGTCTGTTTCAGTCTGATCCCGGTATGCCTGCAGGCATTCTGCGATCAGAACTGCAGGACATGCCAGTCACGTCCTATGTCGGCAAGAGGTTAAAGAAAAATGGATACTCCCAAGGCCTCTTCCCATAATCCTTTGGGTATTTTAGTGATACCACTAAAATATGTGGAACAGACCCCAAATGGAAATATGAGCATGTGGCAAATCAAACAGTTCTTGGATCATCCATTTGCTTGCAAAGAAGAGAAACAGAAATGCATCACATAAAACCAAAGTGAATTTAATATGTTTAAAACACAAAAAGTCCACAAGGCACTCTATATGCAAGGTTTATAGTGCAATTTATCCAATACAGTCCCAAGGACTCTGACCCTAAATGTGTTTGGATTAGAATAATGATTCAACTGTCTCAACTAGACAAATCCAAAGCTTTTATTCTCAACATGTTTCACTAGTCTGATAATCCAACTTCCTCAGGAGTGTCTTTAACCATATTAAATTCAGTATTGTGATGGTTGGATGTGTTTTTGTTTTGACTGAACCGCTGTCAATTTGGCGGCTTTTGCACACAGTTCAAAAAAGTTCAGTTTTCTGAAAATATTCCATATACTCCAATGAATGTTAAATAGAAATCATTACTTTATTAAATACTTCTTAAAAGTATAAAAATAGAACATGTAGTCATGCCTTACTCCAACCTCAGCTGGGATGAAACAAGCTCTTTACAAATAGTGAACCCTAATGTTTTTCCAAGCGCAAAAAACTAGGGGGCTTTATTTCACGGAGCATTGCTCCATGTCTGCAAAGAGATAATGTCCAATGACGGTCACTCTCTGTCAATGGTATGTGCACACATCAATCTTGCGGCACACGGAGATGTGTTCAGCGTCAGAGCCACTAAACACCAATCAGCACTGCCAGGTCATGGAGAACCATTCAGCCTGGGAGTCGTATCAAGTTCAAAATGTGTAGCGATAACCACAGAAACTTCCAATGGAAACCAATGTTGATTCCTCCATTTTAAGAAAGTTGCCCGGGATTCCTCTTTAACATAACACCCACAGAATCAAAATACAAATCACATGTGACCTTTTATACTATGTACCTGATAATATAGTGTAAGTCTAGAATAAGTTGGAAAATCTAGTTAGGATGGTAACATTACTGCCTGAATTACATTAAGCTAACAAAATGTGGCCAAATAACTACCTAAGTGTTTAATGAAATGATCCTTAATTGATTTTAAAAAGATGCCAAGAGTGCAATACGTTGTAGGATTGTGGCCCAAAAAAAACCTTTTATTTAAAGTGTCAACCTTGTAACCCTTGATTAAAAAAATGTATTCCTTCGGAAACACTCATACCTTTAATGATATCCCCCAAAACAACACCAGTAACCTACATCTTTAAAAAATAAAAATAGAACTTTCTTCATTTAAACAATAAAGATCTATACATGATTTTTCTATCCATATGTGTATTTTCTAACAAACAAAACCCATGTGTTGTCTCATTATTATAAGCTAATGAATGAAAAAGACTAGCTGATGAAAATTGCTCAAGTTGTGAAACACTTTGATCTGCTCTCCAATGAGTGATCACTCCCGGATTTATGCCGCTTACCAACTAATGAATGTATAAGATTTGCTTTTATCCCTGGAACATTTCTCCTTGAAATACCTGTGCACTAATCAGCTGTCTGTGTTAATCAGTCATCTGGACAATGACCTTTTTAACATAACATTTGTGAATAATATAAGGGGGGGATAAAAAAATAAAATAAAATAAAAACCACAACAAGGCCTTTTTGGGTCACCAAATGTCATCTAGAATTGAAGACCAAAAGGTTAAATAGCAACGGCGTATCCTGACTGGGTGATAAATCTGTGAGGCGTGAGCTTTGACACTCAATATGTGCTTGATTACTGAAGTTTTTCTTTTCATTTTGTGGTTTCTAACTAGAAACAGCTTTCCTATCCAAACAGAGAATTTTAATTTCAGGTGTAATGGGTTTTGTAAAGTTGTCAAGCAATAGGTAAATAAATAAATAAATAAAATCAGATGATTGCAGCTTTTTAAATGTTATTTCTTGAGTAGTACTATTCTAAGACTGAATAACATAACAATCCTGTACATACAAAATCTATAGTTTGCTCACAGTAGACCTCTGAGTAGGATTACAACCCAGACACTTTTTTTGCAGGTCATAAAAACATTCTGAATGTAAATTAGTGCACGTTAGTATGTAGCAATCATACGTGAAGTGATGTAAATTAATTAACTTATCACACAAGAAAAAGAAAAAGAAATAAATTATCACAAAAGATCATATAAGAACCCCACTGTAAATAATCAATTAGTTGCTTTCAATGAATATATGGATGCTGTACAGTTTGGGCCATTTACACATGCTGTTTACCAGTGAATATAACCCTAATATATAACAGCAAATTAAATATAATCATGTGAAAACATGTGCTGCTCTTTTCTTTCAAAAAATGTTCAACAAATTATCTATTGGTTTTCACCCTGATTTGTTGGAACACAAATAAGGGGGAAAAAATGTGTGAACAAGACTATGTCAAAAGTACATCATCGATCAAAAGTTTGGGGTCACTTAGAAATGTCCTTGTTTTTGAAAGAAAACTATTGTGCATTATTAGCAAACATCACTCCTGTTTGTACCTTATGTTAGCTATTCCAAAATTATCACTGTAAAAGGTTAATTGATCCTTAGAAAGCACTTTTGCAATTATGTTAGCACAGCTGAAAAATGTTGTGCTGATTAAAGAACCAATAAAACTGGCCTTCTTTGGACTAGTTGAGTATCTGGAGCATTAGCATATGTGGTTCCCATTACATGCTCAGAATGGCCAGAAACAAAAAGAACTTGAACTTTGAAACTCATCATTCTATTCTTGTTCTGAGAAATTAAGGCTATATCATGCAAGAAAGTGCCAAGAGACGGAAGATCTCATACAATATTGTGTACAACTCCGTTCACAGAACAGTGCAAACTGGTTCTAACCAGAATACAAGAGGTGTGTGAGGTACCTTTGCACAACTGAGCAAGAGGACAAGTCTAGTGTCTAGTCTGAGAAAAAGGCAGCTCACGGATACTTAGCATCTTTATTAAATAGTACCCGCAAAACACCACTCTCGGCTTGAAGAGCCGACTCCGGGAGGCTGGCCGTCTAGGCAGAGTTGCAAGGAAAAAAAACATTTCCCAGATTGGCCAATAAAAATATGGTCAAAATAACTCCTACACTGGACAGAGGAAGATTGGAAAAAGTGTTATGGACAGATTTATCTTAGTTTCAGATGTTCAGATCACAAATAAGAACATTCATGAGACAAAATCCAAATGAAGATGCTGGAAGAGTGCTTGACTCAAAGCACAACTCCAAACTATACAATAACTATTGGCCGGCGCAGTCACTGGATCACAATCTTTTCGAGCTGTTGTTGAAGCAGCTTAACCATATAGTACCTAACAAGTGCCCATCAAGTCAATCCTACTTGTGGAAGGTGCTCAAGGAAGCATGGGATGAAATCTCTTCAGATTTCCTCAATAAATTGGCAACTAGAATGCAAACGTTGTGTAAGGCTGTAATTGCAGCACATGGAGGATTCTTCAATTAAAGCTAAAGTTTAAAGGACACTTCTTATTTCTAACCTTGTCAACGTCTTGACTGTATTTCCTATTCATTTTGCGACTCATTTGATGTATTTTTTCATGGAAAACAAGAACACTGTGTGACCCCCAAACTTTTGAACAGCAAAATGGTGGAGAAACAGATTACATATCAGCTATCAGACTCTCAAACAGTTAAAATAGAACCTTTTATTTATGAATTCTGCATATTGTAAAAACAGGACCTTAAGAATATGGTATGTTAGCATGCTTTTATTTAAGAACACAAATGTATTTAGATCTATAATGGGTTCCAGTTGGTTTAGTTTAGACAGTCATTCCTCATTATAGCACTGGACATGGGGCGATGACTGAGGAGGATTGCATACTGATCCAGGGCACTTATTGGGTTAAAACTGTGAGGGGGCATTCGGAATGCTGGAAAACTTACTCACTGCCCAGTTTCAACTAATAATGAGGAATGTCGTTTTCACATAGCACGCCACAATAAAAAAAAAAACCAAAGAGCATGTGACTAATCCACTGGCCTCTGAAGTCAGAATTTATGTGCTGTGTCCTTGTGGGGGTCTGGCTTAGTGTTTTGTCTCCCGCTTAACAAGGCAACCTTTATAACTTATAGATTTCTTCTTGTAATCTCTGTTTCTTGGGAAGCAAGTGTTGTTGTAAGCAATGGCCATTCAAAAAACGCATGCGGTACTGGCATCTGTTAAAGAACTGCCAGAACTTTAACTAAACTTAGAAATAATGAATCAAACCTGCACATGCCATTATATCACTACTTACGGTAATGTGGATCAATGTAGCCATTTCTTGGATCCATTGCAAAGATTGTTCCACGGTAAGGAACAGAAGGTTCAGGGAGGTGTGTTATAGATCCATGGATCTCCTTCTTTATTAATGAGGCCCTTTCCTCACTGGAAGTAGAAGGTTCTTCGCTGATTTTAGTGAGGCCTTGGCCTCCTTGTGGCTGCATTGCGATTGCGTTTCGTCTTTCCCTGTGATAGGTCTGTACAGGACTTTCATCCTCTGCAGGAAAAAAAATATTATAAATGAATATAATAGAATATATTGACACAGCATTTCTATATACATTTACACTGCTGTATTACATTATTACAAAATGTGTTTTGGTATAAGGAAGTTCATTTTGGCAAAGTAGGACAATATACAAGTATATTTGGCAAGAAGAAACAAACTGTCTCTGTAAAGGAGCACTGTAGAAAATCAGTTTGGTTTCAGTAATTCAAACATTGGCCATTGAGTAGAATCTATAGATCATGCACTTGCCAACTGTAAAATTATAGTGAGTAAAATGCATGGGGGTGTTGCTCTTCTGTCTCCCATGTTAGATTGTCTTTCCTGGATTTATGTATTCATCGTTGTAATTTAATAATAAGCTATGGATTTTATCAGTTGCCATTCTCAGAGGAGTGTATCTTGACCTCCTGTTTTATGTCTGAAAAATTAAATGAAGGAGCTGTGTCTGTTCCAGAGGGAGTTGCCAGTATTGTTAAAATTTTAAGGACTGGAAGGAAATCAACCTTCTACTTCCAGGGTCTAACCACAAATATAAAAAAAAAAAAAAAAAGAAGATTAGAGAATTTCCATATTTTGTTTTAGAGTTTTAAGAAACATCAGCCAACAAAGAAATTGTAAGAAGTCAAAGTATTGACTGTTGTCCCAGTGGTGAAGCCAACTATGTGCTTTGTGCAGACATCATACAGAAAGGGCAGACAACATGATAGTGTTCCTTATTGCAAGGCAAAAATTTAGTCATACACTAGAGAAACTGTCCAATCTAGGTTTGCCAGACTGGCCAGTTTTACTGCACACTTAAGGGTTACATGCTGCCATGCATCATGTAGAATTTATGTGTCCAGAGTAAGAAAATTCATTAATACGGGCTTCCATAGGATTCAGAACACCTATGAATTCTACAATCTGCAGGGTGGCATGGGGTCCAGGAAGAAAGCCCTATCTGGCAAGACTAATCTAATCTGCTTCCCCTACCATGTTCTTCATATGACAAATCAAGAATGATAATCCACATGAGGCAGATGTGGGCTTCTTGGGAGTGCATGGGTCATATTTGCTACCTATTGTGCCCTGTAAAATGTCTCAAATTCAAGAATACATGAGATTGATACTTGGCAATGCTACAAAGTACCTAATAGAATATCACATATTTTATTGGTTTATATTTGAGAACTTTGACTCAAACTAGCTCTTTGTACATCATCTTTTGTAAGTAAACGTACCTTAACTTTTATATGTCATGGGATTTATATTTCCTTGTACAGTAATACTAAACTCTCTGGCATCTCTGTGACAAGACTACAATAATGGAATGAAATGAAAGGGAAAAAAAAAAAACTAAGAGCTAGAGAATAATAAAAGTAAAAAAGATTTCACAGCATGCTGGACACTCTTACTTCTTTGTCGAAATGTGTGGGCGGGAGCTCTCCAAAGGGGAACAAGTCCTACGCTTAGCATGCTACTAATAATAAGAATAATCAGCTCAGCTCTGTTAAAATTCACACTTGTCTTGACACAAAAGCTGACAACTACATATAGGTGACCTGGCATTTTGTTAATTGATTCAGTGTGATAAATGAAATCACTGCTGCTAATCATAACAAATGGGCACAATAAAATGTAATTATATGAGCAAAAGATTCCTTTCATAATAAAGCAAATAGGTGTTGGGTGGGGGCAAACTAAACATATAATTTTGTTTGTTTAACTCCTTGTCTAGAGATGCTTACTCTCTGAATGTATCTTGATGCTTTTACATACTGTACATTTGGAGTGATATTTATCTGAACATATAAATAAAGGCTACTCATTTAAATATGTCCCACCCTGACTTCAGTGAGGAATTGGTTCAGGGGTTTTAACTTGCCAGGCCTATGATGCAGGATTCACTGCAATCAAGTGGTTACATCTGCTAATTTATCGATTCCAGCAGGTTCAATATGTTTAGGGACACCACCAAATGTTGTCTACTCAGCTCAGGCAGATGTATAGTTAAAAGGAGAATTACTTGCCTCTAGCTCCATATGACTATATGACAGCTTTCTTGAATCTAACCCTTTTTAATAATTTATGTAAACCAGAGCATACAATGTTCTTCCAGGGTCATATAAGGTAAGATGTTTGGATCCATAATTCCACAAACCATTGTGTGTATCCATAAGTGGTTGGTTCACACTATGTATACTCTTCTCATACTCATTGTTAGATCAGCTCATTCTGTTTTTGTCCACTCTTATTGGCTCAACTTCAGGTCTTCCCATTCAGCTACCTCAAAATGTTTACCAAATTAAAAAAAAAACACACCTCATTCCCAAACGTTCTTTCGAAGACTATAAACCAACTTCTAACCAGTCCCTCTCACTCCAAACCACATTGACATCATCATTCTCTCTTATTTGATTTCTTGCTGCTCAACAGTGTTCGTGATCGCTCAACTCTTTCCCAACTTGTTGCTTCAGCAGTGACCAACACCAATATAGCCTAATTTAGCCTTTTCTTTTTTACATTTCTGACTTGTGCTTAATCTACCATGATTAGGGGTGCTACATAAGAAATGTAGAATAAAATTATCCCCAATGAGAAAACAGTATGGAGTACCCAGTTCATATTTCATACAACTAATCATCATCCGTCTTCAGTTGTTAAGTCTGTAAGAGTAAAGCAGCTGTTTGTTGGTCAGTATACATCTAGTAATCACAGCATGCTAAAGATATGGTTCCTGACATAGCCACATCAAAGCCTAAGTGACACTTTGAGACAAGAGCTAAATGTAACAGACTTTAGGAGATATTTTATATGTTACAAAGCTAACAAAACAACAGTATCAAGGTAAAACATCACTATTTCCCAAGGATACGTTTTGTTAGACACCGTCTCAGAGGTTATTGGATATGCACAGAAAGCTTTAGTACAATTAAAGGGTTTTTCTTAGTGGGTGCTAAAGTGATTTATTTCTGAACTAAATCAGAACAAATTCCTTATGTACACTCAGTATTAAATGGTAGAAGATTTCAAATACTAGGGTCTCAAATCAGCAATGCCCTGCAAAAAAGCAGGCCAGTTGGAGGGACAAAGATATATTTGTCTTTTTATAGATCAATCAACCGATAGGACGACATATTATTCCTCTGACTTTGTTCATTTTTTCAATGAACAACTTTGGAATACCAGTTTCCATTTTCAATACATTCAAAGCTGTACTGTGTAGCACTACAGCACTTCCCTTAAAGGACAACTGTAGGCAACAAATTAAGTTCTGTTTAATTGAAAGGTGGCATCAAGTATAGGTGTTTAAAATAGAAATGTGTTAATAAAAGAATACAAATAAAGTACCTTCCCTATCAAGGGGCTGACATGTTGTTTAGAATGTTAGGTCAGATGAAGGACCAATCTGACCCAAGATTCTAAACAACATGTCCGCCCCCTGTTAGTGCTCATTGGAGCGAGAAGTCCTCAATTAGGTACATATTTTGTATTCTTTCATTAAAGAATTTCTACATAGACCATGTATACTTGATGCAATCTTTCAATTAAACAAGAGTAAAACAAAATCGACTGTTGTCCTTTAAGTGAGTTTTGTAAGAAACATTTAACTTTAAATTGATGTGTTCCTCAGATTTTTCTTAGGTACAGTCAGAAAAAATATATCTTTGTTTCAGTTGAAATAATGTATCAACCATGCTGGGATTTTTTTTTTTTGTTATTGTTGAAATTCTATACAACATGCTACTGACATGCATGAAAATGTAAAGTGATGTGTGTAGGTTACGTCGAAAAATATATTGCATTTGTCTGGTGAGCTTGAAGGATAAATCTGTACTTTAGCGCTCAGCATTATGTAAATAGTTTATACCTCTGGCAGAAAAAGAGCAGACTATTCCCAGGAGTGGACCCTGTGAACAGTAACTATTAACAGCTGTGACATCACAATGTAAGGGAGAGGATAAATTATATAGAACATTTACACATAGGTGCAGACTTAGTTTCTTGCAGTTCTATAAAAGTCAAAATCTACTGTATGAGAGCAATGAGTAAGACCAGACATCATATTTTAGTCTTGGGAAAGTTTCATATCCTGTTTTTTATTTGTCCAACTATAGCATAGAAACCTTTACAAACTAAACTCTTGTTCTATGTACTGGCCAAGTATAATTAGGAACCATAGCATTTTTTACATTAACTATGTATTGTGCACACCCAGATCACAACAAAATGGCCCTATCTGCGTGTGCATCTATGTATAAAGTGCTTTTTATTTTTTTTTTTTTTTAAGGTTGAATACTTTTTTGGATTTCCTCTTTTCATGGGCCAAAGAGGATTTGAGGGCACCTGATCATCACTGGACATTTAGGTAATACTTCTCTCACAGGGTGCACCTTTTGTGTGATCAGATGTGGGTTTTTTTCCGTTATTACTTCCTCTTTCCTCGCCTCACCCTTCTGTATACTTAGAGGTGGAGTAAAAAGGTACCCCATTGGGGCAGCCCATGGGCCCAGTGTTATTGGGGGTCAGGGGCCATTTGCCTAGCCCTTTATCACAATTAGGGTATCGGAATTCATACCAGCATCGCCAAAACATTTGTTTTTAAATGTAGGGTTAACCCTTTCAGTGCTGTATAGAATACAAAATATCAGCTGCGGTAAGTAGCCATTACACATTTTTAGACCTGTTTTATGCCAAAATGTAAAAATATTTTGGCAAAAGTCATTCAATCGCTTTTGTGAGGCAATTACCATGCGTTTGTCTGTTTGGTTAGGGCTTTTTTTTTTTTTTTTTTTTTTACTGAACGCGTTAATGGCTTTAACGGAGGGTACTGAATCACTTTTGTACATTGATTTGCAGTAAAACACATTGTTTTTTACTTGACACAAATATGTCTACCCAACTAATGGTAAAAGATTTTTGTACAGGAAAACATTTGTTAAAATGACACAAACTGGGTTGGGTTCATCCTTCTCCTATAACCATAAACCCCTTTGCTTTCTTTCTTGAAGAGAAAGTCTAAAATATTTTGTACACTGGAGTCGAATTAAAAAGGCGCACTTGAGTCTGTCAGTATTGTGAGTCACAAGCCTGTGATTAATTATTTCTGAAAGCTGTGATTGAAAGCCATAATTCAGTCTCCCTCTGTTTTATCATAACATCACAAATATCATCCTTTAATTGTGGGTGAAGTCATGGAAATTCCAAGTTCCCATCCAACCAAATAGCCTAATTGTGGCAGGTTGCACCAATAAATTGATATACTTTTTTCGAAAAACTCTTTGTAACATTTCTCTGGAGTGAAGTATTTTTAATAAGACTTTTTGTGCCAACACATAGTCAAAATTACTGGAAACATTTAATTTCCCTTAAATGGTGCCATTTAATCATGCCCAGTAATGTTTCAGTGGAAAGTAAACAGGATGCAAGACTCTCCACACCATTTGTCTCTGTCTGTTTTAATAGGTTACGATTTATACTTTAATGTACTGCACTCATGAATGTTCTGGACCTATATATTTAATAAATCAAATATAGACAAAAACAAAATCCACAATTACAGGCTGACACGAGGGCAGTCCAAAGAACATACCTCTGCCCTGAAAAGGAATGTTAGATTTTTTTTCAGGCTTTCTCCTAGGGATACAACCACAACATCTTAAGCCATTAACAGGGCTCCCATTGAGATAAATGGAGCTAACTGATATCCTGTACATGTGCAGGGGCTATGACTTCACACATTGTTCCTACCACATTAAAGAAACCACTGTCAAAACAACAACAAAAAACAGGAAAGCACCTACCAGTTTCTGGATTAACCCCTTTGCGACCTTATGATGAGTTAACTCGTCATAAGAGCCACAGCATTAGCGACCTTATGACGAATGAACTCGTCATGTAGTTACCCCCTGATCGGCGGGTTTCCGGGCATGTGATCGTGGTGATCGATTGATCACATCATATGCAAATTAGATAGCAAAGTCAATGTGTTCACACATTGACTTTGCTTCTAATTCACTCCCTGCCCTTCACGTACTTATAGTGAAGCACAGAGAGTGACCTGTAAGCAAAAAAAAAAAAAAAAATACATCCTGTAAAAACAAAATGTTAGCCCTTTCCTTGCTGATCAGAGTTTGTTCCTGTGATCAGTTTCCTTCCTTCTTTATGGCCTTCATTTTGTTTTGTTTTTTCCAATTATTTTTTATTTTTGCAATTTTATTTTATTTTTTTAGATTATTGTAATATATTAATTTAATTACAGTTAACCCCTGGATGCCTGTTCTGTGATTCTTATGGCTCTGATATTGTACTAGTCAGAGGTTTTTTTACTGGGTTTTTTGTTGGGGGGTTTGGGAACCTATATATTTTTTTATTAGTTAGTTGGGATAAGTGGGTTAGTGTTGCACTAGTTCTGTAGATTGTTATTGGGGAAAATAATGGGGAAAAACATTGTTCCTCAAAGTGAAACCAGGGACCATTCTATGAGAAACACAATAATGTACTCTGAAATTAGAACTGAATTAAGTCAAAATGTTAATGTTGATTACTTTTTTTTACCATTGGTATTCCTTTGATTAATATAGTATAACAAAGTATCTGTATGTTAACATTTTTAAAACTGTTTACTGTTTTTGCACACATTAGTTGTCTACTATAACTAAGACATCACATTTACCAGCAAGCACCTGGTCACCTCTTATGGAATGGTTTATTCAGTTTATTTAGTTTTGAAATCTTGTTGTAGACATCATGAGGTAATAGTTACAGCTGTATTACTACAAATATAGTAAATGCAGTATAACCTTAAAAAAAATAACACAACAAGGATGTTCTTTATTCTCAACTGATAAATATATCGTTTTATTAGAGGACAGGCATATTTTAAGCACATTTCAAACCCATAAGATAAAGACAAATAAAGTTTTCAACATTTTGTAACAAGTTTTCTCTCTTACCAATAACAAACAGAATATAAAGATAATTTAACAAATTGAACAAACTATAATGAAAATATATGTTTGCAAGTTACAAAGTATAAATATTTTTAAGTGTAAATAAGAGAAAGCAGTTCTGTAACGGTAAAACAAAAAAAGCAAAAGACATTCAACAAATAGAACAACAACAAAAATTGTTACCACCGAAAACAAAGAGGAAAAGAAGAATTTGAGGTGTGTCTGGTAAAAATCCAATTTTTAATTCTAATTTTGGATATGGATCTCAAAGTTTTTCATCTTAGAGCATTGATTATCAAACAACAGCACTTGCAAACCTAATACAGCAGGTATAGGTACAGGAAATATAAAAAGTAATATTTACAAATAATAACAAAATAAATAAAATCGATTGGATTAATACTTTTAGCTACAAATGTGTTAATTGAGACAGTTTTGGCAGAAAAGCATTTGCCAAACAATATCCTTCCAAAGGGGTGTGGATCCCATTTCTGAATAGTGGATCATTGGCACTTACCTAAGGGATTAATAAATCTGGTATAACTACATTCTTTAGTCAATCATACTTTGTGTTTTCAAACAAAATTATAATCCCGTCACTGTCGATAATTTTAAAATGGAAACAAAAAAGCCTGAAAGTGAGAATTTGCTCACTTAGAAATCTTTTCTTAGTGCAAAATACATTTTTTTTCTTGCCTTATCTGCATATTGATGCTGAAAAACATATTTCAGTTTTGTCCTTCAGATGTGTGTTGCTTTAGACTAACAGGGAATTCCAACAGACAAACATTATGTTAAGAGTTTACCTCATGTCCTGCATCACATGCTTTCTTTGAAAAGAGGCAGATATAAAGTTGACAGTGTGCGCACTCCAGAATACAAATAGCCAAGGGATTTGCAAGACCTTTCTTTCTCTCTGCAAGCAGAGAGGAGAGGCTTCCTTGTAATAATTCTGCCTGCTCTCTAAGTGCAGCAACCACTTCAGCTGGCCAAAGACGAAAGCTGCCTAATCTTGTTCTGTTCAACTGAATTGTTCAATAAGGTTTTAAGAGGATGTGTAGACAGACTGCGCCAAGCCAAATTATTGACAGAAACATACTGTCCACCATAGCAACAAGTGGGAGTCTATTGCAAAAATGTAAGCAAACAGTCCACTTCTCCTGCAGCATCTGCCAAAGGATTTCAACAGCCAAACACAAGACAACTGTTACTGCTTGTCGGGGGTTTTAAGCAGACAGCTTTAGAGGAAAAAGAAACATCCGATCTGTAAAACGGTCTTCCCAGATGAATGGCTTACAGTTTTAAAAAAATATTCGGTTTGGGGTTTTTGTAATTTTTTTATATATATATATATATATATATATATATATAGTTTTTAAGCAATGTATGCAGACACAGCGGTGTTGGCTTCACACATGTAAACATTAATATATGTAGAAAGAGCACAATGGGGTAATTATACATAAAAAAAAATGTCCACACAATACATTTTAAGGTAAGTAGATTTACTTACATCCTAAAATACATATACTTTTAAAACCAGTGTTATTTGAAACCCCTTAAAATTGTACCTGTCATTTATTTTGTGAATATCACACATATACCAACAATTTTCCAAGTAAAATGCAAGTATATATTGATGTATATAGACCAATGAAGTCTGATAAAGTGCCCCTGTTATCCAAAAATTGTAAATGGTCTACTTTACTTGTTATTTGTTTTTGCTTGTTTTTACTTTTTAAGCCTGTCTATGTCAAGTTTACACCAGATTGAACAGGTAACACAAATGTTTCATAAAACTTTACATTTATAAATCTGCTTCTTTTACACTAAGCGAACACAAAAAATGCTAATATTAGAGATTAAAACATGCATAATCTATTGTCGTATAAAATATTGAAACACTAGAATAAGCCAGCAGAATGAAATCCAAACTAGCCAATTAAAGAATGAAAGAGAAAGTGTTTAAGAAACTGAAATGATCTTCAACCTAGTAATTTAGCATGCACTTCCCTGCATGGTGATCTGAAATGCACTGTACAGCCTCCCAGCGTGGATGGATTATCTGGCGAAAGGGGTGCTTCCTGCCCAGATTTGGTAAAAGTGTTAACATTCCACGTTTTTTGTTCTCAGTCACATAGGGCTTCATAAATAGATGTACCGCAGGTATGCATCAACATGCTGGGCTAGCACTATTATTTTTGAAACAGTTTAAAGAAAAACACCATCTGTCTAAAAGAAAAAAAAAAAAAGAATACTCACAATGTGGTCTAAAATCAACGTGGCTCAGTGTATGAGAGTTAATTCCTTCAATAACATGTTCTAGCTGTGCACATTTGCAGAGTACTTTCTCACACTCTTTCTGTCTCTGGTTCTCTCAGAAGCAGTGCTTTCCCCATTAGAGGAATTAAGACTGGTCGGTGCCATGCTAAATTTAACAATCTCATTAGTATTCTTCCTGAGTTCCTGCCACTGAACTCTCCCCATTCAACAATCTCTCTAGTTTAAGGGTCAGTCGGCTAATCATTAAATCAAACCTATGTCACCCACTCACAACTGGCCTAGTAGAAGGAGGGGATTACTTATTTGGGTTGAACATAATAAGTAGAGCTTTATTGATTGTTTACTTGTTTAATTGAGGAAGATTTTTTGGGGGTTATTACCCAAAAATTCTAATGTCTTTAATAAACACTCCCAAGAAAGTTCAACAGAAACTTCAACAAGTGTCCAATAGTTTTTTTGTTTTTTTTTGGTGACCCATGTTGTAGAAATCAACTTTAGCTCAAGTTCGTCTACTTGTACTGCCAGTTGACTGTCTGTACAGGAATGCATATTGTCGTGGAAAGGAAGAGGGATCTTTCCTTTGCCAAACTTGTGACTGCATAGAGAGACTGCTCATTCACCTCTCCCAAGCCGAAGAGCTGCTCAGCTCAATTCACCCCACACAAAGGCTGAAGACCAGACCTCAATGGACCGAGTGAAACATGTTCAAAACTAGGCTCTCTATTGTGACTGAATTTCTTAACATCTTTTCAAAAAGCAGAGAATGCCTTGAGGCTAAAGGAAGAAACAGGCTAATGGTGAATTGGGAATACTGAGCAAATTTCAGAGCCCTTTCCTCCTAGCTTTTGAGGTTGAAAGCAAGCTCTTTCCTTTCAAGTTTCAAAGTCCTTTTTCCTCCCGCAGTGTCACAGAAGGATTTGAAAAGAAGGTAATTGTGCTCACACTCTCCCTGATCAGAGCTTACGTCCTATTTCTGGTATTTCGAAATACTTCTTGCAATAATGGTCCGTGTAGCTCAATCCCTTAGCCGTCCTGTACTCTGCAATTGCTCATTAAATGAACAATTGATGGTATAAAATGCCTTTTATGTTCAAGGTCTGGATATAAGATAAGCATTCCAGTACTCTAAATTTGGTTTACTAAGGAAACTCGTCTCCATCATTAAAGTGCAACCACTGAAGTCGTTATTTGAGTCTATCCCAGGAAAGGAGAGCAGTTTACTGTAAACCAGGGGATGGCCTATTGGTATCTCTCCAAGTCTAGCTTAGCTACAACTCCCATTACTGACCGCTATGTTTAGCTTGCTCTAGGTAGTGGGAGTTGCAGGTACTTAAAAGTTTGAAAAATATTACTACCTTGCATTATAAAGTCACATCAATAGTGAAATTGATAAGTTTAGTTACAGAGGTAATACAGGTTAACAGATTATTTTCTAACACTACCATACAAAAGTTTGGGGTCACTTAGAAATGTCCCTGTTTTCCATGAAAACATGCATCAAATGAGTTGCAAAATGAATAGGAAATACAGCCAAGAAAATGACACGATTATACATAATGATTATTTTAAATAATAATACAAATCTTTGCTTTCGTCGAAGAATCCTCCAGTTACAGCCCTGCGGACTCTGGTATTCTAGTTGTCAATGTACCCCATGCTTCCTGAAGCTCCTATCACTAGTTGAATTGGCTTGATCAGCACTTTTTACGTACAATATGGTCAAGCTGCTCCCACAATAGCTCAATAGGGTTGAGATCTGGTGACTGCGCTGGCCACTCAACCTATTGCTTGCTTTCAGTGATGGAACACTACAAACACTATGGCAGGTGGGCATTTGGCATTTCAGCTATAATTTGGAATATAAGTGAAGTTACACTAGGGTCTTATACACTAAAAAAGTGAACTATTGTAAAACTTACAAGAAAGGACCAATCCCTCAGGCATCAATAAAGAAGTAGTAAAGACAGGTAAGTTGGTGAATTTTCTCAACTAACTAATAATGTAAAAGTGAAAGTTTGATTTAACCAAATATCAGAAGTTGTGGTTTGCAGTTGACTGCTTTCATTGCAGCAGGTCGGCTTTTCAGCAAAATTATTCAAGAGATTGTATAGGCCAATAATACAACTGAAAAATATTCGTTGAGGCTGTAGTAGCCATAATAAAGTTTACAATTAAAGGCTATGCTATGCGTCCGTAAACAGATATTTTTTTTGTTGCAGACCAAAATTTTTGTAAGGTGCATTATAAAGACTGATATTTTGAAATATTACACTAAATTGTTCACAAGTATCTATTGAGATAGGCATGTTTAAACACATGACAGGTATTACGTCTCTGCTTATTGGACATTGAGAGTGCTATAAATCTTATTTTAATATGTCCCTGCTGTTGTCATTTGTTATATTTTACATTGTCGGTGCGACCTACATAAAATATTCATAATAAATGTGCTCAGCATTGTTTTTAGGTTATCATTTACCATGACTTCTAAAGTACCGGTACTTGGAAGCTACGGCTCCAATTGATTAAAGAGGTAACACAATTTATTACAGTGTAGCTGATAGCAAATGATATAAGCATCTGTTATCCTTGCCCTGTTCACAAATGTAATTATAGGACTGCTCTCTGTGCTGTAACTAGTGGGGAAATTGGCACTGTCAAACATTTTTACCTTCTACGCTACCGGAGAGGCAGGAAATTAGTGAACAGCAATGTTTAGGGGATGCTTCAAGCAAGGAACGAAAATTGTTAAAGAGAACTGTTAAGTCGTTCTTCAATATAAAGAAGCTATAACAATGATTAATCCTTTGCGTGCCCAAGGTGGGATTATCGCACTGTTCTGCAATATGTTGCTCGCTCCTCTCTCATCTCTTAGATCCTTACTGCTTTATAAGGAATTACAATTATATTAAGGGGTGATATTAGACTAAATGCCATTGGTATCACTCAGATCTAAAAAGGAGCAGTCCTAGCCTCGTCAGAATTTCTAGGACAGAGATTACTCTATTGTTCTAACTCAAATAATCTCACAAACTGGATCTCTAATAATCGGCATTGTGATCAAGTGAACATGAACTCATCTGTAGGCCCAATTTGCCTACCTGCTAATCAGATCAGATGTCTTGCTTTTCAGATTATTCTCTTGATATTACGTTGTCTCTTTAAGAAAGAAAACTTTTGTGGACACTTCCTGGATTCCATGTAGTCGTAGGACAGTACCAAAGTATAGTTGCATAAAAGGACGATGGCCGGTGGCACATTGCTAAGGTAGAGAACCAAACATCTCCACTCCAAAGATCATGGCAGGATTCTTTTTACATAACTAATAACTAATTTCCTTTAGCCAGAACACATCCGGCATTATTTTTGATAATAGGAAGGCATTCTCTATATTCTGTATGCTCATATAGGCAGGGTTTTTGTATATTGAGTATCAAGAAAAATATTTTATATATTCTAAGCATACAGCTGCACATTCAGAACTGTGTGTGGTTAGTAGTTGTCCCTTAATATGCATGAGAAATCAAAAGGGACATGCAAGCTTGTCCAATGTTGCCCACATATGCATTGAGCATTTGAACACACCCCAATTGGAGCCCTCGGAAAAAAAGTATGTTTTTAAGGTAAAGTATTACACAAAAGTAAGAAATAAAATGAATGTACATTAAGGCAGCAATGTTTCTTTTAAAAAAAATGAAAGTTCAAAAAAGTTTTTTTATATAATTATGTAGTCAGTCTGAAAAAAAACACACATAATTGGACTTCCCACTCAAATATACTGCATCTATTAAATTAAATAAACAAGTTAATGTATTAATGGAATCAGCTGTTTTATTTAACTGATGCAGAGCATTTTTTAGGTTTTAATTTTTATGATTAAAAATAAAGTAATAATTGAGTAGCTCCACTTAGACAAAACATTAAACTAAATAATTAATACGTTTTGTCATCTGCTTTTTCAACCCATCACATGACTACACCCAAGAATAAATATGGCCTGGAAATAGTAGAAATAAGGTAAAAGTTTGACCGACTAAAGTGTAAGAATATTTAATGAGGCAGAAGGCTACTAAGCCAAAAAGGTATTCTTCTTGATGAAGTTGCTTTATTCCACTGACCTTTTTATGTATTTCAACAGTATTCTATGCCTCATTAATGTAATTAAATAGCTCAAACATAAGTTCTGAATGATATTCACTGGACATTTCTTTGTAAGGGACAAGACTGCCTACTATATTACACATTTTACACTTTATAGCAGCACCACAGTATCTGTATACAGATTCAGAAGCCCTAACACTTCGAAGACAGTACAAAAAATGGCCATCAAATAATCTGAAACACTGGACCAAAGGCCTTTGGAACACTGGGCCTCTAGGTCGGTGACAACAGTAAATAGAGAAGAGCTGGCTTCATCTGCAGCAATTTTCAGAGTCTGCCTTTGAGAATCAGCCCCTCTCTGTTTTGTACACAGCTTTTTCAAGTTGGAATGTGGTATGGTTCAGCCAGCCCTGTGTGCTGTGATGTAACTCAAGAAGTAGGGCTTGGACTGTTGGTTTAGCTGCAACAACTCAATTAAACTTTACAAGTAGTTTTTAGAAGATAGAAAGAATTTAGGGGGGGAAAACGATAAGATAAATCTCCTTATATTATGGAGCTTTGAAATGAAACTACTATCGTCGGCAAAATATGAAGTTCCGTTTAATTTAAAAATGGGATCAAGTGTAGGCATTTTAAACAGAACTGCTTTAATGAAAGAATACAAATACAAAATACCTTATTGAGCCCTCTGTCACATTTCCATGCACAGCTCGCGGCAGGGCTGATCGGAGCGCGCATCATTGCGACGGATCACCTACCTGCTTAGGAGCACATACTAATAATTGGGTAGCCAGGCCTATGAAACCCCGTGGGGGGGGGGGGGGGGCATGACCGGTTAAAATTGTAAAAAAGGCTTGTCAGTCTTTCATACGGCTCTTGGTTCTTACTCGTTTCTAGCATGAGTTCTTATTTCCCGATTTATGTGTACCAGTTCTTGCCTGTCTGACTACTGGCTCTGATTACCTGACCTTTGGCTTGTCTGACTATTCTCCTGAATTATACCTTATATTGAAGTGCAAGCCATGTTTCCAACTGATCATCAGTTTATCTGCTGTTACCTGCTGCATAGTGATTATTGTATGGCTTCTAGCATTTACTGTGGATTGCAAGCTATGCTTCAGTTTGTGCAAAAGATCTTTCCATTACTGCCTTCATCCCAGTTCAGCTGTTGGCCAACTACTAAATGTTTTGCTACAAAAGTTTGTTCTAGCATCAATATGGTATCATCCTCCAATGAAGGTGTGTGCTGTCGATTTCTGCTGTAGCCTGCTTTATTGATTTTTTATTTCTTCATCTATTGGCTAATCCAATGTGAACTGGGATCCTGCTCTATATTCTGCTTCAGGCCTGAGGTCTAACATACATGGTGCCATTCCATATATTCCTCATTGGGATATCCTGCTGATTGGTCCTAATATTATACAGTTCCTGGCTTTGCTACTGTGCCATTCCGCAATTGCTTTACAGTGCTACTGACACCAATACTACTGGGGATCCTCTAAAGACCTGGGCAAGTAATACAGGAAAGCTTAACCAGACGAGCAAGGCTAGTTTAGGTAGAAAAATGTGGCAAACATGTAATATATATATTAGGGTCAGATGAAGGATGATCTCACCCATCTGACGCAAGATGTTGGCACCCTATATAAGCAGATATGGCGCAATAAAATAATACTCTTTTATTAAAACATTTCTATTCAAAATGCTTACACGTGATGCAATCTTTTAATTAAACATAACTTCACGCTGAGCGTTGTCCTTTAAAATGTTACCACACATGTCCTATGGCACCATGTTCTGAAAAATTAGAAACAGAACTGTTCACATGTCTATGTTCTTGAAAGGAAGAAAAGTATTATCCTGATTTTGAAGGGGTTGGAGGGTAACATTATTCTGCTCACAGGACAACAGGACATTTCTCCCCTGATTATAGGTAATGGATATAGATTGACCTCCCAGAATTTCCCAGTCACTGGATAACATGTGATGCCAGGGGCTCAGGATTCCGCAATGAAAGCATTTGCAAATTGCAATAACATGCTTAAACACAAGTATAGCTAGTCATAAGAACGTCAAAACATTATTAAACTGACATGTTTCATAGAAATCAAAATTCACCCTCTGTTTACATTAAAATCTGAAGCCTAATTAATGGTATCCTAACAATGGTAATTAAACTGTAGGTACTCTGTCTCCCATTTTGCTTTCTCTGGCTTGGGTAACCAAAGTGCTCAAAACAAACCACAATTTTTGTTTAACTCACTTACTCAAAATGTATTCACACCCAATATTAAAGCTCTTCATGGGTTAGCCTTAAGAAACAAAGCATTTAAAGATATATAACAAAATGTACTTTAGATCACAAAATCATTCATCACTGGCCAACTGCCTGCGAAACAGAGCACAAGGCGTTTATGTCTTACTCAAGAGCCGTAAAGTACTCTGTCTTTAATGAATTTGCATAGATGGTTTTGTGTGAGAATATCACAAAAGCTCCCATTATGGCTGCTAGTCATCGTTTACTGAGAGTGGCTAATTAGTCACATCAAAAGACGTTACCTCCAAAAATAAATAAATAAAGCCGGAAGAAAGATGCATTTCCCGGAGGGGATACAAAACGTATTATATTTCTCCGCATTTGTTCTTATCGGTAGGTAACAGTTTGTCTTAACTTATAGGGTATTTAAAACCTAGAGGGAAAAAAGATGAGTGACTAAGCCCTTCTGGGTCGTCACTTCCCATAACGCATCTTGTGGAATTCGGTTAATAACCATTCGGGTACGGCAAGGGTTAACAAGGGGATCCTCTTGGATTTACCTACGTATAAAACCTGCTCAAGCTGCTTAAACCCGATAATTAGCTCTGCAATAAGCAGTTTAACAACAACAGTCAAGCGTGAAAAGCCTTTTAAACAGAGAATATTTGCGTTCGCTTCATCATGCTGCAGATTTGTCTTGTAGCTTGACCATTAAAGCTCGCCTCATGAGCATGTACTTACATTTATTTAAACTACCATATTTGGGAAGAATTATTTATAATAGTATAACAGATAATTTTACTGAAAATCAAGCATACAAACTAGTTATAAATTTGTCACTCGTGAGGAAAATAAGAAAGTTGGCAGGCGCAGTAGCATGTCACTGCAACCGCGCATCAGTGCATGTAGAACTGCATTGCCAAGCAGTGTCCTAAACACTAACCATTACACATAATGATCAGAATTGGTTACTTGTTCTGAACATGTTCCAGAGCATCAGGATGCAAGAGGGTGAACCCATCACTGTGGAACAAAGGTCCTGAATCTAGATTCTCTCCAAGACATTTATGTCAGTGCATCATCCACAGCTGGGGCCTATTTGCATGTCACACCTAGTGATCTCGTAGACAGGTACAAATTTACACTTCCCTCTACTTAATAGAAGTTATTCTACTGTACAGTAGTTATATTATCTTACAAATTTAGATGGCTTCAATTTTGTTATCTATACATTATGCTTTGGGCAGTGGTGTATCTTGGTTTTGTGCTGCCCTAGGCAGACTAAATTCGGGCAAACCAACCCACGTTGCACACCCAGGACATGCCCCATCGCCCCATTACATACTCCATCACACACATTGCACACACATTAAATGTCTTTCGGATAACAGGCCCTTTCATGGTCTGTCTTTTTTCCATTACATCAAATTTAACCGTTTACTGTCCCTTATGGCATTGGCCTCTTTCAGTAGGATAATAGAAAAATGGTTCAGGAATGGTTTGAGGAACACAACAACGGGTTCAAGGTTTTGACTGGCCTCCAAATTACCCAGATCTCAGTCCAATCGAGCATCTGTGGGATGTGCTGGACAGAAAAGTCCGAACCAACGAGGCCCCACCTCACAACTTACAAGACTTAAAAGGATCTGCTGCCAACATCTTGGTGCCAGATACTATAGAACGCCTTCAGAGGTTTAGTGGTGTCCATGCCTCAAGGGGTCAGGGCTGTTTTGGAGGCAAAAGGGGACCTACACAGTATTGGGCAGGCGGTCATAATGTTATGGCTGATCGCTTATGCAGAGATGTATTCCAATAACACAAAATTTCTGTAGCAGGGAACCTATATCAAACAGAAAACTATACTATAATGTTATAAAGATCATAGCAAAAACTGTGTTTAACTGGAGAGCAATATTCCACATGCGACCTAACTGTATGCCTACAGATTCTTTGGCTAGCACTTTCACTTTGGCATTAGATTTCTTTCCCTCACGCCCAGGTATGCCACTATCTAAAGCATGTAACACTGAAAACACTTTGCAGCTTAAGCAGGAACCAACATGTTGCTCCTGATTAAGTTCTTATAAGGAAGAAATTGAAACTTGCTGCACAGTATCCAGAGTGGGGTCGGTCTTAAAATACCTTTGCCTCTGGAAGACAGGTAATGAACTTGCAGGGTGTGCTATGGCTGTATGAGGATCATGGGATTTAGAGATTATTTTTATTTTATTTTAGCAACAGCGGGTTGTCTACACCTGTGCTTAGTAATAATAAACACAACATAAAAATTAAACATATATTTCACAGTTTATGTGACATAAATAGCATCCTTTTGATAAATACATTTGGTATGGGAATAATAAATGAAAGAAAAGATGAAAAGTGGCAAATAGATTCCACGTTGTTTTTGTTTTTTTTTTGTTTTGTTTTTTGAGAATTTAAGTGTAAAATGCTGTAACAGAACTGAAGCATCTGCCAACCCTACTGACATCACAGGTTTAGTAAATTATAACACCAGTCAAGATCAGTTGCACATTAGCATTGAAAAGCTGCTAAATTCAGCATCTGAGCTCAGCTGACATCCTCTGAAAGCTGCATGATCGCAGGCATGGGCGCTTATTTTTGAAAATGGATTAACTTCTATACAGTGTTTCTTAGAGAAGTTTGGAAGTAGTGAAAAATGAAGCAACATTTTTATGCTCAGTCATTGTTTTCCCTTTATATCAAATGTAACAGTTTACTGTTTCTTTAATGGATATTAAATTTCTAACAAAAGTGTATTTTATCATTCAGGAAAATATTGTTTAGTTTTTGTATTTGCGGTTTAGGAGTATGTTTTTAGCTAATTATGGATTTGCCAGTAGATGCCCAACTAATAGTGGGGAATCAATTCAACAGTTGAACTTGGGAAGTAACTCATAGGAGTCTGTTCACTATAACTGAACTGGCAAGTGAACTGCAGAAATCAGGCATTATAGTAGTTAAAAAACAATATCTATAACTGACCTATCTTTCAAATTCAGCTAATAATGAGATTAAAATTACATGTTTTCCCCCCTCTAGATAAAAATGTATGCAGCTATATAATAAGGATCACTGTTTGGCAAATTAAAGGTAACATGTAACTGTATATTGTGATGTGTGTAAATTGGCAAGTTGGAGACTGCATTCTGTTATAAGAAAAAAGAATGAAAAGAACAAATCTCTTAACAAGTATCGGGGACTATTCACCATAATACAAGGGAATTGCAAACTTCAGACAAACTCAGAAAAGCGAGTTGGACGAATTATCCATCTTCCCAAATAGAAACAAATTCCTTTCCAGTGCAAGAAAGTGGATGTGGGTTTCACAACTATAATAAACCCAACTATATTGCTCCACACAAAAAGAAAAAACAAGCACCACCGTTATTCCATAATAAAATAAAACATAAACAGTGTGGCACACATCTAAATGGGACAAAGTGGACAATATTTCCCGGCAGTAAATTTCTTTAACAGAAGATATTGTCTCCGAATAGAGAAAAGATAATAAAAGCGGTGTAGATGAGATCGAGTTGATGTTCAACCTGAGAATAAGAAATATTCTTACATGTATAAGAGCAATCACTGCTCATCAAAAAAGACAAATACAGTCCCTTGACTTTACTGAACTGAAGATTCTCTGATATTCTTCTCATAAGGGGTTACAGTTGGTGTGTAACAACCCAGGATCTTAACAGGAAGTTGAAAAGGAGGGTTAGGAAGCCCTCTCCATGCCTCAGACCTTACTGCATATCAAGCAGAACAGTTCCAGAGGACATGTTGGAGTCTGCCCAAAAGGAAAGGCTTGTGGCACAGAAGAACTCCGGCAGATATGTTTGAGTCCGCCCGAGCAAGGGCAGTCTCAAACCTTTCTGTGAAAGCCTAAACATTAGAGAAACCCTGTCCGGAGCAGCGGTGAACACTGCGGTGTGGGGGGTCACAATGACAAGTGGGAGGCAGTTTAGCCCATTTGAGGGTTGCTACATCCATAAGCCACTGCAAATCACTGAGGGACTGGTTTTCAGCCTCATTAGCATGCGAAGCCACATGCTCTCATTGGTGGCCGCAGGTAGATGAATGTCCCACGTAACCCTATCTATCATTATTGTTTAATGTGCTGTAGTTAGATGTACCAGGGCACAGGATTTCTTCATTGTCGAATATGAAGTATCTATTACTTATTTGTTATTGCGTCTGTTGATTTACTTTTAAAATGTGTAACTCTATCACACTACAAAATGTTACACCTTGATACATAAACATATAATGCACAGTATGTATAATGGATTTTAGGAGGTTCAGGCTACAATCTGAACGATTTATTCTAAAACGGTAAAATGAACTAAAACCACCTTAATCCAGCTATACTTTTTCCAGCATCTGTAACCAAGTATCCTATCAAAGAACAGCTGCAACATGTGTGTGTTGGCACAGATGCTTGGCATGTGCCAGCAGGCAGCTTGTTTATTAAATATTTGCGCATGAAAACATTTTTTGTTCCTCTATTTCCACCGGAAGAGCCTGAGGCATTTGTGGGTTAATGCGGTGACACCTGTTAAACCTCAACTATGGCGAATGCCCAAAAGGTTAAATATACTAATGGGCAGATTAGTAGTCTGAGCTTGATCTGGGATGGGCAGCTCCATTGCTTTGCTGGTACTTCCTTTTTTTTTTTGTTTTTTAGACGATTGTGATTTATGCGATTTATTAAATATGCCAGGGCACAAATACCTGGGAAAGAAAGCCTGGACAGATAACATGTCAGAGGTACAACTTACATAAAACAATATCAAATTAATATCTGCACCACAGGCCCATAGTCTTTCATTAATGCTGATTCAAAACGTTATTACTGAAACAAACAAAAAAAAACTATATCGGTTCAATAAAAGTAAAGGTTTAGCGAACCACTGTTTCTTAAAGTCTTAACAATTTACACTGTAGTCTTCCTTGAAAAATAAATTCCCAGGTGCCTCTGAATTCTGTGACATCCAATAAGGAGGGCTGGGGGAGAGAGGAAGAATCTACTGTTCTTCCTGGTAAAACACTTTCTAAATAAAATAAATAAATAAATAAATAAATAATGTTGCTATAGCAACAAATATAATTATTACACTTTATTTGCAGTTTCTAGGAGATATAAATAATTGAGGGCAAAAATGATCAGATCTATTAGTTTATCTTTACTTCACATGATGCATTAACATATTTTTTTCCCCAGACACTGTCGATGTGTGAAACTTTCCCTTTAAAAAGGTTGCATGGCAGATAGTCCAAAATTGCCAGGTTGCATATCAAGATGGTGCAAAAATGATATTTAATACAAAAAAGTGTAGCATAAATTCAAAACACTTTGTATATCAGTAAAATAAACATGTTTTAAATAATCCAAGTATAAAAATGTAGGATTTCTTTCTTTTTTACATAAATTCAACATATAGTTAGCCATTATCTCCAAAGCACTGTTTTCCCTCTCTTTTCAATCCAGCTTTGTAAAGCCTCACCAAAATCAACAACATCCTGTTTAAACAAGGCTTCAGGACAGTAATATGTAGGCAGTCTTTTAGGAACATCATCTAGCAAGCTATTACCAATACACATACTGTCTTACAACAGCAATAAATAGTTTATCTCACCAGCCTACTGCTACAAAAGACAGCTAATTAACATATCTTTACAGGAAGATGCATTGGGAGCTAAAAGAAAAAAAAAAAAAGAAAAATCTACATTTAAATGGAGAAACACAATAAAGTTTTGCACAAAAGCAGCTTCGAGAAATTCACTTTAAAAAAAAACTAGGTGAAAGGTTTGATTTGTGCAGGCTTTAAAGAGGTAGAGTACTGTCTTTGTTACTTTTTGTGTAACTGTGCTTTTTTCTCCCTCACCTTCCATTTGTGAGGCGGATAGGGATGGTCCTTTTGGGAGGCTGCTCAGAAAGATGTCTGCTAAGGCTTCGAGCCTGTTGAACATATATTTGCATACTGTTTATGCATCTAACCAGGGGGGGTGCGTTTCCACCTTTTCTACAAAAAAATACCAGCCATTCTGCTGCCACCATAGACTTGACCTCAAGTCAATGTTTTACCAGCCTGCCGGTAAAATACCAGTCATGTGGCAACCCTAGGTGCAACCATTACCTAGGAAGCACACAGACATCCAGCTGCCCACCACTAGACACCAGGGATGTTCTGTGGATGCAACCTGGTGCTTAAGGACCCCTGAGTGTGCAATGTGGGTTCTTGGGTATGTTCTGCGTGTGCAATGCAGTTGCTTCATAATGTAATGTGTTTGCAATTTGGGTGCTGGGGTATGTACTGGGTGTGCAATGTGGGTGCTGGGGCATGTTCTAGGAGTGCAATGGGGGTGCTTGGGCATGTCGTAGGAGTGCAATGGAGGTGCTTGGGCATACCCTGGTTGTCCAATGGAGATTCTGGCTGAGGCATATAGGGGCAATAAGAAAAAGGATTGGGTGAGGGGAGGCCCAGACCTTTTGTTCTGTAAAGGGCCGAAAAAATTCTGCTGGTGTCCCTGCATCTAACCATATGTACCTATATAAGTAGATGATTTTGCTTAGGAACTAAATATCTGTCAAAAATAAAATGTGCTGCTGCATTATTAAACAAATGCCATCTGAGTTCTATTTCCCCCTACCTTAGTAAGAACTGATTTAGCATTAGTAAAACAAAAAATAATTTGCTATACAGTTTGTACTTTGTATTGGCTGCTAGGATGTCAGGTAACAGCTACATTTATTTTATAGCGCCAACAAATTACATAGCACTTGGAACAGAGCACGGAAGGGAACTAAATCCTTCATTAGATGAACAGAGACAGAATGATAGATGATGTAGAACTCGCAAGCTTATAATCTAGAGCAGGGGTCTCCCCCAGAATTGCACTCCCAAGACTCTGCCCTAGCGACCAGCACTTTATCCGGCACTCCTGCCCACTGTGTTGCTTTTACACAGAGCACAGCATGTCACTTGAAATCCAGTGCTCGTGTCATCCAGTGTTGGGCGAAGGGACGGTGCAGACGGTGCACAGTCCCCTACACACAGAAAAAAAGTGCTGCTAGCTGTGGATGGGAAGGGGAGGAAGAAGCTGCTGGACAGATTTAAACTCCCTGCGGGCTGGATCTGGCCCGCGGACCGTCGTTTGGTGATCCCTGATCTAGAGGTTTATGTGCAAAAAGTATCACTGGGAACAAGTTGTAAACATGGAAACAAACAGAATGTTCCTACTTAATGCTTCACTTTCAGTACTTTGCCCATGTATGAGTTTTTATACAAGACCCCTCATGATTCTAGAATCTGCTTATAAACATTCACAGAGCAACTGAATTGAAGTAGTGGCTCTAGTCAGGTTTTGCTCAGAGTTGATCAAAGACCACGGCCTTTAACTGTACTAGTTGAAGCCTGGTACATCGGTGGATGAATACTGCGCATGAGCAGAGGCTCAGCAGTAACGCTGCCACCTCTGTCCCAAGCCACGGACGCCCATGTTAATTTGCCTTAATGCAATAGGAACTCGGGAGCAATCTTTTAAGTAGAAGTAAAGTGTAAGAAGAACTCAGCACAGACCAATACACTGAACATTAAAGGAACAGTTATACTATGACAAAGGCCAGCTGCAATAGCCTGTTCTGCTCTTTGCATAAAGATTCAGCGCTAACCCTTGCCACGATGTGTATAATGGAACCATTGCATATCCATGCTCATTCCCATGCTTTCCTTCTTTTGTCAATAGGTTATTTTATTGGACTTGAGGAAGCTGGTAGTTAAGTGGCAGGCCTGCAATTCTATGCTGGGGCTATTCACTATAAAACATGCAGGTTCCTATAGTAAATGGATTGGGTTCTTATGTTAAACTCTTTAGAGAGAGGAAAAAAAACGGAGATCCATTTGCATTTAATAAGGAAAGAAACATGCCTGGAGTCAGCATGTCAGTGGTGTAGATTACTGTGATTAAGTTTGCAGTTGGCAAGATATTTCTAATATATTTCTGTGTAATGTTTGAATGAAGCCCTTGCTAAAACTGGAAACAATAATTAGCTCATAATAATACTTTTTGAATGACTGATTTGGCAAACATTTACTTAAAACAGGATATAAATTCAGCTAGAGAATTGATTTGAGGTGCTGGGGAATCTGCTTGTTTAACTCTTTGAGGGTGCACTTACAAGTACAAAATGCAAAGATTAGCAATATGTTCTGGAACCATTTGTTCTCTGATTGGCTGTACACACTCTGACAGGGTCTCCTGACCGGCTCTGCCTCAGCTCTGATGCAGTCAAAAGTAAACCTGCATGTATCTCTGTATGTATACACATCGGATTTACTTCGGAGAAGGTGACAACATTTTTTTAACCAATCAGGGGTTAAAAAAAATAACCTTTAGAGGTCTTTTAAGCAAAAAAGAAGATATGCTTACATTTTTTCTCAACAGATTAAAATGCATGTTAAAAAAAAAAACAGTTTTCTGCTGCAATTTCAACACAGGCTATGCCTACTTCTGTCACATGATTACAGGCTTCAATACAACCTGTCTGCAGAATATATATATTTTTTTGGAGAGGGGACATTCCTGTTTAGCATACACAGAACCAGGCCAGTCAGTGCAAATGGAAAGATGTCAGATTTTACAGAACTTACAGTGGTGTGAAAAAAAGGGGACAAAACCAAATCCTGGGGGAGGGGAAAGCAGAAAGTTATTTCAAGATTAAACAGCAGGAACTACTTATTCAAACTCACCTTACAATAGTTTGTTTGGAATACAGAAAGGAGAGAGGAGATCATTCAGCCATTTATATGGTTATTTCTTCAGACAGTAATTGTGGTAACACAACTTAATAGATCTTAAGACAATCTTTACAGTTCTATCAGTGTGAATCTGAGTAGGGTTAATTGAGTCCTTTCACAAAGATACTTTATTTACATTGATGTGACATGATAAAAGGCACTTTGTATAACCTATGTTACTATTAACATTCATTTATTAAGTGCCAAGATAAAGCTCAGTGGGGCACAATGGAGTGACACAGTTAAATTAAACACTGCAGGTTAATACACATGGCCCTGGGGAAAGATTTCAGACACAGTGTTTCTGTGGTTTACAATCTCGCTGGCATATTGTACAGCAGGTATTGAGCTAGCCTGTATATGGATATGTTGATCTCAGTGGAGTAGGATCATGGGCAATGTAATACCCATCAACTGTCCAACCTATTGCTCCCAACCATCCTTATTGGATGTCACTGAACTTAGAGGTCATTGTGAAATTATTTTCAATGCAAAACTACAGGAGGAAATTGTTTTAAAAGTATAAAAAAAGAAGAGTGCATCTTACAGATATTAATAGGACAACCACCAATTCACTGCCTCTACTACAAGGATAGACAGGCATGTAATTTTGATAGTAAATGCCATTTTTTCCTCTGACCGGCAGCTGCCATGGGAAGCAGGCAGGATAAGTCAGGTCGGCCACTGTCTCTTTCTCTGCTAATGTAGTTTTCTGGGGGATCAACAGTGGACCTTGAATAGAGTCAAGCGTAAAACTGCATGTATCTCTAAAGATATGGCACACCCTTGCTTCCTTGAAAGAAGCAATATAAAATTTAAAAAAAAAAACACTATAGTTGTCCTTAAAAAACACATGTATAACAAAGAAAAATAAGTTCAAAAGGAGGCAAGTTGGGAAATTTTTCTCATCGAGGAATGCCTGATTTTTTTGCAGTTCACTTGATAGTTGACCACAGTTCGCTTTTTAGAGAATAGACCCCAATAACACATACTGATTTAATGCATTGACCATGTCCATTCACAATTCTTTACATTAGAGTGCCCTATGCACTAGCCCGATTTCACACAAATTGTAGTGATTGCTACTCTACTAGAGAGATCGGTGTCTGTTTTCAATTTGTTTTAAATGATCTAATTTGGATGGGACAGGCCTGAGAGATTTAGTCCTTTAAATGTTTCATTCTCTACGCAGTTTAAGCATAAAGCCTGTAAAAAAAATAAAAATAACTACAGTGCAGTCTTTGCTTTCACAAATAAATAATGCAGTGATTTCGAAATAGCTTGCATGGTATACCAAAACAAAATATTTAAAATGCACACTTACAAGTAAGTCAATATTCTGCAATGAATTCTTCTATTTGTACTCTATGTCCTTTTGGTCACAGTTATGAATGATAATGTTATCAACTAAAGCAATTTTATTTCTTCCAACAGAAACTTTTCAGAACCCAAAAAAATATAGTACTTCCAAAATCCTTCAATCAATCTCCACCCATAATTGCTTTACGGGCTTATCAAAAGGATAGGCTCATTTGCATTATCTGTTATCTATAGATACTCATCCTGGCCTATAAACAGAGTTATCAATCCCATTCACAGGCCAGCCCACAAATTGAAGTTTTCTCTAGAGGGAATCAGTAATAAACAAGCCTGCGGCAATCTCCTTTGACAGTCAGTGGCAGCCCTTAGGAAGTAACCCTGCTCATGATTAATAGTTCTGCTCTGGTTTGCATCAAACTTTTCCTCCTAGAGCTCCTGTTCCATCAAACAGGAATTCTGCAGATGTTCTAATTTTCCATTCAAGATGCAATCAGCCTGCGCTCTTCTAAGGTGTATCTGATTCAATTTAAATGCCGAATTCATGGTACGCATTAAAAAAATCCCCTCACTCTCCTCAATGTTATTTCAATTATGCTTGTGAGGCAATCACAAAAATGGGGAAACGGATGCTGTATCTATAGACTGCTTCTAAAAATATAATATATATGAATATACCACTATCTTTACATTAGGTTGGCTTGTATACCATATTGTTAGAAGCTGGTAATGAATAAAGTATAATAAAAGACATCTTTAGTCTATCTGCATGATATTTAGGTTTACATATAAGGTGCAATGCTTGTGCTACACTAAAAAAAGTGAGGCAAACATCACAAACATTCCATTTGTTCCCATGGCGATTAGTCTGCATTTTGAACTTTGCCCAATAATTGTTCTCCATACAAAGTCCCCACTGCATCCTATAGTTGTCCAGCTGCATGAATGAAAGCTGGAGGAATGTTAAAAAGATCTGCTTACCCACTGGTTTTGCAATCATTAATATCATTTCTTCAAATAAGTTGGACAGACTATCCCTTTAAATAGGAAATATATGGAACATAGCTGTATTAAAAAGAGCTGGATCAATGCTATCCTATTATTTCTGTTATCTTTACAATCCTTACAGAAAAAGTCTGGTGACTGTAAAATGTAAAAGATTACAATTTGTTTAGTGTATAAAAACATTGAAAAGTTACTAAATGAATTCTATCACCTTGCATAATCTTTCATCAAGAAATCCTTGGGGGGGGGGGGGAAATATTTCTTCCCCTGTTTGCCTGTCTATGAGTACAAAAGCTGTTTGATACACACAGTTACATACATATATTATTAAAAGAATCTGGTAGTGTAACATTATAATGAGGTTCAGTCCCAGGGTTATAAAGCAAAACATTTTACTTATTACACAATAGGCAAATAAATTCCAAACTGCTATTATCATACCCCAAGAATGTAAATTCAACATGAGTAGAGCCATGTTTATTAGAAACACATTTTAAATTCAAAATAGTGGTTTTAGCATGTTTTTCCACCAAGCGAAAAAAAATATTCAAATCAGAACTACAGGGCTTTTTCCTTATAAAGTTAAAAAGAATTGTCACTCTGGTCAGTTTTAAAGTTATCTCAAAGGGTACACAGACAGAAAGCTAGATAGAGAGATATGAAAGAAAAGGGGAAATAAAAAAAAATAAAAAAGATGCTAATGGATTTGATGCGATAAGAAGGAATACATGCAAAGCGCTGCACAACTTCTGTTTCCAATCAATCACCAGAGATCAGTGACATCATTAAAGCCTTTGATCATAGATCTTCTTTCAAGCTTTGAATAGGGGATGAATTGACCCACGCTAGCAAAGAGAATGGAGAAACACCTACAAGACAATTCAAAGTGAAATATGAGAGACCCGCAACATTTCCCCTATGAAAAACTATCCCTACCTGAAGAAGAGAAAAAAAAAATTGCACGCCACATTCCGGAACAGAGACAAGAAAAAAAAAATAGAGAAACAGAGAGAGACGCTTGTGTGCTAATTATACAATAAACACAGGGCAGGTTGTGAACATAATTGCATCCTGGGACTAGTTTAGCAATAAAGAAAAATTTCACATAAATAGCACTTTTATCACAATTCTAAAAAAAATAAATTAAAAAACTATATATATTCAATATATATAGATAGATAGATATCTATATAGATATATGTGTTTCCACATGTATTGTGTCATACAGCTATATAATTTTTTTATACACACACACACATATAGTTAATAGATTTAATACAACAAAAAAGAGAGAGAGTTAGCCTCTTACATTATAAGATAGATTAACTTTCTCGTTTTCCTCGGAAAATCTTATTGTTAAATTGCTGTAGAACCTCGTGTATTATCGTCCTCATCAAATGATCAATGGGTTCATTAATAAGACCTATAACAAAACTGTCATGTCATCGACAGCATTATGAAAGATGATCCTGGCTTCCTGCTCCACGCACCAAGGTCTAAGATTCTCTGTGGCAGCTCGGAGGCCATTCAATATTTTTCTCAGACAGAGAAAAGTGAAAATCCATTTTGAAACCAATTTCAATTAGGATCTGAGAGCTGTTATCACAGGTGTCGCAGAACGGGTCCGTTAGGGGAAATATCGCCTATCCATTCTGGAATGAAACCTTATCGGGGCTACAAATATGGCTAAGGACAGACTATCTGTAAATTACTTTTCATCCAGGGTTAACTCAGCGCTAAGTTCTGTCATGTGCGATTCCTTCTATCCACTTGCAATAATCTAATGAGTAACTAGTCGCTGCATGTGAGCGGCTTTTATTCTGGCAAAGGACTTCCCTTCCTACAGTGTTAAAATGCAAATAACCATAGGCCAGACAAGCCAACTTACTTAGCTACACCACTGAAAGTCTTTATAGCTTATTATGGGGAATAAAAGACTTGCATTCTAAAGTCGGTCTCCGCCCCTCATTGCATTCCTGGTGATTTTTCAATTGCAAACTCCGGTCCCTGAGTTATTTCATTAATTCAGCACCCAAGTAGTGAAGGCTTTTCTCTCAAATCTTTCAGTCTCCTTTTTAGCAAATTATCCCATGACGGCGGATTTATTCAGTCAAAGACCCCCGGACTTTGAGAGGTAACAAAAGAATCAAGGGACTTTCTGGTCCACCTGCCTGGAGAATGATGAGGCAGGGAAAAGTCTCCCCCCAGAGAAACCAATCAAACCATTGTGTGCCACAGTCAGAGCTTTTCAACTGTCAAGCCAGGAGAGCAGGAAAAGAGATGAAAGAACTCAGGATGAAGCTACCATTTACACAACCATGTGGGAATGGTCTCCAAAGATTTAATAATTGGTATCGAACTTAACTTTCTGTTTTGAAAAAAAGAAAAAGAAAAAAAGAAACTGTATGATTCAGCCGGGCTTTGAGAGAACTTCTTTACACAAATCCGTCTGCAGTATCTTATATAAAATACAAAGTTTCAATATTAAAGAAATAAAATGTGGTTATGCAGGTGTTCAGGGTATAATAGAGCAATAACCTAGTCATCATTATAGCATAAGAACATGGACTCTGGCTTAATGTCATATGGTGTTAAAAGCAGTAGATTTAAAACTTACCTCATTTTATCCAGTAAAGCACTAGCATTTAACCTTGTATTTTATCTTTGAATATGTTTAAAAAAATTAAAATCACAACTGCAAGCAACCACTGAAATCTTGCTGGATGCTATGTAATAAATAAAATTGCATTAAGGAAGAAAGAAAAAAAAAAACACATACATGGCTTAGTCTACAACTAAATACTTGCCTGAAGCAATGCACGGAATATTTAAAAAGAGGAAGTAGTTTTCACACCGAGGAATTCTCTGTTAGGCAACCTAATGTGCTGCCTCTAGGCCTTGGAAATGAGTGAATCCTCTATCATGGTGGTGGGGGGGGGGGGGGGGGGGAACAGTATAGCACAGTGCTATAACTTGCTATAGTGAATTAAAAACATGCGCCAAGATGTGGTAGGTGGGTTTATTTTGTACTGTGTGTGTAAGGCTCTGCGTCTGCAACCACAAGCCATAGTGGAAGCATATTAAGAGGGAGTAGAGTAAGGATTCCCCTACTTTTCTCATATGCAGCCACCACCATGCAATTCCATGTGGCTACCAGTAGAAGCCATCAAAAAAATCCACCAGACCCCTACATTGTTGGCGAGAGAACAAAAAATCACCAGAGAACCACTAATTCAAAGCAAAAATAAAATTATATTTTAATTTTGATACATAAAATACTTTTTAGTGCATTATTTTCCTACAATGTCAGACAGATGAAATTGGGTTAAATACACATGAAACACTGCTTCAATTAGTTTACTAAACACTAGCTAACATTCCCTTAACTAATATGTTGAAGCTCCAGGTTTGAATTCCTGTTTATAAGACTCTATAACTCACTAACAGAAATTTCATTAGTGGGTGTACAAAATGACTTGTCTGTCTACTTCCTCTGTGCAATCTGTATTTAATTAAAAAATAATTTACTTTACTACCGTGCTTTCCGGGAAAATAATATATTCAAAACTGACGTTTCTTACAACAAAAACATTGTTATTTAACACATCGTGTTTGAATTTAAAGGTTGACCTAATGCCTTGAGGAAAAAGTGACCCTCTGATTTTCAAAAGTCTTAAACAAGTTCCTCATAACTAATACTTTCAGCAGATGTCATGTTGTTAATCATGTATGATTACTAGCTTTTGGATTGGTACCAAATTACATACAACACTGGCGAACTATTCCTTAAGTATAAATATACAGCAGACGTGTCTATGTCAAATACTTTTAACTCCTTGACACCAAATGGTGCTTTTGTCCTTAAAGACAAAAACTTCAAAAAGGCAATACTGTGTTCCTGGAGCTGATCACAGAGTGATCAAAAGCAAGGGGCGCAGAAAAAAAAGAGACCTTGTGGGTCGCTGCCAAAATACCACTTGTGACGGTCTGGTGGCATGCCCGAACCCGAATCATATCGAGCATTGGTTACCTTTAGCCTGTCAGACTAAGGCCACTCAAAAGTGTCAAATCGGAGGGGTGGAATCCAGCTACTGCTCGGAGGATATTCTATGCCATACTAAGGTCGTTTGGGCCATGAATTTTAGGAATGCATAGAACGTCCTACAGGCCGGAAGGGGTTGAGGAAGTCAAAATTTATTTCATTAACGATTACATGAGCCATAAAAAATTGTGGTATTTTGGTAGATTAAAAAATAATTTTTGTTCCTAGTAAAATGTGTCCTGGTTAGTGTGTGTAGGGTTGAGAAGTAAGGATAAAAGGATTTGAGTTGATAAATAGAAAAATTGGGGAAGGGAGCAAATGCTCTGAAAAATGCTTACATTCGAGGTTCGTCTTATAATCAGATCTCAAATAGAGGTCTGATTATAAGACTGGGATCCAGGTCCCCCGGACATCCTCCTGTGCTACCCGGCAAGTGCCGGACAGCGGGAGGTCACATGACCTTGCTGCGTACGTCATAGAAGACAGAAGTGTTGGGCAGCACATTGTGGGTCAGAATAACACATAAAACATAAAAAGACTATAAATAACAGCTGAGAAGGCAGTGGCTTTTAACTGAATATGCAAAGATGCCACCAACATGCATTTGATATAATGAAAGTGATGCCCATTCACCCGAAAAACCCAATGCACTACAGTATTCATATGGATTTCAAATTAAACAATTGTTGGTCTAATTAGTGGATAATATAGTCAAACACAAATAGGGAGAGATGTATATTGCATTATGGTTTTACATTCAATACAAAGTCTACATTAACCTCGCTTAAAGGATATCATCTACTAAAAAGGGGGGCTTCCCCCCTTCTGTTTTTGGTAGATGATCCCTTGTTCTGACTTTTCTCTTGTTCTGAAGCATTTTTCCCTCCTGCAGCTTTTTCAAAGTCATTCATGCATTTGGCATTCTCCGTGAAATAGCAGGTTATCTCTAGCACTGACTAGCTTAAGCATTTTAATTAAAAAAAAAAAAAACTACCATGTCTAATTTCCAAGGATTTCACACAGACTGTAAACTCTTACCGCGTTATGTGACAAACTATGTACTAAGCCATGCTTGGAGTTGTGGAGCACCTTAGGCACCACCATTGAGATATATTTAATTTTCAGATCGAACTATAGAAAGTCATTGTACAATATTGTCAAAACTCAAGATTAGTATAAAAAAAAAAAAAATGCTCTTAATTTCCCTTCATTCATATGTCAACTCTGGTGTACTATTACATTATCATTAAGATAATCTTCTATAACTCCAAAGTACCTGCTCAGGACTATTCCGCAGCACACAAAAGAGCTGATGTCTTAAACTAGCATTCATGTCTATTCACTGCCTTTTAAAGCAATGTTGTAGGTTAATGAGGGATATCCAGTTACAGTGGAATGAAAATGGGATAAAATGCAGACAAAACGGGCCGACACCTGTTTTTGAGAGAAAACCGAAGTATCTAAAAGTTTTCATAAACTATGAAATATAAATAAAACATATTTGTTTTATACCCCACAAGGGAAGACTTAACTAAGCATCCAAGAACTAAAAATACACTATGGCATTATTCATGAAAGACAGAACTGCGGTTAATTGAGAAGGGGAATTTCAAACTTAAGTAACTTCTGTTACTTTGGCTTTAAGTGTCACATTCCCCTCTAAATTCCCTGCAATTCATTCTTTCATGAATAAAACTGTATATTGTTTTGAGGGGAAGTGGGGTCCAGTTATGACTTCCATTTTCTGTGTGTTGTGTCATAGAAAAGTTTGAAAACAAAACAGTGACAAACTAATTTAATATAATGTCAAAATAACTGATGAATCTATAACAGCATACCGTTCTGAAAATACTAATAACCCAAAAAAGGCAAAAATCATGCCATCGGCACCCTGCTTAGACTGCTTTTTAATTAAAATGCTTTCCCTTGATGTAAAGACAAGCTTTTGTTTGAAGAGATAAAGAGTTTGCAAGCATGTTAAAAAGAAAAAAAAATACATATTTGTAAAATGAGAAAAAAATGGAAATGAGTGTGGTAGGATTCATGGCTTACTATCTCATCAAAAGCTATATCTAAAGGGATGCTACAGTCTATGCACTCACTACTCACAGAGCAAGGACGTATGTATACATCCGCATAGTGCTCAGGGACCATTTGATTTTGGATGTATATAGGTCTGTTTGTGCGAAGGGGTGAAATGACAACGGTCGGCACAAAATGTACTAATGTTTAATTGAAAGCTTGCATCATGTGTAGTCATTTCTAAAAGAAATGCGTTAATAAAAAAATACAAATAAAATACAATACTGAGTGCTCTTTGCAGTATATATCTACCGTATTTTCCGGCGTATAATACGACTGGGCGTATAAGACGACCCCCAACTTTTGAGAAGATTTTCCTGGGTTAAAAAGTCGTCTTATACGCCGGAAAATACAGCGTATAATATCTATATTTGAACTTTTGAGGTAAAAATATAGAGTTTGTGACCCACCTCCCCCTTCCCCAATCCATAATCCCCAGTACTTACCTACTTTCTGCTCTGTCTCCCGCTGTTAAGCCGGTCCGTGGCTGTGAGGGGAGCGTTGTGAGCTCCCCTCCAGCCGCGCGGTCAATAAAGTTTGTTTAAAAAAAAAAAGTTTAAACAAACTTTATTGAAGCCGAACGCTGGAGGGGAGCTCACAACGCTTCCCTCACAGCCACGGACTGGCTTAACTGCAGGAGACAGAGCAGAAAGTAGGTAAGTAAACCTCAGCGCCCGCCCTATAAAACGATACCCGGCGTATAAGACGACCCCCGACTTTTGAAAAGATTTTCCTGGGTTAAAAAGTCGTCTTATACGCCGGAAAATACGGTATATCATGATCAGAGATCTCTATAGGTCTATCATTGATCTCCCTTCATCTGATGCAAGATTCTAAACAACATGTCTGCTTCCTGAAAGAGATATATAGAGCAAAGAGGGTACTTTAGTTATATTCCTCCATTAAAACATTTCTATTTAAAATTCCTACACGTGATTCAATCATTTTAAATTAAGCATAACTTACATTTTGCCAATATTTGTCCTTTAACCAAATGTCCAGAAAAGGTCAAGGAGAAATGTCTCATTGTAACCAATGGAAGTATTCTCTGAGGTTTTAAAGGGAAACTAGAGCAACATTTCAAACTTCTTCTATATACCGTATTTGCTCGATTATAAGACGATCCTGATTATAAGACGACCCCCCAAACTTTGGATATTCCTTTAGGAAAAAAACTAAAAGCCTGAATATAAGACTACCCTATAGGAAAAAATTATTCACATGTAAATAGCTTTAAACAGCTGGTCCGTCATAATAGATGGAAGTGTCGGGCAGCATGGAGGATGTCTGCCTGTATCATGCAGACATCCCCCAGCTGCCCGATTCTCCTGGTGGCTAGCGGGGCAGCAGAGGATGTCTGCGCGATTAGCGAAGACCTCCCCTGCTGCCGCCCGGCACGACCGCAGAGACTTTTATGAAGAAGCCGGAAGTACCCGGCTTCATCATAGAAGTCCCGGCGGTCGTGCCGGGCGGCAAAGGGGGGGTCTTTGCTCATCGCGCAGACATTCCCCTGCTGTCAGAGAGGGGGATCCAGATCCCCTGCAGATCCAGATCCCCTGCAGCTCTGCGGGGGACCTGGATCCATGTCTTATAGTCTGACCTCAATTTGAGGTCAGATTATAAAACAACCTCGATTATAAGAAATTTTTCTGAAAAAAACCTCGTCTTATAATCAAGCAAATACGGTAATCACTTTGGAATAAAAATACGCCATGTTTGTACTAATATTTTTATGAGAACACCTAATATCTGCATGTGTTGTACATATTACACTGTAACTACTGTACATTATAATTTACAAATGTATAGCACAATTACAAATTTCCTGAAGGCAATAATAATGTTAGAAATGAAATCATAAAGAATGCTATTGCACCTGTCTCTGTAAGCATGAATGTAGTTAGTGAGCTAAAAACTATTTCATGTTTATCAAAACTGCAAAAATTATGAGGTTTGTTTGAAAATAAAAGTCACTCACTTCATTAGATCTTGTAAAAAAATGTAAGGTTTAAATATAAAATACTGTTAATATTTTTACGCTGAATCATGGCGTCATTTTATTCAATCCTCTCTAAACCAGGAGTATCAAACCGATGATGGTCTACATGTCCCATAATACTTTCAGCTGAGAGGATGGCAGGGGTGAATGGGAGATGCAGTTCACCAAAAGCTGGATGGCTGTTTGCAACTCATGATCTGAACAAAAGTCATATATATCACTTATAATTACCTGTTGTACTTAAACTATATGTAGCTTTGCACCTCTTACTCCTCTCATTTCATATTTATAGTGAAATGAATAGAATAAACTGCTATAAAACGAAAATCAAATTGTAAAGACTTGTTTTTACTCACCATTGGAAGTTGTGCTGGAGGCAACAGCCTTCTCGCTGACGTCTGTTCTAGTGTGGCCTTTTACTAAAGAGTTGTCGACTTTTTTCTTTTCACTTGTAGTAGTGTTGTGGGACTGTGTTTCCATGTTGAATTCTCATTACTTCCAATTTCCCTGTGCTAAAAGCTGTAGGGGGAAAAAAAAAAAGGACAATAAATTTTCCATAAGATAAATAGTACAAAACTAGTGCTTTTACTTCTAGATCTAAAAACAGTAAACATTTTTATTAAAAGGATTTTTTAAAAATTAGTTCTAAAAGCCATGTGCTAGATGTAGCCAAACAAAATCTTGTTTATGGCTCCAGCTTTCCTGAACAACACATTGAATATTCTTGATGGTAAACAAACAGTCACATTTGAGCTACAAAAACCTTTCATGTCATTGGCAGGGATTAGTGGTGTCTGTAGAAGAACAAGACTATCATTGGCAAGGTCTGTGAAGGTCCATAGAACATCATTAAAATGTCTTTACCAACGTTCAGTAAATGTCCACTATTGTCCAAGAATGTTAGTGACTAACCCTAGTCATTATTATAGTAGAGAGAGAATTGGGAGCAAGACCTAACTGATTATTCTGGATGCATAAAGAATAGAGCTGGTGATGGCAATCTGGTACATTATAATTGGCCATGCAGCTATAAATGCTTATTTTCTTCAATATACTTGTGTTTAATTGTCAGTACTGGTCAGTTATAAGATAAGCTTAAACGTATTTTTGAACATTTTTTAAAAAAAATGAATGACATGAAGTGTCAGAAATCTGGTTTTATCAATGGAAGGGTACCAAATGCTCAAAATGCATTTTAACTCGATCTGAATTCAGCACAAGATAGACCTGAGCAGTGACAACTTAACAAAAGTCTAGTGGCTTCAAGTTAGTAGGAAATAAGCATAAAATTCAACACTGTTCCTCCATATTTCATCAAAATCCTAAAGCTCATTGACCCCTAAAAAACTCTAAAAGAATATTAAAGGATCACCTCAGTCTGAAAACAAACCTGAACAAATAAACACACATTAAAACAAACACTAAATATGCATTTACTTGCTCCAATCTTGTTTTTCAGTTTTTGCAATACTTAACTTGAAAACATAGTTTTCTCATTGGGATCCAGCCCATCATGAGATCAGTGCCTCAAACAAAAAACAACCCCAGCATCTCCCTGGAGCCGATCACTTATGAGTTAATATACAGTACATTTGTTTAAAGTGGCTCATACAATACGTGTCACTGTGTTATAATACCTCTGACAGTATCACATGTAGGCCTTGGAAACCATTGGTGGTCTGTAGATCATGGTTTCGGAATTACTGGTCTAATATCGCAAGCTTTTCTCTTTTTTCCTATCCAAATTCATCTGGTTTGTTTCTTTTTTTCATTAGTCATTAGTTATTGGCCTGTTATCCCCAAACATAGACACGACTGAATAGCAAGGTTTGCTTTGCAGTTTGCTTTTTCAAAATTATTAAAGCGTCATGTTTTCTTTATTATGTTAGAACTGTGGCAAAAAGGCTAATAATGTGCCTGTTAAGATATGGTTAGTTACATACAAAACAACTACATTACCACCAAAATAGGCTTCCTTTCAGTGCCAGACACTTTCCACAGTGAATTTCTTACTAGGCCGCATCTGTTTAACATAAGTCGTAATAACAGAATACATTCCCTTATAAACGTTTGTTGATCAAGCACAGCAATACCACCCTTTCTTTACTATCGACCGTCGCGTTACTACTGTGTTTTATTGAAAATACAAAGAAATATGCTTTCTCTGAACGAACCAATGATGTTCTGCTCCAAGTTCACTAAGAAACAAATTTAAGATAAGAGGAGAGTGAAATGGGCTTCTTATCATGCTGAGAGGAGTGTGAAGAAACTGAGAATGCCATTCCCTCATTTTCCATTCAGAGACTTCACTTTTTAGCAGCAGGGAAAATCTGATAAGGTACAGGTTTTCTTGTGTTAACTATTTGTGTGCCAGGCAGATCAGCAATGGTTAGGTTAAATGGAAATCACATTTTTCTTGCTTCAGTTGTAAAATCCAAAGTTAAAAGTATGACCTCCCTAGCATGGAGAGCAAAATGGCAGATCACAGTCTCCATGCTCACAGTGAAGCATGCAGGCCGATCTGGTCACCGACTGTCAATTCCCCCCACAACCTTTTGCCACTGAGATAAATGTAACCCAGTATATGTATCTAGAGAGATACATGCAGGTTTACCCAGGAACAGCACTATGTTTTTTTGTTGCTTTTTTAAAAAAAAATATAGAATTTCTTTATTATGAAAATGGTATAAATCGTTCATACAAAAGTTGTGAATTGAATTTATAAAAAAGCTGTATAACAATAATACTAGATATACAAAATAGTTGTCTTTCCTACATATTTGTTATATTTTTAACAGAATTTCCTAAGCAAACTTCCAATTTCCTATTTTTGTACTTTAATTCGAGTATATATATATATATATATATATATTTCTTGCGAGCTATCAGGCCAATCACAATCAAACCGCATACATGCCAAAGGATGAAGCAGCACTGTGTTTTTAACATCCGCTTCTATTAGTCAGCACTGGAGCATTGTGTCCTGACACCGAAGGTGCAAAGACGCCTTAACTAAGCAAGATTATCCGGTACTTTGAGTTTACAATAACTTTTGTTTTTTTAAAGCAAAAAGTAACTTTGAAAGTTTAGTGGTTCTTTTAAAGGATATATAAAATGCATTATACAGCTTCAGGCCACTTATGAACTACAAAGAGTCATTCATACTTTGTGTCAACATTTTATAAAAAGCACTAACAGGTTTATAGTATGAATTGGGCAATAATAAAAAAAAATAAGAAAAACGAGACTTAAAGGATTACAAATGTTAGTTTTAACATATTACAATCAACTATTAAACTTGGCTTTAAATTAAGGTTACCATAGCCTGGTGACTAGAAAAGAAGACACACCATATAACTTACCACAGCACCCATTCCACTGACAGGATTTGCACCAGCACCCAGATTGCACCAAGGACCTTGTAGCACCCACTGGCCTTGCCAGAGCACACGTAGGACTTTCCCCAGCACCCACTGCACTCACAGCCCTTGCCCCCAGCACTTACACTGCACCAACACGCAGACCGCAGACTTACTACCAGCATACAGATTGCACTCACAGGAATGGGCTCTTGCTATGCACTTCTTGTGCCTATGTGTAGTCTGAGCATCCCCCTATCTCATGCTTTACAACATATACACAATAAAAACATTTTTTAACAACTCTTGATATCCAGTACTAAACAAATGGCAGTTATAGCAGGTCGACCAGGTTTACAAATATCTATAAACTTTATTAGTCACTTTATAAGTCAGAAAAATGGTATTCCATAGAGTTCATTATAAAACAATCCAAACAGTCAGTAGCCAGTACTATCTAATTTAGGAACCATAGCTCCTGGGATTTGTCAAACCATGTCGTACACTACTGTATCACTGACAGTAATGGAGAGCACTCTTTATTCATGTAGTACTGCTCAACTTACACATTAAAGACATTCTTTGCCTTATACTTCATGTGGTACATTTTACCTAAAGTTTAACAAATTTTCCAAGATTCTGATTTTACTTATCCACATATAGTTTAGCTTTTCATATCTATAAGTAACACTTTCTGATAGAATTTTAAATCTACTCTTTATCTAGATTATTTCTCTACCTAGGTTTCAGTGTTAGAGGTGCCAAAAGTTGAGTGCTCAGTATTTATGCAACTCATCGGCATATACTCGAAAAAAAATTGTATTCACATTTATTTGAAAAAAGATTTTAGAACAAATGCACTATGCTGTTTTTCTCAATTAGGTTACCGAGTGTACTCTAATAATGAACACATCATTAACACTATAGGACCCAGGGTGCTGTGCTATGTCTGTCTCTTAATTTGTTTGACAATTTTATTTAGAATTTCAGAACTCCACTTCTACCCCAACTGCCAAAAAATAGACTGGCTCCTAAATAGGTCTGTCTGGTTGCTAAATCCTCAAAAAGCTTGTAAAGCGTACAGATTTTTTTAAGCCAGTTAAACTAGGACTGGATTTAAAGCTCCCTCCTAAAACCCCTGAGGTAACTCTAGATATGGTTTTATGTTTTACTTTGTAACAAAATAATTTCTTCAAAAGTACTGTCACTGAGGAATTTAGTGTATTAAAATGGCCACTCTAGTGGTAGTTCATTACTGCAGAGGATCACTGACTTCTAAAGGTTCATATAGGATAAACATACTTGGCCTTCCTGTATCCAACCACGGCTGAGCCAGTTGGAATTCTCCTGCAGGCATGACTCTAGTGGACAATTCATTCCAGACCCCAACTCAACCTTAATCCCTCTCATTCCAGTAACTCGCCTACAGGTCTGTCTTTCTTTCAGGATCACAAGTGTGATTATTTTGTCAGGTTACCATTAAGATAATCCTCTCCCTGATGAAAGTTGCCTGAAATGCTGTGAAAGGAAATATGTGCCATGGCATCAACCATTACTTTAATCATGTTTTTGGTCTACCGTTTAATGTTTGTGCAGAAACAGTCAAGATAATGTACACTGTTGGTAATGGAACATATACCTGTTTTGCAACATTAAAATGAAATGCTCAGTTTTCCAAAAATTTTTTTATATAAATTCAAGTTGAGTCATGAAGAGCAGATCTCCTTGATATTCAAAAAGACAAAGAGTTAAAACTTTAAAATCACTGGATAGAAACTGACTTTAGGAACAAAACAGACCAATTCAGGAGCTGAGTTCATTTTAGTACAGCAGTTTGTGCCCAATTCCAACCGTGCTACATTATCTTAGGACTCTACCTGTCAAACCTTCTGTACCTTTAAATAAACCTCCAAAGTTATTGTCTTTTGTGGGAGCGTGGTGTTGAAATAACCATCCAATGAATGATTTACAAGACACAGTGAGGTTTTATACTAAATGTCTGCTTGTCACTAACCATAACCTATGTCATTGATGTCCAGCTGGTGAACCACAAGCCAGATTTAACCCTTAAGGTTTTTTGTTTTTAGGAAGGCCCCATATTGACTATAAAGCCCATAGGCTGTTCTGCATTACCTCATGAAATTACTAAGGTTAGCTCCACAACCCAAGATTCTGCCCACAACTTTAATAAGTTGAACAACAGTGCTTTATGTGATTTTAAACATAAGTAGATAAAAAGATAACAGATTTAAAGTAAATTTTATATTAAATAGATTCCTTTTAACAGTGGAGATCATCACTCTGTTTGGTTAATGGGGCATGCACAACCAGGGGTTGGCACCAACAATGCTTATGGTGGACACTTACTGGGATCTGTGGCAGACAAATGAATAATGTTCTAGGGACCTTCACAAAACTTGTGTTTGTGTAAAGGCAAACCCTTTGTCATAGTGGAATAATAAGTCCATTTTATTAGTTTAAAATTGCTATATTAAAAATTGCATATCTTTTTCGATTATGGTAAGCTAATGACTTGCTCTGTATTGTTTTGTATATTACTACCTTCATTGAGAAGTCTACTAACTTATGGGTTTTCAGTCTAATTTCCACTTATAATTAGGTTTAATTAAGTAAGTTAATACATGTAAAAAAAAATATTTAAAAAAAAATGTAACAAGGAATAGTACATTATATGTTTGTACATGTTCTAGAAATACTCAGAAATATACTGGTATATAACTTTGTGGTACTACTACTTTAATGTATTAACATTACGAAATTCCTATGTAGCATAAATAAATTTATGTGTTTTCAAATATGCATGGTACGATACAGGAGAAGCATCAGTCAAATACAAAGCATTCCAGGACTGAGTATAATCACTCCCACTAACCAGCAACATAATTTGCATGAAATAATGGCAGGATGACACATGACACGCTGTATTTATGAGCATGACTCCTTAAAGTTTAAACTCTTGTTCACACCTTAATATCTATCACAGGTAACACACAACTGGAAACAACGGAGGGTAATCTCACTTCTACTTTGAGGTTGGCACCCAATACAGTCTGATCAAACAAACTGTAGCTGTGGTTTGGTCAATTGACCGTACATTTTGTGAAACAAACTAAGCTTCACATCAAATGTATCATTTATACTTTTTATTGTCCAAAGTAGGCTTTGTTATAATTATCTTCCTGAGTAAGTCAGGAAACTTTGGCCCCTACAATGTAACTGATGATGGCTTTTGGGTAGGCCCATACCCATCCTTTAAATCCTAAAAATAGATTTATCTCATGTAGAAGTCTGCCTGGCTGCTCAACTCTCAACAGCAATGCCACTCCCCATTTTATTTTATAGCAGACTTAATAAGGATTGGTGGAAAAAAAGAAAGAAAAGGACTCAGTATTTTTTACGAAAAGAAAGAAACTAGCTTTTTTACTGATGTTTAGGTTTTGTGTTACTCAACCCAGTTCCTCAACCACCACTGCTAAAAAACAATGACATAGAAAACAAACAAACTGACTGAACCTCTAATTGATGAGGATGCCTAGGCAAGGTATAATATGAATTAATCTTATTATTGATCCTTGAACTAGGACGTTGAGGAACACAACTAAACAATGTTTTCTTATCTCTGCATGGGACATTTGATGCTTTACAATCACCATAACTGCCAATTAAAAGACCAAAGTATCATAGAAACAATAATACCAATACTCTTTAAACGCAATTATCGCTTTGTAAAGACATGAAAGATCTGATGTGCAAACATAAGAAAGGATCTTTTACCCTGATGGTAATGTCATTTCTGCAGTTAAAGGAATGTCTCTTTTTAGCCAAGGTGTAACTGTAACATGATAACAATGTGCTCAACAAACACAATCAGTGATTGCAAATCTGTGTTTCTCACTACAGTTTCTTCTGTGCTGAGATTAAGGTCAGTGCTTGGAGATCTCATGATTGGCAGTAAATTGGTTGATAATGTCACAAAAGACTACTTGCCTGACCATTACTGCACTGAATTGGGCCAACCTCATCCCGATTCGCCACACAGTATATATACTAGCATACAGGAGAAAATAAAGAAATCATCATAGACTGCTATTTACAAGTAACAAAGCCATTTAGATTGGGTTGCTTGGCAGTTAACAGTACAGGTGTGTCAGCTTTAAGATTTGAAATATAAGTTTTTAAACCATGACAGCCTAAAGTATTAACATAGAATTTCAATCAACACCTATATGATCCCGCTTCATAAAAACTTTTGTAAGCCATCTCACGGGAGTCTCTACATCCAAAATTGCTCTGTAAGGTCTGAATACAAGGAGCCTTTGAGGGACCAGGTGCACCCCATGGTGCAAACACTGTCCCTTCATGAAGTTCCCATATTACAAGATGAAAATACCCGATCATTGCTAAACAAAAGTGAGTAAATGGTTTCAACCTGGATTAATTCAAACAGTTATCATGGCTTCCCCAAATACCAGATCTAAACATCATTTACATTTTTGGGAAAGTTCTGGAGATCACAGTGAAAAGTAGATTTCTCCCTCTTTTATGTCCCAAAGAACTGAAGATTTTTCTTAAAGCTTAATATAACATTACCATCCACTTCAATACTTATAGGGTAGCCTTGCATAAAGGACTTAACTCGTTTTTAAGCCAAAATTAGCTCTTCTCCTTATTATGTCCTTGATAGTAATATGCAGTTAGGTATTTCTATTGTATTGAAAAAACGTGCAATTTCAAGGTAAGCTTGTGTGCAATGCTAGAAATATTTAGTACATAAAAATGAAAACTCTGCAGTGGCATGTTCTAACCTTAGATGTGATATACATTAATAGGGAGACGAGAGCATCATCCCTAACTCACCTCATCATTTTACATATTATATTCAAATATTTCACATACTGCAGGAAGTTTGCAGTAGTAGCTTTGAGTAGTGCACATATCAAAGGGCAGGACATTATTATGCATACCAATTTCAAACATCATTCTTAGAGTAAAGCAACTTTTCAGTTACACAGTATACACAGATACACTGATCTATATAATCACAAAAAAATTTATCTACACTCAGTTTCAAGTGTGACTTGAGATAAATTTACAAAGTTTTGCTAAGGTCGGGGGGGAAAAAAAATCAGCCAAATATAACTTTTTATAAATTCCCACTATAATCAAACATGTCTGGCTTATGAACTAGTATAGTTCATGTTAGAATATGTCTAATTGTATTTAAAACATGGATAAAAACAGACATGCAAGCTGCAGGCATGTATGTACACAAGCTACATAGTTTGACTTGCAATAGCAAATACATGAATCAATAAAAGCCTTGTTCAATAAGTATCCCTTTGTGGTACATTGTAGTCCAGTGTCTTTCACAAAAAAACACACCTATCCATCAATTTATGTCAATCAATATCATGTCTCTAGATATGAATAAGCAATTAACATTCTTCAAAGTATTAAGAACACTTGTACATTGATGCTCACTTCTTTATAATCTAAAACAAGCACTTTTACAAGCATTTAATACAAGTAGTGAAGAGTCTGATATGATGTTCTCCATGTTTACAAGAATAGTCTGGGGAATACGCTATACTCTAATAAAATGTCCTCAGATTTACATATTGTACCTCTTTTCTATTTGAGATACTGAGTTTGATATCATGAATGTCATGTTTGAGGACAAGTCATCACTTGAAGCTTACATTTTCTGAAAATGCTTACTTGCTCAGTAAGGTGTAAGTGCAAACTGAACATTATCAAACACAGGGCCACATTGATTAATCCAAAATGCAATTATTTAGTAGAAGCCCCTTGTCTGTCTATTTCCCCCCTCCCTCCCTCCCTCCCCTTGTCTATCTATCTCCCCTCTCCCTCCCCCCCCCGTCTATCTATCTCCCCTCTCCCTCCCCCCCCCCGTCTATCTATCTCCCCTCTCCCTCCCCCCCCCCGTCTATCTATCTCCCCTCTCCCTCCCCCCCCCCGTCTATCTATCTCCCCTCTCCCTCCCCCCCCCGTCTATCTATCTCCCCTCTCCCTCCCCCCCCCCCCGTCTATCTATCTCCCCTCTCCCTCCCCCCCCCCCGTCTATCTATCTCCCCTCTCCCTCCCCCCCCCCGTCTATCTATCTCCCCTCTCCCTCCCCCCCCCGTCTATCTATCTCCCCTCTCCCTCCCCCCCCCGTCTATCTATCTCCCCCCCCCCGTCTATCTATCTCCCCCCCCCTCCGTCTATCTATCTCCCCCCCCCTCCGTCTATCTATCTCCCCTCTCCCTCCCCCCCTTGTCTATCTGACCTTGATTCATTCCCTGGTGGCTAGTGGGGGCAGCTGGGGGATGTCTGCACTATCATGCAGACATCCCCGGCTGCCCGATTCTCCCTGGTGGCTAGCGGGGCAGTGGAGGATGTTTGCGCGATGAGCGCAGACCACCCCTGCTGCCGCCCGGGGTCTTTTATGAGGAAGCCAGAAGGACCCATCGCGCAGACATCCCCCGGCTTTTAGAGAGGTGGATCCAGTTTCCCTGCAGCTCTGCGGGGACCTGGATCCCAGTCTTATAGTCTGACCTCGATTTGAGGTCAGATTATAAGACGACCTCGAATATACATTTGCTCTGAAAAAAACCGTCTTATATTCGAGCAAATACGGTATTATTTATAGTTATAATTTTACAACAAGAAAAAGTCCTGCCAGGTAAAAGTACAACTACCAACTCAATACCAAAGGAAGTGCCTCATGTAGAATCTCAAAACTGTGGGATAATACACATTCTGCAACACATTCTTCTTTTTTAGTAAACAAAAACCAGCAAAATATAAAAATAAACTCTTCCATAGGGGTAAGAACAAAAAGAAACAATGTATGATCAATACACTGAAAGATGATATTTGCAGCCACCAACCCAACTGTTAAACAAACAAATACAAATGATGTATATGTGTGTGTCTGTCTAGAAAACACCTGAACCAAACAGATTAATAAAGAGAAGTATCTTCATTAAAAGAAAAGTTCTTACTTCTACAATTCTAAACTCTCAAACAGTATTTCACATGTACTTGCATAAGTTTGAACACTGGCTTTGTTTTATTCTGGTAATACAATTTGACAACTCACTAAAGGGAAATACTGCTTTAAAAAGTAATATGGGGGTCTGCATTATATTACACAATTAGATTTATATTTCTCTTTGGTGTGAATCAGCTATATTTACCATACATCTAATGCACAGTATTGTTTGCACATTTTGTAGTCAATCTGTTCCTTACTTAGATCCGTGATATGTATCTCTGTGCCGCAGATCAACTTGCACCACAAACACTTAGTGAATTGTTTAATTTAAGTTGTGGCAAGCAGGGCCATCAAAATATTAACAATTATATTGCCTCCTTATTAGCAGTAAGTCACTGGTCTGGATAAATTGAAAAAAGGAAAGAGAAAAAAAGATGGGGAAATGATCATGCAACTTTCAAATTTATCTATGGCAGGGCTAGCGGCAATGGGAGTTACTGTCCAACAATAGCAGAAGATTGTCCAACGCTGACCAAATAAGATGATGTATGATCAGTATTCTGCCCAAAAGACCTGATAAATCTAAAATTAAATGAACTCACTTATTCCCTATCCTATACCAACAAAACGCATTTAAGATATGGAATTTTGTATTGGAAAAAAACCACTCGGATTCAAATCGTTTTGTATCCAAGGGCTTGTCCTCGTGAAGTTGTAGAATTTTGGCTTATGAAACAGGCAGTGAGTAAGCCTTCTTGGAATGAAATACACAGTGGGTGTGAGAAAGGCATTTAATGAAATAAAAGCACTAAATCCATCGCAGGGGATTTCAACTATATGTAGGCAAGAGACATTTCTCTGATCAAGCTAGCTAGTTGTCAAAACAAGCTTAGCATAGAGACCCTTGAAAGATCTGCCATTTTCCATCATGCCCAAACTTGCCGCCCATTTTCCATTCTGGTACTATTTGAAAGCCCTAATAGTAGAAATAATGTTACAATTCAAAAAACCATATATACTGATAAATGATTGCAGTTCACATGGTACTAAACGAACATGTTGCTCAACTACTCTGATCATAGCATGGTGGTGCTGATGGATCCAGATATGCATTGAAAAACTAGAGAGAGAAAGAAAACCACCTTACAATGCATCACAAAGCATAGAAGTCTGTAAATTATATTAATGTAGAAAACATTTATAAAAAGTATGCAATACTGTAACCTTCTCAGAATCATCGGTTAAAAGTGTTAGTTTGTTGCCTTTATTGATTTATCTCATATGTAGCTACTACTGAGCACGTAAACACACAATTAACTATGATCGAATATAAATGTCCATTGAAATCATGTTAGGTGCTATGGTACAGAGACCGCCAAATATAAAAGACAACCAAAGCATTAACATAGCCTGTGTACCAAACTTATTGGTGTCCCGCAGTGTGAAGTTGGCAGTCGACAACCCGGATATATAAAATTCCCTAAGACCTTGGGAAATGCATATAATTCCGTCCGTGACTCTCTCTATGAAGTTACTCAATTAGATACCATCAGGAGCGGACAGCCTGGCAGTGATCTCTGTAGGCAGTCAAGTAGCAGGTGGGCAGATGAATATAGGCTGTCGGACCTCGAAACGAAAAGGATCCTTGCCGCGATGGGTATAGGCTACAATGATCCAGGTCTTTCAGGCCATGTTGCAAAAGACTCAAGAGCTAATGAAGTCTTCACAACATCCAGCATCACTTAAATCAGGGGGGAAAGCTTTTTTACATTTTTTTTTTTTTTTGGTTTGGTAAGTTTTAGCAAAAACTACACTGAAGAACATGGATTTTTCTCTTGTTGAGTCTTCGGGGCAGACACCAAATTATTTTCACTTAAATCAATACTGAACAGTCTTATGCCAGGTTAAAGCAATGAGAAATAACTGGCTACTAGATCTAATCATAACAATTTTAAAAACTGGAATATTTTGGGGTTCAGTGCACTATTAAGTAATAATAACACATAGATCAAGAGTAATTTACAGCTGCACTTCAACTGCTAGGACTCTCAGTAATGGTGTGTAATATTAATGTGTACTGCGATCAAATGACAGGCTAGGGTTTGTGGTCTATGCTATTGAGAAGATGTACAAAGCCCAATTGAAAAGTAGATATTTTCTTAGACTTGGACAACATAAAATAAAGGACATTTCCTTTGAATGTTCGCAGAGCATTGCTAAAATGTAACTTACACTCTACATGCAAAGATAATCCTACAGCTGTCCTCTATCGTCCAAGGAAGGTCATCTATAAACCTTTGCGGATGGCCAAATGGCTCAAAACATTTGCTTTGCCAGTTACCAATGCTCATGTAGGAATTCACTTGAAAACAAAATCCCTGCAGCCCATATCAGTATGGCCTGATTAACCAGAGTACTGTATAACCCATTCAAGCTATAGATGTGCTTGCAATGTATTTCAATATGTTGCTTCCCCTCCAAAGCTGAAAGGGTTATAATAACTAGGAAATTGTGCAGAAGCATCTATTTTCTGTACAACCAGCAGCACAGTTTAATTGTCTGTATTTAAATGTTGGCAAATGTTAAAAATAGAATAGAACCTTTCCTTTTTAAAATGCTACAAGCCAACCAAGTATATATAACATTTGGTCAACAAATCATAGAAGGGACCTCAAACACAGGCCTGTGTACCCAGAATATATTGGAACATCCGATCATCCCAACATGAAAACCAAATGTTTAGGTGTTTACCAGTTCTTTCTTTAAGATCACAGACAGCTGAAGAACTGAACATAAACACTATACGAGTGAAGGGGTTGTGAGGGGGATAACTTACCATGGACACAATTTGGTAGGACTAACAGTGATATGACAAGTTGCACTATATGCTTTGGGAGTCACACTGGTGTGAAGCAGAGCAAGCCTGGATTGCCTTAGGGCATTACCATTACGCAAATGACTAATGACTAGTGCTGTGCAGACAATGATTTTGGGGGTTGAACAGTAACAGGGACCTTGTAGTACCTTGACAAATGTACTTTCACATTTCCATTCATTAAATAACCTTTGAGCACAGTATTGGTTCAGGTCTCGTGGGTAATGAGCACATGTTATTGTTTAGAAATGGGATGTGGCTTTGTTTTCTGCTTCTAATTAACAGAATAACATATTTGTAAAGTTCTGGCATGTCCAACACTACTATGATTACCTTGTGATTAGACATGGTACTGCACAAAATCAAAAATCAGAGGGAAAACTGTCATATGCTACAGGGAAAGTGACAGAGTTAAAAAGTTGGCAAATGAAAACAACAAACAAAAAACACATTCCACTACAAAAATGTTACATTTTGATTAATGTAATCATCTTTTACAAATTATCCAAAAGCAGTGATGTAGTATTTCTGCCCCATCATATATAAAATCATCATTGATTTTCTTTATTCTATCAAATGTGTAACAAACAGATTTTTCTCCAAAGTGAAAAAAAGATTGCAAAAAAAAATCCTGACCCATCAATTACAAACATGTCTTAAGGTGTGATAGATCTGGTTAAGAATATAACCATTTATTATGCCTATGGACTGAACTAAAGAGACTTTGATAAATGATCTTCTAACCAGACGTCTCCTAGCTTGCATGAAAGTACTACCATAATCTCCACAACCAGGGCTTAATTATTTTCTGAAGGGTAAGAAACAGCTACAAGGGCTCACTTATACTTTGTGTGGCCTATGACCCTACACATATTGGCACAAATGTGTGCCAGTAAGCTCCCCAGAGAAACAAGCTAAATACAAGACATGATGGGTTGGAAACTAACATAAACACACAATATGGAAGCACTATAGATATAACTTGTAGCTGGTAAATGCAATGTTGCCAAACTGATTCCTCTTCCATGAAGTTTCTCAGCTAAACATTTAGAACAAATCATTTTGAAAGTGGTATCAAATGCCCTGCTGTAGTAGGTAGTTTTCCTAGGCATTTACTTTTAGACCAATTCCAATACATGACTGATAGATATTATGTTTTTGGGAACCAGCACAGAGAAAAGTTTGTTATACATCAGACAATCTGATCTGTGTCAGTCGTTGCATTTAGACTCTAGACATATTTGTGTTCTTGGTTCATGGGATGGGGCCATTGCTGTTCTGTATTATACTGATGTACAATGAATTTGCTCCAAGCACATATTTACTTTAGCTTTCAAACTGATTTATTCTTAATCAGTTCTGAATGAAAGCAAATGTGACCACAACAATTTTTCCACAAACTTATAATAGAGGCATCAAATCCATGAAGACAATTATTTTTCCCTTTTTTTCCCCCCATTTCCCCTTAGTATAATAAGACATCTAATTTGAAAACGGTTATTTTGTCTTCTTCCTCTCTGTCAATAATAAGATATCTAAAGCTTCTTGAAATTAACTGGAGTGTTGATCAAGGTGGCATGTGGTGAGAAACAGGGGGTGGAGGGCACTTACACAAGACAGCATTGCCTATAGCAGCTCCTAAAATCTTCAGAAAGGGATCTTAAAGCAGGAAGCTTAGTGAACTCATAAAAACTGTTGTTGGAGCCAGGAACACATAGCATATTTAATCTGCAAACTGTGCGAGTCTACAATGATTTCAGAGAGATCTGAGGCATGCCCTGAAGGTTTTCTGGGACCTGGGATTAGAGAGCTGATAAGAACCTCTGCTGCCCACAGACATGCTATTTCTTCTGCACTTAAACACAAATGCATGGAGACATTTGACTGCTGCTTAGCATTGCCGCTCAGGCTATATAAAAGCTTCAAGCTCTCCTTTTGCTGTCAATATATCAAAGTTAGATGCAGGAGAAATAGAAGGGGGGGTGGGTCATCAAAGTGTGAAATTTCATTGAAAGTCCTTGGTAGGCAACGTATGGCTTTATTTCACAGGCCTATCGAATACCTGTAAAAGTAGACAGATGATAAGAGCGTCAGAAGTAGTGGGGAAGTTTGTATTGGACACCATGTTGCTTGATTGCATTTCCCCCCATTCACTGTATTTGCTTTAAAGCACAGCAAGCTCACCTTCATGCACAGGTTGCTGGGTTTTTTTAAATCTTTTTTTTTTTTTGTTTTGTTCTTTCAGTAGTTCAATGTCTTAATATATGTAGAAAATATTATACCCTTGGGTGATGTCCTGTGGGCCTCTATTTGTGAACAAGATGCCTCCAAATGTATCTCACCCTCTGTGACCACTACATCAGATACAGAAGAAGCCTCCAATGGATTTTGCCACTTGATTAACCACTTTGGCGCTGTAATGTTTTCCACTGGTTTCAGCATGCCAAGTGACTAATAGCGCTAGTCCATTGAGCATCTCAAAGCATGCAATGTGTTAAATATGTCATTTGTAAGACAGAACTGCAGTACAGTACAATGCAAAAACTGTCAGTCTCCCTCAAAGGAGTTATTAACTGTTCTCATACCAGAACCCGTGCTCCCTTAACCAATTAGCAGATAAAACATTGCAGATATATGATTTAGAAGAAAAGGACAGTGTCTTAAAATAAGTTTTTCCATGCTGTCTGTCTATTCAAAGCCATTATTTCTTGAACAATCCTGGTGTAAAAATACAAAACGGAAGATCACAAAACTAGGTGACCCTATAAAAATGGTTTTTGTACTGAAGTCATCTTCACTTTTTACATTAAGGTAGCTATTTATCCTACCTTTTCCAAGCAAGTATGCATCCTTTGACCCTTTTTTTCTGAATGAAAAAAAATTCTGTTTTCTGAATGAAGTAAAATTGTGTAGACATAAAAGTAAACAACCAAAGGCGGCATTAGAACTATTTCCTAAGCAATGCATGGACTTGAACTGGGATTCCTTTATATGTTTCAAGCCATGAAATAAACACATTTTCCACTTTAGATGCAGGAAATTCCATTTAACTGAAAAAGCATGTCAGGCACTAATGATGAAGGCCATAAAAATCAAAAATCAAATTAAAAATGGAGAAAGCTAATAAATGTATTAGTGCACCACTAGATTATAGATGAATTATGTTGGAATATGAAGCTTATATTGAGAATTACACATGATGATTAACTCTAAAGGATACTTTTATGATGGTTATTGTGTTAGTGGAAGTACTTAAAAACTAAGAGATAAACTGGCAGAACCAGTAGCAAAATATTCTATTTAGACACTGGGTGCTAGTGTGGGTTATTATTATGACATAATTTTGCTCGTTGACACAATAACAATTAAAGGGTTAAATAGAATATTAAGAAAGTTGTTTTAAAACTGCATATTATATTTGAAGCAATCCCAATATTAAAGTTTCACATTGTAGAAAGTATAGCCACGTTCAATCCATAGAAAAAAATTTAAACCAACAAAACAAGGCACTATTTCAATAAACTGACATTTGTCACATCTAAAATCCAAAATCCGAAACGTCTGTCTCTTTTACATAATATATAATTTTTTTTAGAATAGCTGAGATTTTTTTTTTTTTTTTTTGCATTTTCCCCTCAACCAAAATAATCTTGACAATGCTAATTTAGAAGCTGTAAGGCCACTGTTAATTTTTAATAAACCACCTAAATGAAATAATTATAAAATCAATCAGTGCGGCACCTTTCCAAATTATAAAGCAATTACATAAGGGGGAAAAAAAGGGAAATGAATGCTTAGGAGCAAAAAATATATTTTACATTCCAAATATTAATCTGCAAATAAGCAAACAAAACCATGAATCCTGGAAGATGAATGAATTCCATGTTTCCAATTACAAAGACTGGCCATGCAAAAGAAGGAAAGAAAGAAAATAGAAGAGACTGGCGCCCTCTTTAAATTGTGTTTGTTAATTTTCATTAACCCTTTTGGCTACACACTTCTCACTATAGTACAAAGCGTGTTTTTCTTGCAGGAATTTCCCTCTCCCAAAATTTTTGCTCTCAATGGCAGTCATTGGGATTAAACAAGCATGTTCCAACTCGAGAATGGTGCAGAGAAACTCTGCACCATGTTAAAGAGTAAAAGTGTACCACTCCAGAATAGCTTATTGTATAAACATATATTAATCATACACCTATTTATATATAATACTTCATCTACGTTTCTAGATTTCCTATAGACTGTAAGCATGTGAGCAGAGTTCTCTACTCATCGGTCTGTCCCTGTTAGTCCAACATAGTTTTTAGTAGCCCCCTTATGCTCTGTACCTACATAGAATTGTTGGTGCATATATGTTAATGTAATAACTATACATTTCCATCTGTGTAAGAAGTGGAGAGACAATCATAGCAAAGATACATAGATTAGTAGCTAGGTAGATATGTGTTTGTATAAAGGAAATCTAGTCACATATAGTAAGAGGTCTATTTTACACCAACTATTGTTTTTAAGCAAGTTGTTTTTCTATGTTATGTTAACCCCATTCATACTCCTGCCCCCTGTGGCACTTGAGGGGTTAAGCCTCCCTTCCCAGCATGTTGCTGATCCTTACTTGACAAAGGCAAGTAAAAACTTTCTGCTTTGGCTGGTGTGAAGTTTTACAACAGCCTCACACTTAACTGCATTTGTTCTTCTCTTCAGTTTGAATGGAACATGTGGATAAACAGTATAAGTACACATACTACCAAAAAAAAAAGCCCTGTATCCGCTTTGCTCCCCTTTCTGTCTCTCTGAGTTATTTATTTAAAAGGTGTAGATCAGTTAATCCAGTCTGGTTTGTGGTGTTCAGTGTATTTACATTACCTCTCTCTCCTCCTTGTCTCTCTCCAGTTGGAGAAAGTAAGAGTTTGGAGTGATTCATCTGGACTAGAGTCCTTGTTTGCCCCCGTTAGAAGTGGCCTTGCCCTTCATCTACACAACAGGAGGCGTTGGGTGGCTTTTAACCTGTGCCAGTGTGCTGCATACTGCTATAGATAAATCTATACAAAGCACAAAACAACAAGCCTGCATTTTTAAACTGTGCACAATGCTGGTGACCTGTGGCTGCTCACTCACATCCATGACATAACACATGTATTGCCCATTCAATTACAAATATTAATCTGTGCCCCTGGCACACTTGGCACTCATAGGTAATCTATAATTTCAACACAAACTGAATTTACATGTGCAAGTTAAGAAGTTTAACTTTTTTTCTAAGATTTTGCTTCACAGTAATACTATAGAAGTGTGTGCATATATGGATATAAGTTACATATATGTTATATATACACACAGACAACCACAGCTGGAAGCTTCGCTTATATTAGCAAGAGCTATAAAACTGTTGAAACTGCAGGCTGCTGGGGAGAAGCCACAGCTAGGAGCTGAAGAGCATATGGGATCCCTTCCTCCCTGTCCAGATGTGAGAGGATTGTATTAGAGGATACAAAGTTTTAGCCAAGACTTTAAAGCTGGCATACAGCACAACTTCAGGGAGTCAGGAAAGCCAAAGAAACAACCAAGAAAACCCAGCTTTGCAGGGGAAATGCTGTACCCTCTGCGCAATGTCTACTATAAAAGAGCTCCAGGAGTTGAGTATAATTCAAATAGTTAAATCACACGAATACAATCTCTTCCTCTCTTTACATCGCCTCCTCACACTTTGGGACATCATTTAAGATCCAGAAAACCATGGATTTGATTCACTGAAATGAGCACCATACACACACCAAGAATTTAAAATCACCCATTTGTTTTCTACAAACCTAATATATATATCTATGAATTTACACATATGCAAGCGGTTATAATGTATGCTAATGTATGTTTTTTCTTAAGCGCCAACATAGACCATAGCGCAGTACATATATATATATATATATATATATATATATATATATATATATATATATATATATATACACACACACACACACACATATATCTCAATACAGGTGAGAGTATTTATTTACGAAATTAATTGTGGACCCAACCCATGAGCTTACAATCGAGTGTGTGTAGCAGTTTTAAACAAAAGTGGTGAGCGTGATAGTAGCCTGTGGACATTTTGCACATGTCCACATGTTTCACACCAGACGACAGGGAAAGTGATAGTGCCTTGGGTAAATGAAGACTGCAGTTCTCATAACGCTCAGCCAAAAGATGTACAGTCGACTGTGGGATATAAGCCTACAACAGCTAGAGTGCCAAAGGTTAGACATTATCATCATTACCACTTAAAACATGTCTGAACACCCTTTTGCAGATATTACCATCAATAACTCATCTTAGTTGTCTCAAAGACCAAAAAAGTTTTTCTCTCTGTCCAACAATCAAAGATATTTCCCTTGCTGTGTTTCCTTCATGTGGCTCATTGAAACACAAAGACATGCACATGGGTTAAAAAAAATAATTTTGTGGGAAAACACGTACCTTCCATCCACGAAGCTAAACTTCATAAAAGTACAACCAAGATCCCTGCCTCCAAGCCGAAAATAGATCTCCCTAACGTGGGTTGCAGAAACCCCAATGTCAAGAGGATCCTTTAAGAGATACCCCCCTGGCTGATTAGCTTCCCTCCTAGCACCAAACTCACTGAGCACTTGGCTTTCTCAATTCTCTTTGCAAGTCCCCTGCATCAGTTGGAAAGATCTTGAAATCTGATCCTTCTTCTGACTCACTTTAAGCTGCATCAGGCTGACATTTTCTGATTATTTATTTGAAATACTCCAAAAAATAAATACATGAATAAAGACACAGTGCAAATAAAACACTAAATACACATTAAAGACACACTAAGGGCACTCACCTTTTTTTTGTTTCTAAGTTTGTCTGCAGAACTCTTCTTTTTCTTACTTGCAAACACTCATTTTTTTTTTCTTTTTTCCCTCCTCCTCCTTCTATGTCCAAGTTTTACAGATGTAGCTGCTCTCCCAAATTGTTGCAGATCTCAGAACTGGGGCATATTAAAACCCCTGTACTCCAAGTCCAATAATAATTGCAATACTTAGAAGGACACTAACAAGGGGTGTAAGACAGGACATCATCTGGGACAGATTGCTTAAAAACACACACAATCCCCCCAACCAAAAAACACCAACAAAGTACTGGTATGTCACACTGTTTTAGTTCGTTATGACTGCATAAGTCATTATGTGTATGCTTCATTTATTTGTCTTCTTCATCCTTTTAATAAATGAATCCAGCAAAAGAGATTGAAGAGGGAGTGGCATAAGTTAGAAAGGATTGAGAGTAGGAGGTAGTGAAGAAACAGGAGGAGGTGGGGTGTGTGTGTGTGTGTGTGTGTGTCCCCTGTGGCAGGCTCTCTAGTGCATGTAAGTGAATGAAGCTGTGTGAGCTGATGGGCATGCATAACTCAGGGCCTGGGGTTGTGCATGGGAGACACTCCCCTCTCCTCCCAGGCATTCCAGCTCCTACTCAGTGTTGAGCCATTGAGCGGGCACTCCCACCTCAGCTAGGCGGGGAGAAATAAGACAGGAAGGAGGGAAATGAGACGGGGGGAGGAGGGGGAGCTGGCATTCACTGTACACAGGGTAGCTGTGAAACGTCACAAACGATTGCCTTCAGTCATTTGGACATCTTTCCACCAACTTTGTTTCTATTTTATTTCTTAAATACTCGTTGTCACTAATTTTTCAATAAAAAAATAGGGAAACATTTTACAGTTATTAAATGAAGTAAAATGTAAACATACTGACAGTATTAAGCATTCCCTGACTTACACCACTCTCAAGCATAGGGTACTTACACAAACAGTTTTATGTATGTATTGATTTTAAATGTGTTACATAGCACCCTAATACATTGGATTGTATTACTAAGAACAAAGGACATACATTGTATGGCTACTATACATTGCATAGTGGCTACATTCAGGACAGCTTATAATTAATGTATACTCTGGGTCTACATCAGTAATATGTAGATGGTGTTCAGTCTTTATTGGACCCAATGCAGCTCTGGAGTATTTTTTGTAAGCATTCCTGAATAAATCTGCAGTGTGGAAACCCTACATATATGTGTGTATGGGTAAATACTGTATGTATAAGTATACGTGCAGGTGTGTGCATACCAAATGGACAACATTCAATTCTTATGTCATTTAGTACTTTAGTTTATATTTCAACTCCAAAATATTTTTGCGATTGTGACTTTCCATCATAATGAAGTCATACATGCTACTCAATAATTTTACAGTGGGAAAAAGACACTGAAATCTAAGGTATACAGTCTTTTCACATCAGCATGCCTTTGTCCAACTTAATTATGCAGTAAAATGAACCCCCGCTTGTTCTTCTTGTTTCAACATGTACATATATACTGAAAACACACAAAAGAAATTTGGCGCACAAAAAAAACCCAAAGTATTTAATTATAGAACACAATGAAGGTTATGAATTAACCTGGCACAAACAGAAATAATATACTTTGCTGTGTGCACCAATGTGCAATGCTAACAAATATCAGGAGTTAGCATGTGTGTGCCAGTCCCAAACGTAGGGTTGTGCCAGCTTAATTAGTGCCAGTGTTCTGCCTTTTTCTGCAAAATTGAAGAAACAGGCAGGAAGTGCAGTAGAATGAACTACACATGCACGCAATCACTAAAATCAGTGATCTGAGTTCTCACACAAAATGCTAGCAGGTACCATGCATGCATGAGCAGCAGGGCCTTCTTTAATAGTGATTGGACCCTGGGCAAGCATTTGCTTGGGCCCCCTGCAGGGCCGATCCTAGGGTCACGGGCGCCTGGGTGCAGGTTTTCCTTTGGCGCCAAAGGGTGGGCGTGGCTATATTATGAACTCCTCCCCTTTAGACATTTCTGTTCCAGGCATGCCCGTTTCAATATTGGGGGGAGGGAGAAAACTGTATTTTAATGTAACGGACCAACGTTTATTTTAAATAAAGATATATGTTTTGCCATAATACTGTGTAGTGGTTTTATTTATTTCTATGATGCTCAGCCAGCAACATGGGAGACTTTTTGCTGGCTAGCAAAATGAGTTTTAACTACCGTTCCCATGATTCCCAACCAGCCAAAGTCTCTCATTAGTCTGGCTGAGCATCATTGGAAAAGAAGTACATAAGGAGTGATAAATAATATTCCACCAAGTCAGTCTCTCACGTGTCTCTCTCTCTCCCCATACCCTCATGTCTGTCTGTCTCTCACCATACCCTCATGTCTGTCTGTCTCTCCCCGTACCCTCATGTCTGTCTCTCCCCATACCCGTGTGTCTGTCTGTCTCTTCCCCATACCCTCATGTCTCTCTCTCTCCATTCATGCTCCATGTCGGTCTGTCTCTCTCGCCACTCATACCCCATGTCTGTCTCTCTCGCCACTCATACCCCATGTCTGTCTCTCTCGCCACTCATACCCCATGTCTGTCTCTCTCGCCACTCATACCCCATGTCTGTCTCTCTCTCGCCACTCATACCCCATGTCTGTCTCTCTCTCGCCACTCATACCCCATGTCTGTCTCTCTCTCGCCACTCATACCCCATGTCTGTCTCTCTCTCTCCACTCATACCCTCATGTCTGTCTCTCTCTCCCTATTCCCTCATGTCTGTCTCTCTCTCCACTCATGCTCCATGTCTCTGTCTCTCTCTCCATTCATGCTCCATGTCGGTCTGTATCTCTCCACTCATACCCCATGTCTGTCTCTCTCGCCACTCATACCCCATGTCTGTCTCTCTCTCGCCACTCATACCCCATGTCTGTCTCTCCCCTCATCCCTCATATCTTTTTCCATCTCTATCTTTCTGTTCTCCATGCTGGCCTCTTGTACACACAGTCCTACATAAACACACACAGTCACACAAACACAGTTACACACTTAGTCACCCTCACAGACATACATTTACACAGACACCCTTATACACACTGTCACACATACATAAATACAAACACAGCCACCTTTACACACTTAGACATAGGATACACTTGCACAGACACTCATGTACACACACTTACACAGACAGTAACACACACATAGTTATACACATTGACACACACATACACACTTATACACATACACACACACTTACACAGACAGTAACACACACATAGTTATACACATTGACACACACATACACACTTATACACATACACACACACTTACACAGACAGTAATACATGCTTAGTTATACACATTGACACACACATACACACTTATACACATACACACACACTTACACAGACAGCAATACATGCTTAGTTATACACATTGATACACACTTATACACATACACACACACACTTACACAGACAGTAACACACACATAGTTATACACATTGACACACTTATACACATTCACAGACACTTCCACACTTTCTTTCTTTTTTTATTTTATATTTTAACACCCCCCAACCCCCCCCCCCCCCCCCAACTGTTATTACCTCCTCCTTCTTGTTAATCCAAGCATAGAGCAACGGGGGAAAGCTCCGCCCCCGTCTCGTTCTGTGATTGGCTGCAGGGAGGAGGATGTTCTCTATGGTGTCTTGGCAGATACTCTAGAGAACGTCCTCCTCCCGGCAGCAGCCAATCACAGAACGCGACAGGGGCGGAGCTTGCACCCGTCGCGCTGTGCTTGCTTTAACAAGGAGGAGGACGGCAGGGAGAGAGCTCCCTGCTTCAGCGCCTCTCCTCCCGTGCGCCTGGGCGCGGTGCACCCCGTGCACCCGCCCAGGATCGGCCCTGGCCCCCTGGACCCTGCCCCCTCCCCTGCATGCAATCACTCCATCCATCGCAATGTACCACAGCACTTGTCATGCACCTATATTGCACCCACAGCACTTGTCTTGCACCTATATTGCACCCACAGCACTTGTCATGCACCTATATTGCACCAACAGCACATGGCTTGCACTCATATTGAACCCACACAATTTTGCATGCTACAGTGTAAATTTGCCCCACAGAACATACCACAGTTTCACTTTGCTCCACTGAACTGCACATGCAGAAAAAAGCCACATTGTCACTTTTCCCCATAGTACATGTTATTTTTCCCCAGAGAACATGCCACAGTCACTTTGTCATTGCATATGCAACAGACAGTTTGCCTGTTAAAATATGACACTGTTTGTCCATTAAATATGCCACAGTTCAATATGCCAGTATTATTTTGCCATTAATATTCAGTATTATTTTGCCATTAATATGCCACAGACATTTTTCCCATTAAAATGCCAATATTATTGTGCCATTCAGATACCAGTAATATTGTACTATTAAGATGCCCCAGCCAATTTGCCCATTAAGATACCAGTATAATTGTACCATTAAGATGCCATAATTGTTGTGCCATTCAGATGCCAGTAATTTTGTGCCATTCAGAGCCCAGGAATATTGTGCCAGTCAGAGCCCAGGAATATTGTGCCAGTCAGATGCCAGGAATATTATGCGATTCAGAGCCCAATAATATTGTGCCATTCAGAGCCCAGGAATATTGTGCCAGTCAGATGCCTGTAATATTGTGACATTCAGAGCACAGGAATATTGTGCCAGTCAGAGCACAGGAATATTGTGCCAGTCAGAGCCAAGGAATATTGTGCCAGTTAGATACCAGGAATAATGTGCCAGTCAGATACCAGGAATATTGTGCCAGTCGGAGCCCAGTAATATTGTGCTACTCAGAGCCAAGTAATATTGTGCCACTCAGAGCCCAGTAATATTGTGCCAGTCAGAACACAGGAATATTGTGACATTCAGAGCCAAGGAATATTGTGCCAGTTAGATACCAGGAATATTGTGCCAGTCAGATACCAGGAATATTGTGCCAGTCGGAGCCCAGTAATATTGTGCTTCTCAGAGCCCAGTAATATTGTGCCACTCAGAGCCCAGTAATATTGTGCCAGTCAGAGCCCAGTAATATTGTGCCAGTCAGAGCCCAGGAATATTGTGCCATTCAGAGCCCAGTAATATTGTGCCAGTCAGAGCCCAGTAATATTGTGCCAGTCAGAGCCCAGTAATATTGTGCCAGTCAGAGCCCAGGAATATTGTGCCAGTCAGATGCCTGTAATATCGTGCCATTCAGATACCAGGAATATTGTGCCAGTCAGATACCAGTAATATTGTGACATACAGAGCCCAGGAATATTGTGCCAGTCAGATGCCTGTAATATTGTGACATTCAGAGCCCAGGAATATTGTCAGTTAGATACCAGGAATATTGTGCCAGTCAGATACCAGGAATATTGTGCCAGTCGGAGCCCAGTAATATTGTGCCAGTCAGAGCCCAGTAATATTGTGCCACTCAGAGCCCAGTAATATTGTGCCAGTCAGAGCCCAGTAATATTGTGCCAGTCAGAGCCCAGGAATATTGTGCCATTCAGAGCCCAGGAATATTGTGCCAGTCAGAGCCCAGTAATATTGTGCCAGTCAGAGCCCAGGAATATTGTGCCAGTCAGATGCCTGTAATATCGTGCCATCCAGATACCAGGAATATTGTGCCAGTCAGATACCAGTAATATTGTGCCACTCAGAGCCCAGTAATATTGTGCCAGTCAGAGCCCAGTAATATTGTGCCACTCATAGCCCAGTAATACTGTGCCAGTCAGAGCCCAGTAATATTGTGCCAGTCAGAGCCCAATAATATTGTGCCAGTCAGAGCCCAGGAATATTATGCCAGTCAGATACCAGGAATATTGTGCCATTCAGATACCAGGAATATTGTGCTATTCAGAGCCCAGTAATATTGTGCCAGTCAGATGCCAGGAATATTATGCCATTAAGAGCCCAGGAATATTATGTCATTCAGAGCCCAGGAATATTATGCCATTCAGAGCCCAGGAATATTATGCCATTCAGAGCCCAGGAATATTATGCCATTCAGAGCCCAGGAATATTGTGCCATTCAGAGCCCAGGAATATTGTGCCAGTCAGAGCCCAGGAATATTGTGCCAGTCAGAGCACAGGAATATTGTGCCGGTCAGATACCAGGAATATTGTGCAAGTCAGATACCAGTAATATTGTGACATACAGAGCCCAGGAATATTGTGACATACAGAGCCCAGGAATATTGTGCCACTTAGAGCCCAGGAATATTGTGCCAGTCAGAGCCCAGGAATATTGTGCCAGTCAGATGCCAGGAATATTATGCCATTCAGAGCCCAATAATATTGTGCCATTCAGAGCCCAGGAATATTGTGCCAGTCAGATGCCTGTAATATTGTGACATTCAGAGCACAGGAATATTGTGCCAGTCAGAGCACAGGAATATTGTGCCAGTCAGAGCCAAGGAATATTGTGCCAGTTAGATACCAGGAATATTGTGCCAGTCAGATACCAGGAATATTGTGCCAGTCGGAGCCCAGTAATATTGTGCTACTCAGAGCCCAGTAATATTGTGCCAGTCAGAACACAGGAATATTGTGACATTCAGAGCCCAGGAATATTGTGCCAGTTAGATACCAGGAATATTGTGCCAGTCAGATACCAGGAATATTGTGCCAGTCGGAGCCCAGTAATATTGTGCTTCTCAGAGCCCAGTAATATTGTGCCACTCAGAGCCCAGTAATATTGTGCCAGTCAGAGCCCAGTAATATTGTGCCAGTCAGAGCCCAGGAATATTGTGCCAGTCAGAGCCCAGTAATATTGTGCCAGTCAGAGCCCAGGAATATTGTGCCAGTCAGATGCCTGTAATATCGTGCCATTCAGATACCAGGAATATTGTGCCAGTCAGATACCAGTAATATTGTGACATACAGAGCCCAGGAATATTGTGCCAGTCAGATGCCTGTAATATTGTGACATTCAGAGCCTAGGAATATTGTGCCAGTTAGATACCAGGAATATTGTGCCAGTCAGATACCAGGAATATTGTGCCAGTCGGAGCCCAGTAATATTGTGCTACTCAGAGCCCAGTAATATTGTGCCACTCAGAGCCCAGTAATATTGTGCCAGTCAGAGCCCAGTAATATTGTGCCAGTCAGAGCCCAGGAATATTGTGCCATTCAGAGCCCAGGAATATTGTGCCAGTCAGAGCCCAGTAATATTGTGCCAGTCAGAGCCCAGTAATTTTGTGCCAGTCAGAGCCCAGGAATATTGTGCCAGTCAGATGCCTGTAATATTGTGACATTCATTCAAAGCCCAGTAATATTGTGCCAGTCAGAGCCCAGTAATATTGTGCCCGTCAGAGCCCAGGAATATTGTGCCATTCAGAGCCCAGGAATATTGTGCCAGTCAGAGCCCAGTAATATTGTGCCAGTCAGAGCCCAGTAATTTTGTGCCAGTCAGAGCCCAGGAATATTGTGCCAGTCAGATGCCTGTAATATCGTGCCATTCAGATACCAGTAATATTGTGCCAGTCAGAGCCCAGTAATATTGTGCCACTCAGAGCCCAGTAATATTGTGCCAGTCAGAGCCCAGTAATATTGTGCCACTCATAGCCCAGTAATATTGTGCCAGTCAGAGCCCAGTAATATTGTGCCAGTCAGAGCCCAATAATATTGTGCCAGTCAGAGCCCAGGAATATTATGCCAGTCAGATACCAGGAATATTGTGCCATTCAGATACCAGGAATATTGTGCTATTCAGAGCCCAGTAATATTGTGCCAGTCAGATGCCAGGAATATTATGCCATTCAGAGCCCAGGAATATTATGTCATTCAGAGCCCAGGAATATTATGCCATTCAGAGCCCAGGAATATTATGCCATTCAGAGCCCAGGAATATTGTGCCATTCAGAGCCCAGGAATATTGTGCCAGTCAGAGCCCAGGAATATTGTGCCAGTCAGAGCACAGGAATATTGTGCCGGTCAGATACCAGGAATATTGTGCCAGTCAGATACCAGTAATATTGTGACATACAGAGCCCAGGAATATTGTGACATACAGAGCCCAGGAATATTGTGCCACTCAGAGCCCAGGAATATTGTGCCAGTCAGAGCCCAGTAATATTGTGCCAGTCAGAGCCCAGGAATATTGTGCCAGTCAGATACCAGGAATATTGTGCTATTCAGAGCCCAGTAATATTGTGCCAGTCAGAGCCCAGTAATATTGTGCCATTCAGAGCCCAGGAATATTGTGCCAGTCAGATACCAGGAATATTGTGCTATTCAGAGCCCAGTAATATTGTGCCAGTCAGAGCCCAGTAATATTGTGCCAATCAGAGCCCAGGAATATTGTGCCAGTCAGAGCCCAGTAATATTGTGCCAGTCAGAGCCCAGTAATATTATGCCAGTCAGATACCTGTAATATTGTGCCAGTCAGAGCCCAGTAATATTATGCCAGTCAGATACCTGTAATATTGTGCCAGACAGAGCCCAGTAATATTGTGCCAGATACCAGGAATATTGTTCCAGTCAGAGCCCAGTAATATTGTGCCAGTCAGAGCCCAGTAATATTGTGCCAGATACCAGGAATATTGTGCCAGATACCAGGAATATTGTGCCAGATACCAGGAATATTGCGCCACTCAGATACCTGTAATTCCTCCCCCCAACCTGCACGGAGGAGGGAAACAGTCACGTCACATCCGGCGTCAGTTTTTTTATTTTTTTTTATTGGTCTTGCCGGAAAAAAAAGTTCACAAGCGCAATGCGCTGTGAACATGCGAAGCAGGGGCTGGGGGCCCACGGGACAGCTGCCTTGGGCCCCCCAGGAGTAACTGGGCCCAGGGCAGCTGCCCCGTTTGCCCCGCGTTAAAGATGGCCCTGATGAGCAGCTCAGCAAAGTATGAGATAACGAGAACTACACTTCCCATGGTGCCTCCCACCTACAACAGTATGCTATCTGTTTAAAACCCCCATATAGTGATTAGACCACGTTGGTTATGGTTAGAGTGAGGGGAAGGGTAAGGCTTAACTCTAATTTCTGTTTTAAACCCATTTACATTGATTAGATCAGGGTTGGCATAAGGGTAAGGGTTAGCCGTAAACTACAGACTTAACCCTTATCCTAACTCTAACCTCCCTAGAGTTAACCCTTACCTTCATGCTAAACCTAACATGGCCCATAACCCCAGGACATGCCCCATCACCCACATTGGACACCCATTACATGGACCTTCATCCCAGGACATGCCCCACCACCACCATGTGTGCGCCACACACCTAGCATGGAGCCGCACTGTATATTTCCGGGGCTTGTGTGCTCCGAACAGGCAATACATTCGGGGAGACAAATGGCAGCTGCGAATTCGAGTCACTCACTCTGTTGCCAATTTGACCAGCATGACAAGTATACATTGAACACACATTACATGGCACATCACCCACATTGCATACCCATTACATGGCCCATCACCCCAGAACATGCCCCATCACCCACATTCCACACCCATGACATCACCCCAGGACATGACCCATCACCCACATTGAACACCCATTACATGGCCCATCACCCACATTGCACACCCATTACATGCCCATCACACCAAGACATCCACCATCACCAAATTGCACACCCATTACATCACCCATGGACATGCCCCATCACCCATATTGCACACCTATTACATGCCCCCAACACGTGACCTGTCGGAACTCACCCATCAAATGGATTTTCCTGTCTCTCTAGTGATGTCACCAATGTGTTGCACTGTTAGGAGATCCTACTGTGTACAAGATCAAGTTTATCAAAGTCCACCCAATTTATTTTATTTCAGCAACACAATAAGTGACTAATGGAAACAACATTTTATATGCTCAGTGTCTATATAATCAGTGCTGCAGATCCTGTAGTAAACATGCAGAGTAATCACTGGGAGAGGGTTTGAGTCAAATATTAAAAATGTGATTTATGCAGAATGCCTGCATCAAATTGCACTGGAAAAAAAACCTGTGCACAATACAAACAGTAATCTTCATCTTGCACCAAGGTGAGTTTGGGGACTAGACTCTCCCCAAAGCTATAAGCTGCTTGATCTTCAGGTCAGTTTGCAACACTGAAGCAGAGGCAACATCAGGACAATGACACTAGACAAGTCAAACTGTAGCATGAAGTCAAATATTTGGGGAGCATGAAGTTAAATGATTGGGGAGCGTTAGGATTTTTTATATTTTTCTGCTCTATACAATTTAGAAAAAAGCAGGCGGATTTGTAGATAAGTATTTTTAGTAGTCACTCTTTAATTATCTTAACCTTTATTTGGAATGGTTAAAAGTGTGTATTTTTTTCCATTTGTTCACTTATGGACACACTTATATTTAAGCATTTTTAAATGTGAAATGCATCGTGTACCTTTCCACCTGTTGGCTGTTACCGTTCAGTCACTGGTCTTCCAATAAATGTACACTTTTATATGAAGTATTGAGGAGTGCTATCTCTCTTTGGATTTTTGGGATTATTACCCCACAAAGTCATCGGTATCGAGCACCCTATATTGTTTTCTCCTGGAAACTTGCCAGCAGGTTGGAGTCCAGACTGCTCGTGGTGAGAAGATAATTGACTTCGATTTGCAGATATTTCAGTACGGTATTCTTGATTTTATGCTTCTTCATATATGAGCTAACTAATATGTAAATGTTTTTGTGAACGAAATTTAGTACAAGGCATGCTCCAAAATCTTCCATCAAGTCTCACTTTACAATTGTGGCTCTCTTACTGGCTCCTGTGTATCACTAGTGGGCTAGGTGGCTGTGTACATTTTTTTTTACCTGTTTTCCAAAGCAAGTGATATCAGATTGACCTGATCAAAGAAGATCATAAGTCTGCCCCCTTGTGATGTAAAAGTTACATTACCCTCTCATCCAATTCAAGTCTATGGTCAGAATTCAGACTTACAGACTGCATTCTGTGTCCCCAGCCCCAAAGTGAGATACTAGTGCTGTAAAGTCACTGGGGTGTGGCACCAAAAAACACTATAATTCACTAAATGTCAGCGCCAAATAACACATGGTTAGTAAAATATACTCACAAAATAAAAACAAAAGACATATCTGAAATCAACAATGGAAAATAAAAATAAGTAAATAAACCCTTTTCATTTTTTGGTGGGAGTGTCCCTTTAAAAACAACTGCTTAAACTTTAACACTGATAAGGATTTTTAAATGTTGGCAAATCATGATTACTACACCATTTCAATAGTAATACTTTGAGCTCATAAATCCTCACAAGAATATCAAACATATGTTTGTTTATTGTATACTTCTTTTAATTTTTTGTTAGCCATTTCTTAATGTTGTGAACTTGTGTGTGTGGCATTCTTGTTTGAGAGAGGAGTGGATATTAGTAATTGAGAGGTGGGGCAGAGGAAACAGTTCTGGGAAAGTTCTGAAAATGGAGCAGTCACCATGGGAACCAATAGATTGTTCTGGCTGATTGCTCCACTTTTAGAATTTCCCCCCAAAATTGAGTTTTCTTAACTTACAATGTGTATGTAAACAGGACAAATTGAGTTTCAAAGTGAATTAAATATAAGGGCTGTTGTTGGAATGGCTCTAATATAAATAACAAATCTTTTGTTACATTTTTGGAAGTCTAATGCACCTGCATTGCACGAACTTCTACCACTCCAGCAGTAATCTACAGCTCTAGTGAGAAGCCACTATTTTGGTACACTTTCTTATGGTTGACTGAGCATTGTAGATGCAATTGTAAATGTGTGATCCTCAATGTCCTGTGGAGTAAAACAAATAATAAACAGACACACACAGAATGTAATTCATTATAATGATAAGTAAGTATTATTAAAGTAAATATTATTTACTTTTAGTTAATAACATTTTATGTAGATATGTTATGGAGAGAACACTGTTGATCTATCTTTTATTTGATTTACTTTATTTGCATGACTTTGAGGCTGATATTTATTTTTATTTAAAAAACAACAACTTTGTATAGAAATGTTATGTTTAGAATTTGTCCTCATGGTGCACTTTATATGCGTATATGTGTATATTAATATATATAATATTAATTTAGCACTGTGTTCAACAAGCTGACATATTTCTCTTCCAAAACAGGACTTATTTACTGTTGAAAAAATTTCAGTCAAGTGAACCCCCAAACTTTGGATCATATTGAATGAAACAAAAGAAATACCTCTAAATAATCCAACCCAATAGGAAAGGATCAGGTCAACATCTCCACCCTGATCCCCACAGCACAATAATTAAAGATGACGACCAGCACTCTCAAATCAAATGTGGATTTATTCCGACAGCAACGTTTCAACCCTTTGCAGGGCTTTTTTCGAGCTCAAAAAAACCCTACCAAGGGTTTAAACATTGCTGTCGGAATAAATCCACATTTCATTTGAGAGTGCTTGTCGTAGTCTTTAATTATAGCACCATACTGAAGCACCTACAGCACTGCACCCACAAGACTTACTGCTGCACCCACATTACACCAGCAGAACTTGACACAGCCAGGGCCGCCACCACAAATTTCAGGGCCCCTTACTGAACAAATTGAATAAAAAATGTATATTATACAAATGCATTTCTTGTTTTTATTTCCTTTTATGTGCCCCCCCTCCCCTTGCCGGTCTCCCCCCTCCCCTTGCCTATCTCCCCCTCCCCTTTTCTCTCTGTCCCCCCTCCCCTTTCTATCTGTCCCCCCCCCTTTTCTCTCTGTCCCCCTCCTTCCCTCCCCTTGTCTGTGTCTCCTCCCTCCCTCCCCTTGTCTGTGTCTTCCCCCCCTCCCCTTGTCTGTGTCTTTCCCCCCCCATCCTCACCTGGTTTCTTTCCCTGGTGGCTAGTGGGGGCAGCCGGGGGATGTCTGCACGATACGTGCAGACATCCTCCATGCTGCTCGACACGGCAGTCTATTATGACGGACAGCTGGTCGCGCAGACATCCCCTGCTGTTAGAGGGGGATCCAGGTCCCCTGCATCTCTGCTGGGGACCTGGATCCCTGTTTTATAATCTGACCTCAATTTGAGGTCAGATTATAAGACGAGGGGTATTTTTCAGAGCATTTGCTCTGGAAAAAACCTTGTCTTATATTCGAGCAAATACGGTATTTGCACTCTCCCCTCCCCCTCCTTGCTACTCTGTCTCCCGGTGCTCTGCTCTGTTTAGCCGGTCCTCGGCTGTGAGTGAAGCATTCTGCAAACCCCTCCAGCCGCGCGGCTTCAATAAAGTTGGTTAAAAAAAAAATTGCAACCGAGTTTCCCTCCTCCGTGGAGGAGGGAATCTCCGGTCTCATTTTTTTTTTAACCAACTTTATTGAAGCCCCGCGACTGCAGGGGGCGCAGAATGCTTCCCTCAAAGCCACGGACTGGCTAAACAGAGGGGAATTTTTCTTTTTTTTTCTGCCGTGACCCGGGCCTGCCGGGACGCCAGTATCGCCCATCACCCCCTGATGGCGGGCCTGGACACAGCACCCATAGTCCACCCAGAAGACTTTGCACAGTGTCCACATTGCACCCAAAAAATTTGCCACAGCACCCATAGGACTTGCCACTGTACCCATATTGCATCCAGAGGTCTTGCCACTGCATCCTTATTGTATTGAGAAAACTTGTCATGCACCCATAATGCAGCCTGAGGACCTGCAACTGTTCTTTCATTGCACTCAGATGATGGTATTTTAACTGGCTGCAGACAGGTGCAAAAAATTGGCTTGAAACCAATGTTAAGTCTATGGAGCCAAAAGTATGGCAAGTATTTTTTTTTAAAAGAAAATGTGGAAACCCATAGGACCTGCAACAGCACCCATAATGCACCCAGATGCCTTGCCATTGACACATAAGGCACCCAGAGAATCTGACACAGCACCCATAATGCACTCAAAGCACTTGCCACTGCATCTATCCTGCACCCTGAAGACTTGCAATGAACCCATATCTCATCCAGAGAACTTGCACCTAGAGGACTTGCTACTGCACCCAGGGCAAGTCATTATGTAGGGGGGAAAATGGCCCATTCTGTCTTCCTGCTAGTGATGCCACTGGCCTGCCCCAAACTTGCACAATAATTTAAAGGGATGCTATCTTTAATAGGTTGTGTAGACAGGCCACACTGAGTATAGTGATGCTAAGCATCAAAATATCTACCATTCTGGATATTGTGGACAATCTATCAACTACACAAAGTGCCTAGCAAGGACAAAGATAGGCTTAAGCACTCTGGATCTAAAACTATAGTTATTTTCATGCGACTATTTTACCTTTATTGCTTCTATGAAGAAAAATTATACCTAACCCTTAGGGTTTTGTCAGAGTAAAGAGAAATTATATTGACCATTTACCCAAACAGATAGTACAGGTCAGTAAATTATAAACACAAAAATGCCACTGCAAATTACTAAAACACAAGCATGAATTTGGTTTACCTATGGTGTTTTGTTATTAAAATAATTTTCAGTGTTGTTACAGTAATCGGAAATTGATCACATTCTAATATTTGGTGACAGCATATAATGGTAAACTATACCTTAGATAATAAATTGGATCTGTATAATTCTTCATTAATTATGGATATATATTCATAGCTACTCAACTCCTTAAATGCCTCTGAGGGCAAAGTGATAAAAAGTGCTAGGTTTGAATTTACTGGTGATGTTCAATCATTTGACAAATATATTATTATTTAATTGGTTATATGTAATTACTCATCTTTTGTTCATTACTGTCATCTTCATCAGGTTTACATATCTTCTAGGAACAGTAATACAATAGTTTTCAAAGTATTAATCCCAAACTAAAATTGTACTGTCATGAAAATGATATTTTATGTATTCCTTTAGATCAGTTGAATGGAGATACTACTGCCTGTGGAAACCAGGAGGTTAATCAAAGAGGAAACTATGTTCTGTTGCAATGTTGGCTAGGGGTCCCCACCAACTGCCCCTTTTGTCCAAGGATAAGCAAATATATAAGGACACCAGTGTCTGTGGGACGTTCTGTGAACCACATCGTAGAACATCATTAAATTAAATCATAGAACATCATTAAATTAAATCATAGGACATCATTAAAGTTCAATAAATGTCCACCATGAACAATGTTGGTGCCACCCCTGTTCATAACACCGAGTCTGGAAGCTGGGCTCAGAGCCCTTATAAGGGGAGTACAGTCATTACTCGAGTAAGGAACTCAAATGCTTTACATGGTCCCGATCTCAAACAGCAGACATGTAATTTGCAGCTTGTTGCCTTTTACAATGATGTCAGCTCGGCCTGGAGTCATCTTGCTTCCTTTATAATTGTGCCATATAGACACAGTAACAGAAAATCTGACTAAAAAAATTAGGTTAAGACATATAAATAATGACATTATTTACACATATTCCATAATGTATTGAGCCTAAAGCTAGGTTGATACTTTACTCAAAGATAGTGGGAAAAAATGTAATACACCAGCCATATATTTTGTTTGTAATGTAGATAAGTTGGTATTTTTTACCGTATAATACCCTATAATAGGTGGGAATGTTTAGAGGACGGGTTGGACTTAGTCTCCAAAGTAAACTCAACCACTTTGAGCTATTCACTAAACCAGGGATCTACAACCTGTGGCCTCCAAGCTGCTGATAATAATGCTCTTTCAGCTAAGAGGCTGACAGAGGTATATGGAAAATGTAATCCTGCTACATGGAGGGCCACAGGTTGCAGACCACTGCACATCTCAACCTCGACTTAACGCAACCTCTATTTGCACACTTTAAGCCTTTCACTGCTATAGGGAACACAATCAGTGCACCTTACAGCACTGAGAGGGTTAACCTATAAAAATGTTTTGGAGGGAACCAAAGGGCCCCCAATATCCCCCCCCCAAAAAAGATGAAATTATAGGCCCCACTGAAAAAAGAGGAACCCATCTTTTTTCAGTAGTTCCAGCAGGAGATCGCTTGCACCACAGGGACCTTTAATTTCAAGATACCCACAGTCACATTAAAAAAAATGACAGGCCCCCTACGGTCATGGGCCAGTGCTATGCCCCGTTTATAATAATTTAAAGGCACTTTGGGGCAAAAGGTCGGCGCTACACCTGTAGCTCCAATTAAATAAAATAAATGGCCCCTCATGAGGCTTTGGAGGCACTATGCCCTAAACCCTGATTTAAATAAAAATGAATGCTCTGCCCATTCCCCCTTGTGCTAGGGGCTGGCCAAATGCCCCTGGCAGATTAAATTAATTCATTAATCACCCTCCCCCTTACCCTATGTTCCATGGGCTGTTAAATGGTGGCCCTTTTGGATCATCCCACCAACCTGGGCAGGGTAGAGGGTAGGTAGGGACTTAATTTGATTTATCTAATGTGCCAGGGAATTTGGCACCCTGACACAAAGGGTAAACAGAACGGTTATTTTCATTTAATAGGGGGCTGCAATTATTATTTATTTTGGGACCTCAGGCATAGTGTCGCCTAAGGGGGGGCCCTCAGATAAACTTTTAAAGTAACCCCAGGCATGCTGCTGGCTTGCAGGACTTGGGGCCACTTTTTTGTGATCAGCAGGACCGGGGGGGGGGGGGGGGGGATTATGATTTTTTATTTTGACTATTACACCCCCAGTCTCCTAGCTTAATTTTAATGGGGAAATAGGGTGAAATTGTGTTTTATGTAAAACACCATTATTTCCTTACTGCATTACCAGTGCTTTAGTGCACTGTATTTCTGCGGTCCCAGTTTCAGTTGAATTGTATATTAAATGTCTGGTAGATTAAATGTCTGGGTCCCCTATTTATCGTGGGACATAAAATCTAGCCCAGGTCTCTAAATGAACCCCTGAAATCCCTCTGGCACTATCAGCAGTACTACAATTTGCTGTCTTTCCATTATAGTCAGACCATATGGGCTAATTTTTTATGTTATTTTTTCAGTGTCCTTTTATGTTGAAATAACTTGTTTTAGACATCTATTTACTTACCTACATTACCTTTCATTAATCCTGTTGTTTTTATCCACTCTTACTCACATATGGAGATTGCATTTTTGTATATTATATATAACTTGTTACATTATATTTTTCACTCTTTCATGTAGTATGGTACACTGTTGCCTTTTTTCCCTCCACGACACGCCCTCTGACGGGCAGGTGATTAATTACAAAGCTCACATGAGGGTGTGCCATGGAGCAGATTGGCTCTTAACCTATATGACATCACTTGTTTATGACTAAGCGCTATACGTGCGAAACGCGTCAAGCTTAACCCTTTAAGGACCAGGGATTTTCCTGGGCCAAGGACCAGAGCGTTTTTAAATTTTTAATACGCGGTTTTTGAAACATACATTTCCTCTCTCTCATTTAACGTACCCATACAAGTTATATGTTGTTTTTCAGAGGACAGTTAGAGCTTTCTTTTGATACCCTATACATAAAAATGATTTACATTTTAGTATTAAAAAATACATATAAAAGAGGAAATTTTTGAGGAAAAAAAGTTTTTCCCCATTATTTTCCCAATAATAAGCTACATAACTAGTGCAACACTAACCCACTTATCCCCCCTAATTAACTAACTAATAAAAAAGAAAAATATTGGTTCCCAAACCCCCCATAACAAAAAAGACAGAAAAAAACTCTGATGAGTGCGATGTCAGATCAGTAAAAATCATGCAACAGGCATGCAGGGGTTAAATTTTATTAAATAAATATATTAAAATTGCCTTTATTTATTCAAAAAAACTTTATAAATAGTAAAAATAAAAAAATCTGTTAAAAAAAAAGTAAATGAGGGCCATAAAGTGGAAGGAAACTGATCACAGTTAAAAACTGTGATCAGCAATGAAAGGGTAAATTTTTTTTTTTTTTTTTACCTATGTGTATGTAATTAATTTATTTTTACTTACAGGTCACTCTCTGTGCTTCACTATAAGAATGTGAAGCACAGGGAGTGAATTAGAGGCAAAGTCAGTGTGTGAACACACTGACTTTGCCATCTAATTTGCATGTTATCGCGGTGATGACTAAATCACCGCGATCACATGCCCGCAAACTGACCAATCGGGTCCAGGAGCTTTGCCTCGGGTGCGAGGCTTAGTCCTGGACCCGTTGCAGACTAGCTGGCGGTGCCCACGGAGTGCACCGCCGGCTAGACTGCATGACGAGTTAACTCGTCATAAGGTCGGGAAGGGGTTAAACACTGTTTGGAGTGAACTTTTCCCATTTTGCTGCTGTGTAACGTTTTGGAAGTTTATTGCACTTTTGCACATTAAATCCTTTTGCAATCGACCCCTGGTGAGTGCAGCTCTCTGCGAACCTTCCTTCCTTGCTGCTACAATTTTCTGTCACCACCAAGATTTTAAGATCCAGACATCTTAGGTTACCCCAAACACAACAGAATTACAGTATGAAAACATTCATCTTACTAATCAGACATATATGATTAACACTTTATTAATGTGTTCTACCAGAGCTTTCTTCAGAAAAGTGAGTTCATATTACAGAACAAAGACAAAAGGTTTCAAAGTGCTCTGTACAAAAATACAGGAATAAAGGACATCCTGAAATAAAGGTTACAAAGTGGCAACTCAGTCCATAAAATAAAATAGGAGAAAACAAGAGAAATCTTTACATACAATAACCAATATATAATCCTTGTGGGAGATTCAGATGGCAAAGTTCTCCATGCAGGTGTTGAAAGAAAATCTCAATTTGGATTATCCAGGACCCATATTTTATAGCTATACCACAGTTGTTTCAAAGAGGCCGGACCCCCTGGGTGTTATCTGGGTGGACTAAGCGGTTAATTTTGAACAAGAGAGAAAAAGCACACGCAAGTCTAAAGCGAGTTCTAATTCGGGGAGAAAGAATCAGAGAGGCAAAAATATTAGAAAATGTAGTACTACATTTATAAATGTATAATTTATATAGAAAAAAATATGTATTTTATAGGAATACCTAACAAACCACACATATATGCAGTTGACACAGAATATGCAAACAAATTTAAAAATAAACATCAAATGTGAAGATGTACCCCTAGCTGCCAAATATTAAATGCACCATCCATGGATAAAACATAAAGCATCTCATCTAAGTTAAAATTTAGCTAGCACATCATTTCATGTCAATAAGCATGAACAGAAACCAGCTTAATGATAAAGTAGGAATATGCCCATCACTTCCTCATGCAGTTTGTAAAGCAAGTATGGATAAAAAAGCAGAGGCACATCGAAAAAAATTATGAAAGCAGCCAGCACAATGCTTGGGCACGATAGTACACTGAGGCATAAATAAGCATCAAGCAAGGAGACTTGTAGGTCAGAGCTGAAGCAAATGCTTAATAGGCTGACACATAAGCATACACACACTGAACCTGATAGATTAAGTAGTCCTCCAGAGTGCACATGATGGTCTGATAAACAAGGGTAGATAACCCTCAAATAGAACAACCCATCGCGCTAGGAGAGCAGAGCAAAGGTAAACAACTAATAAATATACATGGTAGCAGTGTGACTATATAGAAATAGTCCTCCAATCCTTAGGACATGTGCAGGCAAAGTGAAAAATATACAGTCCACTTAGTATGCCAGTAGGCTCCAAACAGTGCCGCTTATAATGTGCTGGTCTACCTGAACAGCACAGCTGACTACCTTGAGCCATGAAAAGATGCAAGAATGTCCAAGAATTATAAGAAAAAAATACAGCCTTTCTAAACATGAATCACAGGCATTTTCTTTGTTAATTTGGGAAGGAGATAAGGGGAGGGGTGCTTTTGGTTGATACGTCTAAATATCTCGAAGAAGCTCAGCAAGTTCTTGGACAATTCAACTTATGAAAAACTTAAAATGGACCTGACTAAAAAATTTAATAATCGTTTAAAGAACCTTCTAATTTCAGAAGTATCTATTTCCAAAGCTATTTTTGATTATTTGTACAGGAAACACCCAAGAATCCTTATATTACATTACTTACCTAAAATCCATAAAAGTTTGGATAAGCCTTCTGGTAGGCCAATAATAAGTGGAATAGATTCTTTAACATCAAATTTTAGTGAGTTTATAGATTTTCATCTACAACCCTATGTTAAAACTACTGATACATATTTGAAAGATACAAAATCTGTTTTTAGAAAAGTTGGAAAACATAGAGTGGAAAGACACTTATTTGTGGATCAGTTTCAACGTAACATCCTGATATACTATTATTAATCATCAATTAGGATCAATTAGGATTATAATCTATTCACAGTAAACTTAATCAATACCACCATTGCTCTCTGACTTTGTTTTACAGTCTATACAATTTATTTTGATGCACAAGTATTTTATGTATTTTTACAGTTAAGGGGTACCACCATGGGTACCAAGCTAGCACCGAGTTATGTCAATTTATAAATGAGCCATTGGAAACATAATTTTATTTGGGAAAACAATCCCTTCTATGCAAACTTGGTTCTCTGGTGGAGATATATTGACGATATTTTGGTTATTTGTATGGGATCTAAGTTGTCTGCCCCATTTCATTCATTACATTAATTCTAATAATTACAGATTTATTTTCTTCTATTTATGATTCTTAACATTAGTTTTTATTTTTGACAATATATATTACTAACTATAACATTTACACCAACACATACACTGGCTCCCATTGTAGTTAGAGACAAAAAATATGATAACAGAGCCATTATAGGTTTCTACGAGTGCTTTGGATGTAATACCTACTCTTTAGCCCACAGATATGTTGGATTTCATGTGATTTTAAAATTGTAATTTATGTTTTGTTGTGTAGCTGCAGTAAACATTATATAGGGCTGCCTAAAAAAGAGAATCAGTGAGCATTTGTATAGCATCAGATCTAAATCAACTAAACATCTGGTTCCACTACATTGCAACTCATTAAATGGGATACTTTTGTCTCTTTGGTATTGAGCAAGTTAATAAAGATTAGAAAGTTGGCAATACTACCCAGAGGCTCTCCCAATGAGAGGGCTTCTGGGTACCTTGATTTAAAACACAGAGGGCTTCAATTTGATTTGTTTTCTTTGCTACCAACCCATTTGTATTTTTTCTGTAGCTAAACATTTTTCATTTTTATCTTTATATTTATTTCCATTCTTTTAAATGTTATTTTCACATCCTTTTCTTCTTTTTTTTATTTTTTACTTTTATTATATTATTAAATGTCATTTTTATTTGTAGTTGTTGTTTTCATTATTACTATTATTACTTAGATTTATTATTATTGCTTTAATTTTTTGGTTTATATTTTTATTTTATTTTTTATTTTTACTAGTATTTATTTTCATTTATTTTTATCTCTATTTCTATTTTTTCATATTTTTTTTATTCATTTCTCATTTTATTTCCAAATTTTGTTATTTAGTATTTCTATTTCTTTTTTTAATTGCTGTTTACAAATTGGATGATAGGGTCCTATTGTTATTTAAATTGTTGTGATGTAATTAAGATTAATTTGTACCTTGTATGCACAGTATTCTTCATTAGTCATTATATACACCAAGTGTGTTTCTGTGTGTTTAAGTCCATATGTGGTTATGTCCACTTTTTGCATAATTTCTCATACACACAGGGTCTACACTGTATCTGTGTAATATTTGGCCTGAGAAAGTCCATTTTGACTGATGAAACTCTTTGGGTGCTGAGTTGTTTTATGCTGTTTGTCATTTGACACTGTTCATCTGGTCTCCGGCCTGTCTGTATCCCAGAAAAAAATGAACCATGCAGTTTTTGAGACCAAGTCCAACTTGCTGTTTTCACATAGGGACAATGGTTAATTGACAGCAAAAGAGATTCTTTGTTGTACCAAAAACAATGGTTAGCTGCCATAAGATTCATTAAATAATCAAATACCTTCTACAATTTCGATGCCAGTTGCAAGCTGACTCCCACCTCTCCACCATCCTGAAGATGCGAGGATAGTACTCTGATTCCTCTTGCCCTCAGGCTTAAATCAGCCCAGACAATCTAGCAAAATGTTTTTCTGCTTTGTGTGCAAGAACAGATTACAGGGCCGCTTGCTCCACAAAGGAAACTATAGCCCATGGACGTGCGCAGCTTAGAGGAATAGGGACTTGACAGACCTTAGAAGAACTAAAACATATTCATGTTATCATGTGACAGGCTCTCTCCATCATTGTTGTGTGTGAATCAAATGAGCTTCAACTACTTTGACTGGCCACTAACCAAACAGTGGTGCAACGTCAGCAATTGGCATCTCCCTAACATGGCAGCTTGAAAGGCTAAATCATACTAAGGGTCATCATTCAGAATCCATTTAAATAAGATGGATGTTGGCTCCTGTCTGCTTTAATTTGGTTCTGTAGGATTGATCACACTTGTACTAGTAATTGTAATGCAAAGTGTGAAATGTAGAAACGAAGGAATGTTGCTGCTGAAAGATCAACTTTTCACAGTTTGTAAAATAATTACTCTGTATATATGAAATGTGTTAACCTAAGATAACATAATGTTAGATATGATACTTACACAGAGGAGAGGTCCCAGCCACATCAACTGTAAACCACAATTGGTGAGGACAACTGTCCAGAGAGGTGGCCAAGGGGGTTGGCTGATCTGAAGGTGAGAAGAAATAGTGATGAAACCTTCATTCCTTCATACTAAACATTCTTAACAAAAGTTAATAAAAAAAACCTATTAGCCACTGTTAAAATCTAATCCAAGGATGCTAAGAAACACACTAAATTAACAATTCCAATAAATCAGATGACATAATAACAACAAAGCTAAATTTTCATGAAGAGAATGCAATCTACTATATTATTATACAATTATAATAAAAAAATATGAATGGAATAACATACCAAATAAAATAAATAATGCCAAACAATACATTCAGGTGTGTTTCTTACAAACAACTATTGCGCACATTATTGATAAAATATGTTGTTTTTTGTAGGTAGTAAGAATTGTGTGCTGTTACAGTCAGGGTCACTTTACGGCCATAGTGGGCTCTGGGCAATCTTTAGCCGTGTGCCCCCTCTGCTACCCAATTTTTCTAATATTAAAAAAACACATGAAAATGGTTAAAAAAAAGCTTGTCAGTGCCATCTTTGTCCTCAAACAGCTTGTCAGCACCATTGTTACCTCAAACAACTTGTCAGTGCCACTTCCTCCCCAAACAGATTACCAGTGTCTTCTCTGTCCCAAAACTCAATTTCTAGTGCCATCTTTTTCTGAATTACACGATTGGTGAGGACAACTGGGTTTGCTGATCTGAAGGTGAGAAAAAATAGAGATGAAACCTTTATTCATTCAAACAAACTAAACATTCTTAACAAACGTTAATAAAAAAAAAAAAAAAGCCTATTAGCCACTCTTAAAATCTAATCCAAGGATGCTAAGAAACTTACACACTAAATTAACAATTTCAATAAATCATATGATATAATAACAACAAAGCTAAACTTTTCCTGAAGAAAATGCAATCTACTTCATTGTTTTTTACTAAAAAAAATATGAAGGGAATAACATACCAAATAAATACAGACATCAGCTTGCTGGGGTATGTCCTGGGTGTGCAATCTGTGTGTTGGGGCATGTCCTGGGTATGCAATTTGGGTGCTGGGGTATGTCCTGGGTGTGCAATCTGGGTGCTGGTTCATATCATGTGTGTGCAATCTGGGTACTGGGCATGTCCTGCAATAGGATTACTGGCTTGGGCATGTCCTGGTTGTGCAATCTGGGTGCTGGCTGGGACATGTCCTGGGTGTGCAATCTGGGTGCCTATTGTGGCATGTCCTGAGTGTGCAATCTAAGTACTAACTGGGGCATGTCCTGGGTGTACAATCTGGGTGATGGCTGAGATATGTAATGGATATGCAATCTGGGTACTGGGGCATGTCATGGGTGTGCAATCCTGGTGCTGGGCATGTCCTGCATGTGTAATCTGCTTTGTAGCTTGGGCATGTCCTGGGTGTGCAATCTAGGGGCTCTGGCAAGACCTGTGGGCACAAGCTGGTTGCTGTTTCAAGTGCTGTGGGTGCTGCACGGTTATGCTATGTCACTTTATGTTGCAACAATCAGGTGCTGTGATGGCAATGGCAATAAATAAAGAATAAAACCACAAACAAACATTTTTTCTTAGGTTATGTATTTGTGTGTAATTCCACTTACACAAAATGTAGATAATTTTTGATCAAATTATATTTTCTATATTTAATAATACTTAAAGTCACTATGTCACCTACACATTTCTTTCACATTGGTTACCTGTTTCAGACCTTGAGATAAACAAGTTACAGGAGAACTCATTATTTTCCTCTACAGAGTAAATAAGAATATACATTGTTAGTTTATATATTGGAATCATCTCTTATTGGTGAAGTACTCATTCAATACCCGTTCTCACAGTCATCGTGTTTATAATTGGATGTAGTAGCTTTATGTGTGCTAGAACGGACAATACTGCAATTATATAGCATTAATTATTTTCTGAGTTGAAGATTTAACTGCACAAGTCTTTCTCCTTATTGTACCTTATGCTAGTTGTTGAACCTCTAAATTAGTGACAAGGTGTAAAGTAGTCCCATTTAAGGAGATAATTGAGTGTGGGAGGTACTGGCATTTAACATTTCACATTTATTTTTAAAAAATATTTTCACACAAGTACTAACAATAAATTGCAAAGAAAGAAATAAGCTCTTGAGGACACTTGAAGTGGACCTTCTCTTGCAGAAGGTCATTGAGATCTTTCAGCTTTATTTCAACGCATTCATTATTTTGCACAAAAAGAAACAACAGCCTTCCCCAAAGGACCCTGCTCTGCTGCTTCTAAATCCTATTTACATCCCTCTTCACAGATAAGGGCTATATCCCGCCCTCCTCCTTAAAAGGTCATGTGTAAATACTGTGATACTTTCTTATAGTTTATTTCTGAGGGGTCTTTTTCAACTATAATCATTTGCATTGTTATTACTAGACATTGGCTGTGTGCATGAAAGATTAATAACCCAGAAGGGCACTTATCAGAGTACCAGGTACATTCTGTTTTACGAACTAAACATTATTTTCATGATATTACAGTGTATAATCATAATATCACTTTACTATGTGAGCTCTGAATATCTGTAATGAAAAACAACTTGCATGTCTGCTTAAAAGCCAAACAATACATTCAATTGTGTTTCTTACAAACAACTATTGCTCACATTATTAATAAAATATGTCGGGGTTTTTTTGTAGTTAGTAAGAATTGTGTGCTGTTACAGTCAGGGTCACTTTATGGCCATAGTGGGCCGTGGGCAATCTTTAGCAGTGGGCCCCATGTGCTACACAATTTTTCTAATATTATAAAAAATATCAACACATGAAAGTGGTGCAAAAAAAATAAAAAAATAAACAGCTTGTCAGTGCCAATTTTGCCCCAAACAGATTACCAATGCCATCTCTGTCCCAAAACTCAATTTCTAGTGCCAGCTTGTTCTGAAATAGCTTGTCAGCACCATCTTTGTCCCCATACTGTGACTATTATTTTTTGTGAAAGTTGTTGTTTATTAACACAGTGCTTCTCAACCTTTGCTCACCCAGGGCACACCAAAGCTCTTCCCAATGATAAACAGACATTACCAATGATAAATAGACATTACCAATGATAAACAGACAAACCAAGACAAGTGCATTACAAATCATAAATAGACAAACCAAACCAGTGCATTACAAACCAAACCAGCCACAGCCAATTTGCCCATTAGTATGTCAGTATTATTTTGCCATTAACATGCCAGTGTTATTTTGCCATTAATAAGCCACAGCCAATTTGCCCAATAATATGCCAGTATTATTTTTCCATTAATAAACCCTTAGCCAATTTGCCCAATAATATGCCAGTGTTATTTTGCCATTTAACATGCCCCAGCCAATTTGCCCAATAATATGCCAGTATTATTTTGCCATTTAATTTGCCCCAGCCAATTTGTCTTGTAATATGCCAGTGTTTTTTTGCCATTTAATATGCCACAGCCAATTTGCCCAATAATATGCCAGTGTTATTTTGCCATTAATAATCCACAGCCAATTTGCCCAATAATATGCCACCATCCTCCCCCCATCCCCAGTACTCACCTCCTTGTTGCTCCGTGTCCCCGGTCGTCTCCTCCGTGCAGTCTTCCCTCCTGTGGGAAACACAGCCACCGGATATGACGTACTGTCATATCTGGTGGCAATGATTTTATTTTTTCGGCAGCCGCATCCAGTGGACATACGCACAGACAGAATCCAATTAATTAATCAGGGTGGAGATATCATAGAACCTATCATGATTAATTAATTGTATTCTGTCCGTGCGTAAATGCATCCTACGAACTGCTGGGCTGCACTTTGCATGCTCTTTTCTGCAGCATGTGGAACGAATATGTGTCCCTGGAAACATGGCCGATGTTGTCAACTATACCACTGCCTGGTCAGATCAATATTAAACAAATATTGATCTGACCACTTTGGATCTGCATCCCTCTCTTCATATTGTTTTTAGTGAGGGAGAGAGACAGATCAATGTAATAGAAACAAGTAAAAATAAAATCAAGTAATAAAAATAAAATAAAACAATAAAAAAAATAAATTGAGACCCAAGGTCTTTTATAAAAGCCATTCACTGTGTTTAACCCCTTCCCTGCCATTGATCATGCATAAGCAGTGATCTTGCACATCAGCGCATTTTTTGCTGTTTGTGAATTTTTTACGGGTAATTTTTTTGTACTGTAATTTATTACAGTACTGCAAAGGCTCTTCTAAGAGCTATTAACCCATTCCTTGCTGTAGATCACTGCTTACGCAATGATATTGATGGCAAAGCAATTTGTATAAAATTTTATAAAATTGTCAGGTTTTATGAAAGCCATTCCCTGTATATTAACCCCTTCCCTGCCAATGATCACTGTATAAGCAGTAATCTTGGACAGCAATACATTTTTGCTGTCTGCATTTTTTTATACAAATGGTGGCAATCCTAGTCATCACTGCCTTTGGCACTCCTACTTTTGATTATTAGAGGATTACATTTCTCATGATACTAGCAGGAACAAAACTGAAAGGGGTGTAATAGTTTGCACTGTGCTTCATCTTTTCTTGTTTTCGCACAGTTCTGCAGCTGTAAGAATACTATGGGGAAAAAAAAACAAGTAAAAAGAAAATGGGCAGCTATCACAGTGAGCATATGTATAATGTCTCAGATGTAGCCCTGTCTCACTTCATCACTGGTATATCCATATTACCCATACCTGAGCAGGATGTATTAAAAACCTACCATCATTGCAGAGATTTATGTTTGACATTGGTGCATAACGCATGTTATTGATGTAAAATGTTTCTGTCTTATAACCTTATTTTGTAACATGGATTTTGTTCTGCTAGGATAAGCCCGGTCAGTGACTAAACCACAGTATTTAATATATATATTATAGTGTATTTAAAGTTGGGTAACTTTTTACAAAGTGTTAATGTATTATGCTAAAAGTTTATTGCTTACATTACTCAGCAGATTTCTGTCCGTGTGGAGATGTGATATTTAATCAGGCATCATAACTGACCACTCAGTGGGAGGGCAAATCTGATACTAGAGAAGAGGAACACTGTTTGTGGTCTTTAATATACTGTATGTTTAGAAAAAGTGTAGTAAGGCCAATCTTCATTTCTCAACCCGAATTCAAGATTTTCATATGTATATTTATATATGTATTTATATATATTTTGGGTCATTTTAAGATAAAAAAACAACAACAATATGTTTTGTCTCATTATAAGCTATTCTTGTTTTATTCACTCACCAATGTTCAAGCAGAGGGGCTTAATGTTTACAGAGGCTAAATGCCCAAATTATTTTTTTTATAAATGAGAGGGCATTCCTGTTTTATACAGGTGACATTTCTCATGATGTTTAGCCAACCAAAGAGATGACTGAGAATCATAAGATGCACATTCCACAGTAGCTGCAGTGCCAATCCATAATCAAATGATAGCTAACCTTTGGCACTTCAGTTGTAGTCATTTTCCTGTGATGCTTAACATACCAGAATCATGAGGAATGTAGTCTCAACAACTGGAGTACTAACTAGCTGCAATACATGTTTGAAATAAACACATCTTGTATTTTCAGCATGGCAGAGTGAATAGGGAGGAGACCAGTTTGAGGGAGAGAAAGAGAACAGGACAAAACACTCTGACAGCAGGGGGGTATATAATTAGATAAAAGCTTTTTTACTGCACTCCCTTGCCTGTCAAGTGGTTTTTCTGCTCTCTGTCTGGTTAACCTTCCCTTACCAGCCTACTTATTCTCTATTCCAGGCTACTGCTCCAGTGGGATGTCCACCTTACCCTCCCCCCCAGACACCCATTGTTGCAGGTGAGTTGAGATGGACATTCACCTCACCAATGCAGTGATACATTGTGCAGTGACAACACAACCTGGTGGTTTTCTCCTGCTAAGTAACCTCACCAGGTTTGTCCCTGCACAATGCATAGCTTGTCTAAAAGTTAGATGCAGATGTGTTGCAGGCGAGTTGAGATGAGAGTAACATTTCATCTCGATGATTTAGCTATACATTGGGCAGAGACAAGGAAAAAAAAAGAAAATACATACAAGGTGAAAGAGATGGCAGGGGTTTGGGAATATAAGATATACAAGGGGGAAAGAGATGGCAGGGGTTGGGGAATATAAAACACAAGGGGGGAAGAGATGGCAGGGGTGGAGGAATAAATACATACAAGGGGGAAAGAGATGATTGGACTGGGGGAAGAAAATACATACAATGGGAAAGAGATGGCATTGGAAGGGGAATATAAGACATACAAGGGAAAGAGATGGTAGGGGTGGGGGAATATAACACAAAGTGGGAAATAGATGGCAAGTGTGGAGGTAGAAAATACATGCAATGGAATGGAATGGGGAAAGAGATGGCAGAGGTGGGTGAATATAATGCATAAAAGGCGGGAAGAGATGGCAGGGGTGGAGAAATAAAAGAAATAAAGAGGGAAAATAGATGACCTGGATGTAGGAAATGTGGGTATATTCTGTTGCTGTGGTTTTATATATTGTGCTATGGTGTTGTATCTGCTGCTGAGGAGTTATGTCCTCAGTAGGTAGCTCCGATGTTCGAAGCCAGATTCTGGGGCCCAAACTCTGGTCTTATTCAGATCATCTCAGTGAAAAAAGTACTCCAGAAAATTGGGCTACTCAGGTACAGGCACAATTCAATAATGACAGGCAATCTCACACTGATGTGTTTGGACTCAAAATTCATCCGAAATACATCCAAAATATGTCGAAACAATTTGGTATCCTCTTGGGGGTTTCGCACCAGGGACGGATTTACCATAAGGGCACTCGGGCAGTGACAGAGGGCTGCTCACATAGGGGCACACATATATTGGGCCTGGAGCTACAGGCGGCCATACGATCCCCGTTACTATGTCTATTGCACAGGTAATCTTTTGCAGGGTAAGAGTGGTGCCCATGCGAGCACTTTAAGGTGCTTTAAGACTTGCCTCCCTCCATTGCTAGCCCTACATTTTCTTAACCTTAGCGTGTGATTCCAGGTGAGGTTCTCCCCATCACATTCAGCACTATAAGGTCGGACCGCACGGCGGTCATAGCTGGGTGACACGTGGTGCAGCACTGTGTAGAGTACACCCATTCCCAGTCTGCAACCAGTGCGAGACCAGACAGTAGAAACTTAACCCCTTAAGGACAGAGCCTTTGAAACATTTTTGTCCTTTCTGGACAATGGCTATTTTAACATTTCTGTGCTGTTTGTGTTTAGCAGTAATTTTCTTCTTTGTCATTTGCTGTACCCACACATATTATATATTGTTTTTATCGGGACAAGAAGGGCTTTCTATGGATGCCATCTTTTTGATCATATCTTATCATATTATTAAAAAAAATAATAAAATATGGTAAAAAAAAAAAAAAATTCACAAATTTCTTTGTTTTTATTTGAAACAACTTCTCCTCATCGACAATAGCGAACGAAAAAACATGCTAAATAGATTCTACTATTTCTCCTGAGTACAGGGATACCACCCATGCATAGGTTTGTTGGGTTGTTTGGGGGCTAAAATGCCAAATTTGTGAGGTGCAGTTTTTTGTTTTCCAACTTGAAATTTTTACATGCAGACAGCCTGCACCCATGTCCAATTTGGGACATATTTGAAGCCAGCTAGTGTATTTTACCCCATCAACCCATATATTTTTTAAAAGAAGACACCTTAGGCTATCTCAAATGGTGGTATTTTTACACTTTCCATGCACTAATTCTACCACCAGCCTTTGTCAAACTTTGTGGTAGTAATTTTTTTGTGTTTTTTTTTCACAAACCTTGTACTTCAGACATGAATTCACAGATTTTGGTATGTGTCACTGCCAAATAACACCCCAATAAGTGTTCAGCAACATCTCTTGAGTACAGGGATACCACCCATGCATAGGTTTGTTGGGTTGTTTGGGGAGTAAAAGGCCAAATTTGGTAGGTGCAGTTTTTGGTTTTCCAAATTAAAATTTTGACATGCAGACCGCCTGCACCCATGTCCCATTTGGGACATATTTGAAACCAGCCAGTGTATTTTACCCCATCAACCCATATATTTTTTAAAAGTAGACACCCTACGCTATTTCAAATGGTGGTATTTTAACACTTTCCATGCACTAATTCTACCACCAGCCTTTGTCAAAGTTTGTGGTAGTAATTTTTGTGTGTTTTTTTTTCCACAAATATTGTATTTTAGACATAAATTCACAGATTTTGGTATGTGTCACTGCCAAACAATAACCCAATATGTGTTCAACAACATATCCTGAGTACAGGGATACCACCCATGCATAGGTTTGTTGGGTTGTTTGGGGGCTAAAGGGCCACATTGTGAAGGTGCGCATTTTCAACTTGGAATATTGACGTGTAGTCAGCCTGAGCCCATCTTTCATTTGGGACTTTTTTTTAAGTAGGACAGTGTATTTTACCCCAAAAAGTATATATTTTGTAAAAGTAGACACCCTAGGCTATTTTAAATGGTGTTATTTTAACACTTTCCATGCACCAATTCTACCACCAGCCTTTGTCAAAGTTTGTGGTAGTCATTTTATTGTGTATTTTTTCCCACATACATTGCACTTTAGACACAAATTCACATATTTCGGTATGTGTCACTGACAAACAATACCACAATATATGTTCAGCAACATCTCCCGAGCACAGGGATACCACCCATGCATAGCTTTGTCAGCTTTGTTAAGGGTTGAAAGGCTACATTTGAGAGGTGCGCTTTTTGATTTTCAAACTTGGAATTTGAACATGTAGAGCAAGGAAGGGGTTAATAGCTCTTATAAGAGCCTTTGTAGTACTGTACAAAAAAATTAACCCCTAAAAATGCACAGACAAGAAAAAATGTTCTGCTGTGCAGTGATCAGTGGCAGGGAAGGGGTTAATACACTACACTATACAAAAAGTATGGCTTTTATAAAAGCCCTTGGGACTCACAATTTATTAACATTTTATTTAATTTATTACAATTTAAAAATTATGTTATACAGATCTGTCTCTTTCCCTCACTAAAACTCAAGTGAGGAGAGGGAGGCAGATCCATATGGGTCAGAACAATATTTACGAACCAGACGAATGGTGATGCTCATCTGAGAAATCACCAAACCACCTTTGCCACTGATCGGCTGTTACTGATCGCTATACACGCGTTCAGACAGCTTCAAAAGGAATACACGTAATCCCCTAGTGAGTATAATTAACCCCTAGTGAGTCTGACAAAAAAAATGCTGATAGCAAAAAAAAATCCTTCGGCGACTAGATTGCTCCATATGCGCTGCTTAGGCAGTGACCATATGCACTGCTTAGGCAGTGACCGTATGTGCTGCTTAGGAAGTGATATACGGCAAGGAAGGGGTTAATAGCTCTTAAAAGAGCCTTTGATATACTGTAATAAATCAAAGTAAAAAAAAATAACCCCTAAAAAAATGCACAGACAGCAAAAAATGTGCTGCTGTGTAAGATCACTGCGTATACAGCGATCAATTGCAGGGAAGGGGTTAAATACTGGAAACGGCTTTTATAAAAGCCTTTGGGTCTCAATTCTATTAAATATATTATAATTAAAAACTTACATTATACAGCTCTGTCTCCCTCCCTCACTAAAACTCAAGTGAGAGGGAGGCAGATCTACACGGGTCAGATCAAATATTTACACATATTGATCTAACCAGACGAATGGTGATGCTCATCTGAGCAAACGCCAACCCGCCATTGTCACTTATCAGCTGTTACTGATCGCTATACATGCGCTCAGACAGCTAAAAAAATTTTTTTACGTTAAACGTAGTCCCCTAGCGGGTATAATTAACACGTGACGGGTGTAATAAAAAAGTTTTTAAAAAATTAAAAATGCTTCTGCAGCAAGATTGCTGCATTTGCGTCAGATCGCTGATTAGGCAGTGATCTACGGCAAGAAAGGGGTTAATCTCTCTTAAAAGAGCTTTTTTTATACTGTAAAAAAATGTGCTGCTGTGTATGATCACTGCGTACACAGCGATCAATGGCAGGGAAGGGGTTAAATGGCTTTTATAAAAGCCCTTGGTGTTTAAAATTTTATTAAATATTTTTTTATTATTTTATTTTATTTTTTTACTTTATCTGATCTGTCTCTCTCCCTTACTATAACTAGTAAGGTGAGGGAGGCAGATCAATACTTGTCAAAGGCAATATTTAGTAATATTGCCTTTGACAGTATGGTAAGTGCTCATCAGAGCACTTACCATACATGCCTGCACACAGATCACATAGATCTGTTGTGCCGGCATCGATTGGCTCCCCCTAGAGCATCGGAAGTGAAATACTTTCACTTCCGATGCTCTTGCCATTAGAAGGGAAGCGCTGCCTGTACAGGCAGCGTTCCCTTCTACTGAGCCGATGGGGTCTCTCAGGAGAGCGACCACCATCGGTTCTGGGGCAGCCTGGAGGTGTTGTTAAGTGCCTCGCTAGCGAGGCACTTTAACAACACCGGAGATGCTTAGAAAGCGAACGATCGTTCGCTTTCTAAGCACATGTGTGCAGCGGGCGCAGCCATTTTTAAATGGCTGCTACGATCACTCCGTGGAGTGATCGTAGCGCGCCCCTGCACATTTGGGGGGTGTTGCACAATGCCTCTACCTAGAGGCATTGTAGCAACACCGTTAGAGTAAAGAAAGCACTCCATTTAGTGCATGACGTGCCAGGCACGTCAGCTGTCGGCAAGTCCACGATTTGCCGTGACGTGCCTGGCACGTCATCTGTCGTTAAGGGGTTAAAAAAACAAATGTTTTTCTTTAAAAAAAAATATATTTATATTGCTGGCATGTGTGTATGTATGTGTATGTGACTGACTGCATGTGTGACTGTATATGTGTGTATGTGACTGACTGCATGTGTGACTGTATATGTGTGTTTCTGTGTGAATCTATGTGTATGTTTGCATGTGTGATTGTATATGTGTTTCTGTGTGTATGCATGTGTGATTGTATATGTGCGTCTCTGTGTGTATGTATGTCTGCATATGTGATTGTATATGTGTGTTTCTATGTGTATGTCTGCATGTGTGACTGTATGTGTGTTTCTGTATGTATGTGTATGTGACTGCATGTGTGACTGTATGTGTGTTTCTATATGTATGTATGTGTATGTGACATAAATGTGTGACTGTATGTGTATTTCTCTGTGTGTGTATGTATGCATGTCTGACTGACTGCATGTGTGACTGTATATATTTGACTGTGTGTGATTATGTGACTATGTATTTATTTATGTATGTGCATGCATACATTTCACATATACACATTAAGCATGAGATTGTGTATGAATGTGCTTGCATAACTGTGTATGTGTGTGGGAGGGAGGGGAGAAGGGGACAGCATTTAAATTCTGGACAGTGTTGGCATGATAGAGAAATATGTATATACTTCCATTGGCATGGACACACACTAATACACACTCACTAATACACATGCACCAACACACACACATGATGCTCCCTAATACACACTCACTAGGCATGCCCTGTGTGTGCAATGTGCTTGACGGGGCATGTCCTGGGTGAGTGATGGAGAAGGTCCTGGGGTGCTGGGGCAAATCCTGGGTGTGCAATGTGGGTGCTGGGTCATGTTCTGGGTGTGCAATGTGGATGCTGGGACACGTCCTGTGGATGCAAAGTTGGTGCTAAAGTTTAATTTAAAATGTATTTTTTAAAATATGGCTCTATTTATCCACCTTTTCAGCATGGTAGAATTCAAACAAAAAAGGGTGAACAAATAGAACCATTTTTTTGGGGGTGGGGGTGGTTGCACATGGAAGGCACTTGGGCATGGCTTCCATATAGTGCACACATACGTACCCCATAACCCATTATTGCCTGGGGGCCCCATGAGTTGTCAATCCACCCCTGTTTCACACATTGCAAAAATAGCCAAGAAATACGAAAACACACCCTAAATTCTACCAAAATATTCCAAACCTTACATAAGAAATTCATACAAATTATTGTTGCAATCAACTTACAGCAAATCACTGTTGAGGAATGTGTGTATAAATACTGAGCACATGGCAAGATGACTTTAGAGCAGGATTTGCAGCCAGCGAGCAACTGAAAATTAATAAAACAAAAAATGACTTTGGCCAGCCACAACAAGCTATGAGTCAGGCAGGAGGGGGACCAGGGCGACAGCTAAGCTCTGGAAGCTGGGGAGGTCAAGGACAAAAGGGTACTTGCAGAGGTTTTCAGTGGAGGAGAACGTTTGGTATGTAGGCTGTGCCAAACTACAACTGGGTGATGGGGTAGCATACCACAGTACACAACAAGAAAACACCCGTCAGAGTGGTCAGTCACTCCAAGCTATTTGGGTACAGAGATGGCACTGGCAAGCTGTTAGGGGGCAGAGATGACATTTGAGAAGCTGTTTTGGGACAATGATAACACTGGGAAGCTGTTTGGGGACCCAGATGCCTACCTTCCAGCAGAACTCAGTTTCACCATGCTTTTTCCACTCCCTGACTAATGCAAGGTCATGTGATGTTGTGACGAGTTTGCACTTGCTGATTCAGAGCCTCTTTACCTTTCTGGAGAACATATGGATGTGCAGAGAAGGTTGGTGTGCTGCATGGCCATTGATGGGAGGCACTGTGCATTGCTTTATCAAGAGAATCCTGCGTACCTGAGGGAATGCCTGCGGTTGGTGCATCGCCTCTCCTACCCCCATTTGTGAGTGGTAATGGTGATGGATGGAAATTCAGAAGATGACAAATACAGGATGGACCTCTTGCTGGAGGTCCCGACTGCTACATCTGGACACCAACTATCATGAAACAGAAGTGGGGGGTTAGGAGGACGAGAGAGGGGGGCAAGACCTGTTAAAGAACGTCTCCTACACCTGCACAAGTGGGGTTGGAAATTAGGTTATGTACACAGGTTTCTGAGTGCTAGGAGACATTGTGAACTGTGTCAGCGTTCTCCCTGGCAACATCACGTGAACCCATGCAGGTCAAGTGTCACTCCCTCTGATAGTGTCACCTGTACTGTTTGCACCCCACACATTCTCTTGTGACTCTACTGGGTACAGGACCAATTTTAAAATATAGCCGCTTTGAAACGTGAAATGTGGCTACCTTAGCATCTTAGTAAAAGTAGTGTATAGTAGGCAAGGATCCAAGGTCCAAGGATGAAATGCACCCCCTCCACTAAAACCACACCTACCAAAACCACGTCCATCAAAGCATGCCCACATCCATTATGTTATATCATGATGATTAATACTAGAATAAAACTTATCAGAAACAGTACCTTGTCTTTGTTCATAATTATTTGAAATGCCATTAAGTTGCTAATGAGCAGTAAATGCATACACTTTGTATATCATGCAATGAGATTTAAATGCAAATACTTTTGTATGTCATGCCAATGAGATTTAAACCACATATTTTGTCAGCAGTGAACACATACACTTTTTTAAATCATGCTAATGAGCAGTAAGTGCACACATGTAGTATGTAACGCCAATGAGCTGTAAATGCTTGCACTTTGTGTATTGAGCAGTAAATATATACCTATACTTCTGAACATTCAGCTATTCTTTAGTGTTATCAGTTAAAAAAAAACAGAATGTTTTGTACTATGAATAAAGACATGACTGACAATGAGCAAACAGTTAATTAAACATATATCACAGACATCATTTTGACTAACATATTTAGAAGAAAAAATCTATTTAATCTATTCTCACTAAAACAGGTATCAGAAGATAATTTTTTTCATCTTACTGCTCCCCTGGAGTTCTCTCAGGCTTATTGTTGTCCACTAATACAATGAAGTACACTGGCTATGTGAAACAAGAATTCCCCCTCAGGCTACATTCATTCTAGTCCATACTGCCTCTGCGGTGATTTGCCTTTAAAAGGAGTAGGGTAGCCCCCCCCCTTTACTGATCAACTGACATCAAAGAGGACTTGTTGGTATCTTAAGCTATAAGAATGTACTGTTTGTTCCACTAACCCCAAGTGTTTTTGTTAGAATCACTGTAGAAGAAAACAGATTGTTTAATGGTCTATTGTAAGAACTCTACTTCATAGCAGTTCAAGTTGTCTGTTCATTGTTGTGTTTATTTTCTATCTTGAGAGCTTAGTTTCTTTAATTACATCATATTCTTAGTTTCTTTATTCACAATTACATCAAGTGTAGCACCCTTTATTTAAATTCCCAGTGGTGGGCGTATATGATTAACCTTTGTTTTGCTTGTCCTTCACTGAAGTGTATACATAGGGTTAAGGCTGGTAGCTAGAGCCTTCTGTGATTTTTAGTAGAAGTAGAAGTTGTTAACCCTTGAAGTAATGCAATAAAGGTAACTGACATGAAACAGAACATAACTGATAATCTACCCTCAAACTATAGCCCTGTAGCTGATTTTAACGTTACTCTAGGACAATCTCTCCGATTGACCGTGACCGATGTTTTAGCTCTCTTCTCTCTCCTGTAGTCAATCTTTTGCCTGCACTCGCCAGTACCTTAACGGAGAGGTAGTTTAAATGCTAGGGCACACTCTTATTACCTTGTGTCTGGACTATTGGCACTCTCTCCTAACCGTCTCAATTTTGCTTGACTTTCTCTGTTGCAATCTGTTCAAAATGTGGTTAAGCTCATCTTTATCACTCAAAGCTCTGCATCTGCTTCACCACTTAGTAAAGCATTAAATTTGAATTACTTATCCTAAACTACAAAGCCCTCTACTACTTGGCCCCTTCATACATCACCACCCTTACTAAAATATAGGCCACTGTGCGGCCACTATGTTATTCTTAGGACCTAAGGCTGTTCTCCAAGCTTGTCACCTCTTCTCATTTGTGTTTCACCCGAGCTGCCCCTGCATCTAAAACTCGATTTTGCAGCATATCCATCTCGTAAAATTCAAAAATACCTCAAAATTAATATCATCAAAGATTCGTACAACTAGAACACTCATTAACTAACCTCTGGGCGGGCCCACCAAGCTGTCACTGTTCCCACAATGCACTACTACAGCACTACCACCACCTTCTCTTTCTGCCTTTTCAACATAGCTTTTTAATTAACTTTTCATTCTCAGCCATACTGTGGAACTTTTCCATGCCACTGTCAGTTAGTCTGAATTAAATTGATACCAGTCTAAAGAAGAAGACATAAGGCACCAAACATACAGAGTTTTTTCAATATTTAGGAACCATATACTTTGCAATTTTGAATTGCACAGAGTACATGCTGACAAATTCTAATTTACTGCATCTCCAGCATATATAAATATGTGGGTGGATACTTTCAAATGAAATTAATTGTAGTGAGCAGGAACATTTCCTATTAAAATTGAGCCAATCGGGAATTCCTTTTGTTTTATTTGTGCACCTAATCGAATAAATATGAAACTCTGCATTTTAAATATGTGAACATTATATTGCTTACATATTTATTCTCTATGCCAGATGGCAATCACGGATCATTGTAATTATTGTTATCCATGAACTTTTTTTATAATGTGTTTTATTTTACTTAAGCACAGTGCAATAAAATATCTGAGTGGTAACATGAAATGGGGGCACATGTTTTTAATACTTTAGCACCACAATGTATTCCCTGGAACTCTCCCAGTTTAAATTCCATTTTGAAGTTGAACTTGATGGATGAGCTGTAACATTGAGAGGAATAAGGTTCACTGAATGGAAAATTAGGCTAAGGGGATTAGTACCTATTTAATTAATTCAGCTTGTGTAGTAAACCCTTGCATTGGTTCAATGGAGAAAACATCATGAACATCTATCTACATTTGCTTACCCTTGTTATGCCAAAAAGATTTGGTGATGCTATCCCTCTTACTTTTCTCCTTTCGGAACTGGAACATTTTATTCCTCTACCTTTCCCCTTTTACAATATCTCTCTTTGATTATATCTCTTCATGTGACAACACTGAAGAAATGACACTCTGCTACAATGTAAAGTAGTAAGTGTACAGAATGTATAAAAGTCTAAATTTGCTGTCCCCTCAAAGTAACTCCACACACAGCCATTAATGTACCGTTGGCAACAAAAGTGAGTGTACCCCTAAGTGGAAATGTCCAAATTGGGCCCAATTAGCCATTTTCCGTCACCGGTGTCATGTGACTTGTTAGTGTTACAAGGTCTCAGGTGTGAATGGGGAGCAGGTGTGTTAAATTTGGTTTTATCGCTCTCACGCTCTCTCATACTGGTCACTGGAAGTTCCACATGGCACCTCATGGCAAAGAACTCTCTGAGGATCTGAAAAAAAGAATTGTTGCTCTACATGAAGATGGCTTAGGCTATAAGAAGATTGCCAAGACCCTGAAACTGAGCTGTAGCATGGTGGGCACGACATACAGCGGTTTCACGGGACAGGTTCCGCTCAGAACAAGCTTCGCCATGGTCGACCAAAGAAGTTGAGTGCACGTGCTCAGTGTCATATCCAGAGGTTGTCTTTTGGAAATAGATGTATGAGTGCTGCCAGCATTGCTGCAGAAGTTGAAGGGGTGGAGGGTCAGCCTGTCAGTGCTCAGACCATACGCCGCACACTGCATCAAATTGGTCTGCATGGCTGTCGTCCCAGAAGGAAGCCTCTTCTAAAGATGCACAAGAAAGCCTACAAATAGTTTGCTGAAGACAAGCTGACTAAGCTGGTGTCAAGCATGTGGGGTGGCAACCAGGTGAGTAGTACAAAGACATGTGTGTCTTGCCTAGAGTCAAGCATGGTGGTGGGAGTGTCATGGTCTGGGCCTGAATGAGTGCTGCTGGCACTGGGGAGCTACAGTTAATTGAGGGAACCATGAATGCCAACATGTACTGTGACATACTGAAACAAAGCACGATCCCCTCCCTTTGGAGACTGGGCCGCAGGGCAGTATTCCAACATGATAACAACCCCAAACACACCTCCAATACGTCCACTGCCTTGCTAAAGAAGCAGAAGGTAAAGGTGATGGACAGGCTAAGCATGTCTCCAGACCTAAACACTATTGAGCATCTGTGGGGCATCCTCAAATGGAAGGTGGGGGAGCGCAAGGAACATCCACCAGCTCCATGATGTTGTCATGGAGGAGTGGAAAAGCACTCCAATGGCAACCTGTGAAGCTCTGGGGAACTCCATGCCCATGAGGGTTAAGGTGGCCAAACAAAATATTGACACTTTGGACAGAATTTGGACATTTCCACTTAGGGGTGTACTCACTTTTGTTGCCAACGATTTAGACATTAATGGCTGTGTGTTCAGTTATTTTGAGGGGCAGCAAATTTACACTATTATACAGGTTGTACACTTACTACTTTACATTGCAGCAGAGTGCCATTTCTTCAGTGTTGTCACATAAAAAGATAAAAATAAAATATTTACAAAAATGTGAGGGGTGTACTCACTTTTGTGAGATACTGTATATATAGGTATATACACTATATATATATATATATATATATATATATATATATATATATATATATATATATATATATATATATATATAATTAACTTCCAGCCACTGTCTATGTTTGACTCAATTTGATCCACCTATGCTCATATAAGCAGGATTCTAATAATACACTACATGGACAAAAGTATTGGGACACACCTCTAACTTATAGAGTTTTGGTGTTGCAATCAGGCCCATTGCCACAGGTGTATAAAATCAAGCACAGAGCCACGTAGTCTTCATTTACAACCATTTGTGAAAAAATGTGTAATTCTCAAGAGCTAAGTAAATTAAAGCATGGTACTGTGAAAGGATGCCAGCTTTGCAATAAGTCAGTTTGTGGATTTTAATTCCTGCTATATATTCAGCTGTGAGTGGTATTATTGGAAAGTGGAATTGTTTAGGAACAGCAACAACTCGAAGCTGAAGACCACGTAAAGTTACAAAGTGGGGTCACCCAGTGCTGAGGAACATGGTGTGTAAAAGTCGCAAAGGCATATTAATGTCAAAAAGTCCCTGTTGGTATAATGGTCAAGTGCAAGAATGTTGTCCAATTTTGGATATTCTTGGGGTCAAAAAGGACTTTTTGAGATAAAGTGTTCGTGGCAAGGTCCATAGGATTCACAAAGTCCAGTAAATGTCCACCATGAACAATGTTGTTTCCTACCCATTTGGAACTGCTGGGCTACAGAAATGTAATGACCACTATAAAAACCTTATGGGCAAAAAAGATAAATTTGTATCTTTCAATCTTGCAATTAGTAAAATAAGGTGTAAAATACTGGTTGCTCACTTGTAATAATTAAACAATACTCTGGCTGGGGATATGCAGGTTTTGGTGAAATTGAATTTTTTTTATGAGCATTTATCCACATGACTACCATACCATTCTGATCTCCTTCAAGCTGCGTATCCAGCTTTCCCCTTTCATAATTACATGGCAGTGATTTTCCTAAGTCAAGTTATTGGTCTTCTAAAATTTTTGGATTATATAAACACATTTTTTCATAAATATGTGAGCTGTGATATGGAGACTATTGGGTCTACTGAGGAAGTTCTGTTTTTTTAGGAGAAATTGGATCACTTTAGTGATCCAACCCATCCCTTAAATTTGGGCTACTTAAATACCACTCAAGTGATCTGGAATCGGTACGTTTCCGGTATATTTTATATATTATAGTAATATATGCATAATATAATAAAATAAAAACATTACAAATCAATTTTTCATTTGCATGTTAATAGTTTTAATATTAACGATAACATATTCATTAATAAAAAATGAATGATATTGCTAGCATTACATCACCAGTCATGGCGGTGTATAAAAAAAGACATCATAATTATTGTTGAGCGAACCCAAACCGCACTGTTCGGGTTCGTACCGAACATTACGGTTTTTGGACCCCGGACCCGAACACGGACATTTCACTGTATGTTCCGGTTGGAGTGCGGGGTTCGGCGATTACATTGTATGTAATGCTATGGGCTTTCTATAAACCAAAATAGAGTCCCCATTCATATTAATAGGGACTCTATTTCGGTTTATAGAATAGCAATAGCATTACATGTATTCCATAAACCGAAAGTCTATAAACCGAATGTCTTTCGGTTTATAGACTTTTGGTTTATGGAATACATGTAATGCTATTGGCTTTCTATAAACCGAAATAGAGTCCCTAATCTTATGAATGGGGACTCTATTTCGGTTTATAGAAAGCCAATAGCATTACATGTATTCCATAAACCGAAAGTCTATAAACCGAAAGACATTCGGTTTATAGACTTTTGGTTTATGGAATACATGTAATGCTATTGGCTCTCTATAAACTGAAATAGAGTCCCTATTATTTATTTGGCTTGTTTCTATTGCTCCAAGTTCTATTCAGAATGTTTTCTTATATGGCAAGCGTTCAGCGTGTTTTTACAGTATAACACTATTGCATTTTGTATTCCATTTCATGAGCTGCTTCACTCAGGCAGTCTCATTTTAGGTGTGATGATGGTGGAATAAAATTACATCGATACCTTTGGTCCTATTACCGTATTTGCTCGAATATAAGATGACCCTGATTATAAGACGACCCCCCAAACTATGGATATTCCTTTAGGAAAAAAACTAAAAGCCTGAATATAAGACTACCCTGTAGGAAAAAAGTTTAACTTGTATATATTCACATGTAAATTGCTTTTTCATATTTAATAAAAACTTATGATATAAAAAAAAAATGCATTTCTTGTTTTTATTTACCTTTTATGTGCCAATGCTCCCCCCAACGGTGTCTGTCTCTCTCCCCCATCCTCCCCCCAAAGTTGTCTGTCTCTCTCCCCCACCCTCCCCCCAATGTTGTCTGTCTTCCCCCCACCTCCCCAATGTTGTCTGTCCTCGATTTGAGGTCAGATTATAAAACGACCTTGAATATAAGACGAGGGGTATTTTTCAGAGAAATTGCTCTGAAAAAAGCCTCGTCTTATATTCGAGCAAATAGGGTACTTGGTTACACCTACAAATATTTCTTATTGGAAGAAACTGTATATATAGATACATAAAACTGAATTTTTTAAGTGTGTTTGTTTGATATTTTTTATAATTACAAACCACATTTTGTTCCATTTTATCTCTTTTTAAATGGCTGCAGTGTCCATAAGAGTGCAGATCTCTTCTGCAATCCTTACACAAGATTCACACCAAGACCTGCAGCAGTGGCTGCCTTTTGTGTTGGAGGAGAGGGAGGTGTTTAGGATCCTGCAGCCTCTTACTCTGAGCGGTGATTGTGTTGATGTGGATAACAGAGAGATAACGGTGGCTTTGGGAGTTTGAGTGATTAAATATGCAAACTGGCAAGAAATTTAAAGAGAGAGGAACATTTCTGCAAATTAGAGAAGTAAGGCACGTTATTTAAAAATAAGAATAAGGTACTTTGATACACATACAAAAACACTAAACATTGATATAAGTACTTACAAAATGTGCAAAAAAATGTCTTTGTGGAACAGCAACTTCAATTTGATTTTGAATTAGATGTTGCTTCAGATGTTGCTAATCTACTGAATTTGCTCGAGTATAAGACAAGGTTTTTTTCAGCAAATGCTCTGAAAAAGACCCCTCGTCTTATATTCAAGGTCGTTTTATAATCTGACCTCAAATAAAGGTCAGACTATAAGACTGGGATCCAGGTCCCCCGCAGAGCTGCAGGGGACCTGGATCCCCCTCGCTAACAGCAGGTGGATGTCTACGCGATGCGCGCAGACATCCTCTGCTGCCATCCGGCATGATCGCCGAGACTTCTATGATGAAGCCAGGTCCTTCCGGCTTCATCATAAAAGTCCCGGCGGAAGTGCCGGGCAGCAGCGGAGGATGTCTGCGTGTATCGTGCAGATATCCTCCGGCTGCCTCCACTAGGCACCAGGGATATCTGGGCAGCCGGCTGTCCGTCATAATGGACGGAAGTCTCGGGCAGCATGGAGGATGTCTGCACGTATCATGCAGACATCCCCTGGCTGCCCCCACTAGCCACCAGTGAAGGAGAAACAAGGTGAGAGGGAGGGTGAGAGAAAGACAAGTGGAGGGGGGAGAGAAAGACAAGGGGAGGGAGGGGAAAAGAAAGACAAGGGGGAGAGAGAGAAAGACAAGGGGAGGAGGGGGAGAGAAAGACAGGGGGATAGAAAGACAAGGGGAGGAGGGGGTAGAGAAAGACAATAGGTCAATTGACCTATTCGTATGGATGGGGACACTCTTACCCACATTTTACTTCATTTTGCAGCCCTCTAGCCCTCCAGGACTTTTTAAGAGGCAATTTAGTGGCCAAAAGTTCGTGTCCCTATTGACTTCAATGGGGTTCGGTTTCGGGTCAAGTTCAGGGTCATGTTCGAGCACGGACCTGGACATTTTTTCGAAGTTCGGCCGAACCTGCCGAACCCGAACATCCAGGTGTCCGCTCAACTCTATTCAAAAGCAATTTACATGTGAATAAATACAAGTTAAACTTTTTTCCTATAGGGTAGTCTTATATTGAGGCTTTTAGTTTTTTTCCTAAAAGAATATCTAAAGTTTGGGGGGTCGTCTTATAATCAGGGTCGTCTTATATTCGAGCAAATACGGTATGTGCACCTACGCAAATGATATAAAACCATGTTTTGCAGGACGTATCTATACATCCAAATAATATTTTTTTCACATTTATGTAGCTGTCTATACATTGGTGGTACCCAAAAGATTTAATCACAAAAGTTATCACCAACCTTTTTTTCTGTTTAGCTTTTTAATCAGTTTAAATCCCTGTGGGATATTGCTGTTTAAATATGATAGTGGGCTCAATTCCCTAAAAAGTAAAATGTGATGAACTGACAAGTGAAGGGAAACATTTAGGCATTAAAAGTTGATTTGGAAAAATTCTCCAACTTCCCTATCTTTTCGACATAGCAATTAATGACTTTGCTATTCGCTTGCAGTTCACTTGTCAGTTCACCAGTGTTCACTTTTTATTAAATAGAACCCACAGTCATCTTTAAATTATAACATGCCACAGGACATCTGTTCACTTTATATTGCATAGATCACATCATCATCTTTATATTAATGAAGTACAGTACTTGAAAATATCATGATACTTTATAAATAGTCATAATAGCAAACATACTGGTCGAAATCTGATACAATTTTCCATGTTTTGTAGGGTCTGATACAATTTAACGAAAGAAACATAAGTCACAGGGATAATATAACTTTGGTTCCACAAAGTGTAAAACACAAACAGTATTTTAAAGCTTTCTCATGTTGGCAAATAAAACATATCATGACCTACAAAAAATTAATAGTGGACAGCATTGAGGTATCAAGCAATGTAAAAAATGTGAGCTTTCATGACATATATCTATTGCCAAAAAATGTAATAGAAAGTGTCTGGTGACTACAAAATGAATCAAATGAATGGTCCAGATTAACTGTGGTCTTGGATTTTTAAAGCAACAAGATCATGCACTCAACAAAATATAAATCAGGGTTCTTCAAGTCTTCCATAAAGTGAGTATTAACAGTGTCAACTTTTTAGTATTGTGAGTTCAGTTCATACAATGTTTAATATTCTTCATAAATAAGTGACTAGGCAAATTTGTATATTTATTTTAGCTTTGGTCAAATGCATTATTGGATATATATCAATGGATGTAAACTAAGGGAGAAAAAAAGGCGTAATCACCCACACCCCTACATTCCACTTGCAACTTAGACCAACTAATGTTACATAAAACACTTATAGGAAAATATCCACTTGTAATATCTTTTGGATACCATCTTACTGTCCTCATAGCAATATACCCCCGTGATATCCGCTAGATACCAAGTGACTATCCTCGTAGCAATATCCACCCATGAAATCCACTAAATTACTACCCTGATAGCAATATCCACTAACAATATCTGCTAGAATCCAACTTAATATCTTCATAGCAATATCCACCATGATGTCCGCTAGATACCAACTTACTATCCTCATAGAATTTCCCCCCTTGATATATGCTAGATACCAAGTAACTACCTTATAGCAATATCCACCTGCAATATCCACTAGATACCAACTTAAAATCCTCATAGCAATAACCCCTCCTTGATATCCGCTAAATACCAAGTTACTATCCTTTAGCCATATCCCCCTGTGATATCCACAAGATACCAACTTACTATCCTCATAGCAATATCCACTGTGATATCCGCTATATACCAACTTAATATCCTCACAGCAATAATCCCTCCTTGATATCCGCTAGATACAAAGTTAATATCCTTATAGCCATATCTCCCCTTGATATCTGCTAAATACCAGCTTACTTTCCTCATAGCACCATCCATAGATACCAATTTACTATTCTATATCCACCCATAAAATCCACTAAATATCAACTTATTATTCTCATAGCAATTTCCCTTCTTGATAACCGCTAGATACCAAGTTACTATCCTCATAGTAATATCCACCCATAAAATCCACTAAATATTAACTTACTATTCTCATAGCAATTTCCCTCCTTGATACATGCTAGATACCAAGTTACTACCTCATAGCAATATCCACCGTGATATCCGCTAGAGGCAAAGTTACTATCATCATAACCAAATCCCCCTGTGATATCTGCTAGATACCAACTTACTATCCTCATAGCAATATCCCCCCGCGATATCTACTAGATACCAAGTTACTACCTCATAGCAATATCCACTGTGATATCCACTAGATATTAACTTACTATCCTCATAGCAATATCCCCCTGTGATATCCGCTAGATACAGACTTACTATCCTCATAGCAATATCTACTGTGATATCCGCTAGATACCAACTTACTATTGTCATGGCAATTTCCCTCCTTGATATATGCTAGATACCAAGTTACTACCTCATAGCAATATCCACTGTGATATCCGCTAGATACCAACTTACTATCCTCATAGCATTATCCACTGTGATATGCGCTAGAGAGCAAATTACTATCCTCATAGCCGTATCCACCCATGAAATCCACTAAATATCAACTTACTATCCTGATAGCAATATCCATGCACAATATCTGCTAGATACCAACTTACTATCTCATAGCAATATCCACCGTGATATCCACTAGATAGCAAGTTACTATCCTCATAGCAATTTCCACCCATGATCTCTGTTAGATACCAACTTATTATTCTCATGGCAACATAAAATGGCAACAAAAAAGCTGGTGAAAATAAAATGGCCTCGGGGGGCGTGTCCTGGCGCTGATGTGGTAGGAAGCATCTGAGCTGAGCTCCCGTGCATTGAGCCGAAATAACGCACGTTGCGGTGGATTTACTAACCTATATCCAATATCCAGATGGGGAAGTCATCTAAGAAACTCCCCCAACTTCCAATCGACCACCAGCACACGATGGCCCGCCTCAATCAGACTACACCGAGCTGATGGCTCAGGTCAAAATCGAGCTAGCGGCCGCGGTTGCCTTGATCCGATCCACCATTAAGGAGGAACTTCACATTCTCCGGTCGGACCTAGCGGATCAGGGCCAACGATTGGAAAAAGTTGAGGCCGATCACACAGCGCTTCACAAAGCAATTACTGGACTGGAGTCGCATTAACCATTAAGGAGCAACGCCGCCTCACGGGTCAGCTGGCGCAAAACCTTGTAGACCTGGACAATCGAGGCCGTAGGTGCAACCTGCGAATCCGGGGCCTTCCCGAGTCGGATGGGCCGGAGGATCTGCACCAGATTATCGCGGACCTATTCCGGATTATATTGGATGCCCAACCTACACAAGATATCTGCCTAGATCGGGCCCATAGAGCCCTCCGAGCCAAAAACGTGGATGGGTCCTTCCCTAGGGACATCATTTGCTGTGTCCATTCTTTTCGTTTGAAGGAGGAGGGGCTCCGGGCTGCTCGGAAGAAACGGTCGGTTATCTTCAAGGGGGCCAAAATCATCGTCCTGCCGGACGTTGCCTCGGCCACGCTTCAGGCCCGAAAACTTTTGAAACCCATGGCGGATCTATTGAGGGCCAAGGACATACCGTTCTCCTGGGGCTTCCCGTTGAATATGACAGTCCATCGCGGATCGACCCGATTGACCCTAAGCTCTCCAGCTGATGTGGAACCGTTTTGTACAGCCTTGGGTATACAAGCCCCGGACTTACCTGGATGGGCCTCGGAGGCCACGGAGGGATCGGTCGTGCCTGGACTATTGAATCAACCTTGGACTGCCCGACCGCAAAGAAAGAGACGTCCCAAGATTCATTCAACACCACAGGCTGACAGGACCCGTCGTCCGGAGACACTGCGAACCCAGACTACATCCGAGGGTCCTTAATCTGAGAGCCGAAGCTGCATCCTATCTGAAGAGTGTGTTATTGCCTTTCACGGAAACCTTGGGGCCTATGAAAGCCTCTGTGGGACTCCTTACCACTTCCCTGATACTTTCGTGGGACCCACCTTCATACTCTGCAGTGATCATACTTTTTCTTCTGGGTCATCTGGTGGAACCCTTGCATGGTCAACTAGTGCATTATCTACCTGTACTTCCTCCAGGACATCGCTCTATGACTGACCAGTTGATCACTTCACCAATCCGCAAGGTTTTTGTGTTTAAACAATTTGTGTTTTCTCTCCCACTATCTTCCCCTCCCTTCCATGAACCAATATATAGATAAATCCGTATGTGTACCCCCATTTATTCCCGGCCCTGCTCTCCACCCCTGATCCCTTCTCCCCCCCTCCCTTACCTGGACCTTTACTGGGAGATGGGGAATACAGTACAGCGGTTTAGTCCAGCGAGCAGTGCCCTGCTCACCGATTACTTGTGTGCCCCCCCCCCGAGGATAACAGATGCTATGCATACATATAGGTCTCCCCATCTGCGCCCCCATCCCCTCTGTCCTCCCCCCCCGCCCGCTAACCAAAGTATATGCCTGTTTGTGTGCCACCGTCTATCCTTGGTTTTGTTTTCCACTTTTGTTCCCCCCACCAGGGACTAAATAGGGAGACTGGGTATATGGTACGGTTTTCCAAAACTAGCAGATAGAGCCATCTCAACTTGGTTATTTGTAGCTCCTTATGAGGAAAGCACATGATACGTTCACACATAGGTTTCGCTGAGTATTTAGGTAATCAGTAGTACCCACAGGTCTTTATTTCAAAGTTGTTTTGATGACTGATAAGGCCCTTCCCAATGTACATACTGGCCTACTGTCTAAATTACTCCCTCCAGTACACCCTTCCCGCACCCCACTCCCCTACCAATCAATATAGATTTCCGATTGCGAGCCCGTATCTCCCTCCCATCCCAAGTCATTAGCCTCCACTAGTGTGACGTCTCCCTGTGGCTGTTGAGCCACGCGGCCCATACATTCCCCACTCGAGGTCGGACCTATAACAAAGTTCCTAACTGGCTATTCCTAATGTACATTGGGTTTCCCGTTATTCTTAATGAAGCCCTCAGCCCTGCTGATTTGACGAATGTGTATGATATACCAGTGTAATTGTTTATTGTTCACATATACATAAGGTCTATTGCGATATACAACCTGTCGACTGCTATAAATGTGAGATCTAAACTTAAAGCTCTGCGCTGCACAATTATCTCTATATATTATGTTATAAGTATAATGTATAATGCGGTGATGTCAAACCCATGTTAATCAATGTAAATATGTGATTTCTCTGTGACACTGGCTATCTTTTTCTTTAATTTCCCACCCCCAATGACCCATCCACCTCCCTGCAATTCTCTGCATCAGTCCCCCCCCCCACACCCTCCCACACTCCTACCCCTCTTTCCCCCTCGCATTTCTATTCCCTTGCCCCCCCCTACCCCCCCTTCCTCCGTCCTCCCCCACTCCTCCTCCATTACCTGCCCTCCCTCCCCACCCTTTCCTCAGCCCCACCTACTGATTTTTACCTGCCTATTTCCCTGTTGTCCCCCCCCCCCCGTACCTATCCCCTCCATGTTTTCCTAATCCCCTCACACCCCCGCGACGTGCTGTTACAAATTCACGGCAAGGCTTGTGCCGCCCCAGAGATACAGGTTGGCTCTTAGGACACGGAGCCTGCCTCTTTTTTTGTGTTTTGGTTTCTTACGATCTGTGTTTGGCGACCGCATTTTGTTAGGTCCCGTTCCCCACAAGCAATAGGGTGCCTCTGTACATATTCGGGGACCCCCGCCATGTTTGTGAACCGGGAATAGCCCCTGACTGGCACTCTTGCTACCGTCGTCCTTTGGACGCCTGGTCCTGGCTACGGCCTTCGGACCCTCTTGTTCTTGTTCTTGTTACTGTTTATTGGTCTTTGTTTCTGTCCTATGTTTTCTTTCCCGTTTTCTCTTTTTTTTTTCTCTCTGTACTATTTTTCTTTAACTATCAGGAGGAATCCCTGGAATTACTCTCTACCTTGCCATATGGGTCTCGTGCACCCGGTGTTGTTTCGATATGAGTGATATTACTGCTGTCTCTATCAATGCCAAGGGTCTCAACTCCCCTATGAAACGCTCTCGTATGTTCAGGGAACTTAAGAGCCTCCGCGCTGACATTGCCATGGTGCAGGAAACCCATTTTCTACGCTCTAAAGTGCCTAATTTCCGCAACTGGGACTTCCCTCAGGTGTTTTACTCACATTCTCCGTTCCAAAAAAATAAAGGGGTGGCCATATTTTTTGGGAAACGCTCCCCTTTTACTGTACAAGATCAATGGTCGGACAGCGAGGGGCGAGCACTCTTTCTCAAAGGTCAGATTGGTACAGAAACGGTTACTATAGCCGTCTTGTATGCCCCTAATACCTCTCAACATTTGTTTTTACGCACAATGCTTCATAGGCTCCGTGATTTTGCCTCAGGCATTACTCTCCTGGGGGGTGATTTTAATTTACCTCTGGACCCTATTCTAGACACTTCCACGGGCCCGTCTTCCTCACGTTTTTCCGCAATTAAGTTGGTGAAGAAAGCCATGGTGACTGCCCAATTGGTGGATGTGTGGCGCATTAAGCATCCCAGTACTAGGGACTACACTTTTTATTCCCCACCCCATAATCGGTATTCTCGAATAGACTATCTTTGCATTTCCCATAGACATCTCCCACTTGTGAACAAGGCAGATGTTGGACATATTACTTGGAGCGATCACGCGCCTGTAATACTGCGATTTGCATTACCATCCATGTCCAAAAACGTCAATTCTCCTGGAGATTGAATGAATCGTTACTACACGACCCTGAGACCGTCCCGGTCTTACAGACGCATATTACCAATTATTTCAAGGACAACGCACTGTCTGATGTCGCCCCTACGGTGGTTTGGGAGGCCCACAAGGCGGTTCTCCGTGGCTCGTTAATTAGCATAGGGGCTCACAAAAAGAAATTGCATTCAGCTGCTATGATTGCCCTTATTAACGAAATTACGTTAATTGAAACTACCCATAAATTGTCTCTTAGCCCCACGGTCTACCAGTCCCTGCTGGTCCTCAGGGCCAAATTAGCGGATCTCTGCAATAGCCGGGACAGACGCGCCCACATGCAACTCAAAAGCCGTCTATATTGTTTTAAAGATAAGGCGGGGGCGTCTCTAGCCCGGCTGTTGCGAGACAGACATCAGGCGACCTTTATCCCGCGAATGAAAACTAAGCAAGGCCTAATGCTTCACTCAACCCCAGAGATAGCGGAGATCTTTCGAACATATTACCACGATCTTTACATTTTGTCTGTGCCGCTGGACGAACCACGATCGTTAGATCTATCGCATAGGATACAGAGTTATCTAGACGCCCATCTAGACAAGAAGTTGTCTGTCTCTGACGCTCTCCTACTGGACTCTCCGATTACGCAGGAGGAGCTAGTGGAGGCGATCAAAGATTCACCTACCGGTAAGAGTCCAGGCCCTGATGGATATACCATATCGTACTATAAGATGTTCCGAGATCTATTAGTCCCCCCTCTTACAGAGGCCCTCAATTCATTATCTCTATCGCACACATTCCCTCCACAGGCACAGGAGGCTCATATTACCGTGATCCCCAAACCTGGAAAGAGTCCAGAGGATTGCGCAAGCTACAGACCTATCTCGATGATCAATGTTGACCTTAAGTTGTTTGCTAAGATACTCAGTAACAGGCTCAAACTCCATGTCCCTTATCTAATACATCGTGATCAAGCTGGTTTTGTCCCGGGTCGAGAGGCTCGGGACAACACGACTAGGATTTTGAATCTTATTCACTATGCTCATATAGGTGACACTCCGGTTATGCTGTTGTCTACAGATGCGGAGAAGGCCTTTGACAGGGTGAGTTGGCCCTTCATGCACGCGGTTCTGAATCATATAGGTTTGGGCCCCATAATGTGTACATGGATCCGGTCCCTATATCAAGCGCCCACAGCGCGGGTGCGGGTAAACGGGGCTTTGTCGGGCCAACTCTCCCTGTCCAACGGCACTAGACAGGGATGCCCACTATCTCCTTTATTGTTTATTTTAGTCTTGGAACCTTTGGCGTCGGCTATACGGTCGAACCAAAATATTTCGGGGTTCCGGTTAGGCCCTCATCATCACAAGCTGGCCACGTATGCTGATGATTTATTATTTTTTGTGACCACCCCCATTGTTTCACTCCCTAATATCTTGGAGGAATTTAAGACCTTTGGTTGCTTATCGAATTTTAAGATTAATTTCTCCAAATCAGAAGCTCTCAATATCTCCCTCCCTCCGGACACGGTGGCCGGTCTCCAAAGATCCTTCCCATTTAAATGGAGTGCTACCACCATTAAATATTTGGGTGTGTTCCTTTCGTCAGATTTATCGCAACTTTTTAATCTCAATTTACAATCTCTTCTCACCACATGTGTACGGGATTTGACACGCTGGTCCTCTAAGCGTATTTCATGGTTTGGTAGGGCTTCAGTCATTAAAATGAATATCCTTCCCCGTTTCCTCTACGTAATTCAGACATTACCGATGTTTATCCCCAAATCCTTTTTTAATTCATTACGCTCTGTGATAGGCAAATTTATTTGGCACAATAAAAGGCCGCGGCTGGCACATCGCCTCCTCACCAGACCCAAGGGTCTGGGAGGTCTGGGCCTTCCAGATATAGAACGCTACTACCATGCTATACATTTGGCCAGAGTAGTGGAATGGTCCAGACCAGCGCCCAAATTATGGGTTTCCCTGGAACAACAGGGTCTCCCTATACCCATACCTGCAATGGCGTGGACTACCATAAAACAGATGGTTCCTGATTCAACTTCCCACCCTACCATAGCCCCGACCCTCCGTATCTGGAAACATTATATCAAATCGACCCCACTAATTAACACCCCATCATTACTAATGTCACTGATAGGCAATGACATGTTCCCCCCTGGCCATGATTATCGATATTTTAGGGATGTATTCCAGACTGATATCCGATACCCGAGACTGGGCCATATTGTAGAGGAAGGTGTGCTCCGCCCACCCCACGTTTTATCAGCTATATCCCCACCTACCCCGGGGATACACTACAAGTATAACCAACTTGCCCACTTTGTCATGTTGTTGGGTCGCACACACCCTATATTAAATGAGTTTTCTTTATTCGAATCGTTGATTGCGACCAAAGACCCTCCACACCGAGTAGTATCAAATATATACCGAATTATTACAGACCTAGCAGACCAACCAAAACCCTCCTATATTCTTCAATGGGAACGCGACTGTAATACTACATTCACTCAACAACAATGGAGCAAAATGTCCTTGTTGGCACATAAATGTTCAGCCTCTACCCACATCCAGGAAAATGCGTTTAAGCTGCTTTCGAGGTGGTATCTGACCCCTCACTCACTACATGCCATTTTCCCGTCTGTCTCAAGTCTTTGCTGGCGTGGTTGTTCACAAGGCGGAGATTTTCTACATATCTGGTGGTCTTGCCCAATGATAGCCCCTTTCTGGCGTCAAGTTTTGGCGGTCATCAAACGGGTCGGTGATGAAAACCTGCGAGATGACCCCCTGACAGTTCTCCTACACCACACTACATATCCTATAGGGGCATACAAACGGTCATTAACTATCCATCTGCTCAATGCAGCTAAGCTCCTGATCCCAAGATATTGGAAACAGGCGCGAGTCCCTTCATTCCGCGACTGGGTGGATGAAGTGGAATCCATACGGATCATGGAGGATGCGATGCAGACCGCCTGGGGGAAAGGGGAGTGCCACTCTAAAGTTTGGATGCACTGGTCCTTGTATGCAGAGAGTGCTGGGTGCCGGGTGGACATTGATATGGCAGAGACCCCACCTATATTAGATGGTGTCTGAGACTTAACATGGTATGGTTTTTCCGGGCTGGCTTCCTCCTGATCCCTATCCCCTATCTCGCTTATTTCTATAAAAATAAAAATAAAATTTTTTTTTTTCTCTCTCTTTCTCTCTCTCTTGTTTTTTCTCCCTATGTCTAGATTTCTTCTTTTTTGGAGTGTTTATTTATAAATATATATATTGAATGGAGATTTATGTTGCAAAGAGAAGATTTATCTGTTGCCTTCTCAGGCGTATAAGTGTTTGTGTATCTGACTGAATATTACGATATTGTTTCTGTTTATATTATACCTGTCTCCAATAAAAATATCTTAAACAAAAAAAGAAAATAAAATGGCCTCAAAGTTTGAAACACAAACCATCAAGTTGAAAAAGCTTAACTAATTATTTCAGCAAATCCTCAGAGACTAGATGGCTCTCTAAGTATCTGTGTAACTTTAGAAGAATATATATCCAATAAACAGGCAGAAATTCCTTGTGGAATACCCCAGCTGTGTACCTCTCATTTTTCATCAATATATGCTCTTGCCACAGCTCATCCCATGCTGTACTATACCTCTGCCATGTGGATAGAGTAACTGAATTTTGCAACCAAACCACTGCCCCTCTTCTCCATTTGACCAAAGCACCACATGGGAAGATGGTCTCAAGCCTGACCTTCTACAGTTCCACTGCCATCATAGGAAAAATACAGGAAATAGCAAAGGGAATGTTAAGTTCCGGGTTCATCCTTTCTCCAGCCAATCATCTGGCCACAGTGACCTGTAACCGATCTATGCACCAAAACTACAAGATTTAGACACACCAGTAAATGGTGTAAACGTCACATTGGACACCTTCTCTATCTGCCATGAAACGTCTCCAAAAATGCATACCAGACCACCAAATGCATCATCCATTACTCATACAAAATAACTCATACTAATACAGCCATCACCCCTGCCAGTTTGCACCCAAACATTCTTCTTAGGGGCCGAACTCAGCAAGCAAGGTTCAACTTACCTATCTATGACTGCCACACCTGTAGATGCATTTCTGATTGCTCCAAACACTTGCAATATCTCCTAGAGGTCTACACATGTTGTCCAATGGCAAACAGCATTCCATCACCAAGGAAACAATCGCACTCCCTAAGAAGGGTAGTTATGTGGAGGGACCATCTGTATTCTCTGCTTTCACTGGCATACAATTAAGGTGGTGTTCTAATTAATCTAGATAAATGATATTATTTTTATACAACATGAGTAAAAGATTAAAAAAATAGATATTCATGTTCATATCCTTCTATGTATCTATTTAGAAACATATTTTTCTACATATACATTTGTCTGTCTAGCGATACCACTTGCTTGTCAGACATGTATAGTATATGTATTGAAAGCATTATGCAAGGTCTATGTACTAGAAATGCCATAATGTTGGCTTGAATCTTAGCCTTCCAATCCAGTCAGTACCCAACCTTATATAAGACAACACACGATAGTGATATGACTAGAGGTTTATCAACCTATAATTAGTCCTTAATTTACTCCAGGCAACCAGAGCTCAAAATCCAGATGATACTTTAAGCCATAGCTAAGATTTGTTTTGACAAACCTCTGCTGATGGACTCTTTTCAGTAGCAGCAGATAATGGAAGCTTATGACATTGTCTTAAAGGGACTTCATCACTTAAACATTTTTTATTCTGTGAATTGAATACAACATTAACACAAATTAACTATAGACTGCTTTTGCAGATTTGCATGCAAATGCATAAATTAAAAGCAAATGTCTTTTACATTTATCAGTGGTAACTCCAGTTTATGACAACGTTGTGTGGCTTCAAATGTAAATTAGACATTTGTCATTGAAAGTACGGTACTTCATTTTTTTTTTAATTTGCACATTTTCAATAGATGTTCAAGAGGGTATACTGGCTACTTCTTTTGTACATGGTATGTCCACCTTTGAGGACTGGAGCTGATTTTTAACACAGAAATAAAATGGACATTTTTTCCAGTGTTGTACTTTCTAAAACATGTCTGAATCAGCCTCCCACGTGAAATCAACATATGCTTTGCTTCCCACACCAGAATTCTCTGGACTTTAATTTTGCTTTTGGAAACGTAAGAATTATACATCTAGATAATTGCCAATGTTATGAATTTAAATTATACAACAGATAGGAATGAGGTTATGAGAAAGTTATTCTTCAAGTGAACAGAACATCTGTAAGTATTTAATTTGGGCTTCATTCTCTCATGCAATGCAAAGAAAGACATAAAAACAGTGAGTAGAATTTGTTTTTTGTTTTTTTTGCTCAACACCAAAAATGATTATTTATGGATAATACAAATGTCTCTATTGAGCTTAACATTTTTATGTGAAATAAATAAAACAAAAAAGTCACATGCGCTTGTCTTATTTGATATCACAGATCATCCTAATTTCCAGAGAAATTTGTGCTGTGTGAAAAGCTTGCACTTGAGACATCATGTCTAAGAAAGGGTTAAAGCAAATAGGTTAAATAGAATGAGAGAGATGTCGTTTAGAACTGTCAGGATTAATCTTAAAAGCCAATTATTTTTTAATAATTGAGGAATATCAATTGTTGTATTTTAAATAGAACCCAGTGAGGGTGTCAAAGGGGTATCTATACTTTAACTTGAGCCAGTATCTATTATTCCAACTGAGATGTGGTGAAGTGTCACCTGCCATTGGCTCACCCCTTGCTCTACCCCAGATCCTGCCTCATGACACAGAATGTACCAAACGGCAATTATATTTTCTGGACTCTCCCTCCTTACCTCTTATTTCCAAGACATCTTTTTGTATTTATCACTGATGGCATAATCCATTCTAAGACATGCAAATAATGCTCGATTTACTATCTCTGTATCCATGAATTATTATTTTCCCTTTAATTTCTATGCAATAATGGCATTTCCAATTATTGGTTGTTGTTTTTTTTTAAACTTTTATGGATATGTAATACATGTATAGTGAAAATGAATCATGTTTCCATTGGTTTGTTCCATCAAGTCCTGAGCCACAATGGCATTTCAGATTTCTCTCCCAAGAGAACATCCTGACTTCAGAAAAGTCTGAGCAACAAAATGTGGAAAAGACAATGCTCATTTGAACTTTCTGGGACCACAGCATAGCGTAGAATAATTTGGGTTTTGAGAAGGAGTCCAAAATATTAGCAATTTTCTTACAATTTCTAAAAATACATATAAATAGATTGGATTTTTGCTATGATAATTTGAGTCCTTGTTAGGGGGAGAAGCAATGAGTTCTGGTACTACTCTATTAAATAAGAGACTTGGCACACCTAAAAACAGGCTTACTTTGGCTGGGGGCAGAGCTGATGCCTGGGAATAGGATTATATATGTTACCCCTTATACTGCTAGTATGGTACAAGAGACCAAACTCTGAATCCACCTTAGGTGTGCATGGGACATCTAGTATTCTCTTAAACTAGACCTACCACCATTGTTCATATTAATGGTAGCTTGACAAGACAACTGTATATCATCTGCTTTGTTGCATAAATACCCCCTTGACAATTATTTTAAGATAATGTGTTGTATGGCTGCACACTGAATGTATGTATTACATTATATCTCCTGTTTATGACAGCAACCTGTGGTTTGATATGAAAATTACTAATTTACCAATAAAAATACAAATTTGCATACTAAACAATGCTATATTATACATTTTTAAATTATCTTTATTTTAAAAGCACCTAGCATAGATGAAAAAACACTGGAAATTTAGTTGCAATTTATGGCCATAATTTTCTAAGCCCACCAATACTCCAAAGTACTCCAAACTTGGTGGGTCTTATCTCTGTCTTACTTACATGGAACTGAATCTCTCAGACAATCTGTCTTTATAATTTATACAATTACACTGGACACCATGTATTATAGTATTGGCGCTTTTCAAATAATCTAAGATGATTAAAGCAGTTATAAAATAATGTTAAGATAATGTGTTGTATGACTGCACACTGAATTTATGTATTGCATTGTATGAATTTTGGTCACTACAATAATGCTCCATATGCCGGTTCTGGGGTGCTGTCCAAATTCTAGTTTTCGTATAAAAAGGAAATATGACTGCTGCATTTAAAACGTATGTTCTTCTCCTGATTTATGTATTTGCTTAAAATTTTCCTATTACAATGTAAAGGTAATTTCTGATTTGTATAGACACAGTTTGAACAAGGTTTATGTGATGGCTTTCCATTATCTTATGTCACCTGAAGTACCGTATTTGCTCGATTATAAGACAAGGTTTTTTTCAGAAAAAAAAATCTGAAAGCTACCCCTCGTCTTATAATTGAGGTCTTCTTATAATCTGACCTCAAATTGAGGTCAGATTATAAGACATGGATCCAGGTCCCCAGCAGAGCTGCAGGGGACCTGGATCCCCCTCTCTAGCAGCAGGGGATGTCTGCGCAACGAGCGCAGACTCCCCTGCTTCCGCCCGGCACGACCGCCGGGGCTTCTGTGAAGAAGCCGGGAACTTCCGCTTTCGTCACAGAAGTCCCGGCGAGCGTGCCGGGCGGCAGCAGGGGAGGTCTGCGCTCATCGCGCAGACTTCCTCTGCTGCCCCACTAGGCACCAGGGACAATCGGGCAGCTGGGGGATGTCTGCACTATACGTGCAGATATCCTCCATGCTGCCCGACACGGCAGACTATTATGACGGACAGCTGTCCGTCATAATAGACTGCCGTGTCGGGCAGCATGGAGGATGTCTGCAAGTATCGTGCAGGCATCCCCCGGCTGCCCCCACTAGCCACCAGGGATCAAGGTAAGGGGAAGGGAGGGAGGGGGGGCAGAGAGACAGGGGGAGGGAGGGAGGGGGGCAGAGAGACAGGGGGGGGAGGGAGGGAGGGGGACAGAGAGACAGGGGGACAGAGAGACAGGGGGGAGGGAGGGGGCAGAGACAGAGTCAAGGGGAGGGAGGGGGTTAAGAGACAGAGACAAGGGGAGGGAAGCGGTTAAGAGACAGAGACAAGGGGAGTGAGGGGGTTAAGAGACAGAGACAAGGGGAGGGAAGGGGTTAAGAGACAGAGACAAGGGGAGTGAGGGGGTTAAGAGACAGAGACAAGGGGAGGGAAGGGGTTAAGAGACAGAGACAAGGGGAGTGAGGGGGTTAAGAGACAGAGACAAGGGGAGGGAAGGGGTTAAGAGACAGAGACAAGGGGAGTGAGGGGGTTAAGAGACAGACAAGGGGAGGGGGGAGAGAAAGAAAAATGGGGGCAAGGGAAAGAGAAAGGCAGCATTGGCACATAAAAAGAAATAAAAACTATAAATACATTTTTTGATATCATAATTTTTTATTAAAAAAGCAATTTACATATGAATATATACAAGTTGAACTTTTTTCCTATAGGGTAGTCTTATATTCAGGCTTTTAGTTTTTTTCCTAATGGAATATCCAAAGTTTGGGGGGTCGTCTTATAATCAGGGTCGTCTTATAATCGAGCAAATACGGTATATTCTTTCTCAACAAAAAATTTTTACAACTAGGATTACAGCGCTAGGTGCACCCTTTGTTTTTTGCTATATTCTTTCTCATGTCTCTTTGGTGCTCTCATTAAAAAGACAAAATAGAAGTCATATATTAAATAACTGTGTCATTTTCAGTTATTTATTTTAAAACAAATTATAGTCTCATCCAGTCTGCCAATTCAACCAATATAACATTAGATATTAAGTATTTAAAAAATAGCTTTCATTTTAACATAGTGCACACCTTTGCACAACAGATCCCATTACACAGCTTCTATTCATGGGACAATAGATGGTGTTAGTGGCCCTTTAAAAGCCAGTAAGACACTTTTCACTGTAATCATCATAAACCGAGGCGCAATGGTCACCACTTGCTATGGCTTCAGACGCTTCAATCGCAGTGATATAATACAGCAGCCTTGTTTGAAAATAAGGGATTTGGGAGATTACGCTGCAGAGTTTTCTAAACACTGTATTGTTAAATGATGTCCCTGATTAAAGAAGGGAACTATTCATCTCTTTTTTTCCCCTAAAGTCTTGAGTATAAAGATAAATAGCTCTTTCAAACCAAGAGGTTAACTAATCAGTGGAAGATTTCAGAGACGTTAGACATGGACAGAATGTGAAACTTTCATAAAGATGCAGTAATTATACCAGGGTGATGGTACAAGCCTTAATTATTTTGACCTTGAAGATGAAACAAGTTGCAAATTGAAAAGTTAAAATGTTGTACAGAGATTTTACAAACATTTTATAAATTGCAAATAGAGTGCTAGTGAAAAAGGAGAATTTATTTGTAAAAATGAACTTGTATAAATACTGGCATAGGTTTAGCAAGTTAAAATATGTTTGCTTCCTTTAGGCCTTGGCACGCCTCTATGCTTTGTCCATAAACAACCATTGATTGGGGGCTATAATAGTAATCATAGAATCTATTATTAAGCCCAGGTGGCGAAATGCGTGAGATGTGCTTTCCTCATGCTGCTTTGTTTTTAAGCATGTTAAAATAAAGATTTCTACTTTTTATACTTACATCACTGATCTTTTTCAAATTTGTTGATTACTGGAAGTGTCCTGAGGCAGTGGCGTACCTACCACTGGTGCAGGGGTCGCATCTGCGACCGGGACCATCACTCCAGGGGGCCCGGCCGCCCTGTCGACCCCTGCAAAAAAAAAAAAGTAAAAAAATAAGAAGTGTGGGCAAATGGGGCAGCTGCCCAGGGCCCATTCATTCTTGGGGCCCAAAGCAGCTGCCCCGTGGGCCCCTGCTGCCCTTGTGACTGTCTTACACGGAGACAGTTACTATTGGGCAGCAGCCGTGAGTCCACATCCATCAGATGCGGACCCGGCTTTTCTTCACAGCCGCTGGAAGTGACGATGGCTGTATTCTGTGGCTGTATTTCCATATCGAAGAAGATGGCCGATGAGCAGCATACAAGTAAGTACTGGGGAAGGGGGGGGATTACAAATGACTGGCAAATGGGCAAAATAACTGGCAAATAGGCAAAATATGACTAGCAAATGGGCAATATAACACTGGCAAATGGGCAAAATAACACTGGCAAATGGGTAAAATATGACTAGTAAATGGGCAAAATAACACTGGCAAATGGGTAAAATATGACTAGTAAATGGGCAAAATAACACTGGCAAATGGGCAAAATATGACTAGCAAATGGGCAAAATAACACTGGCAAATGGGCAAAATAACACTGGTGGCAAATGATGGACAAAATAAAACTGGCAAATGAGCAAAATATGACTAGCAAATGGGCAAAATATGACTAGCAAATGGGCAAAATAATACTGGCAAATGGGCAAAATAACTGACAAATGATGAGCAAAAAAATTCTGGCAAATGATGAGCAAAATAATACTGGCAAATGATGAGCAAAATAATACTGGCAAATGATGGGCAAAATAACTGGCAAATGGGCAAAATAATACTGGCAAATGGGCAAAATATGACTAGCAAATGGGCAAAATAACTGGCAGATGGGCAAAAGAATACTGGCAAATGGGCAAAATAACTGACATTTGGGCAAAATAACACTGACAAATGATGGGCAAAATAATATTGGCAAATGATGGGCAAATTAATACTAGCAAATGATGGGCAAAATAATACTGGCAAATTATGGGCAAAATAATACTGGCAAATTATGGGCAAAATAACACTGGCAAATGAATGATAAAAAAATACTGGCAAACGAATGGTAACATAATACTGGCATATTAATGGCAATATAAAACATGGAGGAGACTGCCAGGTGAGTACTGGGGGAGGGGGGAGGAGGGGGTGGTTATTAATGGACAAATTGTCTGTGGAATATTAATGGACAAATTGTCTGTGGCATATTAATAGGCAGGCTAACAGTGGCATATTAATGGGTAATTGGATGTGGCATATTGGCAATCTGGCTGTGGCATATTTATGGGCAGGTTAATAGTGGCATATTTATAGGAAAATTGGTGGTGGCATATTGGAAATCTGGCTGTGGCATATTAATGGGCAGGCTTATAGTGGCATATTCATGGGGAAAATGGCTGTGGCGTATTAATTGGCAATCCGAATGTCTGGATGTGGCATATTAACGGGCAGGCTAATCAAGGCATAATGGGCAAATTGGCTGTGGCATATTAATGGGCAAATTGGCTGTGGCCAAAGTGATACTGTGGCATGTTCTGTGGGGCAAAATAACATGTACTATGGGGAAAAGTGACACTGTGGCATGTTCTGCAGGGGAAGTTCAGCAGGACAAAGTGACACTGTGGTATGTTCTGGTGGGCATGCCAAATCGTGTGGGTGTAATATGAGTACAAGCCAAGTGCTGTGGGTACTGTATTACATGTGAAAATAGTTGAATATAATATTAAAAAGTTCATATTAGTATACATGCAGCTAATTAGATACATATATTTGGGGTCCACCTCATGCTTTTGAAAAGGCTGGAAATATTTTAATGTTTTTTTGTGGTCAGAAAAGTAACATTACTTTACTGAGAGGGTGGTGGATGAATGGAATAGTCTTCCTTAAGCAATGGTAGAGGTTAATACATGAAGGAGTTTAAGCATGCATGGCATAAGCATAAGGCTATCCTTGATATAAGATGGGGCCAGGGACTAATGAAAATATTACTTTACTGAGAGGGTAGTGGATGCATGGGATAGCCTTTCAACAGAAGTGGTAGAGATTAATACAGTGAAGGAGTTTAAGCATGCATGGGGTAGGTATAAGGCTATCCTAGATATAAGATAAGGCCAGGGACTAATGAAAGTATTACGTTACTGAGAGGGTAGTGGATGTATGGAATAGTCTTCCAGCAGAAGTGGTAAAGGTTAGATACATAGAAACATAGAATGTGTCGGCAGATAAGAACCATTCGGTCCATCTAGTCTGCCCAATTTTTTTGTGTGTACTTTTATTAGTCCCCCGTTCCCGGTCTTATAGCTAGGACAGCCTTGTGTCTATCCCACGCATGCTTATAATCCTTGACTGTGTTTACCTCTACCACTTCTGCTGGCAGGCTATTCCATACATCCACTACCCTCTCAGTAAAGTAATACTTCCTGATATTACTTTTAAATCGTTGCCCCTCTAATTTAAGACTATGTCCTCTAGTTGTGGTAGTTTTTCTTCTTTTAAATATACTCTCTTCCTTTACTGTGTTGATTCCCTTTATGTATTTAAATGTTTCTATCATATCCCCCCTGTTACGTCTTTCCTCCAAGCTATATATGTTAGGTTGATTTAACCTTTCCTGGTAAGTTTTATCCTTCAACCCATGAACCAGTTTAGTAGCCCTTCTCTGAACTCTCTCCAAAGTATCAATATCCTTCTGGAGATACGGTGTCCAGTACTGCGTACAATACTCCAAGTGAGGTCTCACCAGTGCTCTGTACAATGGCATGAGCACTTCCCTCTTCCTACTGCTAATACCTCTCCCTATGCACCCAAGCATTCTGCTAGCATTTCCTGCTGCTCTATTGCATTGCCTACCTACCTTCAAGTCCTCTGAAATTATTACTCCTAGGTTAATACAGTGAAGGAGTTTAAGCATGCATGGGATAGATATAAGGCTATCCTAGATATAAGACAAAGCGGAACTGTTGGGAGGCATGTAAGTGGCATTTCTGGGGTGGAGATGGACGGTGGGGACGGGGGGCCCGCGGCAATTTTTGCACTGGGGCCCGGTGGTTTCTAGTTACGCTTCTGTCCTGAGGTGAGCTATTTTTCATCTCCTGACTATGATTTGGGAGGTAAGGGAAGCCATCCATAGCGCCACTCAGATTCCAACAAGGGCTGTTTAAGTTACTTATGGTAAACACTCTAAGTGACCAAGTCCAACAGAGGGTTTTTCACATGATATGTGCACACTAACATAGGTCTAGGACAGCTTACAGGACCAGGACGGCGCAAAGACCAAGAAAGGTGCTAAATATCTTATGAGAAGATATTTGCAAATATTTGTGTTCCTGTGAAAATTGCACTGGTGAATTGATGTTCCTGAGGTAATTATTGGTATAAGGAAACATGTAAGGCAAATGACTATCTTAGCTGTGCAGTCAACATTTATAGAAATGGTCTATTATTACAATCGGGGAGGCCTGGCAACTACAAACAGTTTAAGTGCAACTTTATCAACCCATCCTTTAATATCAGAGATAGATGCAGCTAGACAGGCAATACAGGTATACTGAAAGATAAAGTACAGATTAATAGACAAACTAACACACACACAAACACACTCTTACATATAACATTCACTAATACACCCAGCCCCTATGAGATTAGGACAATCTTTTTCAGACAAATTAGTTTTTGGATGAAATTCATCTCTTTTGTCCGAATTCTAAATTCCCTAACCTTACCAACTCTTTTGACTTATACGGAAATAAACCTCAGCGCAATTATTTTTGGCGCATTTTTTTTCTCCCCTAACAAATGGACAAATTTAGTCCAAAAACGAATGCGTCAATGGACAAATTAAAATTTGAGTGAAATTAATTTTTTTTCCATCTGAATGCAGCCAAACTCCAAAAATGGAGTAAATGATAATTAAAATGACCTCACATGAAAAATATATGCCATTTTTGGCAAAAGAACATATTAAATGTAGAAATGTTTTAGGCATGCATCAAAATTAATGAAGGAACACTGAACAGTAGATAATAAGTAAATACTGTTTAGTTTATTTTTTAACTTGGACAGAGTTTAAGTTAAAATGATTACTGCATAGAGAGCAAGTCAAACTGACTAAAAAAAAACAAAACAAAAAAAAAACTGACTTGTAGATGCATTACTGAGTCTATAGAGTAGAATTGCTTACATCCCCTAATATAATGTAATAAAAAAGAAATCAGTAGTAATAAGAATACCATATCTATAACTTACTTAATAATAGTCCTACCTATCATATAACTGCATAGTGGCATATTTAGGTTTTAAACTGCTCTAGGCCTGACTAAACTCATGCACCCCACAAATCTAATTTGTCAAACCCCTTTTTCTCCAGGTTGCACTACACAAGATTGCCCCCACATTATGGCCCACAGCACCAGATTGCCCCTAAATCTCTTTGCACTGCACTATATTGCTCTCACAACCTTATCTACAGCAATAGATACACTCCCAGTTTATCTAGTAGGGAAAGCCTGAGTGTCTGTGCAGGCAGCACAAGGCAGGGATTGTGGTTGCATTGTTGACTCTATTTCCCCTTTCACCCTGCCTCAACTCCCCTTCCAGTCTGTCATTCTAGGACAAGCCCTAGTTGACTTGGGCAGAAATACAACACTGTAACTGCATCCATTAACAATTTGTAATGTTGCAGGACTTAGCAACCAGGATTTACTTATCATATCATACACTTTGGTGTAGTTAGTCAGGGTGGGCTGGCAACGTTTACTAAGGTACATAATAGCGTTAATAATATATACTAATAATATCTAGCTCTGGTTCAAAAGACACTAGAAATATTTGGCCAAAATACACTAACATTTATTAAATAGGACAACAGAGAAAGCTGCTAGAGAGAACACAGAAAAGGTTCAACAAGGAAAGAAACTGCGCAAATTATTGGACTGTGGTGAAATGTGGCACTGGATATACTAAAACCAGTGACCTTCTGATCCGATTTAATCAATCCAAAGTAGCCATGGAATTAATCACTATATTACAATTAGAGTCCATTGTTATTTGCACTTAGCCAGCTTTAAAGTTTTAGTCTGCATATGTTGTGGAATTAAAGCCATAATTATTTAACAATGGGAGTAATGAAGAATAAAGACAATAATAGAATGCGATCTCAGCTGTATACGTGATGGGTTGATGTGGTTATTCTTTTCAAACCACCACTACCAGAACCAACATTACATTGGTGAAGTAAGGTTCACATGAGCTCGCAAAAAAACACATTTTTATACTTCACCTCAATAAGGGCACACACAACTCCAAGAATGTGTTTAGTAGTATAGATTTTCCACCATCATTGCGTGCCTTGCACCTTCTACAGTACCATTTATTTGTGTTACACCTGGAGAACTGGGAACTTGGCTGGACTCTTATAGTTGCTTTCCCAGATATCTGGATTTGATTTGATTTCAAATTACATTTTTTTTTTCAGCCTAGCGAAATACTATTCATATGGAGTTTTACCATGGTAACGCTAGTTACAGACATGTCAGAATAGTTCAAAGATGAGAGTAATTGCCTCTTAACACATTTTCATAAATTTGTGAACTGCGCCACTCCCTGTGGTAATGAACTGAGATATAATGGTCCCACATGTATGTTCTATGGAGAATGTTGGCTGAGGATTGCTTTTCAGTTACCCACTGGGGCCTTAAAAAAAAAAAAATCAGCAAAATGTTGGATTTCAGGAAATAACTTTTGACCCATTTCTCTTTAGGTTAGCTATACGGAAACCAATGTGAAACTGATGTTTAGTGTTTTTAGCTCATAGTTATTTGATTGTTTTTTAAACCAATATTTTACAAGAAAAAAATAAAGTTGTGCAATGTACAATGAGCAGCAAACCAAGGTCAAGAACAAATACCCAAAGATTGTCCTTTTGAAGGGTAAGCTAAGCAAAGAATAGAGCATAATGGTGTGATAATGGCTTTATTAGCCATATATTTTATGTTTATGCTAAAATAAAATATCGGCATTATTTCTTTCAATATGATGTCATAATTCATGACTCTTACATCTTCCAGGATTGTAGAGAGGTTCTAGTTGTCTCCTCACAGTTTTTTTGGGGTAATACAAATTATATTTTTCAGTTTCTGGTGTAATGTCAGGTGAATGGTTTTCAACTGATATTCATCTTTGTTTGTAAATATTCACCTTCCTTTGTTAATTTTAGGTTCACAATTCTTATTACGGTGAAGTTAAGTAAACCAAACTGAGACCAAACAATGGTGCATGCAGCCACTCCAAGTACTGTTAGGAGATATATTTCCCAAAGAGTACCTTGTGCTCTCCAAAACAGAAACTTAGTCACAGAGAGGTCCATGTACCAGTGAGTTCATGGCGATAATCTGTTTATTCAGTTGTCATATGTTTTGTTATAAATGAATATAGTATGCGATCAAAATGAGCACAAATAATGGAATTGATTTTACACATTTTGAGGATTTACTTGTATATGTTAACATTGCAATAGGCATTTTGTATGTGCTGGCAGAGAAAAGGCATGTGACACGAAGCACCTCTATTTTATTCATTTGAGGTTTTTTTTTTATTCCTGTTATTAATACTAAGTTGTATATCTGATTGCATATACTTTGTAAATCCTTCTGATAAATTCTATAATCGGTTAAACAATTTTATAAATGACACATTGACACAATGTAATATTTAGAAGATCAGCTTATAGCCTAATAAAGATATATAGTATAAAAAAAATGTGATACTAGACAGCATTGTTGGATAAAGACAACTCTTAATACGATATATATCAGCAGATATTAGATATGCCACTGTACTTATAGTGGGCATAGTGTACATAATTATTTGTGTTGTTTGGTGTCAAAATAAATTATTAAAAGGATAGTTGTTTAACTAGTAAATGTATTCAAGACCAAAATACCAGCTTGAACTAAATTAATCTTTAAATTATTTTCAGAAATTGTAGGTGTGTTTGCATCATTTACTTATAATTGATATATATATATATATATATATATATATATATATATATATATATATATAATGCAGTCCAACAAACTTTTCAAAACAGTGATACTGGCCAAAGGTGAATATGAAAGGTAGATGAGAAGTGAATGAAAGAACAATATCAAAAATACATCATTTAAATAGACTTGGGGAATACACTAACAATTTCTGAAAATTTTTAAACATTTTGTGGGCAAGGCAAAGTGTTGGTGAAAAGTGGACAGTGATTTCCCCAAAGTAAACTTAAGGGTCTACCAGATCAGAGATTTTAGCTCCTGTGGATTCCCCTACTCACAAGGTGCCAAAGGACAAAAGAATGTGGCCATTTTATCATTTGAATGTCTTTAAATACTTATTTACACTTTATTTTTAATTTATTTATTTAATGTATCATATTATTTTTAATAAATTATTATTTTTAATAATTTTTATTATGTTAAACTTTGGCTTATTTTTGTGCAATTTAAGGAGTACTTTGACTATTTATGATATAGTAGAAGTCTTCACTTTGACTTCTATAGGGGGACACCAGATATTTGCCCTAAATTATCTGAAATACTCCTCATAGAAGTCTATGGGGAGGAATGAAGCTACCATTTAGGTCAGATAATCTCTGAGTAGCCTGAATTTAACCATTATTAGACATGTGCAAAACTAAAAGTTTCGTTTAGTTTTCGCCCATTCGGACGAAAATGTTATTTATTTAGTCTAAAACGAATTTCGTTCATTACTGCTTTCGTTTCAGACGAAATTTGTTCATTATTTTCGTTTCGTTTTGTTTTATCCGTTCGTTTTATAGAATACGTGTAATACTATTGGCTTTCTATAAACCGAACGAGAGCCCCATTCATAAGAAATTCTTATGAATGGGGATCTCGTTCGGTTCATAGAAAGCCAATAATACTACATGTTTTCTATAAGCCGAAAGTCTATAAACCGAACGTTCGGTTTATAGACTTTCGGCTTATGGAATACATGTAATCCTATTGCTATTCTATAAACCGAACGTTCGGTTTATAGAATAGCATTAGGATTACATGTATTACATAAGCCGACAGCCTATAAACCGAACGTTCGGTTTATAGGCTGTCTGCATTTCACTACACGGAGACAAAGTCTCCATTCATAAATTTATGAATGGAGACTCTGTCTCCGTGTAGTGAAATGCCGAGAGCCTATAAACCGAACGTTCGGTTTATAGGCTGTCGGCTTATGTAATACATGTAATCCTATTGCTAATCTATAAACCGAACGTTTAGAGTAGACCAAAGTAGTTAGTCCAGAAACAGAGGGAAATCTACCCTTTATTTTCTGACAGTGCTACACATATGATTAATTTTACATTTGAAATTTGATTAACTTTTAAATGCTGACTTATTTTGTCCAGTAATTTATATTGCAACTATGGACTTAACACCTGGGGAATGTAACATATTTGGCCAATATAAATGTCAATCCAGTTTTACTGTCTTGAAACTGGCTACTATTCTAGTTAGAAAAGTCTAAAAAAAAAAAAAAAAAAGCAAACAGTCATTGGGCACCATGAGGTTTTGATAACTATAGTAAATAAAATGATAATAATTAAACTTGAAAATTCACAATTCTTTATCACTGGAAAGAGCATTCTTCAACAATAACAAAGACCATACAGGAAAAGAGTGATTTGGTGCCACAGTTTATCTTTGTTCTGTATATAAACAGGGCCGGTGCAAGGATTTTTGCCGCCCTAGGCAAAATAAAAATTGCCGCCCCCCCATTATCATATTATTATCCCCCTCAATATCCCAGGATTATGCCCCACAATATGCCAGGACTTAGCCACCCAATATGCCAGGATTATTCCCCTCAATATCCCAGGATTATGCCCCCTCAATATGCCAGGATTTAGCCACCCAATATGCCAGGATTATGCCCCACAATATGTCAGGACTTAGCCACCCAATATGCCAGGATTATTCCCTTCAATATCCCAGGATTATGCCCCTCAATAGGCCAGGACTTAGCCACCCAATATGCCAGGATTATTCCCCTCAATATCCCAGGATTATGCCCCCTCAATGTCCCAGGATTATGCCCCTCATTATCCCAGGATTATGCCCCTCAATATGCCAGGATTATGCCCCTCAATATCCCAGGATTTTGCCCCACAATATGCCAGGATTTTCCCCCACAATATGCCAGGACTTAGCCACCCAATATGCCAGGACTTTCCCCCACAATATGCCAGGACTTAGCCACCCAATATGCCAGGACTTTCTCCCACAATATGCCAGGACTTATGCCACCCAATATGCCAGGACTTTCCGCCACAATATGCCAGGACTTAGCCACCCAATATGCCAGGACTTTCCCCCACAATATGCCAGGACTTAGTCACCCAATAGGCCAGGACTTATGCCACCCAATATGCCAGGACTTATGCCACCCAATATGCCAGGACTTTCCCCCACAATATGCCAGGACTTATGCCACCCAATATGCTAGGACTTTCCCCCACAATATTATTTAATAATACTAAATCCTGGCATATTGTGTGGCATAATAATCATTATTATGCCACACAATATGCCAGGATCCTCACACCTTCCCTTACTTACCTCCTCTCTGCTGCTCTTTCTCCGGTGCAGGTCCGTCCGTAGCTGTGAGGGAAGCGTTGTGCGCTCCCCTCCAGCCAATGCGTATTCAATAAAGTTTGTTTAAAAAAAAAAAAAAATTACTGAATGCGCATTGGCTGGAGGGGAGCGCACAACGCTTCCCTCACAGCCACGGACGGACCTGCACCGGAGACAGAGCAGCAGCGACGAGGTAAGTAAGCAGCTGCCTAGGTCGCCTTACTGGTGGCGCCGGCCCTGTATATAAACATGTGCCCTTCTTCATTTGACCAATTATGGTGTCCACATGACCACTGTAGCCTCATCTGCAAGCCCTTAGCTGAGAGGAATGGAGCTGCCTAGGTCGCCTTACTGGTGGCGCCGGCCCTGTATATAAACATGTGCCCTTCTTCATTTGACCAATTATGGTGTCCACATGACCACTGTAGCCTCATCTGCAAGCCCTTAGCTGAGAGGAATGGAACCAAAAGTGTTTAAGGTTCAGTGCATTCAGAGATGCCCATCTATAAACCACTGATGTGAAGAGTAGTTATTGGAGTATTGGTGGCTTTTCAGTTTCTTCTAATTTCTTTTGTTAAAAAAGTTTCTCACCACCCAAGTGCCACTCACTGTGTATTGAAAGAATCTCTATAAACTCTGGAGACTGAAGTTCATGAAAATCCAAGAATGTCAGCTGTTTCTTATTTCAGAATCACCACATCTAGCACCATTAATTATGCCATGGAAAAAGTTTCTTGGTACATGTGTCTTCCATGTTCTAATGTTTGTTCCAACAACAACTGAACCTCTCGACCTTGTCTATGTATACTGAGGTTCACCGCATGTTCCTTGTGTTGGACTATTTCTGTTAACAAGCACAAAATTTCAATCCTCACCCTCCCAACAAATCTGATTAATAAATAGTTTAATGTGATTTACAATATAGTGAGAACAAGCACTGTAACACAAATACCAGCAATATGTATTCACATATATTGTAATGTGTCACTTATTATCTCAAAATGGTTTAATTACTCTGTTCCCATCCTGTGCAACGCCAGGTCATAGGTTGATAGCTATTTTATTAATGGAGAGAAAATGGTTTTCATTGTATTACACAGAAACTCAATGAACCACGACATTCCTGCCTTTATCACTCAACATCATCCTTTGTCAATGCAAAGTTCTATATCTTGAATCTTGCAATGCCCCATTTCTAGGGAAGGATATAAAATATAGACACTGACAATATGATGAATGTGTCATGTTGCATGACCGAGTGACTGAATGTAATCTTGTCTTGTATGAAAATTATTAGACTATGGAATATAAAAGGCCCTTTTACATAGGCCCTTGTTTTTACATGGGATCAGCAGAGGGGAACTAAATTCAGTCCCCTCTGCTGTTCCCATGTAAAATGATGGTCTCTCTCTGCAATAGCAGATAGAGGGGGATGGGACAGGGGGTTGGCCACGTCATCGTGGGACAGTTCATCACGGGATCGCTGAAGGTGAGTATTATGTATTAGGGTTGTGGGGGGGGGGGGGTAGATATTAGGGTTTGGGGGTAGCCTTAGTATTAGGGTTAATTTTAGTATTAGGATTCAGTGTAATTTTAGTATTAGGATTCGGTGGGCTAATTTTAGTATTGGGATTCGGGGGTTAATATTTGTATTAGGGTTTGTGTGGGGTAATTTTAGTATTAGGGTTCGGGGGCACTTTTGGGGGGGTTTATTTATTAGTGGGGTTAATGTATTGGGGGGTGGAGTGAGAAATCCATTCACCCCCGAACACCCCCGTTTTAACTATCCAGCCCCTGCCACTGTGACCAAACAGGGAACAACACCACTAAACAAACTTAAAAGATAGGGGGGGGGGTTACAACTATTAGCCATCCATCCTATCTTACCCACCAATCCTAACACTCCTTAATGAGAATGCCCTCGTCCTAGCTCTGTCAGGGACCAATTCCTCTGTGATGATGGGGCTACAGGAGGCACTTCAGAACAAACATTCAACAGTACACAAACAGAGTTTGATATGCACCTTCAAACATCCCTGAAAACAGCTGATGACTGTGGGAGCACGAGTCTCTGTCATAAAACATTGTGTTTCTTTTATGTATGGATTATTTTTTAATAGCATGAATGAATAAAACTGTCAGACATGCTACGCCATGGGATTCCCAGCTAACTAACTTTTTTCATTAGGAAATGTGGGCCTGTTAGCCTGTAACACTCAAATTAAGGCAGAGATTGCTCGCATTACACATTTTTTTTAATTTTGATATTACTTTGTAACTGACAGAAGCTACAATAAATATATATACATTCCAGTTTATTCTATCAAGCTTATATACTCTGTACAAGTGTTCTATTAACGCCTGAGTGATGGTGGATATTAAACATGTTCTGCTGTTAGTATATTAACTAATCTTATATAACCTATCTAGTTTAGGAGTACTAGAAGCAGTTTAGGTTTTATATTTTTATTTCACTAATAGAAGCAAACGTTAAAAAGCTTTTGCCCCCCTCTTTCCCTGGATGACTGTAGAAGTCACATAGTTGGAAAATTTTGAGAAGCATGTAGTAGTTTTTTATTAATTATTTATATACATGAATAGGTTATGTACCGAATATAATGATATAAATGTCTATTTATTTAAAATTTATATGCAATAAAAAGAAAGAAAGGAAAAAAAGCTTTTGCCCCTTTCCCTAAGTAAACCAGATGTGTATCTTTAAAGATACACAACATTTACCCTGAGCTCTACCTTATAGTTGAGGAAAAGTTTATTTGTTTGCTGTCAGAGTGTGCTTAGCCAATCAGAGCGGGCTCTCAGCACTCACATCTGATTGTGAGTCCGCCAGTATTTCCTGCTAGAGGAGAGAAAGACACTTCCTTGTTTTTAAATGCCACCTACAGACACATCTTTCTCAGCAGTAGAAGTGAAAGATTGTCATCAATAGTCACAGCCTCCATGTATCTAAAAAAGTACTTTCCAGTATATCCTCATATTATGCACATTGGAAATTTTATCTGTGCTTCTAATGTTGAAGTACAAATGGTGAAAAAGCTTAGTGGGTCTTTAAGTGATTTATCTGTGTTTAATTATTATTAAGTCATTAGAAAGGGAGAAGTTCTGCACTTATTGTGTTAATACAATAATGAATATTCAATTATAATTATGATTTTAAGTTATCTTAAAAAATGTAATACTTAGCAAAAAAAAAATAACGGTTGGTAAAGTTATTAAACATGGTGGCATGAAAGATGATTTTCATCATTTGGTATTTCTGACTGATAGTCAAAGGAATGATCTGTTTCACAATGTTAAATGACAAGCAGACATCCATACACTGTGAAACTGAAGCAACATAGAGAATAATGCATACTACATGCAAGTCTGCCAAAAGCAGATATCATCTGTTATAAAAGATACATTCATAATAAAAAAACATGTGAGTGTTAAAATGATGAAGAGCCTGCAAAGTCGCCAAACCATGTTTGTTTGCATTTGGACAGTTCATAAATTGTTATATTCATTTCTTCTATTATAAAACACATCAGCTTGCGTTCAATGAAACCTTTCCGCGTGTAACGCGTGACAGACACAATCTATTTTTAGTTAAAGTCTTGCCACATTTCCTTAGCAATATTTTATCTGTATACAAAATGTATGCATCATGGACTGTCGGAGGAACTGGTGTTCACTTCTGCATCAGTGAAGAATGAACCATGGTGGAACACAATTTGATGCATGTCCATAGATTTTTTTTTTTTTTCGTTTTGTAAGAATGTATGAACTTTGGGAAAGAAAATGACGAGAAAGCAGGAGCAATCCCAGCTGTTCTTACTTAAGGAAACAGCTTTCACACTTTAGGAATGTTACATTTTAAACAGCTGGGATTCAAATCAGCCAACAAAAGAATTGTCCTTTGCTAATCTATTGCACAGTCGTATTAATTAAGATATGCCTTAACTGGCTGATATGAACACAAATGATTAGTGGTGGTGTGAATGTTTTTTAAAAAGAAACAGCAACAGGTTCTGCCGCGTTGTTCAATGTGGTATATATTTGGTTGCAATATATAAGATTTTTATAAACTCATGGCTGCATTTTGCAATTCCATGGTGAGTTCTCCATAGATCACTGTTTAGTGAATAGACACAAGCCTATTACTTTTATTATTATTATTAAATTACACTTTGACCTTAACTGAAGTATGTGCATACATGTAGGTTTTTTTTTTTAGAAAGAATAGGGTCTATTCAATGATCTGAGGTCACTGAATCCCATAGACAGCAGCAGAAAAAATGTAGTTAAAAAAACAGAAATAAGTGACATTTTGTATCATTGAATCAGGTCCAGTAAGTCTCAAGTAACATGTTTAGAACAAACAGGCTAGTGAAGTCCCTAAAAAATAGTTTCATGTACTAGGTGGCATGTTTTGGGCTTCAGTGTAACCATGTGTCATTGACTATCAAGATTACTAATATTTATGAGAGTTAACCCGACAGAAACATTTCCCTTGACAGTCCTTTCCAAAAATCCATGCAAATTTTTTTTTTAAATAGATATATTTTAGATTGAGTAATCAAACATCATTGCTATGTTTTATGTTTTTGTTGATGAAATTATTTACAAAAAATTCCTTGGACTACTGTATGTAGAAAAAACAACAGTCCTTACCTATATATATTATATATTCATTCAGCATACAACGTTTCATTTACCTTTGTTACACATTTATACAATTTTTGTGTTTCAGCAATATAATGACAGCTATGTAGGAAAAGTTATTAACCCCTACAGGACAATGGGTTTCTTTGTATTGATGTCCATTCTGGACTATAGCTATTTTGTTACTTTAGCGATGCTGTATTTAAATAAAAGTGCATGCTTTATTCTTAAATGAATCCCCACATATTATATACTGTTTTTAAGGTATTTCATTAGTGACCATTCTTTTGAGACTTAATCTTTTGTGTACTGTACGCATTTTAATAAAGAATGTTTTTTGTGTTTTTTTATATTTCATTTTTTTCTGGGACACAGTAAAAATCGTTCCACTCTCTCTGACACAAGATCAAAGTTTGTCGTTGAGAGAGAGGAAGCATTTTGACAATCGGTGTTCACTGTATTTTTTGAGTTCACATCAATAGATGCAAAAAATAATGGTTGATCATGTTCTGCCTAACTGTTAAGACAATGAGGATCACTTCATTTCATCTACCCCCTCAAATTTGGGGGAGGATGGCAATGGATTGTGAAATGTCCCTAGACATATTACAATCTTCGCTGAAATAGCTGAGACAGTCTGTTGTAGGCTAAGACAGCCCATTTTTCTGGGTGTTTCAGACTTGCCTCCATCAGAGGCAGCCTGGAACACCCCTCACTGATTTGCATGGGGTGATGGGGCATGACTGACAGGCCAGTGACAATTGTTCCGGCGTCCATTTCGTTTTCTTTCCTGGAAAGCCTTCACTCGTGATGCTTCCAGGAAAGACAAAAATAGTGCAAATCTCAGCAAAAATGCTGGAATTGTGCAGTTTTAAAGACAGTCCGTACATGTATGGGCATTGTTATGAAGGAGATACATAACTATTATTTTTATTATTATTATTATTGTTATTATTACTATTATTGCATTCACCAAATTTATATATAATTTAATAATATTCTAGATTTAATAAGTATCTTACTTGCTGTTACATTTTTTATATTTATTAAGATGTCAGTTGAATGTCGGTATGCCTCTACATAGTGTAGGATGCATTGGTGGCATTTATGTTATTTTACATTCATCTGCCTGTAACAAAACAGTTGAATTTCAATATCACATTATGTGTATCATTGATGGCTAATCTGTGCCACTGTTGTGGACTACATTTAACAAGATGAACAGTCCACCAAATACCTAGCTTGGCATTATGGGAATTTTAGATCACAACAGCTATAGTGACAAAAGTTAGCCATCTTGGATCTATACATTTTCTAGCACCATCACTCACAAACTTATCATATCCGGATAATAGAGGTCCTATAAAATACCTGATTAAATTGTACTGTTAGGGAACAGTTCTCTATACTTTTATTGTATGTTTAATACGAATACAATATAAAATACCACTTTTAATATACATATAAATTCACATCATGCTCATAGCAGAATAAATAAAATAGAGACAATTCTGTTAACACAGTTCATGAAAGCGAGTTATCAATTTGTCTTTAGCTTTTCCGCTTCATGTCTGATGATGGTCGTAAGGTGGAAGTGATAAAATGTTTACAAGAGATATGAGCACAAAGCTTTTGAATTCACCATCCTTCTTTGGAAGTGATAAATTTGTCATGCTGGGCTGGTTTTGTATATTTGTCTTTTTGATAAAGATTGATATTGTTAGGATATCTGATCCTCTCATCTGCCACAGATAAAAAATGTGCTTTGGGTCGCTGCTCAGCTCTATAACTAGTTACTATTATTTAACGTAATTATATAAAGGACTGCACAGTCTGAGAAACACAATGAATAGAGATGTATAGTTAATGTTTGTGGGGGGAAAAGTTACTGTTTTATTTTATTAATCTTAACACAGTGGATGGTGAGTCCATTGTTGTCAGTTTTCTAATTGTCAGGGCTGAAGTACCTAATGTTTTGGATTTTGATATTATGGCAGCACCTCCCAGTAGTGTTGCACACTAGGCCAAGGCAGGACATTTCTCTGACATACGTTTACAGATGACTAAAGGGTGTAGCTAGCCTGATAAATAAGCTCTGTGTGTAGTTTCTTCTGGCAAGGAAAAAGTTAATTGGATATTTACAGGAACATATGCTTCAGCGTAAATAAACAGCAAGAATTATATGCAAGACAATGCCAATGGTAAGACAGGCAGTTTAATTGCTATGTTATAATAAAACATTTGCAACTGCGCTAGTGTGGCCACCATATGATCTGAAAAAACTCTCAGCGCCTTAATTGATTTTCTGTGCCAACATGACGGCTCTAACCACCTTCATAGAAAAGCCCTTTGGACAGTATTACATTTAATCTCTCAAATTAAGGAACAGGGCCATGAAATAAGATGTTGCATACACAGACTCCCAGAATCCAAGCGGAACCATACTATAAAACAAAGCAAAGTATGATCCCTCGAGTGCTGCACCTATCTTGGGTTAGATTCTCTCTGATGTTTTTGAATCATATTATCAATGGCCAGAGGGAAATGAAGCAGCAGTCTGCCTTCTATGGAACAAAGACGAGAAGGGAATTGAAAAAAACTGCTTGTGTATCTAATCTACTCTTCCTACTGTTCTTTTTTTCACAGATCGAGCATAGTATATTCATATTGGTTTCACCACTTTGCTTCTTTCAGTTCTCCAGTCATTACTAAATAAACAATGAGAGAAATAGATAAACAATGAGAAAAAAGAAAATACATTTCTGTGTTTTTTGACAAAACATGTAGCCTTGTAGGAAACAGTCTGGACCTTGTAAATAAATCCTACAATAACATGCCTCCTATCTGTGCCGCTTTGCACGGGACAGCCACAGTTTTGAGGCTCTGTCCCGCGAAGCTCTACATCTGTTCTGTATTCTGACTCACGACCTCCCAAGCTCCACCCCACACCAGGGCAGAAGTTGTAGGTTATGTCATAATGATTTACATGCTCGGCCCTATAACTGTTCATAACGGATAAGAAACCTTAGAATCTTGTATAAATAGACAGTACCAACTTCAAAATAATTATTTTAAATTGACACATTTTATGAACATTCTAGAGATTTTGAAGGTCATGTCAGGACAGCAGGAGTTGCTATCACTATTTAACTTGTTAACTGAAGAATCAAAAGAACAAAAATTGGTGCTTGCTAGCCAAGTGATTCTTTTTAAGGCAGCAGTGATTTAAAGAATGATTTAACCCATTCAGTCTCAGATTCTGTGTAGCATTTTTATCTGGTATAATAACACAAAGGGGCCCAATTCTTGATACAATACTCAATACACTAATACATTACTAATACATAAACACTAATACATTACTAATACGTAAACAATTTCAATGTCAATTAATCTTTAAAAAATAATTTTTACTGTATTTGTTTTGTACTTCAAAGTTCAGTTTGCGGATTAAATCTACTATTTTACTAAAACGTGCCCCCCGCTCCCCCCATCCCCCTTCCCCCCCCCCCTTTCTCTTTTCTCCTCATCGGCCTCAGATGTTCCCCCCCCTGCCAACAAATTTATATGTATGTTACTGTATGACTTCCATAAGCCTATATACATAGATAAACGGTATACTTTTTGGAATAAGGTTGCATTTCTTATAATCAATTTATCATATACCACAGTCTGGTTAACACCAGAAGAAGAAATGTATGATTGATAATCTAAAACACACTTGACACTCTACGCTTATGGGTCTTGTATGTATATGTTTGATAGTGTAAATGTTTACTATTTGTATATTTTTGATAAAAACAATAAAAAATAAAAAAGTACAGTCTGCGAGCTATTATCTTGCAAACTAAAATATCTGAAATTTGGCTATTTTAGCCAAACTTGGGCCAATTGCCAGGGGGTTTCAGCCCTTTAAAAATACGTGAAATTCATAGGATTTCCCATGCACCAAATATGGCTATTGTTAAACCACCAAATGTGGTGGCGTGACAAGGTGAATGTGCAATACTTGTACTAAAATTATTCATTGAAGATCAGTTCCGAAGTGTGCCAATAGGTTTGGATGGCAACAGGTGGTAGTCTAGAGTTGAAATTGCTCTTGCTATTTATTTCATTATAACTTTAGCAAAGACTATAATTTGGATGGTAAATGGTACTGTGAAATGTTAATATGGAAAACCTGCTATTGTTTTTTTGATTAACACCTAAATCAGTGTTTATTAGAAGAATTTTCCAAACCTTGAGAAGAAGGAATGAATTTCGAAAAGAAATTCTATTTAAATAGTAAAATGTTTTTAAATATGTTTGAAGAGATGTAATATTTGATAAATGAATACATTCCTGAATTGATGTGTTAATGTAACATAAATTGTAAAATTGTTTTTTTTAAACAAATTAAGACTATGAAACCTCAGGGTTGGACAAAATTCATGAATGATAGAATTAAATATTTTAAATTATTAAATTACATGGAAAAAATGCTTGGCAGTAGGTTTTTGTGTTCTAGAGGGGCACAACATTTCACCACTGCAATCAAGAATTGGGAAATTTGATTCGTATTTCAAACTTGACATGACCCTGACTGGTACACCAAGGAACTTCACTGGCCTATTCACAATCCCTCTGTAGCATGCATTTATCCTTTGAAATATAATATAAGATGAAAAGAAGTGAAAACATGTTAAAAGGTTATACAACCGAGCTGACTGAACTGAAATATGAAAGCCCTGGTAGCCTATAAACTTTGAAAGAACCACTGAAAGAGAGATCCGTTGAAACAGGTATTCAGGAAACAGAGGAAAGACATTAGGTTAAAAATATGTCTGTTCTGTCATATTGCTCCTATCTATATCTTGATTACATGTATGCTGGAATCCAGAAGACACTATTAATTTATGTGTTGTGTTTCTAGAGCTACGTAATGATGACTATAAATTGCTTCAACTGCAATTCCACCGACATTTGTGTTGTTATTTCTACACTTGTAACGGTTTATAACATATACAACCCCCGCATTGTAGTGTTATGCAGAAGTATAGGCCTACCACATAATGATTAATTTTTTTTACCTCCCTTTTAAAGATTATAATGCATATGCTTTAAAGGAGCTCTACTATGTTTCAATTTACTCATATTAATTACTGTAGCATTATTTTAAAGAGGAAAAAGACAAAATCTGCACAAGGAGATCCGCCGGGCTTCAACCGAGGCTAAGAGGGAATAATCCAGCTCTGAAAGTGTGTGGACTGAGTGTGTGCTTCAAACCAGGTGCCTCCCAACATGCCGACCCAGCATAGTATAAATAGAGAAAAAACGAAAAATGGAGCTGGCACTCTGGATGAGCGTAGTGAAAAACTAATTTAATGGCAAAAAAATAAACATAAATACAGCAATAAAGTGTAGTGGGGGATCGCACTTGATAAGTCTTATGATTAAGCGTTCTAGTCACGCGAAACGCGTCAAATAACTGGGCATTAGTAGTTGGAAAATTTTCCCACTTGCCTATTTTTCCAAAATAATTGTTTTCTTAACAACTGAACAGCCCATCATACGCCTCCAATGAAAACAACGTTCGTAATAGAACTGAAATTAAGTAGATGCACATCTTAGGTGGTCTGTTCAGGTAGCTTTGAATTTCCCAAGGAGCTCTGAATTGTCACCAATTTCAGGCAACTTTGATAAACCAGAATTGTCCTCAAAATCAGCCATTATGACCCAAAATAGTAGCCTCAAACGCTTCTATAGAAGTCCGCTGCACTGGATCACTCGCACACACACACACACTCTGAACACACTCACAGATACAGTCACTGACCGACATAGTCAGCCAACAAACACTCACTGACAGTCACAATCAGCCAACACACACACTCACGCACTGACACTCAGCCAGCGGGGGGGGGGGGGGGGGCAATTGCGGGGGGGTGGGGGGTTAGGGCCCCTGGGGTTGATCGATTATAAAGACACTGAGGATTTAAAGTTTTGTTTCATTTAGTCACTTTCTATGCTCTTCCAATTGAATATGTAATGACTCTGAGTGACCTTGCTCTTGTACACAGTAGGATCTCTTAACAGTGCAACACATTGCCTGATGACAACACTAGAGACACAGGATATTCCATTCATTTGAATGAAATTATTCTCATTGGTTCCTGCAGCAAAAAAAAATGAAATTACTTTTACTCACCTAGAGTGGGCAGTCTACATCTAGCTGTAAGTATACTATATTTTAAGAAATGCAAAATTTAAAACATGCATTTTAAAGTACTTTGAAATTACATTAATATGCATTAATATTTGGAGGATGCATTTTGGACACTAGACAGTCCCTTTAAGGTACTTTATCTCTAACCTCAGTTTTAGGGGTCTTGTATATTTGCAAGGATATCTTTCAGTTCTTTATATTTCCAAAAGTACCTAAGGAACTGCCTACTGCATATGATATCTTAATTAGTCAGCAATCACTACAAGTCATCAAACATGTTCAGCAACACTTATCGGAACTGCGGTGTACAGTGTATATTTGATGTTCCTATCAAAAGCTCAAATCCCATGATTTTTTTTTGTCTCACATGTAACAACAAATTATATTTAAATCAAATTAGGCACAATTAGTCAAATGTTTTTGTGTTTTGTACTTTTTTTCTGAACATGGATAATTTATAATACTATAAATTAAATCTAAATAACAAATAGAGCCATACAAAAAAATGGTTTCCCCCTTTATATCAGATGGATAACTATTTGGTTACACAGTATTCACCCTTTTAGCAGTCAGTTTTCTTCCATATGTTAGATTGGTACAGTTTGACTAAACATAATGTGTAAACATAAAAAGCCAGGGGGGAATGCTTCTCTTCTGACCCCTACTACTACTTGGGAAAAACTACACCCAAGAACCATTTGGGAAAAAGAATCTCCAAACATAGACACCGGTTGACAGAGAATTCTCTCAGCAGGTTTCTGTGTAAAAACCAGGCCCGCATACAAATAGAAATAACATTGAAATAATGTATTTAATTAAATAAAAGCTGGGATCCACAAGGTGTCCCAGTCCTATCCCTCCCCCAAAAGTTAAAAGTTAATTTTCATTGCGGAGAAAAGCTAAGCAAGAAACGCTTTTCCCAAAACTAGATTTTTTTTTCTATGTTTAATCTTATTTCTTAAATGCAGGGAAAGAAGTTGCGGTTGTGATCTCAAGCACTTTAATATTTATTGGATTGATTCTGACCATATTGAGGCGTAAGTAATAGGAGTAGGGGGAGAGGGAATTAACTTTTCCGCCTCTATCTATACTTTGGTAAATTGATCACACAAATTATTAGTAGAATGCAGCCCTTGTCCCCATAACATTGCATTGCATTTTGTCCATAGAAAGGTTTCTTTTCTTAGGAAATATGTGTTAAAAATGCAGTCTTGTCTGGTCTTTGCTACTGAGGTAGAACAGATAAATGTGGTTCATACCTGAGACTAAAAACATTTTCCCATATGTGCACCCCCCTTATATTTGCTACATATTTCTCATCAACCTCTTTGCTTCTTCCCTCTCTTAGAAATAATAATAAGTATGTGATAGCTGCTCAAACTGATGACAGACAAAGTTAAATTAGCTATGGCATGGCACCCATTTGTAAGCCACACCCCTCCCCCTTTTTTTTTTTGCTTACTTGCACCATTACAGAGGAGACTTTATATTAGCATATCATACTGGTCCTATCTATAATAGTAGTGCAGATTCAAAATGCATGGCAAGTTTCTTCTACATGCTGTACCCAGTAATTAACTTATTTGGCCTTATTATTGTGGTATGGGTGTCATTCCTCTGGACACAGTGAGCTGGTTTACAGATTTTTTTTTTTCTTGAGCCATTTAGAGTGAACCACATAGTATGCCAAGATATGGGTCTCTTTTAGCAGAGATGTGCGATGCATATTGGAAGTGGACCACTACACAGGTAGGGGAGGAATAGAATCAAGTTTGAATCAAGGAACATCCCAAGAACGTCTAATTTTCAAAGCTTGTATCTCTCACCATTTTCCTATCACAGACTACTTATTAAAAAAAATATATATATATATCATACTCAAAAGTTAGAGAAAACAAATGAGCAAAATAGTAATAATGCAGACAAATAATAATATTGGCAAAAGAGAATAATGCATAATATTAAATTTCATTATATTACAACAAATATTAAAAAAATAGTCTCAAGCAAAAGCATTTGTATTTATCGTTGAAAACTGGGCACCCTACACAACATTATCTCTAATTATCTTCTTCACATTGCAAATTCCAGTTAAAATAATATATATAATTGATATTTAATTATACATCTGTATTGACACCACTTAAGCGGCAGTGCATGTATTCTGCCATTGAAATGAATAACAAAATTGCTAACAAATATCTGTTTAAAAATTAACTCACGTGTGATCGTTTGTATTCCCACATTTGAAACCTCAAAGTGTTAGCTTGTTAATAGTAATTAACAACTTTTCAATTTTGCTATTTGCTCACCCACAACAATGCAAGGGTGTTAATTTGTTATCATAACAAGCAAAATATACATAAGCATATGCAAATTTACCAAAAAGCATTAGACCAGTCGGTTAAATTTATAAAAAAAAAAATCAGGAGTTTAAAACAAATGTCCTAATACTTGTATAATTAAGCAGTAATGAGAATATTGCTATATCTGTGTTAAAAGCAATTAACTTTTACAATGTCACATGGTATGTATGTGTTTTTTATTCCTTGTTTCACAGGAATTTTCATTTCCATAGAACTTTTACTTTTAATGTTATCACTGTTCCACCAGCTGTTATCCTAAGTATATGTCAACAGCAGTTGTCACTACCCACTTAATACAAAGTTATTCAGCTATATCACACCTCTGTGAAAGAAGTATCCATTAGCTTTTGGAATATAGATTTTTAATGAATAATTTAAATGATGTACCTAATTCACCTCTGCATTTGTAATGATAGCTAACCTTGGCACCTTCGGGTGTTTTGGGAAGTACATATGCTATGAAAAGTCTTCCTGTTGACTGATAATCATGGGATATGTAGTCCCCATACATCTTTAGTGCCAAGGTTAGTAATCACGGTTTCGGTCTGCGAGTTTCATGATGGTCAGGAAACTAAACGGATAAAACGCATACCTAAAAACTCATACCTAAAACTGAGGTGGATATAATGTTTATAAGATAAATCTTGTGTGCATCAATTAGTGCCTACATCTGTTACATGAACATGGAAAGTACTGTTAAGTATACAGTATACTTTGGTAGATATAGTTATCAATACAAAATAGGGGAATATCGCTTTCAATGGTATTTAAGTATTAACCGTTTCACTAAGAGTAAATAAACAGGATAGAACCAACTTGTCGTTGGGTTGTGATAATATACATCGAGTCTGTTATTTGAACTGCCAGCAAAAAATAAAGTTATAATTAATTGCATCACGTGTAAGTATTTTTAACTGAAATGCTTTAACAAAAGTAAATAAATAAATTGTATAGGATTTATTGTTGTTTTTTACAAGTACAAGCCCCTAATTAGATGCTCCTCCTCCAAAATACACAACATAATTATATTCTTGGTGCGTTCTAGGTGTATTTTGTGGGAGACAATGACACCAGTTATGGTCTGTTAAGGACCATAGAACATCATTACATTTTCCATCACAGAGCCCAGTAAATGGCCACCAGAATGTTGCTGGTGTCTAGCTATGGTGGCTCACCTAGAGAAACAGACCACATAATTATATTCTGTGATGAGAAGCATGATGTACACATATCAAAAAAATTAACTTATAATCATAAAACTGACACTAACTTTATGAACCTTGAATATCCAGGTGAGACCCAAAGAGTTCCCTGTAACTATAGGATGGCTGCCTCCCTTATCAGCATAATAAGAGAGGCAGCCATCTTTTATTTTTCAGACTAGGGCTTAACTCACATAATTGTGTCATAGCATTAAGAAGAATTCATTTTAATTAATTACAATCCAGGTCACCCACCACTATATCTTCCTGTCTCCTTGCATCTTTTTACAAGCAGTGTACAAATAAACAATGGTCAAAACCAAAATATATCCAAAAAAGCAGACATGCACACTTATAGTTTGTATGTAAATATATATTTTTATAAGTAGAATATAACTACAGTCCAAAATATAATATGTATTGGAGAAAAAATATGTATAGGAGAAAAAAAAGCGAAAAAACAGAAAGCTTCAGAGAGCAGACAAAAATATAATACATTAATATTGTTAATTTTGATGTCAAATTTTGATTTAGTTTTAGTCATAGTCCTTTGACTAAAATCCCATTTTAGTTTAGTAGTATGTTAGTCATCTGATTTGTTTTAGTTTTAGTCTAATTTTAGTTGACTAAATCTCCAGTAGATTTTAGTAGAATAAACCTCCAGCACTGAGGGAGGGAGCAGGTCTAAGTAGACCGTTACATAGTGTTAAGTTAACTTGCTAGGGAGGTGGGAGAGGAAACACTCACGTGACAGCATCAGGTGAATCAGATGGAGGAGTATCCTCCTTCTCTGTTGTTTTCATGGTGGTTGCAGGCAGCAGACAGATACAGGTAAGCCAATCCACTGCCGATAGAGTAAGCAGACTTGGCTTGGGCAGAGATTCAAGGGAACCAGAACCAGAAGTCCACATAGGTGATGCAATAGTTCCTCAATAACACCTTTGTCCTGTTTTAGTCAGTTGATGAAACTTGCAATGGATTTTTGTCATAGTTTTAGTCCTGTTAGGATAAATATAATGAGGATCCATAAAAATTCATAGGCGCAGAAAAATCCCATTGGTTCCAATTTAAAACCAGCATTTCTTATTATTTAGAATTCCTGTTGAGAATATAAACAAATCACCTCAGTATATTGTGCATTAATTACAGTTTATTTGGTGAATTGTTACTTTTGATTAATAAATGTAGATGACCTTATGATGCCTACAAAATTACTCATTCGGAAAACATGTAGTTATTAATACTTGCTAGAATTATTTCTCATTTCCTGTAGACATGTTAGTATGTATAGTACAACAGTCTAGTACCTATGCAGAAAAATATATGACCATTTCAAATATTTATTTGCTTATATATTTAGTACCATGAAGAGTTGATGTCTTTTTCAGGAGCCATGAATAAAAGTTCTTTATTCAGTGAACTGGCCACTTTCTGGACTTTTTCCATTACAACAAGAGTAATGTATACTCCTATGATGGGTCTTATCTATGAGCAATTGACTCAGTGGAGCACTTTACTGCACCCTTACAAAACAGCTAGTGTCTGTGTTTATTTCAGCACATAGCAATTAATCTAGATATACATATATTTTTACCAGAGAGATGACAGTGGGGTTACAAATTCTGTACATCTGTCACTCTATGCAGTGTACTCACGTTTCTTTCTTAAGTCATAATTTCTTCAAACAAACCTTATTTGTTCCTACGTTTCAGCCATAAGTCAGTCTATTTGAAATCCTGTCTTTTTTCTATCTTAGTCGCAAAATTAAACTTGGCATGAGGTTAAAATGAAAGCATATTAAATATTCCTAAGTGGATGCGTGAAAGCGCCCGAAGGTTAGATGACTTGTAAATTTTGAAAACAGACATTTCAGTTCAGTTATTTAAGAGATTTTCTGCTGTTGCCAGAATGAAACATATATATTCAAAGAAATCCCTAGAGTAAGAGGAAATACATTAGAAATAAAAAAAAGTAAAAAAAAAAATGAATGGGCTGGCATGGTGATGACAGATGCCTTTGCATAGAACAACTAATTTAAAAGCATGTGGCACTAGTCAGTGTCTGTATCACTAACAAGGTTAATAAACAAAGTAAGAATTGTTAAAAGTGTCTATCATTTGCATGTGTGTCTATTTGAGAAGAATAAACTGTAACACTGTACATGACCAATATGAGAAAGACAAAGTATGGAGCTATAGTTGGTTACACATGGTTTATCCTATAGTAGGCGCCAATACTGGGTGGGTGTACGGGGTGCACCCTGCTCTGGCTCTCTGTAGAAAGGGGTGCACTGGGGATAATTGCAGCATGAGGTTAAGCCCCCTTATTGCATGGCACCATGTTGAAATTCAGAGTACTGGGTCCTATGTAGACAGGGGGGAGTGCACTCCATGTTCAAAATCAGAGGGCACTCCAATTCATTATAAAGCTGGGGACGGCAAAGACTGGCATGTTGTTTGGGCATGAAAGAAGTGCTGACAAGCTATTTGGGTACAAGATGGCACTGGTTATCTGCTTGGGCAAAAATATAGTAATGATTAATGGTTGAGTCACAAAGATGGAATGGTGAAGCTGTTTTGCTCAAATATGGCAAGGATATGCCATTTAGATACAAAGATGGCACTCATTTTTTTCCCTTCACAAAGATGGAATGGGGAAGCTGGGTTGGCTCAAATATGGCAAGGATAAACTATTAAGATTCAAAGATGCCCAGTAATATTGTGTCAGTCAGAGCCCAGTAATATTGTGCCCCTCAGACCCCACTAATATTGTGCCAGTCAGAGCCCAGTAATATTGTGCCCCTCAGACCCACTAATATTGTGCCAGTCAGAGCCCAGTAATATTTTGCCATCCAGATGCCTGTATTCCCCCAACACATCCCCCCCCCCCCCGTACTCACCGATTGCTGCTGTTCCGTGTCCCTGCCCGGATGACTGCACGGAGGAGGGAAACAGTCACTGGATGTGACGTTATGTCACATCCGGCGTCAGTTTTTCTTTTTTTCGCGTCAGTTTTTTTTTTTTCGATGCGGCTTGCCGGAAAAAACATTCACAATCGCAATGCGCTGTGAACGCGGCAAGCAGGGGCCCACGGGACAGCTGCCTTGGGCCCCCCAGGAGTAACTGGGCCCAGGGCAGCTGCCCCGTTTGCCCCGCGTTAAAGATGGCCCTGGGGGGGGGGTGTACTCTAGGTGTATGAATGACAGGGATACTGCAGAAACCTATCCAATAACTGGATGTCAGGAACTCTTTCTACTGTTAAAGCCTTACTTATCACTTTTGCAGGTCTTGAACTTATACTTCAGTTCTCTAACTGTACTCTTACTTCACACAACTACTGGTTTATGCTTCCTTTATAACACAGGGTTCTGAATATTCTAGAACGTAATAGACTGTACCAATAGGACAGAGGATTTTCCTGCACAGCAAATGGTATACTGTGGGGCTTAAGCATACCAAATGGTCAATTCAGGATTATGTGCTTTCGTTAATTATTTTTAATAAAACACCCAGACAGAATTATATACTTTCAATTCACTTAGAAAATTGTTATTTTGTTGGAAAAATAGGATTAATAGAATTTATACCTAGTAAATATTCATATCAATCGTTTGTCGATTTATTTTGCCTTTTGCTACATTTTAGGATCACTGTGATACACTTTGGTATACACTTTCCTAACAAATAAGGACTAACCAAACAGTTCTAGTTTACATTTAAGTTTAAATGTCTGTTCATTATTAGAATTAACTTCTTCCGTTTATAATCAATTTTAACTTGATTTAAGTAAATTATTTCTTAATATATTAAAAGCAGATATTCAATCTCTTGATTAAGAACAAAGTATTGGGCATATTTTTTCCTGAGCTTGGAGACTACAATATTTCAATGAAAAATTCCATGATGAAGGGACCTAAATTATCTCTTGATCTTGTCAGTCGTCCGCAAAACTTTATTTTAAGAATCCTTAAAATTATGGATCTGTTATTGATATAATTTCCAACCAGTAAACAGGACTGATTACATGAGTCATGAATCATGAGGTCTTGGATGGGAAGATTACAGCATGCAATGTTTATATTTTATAGATTTATTTTTGATTTTAACTGACAATGCATTACTGAAAAACAAAACTATTAAAATGACAATTTTTTTTAAATTAAAACCTCACTTTAAAGTGACTCTATCATAATTTGACCTTTGTAAATATATATTCCTCACATCATGGTCAAACTATTAAGTATATTTTGATTAAAATTGAATAAAATATTTCTTATGAACGTGTACTTCCTGTCATTTTGTCTTGAACACAACGGTCATTCAACATATTAAGAAAACTCTTGTACTTTATTTCCTCTCTCCTGCAGAGCAGAATACTGGGAGCTTATTGGCTCAGCTCCACCTTCAAGTTTGCTGTTGTTGCCTTTGATTTCCCTTTCATGTGATATAACTATTCCACAAGCAAAGCTATTCATATGATCATTTGTAATAATATACTACACTTGTATGTGTTTAATGTGGTTACTATTGTCTTCTATTAACTGGGTATCCTGTTATTTACTTTCCTCTTAATTAATTATTATTAAAAGTATAATTATTAAGCCCATTGGATATTATCACAAATATCCAAAGAGTTCCATAATGACAAAATATATTAAAAGCTCACTCAAAACAAATAAAAACCTATTTATTACTTGTACCCTAAGTAGTCATCTCTCTAATCCCAGTTTTGTTGCTATTAAACTGAACAGATCTTAACCCCTTAGTGACAAGACATTTTCACCTTGACTTTCCCTTGGTGACAATGGCTGTTTTGACATTTCTAGGTTGTTTGTGTTTAGCTGTAATTATTTTCTTTCTCACATACTGTACCCACACAAATTATATGTTGTTTTTATCGTCATAAGAATGGCTTTCATTAGATACCATTATGTTCATCATATCTTATAATTTACTACAAAAAAATCATAAATTATGATGAAAAATTTAAAAAAAAAACCACTTTTTTCAACTTTGACCTAAAATATAATTTACACAAATAAAATCATTAAAAAAGACCCCATCTAAATAGTTTCTAAATGTTGTCCCGAGTTCAGAAATATGCATGTTTCCATATTTTTCGGTATTGTTTTGCAAGTTATGGGGCAAAAACCAAAAATTGTGTTTTTTGTTTTTTTCCTATATTGACCTTTTGACCCCAACCAGAACCCAAAATTTAACCCTAACACGGTTTTCGCGATCGTTGATCGTGAAAACCGCTTGATTGACCGCAGGACGTGACAGGCACGTCCTTTGTCGTTAAGGGAGTTTCTCCCAGGACGTGCCTGACACGTCCTTTGTCGCGAAGGGGTTAAATTAAGTTCTGCTATTTTTTGTTTTGTACATATTTATTTGAGGGAATAATATAATGTTTACATGCTGCCCTGCAGGATGTACAATTCATGTGTGTTCAGAAGAAAATCAGTTAATTAATCAAGGTGATTCCTAAGGGATCCTCTTTTTGATTAATAAATTGGTTCCCCTTGGGCACATATGCATTTTACATTCTGTAGGAAAGCATATAAGAGTTATATTTGCCCGGCAAAACATGGTCTGAGTTGACAGTACTAGCTATACACCTGAAATACACAAAAACCTGTAGGTGGAATCTTTGTAAGGCTCCTGTGCAATATATGCACACACTTTAAGTATAGTTATCAGTTCATAAATTTTGTTGATTTGAGAAACTTTTAAATGTTGCTTTTGTTCCTCCCAGACTAATACCGAGTACACGAGAGATAGTAGAAGCTGCATGTTAATAAAGCTCCCACGCCATAAGCTTTACCATCCTACACCATCTGTCATTTTTTACAAGAGAAAGCAGCTAAAAGGTTTTACAGGCACTCTGGATAAGATGGTGGACATTACAGAACACTGGAAGGTTCTACAGTAACTCGATAGAACCTGATTTGGCTAACCTACTACACGTCATCTTTACTAAAAGTATAAATGCATTTCAACGCATTTCCCTGTAGTTTTAACATATGAAAACATCCATATGCTATGATAATAAATTGCAAAATATAATAAGAGCCATTAAAGTTTATGCACACATCAACACCTGACCAGCCATATTTCGGAGCAGATACATCCATAGGAGGAGTTAGGATCTCTGGTTTCTGATCATATCCCGTCCTCTGTGCTGGCACGCAATGTCTGTTGCTACTGACCCTACAATCTAATGCATCATGTGAGGTGTAAACCATGGAGATGGAGTATCTACAAAATGCAGCATCAACAGGATTTGTGCTGCTCAAAACCGAGTGGCATGAAGAATAGCAGGATTAATAAATGTATATAATATCAACTTATTGTACAGTACAACACATGAAAAACACTCCAAACTCCTGCACATGCGCTGTACTAGCGATACACTTATCAACAATAATGGAATTCAGGAGTTCTCAGTCTAGTGATCCCCTTATGTCACCTCGCATAATCCCCAATGACTGCAACCTTACTCTGTATTGTAGCATCTTTTACAACTTCTCTTCTATAACATCAGCTTTTGGAATCTGCCGTGTATTTGCAGACGTATTTAAATTTGGCTATTTTCGACCATAAATGTGTCTAATTTCAGCTAGTAAACAGTCCTGGCAGTTCTTCGTGTGTCTTTGTAGCTGTTTCACCAGTTTGTGGCTGATCAATTGTAACACATCCAGGCAGTTGTGCATAACATTAGCATATTATGCTGTACATTGCCATTGGTGGCTTCAGGTATGAAAATGTATGATGCCATCTTGTTAATGTTTGTGTATAAAATCATTTTATTGCATTACATGTACAATTATGAAAACCATGGTTAGTTTCAATTTTCTATTTTCTTTAATGCTTGAATATATGTTGTCTGTTTGTCCCTTTATAAGATTCTTGGACTCCACTTCATACAAATTAAAGTCAAGAGGGTTTGCAAGTTTATTGACATTACTATTAAACAAAATAAACAAATTTTCATCAATATTCATGCTTATACATGATATTGGACTCTAAACTAGACAGACTGGGTCCACCTCAAACCTCACAGACTGATGACATGGAGAGTAGGGTCCCAGCCTGACAGCAGGACTTTCATTGGTGGGGGGAGAAGTGTGACAAACAGGACTGTAGTCTCTCCTCCCCCTAGCTGGAATAATGTAGACAGTAGTACTGAATGGTGCATAGCCAACGGAACTAAGGAGACTGGAGTTTGTCTAGAGATCAGTGTTAGTGGTTACAATGCCCCTTTGTATTGAGTGGGTGGTTTCCCTGGGGGGTTGTATGTACTTAAATAAGGAATCTAGTACTGACAGGTCTGAACTACCAGGGAAAGCCTCATGGTTCAGGAAGTACGAGAGATGCATCATAGGAGCATATTAATGGGAATACTGGCTGTGGCATATTCATGGCAAAACTGGCTGTGGTATATTCATGGGCAAATTGGGGCATATTTTAATGGGCAAACTAACAATGGCATATTAATGGACAAATCCGGCCTGTGTCATATTAATGGGCATTTTGGTTGTGGCCTATTCATGGGCAAAACTGGCTGTGGCATATTAATGGGCAAACTGTGGCATAGTAAATTCCATTTGACAATGAATATTTAAAACATATTACAAACCTCTGTACCATTCAAATTATATTATAAATATTATTATCATATGCAATATAAGGTTTTAATCCCTTTTCCCATGTCTACTTAATATAGGGTGACCACGGGTTCCAGTCTAACATTTTGAGGCTCATGTAGCCTCATGTAGTGTCCCAGAAGGTGTTATGCCTCTGGCAGTTGCTCTGCCACATTTGGCAGTGGCAACTGTCATTATAATACTGAATAAATACACCTTTAAATGTAATAAATGTTTTATTTTTGAATGCTGAAATATATTTATTACTTTTGCCTCACCCAATTTGGACAAGCCAACATTTCCCCTATTCTTCCATTATCTTTGGTCATCCAAAAGGATTCCTGTTACAGATCACACAATAAAGTTCTGCTGCAGTAAATTGTTCATCACACAAACATTAATGGAGCCTTAGCTGTCTTTGCCAGCATAGTTGGCACATTTTCCAACTGTTTTCTTTGTGGGAAAATCACAATGTTGCTGTCTTATCCCACTAGATTGTACTTAATCGATAAACCATTTAATGCAGCTGAGCATGAAAAACCATTGTCAGAATTGAAATTTTCAAAAATAATTTTTTTTTTTATGATTTTACTTGTTCATTAATAATAAACTTACATGTGGGTTAGTATTTATGGGTGTCCCTGAATGGCCATTAGGAAATGTAGTCACCCTATCCTAATACTGCTGGACTTTTTCCAGTAAAATGAAGCAGAGATGTGTTTCATAGCTTATGGACCATTCAGAAACAAAGTTCATTAATAATGTAATTTCAATAGAAAAGGTTTTAGAGAACACAGATTTTTTTTCTTAAATGTAACACAGAACAGCCAAAAACAGCGGGAGAGTTGCTCACGTCTGACTGAAACCATAGGCCAAATCCTATTCGAAATATTCCTTAAGTCTCAGCGAGTTCGTTAAGTAATTTAATAAGGATGCTGTGATTTTCCATGCATTTTGAAAAAACTTCCATGAGTCTATTACTTACATACACACAAAGTCATTGTTTCATTTTACTATGTATAAGGCTGACTTGACTTCTTACATTGTGCAATGGAAACTGGATAAATAACTGATGAATCTAGTTTTTCATGGAGGAAACATATACTGTAGCTAAAACACGTCTGTTTTTAAGGCCCATTAAGGTATAGCTTCAGTATTACTTACTTCGTCTCTCCAGCAATTATTTTGAAAGGTGCCCAGAGAGGAAATAACTTGCTTTTCAGCATGACTTGAGGTGACAAGATGGGGGAAGAACTTTAACTCTTTAACACCTGGACTGGCTTGCAGAGCTCATGCAGTACTGATGAGGATTAAAGGCTTCATACAGGAAGATCCTGTAGAAAAAAGGGCAACATGCATTTTCAGGAAGAATTGGTTATGCTCCAATAACACACTGGAATTTGTGAGCTTGCTCGGTGTTCCAGCTGAGCTCAGTGCAAGGAGAATTCAACGAAATGTCACTGAGAATAATACACTATTTTTAAAGAATTAATTTCTTTAACCATGTTCTGTACTACATGGAACTATATGAAATTCACGCACGTACACATTCATCTAAAGACATATATACTTTAAATTGTAAGCTTACAAGCAGAACTTTCTGTTGACTGTGCAATGTCAAAATGTCATTGATCTCTCTATAATAATCCCAAATCTGTGTTGTGTATGTCAATGCCTTTTCCACACTCAGTGAAGAAGTCTTTTTAGCAATGCTCACTGCCAGGGTCGTTATTGAATATGCAACTACCACCCATTATACTGAGGATTGCTATCTAGTCTCAAATGAGCTAGACCATGTGCTCTGTATGTAATTATAGTTTCTTATTCCACAAAGAAGGATGTTCTGACAGCTTACTCTCGGGGTTTTCTAGAATGTGGAATATGTAACTAGCACCCATATCACTGAGGATTCTTACCTAGTCTTAAACTATACATAGTTCAGGGATTATAGTCCAGGGATTATATTTGTTATGCTTTCCTATATTCAGTCATGTAAGCCTTTGCATCAGTGCTTAATTCCAGAACTTCAATTTCATAGATCTTCTGTCTCATTAAACTTAGCCTGAAATTCCCTCTTTTCTGTTTGTATTAAGGCATTATATCAATGAATGTTAATAAAATGTAATAAAGTTCTTACAAACCCAGTAGAAAGGTGTGCAAGAGTGTTTGTACTCACAGTATACTAAAACAATAACCTGGTGTAATACAGATCATAGGAAATTCAGTTTCAAAAAGTAAATTTTACATCTCCAAAAGTATATGCTTTAAAGTATTAAAAATGTCTTTATCATAATATTTACCCCTCAATGACCAGAGTTAGAGAACATCTCTGGTCGTTCTGGACAATGTCTTTTTTAACAGTTCTGCGATGTTTGTGTTTATCTGTACCCGCATGTGGGGGGGGGGGGGGGGGGGGTGGTATAAGAAGGGCTTTCTTTAGACATCATTATTTGCATGATATTATATAATTTCTAATAAAAAAAAATGTGCTTATATCTATCCTTAGTTTAGAAATATCCAATGTTTACATGTGTTTCTGCTGTTTAATGGAAATTACTGGTCAATAACTGAAAGAAGCATATTGTTTTTTCTAACCATTTTCTACTACAGTGACCTTTTAAACACAACCCTAACCCTAATTCTAACCCTAACCTTAGCATGAACCCTAACTAAAGCCCAACCCTATTGCTAACCTTAACTTAACCTGTTTTTTTTTTATTTATCACTGTAATGTTACTTACTGCCTCTGGAGGCAGTCTAACAACATTCCATGCCCATTACAGGGAAGCACCATATTAAAAAAGCATGCTGCCATTCAATATGTGACTTGTGATTGGTCTGGGGAGTGATCACACTGTGTCCCTTGGAGAAAATCTAAGTTCCATGGGTGCTATTGTATTAAGTTGCCAACGTTTCTTCAAAAAAATACTAGACATGCGCATGCCTCTATTGATTTTACATTGGTTTGATAAGTCTTTGAAGGCAAGAGCATAGACACCTCTAGCTACTTGTCAATGTATCACTTCAATACAGGGGTTCATTTAATCTGGATTGATGATTGTGTTATAATTATTATTCTATCTTATGTTTTACTTATTTTTTAATGCTGTCCAAAGGTATAGATGAAATACCATTTATATAGACATTACTTCTTTGGCATTATGATCCATGCTTATCATTTTAGTGAGCAATACAAATTCATCCTTTTTTTTATCCAGAAAGCAGTATGGATAAAAACTATTGCAAACTCAAAATATGTTCTTAAATTTAATGTATGTGTATTTATTCAGCAAAAATAAAGAGACAGCGACATCTAATAGTAAATAGTTCAGTATCTGACAAGTAGAAAATGGAACTGATCCAGTCTTATTACTACAAAAAAAAGACCTGAAAGGGATAGACATAAATCCCGTAAGCCTGGCTCAACTTGCAGCTCAGTGAAGAAAATAAAAAGGCTACTAAAAGCAATTTCAGAGGAATATACAGTAAACAGGAGAGAACAAGCTTCAATTTGTAGTAGACACAGAATGTTTCTGACATTGCACAACAGTGTTCAAAAAATTATTTCTGCCATTTATCAATAAAGTAGAATGAAGGCCTCTTTACAAAAATTGGATTAAGCTCTGCTTTTTGAACTGGGAAATAGGCTTGGAGCAGTCTTTTCAATGAAATCTAACTTTCTGTACAGACCACATTTGATTGGTTGCTTGGTCTTTGATTATCACAAGTTTTGCACACTCACTTTTATGACTGTCTGTAGGATTTCTGAATGGCATGCAAACTAAAATGGTGGACACCTATGAAATAATCTCCATAGAAAGCAATACAATTATCCAATGTTAATTCCATTTTGTTCAGGGATGAGAGGGAAGGAAGGAAAGAACGAATAAAGAAAGAAAGGAAGGAAAAACAATGAAAACAAATGACAATTAGGAATTGTGTCTGTGGTTGTTAGTAGAAGGGAATATACATATGTTACCTCCATTTTGTTCATGGATAAGGGGAATGAAAATTGTGTCAGTGGTTGACAGTGGAATGGAAGACTAATTTGGTGCTCTATAATTACGTTTAATCTGGAAGTATACTACTATTATATGATTCTGCATAGAATAGCAAGCAGCTGGGACAAGTCACTAAAGTTAACTGTCAAGTGAACTGCAAAAATCAGGCATTAATACGTGAGTTAATACATTATGCAACTTGCCTATCTTATTTATACTTCTATAGTGGATCATATATAAACAAATTAAAAACAACATTTTAGTTATAGTTTTTTTGTTCATTATTTCCAAAAATACAGAAATCATTTATGTTTATTGAAACTTTTGCTTGTATAAATTATCTTTAAATGAATCCTGTTTTCCTTCTTCGTTCATGCCTTGATTGCTACTTCCTTTTGTCCCCATTCTCATTTCCCACATCATGGCTTCAAATATTACAGTATTTTACATTAAGTGGAATGGTCTGCTACTTCACTTTGTTTAGACTGTAGATTTGAACTTTGCCCTTATTGATCAGCGGGTGTTTATGAGAACAGTAGCTGGCTATTGTCATTATGTTTAATATCTCTTACTACAGGAAACTCTCTTGTAATAATACATTTGAAATGCTTTTTGGAACAAATACACTATGAACTGGTAAAATAAATGAATGTTAATGATGTATTCACCAATCAGAATAATAGATCACATTCTTTTATAGAGAAATTAAACATATATAATACTTATTGAAAATGTACCTCTTGTGTGATGAGACATAGATACAAAGAAACATAGAAATATAGAATGTGTCGTTAGATAAGAACCATTCGGTCCATCTAGTCTGCCCAATTTTCTAAATACTTTTATTAGTCCCCAGTTCCCTATCTTTTATCTAGGATCACACTCCTTTACACTGTAAGATTGTTTTGGTAATCTCCTTTCAAGAAAAACGCATAGTAATAGGGAGTGTATGGACGGGTTAAATAGGCAGGCTGTCACAGCGGAAGGCCCTTTGGTGGTATCCAAAGTGCAACAGAGTTGGGACAGTCCATTTAGGTGCAAAAAATAGGTGTCAGTCCATATAAATATGCAAAAGATGTTTTATTCAGTAGGCAACACAAAGCACCTAGAACCACCTGGTGGGGTGAACACTACACATTTCGTGATTTTATGAAGCGCTTAATCATAGACCTAGTCTATGGCAGGGAAAGCTTAGAGAAACATATCAAAAAATTATGAATCTCCTCACTCATGCATTCTTTCCACTCATTTTTCATTTTGACAGTGAGAATGTATAAATACAATTGATATTAGTTTGGTTAATGTTTTTCTTTTTTTGTCATGTTATTGACAATTAAAGGGTCTACTCAGGTAGCTCTAGTTTCAGGCCATTTTGGACCACTTTGAGGAGCCAAATAGCCCTTGAATTTGGGCTATTTAAAAAGCACCAAAATGCTTCCAAATTGGTACAAAAAATCAACCATAGTAGCCTCTATTCTCCACATAGTACACAAAGTGAAAATAGTTCAGGATTGGTTTGAGGAACACAAAAAATAGCTCAATGAGTTAATTTGGTGACTTTACCTCAGAATTCCCCAGATGTCAATCCAATCGAACATCTGTGGAATGTGCTGGACAAATAAGTCCAATCCATGGGGACCCGCCTTGCAATTTACAGGACTTAAAGGATCTGCCGCTAACGTCTTGGTGCCAGATGCCACAGCATCTAGTGGAGTCCATTCCTCAAGGGCCTGTTTTGGTGGCCTACAGAATATTAGTTTTGGTTTTAATAGAGGAGGAAAAGAGACAGCTATGGGGAAAAGGAGAGTGACAACCATGGGGAAGAGGAGAGACATACAGAAATGGGAAGCAATAGGAGAGAGACAGACATGGGAAAGAATACATGAATACATAAAGTTATGTCAAATCAACTTGCATTGACCTACTTGCTGACTTGTTGCCCGGTAACATATTTGCTTTTTTATAAATTTTCTATAATTCTTTCTCTCTTCTGATGCACACTTCTCTGCTTCTGGTTAAAATTTTCGGTGCCTGTGCAGATCAGATTAATTACAGTTGCCTATGGTTGACATGCCTCATTTCTGAAATAAGTTAGCATAGTCCTTTGGTACTGGCAATCAAAGGTGCACTAACTCGAGGTGGAGAGGACTGGCTAGTCAAGGTGTGCCTTACGTGACAGAGAGAAGTGCATTTCTCTTGCTCCTGTCAGACAGAGGGTGTTACTGGTGTACTCAATGGTACCGCATGTCCCACGGGGTGGGTGTGGCCATAGGGGGGAGTATGGGAAAGTGGGCCCTTAGATACCTTGTTGGGTGGGCATGCTGCTGCTGAAAATTCAAAAGTAACTCCACCAAAAATACAGAGTTCTTATATTTATTTGTGCAGATTGTAAACCTATTTAGTCCTTGTGATATTTAATAGTGCAGTGTATAAAAATACGTAAAGCCCCTTTAGATCCTCTATCAAAACAATTCTATAAAAGCCAAGTTAGGCAGGAATTTAGTGACTAAAGGGTTGACTCAGGTAGCTCTAAAATATGGCTACTCAATATCCCTAAATTTACGTCGAAATGGGCTGTTTGGACCATTCAGAAACTGAAGAATTTAAGCATTTTGATTGGGAATATGTGCCAATCACCCTCAAACACTCTCAGAATTCCTCAAAATTTTTGCTGGAGAACTGAATAGAAAAGTGTAGAAGAATTAAAGTAAAAATATTTTAACCCCTTCACAACATTGGAAGTGTCGGGAATGTCCAGCCAGGAACTCCTGCTGTGGAATGGGAGGCTTTAGCAACCAATTTTCCTTAACACCGTTCAGGTAGTGTTGCTGTAAAGCCTCAATGTAAAGTGATTAAGCAACGCCGAAATGCCTTGGAGCTAACATGGGTGCCATATTGGAGAATGCTCCTCCAATATGGTGCTGCCCTCTTGTGGGTAAAAGCTTTGGAATGATAAGTTCTCACTTACACAGCTCTGTTGCTAGACTGCAAAAATTCAGCAACATCGCAATACAAAAAAAGGCTAAAATAGCATGAGATCCAGGGTTAGCACAACAGTTGGGATTAGTATTAACATTAGGGTTAGAGTTTACATAATAGTTAGAGTTAGAGTTCGACTTTTGGTTAGGGTCAGGATTGGGGTCAAAATATCACTGTAGGAGAAAATGGTTAGGAAACAAAAAAAAACACTACTTTTAGTTATTGCCCTATGACTTTTTTAGAAAATTTATATGGTGTCTTTTTACATTTGTAATTGTATAAAAGATATTTCAGGTCAAAGTGTTTTTCTTTTTGTAGTAAATTATATTATAAGAATAAAATAATGGCATCTATAGAAAGCCCTTATGGCAATAAAACAGTACATAATGTGTGTGGGTACAGTAAATGAGAAAGAAGAAAAGGATTTTCTAGATGTTCCATTGAGCATTGTTGACCAGATTTGTATATGTCTACCCAGAATCCCTTGCAGTGGTGTTAGCACTGTGAATGTGTGATTTCTATGGAAAAAGCAGGCCTTGTGAGTTTCGATATGTGTAGATTTGTATTGGATAATGCCTTTGACCACCATTACTTCCATTCTAGATGCTCCAGTAAGATAAATATACTATATACTGTGTATTACTCTCTAGAACCTATCTATCTATGAAGTATTGTCTGACACTTTCCTAATCATGAAATAGCATTAGATGTTGGGAGTATTGCATACTGGGAGGGTTTTTACTAACTAGTCCATGCTGAGAGAAATGTATTCCAGGAACACTGCTATAAAATTGCAGATATCGTGGTGTGCAAATATCCCACTATTTCCACATCACATAGTTTATTTTTGTAGGCACAGCCCACTTCACTGAAGAAGGTATTGGCACAGATATAGTATGACGTTACGTACCCCAAATGTATATTACAAAACCCTAGGAATGGATACTGTTTCTGCTGTGAGAAGCAGATTAGCCATGTGAACACTATGTGTTTTTCCATACCATGACAGATTTATGGAAACAAGGGATCTGGGAAATGTAAAAAGAAGATATACAGCTTTCTGGGTGATGTACATAATCTTGTGGTTGCAGCAGAAACAACTGATCTACAGTGACACAAAATAATGTAGAAAGCATAAAACATAGTCATACTTTTATAATCATTCTGCTGTCTTACTGAACATATTTTTTAGACACTCTGTATTTGTGTAAATAGATGTGACTGTTTTAGTCTAGAAATAGAGATGTTCACTTAGGTAAAAAAAAGTCCCCTTTACCTAACATAATGTGCCACATACTGGTGTCTATTCATGAAAGGTAAAGTATAGTAAAACATTTAAATAACCCCCCTGTCAAAAAACGGGTCTGCCAAGTGGCTCCCAGCACAGAACAGTGATCAGTGACACCCTAGATCCTCATTTTCTAGGCCAGTGAAAAGGGCCATCAATAAACTAATAATTCACCTATTAGTAAAAAGTCTGCACTGGCAAAAAATGTAAGCCCCCCCAAAAGAAAAAAATCCGTGATGGACCTAGCTCTAATGGTTTGCTCTCAGAGGAGAGCAAACCAGAATGACCTTCCCTCACCTCATCTCATCCTCACACAAAATATTAGTGAATACAAATCTGCGTGGTCGGGATGAGGCATCTGAGTAGGTGGCATTGCTTATAATGCACAAACATTTTGTGCATAGCATTAAAAATAATCTGACAGACACAAACTGCACTGGGAAGACTAGGCACTTGTCTAATACACCGGCATTCATTATAGATATCAAAAGTAATGGGTTGGGATTTCCTTACGTTCCTCCCAAAGGCAAAGCAAGTGCAGAAGGGAGTGTCTGAAATGTCTATGCCTATGGACACATGGGATGTCAAACCAACCTTACTCAAACCTAATGCTAGTCTGCCATTTTATCTCCCTATCGCTTAACTATGTTTACCTTTTTTAGTCTCTCCCTCACTTGTGGCTTTCTCTATACATAGGTGAGCAATCCAACATGGAAACTAGTCAAAGAAGATTCCTTAAGAAGATGTATGTTTTAAAAGTTACAATGAATATATAGTGTTCCAAATTACAGGATTTAAGTCATATTTATGTCAACTTTAAATACAACTCAGGAAAAGAAGATTAAAGTGATAACTGAAATTTGAGATGCAGTTAATAATACAGAAAGGAACACATTGTTTTAGCCTGAATTAAATAAATAATTAATAGGGAAAGGCGAGAAATTTTAAATACATGTATTTTTATCATGTGGACATGATAAAAATGTATTCTGCAGATTAAAAACAAAAAAGTGGAGACACCAAAATCTACACCAATCACCAAAAACAGCACAGTTTATGTGCCACAGATGATGGCATAAAACAGGCAAATTATATCCCAGAATGCTTAGTATTATGTATAAGGTAAACATTGCCAAACTTTGTGCAAATATAGATAAGGGCACCCTTTCAAGAGGGCACCCTTATAAATCTGGAGAGGACACTCAATATGAGTACATTTTCAAGTAACATTTTTAAAAATTAATTTATAATGATGTAAATTTGTCTCTGGAGTTATCATAGCCATTAATAGAATCAGTTAGCTGTTACATAATACAAATCAATGCTGAACTCATTGCACTCAAATCCTGTGAAGGAACTGGGGTTACACATTCTATCACTGTAGCAAGCAAGTACATGGATCTCATACAACTGTACATCCATGTCCACATTTCTGTGTACGTGTAGCAATGTTGTCCAGCAGGTGGTGAAAATGAGTTTGTTGAAGATGAAGAAGAATGCATTGTTAATTTTGAGTGCATACAGTTGGCTGCAGAATGTCAACATTTTCATTGGGCTTCATTCATGATAGTGCGAATAGTATGTAATGGAGAATGTAATTCCCCAGGTAAGGTTCATGAGTTGTAGCCATTCTGAAGATCTGCTGATATTGAGAATGTTTCAAGTCAGCCATTTAGGCCATTACTTGGGATCTCCATTCTCAGTTCCATGCAATTTCCTTTTTCACAACTGTAGCCCTATCTGTTGGTGACATGCACATATATGCACATGTTTTTGTATGTTTGACTTCCTGTAGACACTTGAAGAGGAAGCTGACACCAAAGCCAGTTGAAACATGTGACCTGGTGAAGTTCGAGAAGGAGCTGACAGATCTTCTGTGTCCTGTGCAGGTCTTTGTCATCAGATGATGCTGGGGGTTGGGGGCCAGGGTTGGGGGCTAGTAAAGTGAGAGAACAGTGTTAATGCATTTCAATTGACATACATACACATCAGTGGATGTTCTTTACTTGCAACCAGGCAAGTATGTGTCAATTGTCCCCTCAACACCTGTGACAGTCTCAGGCCTGATGACCTGCAGTATCTCCTCCTTGAAATCCATTCGGCTCTGAAGGACCACCACAAGTGGCTCTGGCAGTGGCGGCTGAATTGGATAACTTGCTCTTCACCTGTCACTTAATGTCACACTGAACCACTTTGGTTCGGTGTGTTTTCAACATGTTCTGGGTGCTTTCGGTTTCATTAGCTATTGGTCTGGAATAGGCTATGATGTCCCAATTGTGGATGCATTCAGAGACACATCGGAGATCCATAAGTAGGTCAAAATTTGTTTTTTTTTCATGCCATCAATGTGTTCAGAATGCATCTGCAATTCGTAGGTACCATTTCAGAGTTGATAATCGGTGTATATCGCGACAACCCTCAAGTGACCTTCAGGCAGCTGAATGTCACCACAGAGGCCTTTGAGTACAATAGCAATGAATCACTGATTTAAATTTATTTATTTACCTCATTTCTTTACCTCACATCACATACAGGAATAGATAATAACCCTTAATATGCAACACATGCACAAACATTATGCTAACTGATTAAATGTAATATTTATGTAAGATCACAATTAAATGCATATTTTCAATTTTCTACAGTGGTAAGACACCAAATTTGTAAAATGGATGCAATTTTAGTATACATTCTCATAAGTGGCTTTTACTCAAAATTTGTTTTAAATAAATAACAGAGAAGTAATTTTCCCATGGTGTTCTCTCTTTTAAAAAAAAAAAGAATATCCTTTCAAGGCCTCCTGTCATCAGTTTTTATATTGTTTTCTCTTGTCAGTGGTCCTGACGGGTTGCAGTGTTGGCGTTAATAGCTGGCCACTTGATGGTGGATTTTCACGATCATCAGATCCAGTGCTCGTTGTCTTGGTAAATCAACTATCATTGTATAAATATTTATGTGTAATTTAATTTTGCAGGCATAGAAGCATCTGGTCTGTGTCTGGTGTTAGGGATTTTTTTTTCAGTTTTACAATCTCATTCAGACAAGGTTTGTGCTGCAGATATGGAAAAAAATTTTTGGCAGCAAATAATCCTTGTATTGCTTTAAAATATAAACAGTGTAATACATATAGCAGTTTACCCATAACACAATTTGTGTATTAATAGATTTGTAAAAATATGAGAACAAATTTGCTTACAAGGGAGTATTATAGTATTGTGCCATTAGGGATTTACAGGTATATAGATTATATTAGGTAATATTTGTGTATAAGGTCAGTGATACATAATATCTGAGTACTTATTTATATAGATTAAACACTTGCACATGCACCAAAACACAAACATAAATACATAAAGAGAATATGAGCTGTAATCATTGGGTAGCGCCTCCAAAATTCAATAGTAACTTATATAACAATTGGACACTGGTATGTCAGTGTGTTGATTCTTTAGACAGTGCAAAGTTTACAAAATATACAATAAATGCTAATATAAGATAATTAGCATGCTAAAGCTTGAATAGCCAGTACAGCCTTGTTATATTACTGTGGTTGTAACACAAATTTGATTTCAGCAATACACAAATTTCATGTTTGCTGACCTATTCCAAATAATCTTAATAGACATGCCTTTCTCCTACCTTAAATCCTATTACATCACAGAATAGGTAATCATCCAGCACAAACGAGCAATTACAATACTTTTACTAAAATGTAATTTTGGTTCTAGATCTACATTGTATGTATGATACGGAGATACAGAAGGGCTTGTTAGGTTTTGTTTTCACTTAATTAGGTAAATATATGTTCTTCAAAATTATAACTTTTTGGAGGATTAATCCTTCTTTAATTGATAGAATAACCACCTATGTTAAAATATGAAATGTTTAACATTATATCAACCTTGTAGATTCATGTGTGCTCTATCTGATAACACTATTTGGTCAAAATTTAGTCTTGGAAATAATCTTTAGCTATTCACTGAAGTAGCTACTACACTAGATACTTCAAGCACATATGTTTGTGATCTACAAGCATGCTCCTTGCTTAAATAAGGGTACCAGAACTGTTGTACAGCAAAACGTTGTGCTCTTTTCCTAAATAAAGAAAGTCTTTAAAGGTTAAAAACAGCAGTCTGGATATTATTAAAACTCAACTCCCTAGGTTTCTGGATGTCTAACCTCTGAACTTAGCACTTTGTCTACCTTATCTACTGGTTTTTGGTCTTCGTTCTATGTCAGTTAAGGACATGTTCTTTGTAATTTAATTTATTTTCAACCATTAATCCATACTTAGCATGTTTAGGAGGTGAACGCATTTTACAATTCTGGCATCTCTGATTTACCAAATGAGCCAAGGTATTTTCCAATGGATCAATAATCTGCATATTCATATTTTTGGCACTTATATGTATCATATTTATTGTTAGCTTTACTTTTCTCTTTGACTCTTGTATTTGATATTTACCATTTATGAAAATGGATTGCCATGTTACAGATTAGTTTTGGACCCTTTCATATATTTGATGCTTCTCATGTATATCAGAATATTTTTTACTGTTTATAGTTTTTTTCTTCTTTGGTAAATTTGTCCCATCATGACAATACTTTTCCAGGGAGAAGAAAACAGTTACAACTTAACTTAGTTATCCAGTATTTTCCATTCAAAATCTGTAAAAAAATGTGTTTGCTTACCATTCCTTACCACAGGACCTTCAAATGAAAGTATAATTTCATAAACATTTTCCATAAATCTTCAACAAACTCATTTTCACCACCTCCTGGACAACGTTGCTACACGTACAGAGAAATGTGGATATGGATGTACAGTTGTATGAGATCCATGTACTTGCTTGCTGCAATAATAGAATGTGTAACCCCTGTTCCTTCACAGGATTTAAGTGCAATGAGTTCAGCATTGACTTGTGTTATGTAACCGCTAACTGATTCTATAAATGGCTATGATAACTGCAGAGACAAAGTTACATCATTATAAATTATTAAAAAAAAAATGTCAATATACCATAGCTCCATGATTCAGATAACCATGCATGTGAACTGTAAGAGAATGTGATGTCTACATTCTGTATTTAAATGTCCTAAACATTGTCCTCTTTTTCTGCAGATACATCAGTGGGGGTGACTAGAATCCCTCGCAGGGTGATGGATCCAAGATGTTGTGATTGATCAAGAACATAAGAACATCAGAATCCACAACCTGCTGCCCTTCCTCGAATGACAGTATTCAATGTTGCTGTCCATGGGCCATTACCCATTATACCATGGCACACATGGACCACGACTGACCATGATGGTGAACTACTAAGTCCAGTTATATGCCTAGATATTGGAGAGGCAGGATCAGGTCCTTAGTCACTTATATGAGAGAGCTGTGAATCAGAAAGAGTTGAAATTGATGTACCAGAAGGAGTGTGAGGCTAGCACTATACATTGCAACTGAGTTTTCAGATACAAGCATGCTAAAGTTGACATGCAGCGTGCTTTCTTAGAGTGTTAACTACTCAAGAGGTGGTTCCCATCCATAACATCCATCCATCAACATGGTTTCCCAGTACATCATCCTACTCCTCATATGATATACTTTAACAGTTTCGAAATCCTTTCCTTTCATTGTGGTTACACATTGGTGTCTGTGCTGCACATGTATTTTGCTGCCTAACACTTTTTTAGGTGTTTTTTGGCATGACCATAGTTTCATATATGTCAAAATATCATATTCATCAGAATATATGTAAGCATGTCCATGAGAAAAAAAATCACTTTAAAATATTTTGAAGTGTACATTCTCCAACTAATATCTGGAGAAATTAACTGGTGAATTACATCTATGCTTTCCAAATTTCTGAGCGTGATATGGGATAACCAAAAATCTAAAGTTTTCTTCTTCAGTTAGGTTTGTTACTTTTTCTTCAAAAAAATACTGGCAATGCTGTTGCCTCCATACACTTAACATTTAACTCATGCCAATTTTTTACAAGCCTACCGGTAAAATATCAGCTGGGTAGCAACCCTAGCTGGTACGACTAATACTGCTTTTTTTTCCTCCTCTCTCCTTTTTTTCTTCTTTGGTAAATTATGTCTTTTAGTTAAAGCCCCGGTTATCTGCCTTGCCTGCTCTGCTTTTTATCAGGTTGCATAAATCCTTTCAGGCTTGAGGAGCTGTGTCCTGTTAATGATTGCAGGACAATCACTTATATACGATTGTTTGTAGAACCATTTTCAAAACTGTCTGCTTAGCAGCTGGTGGGTTGATCAGGTTCTGTGCCCTACGGAGCATATCTCCATCCCGTCCTGACTGTCTAAAATAAATTAATTCACCGGCATGGATCATTGCTTCCTGAGGAAGTCAAGAGGACTTCATTGGCATGGTCCATTCCTTCTTGAAGAAGTTACTCTGTGAAGATGTATGCTGGTCACAACTCATGTGCGGGCTCATCCAGACTGTATCCAGTCCTTTCTGTATCCTTTCTTGCACCTCTCTTGTGTATTATTTATGCATTTTCCCTTATTTATTTGTACCCTATATTCATGGGCCTCTTTAGGGGGATGCCCTATCTGAGGCCTGTTAGGGGAATGCCCTATCCAATACTCTTTAGGGGGATGTTTTGTACATGCCCTATTAGAGGGACTCTCTGTTCCTTGCTTCCTTGTTTCTTTATTATCTTGCTTTCATCCATTCTTGTTTTTCCTTTGCTTTATTGCTTTTGCTCTATCCTGTCAGTTATGTTTCATGCCTGCTCCAAGATGTCTGCAGGGTATCTCCAAGCCTTGGTTTTACTGCATACAGCAGCTTCTACCTCAGGGTCCTGGTATGTGGTCACACAAACTTGGGACCTCAAGTTTCCAGAGGAGTGCGGTCACACTTCTTCAGGCTCTGTCCCTCAATTTCTGCAATGTGACTCCTGAATATGGGTGATCAGGGACCCATGGCACCTGGACCCTGTTTGTTACTACTTTTCGAGTGAGCTTGGGCCTGTGGGGGCTGGTTGGTCTAGATATGTGCCAAGAAGTCATTATTGTGAAGGTTGACTAATATGCAGAGTGGAAGAACTGATATGGAGGGATGAAGGGAGAGAGAAGGGGCAAATGGGAGAGATAAAGAATTAAAAAAAACAGGAATGGTAATTGAGGGTAGGAAAGGTGAACATAAATGGAGGGATGGAGATGTTGAAGCCAACACATGCAATGATGTTCTGCAAGGCTATTTTACATTATGTAAGACATAGAGCAGTATGGGTTTTATCAGCATGCAAAGTACATGATGGATGATTTTATATATATTCTATAGGCCTTAGAGGGCAATTTTTAACTTAGGTAAAAATAAACACTAGAGTATCTTAAAATATGCTGTCTGTTTTATTTCATGGATGAGATTATAATGTTTTGGTACAGCAGGGGAATTAATACTGTCACAATGTATACTCCAAGATGTGATGCACTTAAGTAGTCACCATTTAAAAGGCAGTTCCCACCGAGCTAACTTCCTGTATACAGTCCAATCTCCTCCGTACATTCTTCTGTGTGTTTTTATTGCTTTTAATTCTTTATTTCCCTCTCTCTTTCACTCAGACCTCTCTTGGACCCACATACACACACATCATCCTCTTACAAAAAGATCCACAACCTATCCATCTCCAGCTTAATTTCTTTTATAGGTTTATAGGTTTATTTTATAGGTTTAATCAAATGTGACTTGACCTCTAATCAACCACCTGTCACCCTTCCCTCTTTTGCACATAACTACTAGCAATATGTTAACCACCTCACATACTTTACTCAGCTGCAGTCTCCAAACATGTGGCTGCAGCTTGTAGGCTTATAATGCAACTAATCACCTGTTAAGTAACTTCCGGAGTGACTCAGTTCTCACAGTTCCCTCCACACCTTCCATTATCACAATCTACTTTTATTTTTACTTCTCCCATTTTCTTTCTGCCTCACACTCTCCTTGTGTGTCTCATGTTCCCCATCCCCTCTAGAATGTAAGCTTGATAGCAGGGCCCTCTACCTCATGTTTTAGTCTGAAACTGTTTTGTCTAAATTTTGTTTGTAACTCCCTTCTTATGCTCTGTACCAAGCGCTGTATATATATAAATAAATAATAATGTAATGTACTGGAACATTTTCTTCTACTTGTAGCTTTTCATTTGACAGACCTGATAGCTGTGCTCAATGGAGAGTCTGTTGATGTACTCTGGACCTCTGAATGTGTCAAAATTCATAACTTCAGCTGTACTTATGATACCTTCCTTTTTACTTGTTACTTTGTAGCAGAAAGTTGCACATTTTCCTCTTAGCTAAGGGTGTACATAATAAAAAATGTAAAGGTCACTTTGAAGTCAGGAAATTCTCTCAGAAAGCAAAACATTTTGAAATGAAGTCTTTCTTTACAATTAAGAGCTTAAATGAAATTATTATATTTCATCAAAAGTTAATGATATCAACAAATGTTAAAATCAAAGCATTTTATTCATCTTTATGATGCCATTTATTTAAGAAATAGTTGATTTACTGCAACTTGATATAATCCGCAAAGCCATGTATTTTTTTGTGACATTACAGTGCTGCCTTTTTATTGCATAATCATACTACATAATTCTTTAAAAAGAAGCACTAGAATACGTACTAACCTCAAATGTGACATATGAATGTGACCAATTACCACTACTACTCTAAAGATCTGGAGGTACTGCACCGCCCTGGAGATGCTCCACCTCCACGAAACCAACGCATCCGTTTTATTGTAATACTACTGCGTTTTCTAAAATTCAAATTCAAATAGGAAGACAATAACTGTTCACTACTTGTGTCACGGGCCTTTTACGTTCAAACCATTTACTCCCAGGGTTTGTACACCTCAGTTGTATGTGGTTACCTGAGGCCAGGGCCGATCCTGGGCGGGTGCACGGGGTGCACCGCGCCCAGGCGCACCGGGAGGAAAGGCGCTCCGATGAGCACCTTTCTCCCTCATTCTGGAGGTGCGGCCCGCAGGTGAGCGCCTGCGGTCACCGCACCTCCTAATCTCATTACAGCGCGACGGGTGCAAGCTCCGCCCCGTCGCGCTGTCTGATTGCCGGATGTCTCTGGTGACATCCGGCAGAAGATCTGAATGACGGTGTTCTGCCTCCTCTGCAGACACCGTCCGGAAATGTCCTCCTCCCTCCAGGGAGGGGGACCGATAGTAAAAACGAGTTTTTTTTTGTTTTGTTTTTTAAATTAAAAGAAGTGTGTGTGTGTTTCAATGTGTATGTCTGTGTGTGTGAATGTATGTAAGTGTGTGTGTTTCAGTGTGAATGTGTGTTTCACTGTGTGTGTGTGTGTGTGTGTGTGTGTGAATGTAGTAAGTGTGTGTGTGTGAATGTGTGTTTCACTGTGTGTGTGTGTGAATGTGTTTCAGTGTGTGTGAATGTGTGTTTCACTGTGTGTGTGTGTGTGTGTGTGTGTGTGTGTGTGTGTGAATGTGTTTCAGTGTGTGTGAATGTGTGTTTCACTGTGTGTGTGTGTGAATGTATGTAAGTGTGCGTGTGTGAATGTGTGTTTCACTGTGTGTGTGAATGTATGTGTGTGTGTTTCACTGTGTGTGTGTGAATGTATGTAAGTGTGTGTGTGAATGTGTGTTTCACTGTGTGTGTGAATGTATGTAAGTGTGTGTGTGAATGTGTGTTTCACTGTGTGTGTGAATGTATGTAAGTGTGTGTGTGAATGTGTGTTTCACTGTGTGTGTGTGTGAATGTATGTAAGTGTGTGTGTGTGAATGTGTTTCACTGTGTGTGAATGCATGTGTGTGTGTTTCACTGTATGTGTGTGTGTGAATGTATGTAAGCGTGTGTGTGAATGTGTGTTTCACTGTGTGTGTGAATGTATGTGTGTGTGTGTTTCACTGTGTGTGTGTGAATGTATGTAAGTGTGTGTGTGTGAATGTGTGTTTCACTGTGTGTGTGTGTGTGAGAATGTGTTTTTCTCTGTGTGAGTCAATGTGTGTTACTGTCTGTGTAAGTGTGTGTACATAAGTGTGACTGTGTGTATTGCTCTGTGTGTGTATAAGGGTGTCTGTGTGTAATGGTGACTAAATGTGTTCAGTAAAATGTGTTCAGTAAGGGGCCCTGGAATTCCTAGTGTCGGCCCTGACTAAGTGTGTCTGTGTAAGTGTGACTGTGTGTATTTATGCATGACCCTGTGCGTAAGTGTGGGTGTGTATGTATGCAGGGAAACTTTTAACTGGTTAAAGGGGCCACCGCTGCCCACTTGACAGTCCCCATCCAGTCGGCAGCTATTTCCCGCCTCCTGCACTGCACTCTGAGTGTGCATAGAGGGAAGACTGTGCGGAGGAGACACGAAACAGCAGCAGCAAGGTGAGTACTGGGGAATGGGGGGAGGGGGTAATGCTTTTCTTGGGAAAACTGGTGGTGGCATATTAATGGACAAACTGACACTGGCATATTAGTGGCCAAACTGACACTGGCATATTAATGGGCAAACTAACTGCTATATTATTGGATAAACTAACGGTGGTATGTTAATGGGCAAGCTATCTGTGGCATATTAATGGGAAAACTATCTGTGGCATATTAATGGGCAAACTGGCAGTGGCATATAAATGGGCAAACTGGCTGTGGCATATTAATAGGCAAATACACAGGATTATGAGGAGGGAGAGACATACATGTGAGTTATGAAGAGAAAGAGACAGCAGACATGGGTGTATAGAAGGAGAGACAGACATGCAGAAAAAAAGACCACCATGGGGAGCATGAGGAACAGAAAGATAGACATGGAAAAAGATATGGGGTATGAAGGGAGAGATATACATGAGGGTATGAGTGGAGAGAGATATACATGAGGGTATGAGTGGAGAGAGATATACATGAGGGTATGAGTGGAGAGAGATATACATGAGGGTATGAGTGGAGAGAGATATACATGAGGGTATGAGTGGAGAGAGATATACATGAGGGTATGAGTGGAGAGAGAGAGTTATACATGAGGGTATGAGTGGAGAGAGAGTTATATATGAGGGTATGAGTTGAGAGAGAGAGAGTTATATATGAGGGTATGAGTTGAGAGAGAGAGAGTTATATATGAGGGTATGAGTTGAGAGAGAGAGAGTTCTATATGAGGGTATGAGTGGAGAGAGAGTTATATATGAGGGTATGAGTGGAGAGAGAGAGATACATGAGGGTATGAGTGGTGAGAGTTATACATGAGGGTATGAGTGGAGAGAGAGAGATACATGAGGGTATGAGTGGAGAGAGAGAGATACATGAGGGCATGAGTGGAGAGAGAGAGATACATGAGGGTATGAGTGGAGAGAGAGAGATACATGAGGGTATGAGTGGAGAGAGAGAGATACATGAGGGTATGAGTGGAGAGAGAGAGATACATGAGGGTATGAGTGGAGAGGGAGAAAGACATGGCGGTATGGGAAGAGAGAGACAAGTGAGTGACTGACTTGGTGGAATATTATTTATTGCTCCTTGTGTACTTCTTTTCCAATGATGCTCAGCCAGACTAATGGGAGACTTTGGCTGGTTGGACATCATGGGAACTGTAGTTAAAACTGCTAGCCAGCAAAAAGTCTCCCATGTTGATGGCTGAGCATCATAGACATAAATAAAACCACTACACTGTTTTACTGCCAAATAAATATCTTTATTTAAAATAAAAGCTCTTGTTGGTCCTTCATCTAAAAATAAAGTTTGTGCTCTCCACAAGAATCCCCCCACCCCAATAATGAAAAATTGGTATGCCTGGAACATACATGTGTAAAGGGGAGGGGTTTATCATATAGCCACGCCCACCTGGGGGCGCCAGAAAAAATCCTGCACCCAGGCGCCCGTGACCCTAGGATCGGCCCTGCCTGAGGCACCACAAAAGGATGACCAACCACAGGAGCTAACCTTGGGATCCAAACAAACTAGTAAGCAAAGAAAAACTAGATAAGGAATGAGAACGAATGACGATGATTGCAGCACAGCTGGTCTTTGCTGAAGCATCACAACCTGTGAAACTAAAGAAATTGTTCTTCCCAGTAGCAATGGATCCTAGAGAGTAAGATAATCTTGTTTAATTACTTTGTCATTAAGTACACTTCCACAATATATCTGAATTTTCCAGGACAATTCTGATCTTTTCCTTTCAATGGTTTCACATAATAGTTTTAAATTGGTAATTTCAATTATTTTTTTTATATATTTTCTTTACTGTTACTTTGTTATGAAATACACTACATACAAAATCAGTTACTGATTTGCTACCTGGACTTGTATTTAATCTGCAGATTTTTTTAGCACTCATCTAAAAATTCCAAATGTTTATTTGGCTTGAGTTGGGAATTTAATGCCTCACATAAAATATATAAATTTTAGGTCTATTTGGCAGTTTTTTTTGTGGTATGCAAAATGAGCCAAAACTCCCAACAGCCCCAACTACTTTGAACTTGAGCGTATTGTCCCCACCCTCATATCAATTACTGTTTGTTAGTTCTCTTCAGCAAGATTACACTATGAATTTTGGTAATACTAAACTTTCCATTTTACTAACAGTCTGTTCTTGAAAGCATGAGTGAAAAAAAATGATTTAATACATGGAATAAAGTGTTCTCTTGATTCAGAGTGCATTACAAATTCAATGTAGCTGTAACTGTCACCTTGCCCTAAACCTTTATTGGATGTTAACCAACTTAGCTCAGTAACATAACTTTCTAAACCGTACCAGTAACATTAGTAAAATATTGATTTACACACTGTTATAACATATGGAGACTTTTTAATATTATGCATTACAGTCAACACATAAAACCACCTTTATTATCATATTATTATTATCATACGCATTAACCATCCATTTCTAAACGATGACCTTAAATGGAGCATTTTGTATACATACTTTTTAATAAAATTGAAAACAATTGTGTATTAAGTAGGTTTAATGTTTTACTTGAGGTAATTTAAGGACTGGGTAGGGGTTTTACAAATGGTGTTGTATGGTATTACATACTAGCCCAGTAAATATGAAAATTACAAAGGTTCAATTGTTTGCAGGTTTTCTGCTGCACAAATTTACCTTGAAAGGCTACGGCTTGAATTATATTAACTCATAGCAGTCAGCACCCAGCCTGTGCTCCTTAATGTTCTACAGTTCTTCAGCTTTGGACTGAGGGAAATGAAAGAAAATATAAACCAATTATGCAAGTGTTTCTTTTAGACCTGCCAAGTAATAGTTAATGTGTTAAGGGTTATGGCAGGTTGGCTCTCATGGTTTATTTGCCATAGTGGGTTTGCATCTAATGGTGTATAGTATAAAACAGTACATCTGTAGGGAGTTGGGTTATGGTAAGTATCCATCACATAAACTCATACACTATATGGACCAATGTATTGGGTCACCTGACCATTACACCAACAGGGACATTTATGACACTGCATTTTAAATGCATAGACATTAATATGTAGTTTCCCTGCTTTGCAGCTATAACAGCTTCCAGTCTTCTGGGAAGGTTTTCCACACGGTTTTTGAGTGTTTCTGTGGGAAGTTTTGCTCATCCTTCAACCAGTAGAGCATTGGTGAATTCAGGCACTGATGTGGGACGAGAAGGTCTGGCTCACCATATCTATTCCAGTTCATCCCAAAGGTGTTTGATGGGGTTGAGTTCAGTTAGGGCTTTGTGTGGGCCAGTAAAGAGCTTCCACACCAAACTCATCCAACTCTGTCTTAATGGACATTGCTTTGTGCAATGGGGAACAGTCATGCTGGAATAGAAAGGGCCTTCTCCAAACTGTTCCCACAAAGTTGGAAGCATAGCATTGTCCAAAATATCTTGGTATGCTGAAGAAATAAAATTTAACTTCACTGGAGAGGCCTTGCCCAACCATCCTACACATGCATGTATATTTGTATAGCACATATATATACATACATTAATGCAGAAACATTATAAACAGATATTCATATTGGTTATGTAATGCTGACTGGACGAAACATGTCTCTCCTGGTGTCAAGCTCATAAATCTCCAGTATGCCATTGATGACACAGCTTTGGTGCTCTCCTAGACTTGACTAAACTCATGAATCCCCAATCCTCATTTGTTGCACCCCTTCCTCTCCAGTTTTCATCCCATCCTCACATAAAATTTCCAGTACACCAGATGTATAATGGTAGCACTGACTCTGTTGTCACACCCTTCAGCCTGCTACTGCATTTCTCTGTCTACAGCGCTAGGACTGGTTAGCCTAGATAGAAATACAACCTTGGTTAAGGACACAACAATGGTATTAGCAGAAAGGATGGCAGAGGAAAGAATTAACACTCTAATACTTTAATCATCTGAACACATGAATAGGACTATGGTTTAGGTCTTATGTATGAAAGTACATACACAGTTTTGTGTACGCTAAATTCGGCCAAGAAACATAAATAGTATACCACACTAAGGAAAATGAACAAAATATTTAATCAAACATAAATAATTTCATTTTAATTTCCATTGTTAAATGTAACCTATTTCTTTCATTCTCAAAGTAAATTAAAAATGAAAATGAAGAAAATAGAATAAAAATCATAATTTAAAATTTTGATCTGACATACATTTACTTTTCTCTAGTAGCAATGGATACATATTTATAATTGTCAATTGTATTATTTTTTAACGGTGAACTCCATCATTATAAAAATAAAAATTGGGATTAAAAACGATGATAACTTAGAACAGTAAAAGCAGTTGATTAAGAAAATGTCAAGATGTCCCAAGTTTGTCATAAGCAATGGTTTTCATTAAAGGGATATCTTTTTTCCCCGTAAAAGAAATGATAGATGTCAGACAGGCATCTTACATTGTCACCTTTCTATTCCTTCAGTCTTCTCTTAAATATTTGGACCAATGAGTCATATTAAGCTCTCCCAAGGTCCATGTAGCTATTACATCTGTCAAACAAGGAGGATGGATTAATCAGACTGGTCCCAGTTGGGTTAGGATTACTTTCAGACATTCTAAATAATGCTGGGCTGTCAAAAAATATTTGACACAAAATTTTAGCCACATTTTGGCACAGAATGTAGAAGTAGCTCTAAAAGAGCAGATGGATTTTCCTAGCTACTCAAAGAATACATACACCTACATTCAAAGGCTTTTCACCATTAGCACAAAGCTAGATAAACCCTTTTCAGAGCAGACCAGAGATATTGGGAAAGAAAGAATGCAATTCCTTCTTGGCTCGTTATTACTGAACTTTGATTCAGAATTCACAGAAGATTAAATAGTTTGTATTATTGCTTAAATATATTGTATGTATTGAATTATAGATAGAGAATTAAATTGCTCCACTGTATATTCACCTACATGTTAAAGAAACAAATTGCTTGATAAAATGGGTACAAGTAAAGGAACAGTAAAAGCAAATAGTGTGATACAAACAGCATTACATGATGTCAGATTGTCTCGGAAGTGGATTTTTTTTGTTTATTGCAACTTTGAAGACGAATAAAAAAGGAATGTATTTATGATTTTTTTTCAACTTCTCTCCCATGCTTTGCACGTAATTTTTTTTTATTTGCAATGTAAAGCTAGTGTTAAAAATACTAATATATTTATTTTAACACAGAATGTAAAATACAGAAAATAGATTACAACAGAAAAAAAGAGTAATATAATTGTAGCGGATGGCACCAGGCAACCCTACAAAAATACTGTATAAAGCTGCATCCGTGTATCTGCTGTATTTTCTGTGTATTAAAGCGTTCCATTGTTTAGTTATGTCAGCCACCCAGTCTGACTACCTTGCTTCTGGCTCCAGATTAAAGTGGCTAGATACTGCTTTACTGGTGATGTGTTTAAGTTTTCTATTGTTTAATCAAGTGTTATCTGATTGCAGTTTGGTGTATATAAGTCTGTGTTGTTTGTCAAATAAAGTAGTTCAATCTTGCTGTAAAAGGCTTGTCAGTTATGCTCCTGAAACTGTGTGTCGTCCAGTTATTGGGATTGCTGTTGGGATATTGCTGTATTTGACCTGCTGGAAACCCTGCCTTTGGATTTACTATTTACTTGTTCCTGAGTCTCACTTGGATTATAAGCGGAGATAACCTGGGTAATATTGCATCTCCGCTACATTGGTTGGCAGCGCTGGGATCCAGACTCACAGAGGAACAAGCCTAAATGGAGTACGGATGGAGATTGATTTTGCCACACTAAAACGCTCCACGCTAAAAGACCTTCTGGAGGCAAAGGGTATACAAGCCAGCAATAAGACAAAAGCGGCACTTATCACTGAACTGATGGCGGAGTACCAAATGGAAGGCGATTCGGTTCCCGAACAGGGGAATTCGGGAGAAACACCGGAACAAAGGGAGTTCCAGAGGCAGGTACAATTTCGGCTGTCTTTCTATGGGGAACACCCTCCAACAGAGATTGTTTCCAAAACAATAACGGAGGCCCAGGAATTTATACTGAGGAGTCAAACAGCGGCCCCGGAACGCAGCTCTGCAGTAAATATGCCACATGAAGGTAAGCCGAAAATACCGTACCAGGCTTTTAAAACATATGTGGAGGAAGAGGAAGATATAGACGCTTTCCTGCAAGATTTCGAGAGACTGTGTGCACTGCATAGAATCAGCACAGAGGACTGGGTACCTATTTTGGCAGGTACTGCCTAACTGGGAGGGCAGCTGAGGCATATCGGACTGTACCGAATGATGAAATATGGAATTACCACAAAGTGAAAGAAATTATATTGGCCAGGTAGGCTATAACACCAGAAGCATACCGGCGGAGATTCAGGGATTTAAAGAAGGTGGAGAAAGACTCACATGCTGAGTGGGCATGCAGACTGCAACGAGCAGTCTTGGGGTGGGTGCAAGCGAGCAAGGCACGGTCTATGGAGGATGTATTGCAAATGGTACTGCTGGAGCAATTTTATGAAGGAGTAACCAGCGAGGTACAGGAGTGGGTAAGAGACAGAAACCCTACCTCCCTTACCGAAGCAGCCAGGAAGGCGGACGAGTACCTGGATGCACGCAGGCAGCAAAAACCTGCAGCTCCAAAAGTACCTTTTAAAACCTTTGGGGGAAATAACTACACGCCAGCTCTACCAAGGTCACTGCCACCACCACCACCACCCGCTGCACAGCCACGTTTCCGCCAGCCCACGTCGGGCCCTTGCCACCACTGCCAGAAGTGGGGACATTATAAAAGGGAATGCCCCCAGCTGCGGGACCGTTCCACCTGGATTCGACCCAGTCCGCCACCACCACCGAGAGCCGCCGCAGCCCATCACTACCAGGACATCGTGGCCACACCGTATGGTTCAGCAGTTCCCATCACAACAGTAGAGCAGTGGGAGGTACTGCACGAGGCAGATCCCGTCCAGGCTAACGCAGACAACCGCCAGCATCACAGGCAGACCGTGTATCTGGAGGGTAAAGCGGTTCAGGGGCTACGTGACTCAGGAGCCACCATCACCCTGGTAAAAAGTCACCTGGTCTCAGACCAAGCTAAACTTAATAAGACTGTGGCCGTCAGGGTAGCCGGGGGAGCAGTATACCGGCTACCCACAGCAAGGGTACATTTGCATTGGGGAGCGGGGGCAGGGCATGTGGAGGTGGGGTTGATGCCGCAGTTACCGGCGGAGGTTTTATTGGGGAACGATCTGGGGAGGCTCACATCTGCTTTTGAGCCCCAGACACCCACCACAGGAGAAGCTCACCCTGTGGTCACTCGACAACAGGCCCGCACCCAGGACTACAACACACTCCCGGAGGTTCAGGTAAGAGATCCTTCCCCTTCCCCTGACTGTGTCAGCTGGGCCCCTCCTAACGAATTTGCAGCTGAGGTAGTGACTGACCCCACCTTGCAGGTGTATAGGGACAAGGTGACAGCAGACACGCCAGCTGTTATATCGGGAGACGGATAAGCAGGTATCCGGGTCAGACCCGATTGTGATGAGGCAGTTAGTGGTACCTCAGCGGTACCGGGCGGAGTTACTACGGATAGCCCATGACATTCCGCTATCTGGACATTTAGGGGTCAGCAGGACCCGATACAGGTTAACCCAAAGTTTCTTTTGGCCGGGAATTAGCCAGGAGGTGCGCAGGTATTGCAACACGTGCGATACCTGTCAAAGGGTGGGGAAAAGGGGGGACCGGCGCAAGGCCAAGTTACATTCCCTCCCCATAATCGAGGAACCCTTTAGCAGGGTAGCAGTTGACCTAATAGGACCCCTCAACAAAGCAAGCCCGTCAGGTAAAAGATTTATCCTGACAGTAGTAGATTATGCCACCAGATATCCAGAGGCGGTGGCCCTGACGAATATACAGGCTGAGACAGTAGCCGAAGCACTGATGAAGATATTCTCCCGGGTGGGACTCCCCAGGGATATTGTCTCCGATCAGGGCACCCAGTTCACCGCCGAAGTCACGCAGCGCCTCTGGAAGTTTGGTGACATTAAGCCGGTCATTAGTTCCCCTTACCACCCCCAGACGAATGGGCTCTGCGAACGTTTCAACGGTACATTGAAACAAATGCTCCGAACCTTCGCAGAGACCCACAAGGACTGGGAGAAGTTCCTGCCACACCTCCTCTTTGCTTACCGGGAGGTGCCGCAGGAATCCACTGGGTTCTCCCCATTTGAACTATTGTTTGGCCGCAGGGTACGAGGGCCTTTAGATTTGATCAGAGAGCATTGGGAGGGAGAACGGAGCACTGACGGCACCCCCATCATACTCTATGTGTTGGCATTCCGAGACTGCCTTGAGGCCTTAACTCAGACGGTACGCGAGAATTTGCAGGCGGCTCAGACACGCCAACGCACATGGTATGATCGGGGCGCCAGGGACCGTAGCTTTCAGGTCGGGCAGAAGGTGTTAATCTTAAAACCTGTCCGACACGATAAGCTGCAGGCCGCCTGGCAGGGCCCTTATAAGGTGGTGGAACAACGGTGTGACACCACTTATATAATCGGCTCGTGCGTTGGTACTGGGGGGCGACGCATGCTCCATGTGAACATGATGAAGCCCTACCAGGAGCGCTCGGAGGAAGTGACCGCTATATGTGCGCCTAACTCCGAGGAGTTTGACAGTTTACCTCTCCCGGATCTGCTGGGAGAGGGTCAGTTATCCGGGGACTTAGGGGAGGTCACCCTGGGGGATCGCTTGAGCCCACAGGAGCGGAGCGAGGTACAACAGCTGTTGAGGGAGAAGCAGGATATCTTCTCTAATGTACCTGGTTACACTCCTCTGGCCACTCACCGAGTAGACACCCCAGGGCAACTTCCCATGCGTCAGACCCCGTACCGCATCCCAGAAGCGGTACGGGCAACATGCGCAAGGAGATAGATGAGATGCTCCAGCTGGGGGTGATTGAGCCCTCTGACAGCCCCTGGGCATCTCCGGTAGTGCTAGTGCCAAAGCGGGACGGCACGACCCGGTTCTGTGTAGACTACCGGAGATTAAATGAGAAGACGGTATCGGACGCCTATCCTATGCCCAGGATAGACGAACTCCTGGATCGGATGGCGAGGGGGCACTATCTCACCACAATTGACTTGTGTAAAGGGTATTGGCAAATACCCTTGGCACAAGACGCCATCCCTAAGTCGGCCTTTGTCACCCCATTCGGCTTGTACCAATTTAAGGTCATGCCGTTTGGGATGAAAAACGCCCCGGCTACTTTTCAGCGGATGGTGGACCGCCTCCTAGATGGGTTCCAGGATTATACCTGCGCATACCTCGACGATATTGCCATTTTCAGCAATACCTGGCAGGAACACCTGACCCATATAGGAGCGGTCCTAGACAGGATAAGGGCCGCTGGTTTAATGCTGAAACCAGCCAAATGCAGCATAGGAATGGCTGAAGTACAGTACCTAGGTCATCGGGTAGGATGTAGCAAGCAAAAGCCGGAACCAGCCAAAGTAGAGGCTGTAGCTCAATGGCCCACCCCTAGGACTAAGACCCAGGTGTTAGCGTTCTTAGGAACGGCCGGATACTAACGGAAATTTGTCCCGAATTACAGTGCCCTGGCCAAACCTCTCACCGACTTGACACGTAAAAACCTACCCCGCCAAGTAACCTGGACCCCGGAGTGTGAACAGGCATTTCAGTTGTTAAAAGATGCATTGACAAATGCCCCTGTCTTGGCAGCTCCCAATCCAACTAAACGTTTTCTTGTCCACACAGACGCTTCTATGTTTGGATTGGGAGCAGTATTAAGCCAAGTCGGGGCCGATGGCGGAGAACATCCCGTGGCTTACATCAGCCGGAAACTGTTACCTCGAGAAGTAAGCTACGCCGCCATCGAGAAAGAATGCCTGGCTGTGGTGTGGGCCCTGAAGAAATTACAGCCATATTTGTACGGACAAGCTTTTTCCCTGCTCACGGATCACAACCCGTTAGTATGGCTAAACCGGGTGGCTGGGGACAATGCCCGGCTGCTGCGCTGGAGTCTGGCGCTGCAGCCCTTCGACTTTAATATCCAGTACCGCCCGGGTAAACAGAATGGAAATGCTGATGGGTTGTCTCGGCAAACGGACCTAGAGAAATGATCCGTGAGCCTCCCCGGACATCCCCAAGCCGATCCGTGTTGGATCAGACTGTGTATGCCGGCTTGTGGGCAAGGGGGAGCAGTGTAGCGGATGGCACCAGGCAACCCTACAAAAATACTGTATAAAGCTGCATCCGTGTATCTGCTGTATTTTCTGTGTATTAAAGCCTTCCATTGTTTAGTTATGTCAGCCACCCAGTCTGACTACCTTGCTTCTGGCTCCAGATTAAAGTGGCTAGATACTGCTTTACTGGTGATGTGTTTAAGTTTTCTATTGTTTAATCAAGTGTTATCTGATTGCAGTTTGGTGTATATAAGTCTGTGTTGTTTGTCAAATAAAGTAGTTCAATCTTGCTGTAAAAGGCTTGTCAGTTATGCTCCTGAAACTGTGTGTCGTCCAGTTATTGGGATTGCTGTTGGGATATTGCTGTATTTGACCTGCTGGAAACCCTGCCTTTGGATTTACTATTTACTTGTTCCTGAGTCTCACTTGGATTATAAGCGGAGATAACCTGGGTAATATTGCATCTCCGCTACAATAATAAATGCAGAATATATAGAATAAATAATGGTTTTGATGATTCATATATATATACATGTGAAAAGTAGAAATACTGCAAAATGCTCCTAGGAGAAAAATATTTAAAATATAGTTTTATGACAGTTTACCAAGCCCATAAAAAAACAGCATCATTAAAATGGTAATAAATTGTTGTAGAGACAGATATAATTATTTTAGAAATATGATTGTATAGTGTATTTTCATGATAACAGCAAATTTCATTAAAAAAAATAGAGAAGGCCGACGCGTTCTTCACTCCCCTCAACAAGAAAGCGGAAAAAGCGCATGAAAAACAGCGCTATCAGGCCTCAGCACGGAAGATAAAGGCTCCCCTGATCGCCTGTCAGAAAACAAAATTAAAAAGCCCTTATCCGACCTCAGAATGTCGATTCAAATGGACATAAAGACAACTCAAATCCGACATACAAGCACTTGGTGACTCACCTAGAGGAAAAAATGGAGTAGTTCTCAGAAGCGCATAATGATCTGGCGGACAAATTTCATACCCTTGAAGATGACCACAGGGTGCTCAAAACTAAATTGGTCTCGCTAGAAGACATAAATAGATGAAATCAGAAGCAGCAATGAAAGTGTTACTACTCAAGAGCTGCCCTCCTTCCTACAAGCCTATTTACAAGCCCTGGCCCCAAAACTCTCCATATTGGATCTAACACTAGATCGATCCCATAGGTTGCCTAAACCTAAAAACCTGCCTCCTAACGTACTCCTAACGAAATGGATAGAATTCCAAACAGTGACCTTGACACTACACCATCATGAGATTGCCTATCAATGGGGCTTCCCCACCCGGAACAGAATCCTATCCGTCCTCAACAACCCCGAAAAAGGCCTGGATATTCTTAAATCCTGGAAACTCACCATTATCCCCGCCAAGACGGCATGCACCAACCCAGCCAGCTTACCTAGGGAATGGTTGAAATAGAAGGAATACAGCCCTGCCGTTTGATAATCCCAGACACCTCTGGCCCGCGTATGCTGGCCCTCGGGACATTTTCCCATCACCTATGTACTTTAAACCCATGATCTACTGGCTTTTTTTGTCTCTAACAGCCAAATTAAGTTTTTTCTCCCTCCTATACTCTCTAACCTTCTTCTTCTTTACACTTCTCTCCTCCTCTTCCAAAAACCCCCTATTATGCACCCTCTCCCTCCAATATATAATCAGATCTCATGGCACACCTACACCCCCCGTCCCAGCCCATATACCTTGTCCCCTCTTCTCCCCTATATCTGCTGTTCCTTTTTCTTTCCCCCACCCCCTTTTTAAAAAATGTATTTATTATTTTCTTATTCTGTTTTAGCGACTTGTAATGTAAACAAAACCTGCTCACTATTTTACTGGTCTACCTGCAGCCATTTGAACCCTGAGCCATTACACAGGCCCATCTACCACAAATATAGGCATAAAAGCTTTCCCACATATGTGGGCCATCTGGGGCTGGCTGACAACACTCAAAGTGCACTCGCACCCCACCCCCTACCCACTACCTGTGTGCCCCTCATCTGCCTTCCTCCATCACCTAGGGCAGATGCGGAATACCCTTATTAAGAGGTTAAATTGTTCATCTCTCCATACCGTTCTACTGTTTAACAGGACACTCCCACCAAAAAATTAAAAGGTTTTGCTTTTTTTTTATTTTGTATTGTTGATTTCAGATATGTCTTTTGGTTTTCTTATGTGAATGCATTTAATAAAATATGTAACTAAACTGCCATTTTGTGAAATATCATGTTTTGGGTGCAACCCATCAGATACTTTAGAGCACAAATTTCTCACTTTGGGGCTGGGGACACAGAATGCAGTATATAAGTCTGAATTCTGATCACAGACTTGCATTGAATGGGAGGGTAATGTAACTATTACATCACAAGGGGACAGTTATAATCCTGTTTGTTTATAATCAATCTCCTCTCTTTGTTTTGGAAGGCAGGTAAAAAAAAGTTGTACAAAGTCACCTAGTCCTGCCCACTATGATACACAGAAGCCAGTAAGAGGGCAGGGGGAGTATGTTCTGACATCATCATGCAGGTTTTGGAAACAAGTGTAAAGTGAGACTGGCTGGAAGATTTTGGATGATGTTGCATCATGGGAAGTATTCTCAAAATGGATGCTGGAGATAAACATCTCATTTTATTTGTCCTTTTATATGCAATCAATTAAATCATAAAAAACAAACAGTGGCAAATGATTTGTAAATGTGTTTGTTTGAAATGACCAGGTTATCTAGTTACATCTTATGTAAGTAGTAGTGTCCCTTTGACTTTGTATATATGTTATTTGTACTGGAACCATGCATGTGCCCCTTACTTCAATGTTCTTCCTCCAAAAAACCTAATAGGACCTCAAATTTTTATCCTGGTCTGGCATTTTATCCTGGCTTTTCTAATGCACTCTACCCTATCCTCAGAAGACATTCAGCTCAAAATACCCAGTCACATGTCTCACATCTATCAATACCATCACTACTACTGAGATTCCTATTCCTGCACAGCAACAACTTTCCAGATGCTCTCCACCACACACAGTCCCTACTGGCGAACCTTCTACCCTCCTCACAATAATGCTCAACAACCTTCTCTCAGGTGAGAAATCTATTCAAAAAATGACTTCCTACTGCAACTCTTTTACGAAGCAGACACACGGAAACAAGCACTCACTTCACTTTCTCCGATGGCCACAACCCTTTTATCTCTCAATGTGAAATGCCTCAATATGCCAAAAAAGGAAAGTGGTCCTAAAAGAGGCCACTAAGTCTAAAGCCTGCTTTGCAAGCTTCCAAGAGGCTCATTTATGCAGATCAAAAGCCTCTATGTTCTGCTCCACCTGCTACCCGACTCATTATGCCGCTATGACCGACACTAAAACTAAAGGCGTTTCTATCCTAATCCACAAAGACTGTCCTTTCACTCTGATTACTACAGGGACCTTACATGACCAACCGATCACCATTGTTAATATTTACGCCCAGATCCCCTTCCTCAGAAACAGTTTTTTTTTTTTGACAGGGCACTGAAAATATTGCATCTAAATTTGAAAGAGAACTCAAGAAAAAAATCAATACAGAGTTACACACTGATACCCTCATTGAGTACCTCAAAATAAGAAGCATCCCACGGGGTCTCAGGGTATGCCTGCGTCCTAATCTGTGTAAAGATAACACACAATTTTGCCAGAAATGGTATAACATTTTGAACAAATGTTCATTTGACCTCATGTTACAGTTGACAGTTTAGAACTTACAACTAGATATAGATAAATCCACAGAAGAAATGGTAAAACTGGAGAAGCAGGTGAAACTTAGTTTCACACCACAGAAATTGGTGGAACTAAAACAGAGCTTGGACACCAAACTTGCCACATACAAGAAAAAGAAATTCCAGAGGGATGAATGTCTACAGTTGGTAAGACCGTAGAGACTCCAGACAAAACCAAAGACCCAACAATAGGACATGTCCACTAAGATGGCAAGAAACAGGTACAACCACCTCTTCCTCCTCATCTTCTTCTATTTTTAGACCTTCCATCCTCCAGTCAACAAAACCGATGCAAAGGGAGAGAAACAGAAGAGACCCAACACAAGTGCGAATGAAGACACGATTCCAAACAAATCAAAACTAGTCTTCAACATCTCAGACAGAGCACTAAGTACAGCAGAGATCAACACACTGAACAAAGGTCTCTCTTTCATCCCTACACCCAACATCAATTGGCTCGACTATGATGTTGCCTTCTACAAATTTTCACGCAACCGGAGATTTAAGGCTTTTTCTCCTCCACTACAGACACCATACCTTCTCTCCCTCCATACCTACCTTGTCTATCTTTCTCCACCATAATCGTACATTAATCTTTCGCTCTCCATACTCCCTTATCTGTCTGCCCCCCCCGCTTTTAATTAATAATTTTCTTACATTTCATAAAATAGTACAAGTCATTAACAAATAATACAAAAAGACAAGAGGCAAACATAGTGTAACTGCTTCCGGTCTCTAAGCATTATTACACCCCTGCTCCTAGTATTCCTACCTTGAGATCATGAGACATCAGCGAGTGCTGCCTCATGCTACCCGCATTTACTGATGAATTGTCTTCTGGCGATTTTAATTATTACACCAACTGGGTGCACGATGTAATGCTGACTTAGGTATCATGATATGATACTGCCCACATGGCTCCCCTCCTGATCCAATGTCAATATTATTTTTAAGTGCCAGTGGCCATTTCCCTGCATCCTGGAACCCAGGATGGCCTGCTACACCACTGAATGAGACAATTTTTCATAGCATATATTGATAAGATCAGAGTAGAAACATTTTTAATAAACCATAATGCATGTAAGTACAACTCAACGCATTTGCTCACACATAGTTTTTTTGTTCTAAGTTTAGAAGAACTTTTTGTAGGTATATATGAAATATACCATTTCAGGTAATCTCACAAATGTCAGGTGGGACTATATCAACCCTATTGTCCAAAAGCCTAAAATACTACACATTACTAGTAGTCTCCAACATCTGTCTATGATAATATCATTCTTTAGGGACATTGAGTGTTTAGGGACCATTGTATTCTGAACTTATCTATTCACTCTATCTGAGCATAAAAGCTCACAAGAGACTGGGCCTAAATCTAAGACACATGACACAGCACATCTTGTTATAGTAAGTTGTATATGTGTTAATATATTTTATCACAACTAAAAACAATGTTTTTTACACAATTTCTTTAAAGGGGCTCTGTCACCTAATCATTGTTTATAATGTGACTGAAGAGTATAATAAATGATCAAAAATTAAAAGGAAAATTGTTTACGCTAACTTCAAGCAAATGCATGTTAAGAAAAAACGTGTTTTAAATTTTGTCTGTGGTGTCTCCTGTGTATGACATCATCTGTTGCTCAAAGTGCCAGTAAACCAATTTTCATTTCACAAAGTCATACAATAAGCTGAGGAAAACACAGACACATGTAAAACACACATTCTCTCTTTACTTATGCATTTGTTTGCAGTTTTGCTAAACCAATGTACAGATCATTTTTTAATCTGTTTTTTTACTACATTTTTATTACACAAAATGACACAATACAAATACATCTACAGGCAGACTGTGTGGGAACCAGATCCAAATGCCAGTAGACAACTTACTCTAGTATCTTCTTAATTGTAAATAAGTTAGGAAAACAGCTATAAAGCTAAATTTGATCATTAAACTCTATGGGAATCTTAAGGAGCCAAGGTTTCCAAACCTCAGAAAGATGATTCAATCTTTGGTTTACAGTAAAACCAATTTTTTTTCCATTGAACAGAAATGGCTTATTTGGTTTTGCACTAACAGTCAGAGAATGTCTTCCTCTTTTCTCCAATTTCTGGCTATAATTAATTTCATAGCCATAAAAATGAAAAGTGAGATGCTCTTATTAAAAGGTTAGATTCTGAATGAAGTAAGGCCGTTATAGGATGAATAGGTATCAGATAGCATTGAAAATACTTGATCCTTTATATCCTTAATTCTCTTACAGGACTATGACACATGCAGGTAGCTACCAGGAGCTTTCCCACATCTCCAGCATTGGAGAGGCACATGAATCCAACTGACAAATTATTTGGGGAACCAAGTACCATCCATATAAAACCTCTCAATGTGCTTCTTGAATATTAAAACAATAAATGGTTTTCAGCACTGGCTCCAGCTGAAATAGTTCCATCTCAATCTGATTACCCAAATCATTGCCCCAACTTTTCCATGCCACAAGGAGGTGTGTATCACGTATTGTACGTTGTAACCAAAGGAGAATTTAAGAAATATTGAATTCGCAGATAATTTAAGGTCCTCTACCCCAGAAGAAAGCCCCCCCCCCCCCAGATTTATTTCTATACAAAATATCTCTGCTTACTTTTTTTTCTTCTGGTTTTTATTTTTGATTTTTTTTTTATCCTTTACATTTACAGGGTAAATAATGTGCCTTTAAAAGGACCCATAGAGAAAAGGGAATGGATAGATAGATAAAATAAATACATAGTGACATAGAGACATATTATGTGAAATTACTATTGTATTCAATCAATATATTGATAGTTATTTGTCAGTCTTGTTGAACAACACGTCTGAAGAAAACTTTAAGTGGTCTTTGAAGCTTGCACTCAAATTCTGATTTGCTCAATCAAGGTATACTTGCTTTTGACTAAGATAACTTGATCAACTCTGTTTACTCACATTGCTGTAATAATTAGTTCATGATCTTTCCTGGAAAGTGAATATTTATCCTCATTATTGAATAGGGTGAATATTATTTATTACAATAGCTTAGCTATAAAATGTAGTTTAAATTTAAATAAATCACTAGGACACACTAAATTATTTGAGCATGTGCTATTTTAACTATATATCTCAAATCAGGCCTTGGCTTCTTTCCAACTAATGCCATATAGCAAACAAAGCTGCTTCTTTGACTGACTTAATGAAAAATAATTAACATGGGAAAGAAAAGACTGGAGTGTGAATATTGTCTGCACTATGACTTCCTGCCACTGTTAAGTATATCTATTATCCCCTTCGACATTGGTAGTATTCATTCTGTGATCCATATAGCATGCTGGTTTCAAGATTCTGTGGTTGAAATGCTGCAAAGTATGAGAATGTGTTACAAAATGACAAGAGCATATAAGTCAACGTGAAACATAATAGACTGGGACTGTAATTTTATTCTCCCAGGACAATAAAAAATACAGAGAGTACAATAATACTTTAGCTGAGGATATATGTATAAGTCATGCTAACCAAACAATGCCTACCAAAAACAAGATAAAAAATTACTGACATTCTGGATTACTATGGCTGCTTATGAGAAAATGTTAGGGGTTATGTATAAATATATCTGTATATTTTCTATGCAGACTTTAAATAAAATCTCATCAAAAATCCTCTCCCTTAACCGAACCTACATAAAAACTGTTATTTGATTTTGATGCATGCCTACATTATATTAATGTCAGGCATAGAATACCTAGTGTTGACTTCTATCCTATAGGAATCTACTGTTTCTTGAGGAATCTAGTGGTCATAGGTTTATGACTGAAGAAATTAGTCAAAAGAAGGCAGATCAATAGTAATAGTGCTGCAATGTTTATCCTCCTATAGGCCTCAACCTCTTAAGCTAATACATAGTGATGGTGAAGTAGGCCCAATAATGAGGAGACTTTCCTGCTGCTGTGAGCTTCAGCACGTGTCAGAGTCATAGACAAGTGCTAATGTTGACAACTGTTGGATTGACTTTTCTTTATCCGTTTTGATTACACATAGATTAAACTAGAGTGCAATATTATATTAATGTCTACAAAAAAGAAATATAAATATTTTAGTAGGTTTCATAAACCTATTTTTCTTCGAAGAAGACAACACTGGAGAATTGTGTTGCATTGACTTTAATGTCCAGGAAAAGTCAATCTATTGTGAGGTTTGGTTCAAATGAAACAACATGCTAGAGTTAGAGTGTCAGAAACTCCTGTTTTCATGTTGGTTGGGCAATGTTCCCCTCATACTACACTGTAGGAGTGGTTACTGGATTGAATTATGAGTGCTTTTCAGGCAAATCTGTTACCACTCAACACTGTGACCTCCCTGTGGAAGAAGCAATAAGGGGCATGATTCTGCTCTGCTTCATACAGCAATGAAGTTCAGCAACTCATTTCTCGAACTTAGCCCTTGAAGCTCCAGATGTGCATGGTTTCATACATAATTTGGTTTTGTTTGTCTGCAGAATCTCTGTAGGGAATGTCAGGCAGAATTCCAATAACATTCTTCCTTATCCAGCAAGAATTTCTCTTCATTCCATTTTTTGAAGGAGGTAAAAATAGGGCAGTGATCAAGGTAACATCATAAGAAATGAGATACATCAAAACTGTCAGTTATTTCAGTTGAGTCGGTGACCTTTACAATGTCTAGGCATGGCTGCCTTGCTCACATTACACAAACCAGAGATGTTGCCATGTAAAATAGAAGGCACAGTGTGATATGAAAGCTGAGCCCCTCCACTGACCAAGTATGTAGTTTGCTCAAAAATAAGTCACAGTAATGCATTACAGACCTCTAGGTGAGATAGCTGCAGGTGGGTATACTTTACACATCCTCAGCTATATGCATTACCGCTCAAGTAAAATGATCTGTTTAACATTAAGTAAGAATATACTTGATTTTGAATTTACAGGGGATGGATGGATGGATGGATAGATAGATAGATAGATAGATAAATAGATTTTTACAAAATCAACAGTCACCCAGGCGATGGCTATTACACTATTATAACTAATTGTTTGACGTATGCAGATGAAACATAGTTATTAAAATGATGGAACTCTAACATAATGAGTGTGGCAATATTTTCGATGGGAGGGGGGACATTTCCTCCTTCCCAGGCAATACAGTGTCTTGTGCCGGCCCTGGACATATTGCCCAAAGTCTGCTTAATTAAAAAAAAACTAAGAAATCTTTTAACTTTAAAATTCACAAAAAAAACCACAAAGGGACCTCCACACGAAAAGTGAAACATTCTCCAACTTGACTTTTCAACTCAGCTGTTAAAGTCTGATTTTTACAGTTCACTTGTAGTTCACTTCTAGAAAAAAAGTAACATTTTAAAGAGCCTAAAAAAAAGAAAAGATTTTAATATTTAAAATGTATTTGCAAATCTTTAACATTTTGGCACAAAACCTACAAAGGAGGCCAAAAGATTTGTAGAAACACATAACGTTTTCAAAGTTACAGAGTTATTATATTTTTTTTTTATCATGCCATCAGAAACATAATGAGTGTAGTAGGTCAGGAGTGAGACAGGCTGAGCTAATGCAGACCCAAGCAATCCCTGTATTTTAAAGAAAGACATTGCATGCTAAATTAAATTCCCTTTGCTTTCTAGCCAACATCTGGATTTGAAGGCAGCTGTAACTGTATTGTGTAGTCACTGTTTGAAACATCTTTCCATTTCATATACAGTGTAATAAGATGTGAAAATATAACAAGAGTACATTTACCAAATCGTTTATTAACAAAGCATAATGTAAAACAAAATTCCATCACATATTACCTGATGATACTGACTAATATGTAAAAATATGTATGACATATGTGAGCAATGTTCTATCACAAGTAATCATTCAATATGTAATATATTAATTATTATTGTTTTGCATTTGTAAGTTCTATAGCATCTGTTTGTGTATGAATACAATGCTTAATCATAGCTTTATTAGTTAATAACCAAAAATTTTAAAGGCAGTCCATATAATACATATAGTCATGGGAAAAAGAAAGTACACCCTCTTTGAATTCTATGGTTTTACATATCAGACATAATATCAATCATCTGTTGATGATTTGGTCTTGTTTTTCAGCCACAGTACCTGGGAACCTCGCAGTCATTGAGTCGGCCATCTTCTTTTACCAAAGTATTCTAGTGTCAAATGTGAGGCCGACGGCTAAAGTTTGGCCGAAATTGGGTCATGCAATAGGCCAATGATCCCCAGCAGACCAGCACATCTACAACATATATTCTGTGGTGAGATCTAAAGAGAACTGTGCATAAACAAATGTCAGCAAACCTCAATGAACCCAAGGCAACATTGTAAAGAAGAGTGGGCAAAAATTGCTCCACAAAGATGTGAGAGTAATACAATCATTGAGAAAGTGATTGCTTCAAGTTATTGCTGCAAAATTTGGTTCTATAAGCTATTGAATCATAAGGTATACTTAGTTTTTCACACATGGCTTCTCCATTTTGGCTTTATTTTTGTTAAATAAATCATGACACTGTATAATGTCATCTGTTGTTGTTCACCTGAGGTTGTATTTACCTAATTTTAAGACCTGCTAAGGAACATATGATTGATATTATGTAAAATTAAATTGAGAATATTTTTGCTTGTGCTAATTTGACCAGAAAATGCCTACATTTTCAGCAATGTTTACTGAATACATGCCATCAAGAGACTCCCTTGGGTCACTGGTCCCCCCTGAGTCAGTGTTTGCTCAAATGTTTACTCAAGTAGCCTCTCTGCATCATTAGTGGATCCTTTGGTCTTCACTCTTTTCAGTGTTAAATTTAATGTTCTGTGTATATTTTATTTTGTGTATTTTGTTTGTGTTGTTTATTGTTCGTCTGTTATTTTTATATTGTGATATCAAACTACTGTATCTTGAGTTTGTTTATTTTTCTATTGCAGAGTCTCTTATTTTTAGGGGGGGTTCTAATTGCAGGACAAGCTGTTTTCCTTCTGGTTATCTTGACTGAGATATTTGGCTAGCACTTCCTGAATGATTGGTATTTCACTATTGTTTTTTGGGGGAGTTGGTATACGGGTAATTTCCATAATGGACTGTAGCCATCAACTGCCAACAACACTTATGTTCATTGGACAGACTAGATGGATCGGATGGTTTTCATCTTCAAACACATTCTATGTTTCTATAAAAACAAGTGACCTTCTCCGCACATATAGCTAATAAAATACCTTTACCTAATATAAAGGGCATATGTAATATAGATCATATATCATATATATAGAATATAAATCTTTTAATATAGAATGAGCAGGAAGTATTATTAGGAAATGTTTTCACTAAAATCTGAATTGGCCTTCATAGCCCAGAATAGCAATAATTCTGGAAACTATCAGTGAGGGTATTACTGAGAACAATAATCATCGTCTAACTAATCCTTCAGCACTTTGAATAAAAAAAAGCAATTAAAAATTCATTGAAAACTGCAGAACTTTGTAAGATTGTGCCTCCAGTGGTCATGTCATAAAATAACTGTTAACAAAAGCATTTGGAATTTCTTTGATTAGTTTTAGCTTAATCTGCACTGTCTAGTCTGGACATTAAATTTTTGGAAGCCTTATGATGCCAAAAACATGGAGGAATGACCTCAATTCACTAATTGCAGTTTCTAACATCTTGAAGCTTTCCAAAGTAAAATCAGCAACTTGGCAACACTGGTATTGTGTCTTGGCTCAGCTGATGACACTCTGATTGTAAGCGTTGCTGTTTTAAGATTAAATACATAATTTTTGACAGGATCCGATCTACTATACTGCATTTGTGGTTTGATCTCTTTTGCTTCTCTTCAGATGTTTTCAACAAATATTTAAAACTGAACTTAGGGTTGCCGCCTTTTCTTTAACCCCTTCATGACCAGACTGTTTTTGGAATGTTGTGCGTTAGTGACCGAGGCTGTTTTAACACTTCTGAGGTGTTTGTGTTTAGCTTTAATTGTCTTCTTTGTCGTTTGCTGTACCCACACATATTATATATTGACAAGAAGGGCTTTATTTTCATGACATTATTTTGTTCATATCATTTATTTTATTGTGAAAAAAATAGTAAAATATGGTTAAAATAAAAAAAAAAATAAACACTTTTCCTGACTTTTCTTAGTAAATTATTTTACTAAGCTCCAGAAGCTAATGAAAAAACCTGCTAAATAGATTCGACTATAGGTCCTGAGTTCAGAAATACCCAATGTTTATATTTTTTTTGCTTTTTTTTGCATGTTTTATGTTAATAAATATAAGTAGCATATAGCTGTTTCAAAACCATTTTTAAAAAAATTAGCGTTAGTGACACTGTAACACCGATATTGTACATGAATCGCTGAATAACCCCCCCACATGTACACATTTTTTATAAAGACATCCCAGGGCATTCAACTTGGGGTAATTTGACACTTTTCACTCTGTCATTTTACCACCAATCTTTGACAAGATTTGGCGTAGTAATTTTGTGTGTGTTTTATTTCCCCACACTTTGAAACTTAGGTATGAATTAAAAGGGGCTGTTCTATTTTATTGCCAAACAAAACCCCAATATATGTTCAGCAACTTTCCCTGAGTATAGCGGTACCCCGCATGTATAGGTTTACTAGGTTTATGTGGCAGGTACAGGGCAAAATTTAGGATACGTTTATTGCAGCTTTAAAACGTGTATTTATTATATAATGCTTGTGACTACATTTCCTATCATGCTCAGCCAGCAAAAAGCTACCGTAGCAGAATAGGAAATGTAGTCTATAGTAGGAAGCACCGATTTTTGCTATCCTTGCTATCCTGCGGCTGCATGGATCATATATCCAGCTGCTGCGGGTCCCTATCTACTGCTGGGGGCCAATGAAAAGCACTGGCCCCACTAGCAGTCTTTTAAAAAAAAAAAATATATCCCTAGAGGACCACAGACAGACATAACATGTCATTGGTCCTCTACGGAATAACTTCTTATTTTTATACAATTTATTATTATTATTTTTAATTTTTTTTTTATTTAATTTTTTTTAATTTTTTTTTATTTAACTCTATCCTTAACCCTATGGTTAGGGTTAGTACAAACCCTAATTCTAACTCTAGGATTAGGGTTTTGATGAACTCTAACCCTAACCCAAGAGTTAGGATTAGCACAATAGAATTTTTTTTTTGTTACTGGGAGGGACCAGGGGAAGACTTGACACACTATATTTAGTCTCTCCCTGCCCCACGATCACCGTGGAGCAGGGAGAGACTATTGCTGTCAAAGCAGGCACCTGCTTTGATAACTATTAACATCTGGGCGCTGTGATTGGCTGTCACAGTGCCCGGATGTTTCTGGGGGGTCCTGAACCGACATGGCTGAAGTGTCTCGGTATCGAGACACTCAGCCATGTCTTTGTTAGTGCGATCGCGCTATGCCAGCGTGCATACCACGATCGGACCTGCATGACGGTCCTGGACCGTCATCAGTCATGAAGGGAGATTTCCCTATGCCGGTCCAGTACCGGTCACGAAGGGGTTAAAAAAATACTGGCCATACTGTTGTCTCTACTCTTATCATTGGCCACAAACCAATTTTTTTACCGGCCTGCTGGTAAAATACCAATTGGGTGGCAACCCTAGCTGAACTATGGGGTGATTTCAATAGCTATTACATTGAACAACACTAGTAATTGTTACAGTACCTCTTTTTGTTAATTACCAGTTTACACAGTTACTAGATCCAACTTGGTAATTGCTTGAACATTTTAATTTGATAGGATATCCTTTACCCTACCATGCCTCAAGCAGTAAGCCAGTAAACGAACCTCATGCTGATGAGACCCATAAAGGGTGTTTAAAGGCTATTTTGTACAGTGTGCATCTTGTCCAAGGGGTCCATGTTTATAATGGATTAAGAGACAAAAAGGGGGCTGAGCAAGCTGGCAGGGAGAGTGGTCACATATGCAGGGAGCTCCCTACATACGCTGATAAAATCAACAATTTTGGGGGGAACCCCGTCCAAATTGGAAGCCCCCGGGCGCTTAACTGAATCTTTAATCATGAGGTATCAGTTTACAGCAGAAGTACCTTTATACCGCCTATTACCCACTGTGAATAGGACATGATTGGAGCGGCCTACTAGGCCTCAAACAGACCTGCATCTGACTTCGGCGTACCTCTCTGACATCGCTGTGGATTTTACAGCAGGCCCCGAGACATTGCTCGCAGACAATACATGGCACCACGAAGAAGTGGCCACTCTAGATGATACACTTGCCATGAAGGCAGATACTGATGCTTTACTTTACGCCTTTATGATGATGCTGACAGTGGATAAACCCGCCTCAGAGACAGAGGCGAATTAACCCTGTGTTGAACCTGAGATGCTGGAGATAGGCCTAGATACACCTGGCCTGCAATACTGGACAATTTGCCAAATACCAAAATTGCAAAACCTACAGACCCCCTCCACGCTGCCGACGCTCGCTCTTGGGGTACCCTATTCCCCACTATCTTATGTTCTCTCCTGCTGTTCTCCCCCTTTCTTTCCCCTTCTTTTCCATATTTCAGCTTTCAATTTCTTCTTCTGTTACCATGATAGGATTGATGCTTCGATTTATAATGTTATTTTTTCAAATGCCCGTCACTGTGTGCAATGGTGTGTCTGTATGTCTGGAGCGGTGACTCAACTATTTGATTTGTTTCTCTAATTGTTTATTATATGTTGGCCATTATAGGTCTCTGAGACCGCATATTCGATAATTTTTTTTTTACTTTTTTAACCTTACCTATACTAGGGATAATGTTAACAAATAGATCTTGGTACCCAGATTTACCAGACACCCCTATAATCGCTCATTTTATATGTCTTTGTACTGATCGGGATATTTTAGGACTGATCATTTCATTAAGATGTCAGCACTTCACTTCTCAAATGTTTATGCTGTGTTTTCATGATCTAGGATTGTTCTTTTATCGTTACATATGTCTAATTTGGTGCACATCAGTCTTTTTCAAGCAAAAGCTCATTATACATTTTGAATAAAATTTAAAATGGGTCGTGCTAATACCTTTTTGACGTATGAATTCGAAAGACTTATATTTCTGTATTAATATACTCTATATTGCATTTTGCTGTTTACTACAAGCACATGACTCAATAAAACCATTTATTAAAAAAAATAAGAGACAAAAGGTGATCAGTGTTGATGAAATTTGCATATGACTACCCAGAATTCCTTTCGGAATGGTGGTAGCACTGTGAATGTGTGATTTATTGGGAGAAAGTAATCCTTCTGGCTTGTTTGGTGTAAAACGTTTTTTTCTTTGAAGTGATGAGCCCACCAATGAAACCAATGGAGAAACAGTGCATGCAGTTCAAATAAGAACAGTTGGCTTCTCAATGTATTTATTTAGAGATCTCAGTGGTTTGCCAAACAATCTTAATCCCAAAAGTCTCTAAAGTGTCCCAGTTATAAGATCCAAACTCTATATACTTTCAATTACCATTAACAATAAAGTCAAAGATAAAAAGTTAAAAAATAAGCAAAAAAAAATGTAAAAATTGGCATGACAGATCCTAGGCCTTATTTACTGTCAAACTGCAGTTATTCCTACAACCTTTCAAGTAAAGGAACATTTCTGTAAACTATACTTTTAGCACCAAAGGGTAAACAATACAGATCCAGAATGTATACTTTCTAATGCCTTTTCTGCAGCACTCTGGAATAGATTAAAGGTGCATATGTTGTTACTGATGTAATTTGGATGTATTATACATTACTACTGCAAGAATGGCTTAGGACATTATAAGCATTCAAATCATCTTGAATGATTTAAACATTGTATGGCTAAGCAAGTCCATGTGACTCTCTCATCAGCCATGTAACTGTGTAAAGATTTATTTTTTTCACTTTATTTACAGTTACAGGGTCCTTCATTTTTACTGCATCAAAAACCTGCAGTGTATATTTTATGTGGCCCATTACACACAAAAATACATTTCTGCTGAATAACCTCACAGAAATTATAATTGTGGTAATCTTAATTTGCAATGGTGGGATTTTATATCTTCATTTTGTAACTTAGCAGATAGTTTGCAATATCATTAATATACTTGCAGAAAAGAATAATTGTTTGAATCCTAAATCAAAGCCCAGTATTAAAGGTGTGCATGATGACACTGATACTGATGTGGAGACCCTGTGGGTGGAGATTAGCATGGCATGGACATTAAAAAGAGTCTCATACTACTTGTACACCAAATATTAGCAAATATGGGGAAAATCTGCTTTTATTGCAAACTGAAAAGGTTGAAAATCTGAATGAAGTTTTAATCTTGGAAGATTTTAATTACCCAGATATAGAGTGGAATCTATGGATGTGGAACAACTACAGCAAGTTGCTGAACCTGCTTAATAACAAATCCATGGCACAAGTAGTAGATACCGCAACTAGAATGGATGCCTGTCTGGATCACGTAATAACAAACAAAGGAGCTTATATCAAACATCCGAGTAGAAGAAATCTTGGGCAATAGTGACCATAACATGGTTTCATTTGAGATTAATGCAAATTGGTAACTACTTCACCAAAAAACTTAATTTCAAAAAGGCGAACTTTGACAGGCTAAGGGCTTCTATTGAACATGTAGACTGGGATGGACAGTTTTTTGGACACATACCAATATATCCCTTTGGGAAACAAACAGACACAAATAAAAAACAATGTGGCTTACCGTAAACATTCACAGTAAAAATAATGTTTAGGTGATACAGTCACCAAAGCAAGTTGGTTCTAATATGCAAAACAAGAATTGCTGACAACAGATATTTATACTGGGAACTCTGATATTGATCATCTGCGTTATCACTACCATCTGGAAGCTGCCATCCGTGGAGGGGGCAAGTATATATATATACATTCACCTGCACAAGCTCCTATGTTGTTAGGAGCTAATTTTGTGAGTGAATCTCTTTTTGAATAGAGCTTGCTGATTCACAGTACTATACACATTGCACTATTTTTGTTTTGTATTTATATCTTTACAGGTTTATCCTAAAGGACTACGGTTCTGCTAATAAGTATTGCAACACTGTATTTTATTGCTTTTATACATTTGTATTGCTTGTGTTTTTTGGATTCACATTTACATTTTTTCATGATAATTTCACGGAATATATTTTTCCACTTTATCACAATATTGGCACAATATCACTGATTTGTTTGTTTAAAGTGTCCAGACACTGTGCGCTGAAACTACACTTTGTTTTGTCTATTTTGCACAGTTCTTGAAGCTGTCTGTCGCTATTGTTCCGGCTGCCAGTGTCAAGTGGACACGGTTTTTATTCACTAACACTATTTTGTTATTTGCAGCACATATTTTGGTTTGCTCATCCAGTTCACTATTGTTGTATTACCGTAAGGTAAGACAGCAAATACAAAACAGGAAAATGGCATTTAAACATTAGAAAAGCAAGGGATCAGCAGTATCATTTATAGAGTACAAAGATGCCAACAAAGCCAGCATAAAGGCAATTTAAATGACTAAACTGAAAAATTAGAAAATTATTGCTAAGGAGAGTATAACTAACCCCCAAATTTGTTTCAAGTATATAAATGGAAAAAAGCTAAAGGCAGAAAATGTTGGGCCTTTGATATCTAGAAGTATATATTCAAGAACACATCTTGAACCAGAATATAATTAGTAGAAGTCTGTGATACACTCACACGCTGCACATTACTTGAGTTTTATTGCAGTGGAGTCTAGCGCAGCGTATGATCGTTTCACAAACTCCACAGCAATAAAACTCACTATAACATGGAGTGTGTGAGTGTATCACAGACTCCACAGCAATAAAACTCCCAGTAATGTGCAGCATGTGAGTTTTATTGCTGTGGAGTCTGTGATACACTCACACAACATGTTACTGTGAATATATATATATATAGACCAGGGAATGGCTTTCATAAAACCTGACAATTTAATAAAATTAAATTTTAACACTAATACTGATCTGTCTCTTTCCCTCACACAAATGTAAGCGAGGAGAGGGAGGCATATCCAAATTGGTCAGATCAATATTCACAAATATTGATTTGACCAGGCAAATCTGCCTCAGACTAACAAATGGAACGTGTCAAGGATGCTCCCTCTTCCCCTTCTCTATATTCTCACACTCAAACCATTGGTGAGAGATATCAGATCCAATGTGGCGATTGTGGGATGTGGGAGAGAGGGTTTTCATAAAATTATACTTAACGCCACTGACATCTTAGTCACTCTTGAGACTCCAGAGAATTCATTGAGGAAGACTATGAGATTAATAAAGTAGTATAATATTCTGTTCAATTATAAATTAAATGCCACAATGTCCAATGTCCTGGGTCTGAATCTAAGTGAGCAGCAAAAGGATAGATATGAAAATATGGATTTGAATGGACAAATGATTCTTTTACATATTTGGGGCCTAGGATCAACAAGATCCCATCAACCTGAATGGAAATAAATCTTCTTCCGCTGATTACAGAAACATGGATGGAGAGGATTATATATTTCTTGGATGGGCAAAATCAATGTTGTTCGCCAAATGTTGTGCCAAGATCTACTTACATCTTTAGAATAATCCCTAATATTGTTCCGACTGCTTGAACCGCTTTGATTCAGTCCATGTTCAACATATTTATTTGGGAAGTGAAGATATTTAGACTGAGTGAATTTCTTCTTAACAAGAAAAAGCAAGATGGGAGTCATGGGATACCTTGTATACAGGATTATGCAGGAGCAGCTTTGATGGCCCAGGCAATAATGTCTCAAAACGAAAGAGCAGTGCAGGAATATTGGTACAAAGTTGAGCTAAACAACCAACAAGCTGCTAGGGACCTTAGGTCACTTTTCTGGCTACCTATAGAAAAGCTGGTATGGGTCATGGGCGCCATTAATAGTAATGTACTAAAGAATATTTTTTAAAAATTACATGAATTTAAATATAAAGCAGGATAAAATCTTACAGTGTCTACAATTGAAAATATATGTGAAAATATATGTGAAAATATAGACCTTGCTGATTGGGGAAAAAGGTATAAGAAGGATTGAGGACCTTATACATAAGTCTAAAATAAAGCCAATATTGTAGGGATTGTTTTAGATACCTAAGAGTGAACAGTCTAATGGTGCAAACCCTGGTGTTGGATCTTAAATCTAAGGTATCAAGTAAGCAGATGCAAAATCAAATTCCTCTGTCAGCAATAAAAAATGGGAAGGGGACTTAAAGGTAAAGATAAATCGTACAGAATGGGACCGGGAAATAACTGCAACATTTAAAACCATTCTCTGCCTGAATCTTAATGAAGTTCAGTACAAATTAGCGAATAGGTGGTACCTGGTTCCCTCTGTGATCCCCAAACTGTATCCTAATTGTAGTAGTAGCCTGGAGATATGTTGGAGATGTGGGTCTTTTAGGGGGAATATGATCCATATATGGTGTGAGTGTCCCGTTATAATAATGTTATGTAATAGATTATCAAGGGTCTTGGTAACTGAGTTTGGCAACAAATGGAAATCAACCCCCAGAGAGCACTTTTGCACTTGAATATACCAAACTCAAGACATGTTCCATTTCTTATGCATCTGCTCACCACTATTAAAATACTCATAGCTAGGAATTTTCAGATGATGGGGAATAGAGTTGGATCAGACTTATTGGGAGAACTGATTAAAAAAAGCTTAAAGAAGGTGATCTGGATATAATTCGGGGCTTTTAAGAATTGACGGCTTTTGCACTCCTTGACTGCCAACCACCAGGTCCAACAATTTATTCTGGAAATTATGTAATTGCATTTTGAATCCACTGTCTTTGTATGTATGGTATGTGTATCGGTATGCATTGCTTTTCTAATTCAACCCGTTTGCTAGATACAAATCTAACAGTGATACTGTTGTTTTTTTCTTTCTTTGTGCTTTTCTTTGTCTGTTTTTAAATGTTTTTTTGTATTACAAATTTTTTAAAAAAAACATCATACTGTTAGGTTTCAGCGCTGTTGTTAAAATACATTTTGTCAAAGTATTAATCATCTCTACATGTGATTCAAGCTGATTGCCAGTGCAAGTTAATTTTATATTTACAAATAAAAATTGTACACTTCAACTACTTACACTGCCTTTTTACCACACATCCAGATATTTACAAAAGGTGTAGCTGGAATTGTTTTTCAAATATTGTGTCACTTTTTTCACATGTTGCACCTTTTCTTTCACATTCTAAGAACTATATTCGGGTTCCTTTTTAATTTTTGTGTATTTTAATAGTACCTTAATACAAGATAAGTTTTAATACAAGGAGAGATTCTCAATTTCCTTTATTGCCATTCATCTGTACTTTTGGGTTACCCCAGCAGAGGTCTCTCATTCACGCTTGCATGAATGCAGAAACACTTGATAAAAAGGGCAACATTTTTATTTTGCCCTTTTTATACTGCATGATGTAGAGTTAGTAAACTGAATGGGGATCATGAAGGGGGACACTTATATGAAGATGGATAGATGGCAGGAGAGGCATACATCCAATGATGAAGCTTTTACTAGAGAAACATGTTATGGTCACACACAGGGAGGGAGAAGGTGGTGGAATTCTGGAAAAGTGAGCCACACTGAGTTGCAAATTGAATTGAAAGGGGCCTAGATAGTTGGACTGTTTAGACTGTAACACTGTAAGCACATTATATGTTCTGTGATCCACCAGGGTAACCAGTGTATTCCTTTGTGTGTGTTTATTAGGGGATCTTCAAGAACTTACAACAAAACCAGCAGAAACCTAAAGTTGAGTTTTGATCAATAACTTAGAAAGGTACAGTCTATCAATAGCAACATAAAAAGAGGAAGGGTTAAAAAAGTATAGAGTAAGCCAGTCATGTCAGTCTGACTAGTAGCTGACTAGTTTTAAAGGTAGGGGGTCTATAGTTTGCAGAAGATGTGTGAAGAGTACAAAGCAGAGCTTGTCTATATACTTGATATATCATTGGCATGTGAATATGGGCGGATTTCAACCCAGCTAAATCTCTTCTGCTATCTAGAGCAGTACTAGCCACAAGGACAGTATAGGGATTCATGTGGGTAGGTTTATTGAGGACCTGTAGCAACATCTAAACATTTATTGCTAAGAGAAGACAACACCATACATTTCAGAAAGACAAGTGTTTACAGCCTCTACTAGTTGCGGAATATGCACAAGTTTAACCTGTGTAACATGCCACCTCATCAAGATTTTGTATATTTATCAGTATTAAAATTCCTTGTTTTTGTCATTCTCATCCAAGGTGTTCAGTGGAATAAGGTGAGATAGTTCATACTTGGTGCCTTTCAGACGAGATTCCTTTAGTCAAAAGCTACCAAACAAAAACAGCTATGTTTTGTTGAGCTACAGACAGTTCTTGAGGGTGCACATTACTTTGGTTAAAACAGATGTGCTTCTTATTTAACATGCATAGTACATATATGTCTTTATTGTGATAGGTATCAAACGTAGGAACTAAACACAGGCTTTATCCCACTTTAATGCTAAATAACAAAGTAAGAAAAGTAATAATTTTAATAACCGTATTTTCAGTTTGTTGTTCTCCCTGAGACTAAAGACATTTCTTACCGTCAAGTCCAAGAGGATTATGTCTCAGCGACCTCAGTCGGAGTCATTAAAGAACATCACATTTATTTTTCAGACAAAGGCTGTTTTGTCAATTAATAAGAAGGTGATGATCCTACTGAGACCGTCAGACATTTCCTGTAAATCTTGTCTATCTGTTTTTTTAATGTGTTACTGTTTTAATAGCAATCTGTAGTTAACCACAAGTTTTACTGTAACATTTATTTTGTGCTCTTTCAAAATGTCTTTGTTACTGCTGTTAATAACACATTCTCATCTTTTAAAATAAAATGATTTCCATTGTTAAGAAACACTCAACAACATGGTTTTCCTTGATACAAATGGTTTTCATTAAATATATATATAAGATATTAGTTTTTTTTTTTATCCCTGGACTGGATCCTCACCTCACTGCTTTTAGTGGAAGAAGTTTAAGTAAGCCAAAAACTGGGTATCATTCAGCAATTCTTAGAAAAACCTTTACACTTTACTAGTTGAAAACATGATTTAATATGTACTTCTCATCTCACGGTAAATTTCTTGAAGTGTCACTAAGTTACTGCTGAATTTTTTTAAAACAAATCTATTTGGAGGTTGAAAACTGGATTTTGTAGCTCAAACGCTATACCTAATTACTACACCACGCATATGGGTAGCAGCTGAGTAAATTATTACTATAATGCCTAAACATTTATATATATAATGAGAATAATGCCATTCAAATTAATGGAATATCCTGTCTCTCTAGTGATGTGATCAGAAAATGTGTTGCACTGTGAGATCCTAACTGTGTACAAGAGCAAGGTCACTCATAGGCCACTCAAAAGACTCAATTTGAGGAGGACAGGAAGTGACTATATGAAACAAAACTTTATATCCTCAGTGTCTATAGAATCAGTGCTGTCACACCTGCAGTAAACATACAGAGTAATCACTGTGGAGGACAAGTCAAATATTAAAAATGTGATTTATACAGAATGCCTGTATCACATCACACAGGGATAAAAGCCTGTGCATTATACAAGCAGTGATCTTCATCTTGCACCAAAGTGAGTTTGGGGACTAGCCTATCCCTTTGAATGACAGATGTAGTTATAATAATTATACAGGTCGAGTATCCCTTATCCACAATGCGATGAGATGAACATTTAACCCCTTTGTGACGCATGGTGCTTGCATCCCAAACGACGCAAGCACCAAAACGTCACTATTTTTTTTTTTATTTTTTTTTTAACTTTATTTTTCAAATTTTCAAATACAGAGTATTAAAAAATCTATAGGTAAGTATACAGAACGTATCATTCGGTATCTCATAGTATGCATGATAATACTTCTACATATATAAACATATAAATAGGACATTCAGCCAACTACAATCAGTCACAAATTCGGGACAAACATTTATAGACATAAATTTGTTGAGACGTCTGACAACCCTCAAACTTATCACTGCATCATCGGGACTGGAGCAGGGGGAGGGGAGGGCGGCGGGCAGTTCCAAGCAATTACTTCAGGATGCTTATCAATTTGACCATTTTCCCCAAGTTTTTTTATACCTCTCCAATTCCCCCCTATTCAGAAAATACCCCTTTTCCATAGTACATTGTAAGTTTATTTGGTTCTTTATCACGGCCCAGTGGATATTTCCGCCTTTATTCCATCTTCTTGCTATGACAATTTTTACTGCTATAAGGATTTGAGTAACTAAAGGAACATGAACCTTGTCAATTTTCCCCAAATTCTGGTGAAGTAGTGCTCTCCTAGGGGTAGCCTCCACCCTTCTGCTACATACCGCCGAGATCGCTGAAAAGGCTTCCCTCCAACAATCCCGTAGGTTTTCACATTCCCAGAACATATGCAACAGAGTCCCTCTGTCCTTCCCACATCTCCAGCATATATCTTCTTGATTTAAGTTTATCTTTTTGAGCCTAACCGGGGTCAAATACCATCTGTTGGCAACTTTGAAGTAGGTTTCTTGTAGGTTTAGACAATGTATGTGTTTCCTTACTTGGTTCCAGGCTTTATACCAACTATCCTCGTATATTCTTACTGGACTCTTGTTAGGGTTTAGGTCCTTTTCCCAACTTCCCCACACCGCGGGTGTTGGTTTTAAATATAACTGTCTTATAGCCCTAGTGCATTCCCTCAGTATCTTTTTCTTGGAATTGTTGTCAAATAAATCTATTATAAGTGGTTCATCCTCATGTCCCTTGTCTCTATAAATCCCATCCTGAGCGAAATGCTTAATTCTCAGGAATTTAAACAGATCCCCTGACGGGAGATTATATTTATTTCTTAGGATGTTAAAATCTACTATTCTATTTACTGCTTCTAAATCCGCAATTCTATTTATTCCTGCTTGCCTCCAATTTGTTATATCAAGATCTACTATGTTGAATCCCAAGGATTCAATAGGTGCAGAAGGAAGAAGCTTATTATCCAGCCCACATCTTTTTTTTAACTTTCCCCAAAAGTCCATCAAAGACGCAAGAGTCTTGCCTGCGAGTTTCCCACCCATTTCTCGTTTTCTGAGGCCGTTCAGCCATAGTATGCATTCCAAATTATTCAAATCTGATATCTTTGTCTCAATTTGCCACCAATCCTTTCCCCTATTAGTGATCACTTGTATTTGGTTGACATGCATTAACATACTGGCCTCCCAAAGCTCTCTCATTGCCGGCATTCCTAGTCCTCCCTTGTTTGTGTCCATATATAATAAGTTGTTACTAACCCTTGGTCTTTTCCCCATCCAAACGAACTCCATTAGCTTTTTTTGTATTTTTTTGATTTGTTCCAATTTTAGCGTGCCTGGTATCATCCTGAAGACATATAGCCATTTAGGGATAACGTATGCCCTAATTGTATTTATTCGTCCCATCCACGAGATTGTGAGAGGCCTCCACTTATTAAAGTTAATTTCCATCTCTCTACAAACTCTATTACAATTCAGTTCTAAGGAGATTTTACCATCGGGTGGAATCAACAGGCCTAAATACTCTATCCCTTCTACCGACCAGTTAAATGAGTACTTTTTTTTGAGCTTTTGTTGTAAGTCCTCCTGCATCGCAATGCACATAGCCTGTGATTTTTCTAAGTTCAGCTTATAATTTGACATTAACCCATATTTATCAATCACTCCAAGCAGCCCCGGGATGGAGTTTTCTGGATCCCTCAGAGTGAGCAGAACGTCGTCTGCATACATTGAGGTTTTATACTCCACTGACCCAACCATAATACCTTTTATCTCACTGCTTTGCCTAATAATATTTGCTAAAGGTTCTAAAGAGATTATATAAAGCAGTGGGGCCAGTGGGCATCCTTGCCTTGTTCCATTCTGAATCCGGAACCAGTTGGACTCGATATTCTGGCCAATCACCTTAGCCGTAGGGTTTATGTATAGGGCCATAACTGCATCCAACATGCCTGACCCAATGCCCATTGCCATAAGGGTTTCCTCTAGAAAAACCCAGCTGACCCTGTCAAATGCTTTCTCCGCGTCTAGTGACAGGGCCAGCATGGGTTCCCCAGAGGAATTAGCCCATTCAACTAGGTCTAGGATTTTCCTGGTATTATCCCCAGCCAATCTATCTTGTATAAAGCCCACTTGGTCTTTATGAATTAACTCTCCAATGCAACTTTTTAGTCTATATGCCAATATGGCAGCATAAATTTTAGTGTCTGCATTGATTAAGGATATTGGGCGATAATTTATAATATTGGCATGGTCTTTCCCTGGTTTAGGAATAGGTAGTATTGCTGCCTGCATGGACTCTTCTGGGAACCATCTATTTACCATAATCTCATTAAAAAAATTTGTCAATTGGGGGGTCAATACACCTGCTAGTTTTTTATAGAAAGTTCCGGAGAACCCATCTGGCCCTGGAGCTTTATTGTTTTTCAGATGTTTAATTACGTTCCTGACTTCAGATTCTTTTATCGGTATATCCAGGGAAGAGCTCTGGAGGGTAGTAAGTTTTTGCAAGTTTGAGCTCTTAATGTATTCCTTTATCTGTCCTCTAGATATCCCCCTGTCAGGTATAGTGTATAGGGCTGAATAAAATGATTCAAACGCGGCTCCAATTTGTTTAGGAGAGACTGCCAGTTTAGTCCCATTTATAATCTTGGAAACTCTAGATTTAAGGTTTAGACCCTGGAGTTGTTTAGATAGTAGCTTCTCTGGTTTATTACCCATATAGTACCATTTCTGTTTCATACGGGTTAGAGTCCTATTTGCTCTTTCCATCAGTTTGTCATTTATTTCCTTCTGAATCAGTTTAATCTCGTTTTCAAGATTAGGATGGGCCAACTGTTTATTTTTCCTAGTTATATTTTGAAGTTTAACATAAAGTTCAGGTAGGTTGGCTTTTCGTTCTTTATTTATATATGCTTGTCTACTGATCAGGTTCCCTCTTGCTACACATTTATATGCGCACCAGACTTTGGCCATTGAGATGTCGTCTAATTTATTCTCTTTAAAGTATAATTCTGAAATATTTGCGAGATCCTTTATATATATATCATCGCTCAAAAGATGTTCATTTATTCTCCAGCTGGGTCTAATGTATTTTCCTTCCTCACTTAATTCGCCTATTAGTGCAGCGTGGTCTGACCAGGCTATTTCTAGGATGTCTATTTTTTTACATAAACTTATCATTTGAGGCTGGACCAAGCAGAGAACTATTCTAGAATAGGATTTATACCTATTAGAGTAAAACGTATAGTCCCTCTCCTCGGGATGTAAGGATCTCCATAGGTCATATAGTTTATATCTACCCATAAATTTATCAAGAGCGTCAGCCATACTAATAATTGATTTATCAATCTGTACTCCCTTAATTACTTTTTTATCCCACTCCACATTCGGAATGCAGTTAAAATCCCCAGCCATAATCAATGTTCCCTGAATGAGGTCATGCACCTTCTGCATGAGCCCATTCAGGAAACCTACCTGTCTTTTGTTAGGGGCATATACATTTATAAATGTGTACATTTTATCATTTAGTTTGCAGATTACAAATAAAAACCGGCCCTCTGAATCTTGTATTTTATGTATCAACTCATATTTGAGCTTTCCTGAGAACAACATAGCCACTCCTCTTTTCTTCTGAGAGGGCAAGGACGCAAATTCTATATGGGGATATTTACCAAATGACAGCTTTCTCGCGAAATCTATATTCCAGTGGGTTTCCTGTAACATGGCTACATCTATCTTTTGTTTGGACAGGAATTCTATAAGGGTTATCCTTTTTTGAGGTAAATTCATCCCTTGTACATTTAAAGACAGGAATTTATCAAACATGGTCACTCATAATTTGTTTTTATCCGCTTTCCCTCTACCAACCCAATCTCCCTCCCCCTCCTCCCATCAACCATAAATCGAGGTCGATGGATCTGTGAATTCATTCTTTATTTTAATCTCTACTGTCCCTTCCCCATACCACTAGGGCTCATAGTAAAAAAGAGGAGCGGGCCCCCAAGCCCATGAGGGAAAAAAAAAAAAAAAAAACACATGTGAGAACATATCCTTTAAAAATGTGACAGAACTTTCCAATTAAATACTCCTAGTGAAACTCCTAACCTACTTGTGTAAATTTCCGTGATCGTGCAATTTAAATCCTTCTTGCTACCATTCCGCCTTGTTTATGTTACAAATGAAAAACCTGATTATCTTCCTCGTTGCTCCTTTCTCATCTAATAGTCTAATATATCGTGATTGTGAGTTAACTCATATGTGAAAAAATAAAAAATAAAAAACACATGTGAGAACATATCCTTTAAAAATGTGACAGAGCTTTCCAATTGAATACTCCTAGTGAAACTCCTGACCTAATTGTGTAAATTTACGTGATCGTGCAATTTAAATCCTTCTTACTACCATTCCACCTAAATGAAAAACCCGATTATCTTTCTCGTTGCTCCTTTCTCATCTACTAGTCTGATATAACGTGATTGTGAGTTAACTCATATATGAAAAAAAAAAAAAAAAAAAAAAGATTTGATCCTAGCTTCCTTATATAGCTCTCCGTGCTTGTTATATTTATCCATCCTTCTTATTACAATACCACCTAAATTGTATTTCTAATAGACTCCCTGCCAGCAACTCATTTCTCCTTACATTTGACTTTCAAAAAAAAAAAAAAAGAACCTCCGCCCCTATACACTAACTTCGCCCCCTTGTATCCAGCGTTAAGGCCTTTATTCTCAACTCCTCTACTCCTTCTCCACATGTTGCTCTAGCCAATCCTGAGCCCCTTTATTTTTATTAAAGGACATGTCTCTCCCCTGAAAGGCAAAACAAAGCTTCACTGGGAAACCCCACCAATATTTAATCTGTCTCTGTTTCAGGATCTCCACTGCCGGTCTAAAGGATTTCCTGGCTTGACGTGTGAAAAATGATAGATCCTGAAAAAAAGACAGATTCTCGAATTTCCCCTCCTTTACATTTAAAGTTTTAGCAGCAGAAATAATTTTCCTTTTAGTACCAAAGAATGCCAGTCTAACAATAGTGTCTCTGGGGTTAACGTCTGCTATCTCCACTGGTTTTCTGCATCGGCGGGCCCTTTCAATGTCTTTTTCTTCCAATTCTTTTAAGCCCATGTTCACAAATAAATCCAGAAGGTACTCCACTAATTTCTCTTGAGTGATAGACTCAGGTATCCCCCGAATTCTTATATTTTTTCTCCTGCCCCTATCTTCCATATCGGATATCCTTAATTCCAAGTCCTGGACTTTATGGGACAGCTTATCTATTTTATCGTCTGCCATTTCTCTGTTATACTCCAAATGATCAATTTTATCTTCATTAGTTTTTATTCTGTCACCCAAACTCATCATATCTTCCTTAAATTCCCCAAACTGGCTGGAAAATTCCTTTTTAATCAGTGAAAATTGCATATCCAAGGACTTTTGTAGATATTCCGGAGTAATGCTCTTAGTCTCTGCTTCCCCGGAGCTATTCAACAAGTGTTTAGGTGACTCTAATCCTATAGTTTCCATACTGGTATTTTGGACATTTATAGCTTCAGGGGTGACCTGTAACATTATATTCTGGGGTAGGAAATGGGCTTCAATTCCACTCTCCCTTTTTTTCCCAATATCAGGGATACGCTTCTCTTTGGATTTTATTTTTTTGGAGGTAGTAGCATTTTCGGACCCCCTTTTAGTGGCCATGCTCTACTCAATAGTATTCTGTGGCAATATAATTTCACTCCCAGAATATAAAGACCAGTGTTGTATTTCCTTCCCCTTCCCTCAGCCTGAGTCTTACAGGGTATTATCTCTCTTCTGGGCTTATCTTTCTATACAGTTAAAAGTGTACAGAAGCGTTAAGTATATTATTCATGCGGCACTTACAAGACGTACACATTCCCCTCCAGTCAAACCAGAGATGTATACTATGCCTGTTTTGAGTGTGTCTCCAACCGGATTTTTTCTTTTTTCCTCCTTGCTCCTGCTGCACGGTTACTTGTCTCCAGGGGTTCCTTCTCCTAGCTTCCCGCCAACGCTGAAGCCTCGATGGCCCACCAGCCTCCGCCACTCCGCGTCACGCTCAGGAACTTCCGATGTATCACCTATCCGCTGGGCTGAAGCCGCCCCCTCCGGTTGGATAATATTTCTTCCCCTTTCTCAGCCCACTGCTTCCGACTCAGGCTTCGGGTTGGGTCTCCGCTGGTTTCCTTTTCTCTTTCCACTACCTTTTCAATTTTATCTCTCAGCCCCTGCTTCTGTCTCTTCGCCTTCTTTCTTATCGCTGTAATTCTTCCTGGGGTCCGGACAATTTCACATGCTGCTCCTACACAGAATCCATCGACCTCAGACGCTCCTCCCAACCACGTCTACGTCATCACGCCCTCGGCCGGATTCAAAACGTCACTATTTGTTCCTGGCCACCGATCACAAGCTGATCGGTAGCCAGGAACACTATGGCGGAGACCCAATCAGGGTCTTAATACCATAATCAGGGTCCCAACTGGTCTCATCTGACAGGTGGGACCTCCTGCAAGTGCCTGCAGCAGGATCCGAGAACAGCTCATCGTGGGGAGCCGCGATGAGCTGTTTAACACAGGACTTTCTATGCCATCGTAACGACTTTTAGGCACTTAAAATTAGAACGGCATAGTACGTCCTAACATCACAAAGGGGTTAATCTCACCAATTTAGCTATACACTGTTCAAGGACAAACATAGTAATTTTGCTTAGTTGTAGAAACTCACCAGGTTCATCGCTGCACGATGTATAGCTAAATTGGTCATACAAAATGTTCACCTCAACTCACCTTTTAGTGAATAGTACCAATGTTTAAATATATGTGAAGCTTTTTTAAGCAGGCTGTTTCTGTTTTATAACCAGCAGCAAAGTTTACAGGTATAAGTCACAAATGGAGCTCTCAGATTTCTTTACTTTGATTCACTAACTCTAACAACTATCAATCTTTTATGTTTGCATTTACAGTACTATCTAACTTTTAAAAGCAGAGCTCCCCATATAATGCAAAGGTTTAAATTTAAGGGGTCGAACATCATTATTTTCATCAGGTAAAACAATTCAAGCAATTAACGATTTAGCCAGGAGAGGGATCAACAACAAAAATCCCTTCAAGCTCATATTTTTTTTGTTTTCATTACTCATCAAAGCAAGGCTAAAAAAGAAAGTTAAAAGATGACAGAAGTGCAGGATTATTTGTAAGAGTAATTGGAGGAGATGCATTCAAAATCCAGTGTTCTATATGTGCTGTAATGGCCTAGAAACCAATATGAATATAGCGAATTCAGTGATGTGTTCATTTAATAAAAGCAAATGCATCGAATGACAGAATAATGTATTTAAAATGTTTATATGGTGTCTCCTGTTTAAGACAACATCTTGTGGCCTGACATGCAAATTAACTACTTCAATTTAAAATGTATAATTTGCATTTGAAACCACACTTAAAGCAATTTTTTTTGCTAAATATATGCATTTGTTTGCAATACTGCTAACAACAGTATAGAACACATTAACATTAACATAATTTATAATCTTTGTTTAAACATAAAAGTGAGATGCTGATATTACAGTGTATCTTATATAGCTACTCACTCGTAGGGCTAAGGCATGTTGAACCTGTATATATTTTCAGTAACTTTGACTTGGTTGTTTTTGTTCATGGAAGCATTTTCTATGCATGGCATAGAGGAATTGCCACAGCAGAATTGTGGAGAGATTGGTGTACATTTTGAACCAGCACAATTCCTGGAGATGTACATTCCGCTATTTCCCTGCAAAGTATAGTCCAACTACAGTTATATAAGTTCCCTGGAGTGTTTTTTTGCCGGCAGGCCAATACAAATTGGCTTATGCCAATATTAAGCCTACTGAGGCAATAGCATTGCCAGTATTTTTAGGTAATGATGCAATACCAGAAGCATTGTGGACAGAGACAAGTTTAATATCTGTCTTCATCTGAGTTATTTCTAATCAGGCACTTCCATTTGATGCAAGGAATTGCCTGCAAACATCTTGTAAATCTAATATCAACGGACCAGCTGTCCTTCTTCTATTCTGTGATATTTAATTCATCTCTGTTCATCTGCAATCTCTCCAATGCTAATCTCACCTCTGCCCAGGGCTGGCGCTACCTATAGGCAAGGTAAGCGCAGGCCTAGGGCCGAGACATGCAGGAGACGCTCAGAGCACCCCCTCGCAGGCTGTTGTTGCGGAGGGAGGAGTGACGCCACTATTAATGAGAGTGTGCCTAGTTCTCCTCCTGCCGTCCGGACACAGCACCCAGCTAGAATACCGGGTGGCTGTAAGTACTCCATCTCCTCCGTGGAATAACAGAGGAGGTCTGGAAGACTCAAGAACTTCGGCGCCTTCACGCTGACGTCAGTGGGAGGGGAGTGGGTAATGTGTAGCATGCGATCACATGACTCCGCTCTCCATGTGAGGGAAACTCACGAAAACGAGCATGGGGGACATAAAAAACGAGTATGGGGAGACATGGGGGGCTTGTGGGGGGACAGAGAAAGGCATGGGGAGCTTGAGGGGAACAGAGTAAGGCATGAGGGACAGAGAAAGACATGGGGAGCTTGAGGGGGACAGAGAAAAGCATGAGGGAGAGAGAAAGACATGGGGAGTTTGAGGGGGACAGAGAAAGGCATGAGGGACAGAGAAAGACATGGGGAGCTTGAGGGGGACAGAGAAAGGCACGAGGGACAGAGAAAGACATGGAGAGCATGAGGGGGACAGAGAAAGGCATGAGGGACAGAGAAAGACATGGGGAGATTGAGGGGGACAGAAAAAGACATGGGGAGCTTAAGGGGGACAGAGAAAGGCATGGGGAGCTTAAGGGGGACAGAGAAAGGCATGGGGAGCTTAAGGGGGACAGAGAAAATCATGAGGGACAGAGAAAGACATGGGGAACTTGAGGGGGACAGAGAAAGGCATGTGGAGCTTGAGGGGAACAGAGAAAATCATGAGGGACAGAGAAAGACATGGGGAACTTGAGGGGGACAGAGAAAGGCATGGGGACCTTGAGGGGAACAGAGAAAGGCATGAGGGACAGAGAAAGACATGGGGGGCTTGAGTGGGACAGAGAAAGGCATGAGGGACAGAGAAAGGCATGAGGGACAGAGAGAGAAATGGGGAGCTTGAGGAAGACAGAGACATGGGGCAGAGAAAGACATGACGAACATGGACAGAGAAAGACACTCAATCAGCATGCTGGGCCAGTCCTGTTAGTGCAATCTGCATTTTGGGGTGTGACAAGTCTGGGGGCAGAGTGACAAGTCTGAGGACAGATTGGCATGCCTGGGGGGCAGACTGGCAAGTCTGGGGGCAGATTGGTTGTATGTTTTTAACAGGCTTCTCTATGTGGCATAATTAATGTAATCCTTTATGTGGCATATTTAATTTTATATTTAATTGGGACAATAAAGTTTTATTCAGTCAGGATCTGCCTAACTATATTCTGATGGGAGCTATGTTGTACCACTGAAAAGTATAATTATCTGTCTCGCTAACTATACATTGATTAGAGATGTTCTGTACAACCAACTGAATACTAATGGAAGTTATACAGTACCACATCTGGGCTAACCATAGAATGAGCTTGACTATACCACCCCTGAAATGGTAACACTACATGGAGCGGGCGGCATCTTCGCCTAGGGTGACAAAAATCCTTGCACCGGCCCTGCCTCTGTAATAGCAATCATGTAAGTTAACTGTAGACATCTGAAGAGCATTCTTTCATATGGACATCAATGTGAGCATAACTGGCGGTATTTTATCTATTGATTTTTTTCATCAATGTACTGCATATGGAAGGGGAGCGGGAACAAGAAGGGCTGATGCTTATAGTACAATAATGATTAATGCAAAGAAGAAAGAGATACTGAGGAGTACAATGAGTTGAACTAATGAAACTAGAGAAAAATGTAGCGATTAATGGTAAGGTAACAATATAGTACGACAATAAAGTCTTGAGGAGAAGTCAAGGAGTGAGGCAATGTATTCAGTGTAAATATTAAATATACACAGGAAATACACTTTTTAATTACAGGTTGCATATCCCTTATCTGAAATGCTTGGGACTAGTGTATGTTAGTGCTACAAAGGAGGCTTGTCTGCCCCCTCAGCCCTAGTTTAGGCTACATTACAGAATATGGGTTCAGGTTCACAATGAATCTATGGTTTTGTAAAACAGATATGAACATAGTTGAATGTGGTTTGAGTTTAGGTTACATTAGCTGAACATGCAGCACAATATGCACATTGGTTTATGTATGGACTAAACAAGAGGTTCCTCATCATTTGACCATTTTAGAGCACTTGGATCATGAGTGAAACTATATCTGCTTGTATTTATGCATCATGACATTTGAGATGTAAAGGTGTAATAAAATGAGACTGATGCAGGAACAAAAGTGAGAACTTGTCACTTTGGTGCCTCCATGCCACCCCCAAACCCCATCCAAACCCGCTGAGGTTCAGAGTAGATTATCGCTGCTGGCATCGCAGATGTTCCCACTATGGTCCTGGACACCCGTGATGCATCTTATCTGCCAGAAGTATGGCTCCGGCCCATTCCCCAGCCCCCTGGAGCGTTCACAGTGTGGTTGAGTGACGCACACAGACGTCGTTACAGATCTAGGCACTGGTGTCAAAGAAAATGTTTATGTCTAATGATAAATCATTCAGTATAAGAAAATATTCATGAATGGTTCATAATACATGATGTGTTGTATGGAATGTGATACATGCTGTATCACAGAACCCTCTTGTATAAAAATAAAGAAACTGTAAGAATTTAACTTAAAACACTCCCTATATAGCCTCAACTTGGAAACAAGTCAAGACTAGTGTGGAGCGGACACCTGGATGTTCGGGTTCGGCGGGTTCGGCCGAACTTCGGAAAAAAGTCAATGGGGACCCGGCGTTCGGCTTATGGAATACATGTAATACTATTGGCTTTCTATAAATACATTTTAAAGACTCTATTTTGGTTTATAGAAAGTCAATAGAATTACATGTATTCCATAAGCCGAAAGTCTATAAACCGAGCGACGTTCGGTTTATAGACTTTCGGTTTATAGAATAGCAATAGCAAATTCTTATGAATGGGGACTCTAGTTTTGTTTATAGAAAGCCAATAGTATTATATGTATTCTATAAGCCGAAAGTCTATAAACCGAACGACATTCGGTTTATAGACTTTCGGTTTATAGAATAGCATAGAATTAACAGTTCAATGTTCTTTAAGATTAATACAAATATCAAAATAGAAATTAGATTGTTTGCTTTAATATTGCTGTTTAACACAAACTAAGAATGAGACACTGCCAAACTAGAGAACTTGCTTTTCACGCGCAGATTAAGAATGATTTTTTTTCACAAAATATTTGCAAAAGCTTTAGTGTACGCTAATAACATCACAATATATTACAGCAAAAAATAGACACTAGATAAAAATATATGGAAGAGGTGTGTTTATTTATTTGGTAAATTTGTGATTTCTGAAAGATTTTAATAAAGATAATAATACTCAAGAATAAGTTAAAATGGACACAAGGATGATCTGAAAACACACGAAAGGGATAAATAAATAAACCTATAAATATATGTGTTCCGGAGTCTGAGTGTCAAGAAGAAAACAGAAAAGAATTATTTTGTTCACAAAATATTTGCAAAAGTTTTAGTGTATGCTAATAACATCACAATATATTACAGCGAAAATACACACTAAATAAAAATACATGGAAGAGACATAAAACCGAAGAAAAAAAATGAAAATGTTACAAACATTCACCACTTGCTCCCTACCCATGTTTCACCTATTTTTCCCCCCCACTGTGCTTGTTTGATACATGACCCTCTTCGCGTCTAATTCTTTGAGCATCTGCAGTAGTATACACTTAATTTCCATTTATTTCAAATGCATCATTCATCGTCATCATCATTATCATATAGCTTCACTTCAATGACTCATCACTAGTTCTTTTTCAGCAGTAACCAACAATATGTAACTTACACTTGTCTTTCAGTTTATGTGGAATTCAAAACCAAGAAAATGTATGTTGGCAAATGCAGTCGGAACCTTCAAAAACTTGAATACCACTGAAAAAAACTAATTTTCCATATACTTGAGATGAATGTTTCTGTATGATTTTGGGGCTAAATGGTAATTATATCACTTGTGCTTCTAATTGTCATTTTATATGTTGTTGTGTGGGGTTTTTTGTTAGTTTTATTATGTATGTTTCTAATCCTGCTGCCGGTGGGGCACAGGATATGGGCGATTTAATCCTCAAGTATACCTCCCATCTAGCTAATTGGATGACTAGAGCTGTGAGTAACGAGATTTACACAGAGCCTTTTTTCTATCTTATACACTCGTCATTAGAGATAACAGGACTTTTAAGGTAATATGAGGGATCACCCCTTTACCCCAATGGACTATTATATGGTGAAGATGTTTGTCCAGGTCTAGCATTTGTGCACAAAAATTAGTTAAATTAGGATACTACACATTGGAAGCACGCAAGATCCATGTATAAATATTTCTTTTATTTCCATCAGCTGACTGGTTATGCTATTTTGCTTGCTCCAGGGCTCTACTTTACAGGATATTACCATCTGTTCATGGCAGATGTAACATGCCTCATCACCCACATTAAATGCCCCATCACCCCATTACATGCCCCCATCACCCCATTACATACACATTACATGTCCCCATAACATGTCCCCATCACATGCTCCATTAACCCATCACATGCCTCCATCACCCCATCACATGCCCCTATCGCAGGGCTGCTTTAAGACCCTAGTGGGCCTTGGGCAAAGTCTTTAGCAGTGGACCCCCCTCTCAATTTTTCTAAAGTTGCATTGTAAAAAACTGTATGTAAATGTAAACTTTTTAATATTATATGCAACTATTTTGATATCACAATCAACTATTTGTATATGTAATAAAAATGTTATTGAAAAATTGCATTTCTTGTTTTTATTCTCTTTTTCTGCACCCAAAGGACTTCACACAGCACCATACACTACCCACAGCACTTGCCATGCACCTATTTTGCAACCTTAGCTTGCACTCATATTGCACCCACACAATTTGGCATGCCACAGAACATACCACAGTGTCACTTTGTCCAACAGAACTGCCCCTGCAGAACAAGCCACAGTGTCACTTTCCCCCATAGTACATGTTATTTTGCCCCACAGAACATGCCACAGCATCACTTTGCCATTTATAATACGCCACTGTCAGGTACCAATTAACATGACAGTCACTTTGTCATTAACATATGCAACAGTCAGTTTGCCTATTAAAATATGCCACCGTTTGTCCATTAAATATGCTACAGCTTGCCCATTAATATGCCAGTGCTATTTTACCATAACATGCCACAGCCATTTTGCCATTAAAATGCCAGTATTATTGAGCCATTAATATGCCAGTATTATTTTTCCATTAATATACCACAGCCAATTTGCCCATTAGTATGTCAGCATTATTTTGCCATTTTCCAGTATAACTTTTGCCATTAATATGCCAGTATTACTTTTTCCATTAATATGCCACAGCCAATTTGCCCAATAATATGCCATTATTATTTTCCCATTAATAAACCACAGCCAATTTGCCCAATAATATGCCAGTACTATTTTGCCATTTAATATGCCCCAGTCAATTTGCCCCATAATATGCAGAATTATTTTGTCATTTAATATGCCACAGCCAATTTGCCCAATGAAATGCCAGTATTATTTTTCCATTAATAAGCCCCAGCCAATTTGCCCAATAATATGTCAGTATCATTTTGCCATTTAATATGCCCCAGCCAATTTTCCCAGTAATATACCAGTATTATTTTGCCATTTAATATGCCCCAGCCAATTTGCCCAATAATATGCCAGTATTATTTTGCCATTTAATATGCCCCAGCCAATTTTCCCAGTAATATACCAGTATTATTTTGCCATTTAATATGCCCCAGCCAATTTGCCCAATAATATGCCAGTATTATTTTGCCATTAATAAGCCCCAGCCAATTTGCCCAATAATATGCCTGTATTATTTTGCCATTAATAAGCCCCTGCCAATTTGCCCAATAAAATGCCAATATTATGCTGCTATTAATAAGACACAGCCAATTTGCCCAATACATGTCCCCATTTGTGCCGCCTCTTAAAGGCATACAAGGAAAGTGTCCTAGGCCCTCGCACTAAATACAGCACTGCAGTGATGTGCATTGTCTCAGTGAGTCTACTTCAAAGGCAAAATAAAACTCACAGTAATGTGTGGCGTGAGTGGTTCACAACTCATGGTTGAGTGTATCACAGAAACCACAACAATAAAACTCACAGTAATGTGTAGTGTGTGTGTGTGCTGAGTGTATCACAAAGTATACTGATGTGTGTGCATAAAGACATGTAAAGGTAATAGAAATTTACATAATCTCTCCCATCTAAAAAAATTCAATAAATTGATATAGTTTCTTTTTTCTTTCTATGCAACATAGTCTGGTGTTAGTCATCTGTATCTTTTTGGAGCCGTCTCCTGCAAAAAATAAAATATATAATGTTATTATTGTGTGTAAAAAGTATTTACTTTTTCCATATATAAAATATTTTTTATAGCAAAAACAAAAAATATTGACCTTTTGACTTTGATTGAGTGGGTGCATAGATATTCCCATAGACACATTGTAGTACATATACAGAGAGGGGACTGTGGAACAGCAGTCGACTTGTGTGTTTTAGCAAGTCTTATCAAAGCAAATCCAGCTATTTGCCTACAAATGTGTCTGAAAATGAAGAGGTCTGAGAGTTCCAAACAGGGAGTTCAGAAAGCTTATGGCTTATTGGAACACTATGTATAGGGCAGTTACTTGTATATAGTAACGTAGCATTTCTGGTGTATTGTTTTCAGAAGGCTGTAAACGCTGTCTTTGAAAACAGGTTAAAAAAAAAAAAAAAGCACAGAACTTTCTTTTTCTTTTTTACTGAAACATATGCAACCAAACACAAAAAAATCTTAGTATGTGTTGTACACATGATTTTGCTTTAAATGCACCTTTAATCTAAATAGAGCTTATATTGGTGGTAGTGTCCCTTTAAAATTCCATTTATTCAGACATTCTAAAACAGCCCATCCTGATACCTTAAGCCTAAATATGGCTTCAGTGTTACCTTTTATTGAAAAATGTAAATAGTACATTATTCAAAAAAAGACAGTTTCAGAAATGTGCTGACATGGGGACAGAATTCTTTAAATATAAAAGCATCAATTGATCTTTTATAAACAACATTTATGTATGGTATGTATCTAAACATTAATACAAGCCAGGTAACAATAATATTGAACAAAGGAAATCGAAGTATAGGTTTCTATTCCCGTAAGAATTTTTTTTTCTTTACATAGTTTGATATATAAGCTAAACCTACCGTTACCAAATTCCGTATGATCGTATGATTTTCTAGTCCCGTCACTGCTGAGCAAAGGGAATCAAATGGTAAGATGAAGCCTCTTAGAAAAGGTTGATCTCGAAATCAATGGACAGCAGTTCTTTCATCACTTATATTCCAAAGGTAGGGACTCGACAGGTTATTGCTATTCCTCCTCCACGCAGCTTCACACCATTAGGTCTTTGTTGTGAAATTGCTTTGGTTGTTTCTTCTTGCCAAGATTCTAACATGATGGTACTGACCCCAGGGTCAATCACTTCTGGCTCTGAGTTCATTAACAAAGTCTGAACACAGCAGTTGCACTGTGAGAGTCCCCTGATGCAGGAGAGGTTTAGAAGTTTGAGCTTCTAAGGAGGTCTGCACTGACCACATTAAATGAATTTAAAAATAAATAAATAAAATGTTAACATCAGTTAAAGTCACTGAGATAGAAATAATAGAATCCTAGTGTGAGATACATTTTATAATATGATTAATTATATTGCATGATGTTGTTTATTGTTGGGGTTTTCATGTAACTTTCATGTACTTAATCAATGGGTCCAATAGGAAAGTGAACTAGATTTGTCAATGATGACCAGAATTCTGATGGATGTACCTATGACTACTATCAGCTCTCCACATGCCTTTGTCTTTCTTCTCTGTGTAGCCACATCTATATGTATTTCTTTGCTTTGTCTCTTATTTCCTCTTTCCCAATTTCTTTCTCTGTGCGAACTTCTATCTTTTTCGAGATACAACATTTATCTCCTTTAGAATAGGTTTGAAGAATTCAAATTCTTTTTTTTTACACACTGTTCTAAAAAACATGAGCACTTTTTTAGGCTTATTTAAGGGCTTATAGCTTGAGTTCAACTGCAAAGTTTTGTATGGCAATAGCAACATTAAAAGGGAGCCTTTGTTGCCCAGCTGCTCTGCATTGGGAATCCAAGGACAGTTTATGACACCTAAAAAAAATCTTCAGTGATCAAACCATATAGGGGCAACTAATTAATAGACATGTGCAAAACTAAAATTTTCGTTTTGTTTTCGTCCATTCGGACGAAAATGTTATTTATTTCCAAAACGAATTTCGTTCATTACTGCATTCGTTTCAGACGAAATTCGTTCATTATTTTCGTTTTGTTTTATTCATTCGTACGAATTGACCTATAAACCGAAATAGAGCTGAAATAGGTCAATTCGTATAAATGGGGACTCTATTTTGGTTTATAGAATACCAATAGCATTACATACATTCCATAAACCGAAAGTCATTCATTATGTCGGTTTATGGAATGTATGTCATACTATTGGTATTCTATAAACCGAAATAGAGTTGAAATAGGTCAATTCGTATGAATGAGGACTCTATTTCGGTTTATAGAATGCCAATAGCACGAATGGACGAATGATTTTCGTTTATTAACCATTCGTTCATTCGGCTTTCGTCATAATGAATGACTTTCGGTTTATGGAATGTATGTAATGCTATTGGCTTTCTATAAACAGAAATAGAGCGCCCATTCATACGAATTGACCTATTTCAACTCTATTTTGGTTTAATGAATACCAATAGCATTACATACATTCCATAAACCGAAAGTCATTCATTATGTCGGTTTATGGAATGTTTGTAATGCTTCTGGTATTCTATAAACCGTAATAGAGTTGAAATATGTCAATTCGTATGAATGGGGACTCTATTTCGGTTTATAGAATGCCAATAGCACAAATGGATGAATGATTTTCGTTTATTAACCATTTGTTCATTTGGCTTTCGTTAGTTTAGCATTTTTGTTATTAGTTTTTCGGACGAATAGACGAAAATGCTATTTTCGTCCGAAAATGCATTTGTCCGAAAACAAATGCACATGTCTACTAATTAACCTCCTTTATAAAAACAATCACATTTCTATTAATTCACATAAAACACATTTGATATTTGATGTAATGTACACATATACAAATTAACAACCAAACAGCCAAACAACTGAATTGGAGAGCATCACCAAATTAATCAGAACAAAACAAAAAATAGCAAAAGGCTCAGGAGAATCATCTGCCAAACATATCTAGGACCTCTGTAATATAGAATCCACCTGTACATTTCCATTGAATATGCAACATTTAATCCACAGAAGCTAGTGAATGGGGATTGTATTGCTAGTTCTATGACTTAGGCATTGTGGAAACCAACTGCACATTTTCATTAAACATGCAAGTAAAGGGGCTTTTGATGCTAGTAAAAGAGAAGTAGAGATTTTGATGCTTTTTCTTTAACATGATGTCAAATTCTCAGGGTGTAGCATAGTTGGGACAATAGTGTAGTATTAAAGGGACTGTCTAGTGCCCAAAATGCATCTTCCCAATATTAATGCATATTAACCCCTTAGTGACATGACTTTTTTGGCTTGTCCGACGCTTGGTGACATGGGCTTGTCCGACGCTTGGTGACATAAAATATGGCAAAAAAATGAATAAATGTGGCCTTTTAACCCCCAAATAATCTAACTAACCTACACAAAAATTGTATACTCATGTACAAGAGACAACAAAGAAACACTGCTAAATAGTTTCTAATATATGTCCTGAGTTCAGAAATAGCACATGTTTTATGTTTTTGTGCTTTTTTATTCATGTTACAGGGCCAGAACTAAAAGTGGTGCAAAGCTATTTTAAAATCCTTTTTTTCAAAATTAGTCATAGTGACATTGTAACACTGATATCTGTACTAAAACCATGAATGACCCCCAACATGTACATATTTTTGAAAACTAGACCACTCAGGGCATTTAACTTGGGGTATTTTGACACATTTCATGAAGCCATTTTACCACCAATCTATTTTTATTTTTCACATAGATTGCAATTTAGGTAAACATTACCTTAAAATGTGAAAGGGTATTTCCAAATAACACCTCAATATGTGTTCAGCAACATCTCCTGAGTACAGGGATACCACCCATGCATAGGTTTGTTGGTTTGTTTTGGGGCTAAAAGGCCACATTTAGGGGGTGCGCATTTTGTTTTTCCAACTTGGAATTCTGACATGTAGAAAACCTGCGCCCATTACCCATTTGGGACATTTTTGAAGCCAGAAAGTGTATACTACCCCACAAAGCCATATATTTTTTTAAACTAGACACCCTAGGGTATTTCAAATGGAAGTATTTTAACACTTTACATGCACTAACTATACCACCAGCCTATGTCAATGTTTTGGGTAGTAATTTTTTTTCACATACATTGTACTTTGGGCATGAATTCACAGATCCTGTTATATGTCAGTGCCAAACATCATCTCAATATGTGTTCAGCAACATCTCCTGAGCACAGGGATACCACCCATGTATAGGTTAGCTAGGTTATTTGGGGGTTAAAAGGCCACATTTGAGAGGTGCGCTTTTTGGTTTTCCAACTTGGAATTCTGACATGCAGAAAACCTGCGCCCATGTGCCATTTGGGACATTTTTGAAACCAGAAAGTGTATTCTACCCCACAAAGCCATATAGTTTTGAAAACTAGACACCCTAGTGTATTTCAAATGGTAGTATTTTAACACTTTCCATGCACTAATTCTACCACCAGCCTATGTCAATGTTTTGGGTAGTAATTTTTTTCACATACATTGTACTTCGGGCATGAATTCACAGATCCTATTATGTGTCAGTGCCAAACAACACCTCAATATGTGTTCAGCAACATCTCCTGAGCACAGGGATACCACCCATGTGTAGGTTAGTTAGATTATTTGGGGGTTAAAAGGCCACATTTGAGAGGTGCGCTTTTTGGTTTTCCAACTTGGAATTCTGACATGCAGAAAACCTGGGCTCATGTTCCATTTGGGACATTTTTGAAGCCAGAATGAAGCCTCTCCGGAGCGATCGAAATGCCGATGGGCATTTTTTTCTGTATTGAACGATGCTTCCACACGGAAGCATCGTTTCAATACCGCTTGAGCACTGAAAGTGGAAAAAATCTGCTTTCAGTGCTCGTTTAGACACAGGACGGACTAGGTCCGTCCTGTGTCGGCAGGGGGTTAATGAGCTTTCAAAGTACTTTCAAATGCATATCTTTCATTTTGCATTGCTTAAAATATAAAATACTTACAGCTAGCTGAAATTGTGAAATTACAGCAGTTTCCAAGATACAAGGACTGCCCACACTGGATGAGTAAAAGTAATTTCCTTTTTTTTTCTTTTCTGCAGGAACCGATGAGAATAATGCCATTCAAATTAATGGAATTTCCTGTCTCTCTAGTGATGTCATCAGACAATGTGTTGCACTGTTAAGAGATACTCTACTGTGTACAAGAGCAAGGTCACACTCATAGGCCACTTAATAGACTCAATTTGAGGAGGACAGGAAGTGACTATTTGAAAGAAAACTGTATATCCTCAGTGTCTATATATAGTGCAGCACCTGCAGTAAACATGCAGAGTAATCACTGGGGAGGGCTTGAGTCAAATATTAAAAATGTGATTTATACAGAATGCCTGCATCACATCACACAGGGATAAAGCCTTTGCATTATACAAGCAATGATCTTCATCTTGCACCAAAGTGAGTTTAGGGACTAGACTGTCCCTTTAATAATAAAACCAACGATAACCAAAATAGTAATAGAAGAATAATAGAAGGAATTGAGTTTTTATACACATACTTTTCCCTCATGATATATTAAATAGGTTACCTTATGTAAGCACATTTTTTTTGTTTATTAATCAGTTACATGTATATATTTTATTTTTATATCTTTAAATGTGTTACATTATACTGTATATATTATACATGCTACCGAGGTCATTCCTGGAAACCAGAGACATTTCAATGTATGCTTCCTGTTTAAACACTTATTAAAAAAATACCTTCCCTAGGAAGTTGCTGCTGGCAAATTACTTATCGAAGACGTGTATTTTAATAAGAATAATTTGTAGCATGTTTCTGCACTTTGCTGGTTGTATTTGTTCTAATGAATAGCTTATTATAAAGTAAGAAAACCCATGTCCTTTCTCCTATTTATTTTGGCTGATGGATCACGAGGCCTCAAAGTGTCACATGATCTGGCAGCCAGTGGGACAATATTAATGGGAATGAACACACTTGTGCTTTATGTGCACAACGTCTTTAGCAGCCAGAAAACGCCATGCCTCAAATCTCTTGTCACATTGCCGAGCTACATCTGTCTTACGTAAACAAAACCAGTCGCAGTTAAAGGTTTTCCAAGGGATGGTTTAGTGTTCGGAGAATTGCTATCTGCTCCCTTTGCCAGTAAGCACATCTTTAGTCTGCAAAAGCTACTGCACTAATGTTTTAGCCAACTTGTAATGTCTCCTGTTAAAAACCCAACTCTGCTTGCATATATGATATACAGTACTTAAGCAAAACATTGTAAAATTCTATTTGGAGGGGTTTTTTAAAACTTGGTTTTAAAATATACAGTCTATGGATTCCATCTGTTTTCTTTCAAGGCAGTTCAGATGTTGTCCTAACTAGCAATGTTCCAAGCAACCATCATTAAAGATCATATTTATATATTTTGTACTGCCATTACATTAATGGGGCCCTTGGCAGAGCCCCCATTTCAGCACTACTCACTCAGTTTTACTACTCACCCCACAATAATAAAATCCTATTTGTCAGGGTGGAGCTTCGTAGCCGAAGCGAGCAGACATGATCCAGAGGAGCTTTGCTTAATTGTCAGGAAAGCACAATTTCATGGCCATATCCACAAAATCCTTGAAAATGATGACCCCTAAACCAGCAGATGACATGGGGTGAGGCAGCACAAAAAAGAAAAAACTCAGCAGCCAAAACAGCCAGACAACAGCAGTTTTCTTCTTAGGCCGCAGAGTCCGGCAGCGGCCCCTGAAGTTACACATATGAAGTTGAAGTAATCTTCTGACAAGTAAAGCAACATAAAAAAAATGTTTAAATGCCTTCAATAGTATGTGGAAGGCCCATATGGCCCCACCACGCGTGGACATGTAGGCCACACATACTAAGTTGACAGTCCTGGAGCCTGAATCAGCTGCCTCATCAGGTTTACACTTTACTGCAGCAGCTGGCTTACGGACGCAAAGATGTATCATGCTAACATTAGAATCAAGGAGATTATATGGACAATTCCCCTGGTCACCACGGCCCTTGACATTGTACTGCCTGGGTACAAGGATGAATGGCTGCCCAGCCAATCCTCCCCCCCCCCCCCCGACTAAAACCATGCCCATCAAGACCATGCACACATAATGTTGTATCATGATAATTAAAATTTAATTTTATTTGCCAGTAAAGCTCACACTGTAATGTACTTCAGTTTGCCAATTAAGCTTGCAGTCTAATGTACTTCAGTTTACCAATAAGGTTTGCACTATAATGTAAACATGCACTCATCTGCATTCAGTGCCATCTTTGTTACCAAAGATTGTTTTCTTTGGTACAGGGATTATAGCTAGGAATGTTGAGTAACAATCAGCAAAAGTTTGACAGATAATTGGTGGGTCTCTATTTCAATGTTTTCTTCTCAAGGTTGGAGGATCTGGGTTTAGCCTTGACTACACCCATCTGATTACAGAAAAATAAATGGAAGAGGAGCAAATCAGGAGGAAAAAAGCACAAAATGGTACAAATATTCACAAAATGCTCCTTACTCATGTTTACCTACTTTTCCCCCCCACTTAATATTTTTAGTACATGACCCCCATAATATGGCACCAAAATTAGTATTGAATGCTTTAGAGTTGACATTATTACATATGTACAGAGGTACAGTACAAAAGGTATAATTAGGGATTATTCTAGCCTCGGTGTAGAATTAATCTAAATTTTATTAAAGACAGGAGGCGAGTAGTAGAAGGCATAACCTTCTTTACTGTTTAACCTCCAGCAGCAAAACAGTTAACAGTTATTGGAAGAAAAACAACCAATCAGAACACAGTAACACAGTATATAAGGCAGTAACCATCCTCTTCACTTCCTCTTTCTTTGATGCGCTGATCAGGGTGATGAAACGTAGCCGCATAGAAGGACTAGAATCCGGACCACACGACTAACCGAACCGAATGCGTCCGATGATCGATGTTGAGACAAATCAGGCTAGGAAAAAGAGGAGACATCGTGAAAGTAAATTGTTCCTCATGACAGTTTCATCAGAAAAACATCATTCAATAATAATCAGAGGTAAATACTAGAACTAAACACCTAGCGCAGAAATATATATACATGCTCTGACAGAATATAGTATAAGGTGTAGCATGAGAGATATGTACTTAGGGGGGGTTAGTATAGAGCAACATATAAAGCGACATAGGGTGGGAAATACTCGCCTCCTGTCTTTAATAAAATTTAGATTAATTCTACACCGAGGCTAGAATAATCCCTAATTTTATGGCAAGACAGGAGGTCTCGTATTTGCTATTTTAACGCTGAGCCAACAAGGAGAAACCCGCATGGGCCCGCGGACGGAAATAGAAAGTGCGGAAGGTCGATTCTCTAGACCAGTCTGCCGCCGCCAAGATATCAGACACTGATCCCCCCAGTTCCAGAGCCGCGGTTGCCGCCGCACCACGCACGGAATGTGCACCGAAGGACCCGTCAATGCCTGCGAGACGAAGGACCCCTTTAATCCATCGTGCTATGGTGGGGGTTGAGACCGGGCGAAATGGGCGCACATAGGAGATTAACAATTGACCTATGGGAGAGGGGCGAAAAGATGCCGTAGAGGATAGGTAACAGCGAACGCAACGAGCAACGCAGAGTTTAGGGCGATCTGGAAAATAAGGATAGAAAACCGAAGTCGAGAGGGACTTGGTACGACGTGATAGTGCAACCACTACTCCTTCAGGGGAGAAAGAAAAAGAATTTGCGTCGAAAGCCCTAACGTCCGCGACCCGCCTAAAGGAGACCAGGCAGAGTAGCAAGGCTATTTTAGCCGACAGTTGCCGAAGGGAGAGGGCATCGTTATCTGGCCACTCTTCCAAAAAACGTAGAACCTTGGACACATCCCAAAGGACTGAATATTTAGAAGATGGTGGTCTAGCTGACCTAATTCCCCGTAAGAGGCGACAAACTGTGGGATCCTTCCCCACATTCACCCCCTGAACAGGAATATGAGCCGCCGAGATCGCCGACCGGACGATGTTGATGGAGCGGTAGGATTTCCCTTGATCAAAAAGGGATGCCAGAAAATTAATGATAGCCACTACAGGGGCAGTAAAGGGATTAAGATGTTGTCCCAAACACCAGCTATTCCAGGTTCCCCATGCCTGAAGATAGGATTTCCTTGTACCGGGCGCCCAGGAGTGCGAGAGGAGGTCTCGAGCCGCCGCCGATAATCCAGACATATCCCAGGCACCCCTGAAACCGTCCAGGCCACCAGCTGAAGTCGATCCTGTAGGAGCAAAGGATGGGGGTTCCCCTGGGGGTCTGACAAGAGATTCCGAGACACAGTGAGGAGAAGAGGGTCCGCACAGGAGAGTTCCAAGAGGAGTGGGAACCAAGGTTGTGTCCGCCACAGTGGGGCGATGAGGAGGACTGTAACGCGTTGACGCATCAGGAGATGCAGAGACCGGAGAATCATGGCAAAAGGAGGGAACGCGTAGGCCCCCACGGGAGGCCATGTTTGAAGGAAGGCGTCCACCGCGAGAGACAGGGGATCCGGCATCCAGCTGAAGAAGGCTGGCGTTTGGCGATTCGTCCTGGACGCAAATAGGTCCAGGTGAAACGGACCCCTGAGGAGATCCAGAGCATGAAAAACCTGAGGCTGGAGTCGCCAGTCGCTGGTGTCTCTCCAGTGCCTGGAGAACCAGTCCGCCACCGTGTTGTCTTTCCCGGGGAGATATTCTGCCCGAATGGAAAGGTGGTGTTCCAGGCAATATTGGTACAAGTCTTTGGTCAGTTCCGTCAGGAGTTTGGATCGCGACCCTCCCAAGCGGTTGATGTATCGTACCGCTGATACATTGTCCATCCGGAGAACAAGGGAGCAATGGGTCGTATTTTTGGTAAAGCTGCGTCCTGCGAAGGAGCCTGCTATGAGTTCCAAACAATTTATGTGGAGCCCTCTTTCTTCTGGGGTCCAGATACCCCCTGTAGTTTCGACCCCGCAAGTCGCGCCCCAACCAAGGAGGCTGGCATCTGGGAGGCAGCCAAAAATGGCGCGGCCGTTCCACGCTGCCATATGGGTCAGCCACCATTGTAGTTCGAGACGGACCTCGTCTGTAAGAGGGAAAGAGTAATCGTAAGAGCCCGTAGCTCGAAGGTGATGAGTCTTTAGCCGTTGCATGGCGCGGTAATGCAACGGACCCGGAAAGATAGCCTGGATGGAGGCAGACAGAAGCCCGATTACCCTGGCGAGATCCCGGAGGGAGACCCGAGGAAGACGTAGGACGCGCCGAACAGCTTTTCGAATGGACGCAATTTTGGACTGTGGAAGTTTGAGAACCGCCGTTACCGAGTCCACCGTGAACCCTAAGAATTGGATAGATTGCGTGGGGCATAGGACCGATTTTTCCGGGTTGATGATGAAACCGAGGTCTTGTAGAAGACGTACAGTGAGGAGCGTGGCTTCGTAAAGGGAAGAGCGGTCGCGAGCCATGATGAGGATGTCGTCTAGGTAGACTATGGATCGAATTCCCCTGACCCGTAGATACTCCATAACCGGTTTCAGAAGTTTTGTAAAGCACCAGGGCGCCGAGCTGAGCCCGAACGGCAGACAGGTGAATTGCCATAGCTTCTTTTGCCAGAAAAATTGGAGGAAGCGCCTGTGTTCCCGGTGAACGGGTACGGTTAAGTAAGCATCCTTCAGGTCCAGACGGGAAAACCAGTCCCTTTCCCGTAGGAGATCGCGAAGGAGATGGATTCCCTCCATTTTGAAATGTTGATAGGAAACGTGTTGATTGAGGGATCGAAGATTGATGACCGGGCGGAATTCGCCTGACTTCTTTCGGACCAGGAACATGTTGCTGATGAAATAAGGATCTCCGACCGCACGTTCTATGGCGTTCTTGTCCCGTAGCGATGTTAGTTCCTTGTGAACCAAAGAGAGATCTTTTCGAGACAGAGGAATAGGGTGCGGGGGCGCGCGCTGAAGTGGAGGGGAAGAGAAGTCTATCAGAAAACCCTTCACAGTTTGGAGTCCTGAGTTATAAGAGCCCAATGGTGGCAGAAGTGACTGAGTCTGCCTGCAACAGGTATGTGAGGTAATAAAGGGTGTAATCTTACCTGTTGGAAACTTCGCCCTGTAGGAAGACGATCTTCTAGTCCTTGGGTGCCCACGGAAGAAGGGGGTACGATAGCTGGTGCGGTTAGAGAATCTGTAGGAAGATGCCTCCGGGAGACGGGGCCTTGAGCCCGTGAAGGCCGCCCTGCTGGTGGCACGGCCCCCTCTGCCGACCAGCTCTGTGGGAAAAACGATCCCTTGTTTGAAAGACGCGTCTCAGAGAAAATTGCGCTTTGTTGAGTGACGTGAAGATGTTTACGTGATGACTCATATTCTTTAGGAACTTGTCCCCGAAGAGAAGACCTTTAGCTTCCGGGCCCAGTTCTTTGGGAGCTAGCTCCGCCAGTTTGCTATCAAGCTTAAAAAGAGCCGCTTTCCGGCGTTCAGTGGATAAGGCCGTGTTGGCATTGCCCAACAGGCACAAAGCCCTTTGAGCCCACTCCCGGGCCAGATGTGGGTCTATGTGCGAGCCCTCAGTGAGAGCCTCGTCCGTATAATGAAAAGCTGCGTCAGTGGACCTGACACATCCAGAAGTTTATCTCGGGTGGAGCGGAGCCCTTGTTCGAGCCCTTGCGGGGATCCTTCCCATTTTTCATTATGAATGTGGCAAAGGTTGGATCAAAATCGGGGGTTGAGGAGACCTTGTCTGGGAGGGTTGGACGGGGGCATTCCGCCCGTAATTTTTGACAGACCTCTTTTTCGAGAGGGCGTCTCAGCCAGTAGCGGAGGAATTCCGCGATATGTTGCGGCGGTGACCATTCTGCGGAGCGAGGGTGGCGCAGAGTGCGCGGATCAAAGAGCGGGAAGCCTGAGGAGTCCAGTATCTCCACTGGTAGATCTGAGTTTTCGGTTTGGGAGTTCCTGGGGAGCTGCGGAGGCAGATAATCCGGGGATCGAGATCTTGAGGTGCCGGGTTTTGAGTTTTCGGCACGGTATTCATCCAGGATCTGGTAGTCCTCGCGGGCGGAATCCCGTCGTTCTGAGGGTGGGGGTATAGATGGTAATAAGGGCAATGAGCCGCTTTTAGATTTTTTAGCGGGGGCTTTCCCTTTGCAAATCGGGGTGTCTGACCACGGTCTCTTCCGGGTACCTTCAGCTATTACTGAGTGTTGGGAGTCCTCTGAATCCGAGGAAACCTCCCTTGCAATGGAGTGTAGGGACCGCTGAGAGTCCTGTAAGGCAGCTAATGCTGAGGGAAGGGAGTCTGCCAAGGCAGAACGAAGCCACTCTTGAAAGCCTGCCGGCATGGCATCAGGGTGTTGGTCGCTCATGTTTGGCACACTTCTGATTTCTGAAACAATAAAAGTATAGGAGCGTGCATCAGCGGGGGTCACCCGTTATGTCTGGAGGGGGTCACCCATCCAGCAAGGACAAACAGACTCGTCCTATTTGAGGGCTTTTTTTTTTTTTTACATAGGTGGGGGGGGGGGGGGTAATTGATATTTGTGGAGGGGGTCACCCTCACTAGCCCTTTAAATTTCTGATGTACTGATCAGATATGCGGGGGCACAGAGGCCCGTTATGGGGGTCACCCAGTGGCACAGTATCAGATATGCAGGGGCACAGTGGCCCGTAATGGGGGTCACCCAGTGGCACAGTATATATATGTGTAAGGAGCAAATGGGGGGTCACCCCTTTAATATTCGTGTACCACACAATTACCCTAAATGAACCTGTTGAAGGGAAAGAAATTAAGGAGGAAAAAGACCGGAGAAAAACAGGGGAAGGGAAAGTGAGAGGCCTGAGGTGAGGCCGCAGTTATCGGTGAAGTCGCGCCACGTGGGCTGCGCGAGCATATAGTGAGGGAGCTGAATCGGATAACGGATCCGATGCGGAGGCCTAGTGTGCGCTTCCGTCGATCGGCCGCCACGAGGGGAGGCCCTAAAAGACCTCCGTCGGAGGTAAGGCCTGCGAGAGGTCGCGCGGGATTTGAAGGCCTAGGCCAGTGACGGTGCCTCGATTGCTCACGCGGGGCAGCGAGAGCGGGCGGGAAGGTGAAAGGGCGGGAGACAGAACAGCCGAGGTATGGGTCTAATGTCAAAAGCGACAAGCCTTAAACGTAGGTTTGTTGAAAGAAAAGGGAGTATGCACAACGGGTAGTAATGTGAAAGCAGAGACCCAAATGTAGTGGAAAAAACACAAATACAGTAATCAAATATAGGTATAGCTTAAAAGAAAAAGAATAACAACACACTATATGGCCTAAAATGAAAAAACGCTATACAGAAAGCAAAGTGGGTATTTAGATTTTTAAGGAGAAGAGCAATACATTATACAGGATAGATAGATAAGGATATAGCCAAAAACAGTCTATAAATGCCTAAAAATATACCCAGAGCAAACAAATATGGATTGAACTCACCTGGAGGTCAAGCAGCAAAGAAAGAGGAAGTGAAGAGGATGGTTACTGCCTTATATACTGTGTTACTGTGTTCTGATTGGTTGTTTTTCTTCCAATAACTGTTAACTGTTTTGCTGCTGGAGGTTAAACAGTAAAGAAGGTTATGCAAATACGAGACCTCCTGTCTTGCCATAAAATTGCATTATAATGGGTATGTTGTATGCAAACATAAGAGGGCTCTTCCTCATTTAGATGACAACCTTGACTGGCAGATCCAATCAGGGAAAAGGAAAGCACAATTGATGATTGTATAAAGTGCTCTTTATATTTGCTTTTGAATATATGGAGCGCTTAAGGTTGGAAAATGTTGGGGAGCAGGCTGTTCCATAAATGATGATCAGGGGAAGAGCCAGCTCTTTGACAGGGGCAAGAATACCTTGCAGTGATGATATCAACAAATTTTGGATTTCTGTGCAAGAAACCTGGTTGGCTGACTTATGGGGGTCATTCAGATGACTTAGATGACTCAGATGATTTAGTTTTGTAACTGTAGTTTTGAGACAAGGCTACTTAATTAAATGTCTGCGATGTTTTCACCCGAAAATTAGTTAATTGACTATTGGGTTGAAATACCTTATTATAAATATATTTTAAAATACTGAAAACATTTTTATTTCCATTATAAATTATGATATGCTTACAAATGGTGAATTCTTTTTATGGATTAATTATCTTTTTAATTACTAGTAATAGCGCCAATCTCCCAAAGTGAATAACTTCTACGGGAGGCATTTTTTATGTCCCAATGTGTTGCCAAATTTTGCCTGATTTACATTTGGCAGGAAATGAGTCACACGTCTTAGTTCCACTGTTCAGCTTGGTTGAAGGTTGCTTGCACATTCCCCCCAGGAAACTAGAGACTTGAGTCAATCTAAGCAACAAAAGTCTTGTTTACATTGCTATAAATCAAGCAAAAAAGAAGCTTCGTGGTCTCTTGTCAGCATGACTGAAGTTGCAAGAGACAAGTTCTATAGTTTACACATTGTTAATATACTGAGGTTCAGCAAACTGTGTGCTTTCAATCTCTATAACGTAGAACACACTGCTTAATGAGTCTCCTTGATGGTTTCAACTACTTATTTGTCCAAAAAAACCTGTGTATTAGCATATAATAATAAATGTAACGTGTGTATTGCAAAGAGACAAATATTTAAGAAATAAATATTTGTTCTAGCAGTAGAGCAGTTTATATATAATGACAGATTATTAAATGGTCAATGTTTGGGCAGGAAAAGAAGGGAAGATCATATACACAGATAGTAAATATTTGGTATTCCAGCTCAGGTGTACTCCCATGTCTCATTGATTCATCCTTCATCTTTGGTTGGTTTAGCACAATGGCAGCACTATATGGGTAGATGTCCTTATCCCTTATGTGTAGTGAACAATCGTCCATGAGGTCACCTACACTGTATCATTGCCTGTATTACAATCGAAGCATTATCATTAGGTTTGATCTTTACAACTTCCTTCCCTCATTATAGTTAGAAGTCAGCAACAAAGCACCAAAATCATGGTACTGCATTGTAACTCTAACTTATTTGCTGCTCATTTTTGCAGGTGTAATAAATAACATTCTCTGTGATCAAAGGAAAAGGGGAACGAAAGGATGCTATTATAATGTATCTGTTGCAAATAATTTCTAGGTAGGGGGAAATAATATACTGCACAAAATTGCTGAGCATGGAAAAATATTTGTCAAAAATACAGCGTTAGGTTATAAAACATTGACATGACAAAAAGAAACTGACAGATTTATGTAATCTTGAAAAGACCTTTTGAAAAGGCAGCAAAAGAATCTAAAAAAGAAAAAGACAAAAGGCTAAAAAAGATATTAAAACAAATGCAGGATTCATAATTAACAGTTGGGCATATTTACTTTTTATACGTAAAAAAAAAAAATCTAAATTATTACAATTCAAAAATGGAAATCAAACCACTATGAAATTTGATAAGGGGAGAAAAAAAACAAAAAACTCAACATAAAGTCATATTAACTGCTTAACCCTTTAAGGACCAGGGATTTTCCTGGGCCTAGGACCAGAGCGTTTTTCAATTTTTAATACGCGGTTTTTGAAACATAAATTTCCTCTCTCTCATTTAACGTACCCATACAAGTTATATGTTGTTTTTTAGAGGACAGTTAGAGCTTTCTTTTGATACCCTATGCATAAAAATGATTTACATTTTAGTATTAAAAAATACATATAAAAGAGGAAATTTTTGAGGAAAAAAAAGTTTTTCCCCATTATTTTCCCAATAATAAGCTACATAACTAGTGCAACACTAACCCACTTATCCCCCCTAATTAACTAACTAATAAAAAAGAAAAATATTGGTTCCCAAACCCCCCATAACAAAAAAGACAGAAAAAAACTCTGAAGAGTGCGATGTCAGATCAGTAAAAATCATGCAACAGGCATGCAGGGGTTAAATTTTATTAAATAAATATATTAAAATTACCTTTATTTATTCAAAAAAACTTTATAAATTGTAAAAAAAAAAAAATCTGTTAAAAAAACGAACTAAATGAGGGCCATAAAGTGGAAGGAAACTGATCACAGTTAAAAACTGTGATCAGCAATGAAAGGGTTAATTTTTTTTTTTTAATTTTTTTTTTACCTATGTGTATGTAATTAATTTATTTTTACTTACAGGTCACTCTCTGTGCTTCACTATAAGAATGTGAAGCACAGGGAGTGAATTAGAGGCAAAGTCAGTGTGTGAACACACTGACTTTGCCATCTAATTTGCATGTTATCGCGGTGATTGAGCAATCACCGCGATCACATGCCCGGAAACTGACCGATCGGGTCCAGGAGCTTTCCCTCGGGTGCGAGGCTTAGTCCTGGACCCGTTGCAGACTAGCTGGCGGTGCCCACGGAGCGCACCGCCGGCTAGACTGCATGACGAGTTAACTCGTCATAAGGTCGCTAACGCTGCGGCTCTTATGACGAGTTAACTCGTCATAAGGTCGGGAAGGGGTTAAAGACAATAACTCTTCATGTTGTGCACAGAACCTGGTCTGTAAAGTCCCTTGTTATAACATTGAATGTCCATCTTATTTAGCAGCAAAATCTCTACAAAGCCCTACCATTGGACATTACGCAATAGAATAAAGTATTTAAATAACATGTTTATTTGAAAGCACATACAGTTATTGTTTGAATGTTAAATAAAGGGTGTATTTATTAGCCGTTTGGTGCTTTGGTTTCGCTAATAGAGAATCACTCAACATTTTTTTTAAAGGAAGTTCAAGTTCTTAAATTACATCTGTAATGGGGGTTTTCAAGCAGCCTATTAAGATCGCAGTTTATAAAACATATGTTCAAAATAGTTTTGGGATAGTTAAAGATTACCTTTTTTAAGGAGAATGCTCCCACTTAGTATAAGGGAGTAGACATGCTATAAAATTCTTATTTAGATTACATGCACAATGTGTTTCACTGCACTTTCTCCTTCGCTGCATCATGCACAAGTACCTTCTAGTACATGACAAAATCCACATTGGAAATTGACCAACAGTGGATCCCATCAAGTGCACTGTCACTATGCTGCTTGCACATGACGTAGAGACACTCATTGAAAAGCAAAAACTATTATTTGGACAGCAACCCAGAACTGGCATATGTTGCATTGATCACCACTGGAGTTACCACTCACTGAAAAGGATCCTGAATAGTGTTGAGCGAACCCGAACCGCACTGTTCGGGTTCGTACCGGACATTACGTTGTCCGTGCCACGAACCCACACCCGGACATTTCACTGTATGTCCGTGTTGGAGTTCGAGGTTCGGCTATAAACCGAACGCCGTTCGGTTTATAGACTTTCGGCTTATAGAATACATGTAATACTATTGGCTTTCTATAAACCGAACTAGAGTCTCCATTCATAAGAATTTCTAATGAATGGGGACTCTAGTTCGGTTTATAGATAGCCAATAGCATTACATGTATTCTATAAGCCGAAAGTCTATAAACCGAAAGACATTCTGTTTATAGACTTTCGGTTTATAGAAGCCAATAGAATTACATGTATTCTATAAACCGAAAGTCTATAAACCGAACGTCGTTTGGTTTATAGACTTTCGGCTTATAGAATACATGTAATACTATTGGCTTTCTATAAACCGAACTAGAGTTCCCATTCATAAGAATTTCTTATGAATGGGGACTCTATTTCGGTTTATAGAAAGCCAATAGTATTACATGTATTCCATAAGCCGAAAGTCTATAAACCGAAAGACATTCTGTTTATAGACTTTCTTTTTATAGAATAGCAATAGCATTAAATGTATTCTATAAAACGAAAGTCTAGAAACCGAATGTCTTTCGGTTTATAGACTTTCGGTTTATGGAATACATGTAATGCTATTGCTATTCTATAAACTGAAATAGAGTCCCCATTCATACGAATAGGTGAAATGACCTATATGTATGAATGGGGACTCTTTTAGAATAGCAATACCATTACATGTATTACATCTGAGAGTCAAATACTGTACTCACAGCGCACTTTGAAAAATTCTATTAGTTTTGGGTGGTAAATAGTACATTTGCATCTTGCGGTGCACTTCATATCTGAGAGTCAAATAGAACCGTCAAATACTGTGCTTACAGCACACTTTGAAAAATTCTAATAGTTTTGGGTGCTAAATAGTACAATATTTTTAATTTGTATGTATTTTATGTTTTTTGAAGTTATTTCCCTAACCATATTTGTTTGCAGGGCACTTGTCCTACTCTTACCCACATTTTAATTCCTTTTTCAGCCCTCTAGCCCTTTCCAGGACTTTTTTAGAGGCATTTTAGTGGCCAAAAGTCCGTGACCCCATTGACTTCAATGGGGTTCGGGGTCAAGTTCGGGGTCAAGTTCGAGCACGGACCCGGAATTTTTTCCGAAGTTCAGTCGAACCTCTCAAACCCGAACATCCAGGTGTCCGCTCAACTCTAATCCTGAATCAATATTCATTGTGTGATCATCTAAATAAAGATTCTTATGGTATGTCCACTCTTCTCCGGTGAAATTTTACCTATTTATTACTTATAAATGAAAATTCTGACCTGGCAACTTTTCTTAAAAAAGAAAAATCCAGTACAGTTATCCTTTAAACATCACAGGTAAAAACTATTTTGGGGAATGCTCAGATCAAAATAGCCCATTATAAAAATAAACAATCACTTTGGAGATCTTTTTCTAACTAGCTATTTCAGCCAACACACTTGTCAGTTCATAACAGTTTGCTGTTAAGTGAGTAATTCCCTATATGTTGCAAACACTATCTAGTTCATCAATGCATTAGCTTTTTCTGTGTAAAACAATGGTTGGACTCTCACATATGTAAGATGCCAAATCTTAGAGGTCTATTCACTAAAAGGTGAGTTGAGGTGAGATTAACATTTCACCTCACCAATTAAGCTATACATTGTGCAGGGGAAAACCTGGTGAGTTTACTTAGTACTGGAAACTCACCATTTGTGACCAACCCTGCACAATGTATAGCTAATTTGGTGAGATGAAATGTTCATCTCACCTTAAACAACTGCAACTCACCTTTTAGTGAACAGCCTCATTAAAGAACACAATTTAGAATTAGAGAAACTACAAAGTCAGGATACAAAATTAGAAAAAAAAATAGAAGAATTGAGTTATAGTAAAATAAAAAAAAGGGGTCTTAGAGGAAATATAAAAACATGATATAACTATATACAAGGTTAAAAGCTGTAAAAATGGCATGAAGTAATCCATTTCACCCACAAGAAAGGAAACATTTTTATTACTACAAGAAAATGAAAGCTTTGGAAAAGGGATAGATTCTCTTAACAAAGCAGGATATGCATGTATATAATAAATAAACATTCTCAAGAATAATAGTTTGATGATAAAGGGAGAAATCTGATTGCTATTTTGAAATGAGAACGATGGAAGCTGAAGTATCAGAATCTGTTCTCTTTTTGAAGCAAAAGTTAAAACCATTTCAATGTAGTTTATTTCTTTTGGATCAGCAGCAGCAGTGATGTATGAAGTTGAGCCTTTTTTCATGTGGTAACTCATGAAAGGTTGAACATACCAGTATTTATGTACATTTAGAACCTATTTTTCAAGTCTCTGTAGAATATCCGAAATATTTGCAGATTTGTTTCTGTACAATTTTTATACCTATGAGCCTCTAATAAATGAATTTATTCCAATATAGTTTCAAAGGATACGGAAAACCCCAAAATCAATATTGAAAAATGGATCTGGTTTGTGCAAATGTCATGAATTTAATTTGGCCCATAACTTCTTACAAGAAAGTTTATTCAACTCATTAATAATATGCTATCAAACCCTTTAGGCTACAAATTTAAAAACAGATTCACCTTGAAATACCTATCTTGATTATGAAGACTTGCAAAAAAAGACATGTTTATTACAGAGAGTAAAGTCACCTTAACCTTTACCAAATTGCTAGGTGAAAAATATAGGATTATTGTATTATGATGGCACTGACACGTACCCATACTAAATAAACTTACCCTCTTTTGGTCAACTCATCTTTCTGATAATAGGTTCTACTTCAGAAGAATTATATACGGGTAGTAGGGTAACATGGATGAACAGAACGGATAAATGATTAAAATGCTTTATTTTTCTTGAAGAAGGATTCTGTAGATTATGTTCTGGGACAAGAAAAAGTCGATTCAAGTTAAGTCAACATATCTTCAATGGGCCAAAGAAATGGCCACTTGCACGACAATCAATTGATGATTGTGATGTTTGTTTAGAAGTACAATAAAGGGGAAAGACCTAAATAGATAATGATGCTTGAAAGAAAAAAACTATTGTAAATATTCAAAAAGAAAGTAAGATTCCTAAGGTTGGAATAAGCATGAGACTGAAGAGTGTTGATAATACAGAAATGTTTACTGGCATAGAGTTATTATTTCAGCAGAAGCACCAGAGAAAGAAGGTATGGATATATATTACCGTATTTGCTCGATTATAAGACGACCCTGATTATAAGACGACCCCCCAAACTTTGGATATTCCTTTAGGAAAAAAAACTAAAAGCCTGAATATAAGACTACCCTATAGGAAAAAAGTTCAACTTGTATATATTCACATGTAAATTGCTTTTTTAATAAAAAATTATATCAAAAAATGCATTTCTTGTTTTTATTTCCTTTTATGTGCCAATGCTGCCTCTCTCTTTCCCTTGCCCCAAGCTTTGTCTCTCTCCCCCCCTTTAGTGTTGTCTCTCTCTCCCCCTCCCTTTGACTCCCCCCTCGCCTGTCTCTCCCCCCCTTGTTTCTCTCTGCCCCCCCCTCCCCTTGTTTCTCTCTGCCCACCCTCCCCTTTGTTACTCTGTGCCCCCCCTCGTCTCTCTCTTCCCCCCTCCCTCCCCTTGTCTCTTCCCCCTCACCTTGTTTCTCTCTGTCCCCTCCCTCCCTTTGTTGCTCTGTCACCCCCCCTCCCCCTGTCTCTCTGCCCCCGTCCCTCTGCCCCTCCCTCCCCCTCACCTGTAACTCGCTCCCTGGTGGCTAGTGGGGGCAGCCGGGGGATGTCTGCACAATACGTGCAGACATCCTCCATGCTGCCCGACACCTCCGTCTATTATGACGGTCAGCTGGTCCGTCATAATAGACGGCAGTGTCGGGCAGCATGGAGGATGTCTGCACTATCGTGCAGACATCCCCCAGCTGCCCGATTCTCCCTGGTGCCTAGTGGAGGCAGCGGAGGATGTCTGCGCTATGAGCGCAGACCTCCCCTGCTGCCGGCCAGCACGACCAGTACCCAGCTTCATCATAGTAGTCCCGCGGTCATGCCGGGCGGCAGCAGGGGGAGTCTGTGCTCATCACGCAGACATCCCCTGCTGTTAGAGAGGGGGATCCAGGTCCCCTGCAGCTCTGCTGGGGACCTGGATCCCTGTTTTATAATCTGACCTCAATTTTCTGAAAAAAACCTTGTCTTATAATCGAGCAAATACGGTAATCCTGCTCTTTTTTGTGAGAATAATTTCATCACCACAGTAGCACACTACAAGATAGATTCTATATGTTCTGACATGGTCTGAAATTGGGCAAGATTGGAAAATTCTGTCTTTCTCCCATTCAATTCACGGCTGAGATTGGTCCAATACCGGTGATTTGAGCCAATCTCAGCCGCATTGAGATCAGAGAAACTGCGACTTTTTGAGTGTAGGAATTTCCCATATTTTAAAAGTGATGATTCCATCCGAAATAGGGTGGAAATTCAGTAATAATGCCTGTAGTTGGGCCATTTCAATTCTCCAGCAATTGTTTGGAAAATTGAACTTCAAAGGACCTTGAAAGTGTTCATTTGATATAGAAATCATTCTGTGAATGCCCTTATGGCCTATATGCCACTTAGGTATTGTTATACCACAAGGTCTGTTATGAGGTGCATTAAGTTATATGTGTTAATGTATGTACATGCAGATACATGGTCATTCACTAGCTTTTATTGGGTTTACTAAGTGGCGTATGGGATACATGTATTGGTTTTAATGTACAATATTTGTTAAATGATATGTCAGTACTTGTTTTACATATTATATACTATATATACTAATGTAATGTAATATATGTATTTGGATTTATATATGTATTCCTTTTTATTTTATGTTATTCCTATTTAATATATTTACTTTTTTGTAAATATTAATTTCTATGTATTTATATTATTATGATTTGAGTAAATATATTATATTATTGTATGGTGTTTTAATTATATTGTTATATATTATAATATATAACATTAATATGTGAATACTTTTGTTATTTTTATTTCATTGTTATTGCTTTCTAAATATTTATTTTCAAAAGGTTTATTTTGTTTTACTAACATTGGGGGCATGTGAAGGTGGAATATTTCCACAGTAGCCAAAATCCTCCCATAGAAAACACCAGTGAAGTCACAGTTCACGTGTAAATATTAAAAGAAAACCAGTACTTCCCCACAAGTTAGAACCTTCCCAAAGGAGTACTCCTCCAGTTAAATACAATATGCAAAGAGATGGGCGCACTGGTACATGGAAAGGTGAGAATAACAGAATATAGTGTAACACAATACACACAGTGAGTGAGTTGCAATATACTCAGTACACTCATGGAGTATCCTTATATATAGCACCCATTAACATGGAAGAAGAACATATGCTCAGTCAGGAAAGATGTTAATATCAGGCTCCAGGTCCCGCTACCCACAGACATCAGGGCCCCCTGTCACCTTCACTCACCTCTGGAGCTCTGTATTCCTGCTTTGTGGCCACATGGTTGTGGCGGGGTCACTCCAATGAAGGACTAGGTAGAAGGAGGAGTGTGGGTGTTGCCTTTCTGGCACACCTAGTATGCAGTCAATGTGAGAGGGAGGATACTGAGAACTGAGGGGAGGGGTCATGGTGCCTCCTTATTTAAACCCTGCTCATCTGCCATTCTGTGCTTGTTTATTCCCAAGCTAGGTTCTCTCCTTGTGAAGTTCCTGTTACCACTCATTGCTATTTATTATTGTATTTTGAGCCACCCACTATTGACCCTTTGGCTTCCCTCTTGGATACTGCTGATCTCTCCACTCCTGAACCCGGCTTCCAAACTCGTTTGTGCTTCTTATCTTCCTGCCTCGACCCTCTGGGCTGCCTTTGACCTTGTCTTTGCCTAAACCCTTTGTACTTTTGCCTTTGGTTCTACCTCCTGCTGGAGCTCCCCTGCACTACCCTCCTGACTCCCAGCCTCACAGTTACAAGATTCTTCTTTCATGGACTTTATATAAAAGAAATGTAAAACCCAATGGCACTGTATTCATAAAATATAATGTCATACACAATATGAATTCATTTTGAGACAAATATGGCACACAGGCAGTGTGCACAAGCACTTATCATTTATACAAAGACTCAGGCTGATCCATAGCACTCCGATCACCTTACTCCCAAAACTCAAAAAAGAATTAAAAGTGTCCAAGTGCAATACAAAGTGTATAAATGGCATGGAACAGGAAAAACATTTTTGCCCATTGTATTGCACTTGGACACATTGGATTATGTTCTCCTGCTGTTGTTTTTTCTCGGAATTGTGGGAGTAAGGTGATTGGAGCTCCCTGGATCAGCCTGACCCGTTGTTTACCTGAATGACACAATTTCAAGGGCTATTTGGATCCCCGACATAATCCAAATCAACACAAACTTTGAGGCTCAGATTTTCCCTGTGAAAAATCAGAGCTACCTGAATAAACCCCTATATGTTTCTGGAAGAACTAATGATTTATTTTGGCTTTGGTTAGCACAAGAAATAAGCTGACATGGGCTATTAAGATGTTGGAGGAAAAATAAGTCGGACCAAACTTCAAACTAGTCAATGAAAGTAATTAATTTAATAGCATTACAAGCTGGATTTAGTTTAGAATTCATTTCTCAATCTTTCATGTACCAATGTGGTGCTACTCAAGGATTATTTGTCATGTCAACTAAGAAGTGATGTGATTTTCAAAACATATAGAACCTTATTCCGTAACAGCAGTTGTGTGCAAGAATTCTCTCACTTTCACAAATCTTGGTTTTCTTATTTACTGCTTGCCTCGAACTTAACCCAGCTGTTTGAAAGCAATTTTCAAACATTAAGAGACAGATATAATGTGGCCAACCTTAAATCTGTCTCTTACAGGTTATAAATCAGCTGAACAGAATGGCACATACATAGGTATAGAGGAGACAGAGGTCATACAGGGGAAAGCACCAATCAAAGTGCAGCAGTGTTTTGTGGTTCAAGTCACCAGATGAGCTTCAAAGTAATAAACAGTGATTGCTGCAAAGGTCAGGCTATTGGTTCAAAGCGTAAGGGTAATATAAAAGAGAGGGAAATGTTACACACCTGTATGCTTGCAAACGTGTTTTTCATTTCTAATCATGTTAAACACTTAGTGGCTAGCTGTGCTAGTGCAATATGAATTGACATGAATTCTGTGTATATAGAATAAAATCCTCTACTTAATATAGTCAATACAAAGAGATGCTGTTTTATTTTGACTCTAGGATGTAATGTTATTGTTCAAGTAGCAAGTTGAAGAATAATTCTATTCGTGACTGAAGTAGCACTATAAGATTTATTTTTGTGCACACCAAATAAGTGCAGAACAAAAATAGCGACATTTTTAAAAAAAAATTTTTATGAAAATCCACACAATTCCAGTAGTCTCTCTACCAGAAAGGGAGGAAGTTCAAGATAGAGTTGTTCGGTTTTAAAAGTCTAAAAGGGCAATATAACATGGGGCTAAATGCACACTTTCCCAGATCAGAGAAAACATTTATGTGGAAAAGGCACGTAAGAAAAGAACTTCAAATTCTGGATTTTTTACAGGACAGGAAACTCCTTGTTCATGCTCCAATCAAGCACCAACATTAAAAAATAGGGTAATACACAGCATCCCATGTGGTTTTAGGAAGCACTCAAGTTCTCTATATATACACACCAAGTCAGTATACACCAAAATTCAAAATATATAAAACTTAACTTGAGACATAAATATGGAAAAGTCCTTATGTTATCAATATACACATAGAAAGGTAGGGGACATAAGAAAATCACAAAAGGACAATATCTTAACGATATAAATTCAAAAATAGATTTTTTTAACTCACACTTTATGGAGCGGTATACTGATCTATATTTGCACTCGATGTGAGACCCCTGGGTCTCTGTATTGCATTGCTTCAAATGCTCAAAAAGACAGGATAAGATCAAATAAAAAACAGGTAGTTTTACTTTATAAAAACCACATAAAAATTGAAGGTTAATAGTGGCGCCCGCTGCTAGTAAATTTATTACCCCATATTCCCACCGTCCCTGTAGAAGAGTTGCCAGTATTGAGGTAGAGGTATAAAAAACAGCAGTGCAAAAATGGTGATGCGCTAAGCTAGTGATGCGGTGTGATTGGTGAAACCAAGCTTAGATGCGCTAAGCTTGGTTTCACTATTCTGTGGTTCATCTCAGCTACACGTGAGCCTGTGACTAGCGTAGCGCACCACCATTTTGCTTTCCCATAGTTGAGGTTGTTGGCTACTCATTGTATGGTTGCTGTGCAGGGGTTAATTGGGAGTAGGTTTAATTGCACCTCATCCAACACATTAAAAAGGTTTCAGAAGCAGTATAAACTGCTTTGTGTGCCCACTAGATAGGAGGTGAGAGTGTGCCTTGACATGGCCGGTGAGCTTAATTATGCTTTGGCCAATTTATATTATTTGAGCCTGTGACTAGCTTAGCGCATTTTGTATTTTCCCTGCTTGCGCATAGTTAAGGTTGTTGCTCTTTAAACTCTTTATACATAACTCCATTTTGTGTATGTGTCAGGATCCATCCCGCTATCAGGTTCCATTACGCATTAAAACCATCTTGTGTCCAGTTTGTATTCAGTTTCTATGGTTTCCTTTAGTCTTTTGCTATTCTATCCTGCTTATTAGTTATTCTCGTTCATGGGTTATCTATTCTGTTGGATATCCTTGTGTGTTCTGCACTTCCCAGTACTGGCCAGTGGCCACATTTGCCATTTCATAGTCCCAGCCACAGGGTGGCATTTTGTAGTCCCAGCACCAGAGTGTCCTTTCCTAATTTCCTGTCCTGAGTGGAATTTGCTTAGCCTGGCTCCAGAGCAGCACCTGCCTAGCCTGGACCCAGACAGGTTATAGCCAAAGCAGCGTATGCCTAGACTGGCCCTCAGAGTGGCACCTGCCCAGTTGGACTCACTGTGGCTTCTGCCAAAGTCCTGAATTCCAGGGCCCTGTAATAAGGGTGATCAGTATCCTGTCCCAGAGCCCTGTAATAGAGGTGGCCTGTTTCCTGTCCCAGAGCCCTATAATAAGGGTGACCTGCTCCCTAGAATTCCTGTCTCTGAGTTTCTGCCCTGTCATGAATCCAGTCCCAGGGCTCTGTAATAGGGGTGACCTGTTTCCTCGAATTCCTGTCTCAGAGTTCCAACCCTGTCATAAAGTTCCACCCCTGTCCTGTCTCAGAGTTCCTGCTAGTAACATAGTAACATAGTAACATAGTAATTTAGGTTGAAAAAAGACACAAGTCCATCAAGTTCAACCCTTCTACCTATCATTACAGCTTTTGATCCAAAAGAAGGCAAAAAAACCCTAAGGAAGCTATTTCGAATTTTGCCTCCTGGGGGAAAAAATTCCTTCTTGACTCCAAGAGGCAATCAGATTTCTCCTTGGATCAATAAGCTCTTTTATTAATGCTTATTCTATTATTAATAGCCCTGTATGTTCTGCTTTCCTAAAAAAACATCCAAACCATTTTTAAATGCATCTATTGTGGTTGCTAGCACTACCTCTCTTGGCAGTGAGTTCCATAACTTTATTGTCCTAACCGTAAAGAATCCCTTCCTTTGCTGTCTATGAAATCTTTGCTCTTCCAGTCTGAGGGGGTGACCTCTTGTTCTTTGTACCTTTCTGTTAATGAACAGGTCACTGGAGAGCTCTTTATATTGGCCCTGCAAATATTTATATAATGTTATCATATCCCCTCTGAGACGCCTTTTTTCTAACGTATATAAATTCAATTTTTTAAGTCTCTCTTCATAACTAAGATCCTCCAAACCCCTTATTAATTTTGTAGCTCTCCTTTGCACTTTTTCTAGTTCCTTAATATCCTTTTTAAGGACTGGTGCCCAGAACTGTACTGCATATTCAAGGTGAGGTCTTACCATTGATTTGTAAAGAGGCAAGATGATATCCTCCTCCCGTGAATCTATACCTCGTTTTATACATGCCAATATCTTATTGGCCCTTGCAGCTGCTGACTGGCATTGGGCACTGTTGCCAAGTTTGTTGTCTATAATTATTCCTAAATCCTTTTCATTAGTAGTTTTTCCCAGGGAAAAACCATTTAACGTATATGTTGCTTTGTTATTATTTTTCCCATAATGCATAACTTTACATTTGTCTGTATTGAACCTCATTTGCCACTTTACTGCCCAGTCCCCCACTCTGTCCAAATCTTCCTGTAAAGAAAAAACATCAAGATTAGTCTTTATTGCCTTACCTAATTTAGTGTCGTCCGCAAACACGGAGACATGGCTCTCAGCACAATGTGGCAGATCATTAATAAACAAATTAAAAAGAAGAGGGCCCAAAACAGACCCCTGAGGTACTCCGCTTAATACCCTTGTCCAATTTGAGAATTTTCCATTTACAACAACCCTTTGTGTTCTATCTTTTAGCCAATTTTCAATCCACATACACACATTTGCCCCCAAACCTATTTCTCTCAATTTGTAGAGTAACCTTTTGTGTGGAACTGTATCAAATGCTTTCGCAAAATCCAAATAGATCACATCAACTGCCACACCTAGATCTATATTTTTACTGACTTCTTCATAGAATGTTATTAAGTTTGTTTGACAAGACCTGTCTTTCACAAAACCATGTTGACTTTTACTAATTATATTCTGGTTCAAGATGTATTCTTGAGTGTATACCTTTAGCAATCCTTCCAATAGTTTCCCCACTACAGATGTCAAGCTCACTGGCCTATAATTACCTGGCAGAGATTTTGATCCCTTTTTAAATATTGGAATGACATCCGCCTTTCGCCAGTCTGTTGGCACTGTACCTGAACTGAATGAATCCCTAAAGATCATGAATAGTGGCCTGGCCAGAATTATGCTTAACTCTCTAAGTACCCTTGGGTGTATACCATCTGGTCCTGGGGCCTTGTCTATCTTAACAGAGTGTAATTGCTTAAGCACTTTTTCCTGTGTCAGCCAATCCCATGTTTGCGGCGAATGTCCCATAACTTCCTGTAGCAGGGGCTCGTCCATCTGCTCTTCCTTAGTATAAACAGAAGAAAAAAAAGTATTTAAAATGTCTGCTTTCTCTCTGTCCTCACTTACCAAATTTCCCATTTGGGATAACAAGGGCCCAACATTTTCCCTCTTTAGCTTTTTTCCATTTATATATTTATAAAACATTTTGGGGTTAGTTTTACTCTCCTTGGCAACCCTTTTCTCATTTTCCAATTTAGCCATTTTAATTGCCTTTTTGCAGGCTTTGTTGGCCTCTTTGTACTCTATAAATGATAATGCTGATCCCGTGTTTTTATAATGTTTGAATGCCATTTTCTTGTTTTGTACTTCCTGTTTCACGTTACCTGTAAGCCACATTGGTTTCGATTTGTGTCTTTTGCATTTGTTTCCCAAAGGTATATATTGGGATGTGTACTTTTGTAATGTGTGCTTAAAGGCATTCCACTTGTCTTCTGTGTTTAGTCCAGAAAACAATTGTTCCCAGTCTAAATGTTCAATCGATGCCCTTAGTCCATCAAAGTTAGCCCTTCTAAAATTAAGTATTATTAGTATTTCCTTGTTTCCTTCTGCCTTGTTACTCTGTTCCTCTATATAAGTGACCTCCACCCGTTTCCTCTGCTTATGTTCTCCATTTAACAGCCAGTCTTGCCGCAGGTGTTCTCTCTGTGTTGAGTGTCTGTTTACTATAAGTCTTTTAGATTTGTGCATGTATTATGAGTTTGCTAGCTCTGTTTAGCATTAGGAACTTTCCTAATTGTGGGGTACCTTGACGTGGTTGGCACTTGACCATAAGTAACCAAACCCTTACCATTTACCATCTCTAGTGTTAAGCTAGTTCCTGTATTCATGTTTATATGTTTATGTTTCCTGGCCCTCTTTCCCTGAAACACCTGAGGATTCCAGCTCCTCTATCCTCTCCCCATAATCCAGATCTGGTTCCCTTATGAAGCATCTGAGGATTCCAGTTCCTCACTCCGTCCCTTGTGTTCCCTAACTCCTAGCCCTAGCCTCTGTATGTTATCCTGTGTATATATGGTTCTGTGTATGTCTCTTTAGTTCTGTAGTATTGATTCATGACTTTACCATGTATGCTTTAGTTCTGGCTTTGCTCCTTAGTTCTGTCCTGAAAACCTGTACTCTGTATTTCATGCATCTTGCTTCTGTTCTGTCTGTATTTTGCTCTGCTCTGCTTGGTCTTATTTTGCTTTAGCCCACAGAGATCCTGCTACCCTGTCAAAGTGGTATGATATGCCTGTTCCAGGATGTCTGCAGGGTATCTTCAACTAGTCCTCATTTTCTTCTGAATACAATGGCTGCTCTACAGGGTGTTGAAATGTGGCCTTGGGAACCTGGCGTCTAAAACCACCGGGGGAATGAGGCACTGGTCTTAGACCATCACAGACCACGTGCATGACAATATGGTTGTTAGTTTCTTTATTTGGAAATATTTACTCTACAGTATGACTGCCAGAGTTGGTCTTATAAACAGCTATAAAAAAATAAAAATAAATCTTCAGTCCAACTAGTTTATCACCTATAGGAGAATAGTAAATTCTATTGTATTATTAATATCATAGGGACTCATATTTCATGTAACAAAGTGGGAAATTGACCAGCAATAATGTAGAAATAATAATAATTAAATTATTTTGACTCAAACATCATCTGAAATCATCTCACGTTGCTAATTGAATGCAACAGAATGTGTCTTAAAATGAAATCCAGGAGCCTTGCTTATATTACAGCTTTATTTAATATGTATGCTGTATGAAAAAAAAATAAAAACTTCAAAATATTGAAAATCTAGTTTTTTTTCTATCATGTTTTATTACTTTAAGTTTTTTTCAAGATGGATCTGGCAAGCTTTAAACAGGTTGCCTTCTCTGTTTCCTCTCTGATTTATCCTACAATTTCAGGCAATTATTGGCACTGATAAAATGGAACCAAGCCAACCATTATCCTTAGAACAGTAACACGCTCTGCAGGTCTCTCTGGCAGTGGAAGGATTAGGAATTGAAGTCCACATAGCAACCAGCACTCATATAAACCCTAATATTAACGTTCTATTGTACATCAACAAATTACATCAACAGTTGGTTTTGGAACAGACCATACCTTGTAAAAATACATATACACTGCTTCTGGAGTCTTGAGGTATGTATTTTTTCCTTCAAGCCTATTTCTTTTTTGATTGCTTTGTGCTTTTTTCATTTTCTTTATTCCTCTGCATTGGTTTTCCATACTAAGCCATAATATGATTTATTCATATCTATTGTACAGCAGTGGAATATTTGGCACCTGGAATAAAAAGTAAATATATATATATATATATATATATATAAAAAATCCAAGGTATGATGCACTCAGCTAAGGGCAATCGTAACAGACACTGGCCCGGGTGCTGTGCAGCTAACGTATACAGAAATCCAAAAAACACGCACTCACTGGGCTTATGCAAGAACAAGTCGATGCTTTACTTACTCATACAGGTGTGGAATTCACATGAGGATACAATCGACGTTTCGGTCCACACCGTGGACCATTATCAAGACCAAGGTCTAAGTAAAGCATCGACTTGTTCTTGCATAAGCCCCGTGAGTGCGTGTTTTTTGGATTTATATATATATATTTCAGCCCAGGTGGACGGTGGACCTGAGAGAGGAAAATTCTCAGGTGAAAACACAATCATTTCAAATTGTCCTTCCCCATCCGTTCAGCACATGGATAGCTTTGCCACCAACTTCCCCTAGGTTGTTGTCCAGAGCCAAGTCCCCATTGGCTCCTCTGAGGAATCTGAGAATACGGAAAGCTGCTCAAGGAACAATTAAATTACCAAACACTTTTACTAAGTCTTAACTTTGAAAACTAGGCATTAGGTGATGTATGGGCCTATAAATGTGTGTCACTATAACTTTTCCCACAAGGTATACAATCTGATTATACATCAAATATAATCCAGATATGTATTTAGATACATGCACTAAAGGCTTATATGTTTGTTTAGCTAAAATAACTAACCTTAGCCAGGAAAGTAAAGCTATGGATGCATTTACAAGACATGCACTGATAGATACATTCTCTGGCTTATTAATTTACACAGTTCCTGTTCTAACTTTATATTATTATTTATAGCAATCTGATAGCTCCCTCTTTAACCAGAATGCAGCAAATTACATAAACTGGGACGGCAACAGAATATCAAAGAATCCACAGCATTGGCTATGAGAAAATCAATGTAATTACAAAAAACTTACAATACATTTCGCCACATTGACAAACATTCAACAACACACGCACAGACACACACACACACACACACACACATATATACATATACAATTTCTAATTATAAATATAAATCATGCGTGAGCTACCTGTCTTGAGACCTCCCAGGTATCTTTCTGTACTCCGTCACCCCCGTTTGACTTGAAAAAAAAACAGGTTCAAATCTTCCCCAGTGAAAGTAATGAGAGGTGAAATGATTTTTGAAACTAAGTCAAATTTAACACCTGAGTTTGACTTCTATGTCTCAAAAATAGCTTTAATAATTTTATCTAACATTACTTATCAGTGGGGAAGATTCGAGCCTGGGTATTTTGGGTGCCGAATTTGAATTAGTGTCAAAATGAAAGTCTACATCCAAAGTCGAATTTTAGTTAGTGAATAGACCCATAAGAGTAAGCTGAGTATTCAGGAGTTACATTTGGTTGTTACACAAATTTATCCCAGGCCCCAAAATGTGTTGTTAGGTAAATAAAGCCCTTAAACGTGATACTATGCTCGTCATACAACAAATGCATTATCCAGCACCTTAATGAAGCTTGCGGGAGACGTGAAACACGTTTAGTTTTTTTCGTGCAGTTTGGATCCGTCATCAGGAGGCGAGGTCAAGCACGGACAGTTTTCTTCACGGCATCACAGAAGTCTAAATAGTAGATCTCACATGGGCTACACATAAGCAGTTTTGCAGCTTGCGTGTAAAATAAAATTGTGCTATTTTCTTACTGTTTTCTTACATGGTGGATCTGTGAAAGGTACAAGGAGGAGTCACCTGTTCAGCATTCTCATTGTGTAATTGGCATCACCATATGTGACATGCTTTCCCAACACAGAGCAGTAATATGCCCTAACTCGTGTGCACATTTGCTTCCTGCATTCTATTTTATGCCTAATTTAAAAAAACACTATCTTTTAATTTCTCTTTTGCTCTTTATGGAGAAGAAATATTTCTGAAAATATGTAGAATTTTTTTTGAGAAAAGTAACATCCACATTAAATTAATTTAAGAATTGTCTTTATACTGCATATTTGGGTGTATAAGTTTAAAATTCTTTTTTCCCATTTTATATATAGTATACGGCGAATAGATTGGTTCTGAACACAAGTGAGTTGCTGGACACTGTATATTGAATTTGATAAGCATTTTCTAACATTTTTTATTCAGACAGTTTACACTACATATTGACAATTCAATTGGACACTACTATAACATCATGTATGGTTCTTCCTGTCTATTTTGATTTAGCAAGAAACCCACCATGATGTGTACACATGGGTGTATATGTCTTAATGCTGAACAATCTGCTGGTTCTTTGTAAATAAATATCTCATGTGGTTTAGAACTAGAAAGAAATAACTGTCTGCAAACAAGTCCAAGGCAAAATCCTTCAACTTTGGTAGCACGTATTTGGGTATCACACAAATATGCACACACTTGGGTAGCATACACATATGAGTTTTACATGGGCACATTATGGGCAGCATGTAAAAAGTCACATTTGTCTCATAGAAATGACCAATCTGGCGATCTTTATATCACTATACACCACTCATTGGATCCCCAACAAGTTCCACTATTATTCTCACTTCAGCTGCTGATGTACAGGCCACATGTGAGTTACATAAGTATATTCTCATTTGCGGCTGGACGGTTAAATCACTTAACAGTTAAAATAAAGCGAATGTAACCACTTTTTTTTTACCTTAAAAAACATTTTCATAAATGACTTAATAGTAATGTTTATATAGTCAGTGAATGCAAAAGTCACATGCCTGGCAAAATGCCTTTAAAAAGGGCTGTGGAATAGGTATGATAATTCACTTTAGTTTTGCATGTCTTACTCACTAATAGTATCGTAGTGGCATATGTCTGATGTGCTGAGTAAATTAGCAAGGCACCAAAGGATTTATGGTTGAGACAGGAACAACTTTATTTAAAGTGTTTAATGTGAATTCATTTCCAGGTGTAGTTTGGAGATATTATTTGGTTTTGATCCAATTTTACTACAGCAGTTTTGGGTTATTCGTAATACTGTCAACACATCAGTGGAATTTTTTATATTAAAATTCTACAACGTTAACCAATATTCACTGTATTAGTGGCATCATAATGTATAGATTATGTATAGGTAATATTGCACTTGTTTCACAAATGTCCAAACAATAAATTCTAATGGATTTTTGGATAAGGGATACTCAACCTGAAGAAAATCTTCAAACAGTGGTAGTAACAGTTCATAAAGATATCTTTGGTAGCTGCTGAGGCAAGGGACCCTGTACCTGGTACCTCAGTGTAGTCACCTCAGGGTTCTCAGCCAAACCCAGTTGGAAAACTTTAGATTCCCTTGAGGGCCTACTTCGTTGATGAATTATCTCAATAGAAGGACTACAATTAAAACAAATCTAATGTTGAAGAGCAAATGGATAGACTTTATGGGCTAGCTCCAGACTGGTTCTAACAGGATAGGGCTTTATGGAGCTTTGCAACCCAGACAAGCAGTAGCACAATGGGATCTGGAGCAAACTTAGTAGCTCATCTCAGGCCTGGAAAGGTAAACATGCGCTGAAAATCCTGAGAGTGGTAAAAATGTCTGATGAATCTGATTTATTGTGTAACTTGTAATTTTTAAACTTGTAAGTTGCCAGGAGGATTCTATCAGATTTACTATTGTTACATTTCACAAGAGATTTAAAATATGTTAACATAACATAAAGGCCGATTAATACCTAAACTTTATTAAAAATAAATTGTTCTGGTAAGAAACAAATGGTGTCTAAATTCCCTGCGCTGTGCAACTAAAATGAATGCCTGTAAATACCCAGGGGACTGAAGTATTACCGTATTTGCTCGAATATAAGACAAGGTTTTTTTCCGAGCAAATGCTCGGATGCAAATGCTTATATTCGAGGTTGTCTTATAATCTGACCTCAAATCGAGGTCAGATTATAAGACTGGGATCCAGGTCCCCCACAGAGCTGTAGGGGACCTGGATCCCCCTCGCTAACAGCCGGTGGATGTCTGCGCAATACGCAATAATGCTGTCCGTCATAATGGATGGAAGTGTCGGGCAGCATGGAGGATGTCTCCCCCGGCTGCCTCCGCTAGCCACCAGGGAGGCTAAATTGGGGGGAGGGAAGGGGATTGACAGACAACATTGGGGGGAGGGGAGGGGGACAGAGACAGACAACTTGGGGGAAGGGAGGGGTGGAGAGACAGACACCGTTGGGGGGAACATTGGGTAAGTCTGGGGGGTAGCATTGGCACATAAAAGGTAAATAAAAACAAGAAAGTAATTTTTTTACATCATAAGTTTTTTATTAAATATTAAAAAGCAATTTACATGTGAATATATACAATTTAAACTTTTTTCCTATATGGTAGTCTTATATTCAGGCTTTTAGTTTTTTTCTTTAAGGAATATCCATAGTTTGGGGAGGGTGTCTTATAATCAGGGTCGTCTTATATTCGAGCAAATACGGTAATTTATTTTATGCTCTGCACAACAGAATAATTGTTATATGTTAAATACAAAACTGTCTAAATAGATGAAATATTTACTTGGTTCTGTCATCATGCCACTTTTCTCTTATTCCTGCCCACTGTCCAACCAAATGTCTGTACACTCCATGTTTCGGAAGCGGAAGAAGAAGGACTACAGTTAGCATAGTAGAATAATGTAGTTTGTATACACAGAGGTTGGATTAAGACAGGGAATGGAGAGAGAAATTTCAAACTTAAGGTCAAAGTAGCTCCAATTCTCCAAAAAATTTAAATATTTCTCTGAAGTTTTCTTTCTTTAGTTGATCCAGGAAGTCTGTGTTGAGACTTTACTTTGTTGTTCTGTGCATTGCCTGGTCACTGACTATGTTTTCATTTTTGACTGTATTGTGGTTGTATTAGGAAAATAAGAAAAGCAAGTAGCCAATCTGAATAAGGCTTTGAGTTTGAATGTGAGTTTCAAAAATGGTATTAAACAAAACATTTTACAACTGTAAGTATACATTTCATAGAGGTGGAATCATTTTAGGACCAAGGTTCCTCATTGCATTCATCTTGAACTAATAATGATTCTGCTAACTAATTAAATCTGGTGATTTAGTCTAGGAACGTAATTGCCTTCCTTAAACGCTAAACAGAACACATTTAGACATCTTCTATGGAATTTTCAATTTTTTGTCATTCTCATATCGCCCTCTAAGGGACATACTGGGTTATGACACAACTAAATATTTTATTTGTTTAGTTTCAGTCAAAAAACATATAAGCCAAAATTTTTAAGACACTTTCACAAATATGTTGCACTTTACAAAAAATATCAATTCAGAGCAGTTGTCCAAGTATTTGTATTTTCTAACAGTAATAATAGTCTTCTATTTAAAGAGTAGATTGTTTGATTAATTTTAATCAATAAATTCATAGATGAAGGCCCTAGAACAAAGAGCGTGGTCCATGAGATGTAAGACGGGATTTAAATATCATTTTCATTCTATGGCTTATTCATTGTAGGTCAAGCTTAAACCCAAATGTCGTCTGCCAATTGTTCAACTCTGTTCAGGACATTTCTGTTGCCTTTGTTCGACTCATATTCAGCCTATCCATCACCAGCTACATTTTTACACCAGCAAGTATCTAATGTCAGTGATTGCAATCATCAGCGTCCTTGTCATTAACCCTTCCCATTGGACCACACAGATGAAGGGACTTGTGGAGTGGTGTGTATTGCTTAGCCCCTTTTTTTATTTGTTAACCAACAGGTTATATGGGGATGCATGCTGGCTCTCCCTGACACCCCCACCACTAAAAAAATCCTGTGTTTTATTTTTTTCGTATTATTAGTCTATTATTTTAATGTGCTAAAATTCGATTTGACAGGTCTTGATCATATTAGTCACATTTGTTTAATCTGGCTAATGTTCAGGAAAAGATGAATCGTAGAAAGGACCAAAAATTTCACTCAATTCACTTTAATTTGGCCAATAACCCAATGATGACCCACATATACTTAATTGGATAGCAGGATGTTGCTTTTTTATAACTTACGGTTACTTTTGACCTAAAATAAAAGCCTTTCTGTATTCTTTTTTTGTTTTTCAAACAGTACAGTCATTTTAGAGCTTTTACTGCTAAAAAAAAATGTACTTTGTTTCACTAATGAACTGTGACTTGTACCGTATGTACAAAAATCTTACATATATATTCCCTATCCATCTTTCTTCTTAGGCTGCCAAGTCATACCACTTTAAACAATAGTAAGGTAGATGCTCCAAGTGAGAATGCGGAAACAAAATGTATCACGTTTTTTTAAAATACAGCTAGGCCGAAATCTTGTTCAGTGGAAAATAGTGTTATACTAAATGAGCAGGAACAGTATAAACATTGACATGGATTCTGACAGACAGTTATAGGAAACTGTCTCTTCCAGTCAGATCATTTCATTAGAGCAAATGTTTTATTTGTGATCTGGTTCTTTACTTGAAGTAAAATGTATCCAATGATTTTTATGTTACTCTTAAAACAAGCACTTCTACTGTGACTGCACAAATACAATGAACAAAGCACTTTTAATGCAAAGTTTTACAATTAGTAAGAAAATTATGAGGAACTCCGTAGTTAAGCCATCTAAGATGCATTCCAGGTGCTGAGCAAAATGTAGTATTCATCTTTAGAAAAAAATGAAATATGAACCATGACTAACAGTGGGAAGTGTGCCTACACAGGGAAACAGATGGAAAGAGCTAGACAAATAGATCCCAGAATTTTTGGCATCAACAAATATACATAAAGTGACCATTTTATAGACAGTATGACAGTCAATAGGGTTCAGAAATGTATTTTAAAAAGCCCTGTGCAATTGTAAAATAAAATGTAAACTATTTTGTGGGACACACTGGAATTATTTCTCTTGCATATTTTTTCTCATAGCTTTATTTAAAAATATTTATGTTTTATGTATCAAAAATATGCTACATGTATTGTATGTATGCACTCTTTATAGAGTGTGTATGTTATAACATGTATAGCTTGGAGGAAAGATGTAACAGGGGGGATATGATAGAAATATTTAAATACATAAAGGGAATCAACACAGTAAAGGAAGAGAGTATATTTAAAAGAAGAACCACAACTAGAGGACATAGTCTTAAATTATAGGGGCAATGATTTAAAAGTAATATTAAGAAGTATTACTTTACTGAGAGGGTAGTGGATGTATGGAATAGCCTTCCAGCAGAAGTGGTAGAGGTAAACAGTCAAGGATTTTAAGCATGTTTGGGATAAACACAAGGCTTTCCTAGCTATAAGACCGGGAACGGGGGACTAATAAAAGTATTCCAAAAAATTGGGCAGACTAGATGGACCGAATGGTTCTTATCTGCCGACACATTCTATGTTTCTATGTTTCTAATTCTGCATGTTTTGTAAGAGCTTTCTATGGTGGGATTGTTTGCTATTAAACAGTGACTTGTAGTGAACTGACAACCACGTGCCAAAACTTGACTTGCTGAGCTGTAATTTCTAGCCTGACTATTTTGGTTTAAGTTTTTCAACTAAGATGTCAATTAACCACAATTCTCTGTGTAATGAATGAGTCCCAGGGTGTCGGGTCAGCTTTGAATACAATATGAAAGTGATTATAATATTATAGAAATATATTATAGAAGTATAATTCTCATAAAATACAGAAAACAGAGGTGGTTCGAGGTTGGAATATAAATCTTTATAAGAATTTACTTAAAATATAAACTTATATTTTACAGGTATATCATAAATATAGGTAATTATTGTTTTTAGGTTTTTTACTGAGTGCCAACATATTCCACAGCGGTGATAGGCACATTGTTCACAGTGGACATTAACTTGACTTGTGAAGGTCAATGTACTGTTGTTCTATGACCTTTATAGAACTTGACAAGGATACAGGTCACACTCTACATTGTACAGTTTGTAAGGGCCACATTTTAAGCACAGTTGGATTTGTAGCACAGTCTAAGTTACCAGAATGACTAGAATGTCCTTACACAAAAAGAGGCACAAGAGTTATTAAGGAGAAACATTAAAAAACTGTATTTACCAAAATATCTTCATCAGTTCTAGATACTAGAATTTAGAAAACACTAAGCACATTCAAACCAAACAGATCGTCTCTGTTCAATAATGCTTTTGCATGCCTATTGACCTTGAAGTTTGCATCTTGGGTAAAAGGATTTTACAAAACTAGCGACCAGGTGTTTACATCTGCCTTGCCCTTAACGTCTTTTTCTTAGATTAAAACAAATATAGGCATTGCAAAGTAAGGACAGCTGAACAATTGTGCTAAATTTGCTCTTCATACACCTGCAAATCACTTGTAAGAAAATATTTTTTTTTAAAGCTCAAGTATATTAAAGAACCAAGTTCTTGTAAATTGCTGAGTTTGTTTTAAAGTTAATTCACATTAACATCAGCAACAATGAACATCTAAAGAAGAGCAAGTTTAATAGTACAAGGAGGTACCTGTATGAAGCTCATAGTCCATATTTGGGATGTAGTAGTTGGGAATTGTTATGTTGAGACACTGCTGAAGCTATAAACCACTGGCAAGAGGCAGTTCCATACATAACCATCAAGAAGGAAGAAAGGATTATGAATTTGTAAAACAATGGAGCTGAGTTTAAAAGATATATGGCATCTGCACTATGGAGTACTTGCATAAACGTTTTATACAATGGGTTTGATAAATGAATAGCCTTAAAGAGAGAGTAAATCCTAGTTAAGTCTATGATGTATAACCAAACGGTATAACTTATGTATGCATAGATATATCAACTCTGGTCCATCTATTTGAACAAACATTTATCCATAGACAAAACAATATCAACATATAAATAATGTACAAGTAAAAGCCTTCAGATTTCACCAATAGTATAACCTAACCCATGTCTCCTCATAAGCACAGCCAGGAATGAAGAGAGGGGAAAAGTGGAAGATGAGGGGCAGTCTTCTTGATTTGTAAAGGTATTGAATTACCATATCAAAGGGTAAAGTTTATCCCCCTGTAATACTTGGTCACATGACGGCCAGTCACCATGTTCGTTTGATGACAGAATGACACCACTACATCCAGTGTGTGAGGTGTGTTTTGGCATCACAGACATTGAACACCAATCACTACTGATATTTACTGTGTATAAAAGAGCTAAAATAAAAATCAAGAGTTGGTAACACATAGTTATCCTCTAAAAATAAGACTAAGTGCTTTATGCATGGTCATGTTTGTGAATAAAATACAACATTATTTACTATAGTTAAACTGCAGACCAGTTGGGATGTAACGGAACTATTTTGTCAACCCAGTATTCTCTCCAGGCTATTTAAAGAGGCAGCAGTCATTCATATATTTTTATATTTTGGCATGGTAAGTTGGCTTTTCAATCAGGTTTCTTAATTTTCCTATGTTTGGAAAATGATCTGAATAGCTCTAATAGTTGTGCAGACAAACTGAACAGACCAGCACACTACTTTTTTTTTCCATATACACATATTATAATTTTGATAATTGCTTCTTCTGAATGGAAAACAATCAGTCATATAATACATTTATGCAATAGTTTTACAGGAATCTCCATCTCTGGCTATGCTTTAGAAATATAAGTGATTTTCCTTTTATATTGCCATCATCACTCTGACATTCTCACTAACTCACCACAAAAAAATTGAGTTTTGTCTCTCCTTGGGCCCAACTAGTATTAAGCGACAAATTTAGGATTGAAGTCCCGATAAACTACAGCTGCGTGTATTCAATACGCGTTATGGTGCTATTAAATTAGACTTCATAATATATATATTGTTCTAAATTCATCTGGCCAGGGTAATGGAGGGAAGATTTTGTTACCCCCACCCCTGAATAAAAAATTGAGGACGCCCATGTCAGCAGATAAGAACCATTTCACCCATTTAGTCTCTTGGTTACCAGGTTCAACCTCTGCCTGGTAAATATGAAAAAGACAGGTAAGCAGTTGATGCTCTTTCGGATGAGAAATAAATAAAAAGACTACTCAAAGTCAGTGACGGAGATCTGCTTTCTCTGAACCCAGCTAATGAATTAAAGGCATTGCTGACCCTTGCAAATAACATCAGTTATAGTGGCTTAAGGATAAGGGGTAAACTGTTCCCCTGTTTAATCAATAACAGCCAGTAGAGAATTGCAGAACACATCTCAGACAGGTTAGTGAACCTGTCTTTCTCACTGATACGTCCAGAATGCAGTGTGATCACAACTGTAAGTGATTCTTGCTAACAATATACAAATAAAGTCGACAATCTTTTCCTTTTAATTTTAATATCAACTTTCAACACTAACTCCTTTAAAAAAAAACAACTGCATTTTATTAAAATGTCATCCTCCTTTTTCTTTTAGCTCTCTTTTGTAACCTTTTACAATGTAATGCATGTATCACATTACAAACTCATGATTTGTTTATCTGTTATCAAAATTATGTGCGATATGCCCCCCTATTTTCTGTACACCTTATCGAGACAAAAATGTTAATAAAAAAAACTTAAAAAAAAAAAAGGTTAAAATTGCATCAATGTAATTTCTGTGGGAATATGTTAAAATCAGTAATGCTAAACAGTATTACATATATCTGTGTTTGACATATACCATATGTGGTGGTTAGCAGAAATCGATGCGAGGCTGCATACAGTATATCTTGTACAAGAGTATTCACAGATATTCTGCAAAAACTTGAGAACTGTGAAATTTGGCTTTCAAATAACCTGAATGAAATTTTTTTGACAAGTTACTCTGTCCATCTGGAAAACAAATTTTTATTTGCAAATTTAATAATGGCTTAGAAAGTTCCATATTTCAGTTTCTCAATAGCTACATATATGTATTGGCTTAAACAAAAAGAATCTACATTTTTTCCATCTGACTGCAATCATATGGGAAACACTGACTTTTTTTTATAGTTTGTGTCTGGTTTCTAATAATGACACTTTATTAACATGTCTTATGAGGAAAATTGAAATGTACATTAAGCAATATCAGTTATGAATAGAATATCGTTTGTCAAAAAAAATATAAGTTCTTTTTTGTGTTGCAAACATCTGATAATAGCCAAAAATGCAAACTAAAAGTTTCTTTGCTTTTTTTTTTTTTAAATTATGGCTCATGCATACTTTAGTAAAATTAGGCTTTTAAAAAAATGTATTTTAACCCACAGTTTACTAAAAGAGCCATCCAATTAGGATATAATACCATCCAGTTACCTGGCTAATTAGCTGAAAATAAAGATACAAAGTTCATAAATGTCAGTTTTTCTTATGAACCTGATCTAGATAAATGCAAAAAACATGAAAAAGATTCAGTACTAGTTTAAAGAGTTAGAAATATTCCTCATAGCTTCAAAGCATTAATATTTACTCTTCATAGTCATTACCTGAGCTAAATGTAATAATTTTCAACACAATTTTGCACTAATATGTAACGTCTTTTTAGGGAATTAACTAAAAAAAGACAAAATACCTTTACTATAATTGCCAAAGAATTTAACATTCTAAGTGCCTCTAAAATACAATTGTACAGTACACATCTATAAAGGGGTCTGTATCCTCTAATTCCAGAGCAAGCAAGTCCAATAAGTAACTAATATTTTCACTCTTCAGTCAAAAATATCTACAATCCCTTTACATTTCTAGATTGTCTCTGGATCCTTTCACTAAAATCCACAATGGTACCTCACATTCCAGCTAAGGACTTGAATGATAAGAAGGCCATTTGTATGGTGATCTTGTTCATTGTTTCACATGATAAAATCATGCTAGCCTTTGTATATGGTCTCAGTTTGCACACCTGCAAAGTTCACTGTCAGCCATGAACTCATTATACAACCATTTAGTGCATGAATTTGAAAATATGGCATTTTTGCCTGTTAAATAAAAACATACATATTTAACCACATGGGCAGTTTAACCACCTGGTCTCCCTTTTTATCCAAATACCACATTCTGATTGGAATGTTCATTTAAATAATTGGGTGTTATAAGTACATTTCCAGATTTCAGTGTCTATATCTCATATAGATCAGTTTGGCTTATGACTGACTGAGCATAATGGGATATGTAGTTCCCAATCATCTGCAGGGTGTTAGCATCTCTATAATAAAATAAACAAGATATCAGGCATAATCATCATCTAATCATCATAGCAATCAGAATTGGTGTTGGCAGAAGAACAAGCAAGTGATGCATTAGCTGCAGTTTCAACCATGTAGTCCTCAAATCTCATATCTGCCAACTGAGCAGCAACAATCTGCATGGAAAAAAATAGTATCTCAGAAACCACACCTGAAATGTAATGTTTGTTGTTAAAAGTGTCTTTCTAACATCCTAGAGATACATTTCTGAGGTAGGTTTTCTGCCCTGTTAGTGACACTTTTAACCATATAGAAATTGTATATATTATATTTAGAAGTGAATTAAATCTATTAAAAATAAAAGTTTTCATAGATTTTTTGGGGGTGAAATTTTTTTTCTTGCATTAAGTAGAATATCATAATATATAGATTATATTCAAACCTCAAGTTTCAACAAGATTTCATTTAAAAAAAATCTATTTAAAATGTCTACACTTGCAATCTTTCACTTAAACATAAGTTACTTTTTTTGCCCACAGTAGTCCTTTAAAGAACAGTTAAATTAGCCACACTTACCACAAGCTTTGAATGACAAATCAGATCTCAGTCACTGTTTCTGAAGTGTTACCATTTTATACATATATGTCACCATAACCCCACTGCTGGCATCTAAAAGATTCTAGAAAGACAGTTGTACATAGGGATAGGCAAAGAGTCCCTACAAGGACACCAGTGTCTGTGGCAAGCTCTGCCATAGAACGTTATTAAATAGCCCAATAATTATCCACCACGAACAAAAATGGTGCCAACCCGTAACTGTACATAGTGTTGCCAGAGAAGCCATTTACATCCAGCAATGAAAAGGAAAAACAATTAATTAACCAATGGAAACCCTTCCTTGATTAATTGATTGGTGTGCCCTGGATAGATATGCATTCTATATTCTGCAGGGGATTTTGTAAAAGTTATATGTGTCTAGCAGTATGACTGGTGAAAAAAACTTGTGGATACATGTTACATTCAGGCTCCTGTGTGATGCACACTACAAGTACAGTTATCATTTGTGACATTTTGTTGCATTTTTCAGACACTTTGATTATTGTATTTATTATCCCAGGCTTCAGCTCCTGGAGAGTTGAGTGGGAGGATCAAAAAGAACTATAAACCCAATATTTATCTGCACTCAACATAGAATACATGATAATCACATTTTAATAAACACTTTTGTTGCTTACTGAACATCAATATGCATTACGTAAAAGTTGTATTGGTGCATCAGTTTTCCTCCCTCTATTTGCCAGTATAGTTTTAACGTACCACTATCTACTCTCCCTGCAACTATATGAAAATGTATGCAACCTCATCTGGAATTGCTTTATTAGACCAGAAAGCAAGAAGAATAATTTCCTGTACTGTTTTAATATGCATTTTTCTGTACAGGAGATTAATATACTATAAAACTTTGCTTTTTTTCCCTTTATGTTGAATGTTTCCTAAAATTCCTCTGTTCCTTCTCCTCCACTTGCTCCACTGTAACACAAAAAAGTAACCCAACAAAATCCCCCTTTTTTATATTAACTGCAAACTAATGTATTTCACTTTCTAACCAGCTTCGACTTTCTACCATCTCTTCTGTGTGCAAAAAAAAAAGCATCACTAACTTTCTTTCCTTTTGTTCCAGGTATATAAACAGCCAGGTTCACCATCTACTACCCCAGTTACTATCTGCAGGGGTTTAATACTATTATGACCTTAATTAAGATTTGTAATATCACTAGGCTTTTGTCCTGCACATGGCTATACACTAATATTTGCTGGACTTTGCGATGATCAGTTCAATGATTGTGTAATGGCCATGGTCACTGGGCCTATCCTATTTCTATTCCTAATGAAACAAATGCACCCTCTGGCTGCTTTAAATTCTTACACACAAATAAAAATAGGGTTTTGCAAAAAAAAAAACTTTAAAATAGTGACCAGCTTTTACCTCTCAAGGGTCTAATTACTAAAAAGTGAGTAGCAGGTGAATAGTGATTAGTTGAACATTTCATCTCAACATTTAAACTATACATTGTGCAAGGACAAAACTGGTGAGTTATCCCTCACAAAGCAAACTCACCAAACTCCCGGCACAATATATAACTAAATTGGTGGGATGAAAGGTTAATCTCAACTCACCTCATATCACCAGCAACTCGCCTTTCAGTGAATAAGCCACCTCAGTGTTCAATCCAAAAAACATAGCAATACTTAAAACGTTACGGTTTTTTTTTTCTCTATTTCCAGCACTGATGAAGTGATACATGTAAAATAAATACTGGTAAAACAAGATAAAACTCTAGTGAGTCTATTCACTAAAATGCAAGAATAGCTCGTAGGGGGTCGACTTTGGAGGCACCCGAGTTAGACTTAGTCTCAAAAATAGCTTTGATCATTTCGCCTCCCATTAGTTTCACTGGGGATACCAGGGTGCTGAAACTCGGGTCTCAAAACAAAATTAGAACTCCTCAAGCTATTCTCAAATTTTAGTGAATTTAGTGAACATAAGTGTTGGTATTAATAGCTGGGTTGGAAACACTGGCAAGTTGGAGAGTTTTTACAACTCAACAAGTAATGCCTTATTAGTGCATTTCGTTTAACAGTTCACTTGTAGTTTACTTTTTGTGAATAGTCCACAGTGCCAAAGATTGTGCAGTTAGAATTTTTATTTTTTTAATGCAACTCACTATTCCTTTTCTCTTACTTAACATTGGGTTTGGTGTTTTCCAGCATTTTCTGTGTAAATATGGTTTTGATTTATACTGTGAACTACCTCTTACACTAAATGTATATGTTAGTACTTAATAAGTAAATACTAATAAAATAATTAGCATGCCTCTGGGTAGGTTTTGAAAATCATCAATTAACAATGTGCATTCCTTCAGAAACAATGTAATTAATTTCAGGGTTAACTCTTTAGGAACACTACATATATCTACATCATGAATGCAAACAAGGGGTGATACCTAATATTTAATAAGATTTTAATATAAAATCATATTAGATTATGCTTGATAAGGGTAAAGATGGCATCAAATGAAAGCTGTATATTCCCTTAAAAAACAGTATATTGTTTGTATGAGTACACTAAATTTTAAATAGAGAAATTACAGTTAATTACACACAACAAAAAAAACCAAGAAAACTATTGTTCTTTAGGGGTTAAGGAGTCTGGAGTACTCTTTCAACCCTCCCTGTAGTATGTATTTGTGACAGCATGAACCACATTTATGACTTTGGAAAAGAAGAATAAAAAAAATAATCTTCCCATACTAAAAAGGAGAACATAGTCCACTGAATTATTGATAGAACCTTGTCTCAGAACTTTGAGTCCGCAAACACTTTTCATCTTTACCAGCTGATTATTTGACTCAAGAAAATCAATTTCTGACTATCTTCTTCAATTTTTGCTGTTGATCGCTATAGAATTTTTCTGTTCTTCGAATCAAACAGCATATGAATGCTTAACCTTTTATTTCCAGATTGAATGGCATGGTGCATACAGCATGTACATTACATTATGTGGTCTATACACATTGTAAAACGACCGCAACATTTGGAATCTAACAACTGTTACATTAAATATATAGTAAAAATCTAAATTATGTGTCAGTTTGTATCGGTTTAGCAATGGCTCTTTCTCTTCTAAGCTTCAGTATATTTATCTGAAATGCATGCATTTATGTGTGGGGGGAATGAAAAGCATCTGTAGTAAGTGTGTTGAATTGTGAGTCTGATTGTGTTGGGTGATGTGCATTTGGTGTGTCTACATATGTTTTTATTGATGTGGGCTTGAATTGAGCGTTACCATCTAAAAGGGAATGGTATGACCCACAAATAAGCAGAACCTAATAGGAGTACAGTCCCTGCCAAGCACTTGTCAAACTCAGGGCCTCCTTTATGTCAGTCATTGAGAACATCATGTCCCATCTCACATTGAATCAGATAAACTTCCATCTTGGCAGAATCAGCAGTCATGCTGGAAGAAGTGGCAATTTTCTTCATGTACCGTATTTTCCGGCGTATAAGACAACTGGGCGTATAAGACGACCCCCCAACTAAGTCGTCTTATAAGCCAGAAAAATCGCATCTATATTTTAACTTTTTAGGTTAAAATATAGAGTTTGCCACCCTCCTCCCCCCTTCCCCAATCCCCAATACTTACCTATTTTCTGCTCTGTCTCCCGCTGTTAAGCCGGTCCGTGGCTGAGAGGGAAGCGTTGTGAGTTCACAACGCTTCCCTCACAGCCACGGACCGGCTTAACAGCGCTAGCGGAGAGAGAACAGAAAATAGGTAAGTATATCCCAGTACCCGGCGTATAAGACGACCCCCCAACTTTTGAGAAGATGTTCAGGGGTTAAAAAGTCGTCTTATACGCTGGAAAAAACGGTAAGTATGTCTTGATCTACATATTTGGGGGCAGCAAATTATAAAAAATATGTGCAGTTTCAGATACACAGTATGGATACACGTTTGTGCTAAAATGATTTAAATTATAGATAAGTGTATCACATTCTATGTATGTTTGCCTTGTCTATTTATAAAGTAGATTCATTTGGGTCTAATCATTGAACAGTGAATCCTGGTGAATAGGCGGGAATAGCAAAAATCAGGCATTAAGCAAAGATAGCAAATTGGAGAATTTTTGCAAACCAGCTATTTTTGGTCTAACTTCACTTGCAAAGTCACCTTATTTCTCTGTTTAGTAAATAGAACCCACTGCATTGTAATTGCTCTCTGTCTGAAGTTACCCCATTTTGTCTACAGTTTGTAACGATATCTTGCATTATTAGAGAGGTCATTTGCTAAATTCAGAACTTGGTAAACTTAGATCCTTGAACTTGTTATATAAACTACAAATGTCAATTATGTTATGAATTTTAATGAAAGTTTATTCAAGCTCTGTTTCAAACCACTCAGCAACTGCGCTAAGCAAGAGTGACATGGTCCAGAGTGACTCCTCAAGGATTTGGTGGCATGATTGCATAGATCAACCATTTGTGAAAATCTCTGCTCTGCAAATGATTTTTTTTCTGAACCAATGAAGAGAATAACTTATCCTCTTCTGAGAAAGTTGAGAACGTAGCCACAATCCAACTTGAATCCATTGATCAAAACATATCTATGAACTTTGTATTCAGATTTCCATGAATGTCTTTAAATGACACATTAGTGGGAGTGTCCCTTTAACAATGATCACATTTTTGCCTCTAATCCACATAAAAGTGGATTAGAGGCAAAAATGTGATCATTGACCCCTTGAAGAAAATGCTGTTGTACTAGATAGCCCTTAAACATAGCCCAGGACATAGCCCTATAATTTTGTTGTGTGTATTTCCTTTACATGGAAACATGTGACAGGGTTATTAGGGTTATTATATAACTGTTGCTTCCGCTATGTGTTTTCATAAAGCCACACTAAAGTTTTGTTAGCATATTGCGATAGAGTCTCTGGAACCTAGCATTTTAGCAGTGCACTGATGGCTTAAGAGTCAACAATAACACCTTGTGTGACTCCCACAGAGTGAATCTTAATCTATTGGGTACCACAGCCTTTCTTCTGTTGTTGGTTGGATAAGGTTATTGTTAATTTCTTCTGTTTTCTGGCTTTTCTGCCAAATATGAGAATTCCATGGAAAACACAACTGTGAATTTAATGGACCAAGTCATAGAGCCTTCCTCCATGTTAGGTAAAGTCTTCCTGTGGAGGGTTCCAAATACAGAATCTGTAGTATGCACACATTGCATTCAGTTTGTTCACACAAAATCCTGTTTATATTGAGTAACGCCTAATACTAATTTTGCAACAGTTTAGCTGACAAAGATCTCTCTTTTTTGTTTATGTTAGCTGAAGTGCAATGCAGGAACACATAATAGTCACTAATTACAATGTGTTATATGTCAGAATGTCTGCAAGATCAGGTTGAAACAGGGGATGGCTATAGTTAATGAGCTATAGATAAATGTTCATGTCTCATGAAAGAGCATGTTGAGGTACATATTGAAGAGTTCCATATAATCACTGTCACTTACATAGAGTTTAACAATGTATTTAGAGTTTTTAAAAAAAAATGCACATTGTGATTTCTTGTAAGGAAATGTGTGAATAAAAAAAAATCTTAGTGCAAGATGCTGTGATTTCCAGTGACTCATGGTTTGTGTATACATGTATCTATTTTTATTAAATCAGATTATTATTAGCATTTGGCATCCCCAGTTTAACCTTCTGAATAATATATGGCAAAGCACACTCTATGAGGTGACTCAGTAAAAGTAGCTCAACAAAGCTCCTTAACTCAGGTGAACTAGTTAAGTCAAGTTCCTTAATGGTCGACATCAACCTCAACGCAGGTCTGGAAACAGTTAAATCTCACCAGTGAATGAAGAATTCAACTGACCACCCTTACACAAGCATGTTGCACTTAACTCTCCATGAGTGTTTTTTTTTACCTCAAAGGATAGCAGTGCCAAAATATGTTTAATTGCATGAGGCACAGCATCTTGTGCCAACAACTGTCCTTTAATGCAGGTTAGAAAACTCGGAGCTTACTAAATAATCCAGTAAATATGTATTTAAAAATTTAGTGATAGAAAAAGCAAAAAGTATACATGTCATTGTTGGAGGGCAGTATGTAACATGGTATTGCAAAATATAGAAATCAAAATGGAGCATCCGATCAATGTACTCTTACTTGATTGCAAGTATATATTGTAAAACATGACACTATTATGATAAATTGTTGTTTATTGAACAGCTGAACACATAGCCTAGTTATAAGGCACAGTCTCTGTGGACATATTTCTAATCTTTTGGTGAACAAACAGCCCATTCCCCAAAAATCTCTTTTACATTTCTCCAATTCTTATTCTAAAGGGGAGCATTTGTTCTGTGCAGGAAGATTCTCGCTGGTGGAGGAAATTATTTTATCTGTGAGACTCCCTGGTGATCCAGCTGACTTGGAACTGCTGTTAATCAGTCTCCCTGACAGGGTAGCTTGAATAATATTTCCCATGATGCTTTGTGCATGTGCCTTAATTCTTTCTTTTTGAACTCCCCATGACTTGTAAGTGTCTTTTCTTTCCCCTTTGTGTGTCTGAAGTTATCCCTCTATTAGTTTTAATTGAAAAGGTACCTTTCATTCCCTCAGAGTCATTCACTGAATGCAGAACTCTCTATGCTTAAATCTCTGGGGTAGAAGTCAAGAGTTAGTTTTTTTTTCCCCACATGTGTCCCTTTAACAGGCATGTTTCCACCCCTCACCCCTCATCAAGTCCTCCCTCCTTTGAGTTGTCCTAATTACTTTTGAACTTTAGGCCACTAAGTAAGTTTCCCATATGGACAGATTAGAAACACAATATAAAACTATCTGCCGCCCCCTTTGTAAGAAGTTTAAACAATTGTCCTATATAAATGAGAGAAACAGCGAATTCTTTCCTAATACAGGAAGGTGAAATTGAACTAATTTGTAAGGAGGAAGTTCTCCTCAGCCAAACCTTGTCTGGGTTGCATAATTATGTCGCTAATTTAAAACACATTTCTGCTGAATTAAAACACTTTTAGTTTGTACAATAACTACGGGGGTCCAGGTTGTCCCCTTATGAAATGCTTAAAGGGACTATTTTATACAGTCCCTAATCATGCCGTTTTTAGAATTTTGCTACCAATGCTGAATAATTATTTACCTATGTATCCTTATGTCATTACAAAGATATTTTAGCTTCCCTCGTAGAGGGGGTAAATGGGAAGGGATATTCAAGCAAATCAGGTCACATTAGTCCCCCCCCTCATTTAAGTAAACATTCAGAAAGATGAGACAGTTTCCTTTGCTAATACACAGCTGTTTTATTCTCATGACTGCAGAATCTGTTCTGTTCTCACAGTTGCAGGTTCAATTCCAGGGTTTAGACAACCTTAATCACTGTAAAGTGGAAAAAAATATCACAAATTGGATACAATAGATAATAGTAACAACCATTAGGCAATAGCAACATCCCCGGGACATATTGGGAAAAAAAAAGAATATATCTCAATGTATCTTTCCTTGTTAAATACTTTGTTGTTGTAACTATTATTATGAAGAACTATGTTAAAAATAATACCTTGTCACTGTAAACATTGTTAAAGAGAGAGCAGTATCGAACTATACTTTGTAGAAAGCAAATAATCCTGGTATGTGGAATAGACAAGTTGTGGTATATAACACATTCAGTTAGTCTTTGGTTGGCTGAATCAGTTTCTGATTGGCACTGCTTTCTGGGAACTAATAGTCTAGCTAAAGTCAAAAATTGTGTCTTATGTCCCTGTCTTATACTCGTGACACAAGCGAGTTTCTTTGAGAAGTAAAATAACAAAATCAAAAAAGATTTGGACAAAGAAAAACTTTTCCATGAATCGTTAGCCTCAGAATGGTTAGTGCAAATCACAGCGGAAGTGTGCAACATGTGACATGTTTTAGTCATTTGCCGTTAAATTGGAAACATTTGGGAAGTCGGCAATCAAAACAACAAATGATTAAACAAAATCAGATGCCCAGTGGACAAGCAGGGATTGGAATATGTTAAGGAGGCTGGAGAGATGGAGAAAGTGTATAGAATAGATCCAATACAGTAGATAATGATCTAGCATGAAAGAGATGGGGTACAATAAGGAGAGGTCAGTAAGCAGAAAGGAGGAGAGGAATTTTCTCAGACATGATAAGTGAGAGGCTGAAAGCATGAATTTCTATCATTGTTACAAAAGTGATTCATGTTCAATATTTTTTACTCACCTCTCAAAATGAACATGTACAAAAATCAAAAAAGTTTCAGCTATATATTGCATACGGTCTCCTATGAAGTGAGTGACCATAGTTCCCTTTGAGCTACATAAGGTCTGCAGAATCTGATTTTTTTTTTACTCTTAATGCCAACATCATACATCTAGTCAAAAAAGTTCTACATTTCCTTTTAGCTTAATGACCTCTGGAAGTTTCAAAATATAGATTTTAACTAATAAAGCGGCCCATCATAAGAGGAGTGACCCGTCATCAAAGAGATGCACTTCATCCCCTTTTATCTTAATTAATTAAAGGGACTGTATCACCTAAAGGTTGTTTTTACTGTGAATGTACAGAATGAAAGATGATTGAAAACTCTGTCAACCTAAATAATGTAAGTATTGTAAATATAGAAAATAAAAAATAACAGGACACCAAGAGCTATGCTGTCTCTTGCCTGTTGTAGGTTCCACAAGATTCCTCCCGGTAGGCGCAAAGTCTCTCAAAGGGTTATAATTACTCTCGGCCCGCTAAGAATTCCCCCAACATAACAGACAAGACCGGTAGAGTTAGGTTAGACAAAATGAGCACTTTATTTAGTAACACATACAGTATTTATACACTACAAGATCCAGATAAAAATACATTGAACAATGACATTTAAACAGTTTAACTCATTCACAATAGAAAACATACCGTATTTGCTTAAGTATAATACAAGTTTTTTTTTCAGAGCAAATGCTCTGAAAAAGACCCCTCGTCTTATATTCGAGGTCGTCTTATAGTCTGACCTCAAATCGAGGTCTGACTATAAGACTGGGATCCAGGTCGACCACAGAGCTGAAGGGGACCTGGATCCCCCTCTCAAGCAGCCGGTGGATGTCTGTGTAATGCGCGCAGACATCCTCCGCTGCTGCCCGGCACGTCCGTCGGTACTTCTATGACGGAAGCCGGGAGGTCATGTGAGAAGTCCCGCAGAAGGGGGAGAGATAAGCAAGGGAGTGGGGAGAGAGAGGCAAGGGAGGGGGAGAGAGAGGCAACATTGGGGGAGGGAGGGGGGGAGAGAGTCAGTGTTGGGGGGAGGGAGGGGGAAAGAGCCAGAATTGGGGGAGGGAGGGGGGTGAGCCCGCATTGGGCAAGTCTGGGGGGGGAGAGCCAGCATTGGGAAAGTCTGGGGGTTAGGTGCAGCATTGGCACATTAAAGGAAATAAAAACAAGATTTTTTTTATATCATAATTTTTATTAAATATGAAAAAGCAATTTACATGTGAATAAGTTAAACTTTCTCCTATATAGTAGTCTTATATTCAGGCTATTAGTTTTTTTCCTAAAGGAATATTCAAAGTTTGGGGGGTCGTCTTATAATCAGGGTCGTCTTATATTCGAGCAAATACAGTAATTGAATTTGGTGCCAGAATATCTGGCAACCAATCATCTTTCTTTTTTTTTTTTATTCTCTACATTTGCAGTATAAGAAATGGTTAGTCCCTTTACCTGTGGTTGACTTTCAAAGCTATAATTTATATAGTAACACAAATGAATCACATCACAGATAATATTTTTATTTATTTTATTTAACAAGTAGGTCTACTTTGCTTGTGGCTTCAAGGAATTCCTGCAATATACCCTTCCAGTATTTCACTTGCTGTCGGAAGGAGCTCAGATAATCTGCTCTCTTAATTTTGTTAATGGAGCAATCTTTTTATTTTTTTCTCTGACAAAATAATGGGCTGCATATTTCACTCTTTTTAATGAAGGGAACAATTGTGCCTTTCAGTAATCAGTTAGGGCTTCCTTTGACTACTGCCTGCAAATGCTTAACAATGGGTGGTAGCTGGTTCCATGCCAGAATTCCCAGCCAGTAAATTCTAAGCCTGCTTTTAGAATCCATATCTACACAGCCATCATACCATGACTGCTAAACCTTCTCTTTATCCAAAACGTAACATTCATATCCATCTCATGTGAATTTGGAAAGGGGAGTAAAAAAAAAAAAAAACTGTCTGGAACCATAAGCAGGTTATTATCTTAACAATAGCCCTCAGTTTAAGAAAACATATGAGAAGAAAATCATGACTTTGTACTTTTTGTTGTTTTTCAATTTTTACAAGCATAAATGCTTAGTATGTGTAATAATGTGATAAAAGATGCTCCACTACATGTTTTGGTAGCATCATGAACACATTAAGAAACACGTTAAATGGGGCAAAAGACATTTGGGAAATTGTATTAAGTAGGTCAGCAGGCTTGGTCTAAAATCACTGTATTCGGAATTGATTATCTTAGAGTTTGGCGTTGACAACCCAGATGCAAACCACCATACAAGACTGTAATGATAGCTTGCATTGATTATGAACAACATACTTTAAAATGCTCTAATGTGTATACTATGGATCAAATGGGTCTATTCACTAAAATTCAAGAATAGCTCGAGGAGGTCGACTTTGGAGGTTGGCTTTCAACCCTCCACACTGAATGCAATAGCTGGTTTTCATTAATAAACAGTGATTCCCAGCATACCTGGTCTCCAGCATTTTTTGTCCTCCCTGGGACTGTCCTCTATCCCCTGCCGTATGGCTTCATGCTTCATGTGTTCGGCGCGAGAGCCGAGAGGATAGCCGGCGGAAGGACCGCCCAGAAGAAGTTCCGGCTGTCTTACTCATCTTTTTTCAAGTCAAATTCAGCACCCGAGTTTGACTTAAGGAAAAAGATAAAACAGATTCAAATCTTCCCCGTTGAAAGTTATTGGAAGTGAAATAATCGAAGCTATTTTTGAGACTAAGTCAAATTCAGCACCCAAGCTTCACTTGGGTCTCAAAAATAGCCTTGATCAATTCGCCTCCCATTACTTAATGGGGAAGATTCAAACCTGTTTTGTTGTTTTTTTAAGTCAAACACTGTGCCGTATTTGACTTAGTCTCAAAATGAAAGTCAACCTCCAAAGTCCACCTCATTGAGCTATAATTGAATTTTAGTGAAATGACCCAAGTGTCTTCTGTTTTTTGCTTCTTTTCTGAGTTGATTTTAGTCATAGATATTTGCTGTCGCAAAGAGATGTCTACATGCTCAGGTAAGAGGGAGCATCATAATGCATGTCTGGCTACCAGCATAGCATTGATGCTGCCGGAAGTTAAGCAAATTATATTTTGAGATGCATGTGGCTGTAGCAGGAGTGAGTTCCAGGAGCGGCTGTTGACGGCCCTTGTAGAATGCTTGGACTCAGGGAAGTTGACCCAATTGACACGCCTTGATCATACATGAAATTATTGTTGGTGCAGTAATCTCACCACACGAAATGTGTTTGTTTATGTTCATAAGAGGTAAGATCAGTTGTGTGCCCAACAATAATCTTGAAAATTACCCCTATCCTCCCCCCCACAAAAAAAGTGAGAGGCATTGTGTGAGTCTAAACATCTAAACATTGCACCCAAGAGAAAAAAAGACTGTCTAGAAGTTATCTAGGTGCCTCATTCACATTCCAGTTATGAAAATTATTATCAGTTGCACAGCATCCTAACATGTTTTCATACATGATTATTTATTGGTTACCAACAAATAAGTTGGACCTGATTTATAATATTTTGTTATATGCGGAGACTTGTTTGTCTCTTTGTACCCCATCCTTCCCTTGCCTGCCTCTCTGTACCCCATCCCTTCGTCTCTCTACCCTTATACCTGCTTGTATGTATCGTTCCTCCTAGCCCCTATCTTCTGTCTTTCTCCCCCCATGTCAAGATTGCCTGTCTCTCATCCTCTATACCTCACCTTGTATGTCTCTCGTCCTGTACCTCCATTGCATGCCACTCTACCGGCATGCCTCCCTTGTATGTCTCTTCCCCCATAGTCTCTTTTTCCTCCACTCCCATGTCTTTCTCTTTTAAGCACACAAGAAGCAAAAGTGTAAAACAAATTCTGCTTTTTCTTTAATAAGCCTGATGGGTATTTTTAGAGCTACACTTGGGTTTACACTCAGCAAAAAGATACATATATATATATATATATATATCAAACTTATTATCTTTTGTCCCATCATTATTAAAAACGATAATAATAACAAGCAATACAAGAGCAAAAAGTAATTGAGAAATTAGCCTAGTATTCAATCTCCTGCTCATACGTTTTAAAAAAAAAAACTCTTCCCCCCTGCCTTCTTGTTAAATGAACAATAGTGTTTTAATTCACATTCACAATATCGTTTATTAAATAAATGACACAAAATAATAAATAAAAAATAAGTAACAATTTAACATTTTATGTCATTTGTTATCTATTTGTTTTTAAGTCTTCATATAACACAGTGAACCCTATGTGTGCAAATTCAACCAGTAAACACTATCAGTTGAAACTTGAAATAGAATTACTTAATTGTGTAATTGGTATATAATGTCTCTGTGTATGCCTATGACTAAGAGCAAGCACTGCATAAAATGTGTTATACTAAATAAACTAAATTTCTACCTTGGCATACAAGGCTGTGGTGTGGCTCCATCTGCATATTCCTCTTTCTTCAGTGTTACACTCAGGTCTGCCTTACAGCTGAGGCAAAGCTAACACTGTCAGTGCACGCACAGTCAAATAAGGCTCGCTGCTTTACTTCTGATCAAGGTCTGTCTGGTCCAGTGGTTTCTCTCTGCTCATGTAGCGAGACCCTTGCTTTCACATGCCATCAAGCAATAAGAGACAGTCAGTGACTGGATTAACCTGCCTGCCTCAGGGAAGTATCAATGAGCCTTGGCGTGTGTGCTTTTGGCAAACTAGAGTGCCACTTTTAAATTATTTGTTAGAAGTTATGTTTTATTGGGCAATGGAGGGTACCCTGCCACTCTACTATGTACAAAGGAGCTATGGGTTCGCCCCGTCCTGCTTCACAGTGCAGTAGTAGCCAGAGTGTGGTTACATGCTTCACACCATTCTTCTAGACCCATTTTCCTTATAGCGATATTTTACAAATATTCTATGCCGTTCCTTAAAATTTCTTCACAAGAAAATGATAGTTAATGATAATGAAGACTAAACATAAGAAGACTATGAACAACTAGAAGAAACAGTAAACAGTTTGATTTCAACCCACATGTAAAATGTAAATAACTATGATATAATGGAAATACATCTGAAAATAATTTTTTCCCTCTTCCATTTGGTTTTCATTTGTTTTAACTGGCAAAGCAACCTAATAAAAGATTTACAGTTTAACACAAAGACGCTTGCTGGTTGTCTTTGGACAGGGGTAAGCTTTCCATTTACAACTGTTATTTCAAGAACATTACAGCTATAGTCTCCTGAGACCAGTTATACTAAGAAAAAAAAGAGTTCTGCTTTAAGCACCTCCTAATTACCTTTTTAGTTTATGTGCACAAAGTATGATGGCAAATGGTTGTTAACTTATTTATGGTCTGCTGTCTCTGGTGTTATTTGAGATGGAAATGCATATTAATAGGTTTGCCTAATGCTCTGGTTCTTTTTGATTCAACTTATCGTAGTAACTGTTTGCTCATCTCCAGAAGCAGATGGAAACGTAGGAAAGAGTATGAATGACGTGAAGAAAAAGGCAATACAAAAACCAGTTTAAAAGTAGAAGTCCAGACATGGAGGTCGGTAGAAGTCCAGACACGGAGGTCGGTAGAAGTCCAGACATGGAGGTCGGTAGAAGTCCAGACATGGAGGTCGGTAGAAGTCCAGACATGGAGGTCGGTAGAAGTCCAGACACGGAGGTTGGTAGAAGTCCAGACATGGAGGTCGGTAGAAGTCCAGACATGGAGGTTGTTAGAAGTCCAGACATGTACGGAGTGTTCAATTTGTCTGCGTTCAAAATTAAGTTTAATGGAAATGTTTATGGAAATGTAGAAGAGGAAAGCAAAAAAGTCAAAGAATGAATGTTTAAACTAAGCAACAAATCCTCACTGGAGAAATTGTGAGGTCAGTCTGATGTAAATATTTGAAAACAACAACTTTATTGTAAGTCTTTTTGTTCATGAGAGATAGTAAAACAGATACTTCTTAAGATTTCACAGCCATATAACCATGCCTTCCAACGTCTGCCCCCACAGAATCATAATGCTAGGGGGCGGAGCTGGGAGGTCAAGTGTAGACTGTCTTTCAAAAAGCATTGCTGGTGCGCATCTACACTATTATGTACATGCACAATATACATTCTCCAGGTGTCCCATACCAGGAAATTAAAATCTATTTCAAACAGGAAGGAAACACTTCAGCAGGAAGTAGTTTGAGATGCATTCTCTTTCAGAACTCCTCATATGTGAAATAGCCACCAAGATTCTATCCACTAGTCTAAAATCCCTGACTTCTAAAAACAGAACCTGTTATTCAACCTACTGTACATGTTTATTGTTGTTTTCTCAAGTTATATGTATAAATGATTGTATACTTTTATGTTCTCTCCAAAAATACCTGTAAAAATATGTATGTACAGTTTTGGGCGGGACAGTCCCGTTTTTGGGGCTCTGTCCTGCTGTTCCGCCTAGATAGACCTGTGTCCTGATTTTCAGACTTCTATGACAGTGACAGGAAGCACTGGCAGAGAGAGACTGGGAGTGAGTCTAAGCCAATAAGCAGTCACAGTGCTGTAGGCCAATGAGGCTGTAAGCCAATGGGCAGTCAGTACTGTAACACAGTCAGCAGTCACAGTACTATAAGTCAATCAGCATTCAGTTCTGTAAGCCAATCAGCAGGTAGTCTCAAAAGGGAGTTAGGAAACACCCTTCTACTAGTGTGGAGCAACGTGATAAAAGCTGCTAGATGGTTCTCTTGCACAAGGAGCCACCCTAGACTTCTTTACCCTTCCTGCTGCCTTGAATCTGACCCTGCTGCCTTGAATCTGACCCTGCTGCATGCTGCCTTAAACCTGTGCACTTCCACTGCAATCAATAGCCCACATGATTAAACAGTGGGTTTTAGTACATGGCTGGGGATCTGTCATTCAGTATGCACATTACTGTGAGTTTTATAACATGGCTGGAGCTCGGTCATACTGTATGACAAAGCCCCAGTCATGTAATAAAACTCAGAGTAAAGGTGCAATTTATTCTATTGGGTACGTTGATTGATAAAACACTTTATAAATAAATAAATAGACTAACAAAAGGTGAAAACTATAATATCTTAAATATTTTATATGTTTAACAATAGAAATCAAATAGAGAAAACTAGTTCAATAATAATTTTAAGGCTTATATCTGGGACATGGACTGCGTATGTGCTTCAGTCAGAAAACGAACTAACAATTGTAGTTTGTTTATTTTGGTTTTGTGCTGACTAAATTCAGGTGCCCCTCCTCCACTCACACTGCACACCCAGGACATGCCTCATCACCAACATTTATACTGGGACTCAAAAAATAGGCCTGGCATTTTAGACTGAGCAGGTAAAACTGTAGTAGAATAAAGGGCCAGGTAGGCTAAAGTATTACAATATAGAACACTGTGGCATCAATTCATAGATTTTTTTTTTAAACTTAAATTAGTGGAATGGACTTCCCAGAGAGAGAGAATACGCTTTACGCGTTTTGCGCCTGCACAAGAAACTTAGTCATAGGCATGCCCCAGTACCCACACTGCACACCCAGGACATGTCCCATCACCAAAATTGCACACCCAGGACATGCCCCATCACCCATAGCTTTCTGGTATCTAGTGGCAGGCACATGGTGTTTGTGCACTTGCCGGGCGCATAGATACCATGATGCCTCTCGCATTTCCCATATGGTCTGATGTTTGAGAGGAAACAGGTGAAGTGACCCCTGGCTCTCCTACGTCAGATACACATGGTGAGCACAAGAGCAGCATGGGAACATGAGCACCTGGGCAGTGCACAGAAATTTTGATCTCCCCAGCCAGTGCCTCTTATGGCAAGTTGTTATTATGGCAGTGTTTTTAGCCTCCCCCTAGGCAGAGAAGGCAAGTGCCGCCTTAGGCACTTGTCTTATCTGCCTCACGCTAAATACAGCGCTGCGTTGAATGGGGTAAAAAAAGTAAAGTAAACTATACCAACAAAATATACTGATAGTAGTAAATGTGTTAGCAACAATCTATAACTCTCACTGATATACGTAATCAAGATTCTCAAATATATTTACATTTGTATAAGTGATTTCACAGATCATCTAGAAATCTTCATATGGAATAACAAGCATATGATCAATAAACATAAAACAACCACACATAGATCTGTATATTTTTCAGCTTGATGCCCACCAAAGTGCTGCTTGAACTCATTTATAGGCTCACTGGTATTGCAAATGTAAATATATTTGAATATCTTTCACCTTATGGTGTTATATCATAATGGAAGTTGGTTTTTATATTTTGTTGATAGATTGTGGTGTACTTTGGATGGAAAAGTATCCTGCTGTTGTTTGTAGCAAATAATATATATATAAGAAGAGGGATTTCAGTGTATACACACCCAGTGCACGGCAAACACCGCTTCTGTCTTTGGTTCCACTCCGTCAAAAACCAACTGAGGCAAGACGATGTTATGAAGGAAAAAAAATCAGCTGTTCACCAGATAATACAAATAAATTCATAAATTGTGCTGCTGTAAGTAATCTTCTTTATTCCAAACTCCTTAAAAGCATCACAGGAGAACATATAATCCCTGAGCCATGGCACAGTGCACGGCAAACACATACATCTAACGCGTTTCGTCAAAGACTTATTTGTAAGCACCTTCATATTATTTTATTTCAGACGTTCTTTGTACTGCACACGCAGTGCATACAAAATTATCTTTATATTGTGTTAGCAGAATTGCACACAAATGCTTAGAATAATAGACAAATATGCTTTAAATGTGTCTGTGGTGTCCTGATTTTCACTTTACCTTGTGGCTTGATCTACAAGGTGATGGCATAAACAGGACACAACACAGACTCATTTGAAAACATATTTTTATCTTTATATTTGCTTGAAATTCTGCTCATACAACACAAAGATAATGTTTTTATTCTCTAGCTTCACAGTAAAAGCAGCATTTAGGCGATGGGGTCTCTCTAAAGCATATCATGGTCTCACATAGAGTTTACTAACCCTACACTGCTAGGATGGTGCACAAAATACCATTTTAGATTTCGTTCTGGAAAACGTATTGCTTGAAACCACAATAAGCATTCATTACTGTGTTGGTGTATGAAATTATTGACATATGGACAAAAAAAGACATTGTTATAAACTATACTGCTTAATGTATCCACACACTATAAATATGTTCTGGCAGGCAGCATTACCCAATTTACTCTTTCGCCTCTTGTCAGCAAGGGCAATTTTAGGCTGTTTGATAATTTCCTGGATAGATTGCCAGATTTATTTTTTTCTTTTGCAGTGTTTATAGTTTTATGAAATACTGCCACACTGTGGACAAATTTTATACAACTTGTTTTCAGCCTCGGGAAAATTTGTTCCAAAGATCTATTTATAAAATGATTTTTGGCCTAAAGTTATATCTGTCTTTTAACAGGAAAGTAAAGCAAAAATAGTAATTAGAGACTATAACACTTAAAATACTAACCAAACCCAGGTTTCAAGGGGATAAGTTATTTCCCCGTTATTTATAGTGTACCATATCCATATGGTGTTTCTGAGAGAAAACTTATAGAGGATCTTACACAGTTCACAACCAAGCCTGTAGTGAATAAACATCACACAACAAAATGCTTGTGGTGACCCACTAAAATGGAAGGAATACTATATTTTAATTACCCATAATGTGGCATAATGATGAGGGTTGTGAACTTTCTCTACACATGAATGGAATATGTTCAGAAACCCCAAAACAATTCATCCAGAAGGGAATAAAGTGGATTCTTAGTAATATTTACTTCTGGTTCAATGGAGAATTAAGGAAATACTGCGATTGGAACCAGAATTGCATTTTTCATCGGGGATGGACCTGAACACCTTGTAAAATAATGTTTTCTGAATCTTAACAATAATTATTGTAGAATAACTTTAACTTCAGATTACAGTACTACTGAAGTAACAAAGGACAACTTTTAAGAAATAGGTGCAGACGTATTTATAGCACAAGCAGAAAAGGTAATGAAGAATGTTTTTCTTAAAGGTTACAAGGAACATATTATAACTCAAACGTTAGAGCATACTGGTTGACAACCACTAAGAATTATGAAAAAAATTAACAACAAATGTCATTTAACTCTGAATAAAATAGTTAAATAAAATTGGCCATCATTACTGGAGGATAAAGATGTAGATCAAGTGATACCCAAAGACCCAACCTCATTTAAAGAGAGGCACCAAATTAAGAATTTAGTTTACATTTAACCCCTTAGTGACATGACTTTTTTGGCTTGTCCGACGCTTGGTGACATGGGCTGTTTTAACATTTCTGAGGTGTTTGTGTTTTGCTGTAATTTATTTCTGTCTCATTTAGTGTACCCGCACAAACTATATATCGTTTTTATCGTTATAAGAAGGGGTTTCTTTTGATACCATTTTTTTGATAAAAGCATATAATTTGCTGTAAAAAAAATAATAAAATATGGCAAAAAAATTGAAAAAAATTTTTTTTTATGACTTCTATTTGAAAAATCGTATACTCATGTACAAGAGACAACAAAAAAACACTGCTAAAAAGTTTCTAATATATGTCCTGAGTTCAGAAATAGCCCATGTTTTTATGTTTTTGTGCTTTTTTATTCATGTTACAGGGCCAGAACTATAAGTGGTGCAAAGCTATTTTAAAATCCTTTCTTTCAAAATTAGCGATAGTGACATTGTAACACTGATTTCTGTACTAAATCCATGAATGACCCCCAACATGTACATATTTTTGAAAACTAGACAACTCAGGGCATTTAACTTGGGGTATTTTGACACATTTCATGTAGCCATTTTACCACCAATCTATGCCAAAGTATGCAGAAAAAAAATCTTTTTTTTAAATTTTTCACATATATTGCAATTTAGGCAAACATTACCTTAAAATGTGAAGGGGTATTTCCAAATAACACCTCAATATGTGTTCAGCAACATCTCCTGAGTACAGGGATACCACCCATGCATAGGTTTGTTGGTTTGTTTTGGGGCTAAAAGGCCACATTTAGGGGGTGCGCATTTTGGTTTTCCAACTTGGAATTCTGACGTGCAGAAAACTTGTGCCCATGTCCCATTTGGGACATTTTTGAAGCCAGAAAGTGTATTCTACCCCACAAAACCATATATATTTTTAAACTAGACACCCTAGGGTATTTCAAATGGTAGTATTTTAACACTTTCCATGCACTAATTATACTACCAGCCTATGTCAATGTTTTGGGTAGTAATTTTTTTTCACATACATTGTACTTTGGGCATGAATTCACAGATCCTGTTATATGTCAGTGCCAAACAACACCTCAATATGTGTTCAGCAACATCTCCTGAGTACAGGGATACCCCCCATGTATAGGTTGGTTAGGTTATGTGGGGGTTAAAAGGCCACATTTGAGAGGTGCGCTTTTTGGTTTTCCAACTTGGAATTCTGACGTGCAGAAAACCTGCGCCCATGTCCCATTTGGGACATTTTTGAAGCCAAAAAGTGTATTCTATCCCACAAAATCATATATTTTTGAAAACTAGACACCCTAGGGTATTTCAAATGGTAGTATTTTAACACTTTCCATGCACTAATTATACTACCAGCCTATGTCAATGTTATGGATAGTAATTTTCTTTCACATACATAGTACTTTGGGCATGAATTCACAGATCCTGTTATATGTCAGTGCCAAACAACACCTCAATATGTGTTCAGCAACATCTCCTGAGTACAGGGATACCCCCCATGTATAGGTTGGTTAGGTTATGTGGGGGTTAAAAGGCCACATTTGAGAGGTGCGCTTTTTGGTTTTCCAACTTGGAATTCTGACGTGCAGAAAACCTGCGCCCATGTCCCATTTGGGACATTTTTGAAGCCAAAAAGTGTATTCTATCCCACAAAATCATATATTTTTGAAAACTAGACACCCTAGGGTATTTCAAATGGTAGTATTTTAACACTTTCCATGCACTAATTATACTACCAGCCTATGTCAATGTTATGGATAGTAATTTTCTTTCACATACATAGTACTTTGGGCATGAATTCACAGATCCTGTTATATGTCAGTGCCAAACAACACCTCAATATGTGTTCAGCAACATCTCCTGAGTACAGGGATACCACCCATGTATAGGTTGGTTAGGTTATTTGGGGGTTAAAAGGCCACATTTGAGAGGTGCACTTTTTGGTTTTCCAACTTGGAATTCTGACGTGCAGAAAACCTGCGCCCATGTCCCATTTGGGACATTTTTGAAGCCAAAAAGTGTATTCTACCCCACAAAACCATATATTTTTGAAAACTAGACACCCTAGGGTATTTCAAATGGTAGTATTTTAACACTTTTCATGCACTAATTCTACCACCAGCCTATGTCAATGTTATGGATAGTAATTTGTTTTTCACATTCATTGTACATCGGGCATGAATTCACAGATCCTATTATGTGTCAGTGCCAAACAACACCTTAATATGTGTTCAGCAACATCTCCTGAGTACAGGGATACCACCCATGTGTAGGTTAGTTAGATTATTTGGGGGCTAAAAGGCCACGTTTAGGGGGGGTGCATTTCCAACTAGGAATTTTGACATGTAGTCAGCCTGCGCCCATGTTCCATTTGGGACACTTTTGAAGCCTGTCAAAGTATTTTACCCCATAAAACCATTTATTTTGGAAAACTAGACATCCTAGGGTATTTAAAATGGTGGTATTTTAACACTTTCCAAGTGCTAATTCTACCACCAACCTATGTCAAAGGGTTGGGATGTCATTTTTCACACACATTGTAGTTCAGGCAGGAATTTTCAGATTCTGGTATTTGCCACTGCCAACCAACACCTCAATATGTGTTCAGCAACATCTCCTGAGTACAGGGATACCCCCCCATGCATAGGTTTGTATTGGGTCTAAAATTCCACATTTAGGGGGTGCGCAATTCCAACCTGGAATTTTGACATGTAGTCAGCCTGCGCCCATGTTCCATTTGGAACATTTTTGAAGCCGTCCAATGAATTTTACCCCATCAAACCATATATTTTTGGAAAATAGACATCCTAAGGTATTTCAAATGGTGGTATTTTAATACTATATAGGTACTAATTCTACCACCAGCCTTTGTAAAAGTTTGTGGTAGTACTTTTTTGGGAGTTTTTTTTCCACATGCATTGTACTTCAGGCATGAATTCACAGATTCTGGTATATATCACTGCCAAACAACAACCCAATATGTGTTCAGCAACATCTCCCGAGTACAGGGATAGCACCCATGCATAGGTTTGTTGGTTTGTTTTTGGCTAGAAGGCAACATTTGTGAGATGCGCATCTCAAAATTCCAACTTGGAATTTTGACATGTAGTCAACCTGCGTCCGTGTCCTTTATGGGATATATCTTTGAAGCCAGCCAATGTAATTTACCCCCACCAAACCATATATTTTTTTATCGGTAGACCCCCATCACTACTTGTGGCAAGGGCTCAGCAGCCATCGATACATCGCTAGATGATGTATCAGAAAGCTGAATAGGGTCAAAATCGAACCCTGAGTCCGCGGCCTCAGAATCAGTGCGTAAGCAGTGATCTCGAGCAAAGAAGGGGTTAATAGCTCTTAGAAGAGCCTATCTAGTACTGTAATACATTACAGTACAAAGGAATTAATCCATAAAACAGTGCAGACAGCAAAACATACTGTTGCTGTGCAAGATTACTGCTTACACAGTGATGAATGGCAGGGAAGGGGTTAATACACAGTGAAAGAATTTCATAAAACCTGCCAATTTTATAAAATGTTATTTTATATCACTAATACTGATCTGTCTCTTTCCGTCACAAAAATGTAAGTGAGGTATTTGTGAATATTGATCCGATTAATTTTGATCTGACCAGGGCGAATGGTGAGCTTAATTGAGAAATCACCAAACCGCCTTTGCCACTAATTCGCTATTACTGATCGCTATGCGCTCAGGCAGCTTAAAAAAAAAAATCTCAAATATTTTTACTTTACATGTACTCCCTAGCGGGTATGTGTAAAAAAAAAAAAATATGCAGACAGATAAAAATTGCTTTAGCGTCAATATCATTGCGTAAGCAGTGATCGACGGCAAATAAGGGGTTAATAACTCTTAGAAGAGCCTTTTTAGTACTGTAATAAATTACAGTACAAAAAAAATTAACCCCTAAAAAATGCACAAACAGCAAAAATAAATGCGCTGATGTGCACGATCACTGCTTATGCAAGATCAGTGGCAGGGAAGGGGTTAAACGCAGGGAATTGCTTTAATAAATTTTTTTTTATTGTTTTATTATTTGTGTGTTGTGAATTAATAGTTTTTTTTAACTTTTACAACTTTGATCTGTCTCTCTCCCTCACTAAAAAAAATGTGAGGAGAGGGAGGCAGATCATAACTGGTCAGATCAATATAGAGTTAATATTGATCTGACCAGTCAGTGGGGATGTTCAGGAGAGCATCCCCACTGCCTGTCAGTGTGCCTGGCAGTCACTGATTGCCTCAGTGACCAAGATTGTGCATTTTTTTTTGTGTTTCTGAAATCAGGAACACTTTCTGAGCATAGGAAGCGAAAAATTCGCTTCCTATGCTCACTTTTTTAATGCACGTGTTTTAAAGGCTCTGTGCCTTTAAAACCGGCATTTCGATCGCTCTCCGGAGCGATCGAAATGCCGACGGGCATTTTTTTTAGCATTGTACGATGCTTCCACACGGAAGCATCGTTACAATGCCCTTAGAGCACTGAAAGCGGAAAAACTCCGCTTTCAGTGCTCGTTTTGACACAGGACGGACTAGGTCCGTCCTGTGTCACTAACGCCTCGGCACACAGGACGGACCTAGTCCGTCCTGTGTCGCCAAGGGGTTAAAAAAAACTACACCATCAGAATTTTTTTTTAGAAATGGCATATGCGTGATATGTAAAAATGTTTTTCAGATTTCATCCAGATTCTCCTTTATCTTTTATGTTCCTTTAGATGATTATATATAATGGTCTACTCAATAAAGAGAGAAATGCAGGGAACTGAGATGAAACATTTGGAAACATTTTCCAGTGCAGTTAATTGGGATAATTTTTGCAAGTCAGCTACTTTGGTCTTAAAGGGACTGTATCACCCAAACATTGTTTTTACTTTGCATGTATTTAAAAGTTATTGATCTACACGTTGAGTTAGCAAAGCTGCAAGCAAATTAATAAATTGGGAAAAAATGTGTTTTAAATGTGTCCGTGGAGTCTCCGGCCTATGACATCACCTGTAGTTTTATATCCAAATGAATTGGTTTTCAATGCTGAATCACTCTCTAATTTTCATATCAAGTCACAGGTGATGTCATAAGCAGGAGACACTACAGACACATTTTCTCTTATTTTATGCATTTGCTTGCTACTCTACTAACAAAATGTATAGATCATTTTGAATAATGTTGTGTTCTCTACATTCACAATATAAACAATGTTTAGGTGATACGGTCCCTTTAATCTTGGACTCCCTGTCTCAATTCCCTACAAGTCTCTCTTTATTGAGTAGACCATATAATGTTTACCCTTTTTAGGACTTAAGGTGTTTTGGTCCAAAAGTATGATTTTGTGTTGAGGGAACATAGAAGCAAATAACCAATCAGGGTCTTTATAGACCCTGTGGGTCTCTTTCAGGAACGTGTTATTTTCCAGGGACATTTGGAGAATTTTATCTACAAAGAGGTAGGTACCGCAATGGAGAACAGATATTTTTCATCAGGGATTACATTACATTAAATTAACATTTATTTATATAGTGCCAACAATTTACGTAGCGCTAGGTACAGAGCATAGAAGGGAACAACATACTAAGTTAGACAAACTAGAACAGACTGGTACATGAGGTAGAGAACCCTGTTCCCAAGCTTACAGTCTAGAGGGAATGGGGTACATGAGACACATAAGGGATTGAAGAGGTAAGAGGGAAGGAAGTTGTAGTTGCAGTAATGTAGATGGTTGGCAGTAGGTGGGATAGGCCAAAGATGAATTGTGTGTGTTCCAGCTAGGTGGGATCAGCTAGAGGTAAAGTGACCGGTATTCTAGTGGGTTTGGTAGTCAGGAATGGACCTGAACACCATGTAAGATCATTTAGGGTGTATCTTATAACATCATCATGTATGCTCTGGCCACAGTTGTAAAGTGAGACTTGCTGAAAGATTTTGGAGAATGTTGCATCATGGGCAACATTCTCAAATGGATGCTGGAGATAGACATCTAATTTTATTTTTACTTTTATATGCAATTAATTCAAACATAGAAAAACAAAAATCCAGTGGCATATGTCTTACATACAACAAACAAGGGAGCGCAGATATAGGAAGAGATACACTCACAAACAATTCTTCTTAAAAGAGCCCATCAACAGATTAAAATGCTTCTCACGTACATGACTGGATAAATCATCTTTAATATATCTATAAAAAAAATAATTAAAAGCCAATGGTGCAGCATCCGAATAAAGTGCAGATTTTAGGTAAATGGAAGCACAGATTTGAATGCACATAACAGATGTGCACTATAGGCTCAAAACAATATGGAAGTCCTACTCCCACAACTCAGAGGCAGGTGCCTTGATAGATGATAAATATAAAAGGTCTCAATGCGTTTCGCTGGCAATGCCCATCTTCCTCAGGAGAAGATAAAGTATGTGTTTTCCAAAATCAAATAGCAGCATAATCAGTGTGTTTTTCGATTGGGGTTTAAATATTAATCATCTGGATCTAGCACACAGTAATTTCCGGTTTCACCATAATCAAACATATAAACTTACAAAAATACATAAAAACAGACAAATATATTAATACAAATGAACATGGAGAGCTAACTAAAATGATGAAAAATAATAATAAAGTGTTGCGCAACTTTTTTATACTTTTTATACACTGTTTTTGCTGTGTTGGTTTGGAGGAACTGCACTAGTGTTTTGCTGCATTTTGTTCACTTTTGTTTGTTTATTTATTATATATAGCGCTTATCACTTTTTCACTTGTATAACTAAAATGATGATGGTGGCAGAAAACATAAACGAAGCTGCCATATAGTTAAAATTTAAAAAAACAAAAACTCGTGGGCTCCAAAAACATGGCCGCCGGACCCTCATCCAATCTCTTTTATAAATTGGAGAGGTTGGCTGAGAGAGAGAGGTGTGCAAATGGTGGGAGGTTTCTTTTTTAGAACAATATATAAAACTGAATGTGATCCTCAGATGTCTACTTATACAAAAGACCCCAGCATTTGAGTCGGATATTGAAAAATGTATGTCGAAGTGGAACAAAATATTGGATACATTTTATATTGACTTGAATAAGTTACTCATTAACTACCAACAGACCAGCTTAGAACTGATTGAAAATGAGACAAGGATAGTAAAAAACCAAACCCATAAAGACATAGATCTGGAAACTATAGAAAGAAAGAGCAATGCTCTTAGTGAAAAAGTTAAGAAAATTGAGGAAGAGGGAGTCAGAATTAAAAGTGGAAAAATGAGGAGGGACAAAGAGGACTATCAGAGAGGTACAAATAAAGTAGAAAATAAACGCCTATCAAAATATGGCGGCTATGGAGGACAGACAGAAAACCGCTATGTCTCTATCAAGAGACTTGATGATAGACCTGCACCTCATCCCAGAAACTGGCATAATAGAGCTGACCCTAGAACACCAGTTCCACACACATACACCCACAGAAAACAGAGCCCAGAGGTTTATAGAAGAGCCACACGATATGGAAATTCCTTTAGGAGAGAAGGTCTACAAAGACAACAGGGTAGACCATATGATAGGGACAGACATCGACAGAGTCGACCATCCATATACAGTGGAGACCACGATGTTTCATATGATCACAGACAGGGCACTAGGGAGTTTTTTATTGGCAGTCACAAAGGAAAGATTATTGAGACCAAGTTATTTGAAACCACACAACGATGTGGAAATCAAAAACAGATTTTCCCCATTAGCCCCGTCCCCAAGGAAGAGAAGGAGAATACAGGGATAACCAGAGGAAAGAGGAGGGGGAGGCCGAATCAGACGTGGAATAGAAAACCCCTGTGAACTTGGTATAATTACCATCTCTAAAACATCACTAAATGAGAGTGAAATCAGTCCATTAGCAAAGGGTCTGAAATTCGCCCCCTCCAGAGGTCCAACTGGCTTTGATCTCTTTGTAGACTCTCAAAAATATCTGCGTAAACTCACAATGAAAAGATTTTTTGCTAAAAAGACCCGACTTGGCTTTATGGTCTTGGAAGGGACAACAGAAGATCCACACCTTTTTGCTCACACTAAATTAAAACCCAAGTCAAAGTTTTTTCCTGCCCATGAAAAGGGTGAACACGAGGTATTTACAGGCATGTTACTGGAAGAATTTGATAAGATCAAAAATACTTAAAAAAAAATTCCATAATCTGTCCCTTGGGGAAAAGGAGCCCCTCAGAGCCCTTAAGAACAGCAAACAATTAGTAGTAAGAGCTGCGGATAAAGGGGGAGCTACTGTTATTATGGATTACCAATAGAATTGTGGGCGATAAAGACACCTATAAACTACTGAAAAAAGATCCAACTGAAACATTTGGTAATAAATTTCAAGATCTATTACAACATGGAAGATCCAGTGGGATACTGGATCAGAAAGAGTTTAATTATTTAAATTTTAACACTCCGCCTGGTAGACATATTATTAGCGGGATCAATTCCCTCACATGTAACCCCTCAGAATATATTGACTGTTTTCTCCAGAAATACGTCCCCTTGGCTCCATCCTATATCAAAGATACCACCAATATCCTAGACACCCTAAAAAAGATCAAATTGGCTTCAAATTTTCTGTGGGCGACAGTCATTATACACGGTTATACCTCATGGTAAGGGTGTTCAGGCGGTCAGGGAAACACTGGAAAAAGACCCTCTGATCCATTCCTCTTAGACAAAATTTATTTTAACACACAATTATTTTTTGGTTTGAGCGCAATTTTTATTTGCAATTATGCGGTACAGAAATGGGCACCAGATTTGCGCCCAGTTATGCCAGTATTTACGTGGAAGATTGGGAAGCTAATCATATCTGGTCCCAAAATCTGTTTGGCGCAAACCTGGTGCTATGGCATATCCATATAGATGATGTTCTAATAATCTGGCAAGGGTCCAGAGACCGGCTGGACGATTGTAGTTCTTATATCAATCGCAACACTTATAATCTAAAATTCACTTCTCATATTCACTCAGATACTATTGATTTTCTTGACCTTACTTTAGGTATTCAAGATCACATTATTCATTCTCGCACGTTTTTCAAGCCGTCTGATGGGAATAGATTCATTGACTTTAAGAGTTGTCACAATCCCGTATGGCTTCAGAATATCCCTAAGGGACATATGAAGCGTATGCGAAGGAATTGTAGTACAGAAGTCGATTTTGTGGAACAAACATGCACATTGTGAAGAATTACCCCAGCAAACTACTGGAGTCCAGTGTCTCACAAGTGACGGATATGGATAGAGCTTCTTTCTTAAAGAAAAGAGTTCGAAATAATGCCCAACAAGATTTCTTCTTCTCTTTCTTGACCAAATACAACGACAGGGCCAAAGAAATGAAAAGACCACTTAATAAATGTTGGCCTATTCTAAAACTTGACTCGGTATTAAAAGAAGTACCGTATTTATCGGCGTATAACACGCACTTTTTCTCCCTGAAAATAGGGGGAAAATGATGTGTGCGTGTTATACGCCGAAAAAAAAAAAATCTAAAACTTACCTCGTTCCTGCTCTGTCCCCCGGTGCTCTGAAGCTGCGTGGCTGTGAGGGAAGCGTTGTGAGCTTCCCTCCAGCCGCACGGTCAATAAAGTGTGTTTTTTTAAAAACACACTTTATTGTTCCCCGCGGCTGGAGGGAAGCTCACAACGCTTCCCTCACAGCCACGCAGCTTCAGAGCACCGGGGGACAGAGCGGGAACGAGGTAAGTACTGGGGTCAGGGGAAGGGGGGGAGGAGGGGGGCATAACGAGCATACTAAGGGGCAATATCCTGGCATATTGGGGGCAATATCATGGCATATTAAAATGGCATATTGGGGGCAATATCATGGCATATTAAATGGCATATTGGGGGCAATATCCTGGCATATTGGGGGCAATATCCTGCATATTAAATGGCATATTGGGGGCAATATCCTGGCATATTAAAATTGCATATTGGGGGCAATATCCTGGCATATTAAAATGGCATATTAGGGGCAATATCCTGGCATATTAAAATGGCATATTAGGGGCAATATCCTGCATATTAAATGGCATATTGGGGGCAATATCCTGGCATATTAAAATAGCATATTGGGGGCAATATCCTGGCATATTAAATGGCATATTGGGGGCAATATCCTGCATATTAAATGGCATATTGGGGGCAATATCCTGGCATAATAAAATGGCATATTGGGGGCAATATCCTGCCATATTAAAATGGCATATTGGGGGCAATATCCTGGCATATTAAAATGGCATATTGGGGGCAATATCCTGCATATTAAATGGCATATTGGGGGCAATATCCTGGCATATTAAAATAGCATATTGGGGGCAATATCCTGGCATATTAAATGGCATATTGGGGGCAATATCCTGCATATTAAATGGCATATTGGGGGCAATATCCTGGCATAATAAAATGGCATATTGGGGGCAATATCCTGCCATATTAAAATGGCATATTGGGGGCAATATCCTGGCATATTAAAATGGCATATTGGGGGCAATATCCTGCATATTAAATGGCATATTGGGGGCAATATCCTGGCATATTAAAATGGCATATTGGGGGCAATATCCTGGCATTTTAAAATGGCATTTTGGGGGCAATATCCTGGCATTTTAAAATGGCATATTGGGGGCAATATCCTGGCATATTAAAATGGCATATTAGGGGCAATATCCTGCATATTATATGGCATATTGGGGGCCATATCCTGGCATATTAAAATGGCATATTGGGCTTCAAAGTTCTTTTTTTGAAATTTAAGTTTTTTTTCCTAAAATTTCCTTCTTAAAATGAGGTGCGTGTTATACGCAGGCGCGTGTTATATGCCGATAAATACGGTAATCCCAGATATACCCAATATTATTTTCAGACCTGCTGACACTCTCAAACAAACTCTAGCCCCTAGTGTTCTCCCTGAACTTGAGACAACAAAGAAATCTCATTTTCTAAACTTGCCATCTTCAGGTTTCCATAAATGTGGGAAGTGTTAAATGTGTCACATATGACCATTTTTCTTGAACCAAGTCAGGTACCATCTTTCAGATTAAACAGTTTATACACTGCAAATCAGTTAATGTGATATATTTATTGCAATGTAGCTGTGGTATTCAGTATGTGGGGCTGATATAGTATAGTATAGAGGTACTCTAGGGAGCTAAAGGTTAGGGGATTGGTACATCTAGGAGGTATTAGAAATAAAAGCAAGAAACATAATGTCCCCTTACATTGTATTAGCTTTATCACATTTAAAACAGATGATTTTTAAATAATTGGAATAGATGTAGTGAAAAACCACTGGACAGGAGGGGACTCTGTTGTCTGTTTAGCCAGGAGAGAAACCGAATGGATTTACAAAATGAGAACCCATGAAAAAGGTGGATTAAACACAGATCTCGATATACTGGCATTTTCTTAGTGTTAGAACGATTTAATTCCTTGTGTGCTCCCCCTTCCATCCCACGGTGGTGGGTATGGTATCCACTAAAAAAGTACAATACGTTACTACATTTGTTACTTACCAATATCTATGAAAAATACTACAGTAACACATATAAGCTGTTTTTGTTATCTATTATATGTGTATGAGAAATCATTGTATGTATATGAGAAATTATTGGAATATCTGATATATTTTTATTTGGGGAAATGATCACCATGATAATTGTATGTTATTGTCTCATATATATTACATTTGTATATTTCTAGGCTGTGTGTACAGATGAATTGTAATTTCTAAAAAATAATTCTATTAGAAGTATTCTCATGTGCAATAACCTTCACAGTGTAATTTGATATATAATATATATACTTTATTGCTTAAGGAGCTCCCTTTGAGGAGAACATGTCTCCCGTGATGGTGGGGGAGTGGCATTGAATGTTCCTACTGAATGTGGGTCCACCTCCATCTTCAGATGGTATCCGTGAGGAAGCGGGGCTCTGACATCTATCCGCCCTCCCAATGCTCATTTTTACTATCTTGAGCCGGTTGGAGTGGGCGGAGGACTTTGAGGAGTAAGGTGATTGCGATCCTCATATGATTATATAATTAGGATACAGAAAACAAAAAACATACAAAACATGCACATTCAGCCACTGATGAGTCAAGGAGATTTTCCGCACTAGAGGTTGAGCATTAAAACAGTCACACAATCATTGCCTTATTTATAACCTAGGATTTCATTCCCTCTCCTGCATACCGTATTTGCTCGATTATAAGACGACCCTGATTATAAGACGACCCCCCAAACTTTGGATATTCCTTTAGGAAAAAAACTAAAAGCCTGAATATAAGACTACCCTATAGGAAAAAAGTTAAACTTGTATATATTCACATGTAAATTGCTTTTTTAATAAAAAATTATATTAAAAAAATGCATTTGTTTTTATTTCCTTTTATGTGCCAATTCTGCCTCTCTTTCCCTTGCCCCCAGCTTTGTCTCTCTCCCCCTCCCTTTGATTCCCCCCTCTCCTCTGTCTCTTTCCCCCCTTGTTTCTCTCTCCCCCCCCTTATAGCTCTGTTCCCCCCTCCCTTCCCTTGTTGACTGTCTCCCCCCCTCCCTCCCCCTGTCTCTTCCCCCCTCCCTCCCCGTCTCTGCCCCCTCCCTCCCCTGTCTCTGCCCCCTCCCTTCCCTGTCTCTCTGCCCCCTCCCTCCCCCTCACCTTTAAGTCGATCCCTGGTGGCTAGTGGGGGCAGCCGGGGGATGTCTGCACGATACGTGCAGACATCCTCCATGCTGCCCGACACGACAGTCTATTATGACAGACAGCTGGTCCGTCCAGTGGCGTAGCGTGGGTTGTCAGCACCCGGGGCAAGGCAAGTAATTTGCGCCCCCTAACCCGTGGATTTTAGCACTCGAGTCTCTTCTACTAGATTAGTTAAAGAAACCCTTACCCCCCAAGCACATGTATTGTTTGTTATGAAAATACTTATGTAATTAAAGTAAAATGCATCTAAATACAAGTTTATTTTCCAACACTTTATTGAGTGCGAACATGCATTACACACATTCTCCACATTTTCAGCAGGTCTATGAATACAAATATACACATGTAGTAACCTAGCATGGGCCATGCTATTATATGTCGTCTCACAACCATCGTAAACGACAAACAATATCAAGAACAAAAACTAAACATCAAAATGGAACCATACCCTGGAGATGATCCAAGACTGGGCTAGATGGAGCCAACTTCCTCAATCCTGTACCTCTAATGTTACCCCCCCCCCCCCACACACACACACACACATATGCCATAATTGTTGTGCCATTCAGATGCCAGTAATATTGTAACTTTCGGATGCCAGTAATATTGTGCCTGTCAGAGCCCAGTAATATTGTGCCAGTCAGAGCCTAGTAATATTGTGCCAGTCAGATGCCTGCAATATTGTGCCAGTCAGATGCCTGCAATATTGTGCCAGTCAGAGCCCAGTAATAATGTGCCAGTCAGATACCAGTAATATTGTGCCAGTCAGATACCAATAATATTGTGCCAGTCAGATACCAGGAATATTGTGCCTGTCAGAGCCCAGGAATATTGTGCCTGTCAGAGCCCAGGAATATGGTGCCTGTCAGATGCCTGTAATATTATGCCAGTCAGATGCCTGTAATAGTGTGCAGTCAGAGGCCAGGAATATTGTGCCAGTCAGATGCCTGTAATATTGTGCCAGTCAGATGCCTGTAATATTATGCCAGTCAGATGCCTGTAATATTATGCCAGTCAGATGCTTGTAATAGTGTGCCAGTCAGAGGCCAGGAATATTGTGCCAGTCAGAGGCCTGTAATATTGTGCCAGTCAGATGCCTGTAATATTATGCCAGTCAGATGCCTGTAATATTGTGCCAGTCAGAGCCCAGTAATATAGTGCCAGCCAGATGCCTGTAATATTATTCCAGCCAGATGCCCAGTATTATTGTGCCAGCCAGATGCCCAGTAATATAGTGCCAGTCAGATGCCAAGTATTATTGTGCCAGTCAGATGCCCAGTATTATTGTGCCAGCCAGATGCCCAGTAATATAGTGCCAGTCAGATGCCCAGTATTATTGTGCCAGTCAGATGCCCAGTATTATTGTGCCAGCCAGATGCCCAGTAATATAGTGTCTCCTCCGTGCAGTCTTCCCTCTTGCACGGAGGAGGGAAACAGACACCGGATGTGACGCGACGTCACATCCGGCGTCAGTTTTTTTTTTTTTTTTTTCCGGCCGTCGCATCCATCGGATGCGGCTTGCCGGAAAAAAGCGTTCACAAGCGCAATGCGCTGTGAACGCGGCAGCAGGGGCTGGGGGCCCACGGGACAGCTGCCTTGGGGCCCCCCAGGAGTAAATGGGCCCAGGGCAGCTGCCCCGTTTGCCCCGCGTTAAAGACGGCCCTGGCGGCCACGCGGCCGCATAGGGCTAGTGCGCCCCCCCAGATATTGCGCCCGGTGCGGCCGGCCCCCCCTGCACCCCCCACGCTACGCCACTGGGTCCGTCATAATATTCTGCCGTGTCGGGCAGCATGAAGGACGTCTGCACGTATCGTGCAGACATCCCCCAGCTGCCCGATTCTCCCTGGTGCCTAGTGGGGCAGCAGAGGATGTCTGCGCGACGAGCGCAGACCTCCCCTGCTGCCGCCCGGCACGCTCGCCGGGACTTCTGTGACGAAAGCGGAAGTACCCGGCTTCTTCACAGAAGCCCCGGTGGTCGTGCCGGGTGGAAGCAGGGGAGTCTGCGCTCATCGCGCAGACATCCCCTGCTGTTAGAGAGGGGGATCCAGGTCCCCTGCAGCTCTGCTGGGGACCTGGATCCATGTCTTATAATCTGACCTCAATTTGAGGTCAGATTATAAGAAGACCTCGATTATAAGACGAGGGGTAGTTTTCAGAAAAAAAATTCTGAAAAAAACCTTGTCTTATAATCAAGCAAATACGGTATATCTTTTTTAGAAATTCAGTTCAGTAGGACCAACATTTCTTTTTTACCTGGTTTGAATGTTTGATGGATTTCTGTCCCTCTTTCCATGTCTAGTTGGTACTCTAACTGATTTTTAATTGCATCCCATAACGGTAGCAATCCCGACAGCGAATTCCTGGACATCAAAATTTTTACTACAATCAAGAAATGAATCACAAACTCCGTTTCGGATTTGCGCATTACTGGAATATCCAGGTGAAGTAAAATCCTTGTAGGGCTAAAGGGCAAACATGTTACAAAGTACGAAAAGTTTTTGTATCATACTAGACCTTAATCTGTGCAGGGGATTACACAACCACCATATGTGCATCATGTCGCCCCTTTGAGAGCCACATCTCCAATACTTTCCCGAGGTTGTTGAGTACATTTTGGCAAGGCATCTTGGAACCAGATACATACAATTCATCAGTTTATATTGCATTTCCAACAAGTTGAGGCATCTAACTGTTTTATATACTGTGTAAAAAGATTTTATTATCTCTATTTTTTATCTTACACGCCAGGCCTTCCTCCCATTTACTGAAGGCTTTAAAATGAATTTTGTCACTACTTAGACCAAGCAGTGTTTTAATAACTTTACTTGTTCATTCCTTTGCAAATACTCACCCCAGAATCTCCATAAGAACGATGCTTACACAAATAGCCCTTAATTCTTAAATAATTAAACACGTTTGTTTATCAACCAGATCCCGGAAGGATTTCATACCCATTATTAAATATTCTATCTTATTTAAATTACTTCAGGTCTATGTCTACCCTATTAAATGAAAGAAGGTTAAGAGGGAGATCCTTTAGAACCAGACCATCTAATTTTACCTTCTTCCTAAAGTTTTTTTCAAAAACCCAGAATATGCTTATTTCCACTCCTTTGCTGTGGGACAACTTTGTAGTTCGCCAAAAACAGTAACCGGTCGGAACCCCCAGATAACTCCATCAACTGCATACAAACTTTCTTTTTTTGAGTTTTCCATTTGTGTGGCTAGGGTGTGTGCCAATATGCCTGATTTAAAATATTTGAATATGTATGGCATTGCCAAGCCACCGTTGGATATCTTTAGCTTAACGTCCTAAAAGATTGATCATATATAACAAGCTGTTAGGTACTCTCAGGAGCAATTTTCGTAACAAATAAAGCAAGTTAGGTAGAATATATTTTCTGATGATATGTCTGGCTCCACCACAAGAATATGCTTTCCCCCAATTTTTAAGTTGTTTAGTTGATTGACTCAGCAATGGGAGAAAGTTCCTTTCAACTATATTTGTGGGGTCAGCACATATCTTAACCCTTTCCAAACATATGACTTGCTATGCACGTCACGCATAAATGTGTCCTTAGTGCACTAAAAAGAGCAAAGAAAGCGACACGTCTGTGTTGCTTCAATGCCTCTATGTAGAGGCATTGTGGAACACTGACTTTTTTGTATTAATATTACAATTTTAATAACAAAGGGCTTTTATAAATGCCATTCCTTTGTACGCAGTGATGTTACACAGCAGCAAATGTTTTGCTGTCTGTGAATTGTTTAGGGGTTCATTTTTTTACATTTATTACAGTATAATTAAGGCTCTTTTAAGAGCTTTTAATCCCTTGCTTGTCATAGATTACTGCTTAAGCGATCTGGTGCATATGCAGAGTTCTGGCCTCAGAAGCATTTTTTTTTTGCTATCTGCATTTAAAAAAAAAAAATGTTTACACCCGCTAGGGATTAATTATACCCTCTAGGGGATTACGTTTAACGTAAACATTTTTTGTCTGAGCACATGTTTAGCAATCAGTAACAGCCGATCTGTCATAATAAATATTCCTTCAGGCCACAACCCTCACCAGTAACTGCCTCAGGCCTGCATCAGGCCCATCGTGGCACTGCTCTTTGCAGTGCTTCTCCAGCCCCCAGGCCTCAGAAGGGCCTTCAGCATGCACCCTGCACTTCCCCTACCCACCATCCAATGATTACACGGGCACGAGGGCCACCCGTTTTTAAGGACCCCACTCGGTTACCACGGCAACAGAGGAGGCGACGTTACTCCCTGGTGTCATAGGGGGGCGGGCTTACTGCCCTTTAAATATTTCTGGCGCCAAATCCTCCTTGCTCAGTTATCTGTGCTGTTTGTACCCCCTGTGGGGGGACACAGACAGACAAGGGGAGGGGGAGACACAGACAAGGGGAGGGAGGGAGGGATGGGGAAGAAAGAAAAGGGAAGGGGGGACAGAGAGAAAAGGGGAGGGGGGATAGATAGAGACAAGGGGGGATAAAAAGAGACAAGGGGAGGGGGGATAGAGATAGACATGGGGAGGGGGGAGACAGACAAGGTTAGGGGGGAAGAGACAAGGGAGGTGGAGAGAGAGAGAGAAGTTTGGGGGGAGAGAGAGACAACGCTGGGGGAGGGGGAGAGAGGCCGCATTGGCACATAAAAGGAAATAAAAACAAGAAATGCATTTGTATAATATAAATTTTTTATTAAATATTAAAAAGCAATTTACATATATACAAGTTAAACTTTTTTTCCTATAGGGTAGTCTTATATTCAGGCTTTTAGTTTTTTTCCTAAAGGAATATACAAAGTTTGGGGGGTCGTCTTATAATCAAGCAAATACGGTATATCAAAAAGCAAGACAATTTCAGCATTAATTATATAATCCCTCCAATGTGAATGGGAAAGGGTGGGGTGGGGTGAAAAACATATCCAGTACTGCCCTACTTGCGATGAATATGAAAAATCATCGCAAATATACGGAAAAGAAGAAAAAAGAAAAGAGACAACTACACACAGGACAAACAGATAGACAGCAAAAACAAAAAAAATACATGGACAATTACTTCCTGGTCCCCGACCCCTGCCACCACCCAGGGGGTTGTTTGTGTTTTATTTTACTTTTCTTTCTCTTTTTTCTTTTCTTATTCTGCCAATTATTCCTTTCTCCTTTTTTTCCCTCTAGATTACAGGCTGCATCTCTTCAGACTGAATCTTCCCTAAAATGTTCTTCCCATTTTTCCCAGTATTCTATCTTTGGGCTAGGCTTTGGAGAGATATGCCTTTTTCCATTTTGCATTGTTGTACCATTTGATTTTTTATCGTCTGCCATGTGATTATTTCTGTAGTCTTCCATTTCTTGGCGATTTGATTTTTGACTACTGTTAGTAAGTGTATTAACATTCTTATCCCCTCTCTATTTGTCTCTGGTAAATTTATGTGTAGGATTGCCCTTTCTGAGGTCAACTCCCAATCCGTCCCAAAAAGGGCAATCAGCTTATCAGAGACTACTCTCCATGTCTTAACAATCCGCGAGCAGTCCCACCATATTTGTTTCATATTTCCCCTGTCTCTCCCGCATCGCCAACATATTGGGGTGTGGTCATTGCACATCTTCCTAAGGGTAGTGGAGACCAAGTACCACCTATTTGCAACCTTGTACTGCGTTTCATTTAGGTTAAGACAGTGTATTGATTTGTACGTAAGGTCAAGTGCTTTGTCCCAGTGCTGAATTGGGATTTGTATACCTAGGTCTTTTTCACATTTTCCCTTTGCAGTTGGGATACACACATTTCTAGATGTTCAAATGATTTTTAGGGCTTTAGCTACTATGTGTCTTAGTAGCTTACTAGTTCTTACCTATGCGTACTAGTTCTTTTAATAATGTCAACGGTTTTGACTCATTATCTTTGATTATATGTCTCGCAGTAGGCTCTTAATTCTCAGATATCCAAAATACTCTACATAAGATATATCAAATTCTTTTTGTAGTGACTCAAATGTCTTAATACCTGCCTCTTCAAGAAGGTCACCTATCTCTTCTATACCCTTCCTTTTCCAGTTCCTTAAATCTATGCTTCCTATTCGCTCCTCAATTGGAGCCATTGTTAAGGAGGGTAGTATCTTCCCTGCTAGTCCCACTCTTTTTTTCCAATTTGTCCAGTTTGTCAATATATGTTTTAATGAGACGTTTTTTGTAGATTTTATCTCAATAGCCGTTTGTTTTTCTGGTAACCAAAAGAGTGTATTCAAGTTCTTTTAACCCCAAATGTGGACTTTTAACTCCCAAACAAGCTGACAAACCTATGCATGGGTAGTATCCCTGTACTCGGGAAACGTTTGCTGAACACATATTGGGGTGTTGTTTGGCAGTGACAGATATCAAAATCTGTGCACTTGTGTCTAAAATACAATGTTTGTGGGGAAAAAAACACAATAAAATTACTACCACTTTGACAAAGGCTGGTGGTAGAATTGGTGAATGGAAAATGTTAAAACACTACCATTTGAAACATTAAAAAATGTCAAAGGTTGGAAATGCGCACATCCCAAATGTGCCCTTTTAGCTCACAAACAACAGAACAAACCTATGCATGAGTGGTATCCCTGTACTCATTAGATGTTGTTGATCATATATTGAGGTGCTGTTTGGCAGTGACACATACCAAAATCTGTGAATTCTTGTCTGAATTACAATGCATGTGAAAAAAAGACACAACAAATTTACTACTCAAAACTTTGACAAAACATGGTGGTAGAATTATTGCATGGAAAGTGTTAAAATACCACCATTTGAAATAGCCTAGGGTGTCCACTTTTAAAAAATATATGGTTTGATGGGGTAAAATACACTGGCTGCCTTCAAAAATGTCCCAAATGGGACACGGGTGCAGGTTGCCTGCATGTCAAAATTCCAATTTGAAAAACCAAAAACTGCACCTCCCAAATGTGGCATTTTAGACCCCAAACAACCCAACAAACCTACGCATAGGTGTTATCCCTTTACTCAGGAGATGTTGCTGAACACTATTGGGGTGTTATTTGGCAGTGACGCATACCAGTATCTGTGAATTCTTGTCTGAAGTACAAGGTTTGTGAAAAAAAACCCCACAAACCATCTGTTTTATGGTATTTGAAGCATAATATTTGATCACCTCAACACTATTGGTCTAACAGTTCTGACCAAAGGATAACAAAAACAAAAATTTGTTATGGACAAAAAGGAGAGGTTCATCTGTCCTATTCATAATTTCCAGCTTTATGGTCCTTATAAGCTTATTAACTAACAAGTTTTCGATTTCGAAAACAATCTCCCATCTATTATCTACACTTAATACCTGCTGAATATATTCACGCACTCTAAGATATTTACATCCTTTGGGAGGAGAGAAAACTCTAATACTAGTTATGAAAAATGCTTTATAGAGTTGTCCTTCATTAATTGAGCAAAATTCTGAATGCCTTTAGACTGCCACTTAATTCTGGGATATCTAACTCAAGGAAGCCCAGAGAAGTATTTGGCTAACATAAGCACAATATTTTATTTAGTTCTGAACTTCCACCAGTATGGAATCAAGCTCTTGTCTGTAGGATAATATATTATTTTGCCAGCCACCTCTCTTTGAAGCCCACTAAGTGATAAAACCCCTACAAGATCCTTAATTGATAATACCTCCGCATCAATATAATACCATGACTCCTCTTTGCTATTAGGATTAAGCCATTTATTTTTATGACCTTGCATTGCTGTGTCGTGATATTTTATTATATCAGGGAACCCTAGTCCCCCTCTCTTCATACTTTTATTCAAAATAGAAAAACGGATTCTTGGTCTTTTGTTTGCCCATAGATATTTAAGCAGAATCTATTGAATCTGTTTTAGCTGCCTCCTGGGGAATACCAGTGAGACCATTCTAAATATAGAAATTAATTTTCGGTAAGATGCAAGACTTTATAATGTTAATTCTGCCCCACCATGAGACCTCCAGATTTTGCTAAGAGGTTAATAGCTGATTTGTAGAGGCCAAAAGAGATTTATAATTAACCTATAAAATGTTTCCAACTTTAGCGGGTATCTTTATGTCCAAGTATTCAGTTTCATCACTGGACCATATAAAATCATATTTGGCCCTTAGTCTGGTAAGTTCAGACTGTATGTTATCAGCCAATACACAGCTTATGATAATATTGAATTGATAATTTGACACCTTACTATAGATGGAATAGAGTTTGTTCAGGGTCCTGCAAAGTCAGAACTGTGTCATCCACATAAAGGCTAATCTTGGCTTCAGTCTCCCCACTCTGACAGCCTAGTCTGTTTTTATGATCTCTGATCCTTTGAGCGAAGGGTTCCAGCGTGAGGATGTTCAGCAATGGCGACAGGGGGCATCCCTGCCATGTACCATTACCAACATGAATCCATGGAGAGGAGACAACTGATCCAGCTATTCTGGCCTTTGGTGAAGAATATAAAGCCATAACTACACAGAAAGTTTCCCGAGGCCAAATTCCCTGAGAACACCTGTTCGGAATTGTGGGAGAGGGGACGCCTGGTCCAGTTATTCTAGCCTTTAGTGAAGAATATAAAGCCATAACGCCAAAGAAAGTTTCCGTTCAGGCCAATCTCCCTGAGAACACCTTGTCGGAATTGTGTGAGATCACCTCCTTCAAACGGCCATCATTGTGGCATAAATTTTGGAGTTTGGATTGATTAAAGAGATTGGTCAATCATTCGCTATATTAAGAGGATCTTTGTTACTTTTAAGGATGGGGGTGACATTTGCTTGGAGCATCTCCTCAGGAAAAGAGCCTACCAAAATTATTAAACACCCCCTCTAAATGCTGTACTACCTTATCCTTAAGTAGTTTATAAATCTGTCAGGTCCCAGTGCAATTTTTGGTTTTAATTTTTCAATGGCTGATTTTATCTCCTGTGCGTTAACTGGAAGGCATAGAGATTGAAGCTGTTCAGAAATCCCAGGCAGCTCTATTTTATTTAAATATTCCTCTATCGTGACGATTTTCCAGAGGAGGAATATTATATAATTCTGTATAAAAGGTGCCAAAGGCCATACCTAATTCCTCAGGTTTATAAAAGGTTTTGTCATTCACTTTGAGCTTAACATTTTTCCGCATTGCTGTTTCTATATTGCGGATAGTTGTTTATCTGCTCTATTGCTTTCATAATGTCATGACTGTTCCAGCTTATCAAGATTGTCCTGAACTGGTTGTGTTAAGATTTTTTTTTTTTTTAGTTCTAATACTCAATATTCTATTAGCAAGATCCGGGAAGGGATTCATTTTATTAGCTGCAAACAGGTGAATATTATTGATTCTTTATTTTCTGCACGTATCTCTATGGAGACCACACATAACAATCTTGTAGGCACACCAAACAGTGGTCTGTGGTAGGGACCCAGGCTTATTTTGCACAAAGAAGATGTCTGTTGCTTCCATAAGGTATTTCTGGGTCCCCTCCCCAAGGAGCAGATCATCAGTCTCCAGTCTCTATGGTAAATAAATATATTCCCATTTAACTGAAAATATCTTACTTATAAAGACACTTTATTCCACCACAGTTATACCAAATTTCCTCAGTTATTAGCTATGTATTTTATGACCCAGACTGCACCGTGTCTTCCTAACTTCCTCAACCAATGGGGGAGAGAGAGAGGAAGAGAGAAAAGGTCATAAAAAATTGTGCAAACTATTTTAAACACACCTTCCCAAAGTGTATGTCACGCCATGTTTTAATTATTATAGTGCTATTTTGTACAAACTGATTATAGACCTTTTAAGTGGCAACCCTTTATAATGTTCAATATTACCAATCTCCCCCCCAAAAAATTACAAAACCCGTAGAGAATTGTACAGGCTGTTTTCAACCGCTCCTTTTTCCAAAAGTACCTATTATCCCAAATTATATACATTGGGTGTCATACTTTGAGTGTTTCCTTTACCCAATACCCTTTCTTCTGTTTTTTCTCTCTAATACTCTTTTTTTTTTTTTTTAACATATACATAAGGTGCATGTATATCTAATATGTTACAATCTGTTACTACAAAAAATAAAGTGATACAAAGAAGACTCACATTTCAAGACTTCCCTTCCCCTCCTCCAAATGGACTTCTTAATTTATCAACAAAAAAGGACTTTGTAAACTATAACACTGTTCCCTCTGACATGTTTTACCCTTTCCAATATTACATTAAAGGCCATCAGTTGTAACCCTGATCCTGAAACCATTTTTTTCCGCCGTTTCTGAAGTTTTGAGAGTAGTTCTTACTCACTCCACAAAAAAACCCATACACTGATTCTGGGGGTAGCGTCCAGAAGCCTTTTGGGCTTGTACACTCTATGAAAGTGATCTAATATGGACATTTTATTCTCAAATTTAAGACCCAGGCTTTCAAAAAATGTAAATAGATATTGCTCTACATTTTCTTACTTAATATCATTAAGGGATGTTATGGATACAAAGATTTTGTCTTCTGGACCGGTATCCCAGATCATTAAGCTTTGGTTCTAGATTTTCTATTATATACGGTAGTTTCCATTTTTTCATCTATCTGGTTCACTTTTTCGTTAATCAGTGAAATCTCGTTTCATGACATTAAATTCTTGCTTGATTTCTGTTATATTTTGTTCATAAAGGTTGTCTAAAACTTTTCAGTTTCATCTTAAACTGCTGTCTGTTACTTATGGGCCCTCAGCTGTAGTTCCTCAGAGCTTGACTACATAGTTAGGGATGAGATACCAACTTTTTATGGAGAGCCAGGGTAGTGTCCCTCTGTTTCACCAGGAAGAAATACGTTGAAAGATTTTTCTTATCTTTCTAATGTTCTAATTCCTTACCCCCTTTTTGCTTTATTGTCTGATTTAGTTTCTGCAAATTTCCTACTTGCGGTTTTCCCTTCTCCACGCTTCTCAGCTGTGACCAAACCAAGGAGAGATAGAAATACAATACCCGTAAGTGAATTACAGCTAGCTTCCCAACTGCAGAATTATGTACACTAGGAATTGAAAAGCTTTTAAATTGCAGGGGGGGGGGGGGGGGTGTTAAATAACTATGCTAAATAGAGTTTTTTGCCCTTTATTGCATTATCTTAAATAATTGTAAACACTAGCCCTTGCAAAAAAATAAGTTATAAAAAAAATTAATTCTAGCATCCTCCAAGATCTCTGCATCAAGAAGTACTTTTATAAATATGTGAGGAGAGTTAATGAAAACCTATGTAAAATTCACTGGTGTTTACCAATTTGACACTATTCATGCACAATACATTGCGTGTATTTATTTTACTTCTGAAAAAAGGCAGAGTATAGAAAAAGTTATGTGCATTGACTCAATTTATTACATAAACTGGTTGCATTTTTTGTTTAAACAGGAAAAAAAAAAGTCTAACATGATAGTTACAATTTCAATTCTAGCCATTTGCCATTAGGCATACACAGCCCTCCAATATCTTAATAACTTATAATAAATTCCTGTCAAAGTATGTCAGAAGATGCATAATTCTTTGGTAAAATAGTAGCAGTTGGCTCTTTACTTTCGGTTAGTGCTCGTGGTTGGTGAATGAAAACGCTAAACTTAACTCCCTGATTAGCGGCTGCTCTTACAAATCCACTATTAGCAGTCATCGTGATGGCTTTTAAAGTGTCCCCAGTCCCAAAGATCGAGATTGAGCGTTGGTTTATTTTGGAACTGACAGCAAGTTTCAAGGCACGTTCAGAAGGCTCATCTGGTACCACAGTAACTCTCTCTAGGAGAGATGCAGCTCTTTTTCTCTCCCCATCTCCGCCCAAGGTATCCAAAATGGCCTGAAAGTCCTTTACAGCACATTCACAGGCAAACAGCTCCTTGCCTTCCATGAATGCATCTAACAACGGTAGAACTTTCTCTTGCCTTTCCTGTGCTGCCTGCTCAGTTAAAACCACTTGTTTAAAGATCAGGTGACACCCTCCGTGACTAAGGGAGGATACATAGGTAATTAATGTAGTGATGTCCAGGTTGACTCGGTTGCAGACTTCTACCTTGATCTCTGTTGGGAATGCAACACTGGCAACTATATTCTCCCTATCTACCTTTCCGACGTGCAGAAACTCAGAGTCGTCATCTGATTCGCTGCCACTTAGGTAACTATCTTCTTCTACATCATCCTGTGAGGAGTTAACTGCAACAATATCCCCACGTACAGAAATGCCCATCTCTTTCAGCTTTTCAGCCATAGGATTGGAAACACTGTTATAAAAGGCAAATATGATATGAGGATTGCTGTACTGCACGGGCTGCTGACAGCTAGCTTGTAGATAATCCTTTGCTTGTTCGATAATACTTTTGTCTCCATACTGCCCTCTTCCAAGCCATATATTGTGCAGTGCTTCAGCCTTGCGTCCAATTGCTTTTACCCAGGTGTGGCCACCATTTGCTACAACATCAACTACCAAAGTTTGCTTTTCACCAAACCTGTCATTGTAGCTGAAGACATGGAGAACACCAATAACCTCTTCCAGGCTCTCTGCTGATTCAATGATTGCTTGTAAATGAGTGAGGTTAGTGCTTTTTAGGTGAGACTCTTTAATGGCTACTTTTCCAGCCTCTACTTTCTGTAAGAATTTCAACTCCGCCTTTAGCTTGCTGCATAGTTTTGCACCACCTTCCACACCTCCAACTCGAGATCTAGAGAGGGCTTCAGCTCGTTTTATCAGTTCTTTGGCAATTGCTATTCGTTCACATAGCATAGATTGAAAGGACATTTTGCCAACATTATATCTGAACAGGAGTGAAAAGAAAAAAAAAAGTGTTACTTTTCACACTATGATAAAGTTATACATTACTAGATCTACCCATGGTAACATCAAATTCACAAGAGGTAGTTTGGCAGTAAACATCTAAGAACAACTACATAAAGTGTCTCCTCCTTCATCAAGTAAACCTGCTTGGGTTTACTCTGAGCTCTGCCTCTCTCAGATATTAGCGCAAATGGAGTATCAGCTTTTGAAAATAGAGACCTTGTTTCTGAATGCCATCAACAGAGGGGTAAAGGGGTGGTAAGAGAAACTGTCAGCAACAGCAAAAGGCCTGCTGCTTCCTCATCATGGCTGGCAATCAGAGTATAAACTAGCATGTAAATTGAAAAGTATCTGCCAGTTTACCTCATAATAATGCAATTATTTTTTTTATTATAATAATAATAACAAGTTTAGTGGCTCTTTAAAGTTAACTTGCTTATCCTTTACAAGTAAAGAACATGTATGTTAGTCTGGTCACTATTATCAGCTCAGGAAAAAGCCACCAGTGGTTTGGTCCATCTTAGTGAGACTTTAATATGCCCTCGACAAATAGAAATTCTGTAATCTTTCAAACTGGTTTGGAGGCTACCATGACACCTCCTTGAGAATAAGGAAAGCAGAGTAGTACATTCCACTGCAGAAATGAATACACAGACCAGTAATGGCAAATCACAAACACACCAGATTTAGGGACTACATTTCCCATGACTCTCAGGAACCCCAGTGGGTTTCAGAACATCACGTGGTAGTCCACAACATATGGAGCGTGAAAGATTTGTCATAAGGCGACATAATACTTTTGTTTTACCAACATTGTACACTAAGCTGGACGCTCCGCTAACCCTCGGGCACACCGACAGAGTGCATATAATGGTGCCCAGCAACCAAACGTCGGCCCCGTACGACAAACTTCATACGCGGTTCCTGCAACTGACCTATGTTTCCCGAACCTGTCCAAACCTGGGAAGAGAGAAATCACTTTTTGAAATAAATTACTCACCTTGGTCGTTTTACACCAGCGGTTAAGTGCAAAGAGCGGCAGACTACCTGCACCAGTAATCTGTGTTCCACATCCTGCAGTGCGCAGGCTTGCGTATTAACCAACCGAAATGATTCATGGTAGTTGTGGTTCAAGGCCTAGCACATCAACCAAAGCAACAGATGCATTCATCCGCTGGAACACTACATCAACCAGAATGCTTTTGGAGTAACATAGTATCCGCATATGAGATGACAGTTTGCACTGGACACTAGTGCGGGAAAGTTTCCAAATATTTATATTTCCAACGTCGTAACATCAGCGCGGCCGCACCTCGTGAATAATTGATTATTGGGGGCCCTTGTGTAGAAGACCTCTATAAGACGTGACAAATGTAAACATATTTATAGTCCTTTACTTCGTATGCGACTGAATAAATAAATCCAATGTTAATGATTTGACCACTTAGGCCTTTCTCTTAGTGCCCATAGCAGTGTGATAGTAACTAGTGTATATTATTATATACAAGTAAATCATAATGTTATGCTTTATTATTCCACTGCACTAGTTCCAACTTGGCCCTTCTAGTAGCTTTTAACCCCTTCATGACCAGACTGTTTTTGGAATGTTGTGTGTTAGTGACCGAGGCTGTTTTAACACTTCTGAGGTGTTTGTGTTTAGCTTTAATTTTCTTCCTTGTCAGTTGCTGTACCCACACATATTATATATTGTTTTTTTCAGGACAAGAAGGGCTTTCTTTTCATGACATTATTTTGTTCATATCATTTATTGTATTGTGTAAAAAATTGTAAAATATGGTTAAAATTAAAAAAAATAAACACTTTTCCTGACTTTTCTTTGTAAATTCTTTTACTAAGCTTCACAAGCTAATAAAAAAACGTGCTAAATAGATTTGACTATAGGTCCTGAGTTCAGAAATACCCAATGTTTATACGTTTTTTTGCTTTTTTTTTTGCATGTTTTAGGTTAATAAATACAAGTAGCATTTAGCTGTTTCAAAACCATTTTTTTTTTTTTAAATTAGCGTTAGTGACACTGTAACACCAATATCTGATATGAATCACTGAATAACCCCCCACATGTACACATTTTTATAAAGTAGACATCCCAGGACATTCAACTTGGGGTAATTTGACACTTTTCACTCTGTCATTTTACCACCAATCTTTGACAAGTTTTGGCGTAGTAATTTTGTGTGTGTTTTATTTCCACACACTTTGAAACTTAGGTATGAATTTAACCCCTTCGCGACACAGGACGGACTAGGTCCGTCCTGTGTGGCGAAGCGTTAGTGACACAGGACGGACCTAGTCCGTCCTGTGTCAAAACGAGCACTGAAAGCGGAGTTTTTCCGCTTTCAGTGCTCTGATGGTATTGTAACGATGCTTCCGTGTGGAAGCATCGTACAATACTAAAAAAAATGCCCGTCGGCATTTCGATCGCTCCGGAGAGCGATCGAAATGCCGGTTTTAAAGGCACAGTGCCTTTAAAACACGTGCATTAAAAAATGAGCGTAGGAAGCGAATTTTTCGCTTCCTATGCTCAGAAAGTGTTCCTGATTGCCTCGCAAGTCGAGGCAATCAGGAACACAAAAAAAAAATGCACGATCTTGGTCACTGAGTGACCAAGATGGCGCTGCCCTTCTAAGGGCAAGAGCACAGGAGGCAGGAAGTACCTGCTTCCTGTGCTTTCTGGCTGTCACACGATTGCCTCTTCACAGAGGCAATCAGTGACTGCCAGGCACACTGACAGGCAGTGGGGATGTTCTGCTGAACATCCCCACTGACTGGTCAGATCAATATTAACCCTATATTGATCTGACCAGTTATGATCTGCCTCCCTCTCCTCACATTTTTTTAGTGAGGGAGAGAGACAGATCAAAGTTCTAAAAGTAAAAAAAAACAATAAACACACAACACACAAATATTAAAACAATAAAAAAAAACTTATTAAAGCAACTCCCTGCGTTTAACCCCTTCCCTGCCACTGATCTTGCACAAGCAGTGATCGTGCACATCAGCGCATTTATTTTTGCCGTTTGTGCATTTTTTAGGGGTTAATTTTTTTTGTACTGTAATTTATTACAGTACTAAAAAGGCTCTTCTAAGAGTTATTAACCCCTTCTTTGCCGTCGATCACTGCTTACGCAATGATATTGACGCCAAAGCAATTTTTATCTGTCTGCATATTTTTATTTTATTTTTTTTACACATACCCGCTAGGGGATTACATGTAAAGTAAAAAATATTTGAGTTTTTTTTTTTTAAGCTGCCTGAGCGCATAGCGATCAGTAACAGCGAATTAGTGGCAAAGGCGGTTTGGTGATTTCTCAATTAAGCTCACCATTCGCCCTGGTCAGATCAAAATTGGTCGGATCAATATTCACAAATATTGATCTGCCTCCCTCTCCTCACTTACATTTTTGTGACGGAAAGAGACAGATCAGTATTAGTGATATAAAATAACATTTTATAAAATTGTCAGGTTTTATGAAAGTCTTTCACTGTGTATTAACCCCTTCCCTGCCATTCATCACTGTGTAAGCAGTAATCTTGCACAGCAACAGTATGTTTTTCTGTCTGCACTGTTTTATGGATTAATTTCTTTGTACTGTAATGTATTACAGTACTAGATAGGCTCTTCTAAGAGCTATTAACCCCTTCTTTGCTCGAGATCACTGCTTACGCACTGATTCTGAGGCCGCGGACTCAGGGTTCGATTTTGACCCTATTCAGCTTTCTGATACATCATCTAGCGATGTATCGGTGGCTGCTGAGCCCTTGCCACAAGTAGTGATGGGGGTCTACCGATAAAAAAATATATGGTTTGGTGGGGGTAAATTACATTGGCTGGCTTCAAAGATATATCCCATAAAGGACACGGACGCAGGTTGACTACATGTCAAAATTCCAAGTTGGAATTTTGAGATGCGCATCTCACAAATGTTGCCTTCTAGCCAAAAACAAACCAACAAACCTATGCATGGGTGCTATCCCTGTACTCGGGAGATGTTGCTGAACACATATTGGGTTGTTGTTTGGCAGTGACATATACCAGAATCTGTGAATTCATGCCTGAAGTACAATGCATGTGGAAAAAAACCTCCCAAAAAAGTACTACCACAAACTTTTACAAAGGCTGGTGGTAGAATTAGTACCTATACAGTATTAAAATACCACCATTTGAAATACCTTAGGATGTCTATTTTCCAAAAATATATGGTTTGATGGGGTAAAATTCATTGGACGGCTTCAAAAATGTTCCAAATGGAACATGGGCGCAGGCTGACTAAATGTCAAAATTCCAGGTTGGAATTGGGCACCCCCTAAATGTGGAATTTTAGACCCAATACAAACCAACAAACCTATGCATGGGGGGTATCCCTGTACTCAGGAGATGTTGCTGAACACATATTGAGGTGTTGGTTGGCAGTGGCAAATACCAGAATCTGAAAATTCCTGCCTGAACTACAATGTGTGTGCGGAAAAAATGACATCCCAACCCTTTGACATAGGTTGGTGGTAGAATTAGCACTTGGAAAGTGTTAAAATACCACAATTTTAAAAACCCTAGGATGTCTAGTTTTCCAAAATATATGGTTTTATGGGGTAAAATACTTTGACAGGCTTCAAAAGTGTCCCAAATGGAACATGGGCGCAGGCTGACTACATGTCAAAATTCCAAGTTGGAAATGCACCCCCCCTAAACATGGCCTTTTAGCCCCCAAATAATCTAACTAACCTACACATGGGTGGTATCCCTGTACTCAGGAGATGTTGCTGAACACATATTAATGTGTTTTGTGGCACTGACACATAATAGGATCTATGAATTCATGCCCGATGTACAATGAATGTGAAAAACAAATTACTATCCATAACATTGACATAGGCTGGTGGTAGAATTAGTGCATGGAAAGTGTTAAAATACTACCATTTGAAATACCCTAGGGTGTCTAGTTTTCAAAAATATATGGTTTTGTCGGATAGAATACACTTTTTGGCTTCAAAAATGTCCCAAATGGGACATCGGCGCAGGTTTTCTGCACGTCAGAATTCCAAGTTGGAAAACCAAAAAGCGCACCTCTCAAATGTGGCCTTTTAACCCCCAAATAACCTAACCAACCTATACATGGGTGGTATCCCTGTACTCAGGAGATGTTGCTAAACACATATTGAGGTGTTGTTTGGCACTGACATATAACAGGATCTGTGAATTCATGCCCAAAGTACTATGTATGTGAAAAAAAATTACTATCCATAACATTGACATAGGCTGGTAGTATAATTAGTGCATGGAAAGTGTTAAAATACTACCATTTGAAATACCCTAGGGTGTCTAGTTTTCAAAAATATATGGTTTTGTGGGATAGAATACACTTTTTGGCTTCAAAAATGTCCCAAATGGGACATGGGAGCAGGTTTTCTGCACGTCAGAATTCCAAGTTGGAAAACCAAAAAGTGCACCTCTCAAATGTGGCCTTTTAACCCCCAAATAACCTAACCAACCTATACATGGGGGTATCCCTGTACTCAGGAGATGTTGCTGAACACATATTGAGGTGTTGTTTGGCACTGACATATAACAGGATCTGTGAATTCATGCACAAAGTACAATGTATGTGAAAAAAAATGACTACCCAAAACATTGACATAGGCTGGTAGTATAATTAGTGCATGGAAAGTGTTAAAATACTACCATTTGAAATACCCTAGGGTGTCTAGTTTAAAAATATATATGGTTTTGTGGGGTAGAATACACTTTCTGGCTTCAAAAATGTCCCAAATGGGACATGGGCACAAGTTTTCTGCATGTCAGAATTCCAAGTTGGAAAACCAAAATGAGCACCCCCTAAATGTGGCCTTTTAGCCCCAAAACAAACCAACAAACCTATGCATGGGTGGTATCCCTGTACTCAGGAGATGTTGCTGAACACATATTGAGGTGTTATTTGGAAATATCCCTTCACATTTTAAGGTAATGTTTACCTAAATTGCAATATATGTGAAAAATTAAAAAAAAAGATTTTTTGCTGCAAACTTTGGCATAGATTGGTGGTAAAATGGCTTCATGAAATGTGTCAAAATACCCCAAGTTAAATGCCCTGAGTTGTCTAGTTTTCAAAAATATGTACATGTTGGGGGTCATTCATGGATTTAGTACAGAAATCAGTGTTACAATGTCACTATCGCTAATTTTGAAAGAAAGGATTTTAAAATAGCTTTGCACCACTTATAGTTCTGGCCCTGTAACATGAATAAAAAAGCACAAAAACATAAAAACATCACCCGTTTACTCACAAGCTGTCTTTTGGAATGTGAGTTCCATGGATTATATTGCCTCCACCCAAGCACTGGCATTGGTGGCCCCAGGACAGCTCCAGGGAACCCGAACTGACTAACCCAGCAACTCTACCTGCTCCCCAGCGGCGGATATGGGATTTGGGAGAAGCAGAGGCTGTGCTGGTGAGTGCTATTCTTTAGCTGCACAAAGTTGGGGATTCCAAATGTTGGCTTAAAGCTATGCCGACTAACCTCGGAGTCACCCTCTCTAGGTTTGGGGGCAACAGCTGGACTTGATACACAGGGGGCTCAGTGCAGGCTCACTCAGGATGTCAGCCAGGATGTGTATCCTGGCAGGCCCAACCCATTGTCCCATAGTGTTAACCCAGGTTAAGATTGTATTATATCCTGCAAACCCCAGTCTCTCAAGAGGTGTTAAGAAATGTTATTATATGTTAGTCTTAAAATGTGTTAAATATCTAATCAATAAGTGTTTACTGTCCTGTCAGTCATCTATTGCCTTTTCTACTGTCTGTACTTAGGATGTCTGTATCCTAAGGTGTTATTCTGCTGCTATTCCGAGGACTGCCACTTGGGGGAGGACTTCCATAGGTAAGAATTATTTTTTTTTTAAGGTTTAAAGCGAATAGAAAATAAAAAGTGTAATTCACTCTTTGGTGCCTAAAAGTTGCACCAAAGTCATATAGGTGACTAGACTGTCCCGTTAAGTTTCAAAGTCCCATCTCAGTTCATCCTCTATTAAGTATACTCTATGATATTATACCCGTATTTTCTTCTGATGTCTATTAGCCTAGTTGTGTTTGTCCCTAGGTTTAGACCAGGTATGCAGTTTGGTGAAATCTCTCAAATGTTCCTCTTCTGGATCAAAATCCTTGGGTGTGCTTAAGACTTTTTAGCCTTAAGCACGTTTCATTTTTCACATTGTGTTTTACCCATCCAAGGTCTTCAATAAATAAATGTTGTTTTATTTATGGATGCATTTACTCATTATTTCAGTGTTTGCTGATGTCTTTTTTTTTTTTGGTGTATATGTTTGTGGGACAGGGAGCAGGTCCTTCTATGTTACAGCATTCTTGAGACTAGAGCTGACATTTTGTAGGTTTACTTTTCTAGTAGCTGAGCAAGCTTGGTGTAAATGTGAGATCTACTACTTGAAAAGCTAATGATTTCCTTCTGGCCACATACTGCAAAGCATACTTATATGTACATAAATTTGACATACCTATTTAAATATGCCGTAGTCACTTTGATCATTAAAATATGACACTGTCAGTTTACTCATCAACATATTCATTAAAATATGTCACATACAAGTGCAGATTAAATAAGCCACATTCAGGTGCCTGTTAAAATAATAAAAAAAATGTGAATCACATCTCCAGACGGCTCTAAACAAGCCTTCTGTATAAGATAATCCATACTCAGGAGGGCATCGGCATTTTTTTCCCCTCACTTGCACCATTAGAGAAGACACCTCTCCATTAACATATTAGACTGGTCCCACAAATAAGGGCAGTCCAGACCCAAAATGCCTGGCAAGTCTCCTCTGCACAAGGACATAGCAACCACATACATACAGGTGATACTCGAAAAATTAGAATATCGTGCAAAAGTTAATTTATTTCAGTAATGCAACGTAAAAGGGGAAACTAATTCGCATTACATGCAAAGCAAGATAGTTCAAGCCGTGATTTGTCATAAATGCAATGATTATGGCTTACAGCTCATGAAAACCCCAAATCCACAATCTCAGTAAATTAGAATATTACATGCAATCAATAAAACAAGGAGTGTACATAGAACAATATCAGACCTCTGAAAAGTATAAGCATGCATATGGACTTAGTACTTGGTTTGGGCCCCTTTTTCAGCAATTACTGCCTCAATGTGGCGTGGCATGGAAGCTATCAGCCTGTGGTCCTGCTGAGGTGTTATGGAAGACCATGATGCTTCAATAGCGGCATTCAGCTCTTCTGCATTGTTCGGTCTCATGTCTCTCATCTTTCTCTTGGCAATGCCCTATAGATTCTCTATGGGGTTCGGGTCAGGCGAGTTTGCTGGCCAATCAAGCACAATAATCCCACTGTCATTAATCCAGGCTTTGGTGCTTTTGGCAGTGTAGGCAGGTGCCAAGTCCTGCTGGAAAATGAAGTCAGCATCCCCATAAAGCTCGTCTGCGGAAGGAAGCATGAAGTGCTCCAAAATCTCCTGGTAGACGGCTGCGTTGACCCTAGACTTAATGCAGCACAGTGGACCAACTTGCCAGTTGCTCTCATCAGAAAAGAGGACTTTGGGCCACTGAGCAACAGACCAGGTCTGTTTTTCTTTAGCCCAGGTAAAACGCTTCTGACGTTGTTTGTTGTTCAGTAGCGGCTTAACAAGAGGAATACGACATCTGAAGCCCATGTCCAGGATCCGTTTGTGTGTGGTGGCTCTTGATGCACTGACTCCAGCCTCAGTCCACTCCTTGTGAAAGTCCCCAACACATTTGAATGGCCTTTTCCTGACAATCCTCTCCAGGCTGCGGTCACCCCTGCTGCTTGTGCACCTTTTTCTTCCACACTTTTCCCTTCCACATAACTTTCTATTAATGTGCTTTGATACAGAAATTTGGGAACAAATCGCAATTAACTTTTGAGGCTTTCTCTCCTTATGGAGGGTGTCGATGATGGTTTTCTGCACCACTGTCAGGTCAGCAGTCTTCCCCATGATTGTGATTCCTACTGAACCAGACCAATAGACCATTTAAAGGCTCAGAAACCCTTTGCAGGTGTTATGGCTTACTTAGCTGATTAGTGGGACACTGTGAGCCTAAAATATTGCACCTTTTCACAATATTCTAATTCACAGAGATTGTGGATTTGGGGGTTTCATGAGCTATAAGCCATAATCATCGCACTTATGACAAATCACGGCTATGATTGTCACTATCTTGCTTTGCATGTAATGCGTCTATCTCATATATTAGTTTCCCCTTCTACGTTGCATTACTGAAATAAATGAACTTTTGCACGATATTCTAATTTTTCGAGTATCTCCTGTATATTTTGGCCTATCATATGCCTTGTCAATGTGGTACAGTTAGTGTCCCTCTCGGTGCAGTGAGCCAGGACAGGCTATTTTAGCTCTGTCTGTTCTTGGTGAGATGTGGTGCCCACTTCTTATTTTTTTATCGCATTGGGATATCAGATTATGCCAGAATCAGACTACCCATCCAACTCACCCAGTACTCACATGGCTGCATGCTGGTGCTGCCCGTTGCCCCCTCCATAAAAGAAGTGCTTAGGAGGGCAGGAGTAAAACAAATCCTCATTCATTACAAGAACAGGGCAGGGTCATAGTAGCGAGTACTCCTCCCTTATGGAGGAGGACTTTTTATTTTTACACTGACACTGCTCTTGTTTCTGTACCGCGTGGGAGCACTCAGGCTACATCAGTGCTCCCTCACGGCAGCTATAATCAGTGTAGCATTTCCTTTTGGAGTGTCACAATATTCCTAACAATAGATTTGGACCAAGGGCCTTCCTAATTCACAGATTCTTTGGTTTCTTATAAATAATGTGATTGAAGAGATTAAGCATCTCAGATATAGTAAACTATATATGACTTAACCCCTTAACGACAGATGACGTGCCAGGCACGTCACGGCAAATCGAGGACTTGCCGACAGCTGACGTGCCTGGCACGTCATGCACTAAACTGAGTAAAGAAAGCGACCAGCGGTCGCTTTCTTTACTCTAACGGTGTTGCTACAATGCCTCTAGGTAGAGGCATTGTGCAACACCCCCCAAAAGTGCAGGGGCGCGCTACGATCACTCCACGGAGTGATCGTAGCAGCCATTTAAAAATGGCTGCGCCGGCTGCACACATGTGCTTAGAAAGCGAACGATCGTTCGCTTTCTAAGCTTCTCCGGTGTTGTTAAAGTGCCTCGCCAGCGAGGCACTTAACAACACCGTTCTGCTCCCCAGAGCCGATGGTGGTCGCTCTCCTGAGCGACCCCATCGGCTCAGTAGAAGGGAACGCTGCCTATACAGGCAGCGCTTCCCTTCTAATGGCAAGAGCATCGGAAGTGAAAGTATTTCACTTCCGATGCTCTAGGGGGAGCCAATCGATGCCGGCACAACAGATCTATGTGATCTGTGTGCAGGCATGTATGGTAAGTGCTCTGATGAGCACTTATCATACTGTCAAAGGCAATATTAGCAAATATTGCCTTTGACAAGTATTGATCTGCCTCCCTCACCTTACTAGTTATAGTAAGGGAGAGAGACAGATCAGATAAAGTAAAAAAATAAAATAAAATAATAAAACAAATATTTAATAAAATTTTAAACACCAAGGGCTTTTATAAAAGCCATTTAACCCCTTCCCTGCCATTGATCGCTGTGTACGCAGTGATCATACACAGCAGCACATTTTTTGCTGTCTGTGCATTTTTTAGGGGTTAATTTTTTTTACTGTAATTCATTACAGTATAAAAAAAAGCTCTTTTAAGAGAGATTAACCCCTTTCTTGCTGTAGATCACTGCCTAAGCAGAGATCTGACGCAAATGCAGCAATCTTGCTGCAGAAGCATTTTTAATTTTTTTAAAACTTTTTTATTACACCCGTCACGTGTTAATTATACCCGCTAGGGGACTACGTTTAACGTAATTTTTTTTTTAAATAAGAGCTATTAACCCCTTCCTTGCCGTATATCACTTCCTAAGCAGCACATATGGTCACTGCCTAAGCAGTGCATATGGTCACTGCCTAAGCAGCGCATATGGAGCAATCTAGTCGCAGAAGGATTTTTTTTTTGCTATCAGCATTTTTTTTGTCAGACTCGCTAGGGGTTAATTATACCCACTAGGGATTACGTGTATTCCTTTTGAAGCTGTCTGAACACGTGTATAGCGATCAGTAACAGCCGATCAGTGGCAAAGGTGGTTTGGTGATTTCTCAGATGAGCATCACCATTCGTCTGGTTCGATCAATATTGGTAAATATTGTTCTGACCCATATGGATCTGCCTCCCTCTCCTCACTTGAGTTTTAGTGAGGGAAAGAGACAGATCTGTATAACATAATTTTTTAATTGTAATAAATTAAATAAAATGTTAAAAAAATTGTGAGTCCCAAGGGCTTTTATAAAAGCCATACCCTTTGTATAGTGTAGTGTATTAACCCCTTCCCTGCCACTGATCACTGCACAGCAGAAATTTTTTTCTTGTCTGTGCATTTTTAGGGGTTAATTTTTTTGTACAGTACTACAAAGGCTCTTATAAGAGCTATTAACCCCTTCCTTGCTCTACATGTTCAAATTCCAAGTTTGAAAATCAAAAAGCGCACCTCTCAAATGTAGCCTTTCAACACCCAACAAAGCTGACAAAGCTATGCATGGGTGGTATCCCTGTGCTCGGGAGATGTTGCTGAACATATATTGTGGTATTGTTTGTCAGTGACACATACCGAAATATGTGAATTTGTGTCTAAAGTACAATGTATGTGGGAAAAAATACACAATAAAATGACTACCACAAACTTTGACAAAGGCTGGTGGTAGAATTGGTGCATGGAAAGTGTTAAAATAACACCATTTAAAATAGCCTAGGGTGTCTACTTTTACAAAATATATACTTTTTGGGGTAAAATACACTGTCCTACTTTAAAAAAAAGTCCCAAATGAAAGATGGGCTCAGGCTGGCTACACGTCAATATTCCAAGTTGAAAATGCGCACCTTCACAATGTGGCCCTTTTAGCCCCCAAACAACCCAACAAACCTATGCATGGGTGGTATCCCTGTACTCAAGAGATGTTGCTGAACACTTATTGGGGTGTTATTTGGCAGTGACACATACCAAAATCTGTAAATTCATGTCTGAAGTACAAGGTTTGTGAAAAAAAAAACACAAAAAAATGACTACCAAAAACTTTGACAAAGGCTGGTGGTAGAATTAGTGCATGGAAAGTGTAAAAATACCACCATTTGAGATAGCCTAGGGTGTCTACTTTAAAAAAATATATGGGTTGATGTGGTAAAATACACTGGCTGGTTTCAAATATGTCCCAAATGGGACATGGGTGCAGGCTGTTTGCATGTCAAAATTTCAAATTGGAAAACCAAAAACTTCACCTCCCAAATTTGGCCTTTTACCCCCCAAACAATCCAACAAACCTATGCATGGGGGGTATCCCTGTACTCAAGAGATGTTTCTGAACACTTATTGTGGTGTTATTTGGCAGTGACACATACCAAAATCTGTAAATTTATGTCTGAAGTACAAGGTTTGTGAAAAAAAAACACAAAAAAATTACTACCACAAACTTTGACAAAGGCTGGTGGTAGAAATAGTGCATGGAAAGTGTTAAAATACCACCATTTGAGATAGCCTAGGGTGTCTACTTTTAAAAAATATATGGGTTGATGGGGTAAAATACACTGGCTGGTTTCAAATATGTCCCAAATGGGACATGGGTGCAGGCTGTCTGCATGTAAAAATTTCAAGTTGGAAAACAAAAAACTGCACCTCACAAATTTGGCATTTTAGCCCCCAAACAACCCAACAAACCTATGCATGGGTGGTATCCCTGTACTCAGGAGAAATAGTAGAATCTATTTAGCATGTTTTTTCGTTCGCTATTGTCGATGAGGAGAAGTTGTTTCAAATAAAAACAAAGAAATTTGTGTATTTTTTTTTTTTTTACCATATTTTATTATTTTTTTTTAATAATATGATAAGATATGATCAAAAATATGGCATCCATAGAAAGCCCTTTTTGTCCCGATAAAAACAATATATAATATGTGTGGGTACAGCAAATGACGAAGAAGAAAATTACTGCTAAACACAAACAGCACAGAAATGTTAAAATAGCCATTGTCCAGAAAGGACAAAAATGTTTCAAAGGCTCTGTCCTTAAGGGGTTAAATGATGGTATCTATGGTGATAGAAACAGTATGTAATGTGTGGGTACATTAGATGAGAAAGGAGAAAATTACCGATAAACACAAACACCACAGAAATGTTAAAACAGTTATTGTCACAAAGGGTACAAAAATGTTCTGTCACTAGGGGGTTAAGGAGTGTTTGTAACCTGTTTAACTAGTGTGCTGATCCCTTCATGCATTGTATAAAAAAAATGTCATGGCAGGGGAGGCGACGTGATGACGTAGACGCTACAGGGCGGAGCGTCTGAGGCTGTGGAACGGTGGTGAGAGCGGGATGTGCTCTCGATGAAACGCTGCAATAGGGCTGCGGAAAGGATTCTTACCCTCCTGAATCGTCAGCGAAACCACTCCATTATTGTGGGCGCCTCTGCAAGTGTGGACCCCCTTCCTTCTGAGAAACCGTGCAGTTATGTTTGGCTGAATATCAGTCGGACGGGCAGCTGAATGGAGGACCGGGGAAACGGCGCCAATCTATCGCTGTGAAGTTAAGGGGAGAGCTCAGAAAGAGAAACAGCCCCACTAGCAAAGTGATAAACGGAAGAGAAATTGACTTGCCAAACGACCAGAAGACAGGCACAGTATACCCCCTTTTTCTCCTCTTGTTGGTTGCTTGAACATTCTAAGCACAAATGCTGTATATATGTTGAAATACCTATGTACCTTAAACCCTCTCACAGTGAGATAGGTTTGTGCACAAGTCTTCTATCTGCTTAAAGGGACAGGCAAACTCATAAAGTGTATAGAAACCTAAGAAGACGGGGGAAAAATAACCCTAGCTCTCTATATAAGCACTTTTTTTTTTCTGCATAAAAAAATTGACCTACATACAGCACTCTGATAAAAGTAAAGATTAACCCCTTATAACTCTGACCCATTTAACGTTGAGAACCTGTGGAATATAGTAAGGGGAATAAGACCTTGCTATATACTTTGGTCCTATCAGATGTGCTGGTAACACTTCTAAAAGAGGAGGAGAGAGAAGGAGGAAAAAAAGATATAAGCCATCTCCAGGAACTTGATACCTTATTGCAGAGTGTACACCTGCATACAGAAGCAGAAACGCGGGGAGAGGGGGGAAGGAGAGGAGAGCAAAAGAGCAAAGGAGGGGAGAAAGAGAAAACACCCTAACAATGGCTAGTAAAAGGGGCAACAAGCCTAATCAGGTCCCCAGAAAGATAAAAACTAAAGATAAGCGGATCCTGGAGACGGGGAAGAGAAAAGACCAAGGAATAGAAGCCCACTTCTCCCCCCAAAGCACCAAAATTACTGATAATCTAGACTCTACTAACATACAGGACTATAGTCTGAACACATTAGAAACTGAAACTCCTAAATTGCTGGATAGCTCTGGAGAAATAGAAAGTAGAGGTATCTCCCCTGAATATCTCCAAAAATGCCTTGAGCTTCAACTTCAACTGATCAAAAAAAGAGTTCACCTCTCAATTTTGAGAATTTAAAGAGGATATATTGAAACTGGGGGACAGAATCAAGAATACTGAGCACCAAGTGGAACACATGGAGATATCTATTAAGGATGCAGAAGAAAGACTCACAACATTACATCTAAAAGTACAAGAGATGGAGTTGAAAATGTCTGATCTAGAGGATAGAAGCAGAAGAAAAAATATAAGGATCCGTGGTATTTCCGAAGTGATCTGATTCGAATTAGATCTGTTCAAAACCATGGGAATACTGGATCTGCGTGAAGTAGATATAGAGAGAGCACATCGATGCTGGAAACCAACAAATGTCCCGGAAGATCTACCTAGAGACATTATTGTCAGATTTGCATCAGACGGAGTTAAAAAGAAAATCATGCAGGCAAAAGAAATCCTTTGAGCCTAAGGGAGAAAGATTTTCCAAGCTATCTTTTTTTCAGGATTTATCTTTCCACACACGCCAAGCAAGAAAGTCCTTTAAAACAATCACAGATGTCCTGAGACAAAGGCAACTGAGATATTGGTGGGGCTTCCCTGTAAAAATATGCGTTATGAGAAATAATAGAACATTCTCTTTTGAGAGGGTTAAAGAGGCACAAAAATGGTTGGACGAAAACCTGGGTGACACCAGGGGAACGCCAGAATAACGAGGAGTTAAGGCCTGCACAAGGGAAAGAGAGCTTTGGAGTGATCGAGGGGGGTGGGGGTGGGGGGGCTTTCACTAAGAAGTAGAGATAAACTTTTTTTTTTCCTCTCCTTTTTTTTTGTAGATATTGTCGATTAAGGTATGAGAACTAGGTACTGATAATTATGATGCTAATACTAGGAATGCACGTGTATAGTACTAACAGGGCACATGTGAATCTTATTATATATATATATATATATATATGTTTTTTTGTTTTGTTTTGTTTTTGTTTTTTCTTCTCTCTCCACTAAGGTGTACAGATAAATGTTTCAACTTTTTGTATATATTGCTGATTAAGACATGAGAATTAAGGCACTGATAATCACGATGTGTATATTAAGAAGGTGTATGTGTAAAGTATTAATAGGACGTATATGAATTCCCTTTTGTTGATTAAGGTATGAGAATTAAGGCACTGATAACCACGATGTGAATATTAGGAATGTGTATGAATAGAGTATTAATAGGGCACATAGGAATTCTTTTTACTCATTTATTTATTTTCTATCTATTTTCCTCCAATTTTTTTTATATTTATTTTTTTTTTTTTTTTATTGCTAATGTATGAGAATTAGACACTGATAATCACGATGACAATATCAGGAAAGAGCACGTGTATAATATTAATAGGGCACATGTGATTTTTGATTTATTTATTTATATATATATTTTTTTAATTTTTTTTTTTTTTTTTTTTTTTCCTCACTGAGACGCAGAGATAAACGTCTCGATTTTTAGCATATATCGCAACACCGATAACTATATTGCTGGTACTGGGAATACGTATGTATATAGTTATACTAATTGGGCACATGGAATTTTTTTTTTTTCTCTCCTTTTCTTCTCCAAGATGTATAGATACATGCTTTGTTTTGTTTTGCACATATTGTTGATTATGTACTGATAACTATGATGCTAATGTTAGGAAGGTGCATGTGTATGGTATTAACAGGGCATAGGTGAAAATCCTTTTTTTTTTTCTCCCTCTTCTTCTTTTTGTCTCTTTCTCTTTCTCTCTTGTCTTCTTCTTTTTTTCCTTCACTAAGTAGTACAGACAAACTTTTGGGTCAATACTTATATTGTTGATTAATATACGAGATATAAGGTTCTGATGACTACGATGCTAATATTGGGAATGTCTATGAATATAGTATTGATAGGACACATGCGAATTCAATTTATTTATTTTTTTTCTTCTCTTTCTCTCTCCTTCCTTTTCTTTCCTTCTCTCTTTCTTTCGGTCTTTGCCCCCTCCCTCCCCCCTTTGATGTTTAATGTTTATTTTTGACACACCACCACCACATTGACCTCGATGTAAGTTCATCTTATGTGGGAAAAGATGAATTATAGGAAATGGGATATTGGGAAGCGAATTGATAAAAAATTTGCTCTTGTTTATGTTGTTATGTATGTTTGTATTGTGGAGACAGATCCTACAAAGGGAGGAGGGGAGAGAGGAGGGAGGGGGGGCAGAGGGGAGAGAGGAAAAGAGAGAGAAATAATAAAAACTCTCCATACCCTGAAATGACCTTTAAACTATTATCATTAAATGTTCAGGGTCTGAATTTGCCCCAAAAGAGAATAACCCTTCTAGACTTCTTGGTAAAACAGAAAATAGATGTGGCTATGCTACAGGAAACACACTGGAATAGGGAATTTGCTAATAGAATCACCTTTAGCAAATACCCTTACATGGAGTCCTCATCTCTGATGACACAAAAGAAAAGGGGGGTTGCCATATTAATTGCGGCAAGATGTAAATATGAACTAATACATAAAATAACAGACCCTGAAGGACGGTATGTGTTCCTTATCTGCAAACTGGATGATAGAATTTTTTCACTATTAAATATATATGCACCTAATAGAGGCCAGGTGGGCTTCCTGAACGGGCTCATGCAGAAGGTACATGACCTCGTTCAGGGATCCTTCATACTGGCAGGCGATTTTAATTGTATTCTGGACCCGGTATGGGATAAAAAATTATGTAGCGGCGCTAAGATGGATAGATCCCTATTAGGGCTAGCAAAATCATGTAGTGAATTTCTGGCTAAACACAAATTGTACGATCTATGGCGAACTATCCATCCGGGCCTGCGGGATTACACATTCTATTCTAGAGGTTTTAGATCATACTCTAGAATAGATATGTGCCTTGTACATGCACATCTGATTGAGGAATGTGGAAAAAGTGATATAATGGAAGTTGCATGGTCAGACCATAGCGCCCTGATAAATACATTTAGATTTAACAAAGGAAAATTCAGACCAAGCTGGAAAATAAAAGAATACCTTTTGAATGACAAGGAATATGTAGAAGAACTGAAACAGCTGACAGATCTTTATTTTAAGGAAAACCTTGGGGAGGAGACCTCAATGACCAATGTATGGAATGCATACAAGTGTGTTATTAGAGGAAACCTTATCAGCAGAGAAATATATCTGAATAAATCACGCACAGCTAAACTTTCAGACCTATACATAAAATTAGAAAACCTTACCCGAAGTAATAAACAGACACCTCAAGCAGATAAAGATGTGGTGATTCAACAAACTAAGAAAGAAATAAATGAAAAATTGACAATAAGAGCAAATAAAATTTTGCTACATGCAAAACAGAAATACTACTACTTAGGCAATAAACCAGAGAAAATCTTATCTAAACAACTACAGAAAGGAAATGCCAAAGCTAGAATAGCCAAAATGATCAATGGCAACAAAACTGCAATATCACCGAAACATATAGGTGCTGAATTTGAGAAATTTTACCACTCCCTCTATAATTTACCTGATAAGGGATTCTCCCGTGAACAGGTAAAAAATGATATTGAGAGATCTCACTTAAACAAATTGACAGAAGATCAAATTAAACAATTAGACATGCAGATCAGTGAGATCGAGGTAACAAGGGCAATAAAACATCTAAAAAACAACAAAGCACCGGGCCCAGATGGATACGCAGGTATCTTTTTTTAAAAACTAGCCCCGAAACTAACGCTCCACTTAACAAACATCTAAATAGAATTCAGTGGACCGCTAGTAAAAAATGAGACTGGTGGAAGATAGAAAGTAACATCGCAGGTCTGGATAACCTGGAAAATATCCTCTGGTTAAACAGGGTTCAACCAAAAAAAGATACAACAGAAAGTTGATGGCACTACACTAGCTGAGCTTGTAGATTTCTGGTATAGCTTCAAGAAAAAAAGTAACTTGGATCTAAAAATCTTAAGATCAGCACCTTTGGACGTCATAGATTACAATATGACAGATATAAATATTAGAACTTGGAAACAAGCAGGTATGGACAGAATAGAGGATATGTACACGGGAAATAGAATTAAAGGATTTAGTGACTTGAGACAAGACTTTAATCTACCTTCGAGAGATCTTTTTAAGTTTCTAAGAATAAAACACTTTCTAATAGAGAGCACATATACGAACTATGACATGGAGAAAACCGATATGGTTGTTAATCTGTTCAATAATGTTCCAAAGGGAAAAATCCTGAAAATATGCTCAAATATCATAAAACAGTTTAGGCAACACTACATACCTATTGCTTGGATAAGCTGGGAAAGAGAACTAAATGTAAATTCCAACTTGACAGCTCTAGAACCGATGGAACACTGGCATGATAGCTGGAATGAATTAAGGAAAGCTGTGCATTGCCTAAACCTACAAGAGGTATTCCTTAAAGTGACCAATAGATGGTACATGACACCAGCAAAATTAGGAAGGATAAATCAGACGTTAGACAGTCAATGCTGGAGGTGTAGAAAGAGCAGGGGCTCTCTTCTTCATATCTTTTGGGAATGTGAAGGAGTCACGGAGTGTTGGGAAGAGACATTTAGGATTGCATCGAGCATCTGTGGTCAAAACCTCCCTAAATCTCCCCTGCGAGCCCTCTTACATCAAGGACTGGAAAATATCGATAGAACAGATCTAACCTTGATTATACACATTTTCCTAGCTACTAAGCTGGTTATCGCGAGGAGATGGAATAAAGCGGGGAAGGTCTGTTGGGCACAAGTAAAGAATCAAATTAATACCCAACAGATGATGGAAAGGGGTTACCATGCAAGTAGAGATGATTTACAAAAATATAACAGAATTTGGAGTAAATGGAGTCTATGACATAAATTCTTTTCTTTTTTTTTGACCTATGATTTATAGGTCACTACAGCTCCTACACTCCCTTTACAATTTACAATACAAATGATAAGAAGAATAATTTCTCCAACTAAGAAATTCCCTCAGGTCCCACCTCTCTCCCTCCTCCTCCTAGGACTTAAGATAGCACTACATTATGACTTCTGGATCTTGATCTCCACAATGTATCATGTTATACATGTTATAGTCTGTTGTGTCATATGTCTTGCCCATTCTGAGACGCACAAGGAATACCCTGACACCAATAAATGACAGATGGGTGATATGTCTTTATGTGTGTAATGTCTGCATGTTTTTATATTTATATGAAAAATGAAAAATAAAAGTATTTAAAAAAAAAAAATGCCATGGCAGTGCTGTACTTCTTCTAGATGTTTCATTTTAAATTGACCAGTGCTCTAACTTGTTGTTCTGCTAATTGTATGCATATTATTTAGTACTAGTATACAGCACAAAAAAATACATTTTACACCTATGTGTATTGCTAAAATGTGTCACGGATCAGCTCCCTAGCCCGCCTTAAAGATTTATACCACTTGACTTTGTTACAAGTCTGTTGCAACTTACCTTATCTGGCACTAAACTACAGTTAACTATAGAAGTAGGTTCTATTTTTATTAATAAAACCTTAATAAGAATCCCAAATTTCTTACCATAAAATTTATATTCCATAAGGCTATATGGTAGTCCAACCATGAGTATGCCATATCTGTATGTCAGGAAAAATGCCTGCGTTTAATAGTGCTCTCCACTGCCTTTCAAACAGGCAAGAGAGTGGCTGCCGAATGGCCTTATGGAATTTTTTTTTTTTTTTTACGATAATACATTTTTATTCCCCTGGTGTCCAACCCGCAGCTGAACCATCGGATATAGCGGACTTCATCCAGAGCATGAATTCTCCAACCAGGTTGATCATTTCATATAATGGACTATAAAAAAGAAATAATAAAAAGATGGTGACAAATGCATAGTTGCCAACATCGGCCATGTTTCCAGGGACACATATTTGTTCCACATGCTGCAGACAGAGCATGCAAAGTGCAGCCCGGCAGTATGTAGGGTGGATACACACACAGACAGAATCCATTTAATTAATCATGGTAGGTTCTATGAGATCTCCACCCTGATTAATTAATTGGATTCTGTCTGTGTGTATATCCATCCTACATACTGCAGGGCTGCACTTTGCATGCTCTGTCTGCAACATATGTGTCCCTGGAAACATAGCCAATGTTGGCAACTATGCAAATGGAGAGAAAAAAATATAAAAAAAATCTTTTAGTCATCTACAAAAGCCAATAAAAAAAAAACCCTGATAAATAGATTCTACGATTTTTCCTGAATTTAGAAATGCCCCTTGTTTTTATTTATTTTTTTTGCAAGTTTCAGGGCAATAACTACAACTAGTACATATTTTAAAACTATTTCCCCTCCCAAATTAGTGATAGTGACATTGGAACACTGATATCGATCATGAATTCCTTAATCACCCCCCACATTTATTTTTTTCAAAAGTAAACAATCCAGGGTATTCAACTTGCGGTATTTTGGCACTTTTCATGCAGACAATTTATCACCAATCTTATCACCAGTTTGCACCAGTTTTTGGTTATACAATTTTGACATGTAGACAATCTGTGTCCATGTCCCATTTGCATACAAACTCAATGGACGCCCAGCACTTGATACAAACATGAGAACTTGATTGATCAGACGCAGGCAACGTTTCAACTCTCGCGATTTTATCAGGCCTAGTATTTTACCCCCATCAAACTATATATTTTTGAAACGTAGACATCCCAGGGAAATTCAGAAGGAGGTATTTTAATACTTTCCATGCAGTAATACTACTATCAGTCTTTGTCAATGTATCGGTACATCTACCCAAGGCCAGTAGCACCTCATTAGCCCCCGATTACAGCTCAGCATCCACCCAGCATGTCTTTCATTGAGCCTTGTGCTTTGTACCCAAATAGCAGACAGGACCACTAGCAGTTAGGTACAGCAAGAATGAACACCCACTTTATTTGTGAAACAACACAGACTTATATACACAAACATGACATCAAATACATTAGTATACTATGGGGGGATGGAACTAAGCATAGTTCTCAACTAGGTCCTCCAGTTAACTGGGTCTAGGAATATATTGTACTATTGTACTTCAAGGCTGCAAACCAAATAGGAAGTAACAAAACACCTAATTACAAAGCACACATTAAAACACATAATGAACACAACATAATCAGTTTAACAGAAGGTCATACAAAGAGGAAATCCTGCTTCACACCTTTCAGAATACAAAGGTGTCAAGGTCAGATACATACAGAGTACACTCAGTTAAAGTAACTTGTTAATTGAGGAACATCACTGTACAACAGGAAACTAAATGACTTACATAAAGACAATGGGTAAGGTGACAGGAGTTTACAGGATAGGATACAATCTTAACCTGGGTGAAACAGTGAATGGGACAAATGTTTGGATCCAAGGGTACACATCTTGGCTGACATCCTGAGTGAGCCTGTGTTTGAAGTCCAGTTGAAAACAGGGTTCCACTGGTGCCCTCAAAGTGTGTACCCCCAAACTAATATATCCACAGACAGGGTCCATAATTCACAGGGAGTCTTCCGGCCCCCAGGGCTCTCCAAGAATCCCAGTCACACAGGCTGTCAGGATTCACTTCATTTGGGTGTGGCTTTTTTCACATACATTTGAATTCACAGATTTTGGCTTGTGTCACTGCAAAACACCACATTATCTATACAGCAACATCTCCTGAGTATAGTGATACCACCCATGCATAGGTTGGTTGGGTTGTTTGGGGGCTAAAAGTCCACATTTGAGAGATGCACTTTTTGGTCTTCCAACTTCGAATTTTAATGTGCAGACAACCTGCGCCCATGCCAGATTTGGAACATTTTTGGAGCCGGCTCATGTATTTTACTCCATCAAACCATATATTTTAGAAAAGTAGACACTACAAGGTATTTCAAATGATGGTATTGTAAAACTTTCTATGCAATAATTCTACCACCAGCCCTTGTCAAACGTTTGGGTATTAATTTGTGTTTTTTTTTTTTTATCACACACATTGTTCTTCAGACATGAATTCATAGATTTTGATGCAAAACACCCCAATATGTGTTCAGCAACATCACCTGAGTACAGTGATCCCACCAAATTTGAAGTTTTGATGTGTACTATTTTGAACTTGTTTGAACCTGGTCAATGCAGTTTAGCCCCACCAGACCATATATTTTTGAAGAGTTGACACCCCAAAGTATTGCATATGGGGTGTTTTGATTGCTCTGATAGAAACATTATAGCCCAAAAAATTGTACAAATTGTTTTTGATTTAGTAAAGACAGTTACTGGTTACCACAAGAAAACACTTGTTTGTTTTCTGCCAAAATTTCAGGAAGTCTGGCATATAAATGGGGGCCCATGCCTGCCTTCCCAATAAAGTATTTCGGTTAGCAGCGTGGAACTGCAAAAAATTTTAACAGACAGGGAATGGCTTATATAAAAGCCCTTGGGTCTCACAATTAATTACCTTTTATTACTGACTAACTATCTGACTCTCACAATACAGATCTCGTTCTATCCCTCACTAAAACACAAGTGAGGAGAGGGAGACAGATCCACACTAGTCATAGGCAATATTTGTAAATATTCTCTCAGACTGCGAATGGCAGGCGCTCACCAGACTTTTCAGGGACATTGATTGGACATGCTGATGCTCAGCAACACCCTTGACAGCACGCGCACACACACAATATGTAACTAAACGGATGAGATTAAATATTCACATCACCAGCAACTCACCTTTTACTGAATAACCCCATATGCGTAGTCCTGATGTTGTCCCTCAGTTTGATCAGATCACAGGCGATGAATACATTAAGAAGGTTAAACTGAAGGAAAAGACCCAAAGGTCGAGGAATAGCCCCCATAACGTTACTTGAAATTCGGGCGCATATTCACAGCATCAAGTCAATACAGTCAATGTAAGCAGGCTTTGCAAATGCTACTGTAGTCTGCTTGTGATCAGATAATTGGGGAACAGTGGCAAGGGCAGAGTCAGGGAATATAATGGCCCTACGATTCTCTTACAAAACAGCATCACCAGGGTTGAGCAAGACATTGTCATTTTTTTACATGGGTGGGTTGGGCTTGGGGGGGGGGGGGGGGGTTAAGTTCAGTAATGCAGGCTTAACAATATAACCAATACAAAATGAAGTAACTATGGTAGTCCCACTGCAGCAAGAATATCAAATGACCAAGAAAAAAAAAAAAGTGTTCCTTCTCATAGGTCATGAAGAGGTAATCCGTGGTATAAGGATAGGCAACCTGTACAGCTTGGTAGGTGATCGTTGAATAATAGAGTTGACCCCTCTACATGGATAGAATTGGAGGAGTCGGAATATAGGGTATGTGTATCTGTGGTTCTTCTCTCCAGAAGCTCTTTGTGTTGGCGGCCTAATGGGGTCAGCTAGGACCAAGGGAGAATTGTGAGTCAAAGTGTGGAACTGCGTAGAGTAACAATCTGTCCCAGACTTCAGCGTTCGGTTTAGTGCGTCAGAGTCGTTAAGCCGCTCTTGTTTCCATGCTACTAACTAACTCAATTTCTTCCCTGAGGTGAATAATTGTAGGGGGTGTATAGATTTCCATTGGCACGCTATAAAAGTCGCTTAGCGGCCCCCAAAATATGCATTATAAGTTTTCGAGTAGGTGGGATGGTTTTAGTGGGTAGCATATCTAGAAGAGCTATTCGGAGGGATGGCAGCCAGGGTGCATCTAGCAGAGAATTTATAAGGCTGAATACTTTAGTCCAAAAGTGGTTGATATGCCGGCACTGCCACCAGACATGGCTAATAGAGCCTCGTGTTGTGAGGCATTTCCAGCATTTATCACTGCAAGTTGAACAGATGGCACCAAGTACCATCTGAAAAGTACTTAAAAATGATTGCTACATCTGTAAAACTCCTATCATGGTGGCAATAGCTTTGTGCCATTGGCTCGGTAAAAACGTTTTATGTAATTCTTTTGCCCATTCAATCATTTAAGGCAGTTTTGTTGGGGAAGAAAGTAGAATTAGAGCCTCGTGGAGGACAGATATGGCCCCTTTGGTGGCAGTAGGGGGAATCATAAACCGATGTAATTTGGATTTACTGTTGTGGAGTGGTTGTATTTGTAAACCTCTAACGATGTCTCTAAATCAGATATAGGTAAATTGTTCTTGATCAGATAAAAAAAAAATTAGTTTTGTAAGTGCGTGGAAGGTCACTAGAAAGGAGGGAAAGCATGGTGATGGTCACAAATCTCATCGCTTCGTAGGGAGAAGGGAACCTATGTTTGTTGCAGCGATGCGACCCAGCAAGGAGTCAAATTTGGCACATGTGTGTAGGTCTGCTTTAATGAGGGGCCACAATTTGTAATTAAAATGTAATAAATTATGGAACGACCTAGTTATTCATACTCCTAAATTTAGTAGAAAGTCTTTTCTCCAGTCAAAACCATAAATTTGTGAAAGTGTGTCTAAGGTAACGTTGGGGATATTAATGGGCAGGGCTTGGGTTTTAGTTGCATTATTTTTGTAATACGAGACTAGGCCATAGTTGGAAAGTAGTTGGAGGAGCAGGGGTAGGGAGTGTATAGGATGAGAATAATATTGACGGCAAATAATTTCAATTTGTGATGGACATTGGCATGCCTTGGATATCTGGATGGCGTCTGATTACAGTGGCCATTGTTTCAAACGCCAAATCAAAAATCAGCCGGGAGAGTGGGCAGCCTTGCCGTGTACCATTAGTGAGAGAGAAGGCGTCAGAGTAGAAACCAGAATAGAAGACTCTCAGTAGGTTTGTCATATAGGGCTTTTATTGCTCTAACAAAGGGAAGGAGGGGGGAATCAAATGTCTCTAAAGTCTTCAGAAAATAGGTCCAGTTTATTCGATCAAATGCTTTTTCTGCATCCAAGGATTGGATGAGAAGGTCCTGTTTAGCAGATGAGGTAGAGGAGATTAAGTAAATTATAATTCTAGTATTGTCTGGGGCTTGTCTGTTGGGGATAAAGCCTACTTGGTCTTCATGTATTAACGAGGGGAGGTGAACAGTCAGTCAGTTGGCTAAAATTTGGGCGTATAGTTTGATGTCCGTAATTAGGAGGGATATAGGGCAGTAGTTGGCACAGTCAGTCGTGGGTTTGCCTGGCTTGGGGATTGTGATAATAGAGGCGTCAAGCATTTCCTGCGGTGCATGACCAGATTCAAACAAAAAATTAAACATTTGTCATATTTGGGGCAAGAATATGTCGGAAGGCCAAGTAATCGTTAGCAAACCCATCTGGTCCCGGGTATTTCATTGGTTTAAGGGATTTGATTGCACATAGTGTTTCTAGTTGGGATATCGGTTTAGAGAAGTCGGATTTAGAGTCAGGGGAAAGTGTTGGTAAATTTAGATTAGGTAGGAAATTCTGAATTTCCTCAAGGGTGGGAGAGTGGGTGGTAACGTCTAAATCGAGGTTGTATAGTTTGGAATAAAATGTGGCAAATTGGTTGGCGATATGCTTTGGGTTGCGGATCATGGTGCCAGTCAGGGAGAATAGGTGTGAAATTTTTGGTGCTAGTTGCTTTTACTGCAGCTTGCGGGCTAGCAGCCTGTCAGCATTGTTTCCTTTAGTGTAATACAATTGTTTTAACGCTCTCAATGAGTGAGCTATTTTATTATGTAGTAATTGATTAAGTTCTTCCTTGGCCGTACTGATCTGTTTGGCCAGCAGGGGGTTAGGGTGTTCTTTGTTAGCTTTATCTAGTATGCCGAGTTTGTCTGTATTGTTCAAGTTTTTTTTTTTTTTTTATTAAATGTAGGAGCTTTCATTTGTCCATATCCTTACGATTTACTTAGCCAGTGTAGTGCTACCGATGTTGGCCCATTTGATACTACGCAGAATACAAACATACTGCTGTTTGAAACTGTGTGGCAGATAATCCTAAACAAAAAAAGGACAAAGCTGACAAATTTGTTATTTATATTGTTTATTGTGATTCCACCAATGTCATTTTAAAAAGATCAGTCAGATAGGTAGAAATAAGAAAGTATGCAAAAAAAGTCTGCAAAGAAAACATATTGAATCCTTTAGTGGCAGAAAAAAAAAAAATACAACGCCTGCACTCCCAAGGTTAAAAGACCACTTATGCTATAGCAGCTAAGTAATCCTTCACTTCAGCAGGAGTGAGCCGTTTAAACCCATCTTCATTGCATATGCCCACTTCAATGTTGTCTTCTGTCATTTGCCCTTCAAAGCTTTCCTGTGATGATGCAGAAACAATGAGTGATTCATTAATAATAATCATAATTCTAATAATAATTAATGATAAGCAAAATGTTAGTTATAGTTAAGTACCTTGAGCGTTAAAATTGCCGTGTGAATAGCATCCTCAAGTTCCAGATCCTCGTTGTATCTGCAATCAAAATTATAGCAACAAAACTCAGTTTGAGTTTTTTTCCCTTTCATCGCACAAATGCAACTGGCAGACTAAACGGAGCAAAACCTTATCATTATCTTGACTTACAACTAATTTAAGGTAAAAGATTAATATCTTAAGAGAACATAAAAAGCAGAGTGTTTTAGAGTAACCTAGATTTAGCTGACAAGTTCCATACATTAAAACCTACACTTTAAAAGGTCATCTAAAATGGTGGGAAACTATTTTTCTACAAATACAGTTTTCAAAAGCAGATAAAGATTTTGCAATTATAGTTTAACTAAATTGTGTTTTCCATACCTTTTTTCCAGGAAAGTTTTGCCATTTACATAATTCTTTCCCATTGCAGTTGCCTTCCATGCAAAATAAGCCCCCTGAAGAGAGATTTAAAAATAATCACACTTGCAGTAAAGACACTTATTTTTTTGTAAATGTTATCTCAATCAGCTGTGACACCAAATATGCAAATGTAGTACAACAGAAAATAAATTGCCTGTGAAGTGCCTTGTTTAAGCCAACGCTAGATACTATAGAAAGTGTGGAAAACCCTAATACAATATTTGTATTTCATTTTTACATTTTTGTTCCTTCCATTTTTATAACAAATCATTCCTCTACACACACTGGATGATAGATCACTATTAGCTGTGTGGCAAAACGTTTTGTAGTCTGTCCTTTCACTTTGGGAAATAAAGTAATGCCACCCTTCTCAGCAGTGGGAAAGATAATGAAAAATAAATTTATCATAAAAATTAGGCCCACTATCAGGCTGACACATGCATCACAGCATCAAGTAGACATCCTCCCTTGCTTTCACTCGCACTCCCCAGTTGAGAGGTCTGAACGCTGAAGGGGGGGGGGGGGGCTAAGGCTTCAGGAAGCACGTGAGGTAAGATGGTTGGATGTTTGTGTGCAAGGGCAGCACACAGACACCATGCTGCCGGTCACTAGACTCCATGGAGCTGTGGGTGCTGGCTGGGGCAAGTCAGTACCCAGGCACTAAATTTGTTTAGATCCCTTTGTTACACTTAAATTCTAGAATTACTGCACTCATGGGCATTTTTTTATGGAACTAAAAGGGATACACACTACCGTTCAAAAAGTTTGGGGTCACTTAAAAAAAAATCTTTGTTTTTGAAAGAAAAGCACATATTGCAGTTTTTATTAACTTGTCTTTGTCCATAATAATATCTACTAGGTCAGGAAACATGCTCACTATGGTCCAGTGCATAGAATTTTTCCATGTTTTAGCAGGAACCCCTTTAGCGGCTCACTAATTATTGTACAAGACACATTCATGCAGCTTAGCATCTCAGATGTAGCGGTCTTAAAGTACCATATAAAAAATTAAAAAAAAATAGACAAAATACACAAGCTACTTACAGATGGATCGGACTGAAATAAATAGGGTCGTCCTTCATCCCAGCCAGCAATTAATAAGGAAACGCCAAATGGACGTACACCACTGAAGGAAAAAAAAAAAAAAAGTAGTGTTAATAATGGTTCCCATATACAGAGGCATTAATTTCCCTTTGCAAAAATCACTGTTCCGAATACCAATATTAAAAAACAACTGACGTGATCTGAAAATAAAGAGTTTTGATGTCCTAAGCCTACAGTTGTGAACATTTCATACCCAGCCAAAGATAAAGGATATTATATGTTTACATGTACCAAACGTACTTTATTGTATCCTATAGAAGTATTAAAGGACAAGTAAAAAATGAACATGTCTAACTGAAAGATTACAAGTTGTAAATAGAAATAAACAGGAGCAGAAAATAAGTAAATAGAATATTTGATAGAGTCCTCTATGTTCTTTATAGCTATCAGAGGATGCATGAAGGAAGATCTGACCCAGGATTCTGAACAACATTTCCATCCCATGAAAGAGCTACACAGAAATAAAATTTAAAAAAAAATAACAAAATTATATATATATATATATATATATATATATATATATATATATATTCTTGATAGCATTTCTATTTGAAATGTTTCTGTTTGATGTAACCTTGCAATAAGGCACAAGTCAATAGTAGATTGTCGACTGTGACCATTGTGTTAAAGGTACAGTAAGTTCTAATTTTACAGCCTATATTTGGAGGTGTAACTTACCCTGACTGTGTATACTCCTGCATGACTGAAGCCACTCTCTGTACTAACTGTGCTGTTGGAATGGGTTCCTGATACACTAGGTAATACTGCTGGGCTAGTTTTCGGGCTCTTCGAACAAGAACTCTGTAAAAGAAAAAGTCACGTTGAAAATAAATAAATAAAAAAAAGTCTAATTAAAAACTAAACAATGTAAACAAACAAAACCCAAATCCTCCCTCCCTATTCATGTTATAGGACACAGATTTTTATTCTAAAGGGACACTTTTTTTTTAACCCTTGCTTAGAAACAGGGGTTACAAATTAGTGTCCCCTTTACATCGTAAACCAGACGTTTATCGTTACCGATACATGTGTTAATGCTCAGATCTGCTGCAGAGCTGAGGTAGAGGTTATCAGGAGGCTGGCAGATGCACAACCAATCAGAGCTGCGTAATCGCCTGGCTTGTCTGATCACAGAGAAGCATGACAGCTGCTGGTCGGAGGATGCACTGGCATATACTATATGAACTGTACAATCAGATTATGTAATCATACTAGGGGAGTCACTACATTTTTACATTGCCTCTATATTTAAAACAGTCCTTTCACATTTAAACCAGCCATGGGTGGTCGCAGTGGACATTTTTTTGCTTTCCTGGATAGCCTTACTCATGAAGCTTCCAGGAAAGCCATTTTACTGCTACACAGCTGTGTGTATGGGTGTGGTCATTAAGGGGTTAACACAAACGTGTGAAACAGTGGCAAAGCAATACAATCTTTCAGACTAGAAAACAAAGAGGTTTAATTTACAGATGGTGTACCTGTAGTCTGGTCCCATACCACTATACACCATGCCTATGTGTTTGGTAATTGGTTCCACTTTATGTACACTTTGCTCATCGTACAGGATTGATTTCTGTTTCTTTTCAGTTGCCAAAACCACTCCATTTGCAGCTGAAAGGCAGAAGCACAATTAAAATAAAGAGCTCTCATTATCAAAAACAGATAAAGTCAAATACTAAAACAGTTATTCAAATTCCCCTATAAAATAAAGAGAAAAATGCAAATTTAGGAGGAGTGAAAATGAACTCTGACTCAAAAGCTGCACATTTGACAACTTTTCAGCAGAAGGGCTGACAAAGTATCAGGCTATGATATGTTGACCAAAGTGCAGAATATAGCATGGATGTAATCTCCCTACACTGGAAAAGCGTTTCACTAAAAACTAAAACTATTTTGAAGCCAGTATGCAGCAATAGTAAGAATTAAAAAAAAAGTCAACATGTGTTAGCCTATAGTGACCCAATATTAATACGTCATAGGTTCAAACACAACATAGGTGCATATGGATGTTTCGTGCCATCCTAAAACACATGGCCCAATCAACCATGAGGATGGCATTGAACACCTCCTGAATAGATGTCTTGAATGTTCTCTCATGACAAGCTGTGCTCAATATACCGCTGCAGGGATCTGGAAGAGTAGACCACTCAGCGGCAAGAAACCCCAAGGTCTGTAAAGACCCTGATCACGTCAGTGCCTTGGTGTCGCTGGCTCCCAATCACTCTGTGATTGGTGCCAGGAACACAAAATCACCCTTTGTTGTTTTTGGTCTGTTCAAAGGCAAATATAGCGCACTACCTTAAAAATCACTGACCATGTCATGTAGCCAATGCAGTGCCTTACCCAATGCAAACTCCATTACATCTTATGCGTCTCTTTATCCATCCAAACCCTGTGATTGTAAGTGTGCCAGCAATGCTTCCTTTATATTGATCATTTCAGTTCATCTACTTGAGTTTTTAACAATATTTTAAACTGTATAAATTGTTGGAACAAAATCTGAGAGGCTAGAGAAGTGGTGGCAAACCTATGGCACACATCCCACAGTGGGCACATGGGACAAATCCTGTGTGTGCAATGTGGGTGCGGATACAACGCATGGAATAAAAAAAATTAACTTAACATTATATCAAATAGAGATAGGCACATACTAATTTTATCCTACGTTCATGGCAGATTATGTACATTAACTATCCCCTGCAGCAACTAAAATACATACCTTTGATTCCAACAGAAGGTGCACCTGCAGCTACAGCTGCCAAAGCATATTCAATCTGAACAAGCTTACCGGAAGGACTAAACAGAAAGGGAGAAAAACAGTGTTATCTATACTGTTAAAATATGCTTATATGTCAGGGCTTGACAAATTTATTTTATTCTAGGAGCCAGCAAAATTTTTTAGGAGCCAGACAATCACGCAAACATACACGCAATTCATAAACACACACACCAACCCACGTCACATATACACCCCACACACACCAACCCACGTCACATATACACCCCACACACACCAACCCACGTCACATATACAGCCCACACACACCAACCCACGTCACATATACAAATCCCACACACCAACCCACTTCACAAATACACACACACACTTCACATATACACCTCCCCCTACACCTCACATATATACCCCCCCTTCACATATACACCTCCCCCCTTCACATATACACCTCCCCCCACACTTCACACATATATACCCCCCCTTCACATATACACCTCCCCCCACACTTCACATATATACCCCCCCTTCACATATACATCCCTCCCCCCCTTCACATATACACCTGCCCCCACACTTCACACATATATACCTCCCCTTCACATATACACCTCCCCCCCACACTTCACACATATATACCTCCCCTTCACATATACACCTCCCCCCCACACTTCACATATATACCCCCCCTTCACATATACATCCCTCCCCCCCTTCACATATACACCTGCCCCCACACTTCACACATATATACCTCCCCTTCACATATACACCTCCCCCCACACTTCACATATATACCCCCCCTTCACATATACACCTCCCCCCACACTTCACATATATACCCCCCCTTCACATATACATCCCTCCCCCCCCCACTTCACATATACAACTCAAACATACACAAGTTTTTTTTTTTTCCTTCTTAACTTCTGAGTGCTGGGTTGACAACCCAGCACTTAGCCGAAAGAGCCATGAAGATCGGCTGGGGCACGAATGTTTCCCCTCCCTGCTGCCTTACCTCATTGCTGGGGAGGGGGAACATTCGTGCCGCAGCCGATTCTCGTGGCTCTTTCGGCTGAACACTCATACACACGTGTAGCGCGAGGGGGCGGAGCTTGCTGTCTGTCCCCTCGCGCTGCAAAAGACGGATGGCAGCGGCAAGGGGAACGGCACCCGGGCGCCAGGCTCCATTTCCAGGTCGCCATGGCGACCTGGCGCCCGGGGTTTGTCGAGCCCTGTTATATGTATATAAACGTGTGCATCTTTTTGGAATGCCGACTTCTTCTACGGTCACATTTTATATTCATAGAAAGAGAAAAAAAAACGTGTACTATCTTTTGCACATGCAGTTGTTACAGATTTCGAACTGGAGACAGCACAGGCAATTTAAAAAAAAAAATTCTCTTAAACCATGGATATACTAAAAAACAGATCATTTAGTATTCTCTGCATTCATGGTACAAATAATGTGTAAGTGACGGAGTGCCTTTAAGAAAAATTGGACAGACATCAACTTGTCCCATAAGCTTGGAAATTGATATAATAATCCACCAATTTACTTTTTACTATTGATTTTATTAAAATGATGCAACTCCTGCTAACACTGGAATTTGTTTGTACTAAACTATTGATTTGCTTCTTAACATCAAAAGCAAATATAGTACAGAATGGCTGAATTGAAGGATTTGGTTTCCTTAATACCAGAAGAGGATGAACTAAAACTACCCTGTGGTAAAATAGGCTCCACTTTTTAATATGTACAAATCCATGATCTACAAATTAGAATTACATCATTTACACAGAATTCACATATATACGGTATATATTTTACTTCAGGACATTACAACTTGTTTAACACTTGCTTCCTTCAAGGAAGCAAAGATTAAACAAAACATGTCCCAGGATATACATGCAGGTTTACTATCTGTCGTGTCTCACATGCAAGACACAGCAGTTCCTGGTTGTCGCATGCTGACAGCACTCGCACAGCCAATCAGAGCGGGAGCAAAAATCAGCAAGGGGTACCAAATAAAGGTTCTCTCTGCAGATCCCATGCAAAAACAAGGGGCTCTCTCTGCACTAGCAGAGAGAGCCGGTCACCGACCAGTCGGCTGCCTGCTTCCTATGGAAGCATGGCAGCTGTCGGTCAGAGGATAAACTGGTGTGTACTATCAAAAGCACTCACCAATTTATCCTCACAGGAACAACTAACAATTCCCTTGTGCTTCTATATTAGAATCACAAGTGGGGGAAAAAGTTTAGTGTCCCTTTAAGCTAACTGGATGGAGGACCTGCAGATTTATAAAGGGATCAAAACAGAAAGTGAAAGGAGCATTTGAAAGAAACAATGAAGGCCTTTAAAATTCTCTCATTTCCAACACATGCTTCAAGAAAAGAAAAAACCCTAGAAAACCAAACCTTCAAATGAATGACCTTAAATAAACAATGTGAAGGCATAATATCGTTCACGGTTGTGTCCCTATTTAAAGAAGACTACACATGGAGGATCATTAATGCAGATGCTCACTAGTTTTCCTTGTAAACCAAAGATTTGTGGAAGTTCATATTCAACTGCATCACCCACGGACTAATCTGTACATTGGGGGATTATATATATATATATATATATATATATTTTTTTTTTTTTAAATGGTGGTGCCATTTTATATCTACTCCTGATTCAGTCAGGTGTTTGCTCTTGCTCAGTGTAGATAACATTAGATTGGCACTGGCAGAGAATTCGAGTCCAATAAAATGATCTAAATACCTAGTCTACAAAATAATTCCAATTATTATATACATTTTGGCACAACCAGGCTTTTTTACTGGCTAAAAACACATTGGATACACCACATTTCATACGAGGAGAAATGATGGATCCATGTAATGCTCCATACCGCAGTTATTACATTTACAGTAAATTAACTAATTTTATAGAGGTTGTTAAATTCTATAGAACTTCCTCGGATGACAAACCCACACATGCAACCAATCTGTGGGACTACATTCATCTTCAATCATACAATAAACATCCATCCTTCAATGAAACATCACAACAAAATGCGGGGGATGGAAGCGAGCAATACCATGCATTGAAAAGCTAGCATCAACAACGTTCACATCCATCTGATAGACAGTGACACAAAAGGCCGGGATTCACATGGGCTACACGGTGACTCTGCAAAGTTGCCGGGCAGGGAATGGAGGTGATTCACCCACTGAAGTGCGAGTCAAGGACACACGAAAAAACACACTTGACCTGCTGGAGGAGAACAAACCATAGGGCGTGCTGGGGCCCAGGTAGAAGGGTTTAATAACGTATCCCACTCACCTGAATGTGGTCAGTGAAAAACTATAACCGCGTTCCGCCATCTTCAATATCGCCCCTCCTCTCTGTGAAAATCACGTCAAGCGTTTTCACGTCAATACTGTGAAGGAAGGAAGAGGAACGAGGCTGCGTGACCCCGCCTCCTAATGACAAGGGCTGAATGTGTTAGACTCGGTGAAAGGGTTGAAGGGTAATGTAGTCCACACTGTAGGAAAGGATGGGGATTCCTTTGCATTTCCCATGATGATCAACCAGTTATTCGGTACCCTGTGCAGTTATAATCCACAACTACAGTCCACCGGTTAGCTTCTGCAAAGTGTTGGGATAATAATAAAGTATTATATTTGATCATTCCCTGACACTCTCTGTAGAAGTTGTATGCATATAACTTTTGTTATACCTCAAGATAAAATAATAGATCAGGGTGGTGCAGTAGACATTGCTTACCTAGATTTCAGTAAGGCTTTTGACAATGTCGCACATAGAAAGCTTATTTGGGTTTCAATATTGTTGAATGGATTAGACAATGGCTGAGTGACAGGCAACAGAGGGTTGTAGTCAATGGGGTATATTCGATGCAAGGTCTTGTTACTAGTGGGGTACCTCAGGGATCTGTTCTTGGACCCATTCTCTTTAATATTTTTATTAGCGATATTGCAGAAGGTCTTGTTGGCAAAGTATGTATTTTTGCTGATGATACAAAGATTTGCAGCAAGGATGATATTCATGGAGGGATAAGCCAAATGGCAAATGATTTAGATAAACTAGAAACATGGTCAGAGCAGTGGCAACTGGCATTTAATGTGGACAAGTGCAAGATTATGCACCTTGGGCGTAAAAACCCAAAAGCAGAATATAGACTATTTGGTACAGTCCTAACCTCAACATCTGAGGAAAGGGATTTAGGAGTAATAATTTCAGAGGACTTAAAGGTATGTAGGCAATGCAATAGAGCAGCAGGAAATGCTAGCAGAATGCTTGGTTGCATAGGGAGAGGTATAAGCAGTAGGAAGAGGGAAGTGCTCATGCCATTGTACGCAGTACTGGAGACCGTATCTCCAGAAGGATATTGATACTTTGGAGAGAGTTCAGAGAAGGGCTATTAAACTGTTTCATGGGTTGAAGGATAAAACTTACCAGGAAAGGTTAAAGCATCTTAACATGTATAGCTTGGAGGAAAGACGTAACAGGGGGGATATGATAGAAACATTTAACACAGTAAAGGAAGAGAGTATATTTAAAAGAAGAAAAACTACCACAACTAGAGGACATAGTCTTAAATTAGAGGGGCAACGATTTAAAAGTAATATCAGGAAGTATTACTTTACTGAGAGGGTAGTGGATGTATGGAATAGCCTTCCAGCAGAAGTGGTAGAGGTAAACACAGTCAAGGGTTTTAATCATGCGTGGGATAGACACAAGGCTATCCTAGCTATAAGACCGGGAACGGGGGACTAATAAAAGTATTCAAAAAAAATTGGGCAGACTAGATGGACCGAATGGTTCTTATCTGCCGACACATTCTATGTTTCTATGTAAGCTCTGGGTGTACTTTCACATGTGAATAAATCCGTGTGTATTTATTTGTATAGATATATTTTAGTCGGATTATTAAAATCCGATCAAATAGGTTCAGCTTGACTTAAACATTGCTTATACCGTAAATGTAGACAATAAAAACACATTATCTATTCACTGTGTTTGCAGAATTGTCAGCAAATGCATAGGTTATGAAAAAATGTTTTTTTAACCCCTTAGTGACATGACTTTTTTGGCTTGTCCGACGCTTGGTGACATGGGCTGTTTTAACATTTCTGAGGTGTTTGTGTTTTGCTGTCATTTATTTCTGTCTCATTTAGTGTACCCGCACAAACTATATATCGTTTTTATCGTTATAAGAAGGGCTTTTCCATTATTTTGATAATAGCATATCATTTGATGTAAAAAAAATAATAAAATATGGCAAAAAAATGAATTTTTTTTTTTATGACTTTTATTTGAAAAATCGTATACTCATGTACAAGAGACAACAAAAAAACACTGCTAAATAGTTTCTAATATATGTCCTGAGTTCAGAAATAGCCCATGTTTTATGTTTTTGTGCTTTTTTATTCATGTTACAGGGCCAGAACTATAAGTAGTGCGAAGCTATTTTAAAATCCTTTTTTTTTCAAAATTAGCGATAGTGACATTGTAACACTGATTTCTGTACTAAATCCATGAATGACCCCCAACATGTACATATTTTTGAAAACTAGACCACTCAGGGCATTTAACTTGGGGTATTTTGACACATTTCATGTAGCCATTTTACCACCAATATTTGCCAAAATTTGCAGCAAAAAATCTTTTTTTTTAATTTTTCACATAGATTGCAATTTAGGTAAACATTACCTTAAAATGTGAAGGGGTATTTCCAAATAACACCTCAATATGTGTTCAGCAACATCTCCTGAGTACAGGCATACCACCCATGCATAGGTTTGTTGGTTTGTTTTGGGGCTAAAAGGTCACATTTAGGGTGTGCGCATTTTGGTTTTCCAACTTGGAATTCTGACATGCAGAAAACTTGCGCCCATGTCCCATTTGGGACATTTTTGAAGCCAGAAAGTGTATTCTACCCCACAAAGCCATATATTTTTTAAAACTAGACACCCTAGGGTATTTCAAATGGTAGTATTTTAACACTTTCCATGCACTAATTATACTTCCAGCCTATGTCAATGTTTTGGGTAGTAATTTTTTTTTCACATACATTGCACTTTGAACATGAATTCACAGATCCTGTTATAGGTCAGTGCCAAACAACACCTCAATATGTGTTCAGCAACATCTCCTGAGTACAGGGATACCACCCATGTATAGGTTGGTTAGGTTATTTGGGGGTTAAAGGGCCACATTTGAGAGGTGCTTTTTGGTTTTCCAACTTGGAATTCTGATGTGCAGAAAACCTGCGCCCATGTCCCATTTGGGACATTTTTAAAGCCAACAAGTGTATTCTACCCCACAAAGCCATATATTTTTGAAAACTAGACACCCTAGGGTATTTCAAATGGTAGTATTTTAACACTTTCCATGCACTAATTCTACCAACAGCCTATGTCAATGTTATGGATAGTAATTTTTTTTCATATACATTGTACTTCGGGCATGAATTCACAGATCCTATTATGTGTCAGTGCCGAACAACACCTCAATATGTGTTCAGCAACATCTCCTGAGTACAGGGATACCACCCATGTGTAGGTTAGTTAGATTATTTGGGGGTTAAAAGGCCACATTTGAGAGGTGCGCTTTTTGGTTTTTCAACTTGGAATTCTGACATACAGAAAACCTGCGCCCATGTTCCATTTGGGACATTTGTGAAGCCAGAATGTGTATTTTACCCCACAAAACCATACATTTTAGCAAACTAGACACCCTAGGGTATTTCAAATGATAGTATTTTAACACTTTCCATGCACTAATTCTATTACCAGCCTTTGTCAAATTTTAGGTTAGTAATTTTTTAATGTTTTGTTTCCACATACATAGTATCTTTGAGCATGAATTCACAGATCCTGTTATGTGTCAGTGCAAAACAACACCCCAATATGTGTTCAGTAACATCTCCTGAGTACAGGGATACCACCCATGCATAGGTTTGTTGGGTTGTTTGGGGGCTAAAAGGCCACGTTTAGGGGGGTTGCATTTCCAACTTGGAATTTTGACATGTAGTCAGCCTGCGCCCATGTTCCATTTGGGACACTTTTGAAGCCTGTCAAAGTATTTTACCCCATCAAACCATATATTTTGGAAAACTAGACATCCTAGGGTATTTAAAATGGTGGTATTTTAACACTTTCCAAGTACTAATTCTACCACCAACCTATGTCAAAGGGTTGGGATGTCATTTTCCCCCCACACACATTGTAGTTCAGGCAGGAATTTTCAGATTCTGGTATTTGCCACTGCCAACCAACACCTCAATATGTGTTCAACAACATCTCCTGAGTACAGGGATACCCCCCATGCATAGGTTTGTTGGTTTGTTTTGGGGTTAAAAGCCCACATTTAGGGGGTGCGCAATTCCAACCTGGAATTTTGACATGTAGTCAGCCTGCGCCCATGTTCCATTTAGAACATTTTTGAAGCCGTCCAATGAATTTTACCCCATCAAACCATATATTTTTGGAAAATAGACATCCTAAGGTATTTCAAATGGTGGTATTTTAATACTGTATATGTACTAATTCTACCACCAGCCTTTGTAAAAGTTTGTGGTAGTACTTTTTTGGGAGTTTTTTTTCCACATGCATTGTACTTCAGGCATGAATTCACAGATTCTGGTATATGTCACTGCTAAAATGTGTTCAGCAACATCTCCCGAGTACAGGGATAGCACCCATGCATAGGTTTGTTGGTTTGTTTTTTGGCTAGAAGGCAACATTTGTGAGATGCGCATCTCAAAATTCCAACTTGGAATTTTGACATGTAGTCAACCTGCGTCCGTGTCCTATATGGGATATATCTTTGAAGCCAGCCAATGTAATTTACCCCCACCAAACCATATACTTTTTAACGGTAGACACCCATCACTCCTTGTGGCAAGGGCTCAGCAGCCACCGATACATCACTAGATGATGTATCAGAAAGCTGACCAGGGTCAAAATCGAACCCTTAGTCCGCGGCCTCAGAATCAGTGCGTAAGCAGTGATCTCGAGCAAAGAAGGGGTTAATAGCTCTTAGAAGAGCCTATCTAGTACTGTAATACATTACAGTACAAAGTAATTAATCCATAAAACAGTGCAGACAGCAAAACATACTGTTGCTGTGCAAGATTACTGCTTATACAGTGATGAATGGCAGGGAAGGGGTTAATACACAGTGAAAGACTTTCATAAAACCTGCCAATTTTATTAAATGTTATTTTATATCCCTAATACTGATCTGTCTCTTTCCGTCACAAAAATGTAAGTGAGGAGAGGGAGGCAGATCAATATTTGTGAATATTGATCCAACCAATTTTGATCTGACCAGGGCGAATGGTGAACTTAATTTAGAAACCACCAAACCGCCTTTGCCACTAATTCGCTGTTACTGATCGCTATGCGCTCAGACAGCTTAAAACAAAAACATCTCAAATACTTTTACTTTACATGTAATCCGCTAGCGGGTATGTGTAAAAAATAAAAATAAAAAAAAATATGCAGACAGATAAAAATTGCTTTGGCGTCAAAATCATTGCGTATGCAGTGATCGACAGCAAAGAAGGGGTTAATAACTCTTAGAAGAGCCTTTGTAGTACTATAATAAATCACAGTACAAAAAAAATTAACCCCTAAAAAATGCACAAACAGCAAAAATAAATGCGCTGATGTGCTCGATCGCTGCTTACGCAAGATCAGTGGCAGGGAAGGGGTTAAAGGCAGGGAATTGCTTTAATAAAAAATTTGTTATTGTTTTATTATTTGTGTGTTGTGTGTTTATTGTTTTTTTTTACTTTTACTTACTTTGATCTGTCTCTCTCCCTCACTAAAAAAAAATTGAGGAGAGGGAGACAGATCATAACTGGTCAGATCAATATAGGGTTAATATTGATCTGACCAGTCAGTGGGGATGTTCAGCAGAACATCCCCACTGCCTGTCAGTGTGCCTGGCAGTCACTGATTGCCTCTGTGAAGAGGCAATCGTGTGACAGCCAGAAAGCACAGGAAGCAGGTACTTCCTGCCTCCTGTGCTCTTGCCCTTAGAAGGGCAGCGACCATCTTGGTCACCCAGTGACCAAGATCGTGCATTTTTTTTTTGTGTTACTGATTGCCTCGATTTGGCAATCAGGAAAACTTACTGAGCATAGGAAGCGAAAAATTCTAGTTTTTTTAATGCACGTGTTTTAAAGGCGCTGTGCCTTTAAAACCGGCATTTCGATCGCTCTCCGGAGCGATCGAAATGCCGACGGGCATTTTTTTTAGTATTGTACGATGCTTCCATACGGAAGCATCGTTACAATACCATTAGAGCACTGAAAGCGGAAAAACTCCTCTTTCAGTGCTCGTTTTGACACAAACGCCTCGGCACACAGGACGGACCTAGTCCGTCCTGTGTCGCCAAGGGGTTAAATGCATCTGCGGTGTCTCCTGCCAACACCTGTATTTTGATATGCAAATTACTAATTTATCCCTGAAAAGCATGACATTTGTATATCAATCCACAAGGTGATGTTGTAAGCAGGAGACAGGCCAGCCAAATTTTTTTTAAACATATATTTATGTTTTGCATTTGCTTGCAATTCTGATAACACAGGATATCGGTAATTTTTTTTATTCTTTACATCAGCATTTTACAACTGGGGTTCTGTAAAAGATTGGTAGGGGTTCCCCAAACTCTGAGGCTTTAACATGTGCACACCCAGCCGTGTTATTTACACTGGCCACTCATAGTCTGTCCTGCTGCTCCCTTCAACTCCTGCTCTGTGTGAGGCGTTGTAGCTTTGAAGCTTCCTGCCCACGCACCTAGGCCATGTGGGATTCGAGGAGTGCTAACCAAGGTAAGTTACTGGCCATTTGCCATGTTATGCCAGGTTTATATATTACTGCTGATTATGCCATGATAGGCCAAGTTTATATATAACTGTTGATTTACCATATTTATACATTACTGTAGATTTTTCCATTATATGCCAAGTTTATACATTAGTTCTGATTTAGCCATGTTTTCTTTATGAACTTTAAGTTTATAAAAGAGAAAGAAAGATATTAATAATGATATGTTATAGGGCTTCTCAAGGGTAAAAAGTTTGACAAATACGCTCTACATTCAGAGTATCAGAAATGTTTAGGTTGACAGAGTCAGTTTAAGAGAATTACAAGCACTAAAGCATTTAGAGCTTGTTACATCACATTAGTGACTTGAAGAAGTAAATATAATTATCAGCAGTGACATTGCCCACGCTAGACACTTATTGTGACATACAATTTAATTAGGTTCTGTGGACCTTCACAGACCTTAACAAGAACACTGGTATCCTTGTATGGACACCGTGCCTATCCTTGACTTCAAGGAGTGCATAGTTGCCGACACCAGCCATGTTTCCAGTGGTGCAGGCAAAATAAGATATCCCTCTGAGTGCAGCAGAGAGGTAAAAGGCCTTGTCTCTTTAAGAGAGAGTGCGTAAGAGAGTGGACATGTGGACAATAAAAGAGAGAAACATATAGGGTAATATTGTTTACAAATGTATAAAACACGCTTTTAATTTCAACCACTCCCATTCAACATATAGCACTGAGAGCCAGCTCAAGTAGTAAAAGACCAGGTGTGTGGAATCTCCAGCAGAGCATTCACCAACTGGGATAATAGAAACAGCAGCAGTACAAATACACCTCCGTACCCAACGCGTTTCTTTGGTCTGTAACCGACTTCCTCAGGGGTAGAGCGGGTAGGTGGACATCCATGTATAATGAATCCCTGACTTTTTTATTTATTTATTTTCTCTTTGGTGGCGATCTTGACTCATGTGTGAGCTTTTTTTCTTTATGCCGATTGGGTCACCTCCTACGTGGTCTCCGCAATGCGATTGGTCGAAGCAGAGTCACATGCCGATGTCGTTAATGGTAATTACCATCTGATTCGTCAGTCGGAAGAACATTGCTCATTGGAAGAATCTTCAATACGTGGCTTATAGCTGACAAGACGGCTGATTTTTATTATCCACTTAAGAGGACTCGTAGGGATTGGACAGTGGGCTGGGGAGGGAGAGTATATTTATTGTGTTGTATTTTATTCACTATCTGTGCTACCCGAGGAAGACGGCTACAGACCGAAGAAACGTGTTGGGTGCGGAGGTGTATTTGTTACTGCTGCTGTTTTTATTATCCCGATTGGTGGATGCTGTGTCCTGCACTTTAACCCCTTCGTGACACATGATGTGCCAGGCATGTCATGCGTTAACATGTCGTTAGTGACACATGACATGCCTGGCACGTCATGCATAAAAAGAGCAAAGAAAGCGACCAAAGGCCGCCTTCTTTACTCTTTCGGTGTTGCTACAATCCCTCTATGTAGAGTCTAAAAAAAGTGCAGGGGTCGCGCTACTATCACTCCCGGAGTGACTGTAGCTGCCATTTAAAAATGGTGGCACCGGCTGCACACATGTGCTTAGGAAGCAAACGAAAGTTCGATAGTGAGGCACTTTGCAACACCAAAATGCCCCCATTGATCTGTTGGTGGTCGCTCTCCTGAGCGACCACACCAGCTCAGCTGAAGGGAGCGCTGCGCTTCTCTTCTACTGGCAAGAGCATTGTAAGTGATTTTTTTCACTTCCGTTGCTCTTCTGGGGGGCGCTAGCAGATGCCGGCATAGCAGATCAGTGTGATCTGTGTGCAGGAATGTATGATAAGTGCTCTGATGAGCATTTATCATACAGTCAAAGGCAATATTGACAAATATTGCCTTTGACAAGAGTTGATCTGCCTCACTCTCCTCACTATAGTTTTAGTGAGGGAGAGAGAGAGATCAGATAATGTAATTTTTAAAATGTAAAAAATAAATAATATTTAATACAATATTAATAACAAAGGACTTTTATAAATTCCCATTATTTAACCCCTTCACTGTCATTGATCACTGCTTACACAGTGATCATGCAAAGCAGCAGATTTTTTGCTGTGTGCATATTTTTTAGGGGTTAATATTTTAACTGTAATTTACTACAGTATAACAAAGGCTCTTTTAAGAGCTATTAACCCCTTCCCTGCCATTGATCGCACACAGCAGTAGATTTTTTGCTGTGTGCATTTTTTAGGGGTTCATTTTTTTACTGTATTTAATTACAGTACTGGAATAAATGTTTTTACTGTTTTACAGTATAACAAAGGCTCTTGTAATAGATATTAACCCCTTGCTTGCTGTAGATCACTGCATAAGCAGCGGTCTGGCAGCCGATGCAGCAATCTGGCCGCAGAAGCATTTTTTTGCTATCTGCAGTTTAAAAAAAAAATTGTTAAACACATTCGGGGTTAATTATACCCGCTAGGGGATTACATTTAATGTAAACATTTTTTTTTTAAAGCTGTCTGAGCGCATGAGCATCACCATTCGCCTGGTCAGATCGATATTGGTAAATATCGATCTGACCCTTTTGCATCTTCCGTTCTCTCCTCACTTGATTTTTAGTGAGGAAGAGGGGAAACAGATATGTATAATGTAAGTTTTTAATTGTAATAAAATTGTAATATTACAATTAAAAACTTACATTATACATATCTGTTTTAAATAAAATGTTATAAAATTGTGAGACCCAAGGGCTTTTATAAAAGCCACATCCTTTGTATAGTGTACCCTGTGTATTAAACCCTTCCCTGCCACTGATCACTGCACCGCAGCACATTTTTTCTTGTCTGTGCATTTTTAGGGGTTAATTGTTTCGTACTGTAATTTATTACAGTACTACAAAGGCTCTTATAAGAGTGATTAACCCCTTCCTTGGTCTACATGTCAAAATTCCAAGTTGGAAAATCAAAAAGCGCACCTTTTAACCCCTAAACAAGCTGACAGACCTATGCATTGGTATCCTTGTACTCAGGAGATGTTGCTGAACACATATTTGGGTGTTGTTTAGCAGTGACACATACCAAAATCTGTGAATTCATACAATGTATGTGAAAATAACTCTAGAAAAATTACTACCACTGACAAAGGCCAGTGGTAGAATTAGTGCAATGAAAGTGTTAAAATACCACCATTAGAAATAGCCTAGGGTGTCTACTTTAAAAAAATATATGGTTTCATGGGGTAATATACACTGGCTGTCTTCGAAAATGTGGGACATGGGCGCAGGTTGTCTGCATGTCAAAATTCCAAGTTGGTAAACCAAAAAGTGCACCTCCCAAATGTGGCCTTTTATCCCCAAAACAACCCTACAAATCTATGCATGGGTGGTATCCCTGTACTCGGGACAAATAGCAGAATCTACTTAGCAGGTTTTTTCATTACCTTTTTTTTTTTCAAATAAAAGTCAGAAAGTATGTTTTTTTTTCACCATATTTTATTATAGTATATTATTGAATTGCTGTAGATCACTGCATAAGCAGCAGACTAAAAACAATATATAATTTGTGTGGGTACAGCAAATGACAAAGAAGAAAATCAAAGCTAAACACAAACAGCACAGAAATGTTAAAATAACCATTGTCCAGAATGGCCAAAAATGTTTCAAACGGTCTGTCCTTAAGGGGTTAAACATCTTTGATGCTGGAGATTCCACACACCTGGTCTTTTACTTCTGCTGTTACTGCACTTGAGCTGGCTGGATACATTTTGTTAACAATATTACCCTATATGTTTCTCTTTTTTGTTGTCCACATGTCCACCCTGGTCTCTTAAAGAGACATGTCCTCGCTGCTGCACTAATCTTATTTTGCCTAAAAATCTGTTTTTTGGGGATTCGAGGAGATCTTGAAGTTATCCCCAAGGAGAGTCTATTTGTTTTTCATGTTTCCAGTGACACGTGTTCCACATGCTGCAGAAAGAACATTTCAAAGTGCCGCCTGGTAGGATGAAAGATGTATATACAAACAGGCAGAATCCTATTAATTAATCATAGTAGGTTATAACTATGACTTCACTGTGATTAATTGTATTCTGACTGTGTATATGCATCCTACATACTGCTGGGCCACATATTGCATGCTCTTTCTACAGTAAGTGGAAAACATATATTTTCTATGGCTTATGTGGACAACTATGGTACTGTTGCCAGATCAGCCATTTTTTGGTGGATACTTGCATGCTGCTTTGTAGTGTATAGAACTCATGTGTCCAATGGGACCAGAGCACCTAATAAGCTTTCCCAAATGATACATCCATTTGAATCATATTGCCTGCAAACATTTTCATTAGTGGTAGATAAAGCTTACACATACCAGATTTTGTGAAGTACAGTTTTTATATTGTGCTAATGGCAACTTTACTTCACAGCTGCAATGCCAAGTTAGCCAAAATAAATTGATGGTTCCAATAATCAATTCTTCTGGTCATAAAACAGACAGCAGTTTCTTTTAATGCACTTTATCTCACTATATGCAAACTGCATCCTTACGTTTAGCAACTTAACCACCAACATGATTTGGGTCCTGTTGTAACTTTGTGCTGGACAGTCCCAATAAGTTGCTCTTGATACATGAAAGAGATAATTACAGGACTAGATACATGAAAGAGAGAATTGAAGGGAATTATAAACTTAAAGGGACTGTATCAGAGAATAAAACAATGATTGAAAATTATCTATAAAATGTGTTAGCAGAATTGCAAGCACATTCCTAAATTCGGAAAACAATGTGTCTCTGGTGTCTCCTGTTTATGACATCACCTTGCTTGCTATGCAAATGAACTGGTTTTCATTGGGAAATGTGCAATTTGCATATCAAGCCACAACGTGATGTCATAAACAGGAGACTCCACAGATACATTTAAAACACCTTTTCCCCCTAATTTAGGTATTTGCTTGAAATTCTGCTAACACAATGTATAGATTCTTTTCAATCATGTTTTATTCTCTACATTCACAGTATAAAAATGTTTAGGTGATACAGTCCCTTCAGAGTCAAAGTAGTAAAGTTGGAAATCACTTCTCAAATGCCTGCAATGCTCTCTGAATAAAGCCCACTGACTGTATAGATCATTTTGATAATTTATTATTCTCTACATTCACGCTGTACACAATGTTTAGTCTACAGAGTCCCTTTCATTTCGAATAGGGTAGATTCTATGCAAGTTAAAGACTGCGCTCTAGAATAACCAATGGGATACAATACCTGCTATCTCGTTTGGCCATAACATATGAATTGAACATGCTATTTTATAAACACATTTTATATTTGCATATTAAGTCAGCACTTTGATTATGCATGCTAACCAACTAGTTATACAGAACAAGATATATGTGGGGGGGGGGGTGTTCTTTATTTTTAGATGATACTCACACCATATTTACAAATGCTACCCATAGAAAGATGAACGTGATTATAATACAGGTCTGCCATTTAGGCTTCGAAAGAAATAGGTAATAAATGGAGAATAATAGAAATTAAAATCTGCATACATTTTAAAATACGGTAATGCTTTTATGCATAAGTACGCTGGGTGAGTTTCTTAAGAAACATTTAAAGGTCAATTTATTTGAATGCCTTAATGAATGATTTGGCCCGCCATCTCATCTCATACCGTTCCCACGACGCTCAGTTAGCGATATAGCTGATGATTAACAATCATTATTGAGCTACATTATCATGTATTTTTGAATGTAGTCCACGCTACTGTCGCATTCGGAATGACGTACAAAATAGTATCTAACGCGCGACAGAAAGCGCTGAACTGGAGTCACGTGTGATGGGTGGCAGACATTTTGGGGTTGGCATTTTTCGTGCGACTGGAGTGTAGAAAGGTGACTGTCAGACAGGGTCGATGTAAAGATGGCGTTTCCCGGTGGTTCAATTCGAGGAGCCTTAGGGCACTTGCTTAGATGCTGTTTGCGGATAGAACAGAATATGCTGCGAGCTCTTGGGCTGGAGCCACTGTCGTCAGGTAAGAAACTTATATCTCATTTTACTGGCTTTGATGCACATGTTGCGAAGGTCAGACATGGCCATACACATGCGACTAGAGAAGGATCAGTATTTTAAACATGTTCTGCTCACATGGTAATCTGGCTGTCTGGAAGGATATCGTGTGAAGTATAGTTAATAATTTTAATGTGGTAGGTTTAATGGATTATCTGATTCGTATTGGAAACAGTAGAGCCACACAGCTATAGTGACTCAATTTGTAAACATAACTATGTTTTTATTATGTATTGTTTGCTTGTTTGTTTAACATTATTGTTATTTTTCTAGTTCCAGCCCTAGCTGTGCAAGCTCCAGCATCAGTTTCTCCTGCTGTAATGGATTCAGATGAAAGTGACACTGTACCTAACTTTCTTGATAGTATATTTTGGATGGCTGCACCAAAAAGTAGAAGAACAATAGAAGTAAACCGCTGTCGGCGCAGAAATCCTAATAAGCTCATACAAGTGAAGGTACAAGTATACTTTTTTTTTGTTGTTGTAAAGGAGCACTGCATGTTAATTTAGGCCCGTCGGCTGTCTTTTGACATCAGTAAATGGATCTAAATTCTCTTTAGTTTGCACTTCAACACTTTCTGTTTTTGTGATATTTTGTTTAAACTTTCAGGATTATTTAACTTTAGCAGTGTTGGGTTCAGAGACAACTTTGTAGTAAATACTTCCATAACAATGACATATCCTATTTGTTCATGCCAAAATGGTAGGATCAGTAAATTGGAAATGACATAGGGGTAAAAAGCTAAGGTTATTTTAATGTATGTGTATATATTATAATTAGAATTGTATTATTTGGTGGGATTTTTTGAAAATCCATCTGCAATAAATGGTTCCCAACATTCCTTCAAATAATGCTAGGCTTGTTGTGCAACCCATGTTGTGTAACGTTTCTCTAACCAACGCAGCAAATTAATGCATCAAGGGGTAGAGTATACATGGCTCCTGACCCAGCACAGATTCCTTATGCTCTTCCTCTTCATGTTGATGGAGAGTTGGCTTGCTAGGTGTCATGGGGCAGAAGGGGAAGCTTGTGCAAGAGAGGCATGAAACCCAATGGACCACCAGAGACCCCCATGCTGAGCCCATAAAAGTAGTTTATCATTAGGGGTCCAGCAGATTTTAACGGAAGGAGGTGGCAGTTAATGGAAAGGCATGTAGGGGGAGAAATTTCCTCTTACTTGTTAATGTTTCTGCTGACATCTATGTTGATTTAGTTTTACTTACAGTGGATGTTTGACACATTCAGTGTGAGTGATTTTTTTGGTATTGAAGGGTTTAAAGATAGGGTGGAACATTCTTGTTTTGTAACAGAAGGTCAGGTACATTTTTTTTTTTCTGTGTGTGTAAGGGGTTTTGATGAAGCAAATGGGTTTGAGAAGTAAAATGTTTACATTTTGTTATTAATTTCACTAGAAAATAATGATCCGATTTTTCCTTTTCACCTCCCATTTTTCAGAACAACATTGACATGTGCCCGGAATGCGGTCACCTGAAATTAAAACATGTTCTGTGTGGCTTCTGCTATGAAAAGATTCGCCATGAAACTCACCTGATCAGGGAGGAAATAAAAGCAAAGGAAGGAGGGCCATTTAAAGCCCCAACAGTAGAGACAGTGGTTCTCTACCAGGGGGAAAAGCCTCATCCAGAGGATGCAGAGAAGAGAATTATTGAAAGAAATCGTAAACGTCCATCATGGTTTGCTTATTGATGACATTTTGTGAACCTGTTTCCCCAAAAAAACATCTGGGTGAAGAAACATGTATTGGTGTGACCTCCAATGGACCTTAATGGATTATGAAAACGTGTAATCATATCAAAGTTTGAGTTTTGAATGTTTTCCTTATCTTTTTTCCTGACCTTTCAAATCTCAATAGACTATTGTGGAGTCTGCAATCCCTCCTCTTTAAACACCTTATAAATGTGTTTTTTTTTTTTTTTTTATATATATAAACTTTTGAACTCCTCTGCGAAAGTCTAGTTGTCTGATGTATGAGAAGTAGGGTATCGTTATATATTTCCTAACATTTAAGTACATTTGGAATATAAACATCAAACATATTCATTTTGCATAGTTGGCTATTTTAAAATGTACGTGACTCACTATATTATATGTTTATTAAAAGACACTTGGAGCAGTTGAAAGCTGACTGATTTTGATTCTAACGCAGTCATGAGTTCTGTGTAGCCTGGCTAATATTCTTCATTAAAGCCAGGGGTATCAAACTATGACCTTCCGACTGTTGGACTTGCATCTCCAATGCTTCCCTGGCTGCCTCTTGGCTGATAGAGTATTCTGGGTAATGTAGGTCTTCAGCAGCTGAAGGACTGCCATTTGACACCCTGATCTAAACATTTACTAGCCTGCTAAGTGGCTAGCATATGTATGGATGAGTTGTTTAGTATTCCACCTTTGACCAGAAGTTGATGCGCATGGTCAGCAACAGCTTTCAGGTGAACTGTCCCATTAAAATTCTGATAAATTGGCATTAATGACCTTATGTGTGTCAAGGAAATATCCCATCAACACACTGGAATGCCTAACAAATTCTTGAGGTTTATACCAAATTTTCATCCAACCTTGTGCATGCCACAATGTAATTAGAGAGATGTCAAGCCAGGCAAAATTATTTTGAATCTTTATTTGTGGCATTTAGGTGAGTATGTTCTCATTTTAGCCTCATCTTGCTGTTTATAGCTAAAAAGTTTGAAACCTCCTGTGGTCTGCTGCTGCTGTAGCTTTTTAACTTTAAATAGAGAGTAAACCCTCCCGGTGATCTTTTAATCATATATAAGGTAACATCATGTGATCTAATCTTCACTGTGCTATAAAAAGTAATAGAAGTACAAAGCGCTGTTTTATTTCAGCAGTTCTCAATGATCTTTATGGAAGTTTGTTTGAACGTACACTAAACTTTTAGAGATTGCAAGGTGTATGCATTTTAGATCAACACTTATATGTAATATTGCTTTGGGTACAGGTAACTGATTCATATTTTGAATGTTAAATAAATAGAAGTGGAGCAAAACCAAATCAGGGGTGCCCAGGTTAATTCTGAAGTGTGCCACAGGATCAAAAATGTATTTGTATTCTTCACCATTATTTGTAGTAATGTTGAAGAATAGCTTATTGGCCACAATTTGGGGGGTTAGGCAGAAATAGGAAAGCAGTTCAAAACTATTTAAATCAACTCTTTGCAAACAAAATTACATATTTATATGGCTAATTAGAAGTTGGTAGTTAAGTCTGCTGTCAGGTTGGTCGCAATGTGGCACATGGCCCTCAAGTTAGATCCCCCTGAACAATAGAGTGCTTTATGTTTAGCTGTAATGATAGTGGAAGTACACATGTTGGTGATGATGCTCCTATCCACTATTTCTTTTTCCAATGTCTGTAAACAGCACATAGACACAGTCATACAAGCATACACATACAATCTCACACACATATAAAGTCAGTCACATACACAGATATACAGACCATGACAAGTCTGATGTTTTTTTTAATTTTGAGACAAAAAAAAGTGTGCGATTAAAAAAATTTGTTACAGAGGTGGGGGCGCCAAGTTGAGGATTACATAACTAGCTGGTGCCTGGGATTGGTCGAGCCCTGCTTCACAGAATTCCCATGGATACAGTGCTACAAGGGACTCTGGCTACAAATGTGCAAATAAGATCAACAATGATTGCTGTGTTGACTGAATACCCACTGTATTCATTCCCCATTGCCTTTACCTCACCATAACTGATGTGGAAGGACCAGGTCAGAGAAATGAAGAGCTCTGAAGCTATTTCTAGTTAAAAGTAAAACTTTCATCTTGGGCTTAGTTTAAGTGCCAAGAAGGTAGGGCTAAGAAGCTAAGGTTTCGTTTAATGGCTAGTATTGTAACTAAAAGTAGAAAGGAACTGCTGCAGAACAAATCATCCTTATCAACCTGGAATCAAGAGCCATTTTGGACGCAGCAGTGTGCTTTGTTTGTGATATCCTTTTAGATATAATTTTTTTTACCGCCAGAGGTATAAATAAAGTATATTATATAGATCACAATGTCTTTTGGTATTCCTCTTTACATAATTTATCTGTATTCTTGAATCAAATAAATTTATTGTTGTACTTTTAGTCTTCTTTGCCTAAATAAATATTTATTAATTATTTCATTAATAATGATTTAGCATACAGCAGGCCATGACCGCAACAATATATACACTGGTGTCCATTTTACATGGCATATAAGCTTCAGGACTGATGCTGTAGAAGTGTAAATATTTTGGAGAGAATGTTTTCTTTCCACTTTGTAAACAATGCTTGTGGGTGTGCAGTATGTGTGCTTCTCCACAGAAGTAAATGGAATGTGAGGTTCTCTGTTCTATTCTATGGAGAGATGCGTGTGGCTGCTACTGCTCCCCCCAGCAGATTCATTTTCAGCAAAGACCTGATACAAAGGAGTAGGGTCCAGAATGGTTGCCACCTTTTCTTCAAAAAAATACTGGTCAGGCTATTGTGTCCATTAACTTAACATTAGCCAGACAACAGTAAAATAGTTTAACTAAAGGTAGCATAGCTCAGTTTTGGGGGTAAGTATACCTTCCCTTTATTTTATCAGTGTAATATCAACACTGACTGATTTCCCCCCTTTTAACCTATCATGTTGGTTTCGATGGAAAACTTATTACAAAGAGTTAAACGTAGAGCAGTTTCACGTGTGGCCAGCGTCTACTCCCATCCGCTTCTGCTCCTCTCATATGCAACATTTCAGTAGCCGTAGGTACTGTTTGAATCCTTTGATATATTTTATGCTCTCTCTGAAATGTATTCCTCTCTCTGAAATGTATTCCTTATTATCTCCTTTGAGACCTCAGTGCTGTAGCAAAGCTTACTTTTAAGTCAAGCATCACTTGACTTGACATAACTAAGGTATTAGATGCTTCAAAGAGAAAACTTATTTCTGCCCATCTTCACTGCATTCTGTGAGGTTTACATTATGTTATGCCTTGTAATATGTTGTGAAACCCAAGAGGAGAGTAGGAGAAAAAAGCAACACTTAGGAGACTATATACTAAACCTAAACTTTGAAAAATGCCTCAAACTTGCCTTTCTTTCCAATTTATAAGATGATGATTTCATACAGATTTTCCCAGTTGTTCTTCCATTTTCCTAGGAGAACTGTAAATATTCCCTCTCATTTAGATATGCATGGAAAATGTGCCATGGAGGTTAATCAAATATATAATGCTAGTTGTTGTAAATGGAAAATCCTGAAATCGGAGCAGGGTATTACGCAGAGTACCTCAGGGTCTGTTTTGGGCCCACTTCTTTTTAATTTGTTTATTAATGATTTCCCCAATTGTGTTGAGAGCCATGTCTCCAGTGTTTGCTGATGACAGGTAAAATTAGGTAAGGTAATACAGACTAACCTTGATGTTCATTCTTTGAAGATTTGGACAGGGCAAACAAATGAGGTTCAATATAGACAAATGTAAAATTATGCATTATGGGAGAAATAATAACAGTGTAACATATACTTTAAATGGTATCTCTGTGGGAAAAACCACTAATGAAAATCAAATAGGAATAATCTAGTAGATAATAGACTTAGCAACAGTGCTCAATGCCAGTCAGTAGCGGCAAGGGCCAACAAGATATTGGCAAGTAGAACATTTTGTATTGATTCACGGGAGGAGGACATTATCTTGCCTCTTTACAAGTCAATGGTAAGAACTCAGCTTGAATATGCGGTATATTTATGGGCGCCAGTCCTTAAAAAGGATATTATGGAGCTAGAAAAAGTGCAAAGGAGGGCTACAAAATTAATAAGGGGATTGGGGATAAGCAGTATACATGGCATCTATAGATCTGAAGAAATCATAATAACGGTGTATCGAGTAGGAGATAACACTGCTGTCGTCCTCTTTCTGAAGGGAGCCCCTATAATGTTTAAATACTGCTCCAGTTTTATCAGGCAGTGAAGTATACCACTAACCTTCAAGTGGGACACACGGTATGTTTAATGTACTTGCTCACTTAGCTTTCTACACACATCTAAAACCTTATTTTAGGACGTTTGGACGACATAGAACATCCAGCGCTAAACAGCTCATCATGGCTCCCCGTGATTAGCTGTGCTCGGATCCCGCTGCAGGGACTTGCAGCGGGATCCTATCTGTCAGATGAGGCCACTTTGACCCTGATCCGGTCTCTGCCATAGTGTTCCTGTCTACCAATTGGTGGCCAGGAACAAAATGTGACATTTTGGTGCTTGCGTCGTCTGTGACGCAAGCACCATGTGTCACAAAGGGGTTAAAGGGACTTTGTCACCAAAACAATGTTTATATTGTAAAGGCTAAAGTAAAAACTGGTGAATAATGTTCTATTCTTTGTGTTAGCAGAATTGTGTGAAAATTGTTATATAATGAAAAAAATGTGTTTTACATGTGTCTGTAGTGTCTCCTGTTTACGACATCGTTTATGGCTTGATATCCAAATGAACTATGTGTCATTTGCATATCAAGCCACAAGGTGAGATCATAAACAGGACACCAGAGATGCATTATTTTCATAAATTATATATTTGTATGAAATTATACTAACACAACAGATATATAGATAATGTTTGATCATTTTTAATTCTCTACATCAATGGTGTAAAAATGATGGCATGGGTGCCACAGTTGGCATGCAGAAAGTCAGGCATGCAGCCACTTCAGGCGAGCAGGAGCTCTCAAACTGCCTCTTCTGCTTCCCGGCTTATCTGTGAAAGTCAGAGCGTCAGTGATCAGGTGACGCAAAGTGTTCCTGGGCAGTGCACAGGCATGATGCTACCAACCACTAGACACCAGGGAATGCCAGGGCATGGTTAAGTCCTGTGTGAGGGCAATCTGGGCACTGGGGTAAGTCCTGTGTTTGTAATCTAGGTGCTCTGGCAAGAGCTGTGGGTGCAATCTGGGTACTCTGGCAAGTCCTGTGTGCAAAATGTGTGCTCTGGCAAGACCTGTGGGTGCAATCTAGGTGCTAGGCAAGTCATGTGTCTAATCTGGATGCTCTTGCAAGACCTGTAGGTGCCAGTGTTAAGTTTATGGAGGGTGGCCAGTATATATTTGATGAAAAGTTGGCAACTCTAAGTTTAGTCAGTTATATTAAAATCAGTCCAGTAGGTGGCAGTCTCTTTTTAAAGTTCTACTTACTTTCATGTTTCATCACATTACTAACTTGAAGAACTAAAACAAAATTATCAGCAGTGTTAAGCACCAACAATGTCCATGAGGGGTGCTAACTGGACTTTATGACAGACAATTTAATGATATACTCTGGAGGTTCACAAACTTTACCATGGAATCTCTGAATGGATACCCATCCCATCCACAAGTTTATGTTGTCTGTTTTGCCTTGATTGGCATGAGTCCTGGTGACTATGGTTTTGAATGTGGGATCTGACTGCAGGTTGAGTTGAACCAAGGGGTTCACATTGCCCAGGGTACTCAATCTACTTAATCTGAAGTACTTATCTGAGGGAGCAGCAAAGAAAGAGAAGGAACACTTCCTAGATATTGGGTTTTATATGGAAGGAGAGGGAGGTGTTGATATCTATTGTTTGATTGGTTGACATGTATTTTTTTTTTTTTTTATTGTTATTTCTTTCTTTTTTTTCGAAAATAATTTTTTATTTGTTTTTAGACATAATGAAAAACATTACATGTTGACAGAAAAAAGAAAAGATCAAAAGAAAAGAAAAAAAAAGGATCAATAACAATGAGGGGATTTTGGGTGGAGAAGGGTCAAGAACCTAGTACAAATATTTGGGAATTTTCACATCATTACAAACATATTTTTTAACATAATACAGTGCAACCTTGGCCAAAGAACAGGGTGGTAATGCATATTATAAACAATTTAAAAAGAGAAAAAAAAAAAAAAAACACCCAAGGGGGGGGGGAAATGAGGGTAGTTTAGGTATTATTAGACAGATACGACAGAGTTCTGGCTATCAAATATCCAGTTCTCATGTTGTGTGGATCAGAGACACGAACTCCTCGCTCTCCGTAAGTTCCATCCAGTGGAACCAAGTCATTTTATATTTCACTCCCTGAGAAGAAGAGCAGAGCGAAAGCTCCTCCCAGGATCGCAGCTCCTCCACCTTAATCACCCACTCTGAGAGAGTAGGGGGACTCGTAGATTTCCAATGCAGAGGAATTAAAAGTTTGGCCGCATTGAGCAGCTGCCTGAAAATTGATTTTTTGTAATGGGAAATTGATTGGTCAGTGTGGTGTAATAGATACGTGGCCGGTTTAAATGGGGGCGGGGTTTCGATTAGCTTAGCCACTATGTTTCTGATCCCTTTCCAGAATCCCTCTATCAACTGACAGCTCCACCAAATGTGCAACATTGTGCCCTTTTCCTTTCCGCATCTCCAACAGGTTTCGGGAATGTCTGGGTTTATTCTATGTAGCAGTACAGGGGTCTTGTACCATAGGGTGAGGAGTTTGTATGCATTCTCCTGAACCACCGTGAAAGATGAGCATTTCTGCGTCAAAATAAAAATCTTATCCCACTGTTTGGCTGTTAACTGAATCCCCAGGGTCTCTTGCCATTTTGCGGTGAAGGTAGGGTATGGATCATCTGTAGGGGGTAGCAATTCCCTGTATAGCGTGGAAATACGGTGTGTGGGTTGGTCGGTGCGTGTGCAAACATGTTCCATAAAAGTGAGTTCTCTGGTTAGGTTATGTTGTTGTGGGAGAGAGTTTACGTAATGTTTTAGTTGGGTGTATCTTAGTGTTGTGAGGAAGGTGTGAGTCTTGTCTGGGATCAGTGAGGCCAGGGTGCGAATGGTGCTACTCCCCATTATATCCCTTATCAGTCCTGTTTCAGGAATGTGTAGGGCCTTTCCAAATGCTCCATCCATCCCAGGTGGGAAGGCTGTGTTGTGCAGTACGGGACTGAGGGGAGAAGGAAAGGTTGTAAGGCGGGTTTGCGATAATGTCTGTGCCACACAGTTAAAGTAGCTGAGATAAACAGATGCTCTCAGGCCTGTGCCCTGCTTACCTCTGGTGCTAGCCATGGTAGGACTTTTATAGGAGTGGGTAACATAGAGTTTTCTAGATCTATCCACAATTTGGTGGGGAGTGAAATTGACCAGTCTACTACTCTAAGCAAATGGGTGGCCACGTAGTATTTGTGGAGGTCCGGTAAGGCCAGTCCCCCTCTTAATCTGGGCAGAGTCAAATACTCGTACTTGAGTCTGGGCTGTTTATTACGCCATACAAATTTGGTGATGGCCCTTTTAAGAACTTGGAAAAAAGAATTGGGAAGAGTAATCGGAACAGTCTGAAACAGGTACAGTATTCTTGGCATGACATTCATTTTTACCGCGTTAATTCTGCCTTGCCAAGTGAGGTAGGTATTTCCCCAAGTAGTCATTTCGTTCGTGATTAGTTGGGCCAGGGGTTTAAAATTCTGTTCATATAGGGCGGCCGGATCTGATGTGAGCCAAATCCCTAAATATTTAATTTTATCTGTTCGCCAATGGAATGGGAAAGAGTCCTTTAGTGCTGCCATTTGTGGGGTGATATGTGTAAGAGTCAGAATTTCGGATTTCTGAATGTTAATCTTTAAATTTGAAAATTGCCCAAATGTTTTAAACTCATCCATCAAAATAGGTAGAGAGGTTTCTGGTTGGGTGATAAAAACAGCATATCATCCGCGTATGCGGCTACTTTATGTTGGGTATTGTTTGTGCACAGCCCCTTAATGTCTGGGTTTTGTCTTATCTTTTCCAAGAAAGGTTCCAAGGAGAGCGCAAATAGCAGGGGAGAGAGTGGACATCCCTGCCTGGTACCGTTAGATATTGTTATGCGCCGTGAGAGGGTGCCATCCACTCTCACCCTGGCCGTGGGAGAGGCGTACAGTGCCCGCATCCAAGTCATCATGTTGGGACCAAAGCCCATGTGCGACAGAGAGCTCCACAAGAAAGGCCATGCCACACTATCAAAGGCCTTTTCGGCGTCTGTGGATAGTAGCAGCATACGCCTGTCCCACGTCCGTGCGGAGTGGACGGCGGCTAATGCTCTCGTTGTATTTTCCTTTGCTTCTCTCCCAGGGACAAATCCCACCTGGTCAGGATGGATCAAATATGGAACAAACTGCTGGAGCCTAAGGGCCAGCAATTTAGCCAGCAACTTAACATCTGTGTTTAAAAGTGATATGGGTCGGTAGTTTTGTGGTGCTGTGGTGTCTTTGCCTTCCTTAGGGAGCACTGTTATTGTTGCAGTGAGAGTGTGTGTATCTAGGAGGGATCCTGTCAATAGGGAGTTGAACACCCCTACCAGTTGTGGCAGCAGGAGTTCTCCGAATTGTTTGTAGTATTGTAGTGGCAGCCCATCTGGGCCGGGGCATTTCCCAGAGGCCGAGTATTTAATAACCTCCTTTAGTTCTTCTAGCGTGATGGGCCTTTCTATACTATCTGTTTGGTCTTTGTTCAGTGAGTGAGTAATTGTAGTTCGTAAGTATTCTTCCATCTGAGCATTCCGTGAACCAGTGGGGGTTGTCTCACTGGGGCATGGAATGTTGTATAGTTTGTTGTAGTAGTGATAAAAAGTATCAGCTATTTTGTCTGGCATGTATTGGATGTGGCCCTTGGAGTCGTGCATGCTCGTGATGTATGCCTTTTGTTTGCGCTTACGTAATGTGCGTGCTAATAAACGTCCACATTTACTCCCCTTCTCCTGAAACAGGTGTTTTGTGACCTTAAAAGCCCGCTCTATTTTTGAATTCAGGAGGCTGGAAAGTTCCCGGCGTGTGGATATAAGTTCTGTCAAAACAGTAGGGTCGAGTGAGTGTTTGTGTTGTGTTTCCAGCGCCGCAACCTTTTTTGCAAGGTCAACAATACGCTGTGCATGTTCTTTCTTATGTCTGGAGGCTAATGAAATAAGCATCCCTCTCATGGTGCATTTGTGCGCCTCCCACACTGTGGGCAGCGGTACATCAGGTGTTACGTTTTCCTCAAAGTATAATTGGAGGTGTGTTTTGATTTTTTGACATATCCCCTGGTCATTCAGGAGAGAGTCATTAAGCCTCCACGTATACTCAGTCGGGGAATGTAATGGGGATTCCAATGTCATTAATAAAGGAGCGTGGTCACTCCACGTCATGGAACCATAATGTATATCACGTATTAACCGCAAATGTCCCTATGAGATAAAAAAGTAATCCAGTCTGGAATACGAGTTGTGTATGTGTGAATAAAACGAATAGTCTCTACTCGTAGGGTGTACTGCCCTCCATGCATCTGCTACCAGGAGATTGGAAAATTGTGATCTCATATTTCGCATTGTGCGTAGTGGTACGTGACTACGGCCTGTAGATGTGTCAAGTTTAGGGTTCAGTGTAGTGTTTAGGTCTCCACCCAATACCAGCACTCCCTCCCTAAATTCCTGTGTACGTTTCTGGATTGAGGAAAAGCAGGTATGTTGCTGTGTATTAGGCAAATATATGTTAACAAATGTGAAGATAACAGTGGATATCGTTCCCTTAACCATCAGGCACCTGCCCGCTTCATCATGCCACATATCTGTCAGCTGGAATGGGGTATTTTTAGAGAATAAAATTCCCACCCCCCTGGATTTAGAGTCCGGAGAGTGACTATAATATCCAAGTGGGTAGTGACTGTTCGAAAATCGTGGTGCGTTACCCTCTTTAAAATGTGTCTCCTGTATAAAGACCACATTAGCCTTATTGGCTTGGAATTCTCTGAGGGCTCTTGCTCTCTTTCCCGGGGAGTTTAACCCCTTAGCGTTAATGGTCATGGTCACCAAATCTTTTTTGGCCTTGTGGGACATAGTGGGGACGGGGTGTGTTCAGTAGGTAAATGAAAAAAAAAAAGGGGAAACAAGTTAGGTGAAAAAGAGAAGGGAGAGCAAATACCAGAAACAGAAACAAACCAAAAACAGACAGACAAACAAACAAACAAAAAAAAAGGAAAGGGGGGGAAAGAAATTTATGTAATGAGGGGGGTGGGGGGGTTGGGGTGAGGAAAGGAAGACAAGGATAGAGGGATTAACTTGCAAACAAAAGTATGTACAACAGAAATCAGCACAATGTGCCAAAACAGTAGGATAGTGTGCCTGTTTTGTGAAACCGGATACCCAGACTATGTGGGGAATACCCGGTTTACAAAAACCTTTTTTCTCCTTATCAAGGAGGGCACAGTTCCCAGTCAGGGGTCGAGATCAGCCCCAGTCAGTTTCCCGTTCTATAATCGGGTTGGGAAACTGAATGTAGCATTCACTCTGCTCCCGCCTAACTAACTTTCGTATTCAACATATTAAACAAGAACATGAATTCAAATACAAAGGGTAGAGTGTTCCATAACTCTATAAAACCGTGATATTGGGATATGGCTACAAAGTCCTGTCACCTTGAGGTGTGAGATGATTGCGTTGCGTACCACATTCCTTAAGTTAAAGGGTACGGACCCTATTTTACTGCTAAGTCTGAGGTTGGCCCACTAGATGGTTGCCATATTTATTGGTAGTTGACCTGGTCGACATATCTGGGTCTATTATATCCTTGAGGCCAGTCTACCTTAGGGCTCAGTAGGTGGACAAGACTGTCGATTTAACTCTAACTTCAAAGGGAGTGCATTGCATGCAACAGGTAAGTGAGAATATATCAAATACTAAATTAAGGAAGAGTGTGTACTGTCACATAGTGTTCATTTTCTACTTATCTGACACAAACTGCAGCGGGGGTTCGCAACCAACATGCAGAGGAGAATTTTGATAAATTTAGATCACATTGTCCCGTACTGTCCGGCTTAACGAAGTGCAGAGGTGCAACAGTGCATCGGGGCAAAAGTCAGACTTCCATAATAAGAGTAAGCGATCTCTCCGATATAGATGGTTCAGGGAACAGTCGTTAATAACATCCGAGTGTCCTCACAGGTGCGGATCATCATACAAAATAATCTCTGGTTTGTAATAGACAGTTTATTCCTCTCGGGTTCCACGGATATCCTGACGAATTTCAGCTCATGGTACTGTATTCCGTGGAGAGGTAGCTTCCATTTGCCTTCTGTGGAGCGGGGCTCGAGCTCTGAGTGGCCTATTCCGGTTATTTTGTCGACCTTGCTCTATCCAGTTAGGTATTTCGGCTGGTTGTAAGCCCAAGTCGCGGATGAAGTCAGGTGCGTCCTCCGGGTTGCGTATGATGAACAGGTCCGGTCCCTGCCGAACAGATAGGCAGAAAGGGTGGCCCCAGCGATATGGAATATGTTTTCCTCGCAGTTGTGCCGTTATGGGGGTTAATGCTCTGCGACCTTGCAGAGTCAGCCAAGATAAGTCTTGGTAAAACTCAACTTGTTGGTTCTCAAATGTCCAGCTGCGTGAGGATCGTGCTGCCGACATAATTGCTTCCTTAATAGTGAAGCTGTGCATCCAGCATATGATGTCGCGTGGGGGGCCATTGTCTGGACCTCTGGGCCTAAGGGCCCTGTGTGCCCGGACTATCTCAATAGGCGTCTCCATCGGTCTGTCCAAAATTTGGTTAAACAGTCTGGTTAGAATGCCTTTCAGATCCGCGGGGTTTTCGCCTTCCTGCAGGCCTCTCACGTGTATATTCTGCCGGCGCCCGCGGTTATCGATATCTTCCAGCATGCCGCGCATTTCTTTGAGGGCCCGTGAGTTACCCTCTGCGGTCGAGTGGGCTCTCTGTGCAGTCTGCATAATTCTAGGGACCGTTGTTTCCAGTGTTTCCCCTTTGTGGGATAGTTTAGCGACAGCCTCCATCGTCTGGGCCATCTCCTCCCGTATGGACTGCCTGACTTCCACGATGAAGTTGCTGAAGTCGGTTTTGGTCGGTAGTGACTGGAAGAGGTCCCTCAGATCCTCCTTTGAGGCCATTCCGCTTACCTCCAGAGCCGAGGTTGGTGATACTTCACTCCCCGCGGCGCCTCGTGAGTCTGTGTCATGGGCCTCGTCGGGCTGTGAGGCGAGCAGCGCTGGCGTGGCGAAGTATTCGCGCAGCGAGGATGTTGTTGGGCGCTGTTTAGTGTTGGGGGTGTCTTTATCCTCTGGATTTTTGCGAGATCTACCCATTTTGCAGGTTTTTAGCTGTTCTTTTTGGCGGTTTAGGCGGGATTCGAGCGGGAGCTCGTTCTTCAAGCGGCCATTTGCGACCAAGGCAAGCCACGCCCCCCCTGTTATTTCTTTCTTGATGCATAAAGAGTTGATGCATAATAGTCGCCTCCGTGTATTTATAAATCAGCTATTGACTGTTCCAGGACTACAGGTGTTCAGGAATCCCTCTGCATGAAGATTTATATTAGAAAAAGAAGACATTTGGCGGTCACGTGACAACACACCACCACGTGACCCATGGCATGGGTTTCCATGCTCGAGCAGCTGCATGCAAGCCTTACATCACCAAATACAATGCCAAGCATGAGATCGAGTGGTGTAAAGCATGGCACAATTAACTCTTTAAGCACCAGAAATGTGTTCTGTGGAGTCTTTCCTGTTTGGCAGTCTGATGGAGGAGTCTGGCAGATGCCAGGAGAATGTTACCTGCCTAATTGCATTGTGCAAACTGTAAAGGGGGAGGAGGGATAATGGTATGGGGCTGTTTTTCAGGGGTTGGGCTAGGCCCCTTTCTTCCATTTGATTGTAATGCCAATGAGCAATGCAGTACGTGCATCAACATTATATATCATACCAATCATGAGCAGTAAACACATCACCTTGGTATATCATGCCAATCATGAGCAGTAAATGCATAAGCTTGGTATATCATGCCAATCATGAGCAGTAAATGCATACGCTTGGTATATCAGCAAATGAGTTGCAAATGCATACACGTGGTATATCATACTGAATGAGTAGCAATGCATAAACTTGGTTTATCATAGCAAATGAGCAGTAAATACATAAACCTGGTATTTGGTCATTTTCTTCCCCACTGAAAGCAGAATTAGAAATTGCTGAAATAAGGTTGTTTTTATTTGCCTTCTTTTGGAGCAACAACAGTAAACCTGAAATAGGAATAGGGTTGAACTTCGTGCCTACAGTTGTCCTTAAAAGATTGTAGTGTGGGAGAAAGATTATTTGGTTAGTTATAAGTAGTAAAACATTTATAATTTAAAATATAGTGGGCAACAGATGGTAAGTTTTCCAAGTATCATTAGATTTAAAGCAAGTTATTACTGAGAATCCATTTCTTTAAAGTATTGTCTAGACCCAGCCCTTTTCATAAAATATTGAACCTTATACAGTAGAATGAAATTCTTACTTTAAATTGACCAATCACACAACCTTTTCTATCACATCATCACCCTATCCAATAATATGTTTTATAATTTATTTCTTTCAGCTGCTGTTACTGCCACAGAGCAGGATGTTTGTATATCTGGACAGTAGATCCATTCCCTTTCTTGCAGTTTAAATTATTGAAAAAAAATTCTATTACCTTGTAATTTGTATTTCAAATTCCACTTTTTACTATCAAACTTAACGTGCCACTAAATTTAAAACAAATAACACTTTTGCAAGTAGTGAGTTGAAGTGAGATGAACATTTCATCTCACCAATTTAGCTATACATTGGGCTGAGCCAAACCTGATTGCTTAGTGGGGTAATATCACCAGGTGTATTCCTGCACAATATATAACTAAATTGATGAGATTATAGGCTTAACTCACCTCTAGGGTTGCCACCTTTTCTTCAAAAAAAATACTGGCTATGCTATTACCTCCATAGACGTAACATTGGGGTCAAGCCAATTTTTTACCGGCCTGCCAGTAAAATACCGGCCAGGTGGCAACCCTACTCACCTCACCTTTTAGTGAATAGCCCACTAGGTTATGTGTAAAATGAGTCTATCACACAGGTAAAGTGGAAAGTATTTTAACCCCTTGGCGACACAGGACGGACTAGGTCAAAACGAGCACTGAAAGCGGAGTTTTTCCGCTTTCAGTGCTCAAGCGGCATTGTAACGATGCTTCCGTGCTAAAAAAAATGCCGTCGGCATTTCGATCGCTCCGGAGAGCGATCGAAATGCCGGTTTTAAAGGTACAGTGCCTTTAAAACACGTGCATTAAAAAAATGAGCATAGGAAGCGAATTTTTCTCTTCCTATGCTCAGAAAGTGTTTCTGATTGCTTCGCAAGTCGAGGCAATCAGAAACACAGAAAAAAAATGCACGATCTTGGTCACTGGGTGACCAAGATGGCGCTGCCCTTCTAAGGGCAAGAGCACAGGAGGCAGGAAGTACCTGCTTCCTGTGCTTTCTGGCTGTCACACGATTGCCTCTTCACAGAGGCAATCAGTGACTGCCAGGCACACTGACAGGCAGTGGGGATGCTCTGCTGAACATCCCCACTGACTGGTCAGATCAATATTAACCCTATATTGATCTGACCAGTTATGATCTGCCTCCCTCTCCTCACATTTTTTTTAGTGAGGGAGAGAGACAGATCAAAGTAAGAAAAGTAAGTAAAAGTACAAAAAACAATAAACACACAACACACGAATAATAAAACAATTTAAAAAAATTATTAAAGCAATTCCCTGCGTTTAACCCCTTCCCTGCCACTGATCTTGCGTAAGCAGCTATCGTGCACATCAGCGCATTTATTTTTGCTGTTTGTGCATTTTTTAGGGGTTAATTTTTTTTGTACTGTGATTTATTATAGTACTACAAAGGCTCTTCTAAGAGTTATTAACCCCTTCTTTGCTGTCGATCATTGGTTACGCAATGATATTGACGCCAAAGCAATTTTTATCTGTCTGCATTTTTTTTTTTTTTTTACACATACCCGCTAGCGGATTACATGTAAAGTAAAAGTATTTGAGATTTTTTTTTTTAAGCTGTCTGAGCGCATAGCGATCAGTAACAGCAAATTAGTGGCAAAGGCGGTTTGGTGATTTCTAAATTAAGTTCACCATTCGCCCTGGTCAGATCAAAATTGGTCGGATCAATATTCACAAATATTGATCTGCCTCCCTCTCCTCACTTACATTTTTGTGACGGAAAGAGACAGATCAGTATTAGTGATATAAAATAACATTTTATAAAATTGGCAGGTTTTATGAAAGTCTTTCACTGTGTATTAACCCCTTCCCTGCTATTCATCACTGTATAAGCAGTAATCTTGCACAGCAACAGTATGTTTTGCTGTCTGCACTGTTTTATGGATTAATTACTTTGTACTGTAATGTATTACAGTACTAGATAGGCTCTTCTAAGAGCTATTAACCCCTTCTTTGCTCGAGATCACTGCTTACGCACTGATTCTGAGACCGCGGACTCAGGGTTCGATTTTGACCCTGGTCAGCTTTCTGATACATCATCTAGTGATGTATCGGTGGCTTCTGAGCCCTTGCCACAAGGAGTGAAGGGTGTCTACCGTTAAAAATTATATGGTTTGGTGGGGGTAAATTACATTGGCTGGCTTCAAAGATATATCCCATATAGGACACGGACGCAGGTTGACTACATGTCAAAATTCCAAGTTGGAATTTTGAGATGCGCATCTCACAAATGTTGCCTTCTAGCCAAAAAACAAACCAACAAACCTATGCATGGGTGCTATCCCTGTACTCGGGAGATGTTGCTGAACACATATTGGGTTGTTGTTTGGCAGTGACATATACCAGAATCTGTGAATTCATGCCTGAAGTACAATGCATGTGGAAAAAAAACTCCCAAAAAAGAACTACCACAAACTTTTACAAAGGCTGGTGGTAGAATTAGTACATATACAGTATTAAAATACCACCATTTGAAATAGCTTAGGATGTCTATTTTCCAAAAATATATGTTATGATGGGGTACAATTCATTGGACAGCTTCAAAAATGTTCCAAATGGAACATGGGCGCAGGCTGACTACATGTCAAAATTCCAGGTTGGAATTGCGCACCCCCTAAATGCGGCCTTTTAGCCCCAAAACAAACCAACAAACCTATGCATGGGGGGTATCCCTGTACTCAGGAGATGTTGCTGAACACATATTGAGGTGTTGGTTGGCAGTGGCAAATACCAGAATCTGAAAATTCCTGCCTGAACTACAATGTGTGTGGGGAAAAAATGACATCCCAACCCTTTGACATAGGTTGGTGGTAGAATTAGCACTTGGAAAGTGTTAAAATACCACAGTTTTAAATACCCTAGGATGTCTAGTTTTCCAGAATATATGGTTTGATGGGGTAAAATACTTTGATAGGCTTCAATAGTGTCCCAAATGGAACATGGGCGCAGGCTGACTACATGTCAAAATTCCAAGTTGGAAATGCACCCCCCCTAAACGTGGCATTTAAGCCCCCAAACAACCCAACAAACCTATGCATGGGTGGTATCCCTGTACTCAGGAGATGTTGCTGAACACATATTGGGGTGTTGTTTTGCACTGACACATAACAGGATCTATGAATTCATGCTCGAAGTACAATGTATGTGGAAACAAAACATTAAAAAATTACTAACCTAAAATTTGACAAAGGCTGGTGGTAGAATTAGTGCATGGAAAGTGTTAAAATACTATCATTTGAAATACCCTAGGGTGTCTAGTTTGCTAAAATGTATGGTTTTGTGGGGTAAAATACACATTCTGGCTTCACAAATGTCCCAAATGGAACAGGTTTTCTGTATGTCAGAATTCCAAGTTGAAAAACCAAAAAGCGCACCTCTCAAATGTGGCCTTTTAACCCCCAAATAATCTAACTAACCTACACATGGGTGGTATCCCTGTACTCAGGAGATGTTGCTGAACACATATTGAGGTGTTGTTTGGCACTGACACATAATAGGATCTGTGAATTCATGCCCGAAGTACAATGTATGTGAAAAAAAATTACTACCCAAAACATTGACATAGGCTGGTAGTATAATTAGTGCATGGAAAGTGTTAAAATACTACCATTTGAAATACCCTAGGGTGTCTAGTTTTCAAAAATATATGGCTTTGTGGGGTAGAATACACTTGTTGGCTTTAAAAATGTCCCAAATGGGACATGGGCGCAGGTTTTCTGCACATCAGAATTCCAAGTTGGAAAACCAAAAAGCGCACCTCTCAAATGTGGCCTTTTAACCCCCAAATAACCTAACCAACCTATACATGGGTGGTATCCCTGTACTCAGGAGATGTTGCTGAACACATATTGAGGTGTTATTTGGAAATACTCCTTCACATTTTAAGGTAATGTTACCTAAATTGCAATCTATGTGAAAAATTAAAAAAAAGGTTTTTTTGCTGCAAACTTTGGCAAATATTGGTGGTAAAATGGCTACATGAAATGTGTCAAAATACCCCAAGTTAAATGCCCTGAGTGGTCTAGTTTTCAAAAATATATACATGTTGGGGGTCATTCATGGATTTAGTACAGAAATCAGTGTTACAATGTCACTATCGCTAATTTTGAAAAAAAGGATTTTAAAATAGCGTTGCACTACTTATAGTTCTGGCCCTGTAACATGAATAAAAAAGCACAGAAACATAAAACATGGGCTATTTCTGAACTCAGGACATATATTAGAAACTATTTAGCAGTGTTTTTTTGTTGTCTCTTGTATATAAGTATACGATTTTTCAAATAAAAGTCATAAAAAAAATATTTTTTTCATTTTTTTGCCATATTTTATTATTTTTTTTACATCAAATGATATGCTATTATCAAAATAATGGTATCAAAAGAAAGCCCTTCTTATAACGATAAAAACGATATATAGTTTGTGCGGGTACACTAAATGAGACAGAAATAAATTACAGCAAAACACAAACACCTCAGAAATGTTAAAACAGCCCATGTCACCAAGCGTCGGACAAGCCAAAAAAGTCATGTCACTAAGGGGTTAAAAGATATTTGCATTACATTTCCCCCCTACCTGCATCCTGTATGTTCCAGGCTTATTCAGCCACAAACTAGCCGTCACTGACCTGCAGTAAATGTCGGATGCAAAAATAGAAGAGATGCTAACTGCCGATTATGCATATAAATGAGAGTGTGAGAAAGACCTTAAAGAACATTGAACCTTTTTTTAACCCTTTCTTCCTTGAAGGAAGCAAGGGTTAAAAAAAAAAACATGTTCCGAGAGTTTGGTGGAACCCAGACATTTATTTTAATAGATACACGCAAGTTTACTCTCAGCTATGTCGCACAGCCAATCAGAATCAGGAGCTAGCTAGCACAACGAGTGACCCTTATTGTTGCATGGGATCAGCAGAGGGAACCTAGTTAACCCCTTAACGACAGATGACGTGCCAGGCACGTCACGGCAAATCGAGGACTTGCCGACAGCTGACGTGCCTGGCACGTCATGCACTAAACTGAGTAAAGAAAGCGACCAGCGGTCGCTTTCTTTACTCTAACGGTGTTGCTACAATGCCTCTAGGTAGAGGCATTGTGCAACACCCCCCAAAAGTGCAGGGGCGCGCTACGATCACTCCACGGAGTGATCGTAGCAGCCATTTAAAAATGGCTGCGCCCACTGCACACATGTGCTTAGAAAGCGAACGATCGTTCGCTTTCTAAGCATCTGCGGTGTTTCTAAAGTGCCTCGCTAGCGAGGCACTTAGTAACACCTTGATGCTCCCCAGAGCCGATGGTGGTCGCTCTCCTGAGCGACCCCATCGGCTCAGTAGAAGGGAACGCTGCCTATACAGGCAGCGCTTCCCTTCTAATGGCAAGAGCATCGGAAGTGAAAGTATTTCACTTCCGATGCTCTAGGGGGAGCCAATCGATGCCGGCACAACAGATCTATGTGATCTGTGTGCAGGCATGTATGATAAGTGCTCTGATGAGCACTTATCATACTGTCAAAGGCAATATTAGCAAATATTGCCTTTGACAAGTATTGATCTGCCTCCCTCACCTTACTAGTTATAGTAAGGGAGAGAGACAGATCAGATAAAGTAAAAAAATAAAATAAAATAATAAAACAAATATTTAATAAAATTTTAAACACCAAGGGCTTTTATAAAAGCCATTTAACCCCTTCCCTGCCATTGATCGCTGTGTACGCAGTGATCATACACAGCAGCACATTTTTTGCTGTCTGTGCATTTTTTAGGGGTTAATTTTTTTTACTGTAATTCATTACAGTATAAAAAAAAGCTCTTTTAAGAGAGATTAACCCCTTTCTTGCTGTAGATCACTGCCTAAGCAGAGATCTGACGCAAATGCAGCAATCTTGCTGCAGAAGCATTTTTAATTTTTTTAAAACTTTTTTATTACACCCGTCACGTGTTAATTATACCCGCTAGGGGACTACGTTTAACGTAATTTTTTTTTTAAATAAGAGCTATTAACCCCTTCCTTGCCGTATATCACTTCCTAAGCAGCACATATGGTCACTGCCTAAGCAGTGCATATGGTCACTGCCTAAGCAGCGCATATGGAGCAATCTAGTCGCAGAAGGATTTTTTTTTTGCTATCAGCATTTTTTTTGTCAGACTCGCTAGGGGTTAATTATACCCACTAGGGGATTACGTGTATTCCTTTTGAAGCTGTCTGAACACGTGTATAGCGATCAGTAACAGCCGATCAGTGGCAAAGGTGGTTTGGTGATTTCTCAGATGAGCATCACCATTCGTCTGGTTCGATCAATATTGGTAAATATTGTTCTGACCCATATGGATCTGCCTCCCTCTCCTCACTTGAGTTTTAGTGAGGGAAAGAGACAGATCTGTATAACATAATTTTTTAATTGTAATAAATTAAATAAAATGTTAAAAAAATTGTGAGTCCCAAGGGCTTTTATAAAAGCCATACCCTTTGTATAGTGTAGTGTATTAACCCCTTCCCTGCCACTGATCACTGCACAGCAGAAATTTTTTTCTTGTCTGTGCATTTTTAGGGGTTAATTTTTTTGTACAGTACTACAAAGGCTCTTATAAGAGCTATTAACCCCTTCCTTGCTCTACATGTTCAAATTCCAAGTTTGAAAATCAAAAAGCGCACCTCTCAAATGTAGCCTTTCAACACCCAACAAAGCTGACAAAGCTATGCATGGGTGGTATCCCTGTGCTCGGGAGATGTTGCTGAACATATATTGTGGTATTGTTTGTCAGTGACACATACCGAAATATGTGAATTTGTGTCTAAAGTACAATGTATGTGGGAAAAAATACACAATAAAATGACTACCACAAACTTTGACAAAGGCTGGTGGTAGAATTGGTGCATGGAAAGTGTTAAAATAACACCATTTAAAATAGCCTAGGGTGTCTACTTTTACAAAATATATACTTTTTGGGGTAAAATACACTGTCCTACTTTAAAAAAAAGTCCCAAATGAAAGATGGGCTCAGGCTGGCTACACGTCAATATTCCAAGTTGAAAATGCGCACCTTCACAATGTGGCCCTTTTAGCCCCCAAACAACCCAACAAACCTATGCATGGGTGGTATCCCTGTACTCAAGAGATGTTGCTGAACACTTATTGGGGTGTTATTTGGCAGTGACACATACCAAAATCTGTAAATTCATGTCTGAAGTACAAGGTTTGTGAAAAAAAAACACAAAAAAATGACTACCACAAACTTTGACAAAGGCTGGTGGTAGAATTAGTGCATGGAAAGTGTAAAAATACCACCATTTGAGATAGCCTAGGGTGTCTACTTTAAAAAAATATATGGGTTGATGTGGTAAAATACACTGGCTGGTTTCAAATATGTCCCAAATGGGACATGGGTGCAGGCTGTCTGCATGTCAAAATTTCAAATTGGAAAACCAAAAACTTCACCTCCCAAATTTGGCCTTTTACCCCCCAAACAATCCAACAAACCTATGCATGGGGGGTATCCCTGTACTCAAGAGATGTTTCTGAACACTTATTGGGGTGTTATTTGGCAGTGACACATACCAAAATCTGTAAATTTATGTCTGAAGTACAAGGTTTGTGAAAAAAAAACACAAAAAAATTACTACCACAAACTTTGACAAAGGCTGGTGGTAGAAATAGTGCATGGAAAGTGTTAAAATACCACCATTTGAGATAGCCTAGGGTGTCTACTTTTAAAAAATATATGGGTTGATGGGGTAAAATACACTGGCTGGTTTCAAATATGTCCCAAATGGGACATGGGTGCAGGCTGTCTGCATGTAAAAATTTCAAGTTGGAAAACAAAAAACTGCACCTCACAAATTTGGCATTTTAGCCCCCAAACAACCCAACAAACCTATGCATGGGTGGTATCCCTGTACTCAGGAGAAATAGTAGAATCTATTTAGCATGTTTTTTCGTTCGCTATTGTCGATGAGGAGAAGTTGTTTCAAATAAAAACAAAGAAATTTGTGTATTTTTTTTTTTTTTACCATATTTTATTATTTTTTTTTAATAATATGATAAGATATGATCAAAAATATGGCATCCATAGAAAGCCCTTTTTGTCCCGATAAAAACAATATATAATATGTGTGGGTACAGCAAATGACGAAGAAGAAAATTACTGCTAAACACAAACAGCACAGAAATGTTAAAATAGCCATTGTCCAGAAAGGACAAAAATGTTTCAAAGGCTCTGTCCTTAAGGGGTTAAGATGATAATGGGAACAGGGTCTATTATTGATACTAATAATAATGATATCAACAAAGTATTTAACTGAGAAGGTCCATTGACATATTCTCTCTTTTTCAAGGATATCTCGAGGATGGTACCATTGCCCAATTTAATGGTACACATTTTATCTTCCATGGAAAAATGAAGGGTTGAGTCAAACCCACCAGGAACTGTAATCCTAAAGATTGAACAGATTCTACACATGGCGCACTGGGGTAGTCAGGAAATTCTATAAGCCATCCTTTTTAAGTCCTTCTGAACTGAGTCCTTCTTATTCATAATACATCCTTGCTTTTTCCCCAGCATCACAGTTTAATTTCCAACATATCCAACATCAAGGACCCCACTCACTTTACTCCCCCATCATCACAATCTCTTCTCCCATCATCCTCTTGTATTACAGGCCAGTTCGACCTCCCTGGGATTTATTCAGTATCTATACAGTGAATCAGTGGCCTCGCTATCATTGGTGTCACCCAGTGCGGTAACTCATGTGTCACCCCCATAAAAAAACAGCAACAACTAAAACAACATCTTATGCTTGTAACGCAATATTAAAAGCCATTACAACTCATGGTTTCCTGCTAAGTCTCTGCTTACAGATGTAATTAGCATGCTTTACATTAACCAGACTCTTTACACTCATTCACTGGTAAATATCAGCAGAAGGCCAGGTAGTCTTCTCTTTTGTGGGGTGTCTAGGCATTGGTGTCACATTAGGGGATATAAGTAATATTGATCTCTTTTTCCCTGAGATCACTGATAGAGCAATGATAGATAACAAGTTAAAAGACAACTACAGACAAACAAAAGACTTGTATTATGAAATATTGCATCAAGCATAGGCATTTTGAATTGAAATTATTCAATGACATTATTGTGCCATATTTGCTCTGCATAGCGCTATCATGGGACAGATATGTTGTTTTTAATCATGGTTAGGATTGACATTCATCCTACCCAAGATCTGACCGAACAGTCTACAGAACATGGTCGCTCACTGGTGGGGCTATACTGGTCAAAAAGGGCACAATAAGTACATTCTTTTTATTCTTTCATTAATTATTCTCTATTAAACATCTACATTTGGTGCAAAATATCAATTAAACTAAATAATAGTTTTCTACAACTGTCCTTTAACAACATATAAAAACGTGAATTTGTGCGCTATTCCCAAACACTTCACACTTCAGTTACCATGTAAAATGAGGCAATCCTCTCCATGTTATGCAAAGGGGAAAAAATATAAAATATTATATTGTAGTATATCATATATAAAAGTGATTCTAAAAATAATAATTCCAGATCCACTCACATATTCCTGAGCAGTATACTGCTCAGTGTAAATCTCCTCTGGGAGCCCCTCGTGGGGTCTTGGATCCAATATTATTCCAAGGGCAGGTTCCAGGGTCAATGGGGGAGGGGGGAGGGTCAATGGGTGCAATTTCTGCCATTGCTTCTCTATAATTTCACTCAATGGGCTGGGGCTGTACCACTTTTCACTTTTGAATACCCCACTCAGTAACACTTTTGATATTTCTATCAAATTGTCTTGTCTACCTATCAACCTCTGAACCTTATCTATCAGTGGGGTCTATTTACTAAGATCTGGCACCAATCTCGACCTCCAACCTTATATAGACTAACCTCCCCTTTAGATGCCTCATTTTGATCTCGCAAAATGGTATTCATTAACAATTTATGCGAGGATGAGATTAGGCAGAATGAAGCAACATGGGTTGCAACCAATGAAGTGCATGGGGAGTGCATGAGCTTAGTCAAGACTAGTGCAGCACTGAGGACAATACATCTTAGCATAAAAAGCCAACATTTGAAAAAATTTCCAGGGCCACATAATTTAGACCCACTAATTAATATGGTGCAGATTATTTCACTAATTTCAAATGCTCACTACACATTAAATTATTATGCCAGATCCCCAGCACATCACCGTTTTTTTTTTTGTTCTGAATAGGGAAAATGTATTTTAAAGCAAAACTGAAAAATAGATAGGACACATATAAATACTTTTATGCATATACTTTTTATGCATATCCTCTATTGAAACACCCTCTGGCGGTCAGTGGTAAGGTATAGACATCAGATAATAAAATGATTTTGAAAAAATACATTCCTTGTTTTTGTTTCCTTCCTCTGATCCCCTTCACTCCATTTCTCCTGCCCTCCTTTCATTATTGCATAACACATACAAAGCCACTAGTTTAGGTGTATATCAAATAAACTATATACGGATCCACAGCATTACAGGTATAGAGCATGCAAACCTAGCATTTCATGTATAAAATGTGCTAAAGTTGGTATTTTTAAAATTCAGTATTTTGGTGGGACCCCTACCAATTTAATCAAATGTGAAATGATAAATGTTTAACACATGTCAACATATATTTATATATATATATATATATATATATATATATATATATATATTATATATATATATATTAGGTATCTTACATTATACTCACAATCCAGGTATAGCTATAAATCATGACATTATCTCATCTAAATTAAACACACCCATCACTTTTAATTGGCTAGAAATCACAGAGAACATGGTGTGACTCTGAGATAAGGTTTGATAAGTTGATACTGGGAGGTGTAGAAAGGGACCTGAGGAGAGACTGATTTTGGAAGAGCTGGGTTGTGAGATGGGAATGTTTTAGAAAAGGGCTGAATCTCTCTCCTTCTGAGGAGAACTCAGGAATATGAGGCTTTTAATAGCACATGTTCACTATAACAATAGACATCTCCATACTCATTGTATTGAGCTAAGTCTCATGGGTAACTCCCATCACTCAATTCTTCAATTGAAGGAGTCTCAACTACAAATCAACCTCTGCCGCTAATGTATAAATGTGGTATTTTGTTCCTATCATAATCTCAATTTTTATGGATGTAATTAGCATATATATTTGGGTAAATTAAACTTAAATTCTACAATTTCTGGGATCTATATGTTTTAGCCTGGTGTTTATCTGTCATCCTTTCTGCAGAAGGAAGCCAGAGGAATATCCTATAGATATTACCAAGAATCAGAAGTTCTTATAGTCTAACTATTCACTCAAATATTTAATATAATATCTCCAGAGATTATCTAATATTCTTATTCTTAAAGTGTAAACTAGAAAGCATACATTTTTATTTACTGGGCAGATTAAGAAATAGCCACCTTGTGGTCTGAAACATAACTGCATAGTAAATTATACTACATGCATGTTGATACAGCTACAGAGTTGCATAATTCATGTTTTATTTTATTCACATCTGTTATAAGTCATACATGGGAATTATGATTAACATCTACTGATATTGTATTTTGTTGTTACGCTACTTTGCTTATTGTTTAATATTTATTTTATATTCAATAAATTAATTTTTATTTTATTAATAATTGTTGCATTGTATTTACTTTTGTAAAAACGTCATCCAAACTCTCTATATACATAACAAATTCTTTATATGTGTATTTTTGGTATTTTTTGTCATATTTTTAATGATTCATAATCGATAACCCATATTCGGATTTTTATGGTTAGTAATATCCAACCAATCAGAGCCACAGATGACCCTATCCATGCATTTAATAATATAGTCCCTGCTACCACAACCTGCATAAGCTTCACTTCTATGCTAGAGGAGCTGTCATCTTGGTAGAGAGAGACTTTTTCTACAGTACTTCATTTGCATATCAAGCAAAGAATTTGTAAAACTGATTGGTTCTCTCATGTATATGCGTGCAAATCTGCTAATACAATGTATAGATACATTTTAAAAATGTTTTATTTCACAGAATAAGTAATGTTTTATGTTACAGAATTAATGAATAAACCCCATATGCCTTTTGTGCATGTCCATCAGTAGTCGATGATCCATTCCCATTTGACTATAGAGTGAAGCAGTATGGGTCACTAGCCTTTGGTCCTAAACAAAAAGCCATTACCATCTCCCTTCATTATGGCTAGTTTTTTTGTTTTGTTTTTAACAGCTCCATACATGCACCGTAAACCATTTAATAACTTCACTCACATGATTTCTTCTCTGCTTAATACTGAATATCGATGAACTATACCCCCTGAGTGCAGAACTAGTTCTCTTAATGTTTCAAACACAAGTACAAGTGAAGAGGAACATATGAATACAAGTTATTTTTCAAAAATGAATAACACTTTCACTTAGGCGTGAAATAATCTAGTAAATATTGTCTTGGATAAAATAATAACAGCGTAGTTGCCAATATCGGCCATGTTTCCAGTGATACATGTGTTCCACATGCTGCAGACAGACCATGCAAAGTGCAGCCTGGCAGTATGTAGGATGGATATACACACAGACACAATCCAATTAATTAATCATGGTAGGACCCACGACACTGATAGTGAACGTTTTTGGGCCAAAGTGCCCAACTTTTGTCTGAAAATGATTTGCAGGCCTCAAAGTGCAAAGACCACATACACACACACATTGACTCTCTCTCACATACACACTTATACTCTCACACACACATAAACTCATACATGCATGTGTTTGTACTTATACAGACACGCACTCTTACATACATTTGTATGCACACACATTATACTCACATACCTATACTCACATTCACACACACTCATACACACACACACACATGTTCACCTCTCACCGCTCTGTCTGAGAGGAGCAGGCATCAGTGGGTAAAAGACAGCTCCGCCAGTCATCAGCTTCTTCCCCCGATAATCAGGCGCATGCGCAGTATGTGTAGAAGCGTTGAAGTTGGAAAGCAAACAGTTAATTGCTTTCCAAAGAGTGCATGTGCCCGATTATCTGGAGAAGAAGCAGGTAACCCGCAACGCCCGACTTTTAACCACTGATGCCTGCTCCTCCTGGACGGAGCAGACAAGCGGTTAGAGTTGAACCTGGCCTCGTGTCACAACTCAGGGCTCGGCGTGCCTGTTGTAGCACGCGTGCCATATGTTCGCCAATTCTGTCCTATGAGATCTCCACCCTGATTAATTGGATTGTGTCTGTGTGTATATCCATCCTACATACTGCCGGGCTGCACTTTGCAGGCTCTTTCTGCAGCATGTGGAACCAATATGTGTCCCTGGAAGCATGGCCAATGTTGGCAACCATGTAGCAGGCAAAATGAAGTCAATATTTGAATAATTCAGCCATCCAGGGGATCCAGTCTTTATTGAGTATAATACAATGATTAGCAGGTGAGGTGAAAAAATTCTCCAACTTACCCATCTTTCTCAGCAATTAATGCCTGATTTTTACCGTTCCCTTGCAGTTTAGTTGCCAGCTCACGTTTACTGAAACATCCTGATAAAATATTTGCAGCTTTGTAGCTTCATTCTTTGTGTAATTGGCATAAAATTATTTTTAGCATTCCAGGTGCATTTGTTTATGTTAATGCTTTAGTTCTATGTAAGGTGCTGCATTAATCACATTTACTTTACTGGTTATGCAGTTAGGCCCAGATGGTCATGGAATGAACTTCAGCTGGATCACGTTATGTAAAACAGCTCTTAGTTATACATACATTTTACATTCTAACATTCTAAACAAGACTATTTATATTCCATTCTCTGGTCCAGTGATGCTTAGCAACACATTTATTAAATAATTTTTTATGGTGTATGAACTTACGGAAAAAACACACACATAAAGATGGCTGACCACATAACATTTCTAGTCTTGGATCTGTGTTTAAAGAAAAAATATATTCAATGTCCACAGTTCCAGCTGGATAGCAATATAGTAAATCACGGAGATTTAAAATTGCAGCAATATGTAAATAGATTGTGGAAATTGACTTACTAAAGATACCCAAATAAATAATAAATAAGCACGGATGACTACAGGTATAACTTAAAAGCTCTGCAATCAAATCTCTCTTCTTCTTTTAATTGCCTATCTGTAGAATTCAGCAATCCGTATTGCCCATGGAATAATAAACCAACTCTAAAGGCTGCCATATTAAAGCAGAGCATTGTTAAATGCAAAGACCAAAGCTAGTTTTTGTGTATAGCAGTAGAAGTGAATAAAGTACAAATTTGACAGTTATGACTAATGGCAGGCTGTCGTGCTTGTGGATGTGGCTTGCTTCTGTAAATTAAATATTGTTGCACTGAACTCAGCAAAGCAAAGATCCCCAGCCAATGAAAAAGCATCACACAACATCCACAGGTAGGAATACCCAGGAACCTGTGGGGTACAAGATATCAAGAGACTAACTTCGTGGCTAATTTCTTTAGGGCTAAGTGGATTGTTTTTTGTTTTTTTGGGGGGTAGCCCCTTTCCGTGGGCCAGAAGCTGAGGATTCAGGGTGTTGCTGGAACCTGGATACAGGTAATATTTTGTTTTACAGGGCACCCTTTGTGTACCAGAGGGATGGCCAGTGATTTCACTGCCCACCATCATGGAACTCAAAGGGTGATTTTTTTTTATTACAGGTATGGGGCAATTTAAGATCATCCCCACTATCTTGGCAGTGTAGAGGAGGGGGTTAGGCAGGATTTAATTTAATTTTACTAATTTTATTTATTGTGCCAGGACAGGGCTAAATGGGGGCCATTACTATTTATTGCTAGGGAGCATTGCATCTTTCTGACAAACGCCTTATTTCCCTAACCACAGTACCTGTGCTTTAGTGCACAGTATTTCTGCGGTCTCCATTTTAGTTGGGTTGCTCATTATTTTTCAACTTTTTTTGCTGGCCTTAATGGGCGCAGTAACTCTAGGCCATTGCATGGTATAGCAGGTAAGTACCAACTAGTCCAGCTAATAAAAAACCTCACTTAATTGACTTGTGTTCTTCAGGATAGCACTTACTACTAAAATAGCAGTAATAACCATGGAAACCAATGGAATTCTTTAGCAGCTTGCCCAAAACTTTTTTGAAATAGCACCTTTTTTTGCCTTGATAAATCTGGCCTTTAGGCTGCTATTTCTGACACTATTTGAATCTAGTACTACTACGCTTCATGTCAGATTATCTTATATTTCCTTCAACTATATATATTCTTTAATGTATTTCTAGGTTTCTGTAAAATCTCTTTTCTATGATCCCAAGTGTAAATATTAATATGTATAAGCATTTCCTGGTATGTTAAACTATGAACCATTGTAATGACTATTCTTTAAATTCTCTCTAAATTATTTATACTTTTTAAAACCACGGTTTCCATGGGTCTAAATAAGGGCTTTCCAGTGATCAATATAATAGCATATGATAGTCCCTTCTCTGCTGCTGATGCCTTTAGCTTTTTGCAGCCTTGTAATTGCCTCTAAAAAAAAACACACAGATAACTGGAGCGCGTCACAATATTAAATAAATATTAAAATGTGCAAATAAGTGATATTAATATAAAAAGAGTAGAAAATACTTATAAGTTGTTATAAATCTTGATAGTCGAGGTTTCTCTTAAACAAGGACAGGATCCAATTTAACGCAGAGAAAACATGCAAAAGATATAAAGGGTGCAGCACTTTGTATTATCTATATAGATGTATACTGTAGCAAAAGGATGCAATCCACATGTATAATCGTATTAAATGAAAGAAATGGTAATATTGCTCAGAATAGCTCCCCACTGTTTACCTTTTTTTTTTCTTTTTTTTTGGGCAGCCGCAGCGGATGCGGCTGCAGAAAGAAGAAGAAAAAAAATAACCCACCGCGACCGGATGTGACGTTATGTCACATCCGGATCCAGTGACCGTTTCCCTCCCCTGTGCAGGAGGGAAACTCTGCGAAAGACGTCCGGCCGGGGACACAGCAGCTGGAGGTAAGTGATGGGGATGCGGGGGAGGAGGGAGGTATAACGAGCATTGCAATGGCACTTTATTCCTGGGCATCTGACTGGCACAATGTTACTGGGCACTGACTGGCATAATATTCCTGAGCATCTGACTGGCATAATATTCCTGGGCATCTGACTGGCATAATATTACTGGGCTCTGACTGGCATAATATTCCTGGGCATCTGACTGGAATAATATTACTGGACATCTGACTGGCATAATATTACTGGGCTCTGACTGGCATAATATTACTGGGCATCTGAATGGCATAATATTACTGGGCATCTGAATGGCAAAATATTACTGGGCATCTGACTGGCAAAATATTACTGGGCATCTGACTGGCACAATATTCCTGGGCTATGACTGGCATAATATTACTGGGCTCTGACTGGCATAATATTACTGGACATCTGACTGGCATAATATTACTGGGCACTGACTGGCATAATATTACTGGGCATCTGAATGGCAAAATATTACTGGGCATCTGACTGGCAAAATATTACTGGGCATCTGACTGGCACAATATTCCTGAGCTATGACTGGCATAATATTACTGGGCTCTGACTGGCATAATATTACTGGACATCTGACTGGCATAATATTACTGGGCACTGACTGGCATAATATTACTGGGCATCTGAATGGCAAAATATTACTGGGCATCTGACTGGCATAATATCACTGGGCATCTGACTGGTACAATATTACTGGGCATCTGAATGGCATAATATTCCTGGGCATCTGACTGGCATAATATCCCTGGGCATCTGACTGGCATAATATCCCTGGGCATCTGACTGGCATAATATTCTTGGGCTCTGACTGGCATAATATTCCTGGGCATCTGACTGGCACACTATTCCCATTGAAATAAGTAAGTTTGTTGATTTAACTTTACTTCATTTTAAATATTGTATTAGTTCCCGATTTGTTTCAAAATAAGATATATTCAGTGTGCATAGGAATTTGTTCATAGTTTTTGTTTTTACTATAGTCCGGCCCTCCAACGGTCTGAGGGACAGTGAACTGGCCCCCTGTTTAAAAAGTTTGAGGACCCCTGATCTATGGTGTTAGCAAAATTGCAACAAATGCCTAGATGAGGAGAAATATATGTTTTAAATGTGTCTTTGTGATCTCCTGTTTATGACATCACCTGTGCCTTATGGTGTATGGACTACCTAATCTCAATCTCTATATAGACTAATCTAAAAGACATGTACATTTATGGCATTATAATATATATTATTATATTATAATGAACCATAACCCACGTAAATTATGGATACACTCTGGTGAGTGTGGGGGTTTCACTGGACATTTCTGTTATTTTTAGTAGTAACCATAGCTCCCCAAGAGATTAGCAATGTTCTGTAATAATTAATGGTTAGGACTCTCAGAAAACCTCCAAATGGGTTTAGGGTTATTTGGGAAGTAACAGAAACCAGCTGTGCTGATTGAATGCTTTTTAGATAACCTTCAAAATGTGTCCTTCTGGTCTCAGACAACAGTTTGGTGAATCATCCTGTCCATTCCGATATCCTGATATACTGTACAGTGTGTTATTAAGCACTGGCAGGCGTTAGAGTTTAACCTTACACAAACTGGAAAAACCTTAAATAATACTTTGTAAATTAGTATACAACAGTATCAAGTTTGAAAGAGCTTAATATTTTGATAATAAAATGGTTTAATTATGGGGTTACCAATTGGCATACTAATGTGATATGACTTGATAAATATTTTTTTTTGTAGTAGAATTAGAGTTAAGTGATACATTTATGTTTTATTCACAGGAAGGTACTACATGTTCATTTCTGAAAAAAGATAACATGTGATTCATCACAAATACCATGCTCACAATTAACATGAGTTAAGGCGCTAGTACTACACTATGGCACAAACAATTTTTATTTTACAATAAAGCTTGTTTTGCTGTTATACAATGGCAAGTTACACTTTGTACTCTAAGATACCCCACATTCCAATCAATTAACCAATAGATTCACATGACAACTAATGCAACAAATTCAAATTAACCCAATAAACAGCTCTTAGCCAATTAGGAAACACTTACACACTCCAAGCACATAAATACATGCACTATGGTTGTGGCTGCTCTCATATAGCAACAAAATAAATAAAATGCACCACCACATTGTGTGAACCCTTCAAACACACTAAACAAAAAACCCCATAAAATGCTAGACTGTGACGTGAGGGTGTGATGCACTTTTCTGAAATCACTGTCTGATGTATCACTCATTCTTAAATACATGGAAAAAAAATAGAAAGGAGAGGCAGAATATAGTGGAGCATTTTTATATATAATGGGATTATCCCCAATCAAGTTCCCCCCAAAGGGAATAAACTTGCTGAGGAAAGAGAGAAGCCCTGGAAAGAAAGACCCAAAGGATCTTCTGGTGTAGTATTTATTGAACAAGATGAAATATATTATAATGACCCCCGCACCAAATGGCTACTTACAGGAGGTGAGTAAAATCAGAGCATGAAAAAAAACGTGTTTCAGGACAGTGAGCTCTAGGTGTGATTGGCTAGATGTTAATTAACAGGTATTATAGTTGGATTAGTTGTAAGCTTCCTTTAAGAGGTACATTTTGAGGGACTTATTGAAGGCTGAGAATGAGGGAAAGAGCTGGTTGTAGAATCGAGTTCCAGAGGAAGAGGGCAAAGTCTTGCAGTTGCAAGTATGAAGAGGTGACGAGGTTGGAGAAGAACCTAGGTCCTTTTAAGGAGTGCACTGGTTGTGCAGGTTAGTATAGGTTAATAAGGGGGAGCGAGGAGTGGAGGGCTTTCTAGGTTAAAGATATCATTTACAATTGTATCTAGAGCTATGCATTGTGCATGGCCCAATCTGTTAAGCTGTTTAAACAGGAGGACATCAACAGCTTGATCTTTGCACTACTCAAAGTGAATTTCCACTAGGGATAGTGTATGGTAGTGATTTTAGTGCTCCCATTATCTGATGTAATGATGGGGCACTGAATAAATTGCCCGTTAATTTACTGCAGATTGCACTGGCCCCATTGTCAGTAAAAAAATAATAATGCAAATTTGGGCTACTCTGGTTAAACTTTTGTTGTAAAGTCTAAATGTGTTGTAAAGTGGCTTGCTTTCAGACTGCAGTGTCCCAGCTGTTGGTGTCCTTTTAACATTTATTTTGATGTTGCTGGTCTTTACAGCCTTTTTGCTCTGAATTTATGGTTGACTGTTGCTCCATTAATCTTATAGTTCAACAGAGGCTTTGCTGGGGAGGGAGGGGCTACAAGGCTAGAAGTCCAAGTCTCATGTTGCCTCTCAGAATCGAATCCCTAAGATGACAAACTAGCATGATGAGGTCCGTGCACTGGAATGTGGTCTTACAGTTGCGCTCTGTGGACAGCAACCACTCCCTGAGTGGGATTTTAGAAAAACAGAATGTGTCTGCAGATAACAACCATTCAGCCCATCTAGTCTTCCCAATTTCTGCCTAATTTAAAATAAATAAAAAAATGTCATTCGTTTTTCTTCTTTTTAATATACTATTTTCCATACCATGTTACCATTATGTATGGTATTATATTCACAGGTTATGCATTTACTGCTCACTGCATGATGTACAAAAATTATGTATTTACTGCTCATTGCAATCATATACGCTGTGTTTGTATTTACAGTTCACTGGCATGATATACATCATTTTGATATTTCTATTAATATAAAAGCCTTGCATATACAATTACTGCCCATTGGCATTATATACATCATTTATGTGTATATATTGCTCAAATTATATATACCTATTGTTCATTGCCATCATATATTTGCCCGACCTAGCATGTGAGCTTCTTTACTGCACTGCTAGTAAATCTGCTATAGACTCTAGCCTCAGATCTTTTGGAGACATAGCAATGCCCCTGCTGGTTACTAGATGACCATTTGCCTAGCAGCAGAGAATTTTGTCTGTCACTTACCTAACCAGGTTTAGGTACTGTCTGCAGTATTGCATCAGGACTACAAGTAGGCAGGGTCTCTACCATAAGGAAAAGCAACTATCATGGTAACATGATACAACTATCTTGAGGGAAACCTCTAGCTGCCTGTAGGTGAACAAGGGAAAAGTAACAGTGAGGGCACTACTAGGTCTAGCAGAGGATGCCATTTGTATTGGGACACATCTATAGTTACCTGAAGGGGAAAAGTCTGCAAGTACCCTAAATGTACAATTGAACAACATACACAATGGCTGGAATCTAAATGCCCCTGTAGACACAATATCATCATCTTACCTCACACAGCCGGGGGTCTTCCTCTCCTGACCCCCCAAGTTCTGTGATTACTGGGTAGGCTCCACCCATGAACTAAAGTTGCGGTACCGTCTGAACCTGTAGAGGGGGAGGAGAGCCTGCCCCCACAATCACACTGCCACCAAAGTCATCCAGGCTCAGAGGCAGTGGGGTGTGTAACAATTGCTTGGCATACTCACTGGTGATTTCTTACCACCTGCCTTGACCTTGACTATGGTTTTGCTTATTCCATTTCACTTTCCACCCTAGTGCTTCCACCTCTATCTAGGTGGTTCTGCCTGAATACTACCACAGACCACCTTATAGGGGTACCTGTCAAGAAATAGCATCACCTGCTCCTTCACCAATCCTGACACACAGTTCGGAAATGGTTTTTTTAGCAAACAGCCACCCCCTTAAAATCTCCAGAAGGACTAGGTAGCAGATAATAAACAGCCTACGTGAACTGTGCCTGTAGTGAATTAGATGGCATTTCACTGACTGGAGCTCTAGTGACACTAGTGCTGTCCTCTCAGATGGTTGTCATTTCCAATTGGTATTTCCTTGTCAAATCGTCTTCCCAATGTTTTCATCTTTCCAATGTAGCAGATTCAGTTTTCTGCTCTATTTACCAGTCAAGGCAGATTTACAGCCTGGGTCTATGGAACAACCTGGCAAGGACATATTCGCAGCATATCACTGTTGATCATTCCTCTCAAAGCTGTGTATAGTTTCCTCTGTTGTAGGATCCTATTAGTTTCAGTTAAAACTGTTATGTTCTTTTTATAACAGTCAAAAACATACAGAATATGTGTTATATTGAAAATCAGCAACAGACAGACACAAGCGTTTAAAACAGAATTAATTTTGAAATCATTTTTATATTAATTAATCAACCAATCAAAATGTAGTGCGCATGTTGTCATTTACAAGCAGATTTAATTTGTATACATTTATTATTTATTAATGCAATTATAGCTTGAAGAAAATGTTAAAAAAGTTTTTTGTTTTTTTAAACACATGATTCTGTATAGTTTGGACTCCATTATTTACAGAAGAAACTATACAACTCAATGATACACTTAGATAAAGCCTCTGCCAGGTTCCTTAGCACTAGTGGATACAGCTCCACCGCTACAATCAAACATACATGAATAGTTTATGCACCAGCAGTTTCTGTATACTCACAAGGCAAAGCGACTACTATCAAAAATTCTACTTTATTGAGTCCCTAGACAGTTAAAAGCAATGCAGTCCCAGTAGGTCGTTCGCATTTGTACGCTTGACGCATTTTGCAACAATGCTATTCAAAAAGGTGTCGGTACATTGACCCATTCCCTACCTTAAATACATATTACACAGGTTTACAACAGCAATTAAAATCACATAAACTCATATGATTGCACCAGCACTTCAAGAGCAATCCAAAAGAGCTACAGCATCAAGCATGTGAGGATTTACTTAGTAAAGAGTGTATTGCAGGGAATTTGAACTCTCAGCTACTTTGGCCTTAAGTTTGAAATTCCCGTCTCAGTTCCTTGCAATTCTCTCTTTATTGAATAGGCCCTTTGTTATTACCTGTAAAATATCGTTGGCATTGCTAACCAATAACTCTACATTATTGCCCTAAATCTTAAGAAGCCAATCAAAAGAAGTATGTAATAGTGATACAACAGTTTGCTACAGGTCTCAAAATATCACATCTATTATTAATGAATACTGCTAATTTGTTACCTTACCATAAAGTTGAATAGGTTTACTGTGGCATTTAGAACATATATGACATTTTTTCCTGTATAGAGTTGAAACTGCTTGGAGATATAATGCCGTAATATAAACTTTTCAATAAAGTTTCCTGCCGTTGCATCCTTGTAATAAAAACACTGGGAAGTGATACTATTTATAATAAAATACACAGACCATCAATTTAAACCACATAACATTTCAATCCCGCAAATAGCATGTTATGTTGTTTTTTCAGTCTCCTGGGTTGCCTTGTATCCAAAAGAAAGATCCAGTATACCTCTCTTATTCTCAAATATTGCCACCATTGCATTCCAAAAATCTGCTTTTCAATGCGAAATCTGTAACTTGTGTGGTTTATCCCTTAATATTGTTCCCCTATCCTTTGGTGTATGTCTCTGAGATTCACCCAGATATGTTCAGCTTTATAACCTCTTCTTTGTATACTGTTTTTTTTCACTCAATAGATTGTACCTTAGATGCTGACTCAGTAGAGCAATTTATTATCACACAGGTCAATTTTTCCTTAGGGATGCTATGAATTACATGTCCAACTAGCAGAGGCGTCGCTAGGGGTGGGCTAAGGGGACCGAAGCCCCGAATATGCTGAGTAAAGCCCTGAGTCTCTGCAGCTCCGTGATAGCTCCGCCCCCTGACATCATGCAGCAGCACACAGACAGTGTGAGGCATCATGTAACACCTTCTCTGCCCCCCTGGGCACCGCGATCATCTGTACATGCTCCTCCAATACAGCTTGCCCAGCAGCGTGCCCAGCAAAAAAATCTCTTCCGTCGCTCTGAAACGGTTGCTTGACTGCTCCTAGTGGCAGTCAGCAACATTACAGTTAGAAAAAATAAATAAAAGTAAAAAGCTAACCCTAGATCTACTAAACCTAGATCTAGGGTTAGGGTTAGAATTAGGGTTACAGGTGGGTTAGGGTTAGTACAAGGGTTAGCTTAAGGGGTGGGGGTAGATTTAGGGTTAGGGTTGGGGTCAAAAGGTCACTTTTGAAGAAAATGGTTATGAAACAAAAAACACTAATATTATTTTTTTTAAAATCAGGTCAAAGTTAGAAAAAGTGTTTTTATGGTATATTTTCATCATATTTTATATTTTTTAATAATGCATTATATCATATGATGAAAATAATAGTATAAAATGAAAGCCCTATCCATCTTTTACAAAATGATATATAATTTGTGTTGTGTACTTAACACAAAGAAAGAAATTCACAGTTCAGCAAACATATGACAAAAGTAATGGAATTCTGGTCTTCAAGGTACATCAAATGCAGCATATAACTCTGTCACTAAGGCAAGGGCGTACCTAGAGCATTTGGCACCCGGGGCGGACCCTGAGTGTGGCACCCCCCCATAATAAAAATGTAAGAAAACAACCACAATTTTTTCAATGTTTGAAAATTTTACAATTATAGCTACCAGGAATATTGTGCCACTCAGAACCCAGTAATATTGTGCCAGTCAGATACCAGGAATATTGTGCCATTCAGAGCCCAGTAATATTGTGCCAGTCAGATACCAGTAATATTGTGTCATTCAAAGCCCAGTAATAGTGTGCCTGTCAGATGCCTGTAATAGTGTGCCTGTCAGATGCCTGTAATAGTGTGTCTGTCAGATGCCTGTAATATTGTGCCAGTCAGAGCCCAGTAATAGTGTGCCAGTCAGAGCCCAGTAATATTGTGCCAGTCAGAGCCCAGGAATAGTGTGCCACTCAGAGCCCAGGAATAGTGTGCCACTCAGAGCCCAGGAATAGTGTGCCATTCAGAGCCCAGGAATAGTGTGCCACTCAGAGCCCAGTAATAGTGTGCCAGTCAGAGCCCAGGAATAGTGTGCCAGTCAGAGCCCAGGAATAGTGTGCCAGTCAGAGCCCAGGAATAGTGTGCCAGTCAGAGCCCAGGAATATTGTGCCACTCAGAGCCCAGTAATATTGTGCCACTCAGATGCCAGGAATATTGTGCCAGTCAGAGGCCAGGAATATTGTGCCAGTCAGAGGCCAGTAATAGTGTGCCAGTCAGAGGCCAGTAATAGTGTGCCAGTCAGAGCCCAGGAATAGTGTGCCAGTCAGAGCCCAGGAATAGTGTGCCACTCAGAGCCCAGGAATAGTGTGCCACTCAGAGCCCAGGAATAGTGTGCCACTCAGAGCCCAGGAATAGTGTGCCAGTAATAGTGTGCCAGTCAGAGCCCAGTAATAGTGTGCCAGTAATAGTGTGCCACTCAGAGCCCAGGAATAGTGTGCCAGTCAGAGCCCAGGAATAGTGTGCCAGTAATAGTGTGCCACTCAGAGCCCAGGAATATTGTGCCAGTCAGAGCCCAGTAATAGTGTGTCATTCAAAGCCCAGTAATAGTGTGCCTGTCAGATGCCTGTAATAGTGTGCCTGTCAGATGCCTGTAATATTGTGCCAGTCAGATGCCTGTAATATTGTGCCAGTCAGATGCCTGTAATATTGTGCCAGTCAGAGCCCAGTAATAGTGTGCCAGTCAGAGCCCAGGAATATTGTGCCAGTCAGAGCCCAGGAATATTGTGCCAGTCAGAGCCCAGGAATATTGTGCCAGTCAGAGCCCAGGAATAGTGTGCCAGTCAGAGCCCAGGAATAGTGTGCCAGTCAGAGCCCAGGAATAGTGTGCCAGTCAGAGCCCAGGAATATTGTGCCACTCAGAGCCCAGTAATAGTGTGCCACTCAGAGGCCAGGAATAGTGTGCCAGTCAGAGGCCAGGAATAGTGTGCCAGTCAGAGGCCAGGAATAGTGTGCCAGTCAGAGGCCAGGAATAGTGTGCCAGTCAGAGGCCAGGAATAGTGTGCCACTCAGAGCCCAGTAATGGTGTGCCACTCAGAGCCCAGTAATGGTGTGCCAGTCAGAGCCCAGGAATAGTGTGCCAGTCAGAGCCCAGGAATAGTGTGCCAGTCAGAGCCCAGGAATATTGTGCCAGTCAGAGCCCAGGAATATTGTGCCACTCAGAGCCCAGGAATATTGTGCCACTCAGAGCCCAGGAATATTGTGCCACTCAGAGGCCAGGAATAGTGTGCCAGTCAGAGGCCAGGAATAGTGTGCCAGTCAGAGGCCAGGAATAGTGTGCCAGTCAGAGGCCAGGAATAGTGTGCCAGTCAGAGCCCAGGAATAGTGTGCCACTCAGAGCCCAGGAATAGTGTGCCAGTCAGAGCCCAGTAATAGTGTGCCACTCAGAGCCCAGGAATAGTGTGCCACTCAGAGCCCAGGAATAGTGTGCCAGTCAGAGCCCAGTAATGGTGTGCCAGTAATAGTGTGCCAGTCAGAGCCCAGTAATATTGTGCCACTCAGAGCCCAGGAATAGTGTGCCACTCAGAGCCCAGGAATAGTGTGCCAGTCAGAGCCCAGTAATGGTGTGCCAGTAATAGTGTGCCACTCAGAGCCCAGGAATAGTGTGCCAGTCAGAGCCCAGGAATAGTGTGCCAGTAATAGTGTGCCACTCAGAGCCCAGTAATAGTGTGCCAGTCAGAGCCCAGTAATAGTGTGCCAGTCAGAGCCCAGTAATAGTGTGCCAGTCAGAGCCCAGTAATAGTGTGCCAGTCAGAGCCCAGTAATAGTGTGCCAGTCAGAGCCCAGGAATATTGTGCCATTAAAGTGCTCGTTTCAAACCACCCTCCTCCCCCCCTTCCCCATCACTTACCGAATTGCTGCTGCTCTGTGCTCCCGGACGGACGCCTCCTCCGTGCAGTCTTCCCTCCTGCACGGAGGAGGGAAACACAGTTGCCGGATGTGACGTATCCGGTCGCTGTGATTTTTTTTTTCCCGGCGGCTGGCAGAAAAAGAAAAAAAAAGGTAAGCAGCGCGGTGCAAGCGCGGGAGGGAGGGGGAGGGGGGGGGCGGCAGAACCGGTGTCACCCCCTCAGGACGCCACTGCATGGCACCCCCCTAGTCAGTGGCCCCCTCTTAGTACGCCACTGGTGCTCAGTGTCTGTACCAATAAAGTTTTTGAATCCCAAAAAAACTTTCCATCTTCTTTCAAGTGAAGTGTAATAATAAGCTGACTTCCTTGTTGGCTATAGTAGATAAGAGTTGGCAGTCAGTGAGGCTATAGGTTAAAGCTTTTCCACCTTTCTTGTAAACCATTATAATTAGTGTTTTATTACAGTATTAGATTCCAAATAATGATAACTTAGAACAAGAACTCTCTCAGCACAGGTTATACAACTGCAAAATGTGCCTAAGGGATGATGGGTGATGAACTCAATTAACAGCTGTTGTATCCTGGCTGTTACTATATTCTAATCATTATTTAATTTATTGCTATCATAGTGGCCAACATCAGCCATGTTTCCAGGGACACATATTTGCTCCACATGCTGCAGAACGAGTATGCAAAGTGCAGCCCGTCAGTATGTAGTATACATACTAGACATGTGCATTCGTTTTCGGACAAATGCATTTTCGGACGAAAATAGCATTTTCGTCCATTCGTCCGAATAACGAAAATATTAACTAACAAAATCCGAATGAACGAATGGTTAATAAACAAAAATCATTCGTTCATTCGTCCATTCGTCCATTCGTGCTATTGGCATTCTAAACCGAAATAGAGTCGGTTTATACAATACCAATAGCATTGTACATTCCATAAACCGACATGAATGACTTTCGGTTTATGGAATGCATGTAATGCTATTGGCTTTCTATAAACCGAAATTGAGTTCCCATTCATACGAATAGGTCAATTGACCTATTCGTATGAATGGGGACTCTTTCGGTTTATAGAAAGCCAATAGCATTGCATGTATTCTATAAGCCGAAAGTCTTTAAAACGAACGACGTTCGGTTTATAGAATACATGTAATGCTATTGCTGTTCTATAAGCCGAAAGTCTATAAACCGAACGTTCGGTTTATAGAATAGTCATAGGATTACATGTATTACATAAGCCGAAAGTCTATAAACGGATCGTTCGGTTTATAGGCTTTCGGCATTTTACTACACGGAGACAAAGTCTCCATTCATAATTTTATGAATGGAGACTCTGTCTCTGTATAGTTAAATGCCGACAGCCTATAAACCGAACGACTTTCGGTTTATAGACTTTCGGCTTATGTAATACATGTAAACCTATGGCTATTCTATAAACCGAAAGTCGTTCGGTTTATAGAATAGCAATAGGATTACATGTATTCCATAAGCCGAAAGTCTATAAACCGAAAGTCGTTCGGTTTATAGACTTTCGGCTTATAGAATACAAGTAATACTATTGCCTTTCTATGAACCGAACGAGAGCCCCATTCATAAGAATTTCTTATGAATGGGGCTCTCGTTCGGTTTATAGAAAGCCAATAGTATTACATTGTATTCTATAAAACGAACGAATAATAATGAACGAAACGAAAATAATGAACGAATTTCGTCTGAAACGAATGCATTAATGAACGAAATTCGTTTTAAACGAAATAAATAACATTTTCGTCCGAATGGACGAAAACGAAACGAAAATTTTAGTTTTGCACATGTCTAATACATACACGCACAGACACAATCCAATTAATTAATCAGGGTGGAGATCTCATAGGACCTACCGTGATTAATTAAATGGATTGTGGCTGTGCATATATGTATCATACATACTGCCGGGCGGCACTTTGCATGGTCTTTCTGCAGCATGTGGAACAAATATGTGTCCCTGGAAACATGAAAGCAGAATTTGAAATTGCCGAAGTGGTTTTTGTTTGCATTCTTTTGGATCACCAGTGGTTAATATGGGATAGGAAAAGCGTTGAACTCGATGGACGCAAGTCTTTTTTCAACCTAAACTACTATGTTACTATGTAATATTATCTATACATAGTGTTAGCAAAACACTTGTTTATGACCTAACCAGTGGCTTGATATGCAAATTAACTAATTTTCAATGGAAAATGTGTAATTTGCATGCCAAGCCACAAGCAGTTGTCATAAGCTAAAGACTCTGCAAACATGTATAAAAGACATGTTTCTATTTTTATACGGTTTGCTTGGAATTTTGCTAACAGATTATCTGTACTGATAATTTTTCATCATGAATCATACTCTAAATTTACAGTATATGCAATGTTTAAACTGACAGGGTTCCTTTAATTGGATTCTTTCTAGCCACAAATAACGTCTACATACTGCAAGTAAAACTTATATGTACAAGCCAGTAATAATGGCTGAGGTGTCAGGGGAGTGTAGCGTAGGGTGGAGGCTCTCAGCAAGGAGGAACCAAATATGTTACAACATTAGGAATGGGAAAAAGAGATGTAAAAAACCATCCAGATGGTCAGGGCAGGCAGCAAAGGTTCACAGGAGAATAGTCCTAGCCAAAGTCCAGGGAACAGCAAACTCAAAAACGGCAAAAAAGGAAACTCAAGTAGGAATAAGCCAGAAGTCAAAAGCCAATAAATCAGATTCAAATTCATCAAATAGCACAAGGGATAAATAGGATTGCAACCAATACAACAGGAAGCATTACCCATGCAAAGTATTTATATGACTGCCAGTCCGAAACCTCTCCCCTTGACACCTGGAAACTGCCCCCTTACTTCTTTAAACATAGAGAGTGGGAACCATTAGCGTGGCACCTTCCGGAGTAAGGATATGCCCACCCCTGACTGCCCAGATGCTAATGTGCTTACTGCGGGTGGCTGGCCTGTTAATTGAGGCCAGGGACGGCAGACCCAAAAAGATGAATATGGCCCTGGAAGAGGGGACCCACACAGTGAGAGAAGGCCCCTGAGCCTGATAGGTAACAGTTAGACAACTCATGGGCCTGCCGCTATGTGGAGATAATTGTGGGAGGTATTACATTTGGAATATTTTAGTGTATTCTATTTAGATATTATCCCAATGATTAAGATTTGCCACTCTTCGTGTACCAAAGAATAACACACCCTAAAAACAAAATGTAATTTTTTTTTATCCATGCATTATTCATATTAGTGAAATGTACCCTTTAATATATATATATATATATATTTCCTGTCAATATTCTTTTTGGAGGTTTATTTTCTTGATTTGTTTTTTCCAATTGCATCTTCTACCTACAGAAGTTAAATGTGAGTGCCTCCTTACTCAGACACTAGTTTGGTTGATGCATCTTCGGGCTCTTGTACCTCTCTAGTTTGTTCAGGGTCACACAGCACTGAGTACCTCGAGCCGTAACATCACACTGATTTTACATCCCGCTATCTCCTCCAGCCGAATTTTTGGCCGAAAAGCAGACAATCATAACGCTGATTAGTCCGGCCCATTACATCCCCCTGTATTTTTGGTGATGGAAGGAGGCTTAATGCACAATTACAAAGAAATAAAGACTGATTCCCCTGCAACCCTAGGTCCCCCAAAGAGCCTCTCTCTGCCACCATAGCCCCCAAAAAGCCTGTCTCTGCCACCCTAGGCCCTCCAAACAGTCTCTCTGCCACCCTAGGCCCTCCAAACAGTCTCTCTGCCACCCTAGGCCATCCAAACAGTCTCTCTGCCACCCTAGGCCCTCCAAACAGTCTCTCTGCCACCCTAGGCCCTCCAAACAGTCTCTCTGCCACCCTAGGCCCTCCAAACAGTCTCTCTGCCACCCTAGGCCCCCAAACAGTCTCTTTCTGTCACACTAGGCCCCCAAAATAGCCTCTCTCTTCCACCCCAGCCCCCCAAAGAGCCTCTCTAACAGGCACTGAAGATTCAATATCATTACCGCACCTGTCAAAGCCACAAACAGGGCAGCACTGGAATGACCCAGATTCCACTCCCCCCGTTAACTATAAATGGGGTGTTAGCAGTAAAATAATGGGCACTGATGATTCACTACCCTTTGCTATCGCCATACCTCCATCCTTTCTATGAAGGTTTAGCGGATCCATTAAAAAAATGGCATTGAAACACTGTTCTGTGCGTTAACAATCGGTAAAAATTAACCAGCAAATATGTTTATTTTTTGCCCGTTAATTAAACTCAAACAAATTTTAATTATTGGCTCTACCTAAATAAAAAATGGGCCTCCTCACCGACGCAAGCTGCCGCCATCCCTGCGGTCACTAAATATAAATAATTGGTGGAGTTGGCCTTGTTTACCTCCGGCTGCAGGCCGGCACATGCCTGCAGACCTCAATAATAAAAGTATGCCTGGGTCCACAGGCCAGTGGAATGCCCATGGCCCCTTAATAAATAAAATCACTGGCCCTCTGGGCAGGGGCGTCACTAGGGTTGGTGTCACCCGGTGCGGAAACTCATGGTGTCACCCCCCTGGATTTCCTCCAATACAATGCCAAACAGATTCCTTAGTAATGGCAGTTAAATGGCCTATTAACTATGCCACACACAGGAGCCCCATAAATTATGCCACACACAGGAGCCACATAAATTATGCCACACCAGAGCCCCATAAATTGTGCCACACCTCTGCCCAATTAATTATGCCACACACACAGGTGCCCCATAATTATGCCACACAAAAGAGTCCCTTAATTATGCCACACAAAAGAGTCCCTTAATTATGCCACACAAAAGAGTCCCTTAATTATGCCACACAAAAGAGTCCCTTAATTATGCCACACAAAAGAGTCCCTTAATTATGCCACACAAGAGTCAATTAATTATGCCACACATGGGGCCCGATAAATATGCCACACATGGGGCCCGATAAATATGCCACACACAAGAGCCCCATAATTATGCACACATGGGACCGCCAGTAATTATGCAACACACAGGAGCCCCAAGAGGTGACAATTGTACAATTATAGAAACCAGGAATATTGTGCCAGTCAGATACCAGTAATATTGTGCCAGTCAGATACCAGTAATATTGTGCCACTCAGAGCCCAGTAATATTGTGCCAGTCATATACCAGGAATATTGGGCCATTCGGAGCCCAGTAATATTGTACCAGTCCGATACCAGTCAGAGCCCAGTAATAGTGTGCCAGTCAGAGCCCAGGAATATTGTGCCAGTCAGAGCCCAGGAATATTGTGCCAGTCAGAGCCCAGGAATGTTGTGCCAGTCAGAGCCCAGGAATGTTGTGCCAGTCAGAGCCCAGGAATGTTGTGCCAGTCAGAGACCAGGAACGTTGTGCCAGTCAGAGACCAGGAATAGTGTGCCAGTCAGAGACCAGGAATAGTGTGCCAGTCAGAGACCAGGAATAGTGTGCCAGTCAGAGACCAGGAATAGTGTGCCAGTCAGAGCCCAGGAATAGTGTGCCAGTCAGAGCCCAGGAATAGTGTGCCAGTCAGAGCCCAGGAATAGTGTGCCAGTCAGAGCCCAGGAATAGTGTGTCAGTCAGAGCCCAGTAATAGTGTGTCAGTCAGAGCCCAGTAATAGTGTGTCAGTCAGAGCCCAGTAATAGTGTGTCAGTCAGAGCCCAGTAATAGTGTGTCAGTCAGAGCCCAGTAATAGTGTGTCAGTCAGAACCCAGTAATAGTGTGCCAGTCAGAACCCAGTAATAGTGTGCCAGTCAGAACCCAGTGATAATGTGCCACTCGGAGCCCGGTGATAATGTGCCACTCGGAGCCCGGTGATATTGTGCCAGTCAGAGCCCGGTGATATTGTGCCAGTCAGAGCCCGGTGATATTGTGCCAGTCAGAGCCCAGTAATAGTGTGCCAGTCAGAGCCCAGTAATATTGTGCCATTAAGGTGCTTGTTTTCAACCACCCTCCTTCCCCATCACTTACCGAACGGCTGCTCCATGTCTCCGGACGGACGCCTCCTCCGAGCAGTCTTCCCTCCTGACGTAACGTCACATCCGGTCGCTGTGATTTTTTTTTTTTCCAAAAAAAAATAATTTAAGCAGCGCGGTGCGGTGGGTGCCAGTCAGAGCCCAGTGATAGTGTGCCAGTCAGAGACCAGGAATAGTGTGCCAGTCAGAGACCAGGAATAGTGTGCCAGTCAGAGCCCAGGAATATTGTGCCAGTCAGAGCCCAGGAATAGTGTGCCAGTCAGAGCCCAGGAATAGTGTGCCAGTCAGAGACCAGGAATAGTGTGCCAGTCAGAGACCAGGAATAGTGTGCCAGTCAGAGCCCAGGAATATTGTGCCAGTCAGAGCCCAGGAATAGTGTGCCAGTCAGAGCCCAGGAATAGTGTGCCAGTCAGAGCCCAGGAATAGTGTGCCAGTCAGAGCCCAGGAATAGTGTGTCAGTCAGAGCCCAGTAATAGTGTGTCAGTCAGAGCCCAGTAATAGTGTGTCAGTCAGAGCCCAGTAATAGTGTGTCAGTCAGAGCCCAGTAATAGTGTGTCAGTCAGAACCCAGTAATAGTGTGCCAGTCAGAACCCAGTAATAGTGTGCCAGTCAGAACCCAGTGATAATGTGCCACTCGGAGCCCGGTGATAATGTGCCACTCGGAGCCCGGTGATATTGTGCCAGTCAGAGCCCGGTGATATTGTGCCAGTCAGAGCCCGGTGATATTGTGCCAGTCAGAGCCCAGTAATAGTGTGCCAGTCAGAGCCCAGTAATATTGTGCCATTAAGGTGCTTGTTTTCAACCACCCTCCTTCCCCATCACTTACCGAACGGCTGCTCCATGTCTCCGGACGGACGCCTCCTCCGAGCAGTCTTCCCTCCTGACGTAACGTCACATCCGGTCGCTGTGATTTTTTTTTTTTCCAAAAAAAAATAATTTAAGCAGCGCGGTGCGGGGGGTGCCAGTCAGAGCCCAGTGATAGTGTGCCAGTCAGATACCAGTGATAGTGTGCCATTCAGATACCAGGAATATTGTGCCTTTCAGAGCCCAGGAATATTGTGCCTGTCAGAGCCCAGGAATAGTGTGCCTGTCAGAGCCCAGGAATAGTGTGCCTGTCAGAGCCCAGGAATAGTGTGCCAGTCAGAGCCCAGGAAAAGTGTGCCAGTCAGAGCCCAGGAATAGTGTGCCAGTCAGAGCCCAGGAATAGTGTGCCAGTCAGAGCCCAGGAATAGTGTGCCAGTCAGAACCCAGTGATAGTGTGCCAGTCAGAGCCCAGGAATAGTGTGCCAGTCAGAGCCCAGGAATAGTGTGCCAGTCAGAGCCCAGTGATATTGTGCCAGTCAGAGCCCAGTGATATTGTGCCAGTCAGAGCCCAGTGATATTGTGCCAGTCAGAGCCCAGTGATATTGTGCCAGTCAGAGCCCAGTGATATTGTGCCAGTCAGAGCCCAGTGATAGTGTGCCAGTCAGAGCCCAGTGATAGTGTGCCATTCAGATACCAGTGATAGTGTGCCATTCAGATACCAGTGATAGTGTGCCATTCAGAGCCCAGGAATATTGTGCCAGTCAGAGCCCAGGAATAGTGTGCCAGTCAGAGCCCAGGAATAGTGTGCCAGTCAGAGCCCAGGAATAGTGTGCCAGTCAGAGCCCAGGAATAGTGTGCCAGTCAGAGCCCAGGAATAGTGTGCCAGTCAGAACCCAGGAATAGTGTGCCAGTCAGAACCCAGTGATAGTGTGCCACTCAGAGCCCAGTGATATTGTGCCAGTCAGAGCCCAGTGATATTGTGCCAGTCAGAGCCCAGTGATATTGTGCCAGTCAGAGCCCAGTGATAGTGTGCCAGTCAGAGCCCAGTGATAGTGTGCCATTCAGATACCAGTGATAGTGTGCCATTCAGAGACCAGGAATATTGTGCCAGTCAGAGCCCAGTAATATTGTGCCAGTCAGAGCCCAGGAATATTGTGCCAGTCAGAGCCCAGGAATATTGTGCCAGTCAGAGCCCAGGAATAGTGTGCCAGTCAGAGCCCAGGAATAGTGTGCCAGTCAGAGCCCAGGAATAGTGTGCCAGTCAGAGCCCAGGAATAGTGTGTCAGTCAGAGCCCAGTAATAGTGTGTCAGTCAGAGCCCAGTAATAGTGTGTCAGTCAGAGCCCAGTAATAGTGTGTCAGTCAGAACCCAGTAATAGTGTGCCAGTCAGAACCCAGTAATAGTGTGCCAGTCAGAACCCAGTGATAATGTGCCACTCGGAGCCCGGTGATAATGTGCCACTCGGAGCCCGGTGATATTGTGCCAGTCAGAGCCCGGTGATATTGTGCCAGTCAGAGCCCGGTGATATTGTGCCAGTCAGAGCCCAGTAATAGTGTGCCAGTCAGAGCCCAGTAATATTGTGCCATTAAGGTGCTTGTTTTCAACCACCCTCCTTCCCCATCACTTACCGAACGGCTGCTCCATGTCTCCGGACGGACGCCTCCTCCGAGCAGTCTTCCCTCCTGACGTAACGTCACATCCGGTCGCTGTGATTTTTTTTTTTTTTCCAAAAAAAAATAATTTAAGCAGCGCGGTGCGGGGGGTGCCGGCAGCAATGTTGTCACCCCCGCTGGAGGTGTCACCCGGTGCGATCCGCACCCCCCGCCCCCCTCTGGACGCCACTGCACTAAGGGGTTAATATATTTTATTGGTGAAAATGATCCGTTATCCCAAAAGACCCATTATCGAAAATACTTTTTTTTTTACATTTTGGATAAAGGATATTCAACCTGAATATTTTTTTAAGGATAAGAAGGGCTTTCCTTGGATACCATCTAATTTAATAAAAAAAAAATAAAAAAGATGGAAAATTTAAAAAAACACCTTTACACATCTACTAATGCTAACTAAAAACATGCTAAACAGATTTTAATATTTGTCCTGAGTTTGGGAGTACCCCATGTTTTTATGTGTTGTTTTTTACTTTATTTTGCAGGTTTAAGGCAATAAGCATAATTGGGACAGTCCCAGCAACATGGCAAAACTCCCGCATATTTCGCAGCCCATTTTCCCGGGACTGTCCCATGATAGCGGCTGGTCACTGGGATATGTGACGTCATTGTGCAACGTCACGTGACCGTGCGCACTGCTCACATCAGCAGGTTTTTTGTTTTTTTTACATCTTCTTCGGCCAGATATAACAGCTAATCATATCCGGCTAATGTACTTCCCTCCTTCGTGCAGGACAGAAGCCTGTAGCACGGAGGATGCGACAGGGACACGGAGAAGCCAAGAGGTGAGTACTGGGGGAGGAGGGTGATGATGTGCAAAATAACACTGGCAAATGATGGGGAAAATAACACTAGCAAATTATGGGAAAAATAACACAAACAAATGATTGGAAAAATAACACTGCCAAATGAATGTCAAAATAACACTGGCAGATGGGAAAAATAACATTGGAAATTATGGGGAAAATAACATTGGAAATGATGGGAAAAATAATACTGGGAAATGAAGGTTAAAATTACACTGGCAAATGAAGGGTAAAATTACACTGGCAAATGAAAGGTAAAATAATATTGGCAAATGAAGGGTAAAATAACACTGGCAAATGAAGGGTAAAATAATACTGGCAAATGAAGGGTAAAATAATACTGGCAAATGATTGGAAAAATAACACTGGCAAATGAATGTCAAAATAATACTGGCAGATGGGATAAATAACATTGGCAAATGATGGGAAATATAATACTGGGAAATGATGGTTAAAATAACACTGGCAAATGAAGGGTAAAATAACACTGGCAAATGAAGGGTAAAATAATACTGGCAAATGATTGGAAAAATAACACTGGCAAATGAATGTCAAAATAATACTGGCAGATGGGATAAATAACATTGGCAAATGATGGGAAATATAATACTGGGAAATGATGGTTAAAATAACACTGGCAAATGAAGGGTAAAATAACACTGGCAAATGAAGGGTAAAATAATATTGGCAAATGAAGGGTAAAATAATACTGGCAAATGATTGGTAAAATAACACTGGCAAATGAATGTCAAAATAACACTGGCAAATGATGGGAAAAATAATACTGGCAAATGAAGGGCAAAATAATACTGGCAAATGAAGGGTAAAATAAAACTGGCAAATGAATGGTAAAGTAATACTGCCAAATCCATAACACACCATTTTCTGTGGCATATTAATGGGCATATTGTCTGGCATATTAATGGGCAAATTGTCTGTGGCACATTAATGAATATTCTAATAGTGGCATATGAATGGGAAAATTGGCTGTGGCATATTAATTGGCAATATGGGGGTGGCATTTTCATGGGCAGGCTAATAGTGGCATATTACTGAGCAGTCTAATAGTGGCATATTAATGGGCAAATTGGCTGTGGCGAAAGTGATACTGTGGCATGTTCTGTGGGACAAAATAACATGTACTCTGGGGGAAAGTGACACCGTATCATGTTTGTAGCGGTTACCCCGTGTAGCAGAGGGGTCTCAACCGCTGGAGGGTGTCCTTTTCCCGATCAGTGAGGAGGATTCTCAGCATCCAGTCATATTCCAAGTGAAGAAGCTCTTACCAGAGCTAGCGTGAATAGCTGTATAGCGGTTACCCCCAATAAGAGACAAGACTCTAGATTGAGTGTGAAGTAGAACTGACCAGAACTCTTTAATGATTCAGAAACACAGAATATATACAGTTGAACATCTTGACAAACCAAATTGGGGAACCAAACAAAGGAACTATGACAGGATTAAAGTTTAACCTAAGGACATACAAAGGGAAATCCTGCCTCACACCTTTCAGGATACAAAGGTGCCCAGTTCAGATACACACAGGAAACTAAATGACTTACATAAAGACAATGGGAAAGGTGACAATAATCACAGGGATTAAAGGATAGGATCCAATCTTAACTTGAGGAAAGCACAGTGAATAGGACAAAGACTTGGATCCTAGTAATTACAGTACATTCCTCTGCTTGGGAGATAATTGAGTTAACCTTTGTCAGCTCAATTATCTCCAAGCTAAAATATAAAGGTTTTACACAATATTAATAACTTTCAAAATATGCATTACATTCACATAAAACATACATTTTCAGAATCAGCATACTTTAAATATGAACATAACTAAAAATCAAACAATTCCACCTAGTAGTTCAAAAGTTAGCATTTTTGGGGCATTTTCACCATGCCCCAAATATGTTCTTAAAGTGCCATACACAGTCCATAGGTCCAAATAGCATTTTTAAAGGGCCATAAACCCCAGGGCCATAGTCACAGTCACAGAGGAGGCTGGCAAACAGGCCTCTCCAGGACCAAGTGGCGAAGGGCACTTCGTCACAATGTTCTACAGGGGCAGTTCAGTGGGACAAAGTGACACTGTGGTATGTTCTGGCAGGCAAATTGACATTGTGGCATGCCAAATCATGTGGGTGCAAAATGAGTAAAAGCCAAATGTTGTGGGTACTGCATGGTGCTGTGTTAAATCCTTTAGGTGCAATGTAGGTACAGAAGAACGGAATAAATATAAGAAATTAAAAATGTTTCAATAGCATTTTTATTACATATGAAAATAGCTGAATATAATATTAAAAAGTTAAAATAAGTATAGATACAGATAGTTATATACATATATTTGGGGTATACCTCAAGCTTTGAGGCTTGAAAAGGCTGAAAATCTTTAATATTTTAATGTTTTTTTGTGGTCAGAAACATAATATTATTTTTCTAAAATGGTGGTGGGTGCATGGAATAGTCTTCCAGCATAATGGGCAGAGCTTAATACATGTAGGAGTATAAGCATTAATGGGACAGACATAAGGCTATCCTAGATATAAGATAAGACCAGGGACTAATGAAAGTATTAACGTATTTGCTCGAATATAAGATGAATTTTTTTTCAGAGCAAATGCTCTGAAAAAGACCCCATGTCTTATATTCGAGGTCGTCTTATAATCTGACCTCAAATCGAGGTCAGATTATAAGACTGGGATCCAGATCCCCCGCAGAGCTGCAGGGGACCTGGATCCCCCTCGCTAACAGCTGGTGGATCATCCCCCGGCTGCCCCCACTAGCCACCAACGAGAGACCAGGTGAGAGGGAGGGGTGGGGGGGACAGACAGACGGGGCAGAGACAGACAAGGGGAGAGAGGGGGGACAGACAGATGGGGCAGAGAGAGACAAGGGGAGGGAGGGAGGGAGGGGGGGCAGAGAGAGACAAGGGGAGGGAGGGAGGGGGGGCAGAGAGAGACAAGGGGGGAGGGAGGGGGGCAGAGAGAGGCAAGAGGGGGGAGGGGGCAGAGAGAGACAAGGGGAGGGAGGGGGGGCAGAGAGAGACAAGGGGGGAGGGAGGGGGGCAGAGAGAGGCAAGAGGGGGGAGGGGGCAGAGAGAGACAAGGGGAGGGAGGGGGGCAGAGAGAGGCAAGGGGAGGGAGGGGGGCAGAGAGAGGCAAGAGGAGGGAGGGGGGCAGAGAGAGACAAGGGGAGGGAGGGGGCAGAGAGAGACAAGGGGAGGGAGGGGGCAGAGAGCGACAAGGGGAGGGAGGGGGCAGAAAGAGACAAGGGGAGGGAGGGGGCAGAGAAAGACAAGGTGGGGAGGGGGGCAGAGAGAGAAAAGGAGGGAGGGGGGCAGAGAGAGAAAAGGAGGGAGGGGGGCAGAGAGAGACAAGGTGAGAGGGAGAGGGAGAAAGAGAGAGAGAGAGAGAGAAAAGGAGGGAGGTGGAGAGAGAAAGAAAAGTTTGGGGGGAGGGAGAGAGAGAGGCATCATAGGCACATAAAAGGAAATAAAGAAAATAAATGTATTTTTTTTATATCATCATTTTTATTAAATATTAAAAAGCAATTTACATGTGAATTTATACAAGTTAAACTTTTTTCCTACAGGGTAGTCTTATGTTCAGGCTTTTAGTTTTTTTCCTAAAGGAATATCCAAAGTTTGGGGGGTCGTCTTATAATTAGGGTCGTCTTATATTCGAGCAAATACGGTACCATACTGAGAGGGTAGTGGATGCATGGAATAGTCTTCCAGTAGAAGTGGTAAAGGTTAATACAGTGAATGAGTTTAAGCATGCATGGGATAAGCATAAGGCCATCCTAGATATAAGATAAGATCAGGGACTAATGAAAGTATTACTTTACTGAGAGGGTAGTGGATGCATGGAATAGTCTTCCAGTAGAAGTGGTAAAGGTTAATACAGTGAATGAGTTTAAGCATGCATGGGACAGACATTAGGCTATCCTAGATATAAGATAAGGCCAGAGACTAATGAAAGTATTACTTTACTGATAGGGTAGTAGATAAATGGAATGGTCTTCTGGCAGAAGTGGCAGGTTCATACTAATGTATGTTTTATGGTGTAGACACAGCTCTCTGACTGAAGCACATCTGCACCAGGTCTTACTATATTTCATGTACAAGTGATAAAATACACCTGCCTGATGTAGATCTTGTGCTGTGAATGTATCTGTTGTACACTAAGGATGCATGGAAATGCTGGTGGGAACTTGGTGGTATAATCTACACTGTGACAAGTAGGTGGAGTTACATTATGCTAATTGTACGGGGTGGGGGGAGCTTTTGACGGTAGGTGTCGTCAATTTTAAAGTAAGTGAATGGAAGCTGAGCTGTCCCTAGAAATGTTTTTCAAATGTTGGCAACTATGAATAAGTAAAAATAGAGCATGTTTTTGTTTTCTTTTAATCACCATTTGTTTCAGCATAAAAAATGACCCTAACTCTAGCCCAAAGTCTAACTTTAAAACCAATTAGCATGTTGAGCCACAAGGTGATGTCGCCAACAGGAGACACAAAAGGTACATTTAAAACACATTTCTCTTAATTGATATATTTGTTTGCAATTTTGCTAACACAATGTTTAAATCATATTTTGATTATATTTTTATTTTCTACATTCACAGTATAAGTAATGTTTAGTTGTGGAGTCCCTTAAATACCATCTAGGACAATGAATACCAGCAGTAATGTCATAAAGAGTCAGATCATGATGTCATAAAGGCAGATGCTCATGATAACTGTGTGAACATTATTTCTTCTCTCAGACACATCCGGAGCTCAGACAGAGCTTCAGCCTGCGTCCTCGGTTCCTTGGTATAGGTATCTATGCCTGACTTGGATGTGTCTGAAGACTTGGAGCTTGACTACCCGAAATCTGACCTTGAGCTTTGGAGGTTCTAGCAGGGGATTTATTTGGCCAGCGCAGCTACTCGTCTACCCTTCATCAAAGATCGGTCTGTAATTGGGTGGGAGAGAGGGGCAGGGCCAAACTGGGAACAAAAACAAGCCCTGGAAAAAAAGTGTGTGTCTCTCTCTCTCATTTCTGTAGCGTTTCTCTCTAATTTCTGTAGTGTGTGTCTATCACTTCTGTAGCATCTCTATCATTTCTGTAGCATTTATCTCTCATTTCTGAAGCGTTTCTCTCTCATTTCTGTAGCGTTTCTCTCTCATTTCAATAGTGTGTCACTCTCTCATTTCTGTAGTGCGTGTCTCTCACTTCTGTAGCATCTCTTTATATCATTTCTGTTGTGTCTCACTCATTTCTGTAGCATCTTTCTCAATTCAGTAGTATCTCTCTCTCTATCATTTCTGGTGTCTCTCTCTCTTTTCTAAATGGTCTCTCTCTCATTTCTGAAGTGAAGTGTATCTCTCTTATTTCTAAAGTGTCTCTCTCTCATTTCTGAAGTGTCTCTCTCTCTCTCTCTCTCTCATTTCTGAAGTGTCTCTCTCTCATTTCTGAAGTGTCTCTCTCTCTCTCTCATTTCTGAAGTGTCTCTCTCTCTCTCTCTCTCTCATTTCTGAAGTGTCTCTCTCTCTCTCTCTCTCTCTCTCATTTCTGAAGTGTCTCTCTCTCTCTCTCTCATTTCTGAAGTGTCTCTCTCTCTCTCTCTCTCTCTCTCTCTCATTTCTGAAGTGTCTCTCTCTCTCTCTCTCATTTCTGAAGTGTCTCTCTCTCTCTCTCTCTCTCTCATTTCTGAAGTGTCTCTCTCTCTCTCTCTCTCTCATTTCTGAAGTGTCTCTCTCTCTCTCTCTCTCATTTCTGAAGTGTCTCTCTCTCTCTCTCTCTCTCATTTCTGAAGTGTCTCTCTCTCTCTCATTTCTGAAGTGTCTCTCTCTCTCTCTCTCATTTCTGAAGTGTCTCTCTCTCTCTCTCTCATTTCTGAAGTGTCTCTCTCTCTCTCTCTCATTTCTGAAGTGTCTCTCTCTCTCTCATTTCTGAAGTGTCTCTCTCTCTCTCTCATTTCTGAAGTGTGTCTCTCTCTCTCATTTCTGAAGTGTGTCTCTCTCTCTCATTTCTGAAGTGTGTCTCTCTCTCTCATTTCCGAAGTGTGTCTCTCTCATTTCCGAAGTGTGTCTCTCTCTCTCTCATTTCCGAAGTGTGTGTCTCTCTCTCATTTCCGAAGTGTGTCTCTCTCTCATTTCCGAAGTGTGTCTCTCTCTGTCATTTCCGAAGTGTCTCTCTGTCATTTCCAAAGTGTCTCTCTGTCATTTCTGAAGTGTCTCTTGCTCTCTCTCATATCTGAAGCGCCTCTCTCTCTCATTTCTGTTTCTCTCTCCCCCCAGCCTTCTCTCCCTCCTTCGTGTATTTCTCTCTTCCCCCATTACTCCCGCCTTATTCTGTGTCCCTCTCTCTTCCCTCAGCCCTCCTTCCTCAGGCATGTTGTGCTGGGTACGGGGAGGGGGCGGAGCTAACCGGCTCAGTGGTGTAGCTCCGCCCCCACCCTGTGAAGCAGAGCAGCGTCTGCTTCACAGGGAGCCACAGACAGCAATAGAAAGTGCTGCTAGGCTCCCCATGCTTAATGCAGGCATGGGGAGCCGAGCAGCACTTTCTCATGCTGCCAGTGGCTCCCTGTGAAGCAGACGCTGCTCTGCTTCACAGGGTGGGGGCGGAGCTACACCACTGAGCCGGTTAGCTCCGCCCCCTCCCTTGAACCCCATTTGAAGGCAAGGGGGGAGAGGAGAGACAACAGGGGGTGAGAGAGGGACAGAACAGGGGGAGGGGGGAGAGAGAGGCAGAACAGGGGGAGGGGGGAGAGAGAGGCAGAACAGGGGGAGGGGGGAGAGAAGGACAGAACAGGGGGCAGAGAGAGACAGAACAGGTGGAGGGGGGATAGAGAAACAGAACAAGCGAGGGGGAAGAGAGAGAGACAGGAGGTGGGAGAGAGACAGAACAGGTGGGGGGGGGGGGAGACAGACAAGGCAAGGAAGAGGAAAGGGACACATACATAGGGGGGTGAAAGACGGGGGGGGCGCCATGGGGGAAGCCCGCACAGGGCGCCGGAACACTTAAGGCCGGCCCTGTCTCCGTGTCTCTCTCTTCCCCCAGCCTTCCCTCCCTTCTCCGTGTCTCTCTCTTCCCCCAGCCTTCCCTCCCTTCTCCGTGTCTCTCTCTCTTTCCCCCCAGCCCTCCCTCCTCCATGTCTTTACCTCTTCCCACAGCCCTCCCTCCATCTGCCATGTCTTTCTCTCTTTCCCCAGCACTCGAATGTCTCTCTATTCCCCCAGCTCTCTCTCCTCCGTGTCTCTCTCTCTTCCCCCAACCCTCCCTCCTTTGTGTCTCTCTCCCTCTTCCATGTCTCTCACTCATCCCCCAGCCATGGGGGAAAAGAGAGTCATGGAGAAGGGAGGGAGGGCTAGGGGGAAGAGAGAGACACACCAAGGAGGGAGGGAGGGCTTGGGGAAAAGAGAAAAACAGAGGAGGGAGGGAAGGGGAAAAGAGACACACAGAGGAGGGAGGGAGGGCTGGGGGAAAAGAGAAAGACACGTAGGGGGGAGGGCGGGCTTGGGGAAGAGAGAGACACAGAGCAGGGAGGGAGGGCTGGGGGAAGAGTGAGAGACACAGAGGAGGGAGGGAGGACTGGGGCAACAGAGAGAGACACAGTGGAGGGAGGGAGGGCTGGGGGAAGAGAGAGGGACAGCGGAGGGAGTAAGGGTTGGGGGAACAGAGAGAGACACAGAGGAGGAAGGGAGGGCTGGGGGAACAAAGAGAGACACAGAGGAGGGAGGGCTGGGGGAAGAGAGAGAGACACGGAGGAGGGAGTGAATGTTTTGTGGTTTCTCCCACTGTCCCACTCTCTCCTCTGTGTCTCTCTCTTTTTCCTCCATTCCTCCCTCAATCTCTTCTGTGTCTCTCTCTCTTCCCCTAGCCCTCCCTCCTTCTTTCGAGTCTCTCTTTTCCCCATCCCTCCCTCCCTCCTCCGTGTCTCTCTCTCTTCCTCCAACCCTCTCTCCCTCCTCTGTGTCTCTTACGCTTCTCCCGGTCCTGGGGGAAAACAGAGAGACATGGAGGAGGGAGGGAGGGAGGGCTGGGGGAAGAGAGAGACACACAGAGGAGGGAGGGAGGGCTGGGAAATTAGAGAAAGACAGAGTGGAGAGGCAGAGGGCTGGGGGAAGAGAGAGATACGGAGTAGGGAGGGAGGGCTAGGGGAAAAGAGAGAAACAGAGGAGGGAGGGAGGACTTGGGGAAGAGAAAGAGACATGGAGGAAGGAGGGAGGGCTGAGGGAACATAGAGAGACACAGAGGAGGGAGGGCTGGGGGAAGTGAGAGACAGAGGAGGGAGTAAGGGGGAAGAGAGAGAAACATGGAGAAGTGAGGGAGGGCGGGGGGAAGAGAGAGAGACACGGAGGAGGGAGTGGATGTTTTGGGGTTTCTCCCACTTTCCCACTGTCTCCTCCGTGTCTCTCTCTTTTACCCCCATTTCTCCCTCCCTCTTCTTTGTCTCTCTGTCTTCCCTTAGCCCTCCCTCCCTCCTCAGTGTCTCTCTCTCTCTTCACCCAGCCTTCCCTCCCTCCTCCATGTTTTCTCTCTTCCCCCAGCCCTCTCTCCCTCCTATAAGTCTCTCTCTCTTTTCCCAGACTTCTCTACCTCCTCCGTGTCTCTTTCTCTTCCCCCAGCCCTCCCCCTCCTCCATGCCTTTCTCTCTTCTCCCCCAGCCTTCCCTTCCTCCCCCATGTCTTTACCTCTTCCCACAGCCCTCCCTCCCTCTGCCATGATTTTCTCTCTTCCCCCAGCACTCTCTCCTCTGTTTTTCTCTCCCTCCTCCATGTCTCTCACTCATCCCCGAACCCTGGGGGAAAAGAGAGAGACATGGAGGAGGGATGTAGGGCTGGGGAAAGAGAGAGACAGACCAAGGAGGGAGGGAGGGCTGGGGGAAAAGAGAAAAACGGAGGAGGGAGGGAGGGCAGGGGAAAAGTGACACACAAAGGAGGAAGAGAGGGCTGGGGGAAAAGAGAGAGACATGGAGAAGGGAGGGAGGGCTTGGGGAAGAAAGAGACAGAGCAGGGAGGAAGGGCTGGGGGAAGAGAGAGAGACACGGAGGAGGGAGGAAGGGCTGGGGGAAGAGAGAGAGACACGGAGGAGGGAGGTAGGGCTGGGGGAAGAGAGGGAGACATGGAGGAGGGAGGGGGGGCGGGGGAATAGAGAGACACAGTGGAGGGAGTAAGGGGGAAGAGAGAGAGACATGGAGGCGTGAGGGAGGGCGGGGGGAAGAGAGAGAGACACGGAGGAGGTAGGGAGGGCTGGGGGAAGAGAGAGAGACACGGAGGAGGGAGTGGATGTTTTGGGGTTTCTCCCACTGTCCCACTGTCTCCTCCGTGTCTCTCTCTTTTCCCCCTATTTCTCCCTCCCTCTTCTTTGTCTCTCTCTCTTCCCCTAGCCCTCCCTCCCTCCTCAGTGTCTCTCTCTCTTCCCCAGCCTTCCCTCCCTCCTCCGTGTTCTCTCTCTCCCCCCAGCCCTCTCTCCCTCCTCTAAGTCTCTCTTTCTTTTCCCAGACCTCTCTCCCTCCTCTGTGTCTTTCTCTTCCCCCAGCCCTCCCTCCTCCTCTATGCCTTTCTCTATTTTCCCCCAGCCCTCCCTTCCTCCCCCATGTCTTTAACTTTTCCCACAGCCCTCCCTCCCTCTGCCATCTCTTTCTCTCTTTCCCCAGCCCTCCCTCCGCACGTGTCTCTCTCTTCCACCAGCACTCTCTCCTCCGTGTCTCTCTCTCTCTCTTCTCCCAGGCCTCCCTCCTTTGTGTCTCTCTCCCTCCTCCATGTCTCTCACTCATCCCACTACCACAGAGGGCTGGGGGAAGAGAGAGGGACAGCGGAGGGAGGGCTGGGGGGGAAGAGAGAGAGACACGGAGGAGGAAGGGAAGACTGGGGGAACAGAGAGAGACACGGTGGAGGGAGGGAGGGCTGGGGGAAGAGAGAGGGACAGCGGAGGGAGGGAGGGCTGGGGGGAAGAGAGAGGGACAGCGGAAGGAGTAAGGGCTGGGGGAACAGAGAGACACAGAGGAGAGAGGGCGGGCTTGGGGAACAAAGAGAGACACAGAGGAGGGAGGGCTGGGGGAAGAGAGAGAGAAATGGAGAATGTTTTGGGGTTTTTCCCACTGTCCCCCTTTCTCCTCCATGTCTCTCTTTTCCCCCCATTCCTCCCTCCCTCCTCCATGTCTCTCTCTCTTCCCACAGCCCTCCCTCTGCCATCTCTCTCTCTTTGCCCAGCCCTCCCTCCGCACGTGTCTCTCTCTTCCACGAGCCCTCTCTCCTCCGTGTCTCTCTCTCTTCTCCCAGCCCTCCCAGGAGGGAGGGCTGGGGGAAGAGAGAGACACACCAAGAAGGGAGGGAGGGCTGGGGGAAAAGAGAAAAATGGAGGAGGGAGGGAGGGCAGGGGAAAAGTGACACACAGAGGAGGGAGGGAGGGCTGGGGGAAAAGAGAGAGACACGAAGGAGGGAGGGAGGGCTTGGGGAAGAGAGAGACACAGAGCAGGGAGGGAGGGCTGGGGGAAGAGAGAGAGACACGGAGGAGGGAGGGAGGACTGGGGGAACAGAGAGAGACACAGTGGAGGGAGGGAGGGCTGGGGGAAGAGAGAGGGACAGCGGAGGGAGGGCTGGGGGGAAGAGAGAGAGACACGGAGGAGGGAGGGAAGACTGGGGGAAGAGAGAGAGACACGGAGGAGGGAGGGAAGACTGGGGGAAGAGAGAGAGACACGGAGGAGGGAGGGAAGACTGGGGGAACAGAGAGAGACAGCGGAGGGAGGGAGGGCTGGGGGGAAGAGAGAGAGACACGGAGGAGGGAGGGAAGACTGGGGGAACAGAGAGAGACACAGTGGAGGGAGGGAGGGCAGGGGGGAAGAGAGAGGGACAGCGGAGGGAGTAAGGGCTGGGGGAACAGAGAGACACAGAGGAGGGAGGGCGGGCTTGGGGAACAAAGAGAGACACAGAGGAGGGAGGGCTGGGGGAAGAGAGAGAGAAACGGAGAATGTTTTGGGGTTTCTCCCACTGTCCCCCTTTCTCCTCCGTGTCTCTCTCTTTCCCCCCCATTCCTCGCTCCCTCTTCTGTGTCTCTCTCTCTTCCCCTAGCCCTCCCTTCTTCTTTCAAGTCTCTCTTTTCCCCAGCCTTCCCTCCCTCCTCCATGTCTTTACCCCTTCCCACAGCCCTCCCTCCCTCCGCCATGTCTCTATCTTTCCCCCAGCCCTCCCACCCTCCTCCGTGTCTCTCTCTCTTCCTCCAGCCCTCACTCCCTCCTCTGTGTCTTTGGCACCTCTCCCAGTCCTGGGGGGAAAGAGAGAGACATGGAGGAGGGAGGGAGGGCTGGGGGAAGAGAGAGACACACAGAGGAGGGAGGGAGGGCTGAGAAATTAGAGAAAGACAGAGTGGAGAGGCGGAGGGCTGGGGGAAGAGAGAGACACGGAGTAGGGAGGGCTAGGGGAAAAGAGAGAAACGGAGGAGGGAGGGAGGGCTAGGGGAAGAGACAGAGACAAGGAGGAGGGAGTGAATGTTTTGGGGTTTCTCCCACTGTCCTGCCCGTATCTCTTACTCTTGCCCCGTTCCTCCCTCCCTCTTCTTTGTCACTCTATCATCCCCTAGCCCACCATCTCTCCTCCGAGTCTCTCTCTCTTCCCCAGCCCTCCCTCCCCCTGTGTCTCTCTCTCTTCACCCAGCCCTCTCTCCCTCCTCTGTGACTCTTTCTCTTCCCCCAGCCCTCCCTCCCTCCTCCATGCCTTTCCTTCTTTTCCTCCAGCCCTCGCTCCCTCCTCCATGTCTTTACCTCTTCCTACAGCCCTCCCTCCGCCGTTTCGCTCTCTCTTCCCCCAGCCCTCCCTCCTCCATGTCTCTCTCTCTTCCCCCAGCCCTCCCTCCCTCCTCTATTTCTCTCACTCTTCCCCTAGCTCTGGGGGAAAAAAGAGAGATATGGAGGAAGGAGGGAGGGCTGGGGGAAGAGAGAGACACAGAAGAGGGAGGGAGGGAGGGCTGGGGGAAGAGAGAGAGACACGGAGGAGGGAGGGAGGGCTGGGGGAAGAGAGAGAGACACGGAGGAGGGAGGGAGGGCTGGGGGAAGAGAGGGAGACATGGAGGAGGGAGGGAGGTCTGGGGGAAAAGTGAGAAATGGAGTAGGAAGGGAGGACTGGGGAAGAGAGAGACACAGTGGAGGGAGGGCTAAGGGAAGAGAGAGACAGAGGAGGGAGGGCAGGGGGAAGAGAGAGAGACACGGAGGAGGGAGGAAGGGCTGGGGGAAGAGAGAGAGACACAGAGGAGGGAGTGGATGTTTTGGGGTTTCTCCCACTGTCCCACTGTCTCCTCCGTGTCTCTCTCTTTTTCCCCCATTTCTCCCTCCCTCTTCTGTGTCTCTCTCTCTTCCCCTAGCCCTCCCTCCCTCCTCAGTGTCTCTCTCTCTTCCCCCAGCCTTCCCTCCCTCCTCCATGCCTTTCTCTCTTTTCCCCCAGCCCTCCCTTCCTCCCCCATGTCTTTACCTCTTCCCACAGCCCTCCTTCCCTCTGCCATGTCTTTCTCTCTTCCCCCAGCCCTCCCTCCGCCGTGTCTCTCTCTTCCCCCAGCCCTCTCTCCTCCATGTCTCTCTCTCTTCCCCCAGCCCTCTCTCCTTTGTGTCTCTCTCCCTCCTCCGTGTCTCTCACTCATCCCCCAGCCCTGGGGGGAAAGAGAGACATGGAGGAGGGAGGGAGGGCTGGGGGAAGAGAGAGACACACCGAGGAGGGAGGGAGGGCTGTGAAATGAGAGAAAGACACAGAGGAGAGAACGAGGGCTGGGGAAGAGAGAGAGACATGGAGGAGGCAGGGAGGACCGGGGGAAGAGAGAGACACGGAGGAGGGAGTGAGGGCTTGGGGAAAAGAGAAAAACGTAGTAGGGAGGGAGGGCAGGGGAAAAGAGAGAGACACAGAGGAGGCAGGGCTGGGGAAGAGAGAGAGACACGGAGGAGGGATGGAGGACTGGGGGAACAGAGAGAGACACAGTTGAGGGAGGGTGGGCTGGGGGAAGAGATAGGGACATCGGAGGGAGGGAGGGAGGGAGGTCTGGGGGGAACAGAGAGAGACACAGAGGAGGGAGGGCTGGGGGAAGAGAGAGAGACACCGAGGAGGGAGTGAATGTTTTGGGGTTTCTCCCACTGTCCCACTTTCTCCTCCGGGTCTCTCTCTTTTCGCCCCATTCCTCCCTCCCTCTTCTGTGTCTCTCTCTCTTCCCCTAGCCCTCCCTCCTTCTTTCGAGTCTCTCTTTTCCCCATCCCTCCTCCATGTCTCTCTCTCTTCCTCCAGCCCTCTCTCCCTCCTCTGTGTCTCTCACTCATCCCCCAGCCCTGGGGGAACAGAGAGAGATATGGAGGAGGGAGGGAGGGTTGGGGGAAGAGAGATAGACACAGAGGAGGGAGTGAATGTTTTGGGGTTTCTCCCACTGTCCCCTCCATACGTCTCACTCTTCCCCCATTCCTAACTCCCTCTTCTTTGTCTCTCTCTTGTCTCCTAGCCCTCCCTCCCCCCTCTGTCTCTCTCTCTCTTCCCCCAGCCATCTCTCCCTCCTCTGTGTCTCTCTCTCTTCCCCAACCCTCCCTTCTTCCTCTGTCTCTCTCTCTTCCCCCAGCCCTCTCTCCCTCCTCCGTGTCTTTTTCTTCCCCCAACCCTCCCTTCTTCCTCTGTGTCTCTCTCTCTTCCCCCAGCCCTCTCTCCCTCCTCCGTGTCTCTTTTTCTTCCCCCAGCCCTCCCCACTCCTCCATGCCTTTCTCTCTTTTCTCCAAGCCCTCCCTCATTCCTCCATGTCTTTACCTCTTCCCCCAGCCCTCCCTCCCTCCCTCCTCCGAGTCTCTCTTTCTTCCCCCAGCCCTCCCTCCTTCCTCAGTGTCTCTCTCTTCCCCCAACCCCCTCTCCCGCCTCTAAGTCTCATTCTCTTTCCCCAGCCCTCCCTTCCTCCCCCATGTCTTTACCTCTTCCCACAGCCCTCCTTCCCTCTGCCATGTCTTTCTCTCTTCCCCCAGCCCTCCCACCGCCATGTCTCTCTCTTCCCCCAGCCCTCTCTCCTCCGTGTCTCTCTCTCTTCCCCCACCCCTCTCTTCTTTGTGTCTCTCTCCCTCCTCCGTGTCTCTCACTCATCCCCCAGCCCTGGGGGGAAAGAGAGACATGGAGGAGGGAGGGAGGGCTGGGGGAAGAGAGAGACACACCGAGGAGGGAGGGAGGGCTGTGAAATGAGAGAAAGACACAGAGGAGAGAACGAGGGCTGGGGGGAGATAGAGAGACATGGAGGAGGCAGGGAGGATCGGGGGAAGAGAGAGACACAGAGGAAGGAGGGAGGGCTTGGGGAAAAGAGAAAAACGGAGTAGGGAGGGAGGGCAGGGGAAAAGAGAGAGACACGGAGGAGGGAGGGCGGGCTTGGGGAAGAGAGAGACACAGAGGAGGGAGGGCTGGGGGAACAGAGAGACACAGTGGAGGGAGGGTGGGCTGGGGGAAGAGATAGGGACATCGGAGGGAGGGAGGTCTGGGGGAACAGAGAGAGACACGGAGGAGGGAGTGAATGTTTTGGGGTTTCTCCCACTGTCCCACTTTCTCCTCCGAGTCTCTCTCTTTTCCCCCCATTCCTCCCTCCCTCTTCTGTGTCTCTCTCTCTTCCCCTAGCCCTCCCTCCTTATTTCGAGTCTCTCTTTTCCCCATCCCTCCTCCATGTCTCTCTCTCTTCCTCCAGCCCTCTCTCCCTCCTCTGTGTCTCTCTCATCCCCAGCCCTGGGGGAACAGAGAGAGATATGGAGGAGGGAGGGAGGGTTGGGGGAAGAGAGATAGACACAGAGGAGGGAGTGAATGTTTTGGGGTTTCTCCCACTGTCCCCTCCATACGTCTCACTCTTCCCCCATTCCTAACTCCCTCTTCTTTGTCTCTCTCTTGTCTCCTAGCCCTCCCTCCCCCTCTGTCTCTCTCTCTCTTCCCCCAGCCATCTCTCCCTCCTCTGTGTCTCTCTCTCTTCCCACAGCCATCTCTCCCTCCTCTGTGTCTCTCTCTCTTCCCCCAGCCCTCTCTCCCTCCTCCGTGTCTCTTTTTCTTCCCCCAGCCCTCCCTCCTCCTCCATGCCTTTCTCTCTTTTCTCCAAGCCCTCCCTCCTTCCTCCATGTCTTTACCTCTTCCCCCAGCCCTCCCTCCCTCCTCCGAGTCTCTCTTTCTTCCCCCAGCCCTCCCTCCTTCCTCAGTGTCTCTCTCTTCCCCCAACCCCCTCTCCCGCCTCTAAGTCTCATTCTCTTTCCCCAGCCCTCTCTCCCTCCGCCATGTATTTCTCTCTTTTCCCCTAGCCCTCCCTCCCTCCTCCATGTCTCTCTCTTCCACCAGCCCTCCTTCTCTCCTCTCTGTGTCTCTCTTCCTCCATCCCTCCCTCCCCCCTCTGTGTGTCTCTCTCTTCCTCCACTGCTCCCTCCTTCCTCCATGTCTCTCTTTTCCCCCAGGGCTGGGGGAAGATGGAGAGACACAGAGGAAGGAGGGAGCAGTGGAGCAATAGAGAGAAACACAGAGGAGAGAAGGAGGGCTGGGGGAAGAGGGAGAGACATGGAGGAGGGAGGGAGGGCTGGGGAAAAAGAGAAATGGAGGAGGAAGGAAGGGCAGGGGAAGAGAGAGACACAGTGGAGGGCTGGGGGAAGAGAGAGACATGGAGGAGGGAGCGAGGGCTGAGGGAACAGAGAAAGACACGGAGAAAGGAGGGAGGGTTGGGGGAAGAGAAAGACACGTGGAGGAGGGAGGTTAGGCTGGGGGAAAAGAGAGACACAGAGCAAGGAAGGAGGGAGGGAGGGCTGGGGGAAGAGAAAGACACATGGAGGAGGGAGGTTGGGCTGGGGGAAGAGAGAAACACAGAGGAGGGAGGGAGGGCTGGGGGAAGAGAGAGAGACATGGAGGAGGGACGTAGGCTGGGGGAACAGAGAGAGACACGGAGGAGTGAGTGAGGGCTGGGGGAACAGAGAGAGACACGGAGGAGGGAGGGCTGGGGAAAGTGAGAGAGACACCGAGGAGGAAGTGGATGTTTTGGGGTTTCACCCACTGTCTGCCCTCCCTGCGCCAGAACTGCTGTGAATTACTTAAACCAGCAGAGGCTGCCAAATTTCTTAAAGTAGTGGCCGCCACCAAATGGTTTAAAGTGGCCACAGCGGCCCAATGCAAGCCATCCCACCGGGATTTTTCCTGGTATCCCGGTGGGCCAGTACATCCGTGGAGATGGGTTGCCCTAGTATTTGGTGTTCGCCACTTCGGGAGTGCCACATCTGGGGGAAAGGGAGGGAGAAAATATGTACCCTTTGAGCAATTTCAATATATATCAGAGCTGTCCAACTGCAGTCCCTTTAGCTGGACTGTAGCTATAGAGCAACAGTTGGACACCCTCTGGTCTATATAATGTTTAAATAAATTGTTGTGTTAACCTGTAGTATAATTATAGTCTATTTGCCTTTTAATGCCCAGAGGGAAGGGAAGTCCTTCAAGCCATGGTTCCCCAGAGGTTTCCCCCACAGGGGGTTTTTCCTCTCCTCAGTGCTGAAGGATGACTCTTTGTGAGTCCAGAGGTAGCCCATAGATTGACCAGCTTTCTGGTTTATGGAATAATAACCAGGCCACAGACTACAGAATTACTAATTCTGTCAAATTCCTAAAATAAATGTAAAATTAATATATATTTATTTCCTGCCTCATGTTGTTTTTAGTTCTATTAAGTGTATCCTCTCAACAGAAAATATACTTTTGGATGTTGAGTCTGAATGTGGTGGTCAGGAAATACAGGGAACTTTATTTTTTAATTAGGGATGGTGTGAGTGGATGTTCTGGGGTCACAAACTAAAAAAGAAGGTGGGATTGAGTGGGTGGTAAATTGTGTAGAAACACATGAGTATCAGTTAATAAACCTGTGAAAAGCTAGAGGTACACTGGGCAGTGAAAGCATTTTGGGATAAGTTAGGAAAAAAATAAATAATGGTAACTAATATTACAGTATTAAAAGAGGGAGAGGATTTTAGGATTTAGAAAGGAAGAATAAATAATGATGTGTTGAGAGTCCTCATATTCACATGAACACACAGTGTTATGACATATACAAGTACAATAGGAAGAGTCTCAAGAGTAATGAAACCAGCCTCCTGCTTACTCAACCAGAGGTACAGATACTGAAGTAGAGAATATATCTCCAACTCATTCGAACAAAAGGAGTCAAAGAAGAAGTGAAGAGACAGCATTCCCTGGCACTGGTTTCAAGGCAACCTGTCTACACCTAGGTTACCATGTTCTGATCTTCCCCCCATCAATCCAGGAGAGTGTACAAAGGTTTATATATTTAGGGCCAACTTGACCCTACAAGGCTAGAGAGCAGTATGATTAGGGGGCCACAACATCAGAAATATTGTACAATGAAACGTGTTGGGATAATAAATAAAACATTTGAAAACCATTTAAAAATATATAATCTAAAATTACATTTAAAGAAGGTGAATGTCCCGAGCTCAGCATTATCAGTGCAGAAAGTGATGGTCGGCCAGCCAGTGATAAACCCACAAGGGTTCCTCAAATTAACAGTTTAAGCCCTAAATACCTAATGCTGCCTTTGTCCTTGCTGCACGAAACAATATTTTTAACTCTTGCTTCACCAATAGAAGCGAAAATTAAAAATACTGTTCCGAAGTTTGTGCGCTGTGTATATTTGTAGAGACACGCTGATTTACTCTGACCTCTGCCTCTCAGCTGAGGCAAAGCCGGTCACAGGATAAACTGGTATGTTCATTAAAAAGTACATGCCAGTTAATCCTCATGCTGGGGATCCTCATTTGTGCTTCTGTAGGAGAAACACAAGTGAAAAAATAAGTTTTGTGTCTCTTTAAGGCCAAAAGCACCATAAATTAGATTTTGTGTTCCTTGCCTGATAACAGAGTGATTGGGAGCCAGGGACACAGAGGCAGAGACCTGATCAAGGTTTTTACAGACCCCTTGGCTCACTGCCGAAGCATTGTAAGACCCTGGACAGCTGGGATCACTCGTGGATCCCAGCTGTGTACCTAATCTTCTGGGTGCTGTGGAATCTGCAGAAGAGCTCACGGTGGGGGCTTTGATAAACTGCAGAGCAAAGGATGTTCAATGACGTCTTAAATCCTGAGTAATGGTATAGATAGGGCCGGCACCATTGTAAGGCTACTCAGGCAGCCGGCCTTAGGACTCCACAGCTACGGGGACGGGGGTGAAAAAATAAAAAATGCCAGTAGAGGCACTGGCTGGGGAGATGAGCAGCCTGGAAGGGGGCGGATCTCACCGGGTGCAAGATCCGCCCTCTCCCCTTGAAGCAGACCGGTGTCTGCTTTACTGCTTCAAGGGGAGCCGAGCAGACACCACTCAAGGTCCGCACAACCCTATAGCTGGGAAAAAGTGAGGTGCACTTAACCCCTTAGTGACAAGACATGTTGACCTTGATTTTCCCTTGGTGACAAGGGCTGTTTTCACATTTCTGGGGTGTTTGTGTTGAGCTGTAATTTTCTTCCCTCTCACATACTGTACCCACACAAATTATATGTTGTTTTTATCGTCATAAGAAGAGCTTTCATTAGATACCATAATGTTCATCATATCTTATAAATTACTACAAAACTTTTTCTAACTTTGACCTAAAATATAATTTACACAAATACAATCATTCAAAAAGACCCCATCTAAATAGTTTCTAAATGTTGTCCCGAGTTCAGAAATATGCATGTTTCCATGTTTTTCTGCAGTCTTTTTGCAAGTTATGGAGCAAAAACCAAAAAAAGAGTTTTTTTTCCCCCTATATTGACCTTTTGACCCGAACCCAAACCCTAAATTTAACCCTAACCGTAAATTTAACCCCAACTCTAATCCTTATGCTAACCCTTAATATATTTTAATTTCACCCTATCCCTTATGCTAACCCTAATTTATTTTAACCCTAACAGCTAATCTAACCCTAATCCTAGATTTAAGATAATTAAGTCTTTTTTTTTTTTCGTTGCAATGTTGCGGACTGCCTCCAGGGCACTTCCAAAGCTCTGACCACAAGAGGGCACAGCCATATTGCTGGAGCATGCTGCTCCGGCAATATGACACACACGATCCCTCCGTGGATCGATCGTGGGTGCCCCAGAGCACAAATTAGCGGTTTTCACGATTGTTGATTGCCAAAACCACTCGTTTCACCGCAGGACTTGTCAGGCACGTCCATTGTCGGGAACGGAGTTCCTGGCTGGACATGCCTGACACGCCCATTGGTGCGAAGGGGTTAAGAAACAAGCTGAGAAGGATTGTGATTATCTGGGTTTGGGCCACCCTTACAGCTACACACACCTACTTTACATATACCCATATATACAAACACCTCACACACAGCTACTTTACATATACCCATATATACAAACACCTCACACACACCTACTTTCTTAACGTGTCCCCCCTCTCTGCTGCTTTACCTCACTGCAGGGAAGGGGGACATTCGTGCTGCAGCTGGTCTCCGTTGGTCGGCCTGCTGAGTGCCAGGATGTCACGTGACGACACCCGGCACTCAGACACGCGTTGCGCGAGGGGGCGGAGCTTGCAGTCGGTGCCATCCGCACAGACTTTACCCCCTCGCGCTGCGAAAGAAACATAAAAAATCGGATGGCAGCGGCAAGAGGACCATGAGGCTGACTGCACCCAGGCGCCAGGTCTAATTTCCTGGTAGCCATGGCGACCTGGCGCCTGGGGTTAGTCGAGCCCTCTAGTACTGGCATATGAATGGCACAATAAAACTGGCATCTGAATGGTACAATATTACTGGCATCTGAATAGCAAAATAATACTGGCATCTGAATGGCACAATAATACTGGCATATTAATGGGCAAATTGTCTGTAGCATATTAATGAAAAAATAATACTGGCATATTAATGGCAAAATAATACTGGCACATTGAAGGACAAATTGGCTGTGGCATATTAATGGGAACAGTGTGGCATATTTAATGGAAAAACGGTAACATATTTTAACAGGCAAACTGGCTGTTGCACATGTTAATGACAAAGTGACTGTGGCATGTTAATTGGTACCTGACAGTGGCATGCTCTGTGGGGCAAAATAACATGTACTACGGGGGAAAGTGACAATGTGGCTTGTTCTGCATGGGCAATTCAGTGGGACATAGTGACACTGGTATGTTCTGTGGGGCAAATTTACACTGTGGCATGCCACATTTTACGGGTGAAATATGAGTGCAAGCCATGTGCTGTGGGTGCAATATAGGTGCATGACAAGTGATGTGGGTATAATATAGGTGCATGACAAGTGCTGTGGGTGCAATGTGAGTGCAAGCCAAGTGCTATGGCTACTCTATGGGGCTGTGTTAAGTTCTTTAGGTGCAATGTGGGTGCAGAAAAGGGAATAAAAACAAGAAATTCAACTCTTTAATCCCTTCACGACAATGGACGTGCCTGGCACGTCCTGCGGGGAATCAATCGATGTCGAGGCAATAGCCAGCACCAAATTTTCTTTTCTGGGGCACCCATGATCGCCCCACGGAGCAGCAATATGGCTATATGACCTCCAGAGGGCAATATGGCTATGCCCTCTGGAGGTCTGAGCTGCGGAAGTGAAAGTAACTTCACTTCCGTCACTCTGAATATGCTGCTTGACTGCCCCTAGTGGTAGCCAAGCAGAATAGCAATGTAATAAAATAAAAATATTTAATTAGTATAAAACTGGTTACATAGTTAGATTAGCCTATAAAGTTAAAATTAAATAATTTTTTTCATAAGGGTTAGGGTTAAAATTAAATTAAAATTTAAATATATTAAGGGATAGCATAAGGGTTAGAGTTGGGGGTGAAATTTAGTGTTACGGTTAAATTTTGGGTTCGGGTTGGGGTCAAAAGTTCAATATAGGAAAAAAACAAAAAACGCTATTTTTGGTTTTTGCCCCATAACTCGCAAAAAATACCCAAAAATATGGAAACATGCATATTTCTGAACTCGGGACAACATTTAGAAACTATTTAAATGGGGTCTTTTTTAATGATTGTATTTGTGTAAATTAAAGGGTCCAGGGTGCCCAAGCAAATGCGTGCCCAGGGTCCAATCAGTATTAAAGACGGCCCTGGCCAGACTGGGAATGAAAACCTGGAAATAATATTATTTCAAAATAAGACAGATTTGAACGCATATAGGGGTTTGTATATAAGGAGCAAATTCTGGTGCAATAACACACAATGTGCCAGCCACAAGTTTAGAAAAATGCAGCTAATAAACAAAAACTGCCAGCAACAAATATGGCAAAATGCAGTTAATAACACAACGTCTGCTGTCTCAGGCTAGCGGCATCACACAGAGCAATACATTCACACACACACAGTCATACACACACAGTCACATACAAAACAGACAATCACATACCCACATACAGTCAAATACAAGCCAGCATAAATAACAAAAAAAAAGTACCTCATTGCAGGGGAGGGCGAAACTTCTACTCTTCCTGGTCTGTCCCTCACACACAGCCTTGAGAAAGAGTGTAATATTATTGCTATCAGGTAAGGGCACATGCAGAGTTACACATACATTTACAGACATGTATACAGTCTTTCTTTAACACAGAGTCAGGAGCAAACCCACACACAGTTATACAGACACCCACACACGCTGTCTCACTCTCCCACACATATACACACACACAGTGTCCCTTTCACACATGTATACACACACACACACACATGCAGACACACACAAACAAATACAAAAGTGTACACACTGTACCTTGTGAAGTTCTGGCTGGAGGAAGGGCCACTTGGTGGAACGATTTACAGCTGCTCTAGCACTTCTAAAGCAGGGAGAAGACTGTCCCTAGAAGATGGTGGCTCACTACCCCAGGTCAGCCTTGCTTTGCTCATCACAGATTTTCAGTGGCTCCTGTTTATCCTCAGTGTGAAGCTCCAGGCCTCTCCCAGACACCAGCTCATGCCACTGCAGTGGCCAGTTACCTTGTGCAGGCCTGTGGGCAGGGTTACAATAATATATCCCCACTCTCCATTCCAATAGGCTCAGCTTACATCTCCTTCTGCCCAGCAATCCCCTCCCCCTAAATGTTATCTCCACATAGGACAGGGGTGGGCAATTAATTTTTACCGCGGGCCGGATGAGCAACCCAAGCACTGCTGGAGGGCCACATCGACAATATTTCAATTACATTTTGATCAATATCTGTCTCTCCCAGTACCCTCATGTCTGTCTCTCTCTCTCTCCCCATTCCCTCATGTCTGTCTCTCTCTCTCCACTCATGCTCCATGTCTCTCTCCACTCATGCTCCATGTCTCTCTCTCTCTTTCCACTCATGCTCCATGTCTCTCTCTCTCTTTCCATTCGTGCTCCATGTCTGTCTCTCTCTCGCCACTCATACCCCATGTCTGTCTCTCTCTCGCCACTCATACCCCATGTCTGTCTCTCTCTCGCCACTCATACCCCATGTCTGTCTCTCTCTCGCCACTCATACCCCATGTCTGTCTCTCTCTCGCCACTCATACCCCATGTCTGTCTCTCTCTCGCCACTCATACCCCATGTCTGTCTCTCTCTCGCCACTCATACCCCATGTCTGTCTCTCCCCTCATCCCTTATATCTTTTTCCATCTCTATCTTTCTGTTCCCCATGCTGGTCTCTTGTACACACAGTCATACATAAACACACACAGTCACACAAACACAGTTACACACTTAGTCACCCTCACAGACATACATTTACACAAACACCCTTATACACACTGTCACACATACATAAATACACACAGTCATACATAAATACACACAGTCACACAAACACAATTACACACTTAGTCACCCTCACAGACATACATTTACACAGACACCCTTATACACACTGTCAACACATACATAAATACACACACAGCCACCTTTACACACAGGATACACTTGCACAGACACTCATGTACATACACTTACACAGACAGTAACACACACATAGTTATACACATTGAAACACACATACACACTTATACACATTGACACACACTTCCACAGACACTTCCTTTCTTTTTTTATTTTAACCCCCCCCCCCCCCCCCCAAACTGTTATTACCTAATCCTCCTTGTTAATCCAAGCACAGCACAACGGGGGAAAGCTCCGCCCCCGTCGCATTCTGTGATTGGCTGCAGGGAGGAGGACGTTCTCTATGGTGTCTTGGCAGATACCCTAGAGAACGTCCTCCTCCCTGAAGCAGCCAATCACAGAACGCGACGGGGGCGGAGCTTACACCCGTCGCGCTGTGCTTGGATTAACAAGGAGGAGGATGGCAGGGAGAGAGCTCCCTGCTACAGCGCCTCTCCTCCCTTGCGCCTGGGCGCGGTGCACCCCGTGCACCCGCCCAGGATCGGCCCTGCCTCACGCGGGCCGGACAGGGACGCACAAAGGGCCGGATGTGGCCCGTGGGCTGTAAGATGCCCAGGTCTGACATAGGAGGTTTAGGGGAACATGTGGTACCCCAGGAGCGTAGTAATTCCTCTGCTTCTCCCTTGTGTAGTTCCTATGGGCTTTGTCCACGCAGCTCCCCCTCCACTGATGGTACCTGGGCTCCTGTAATCATTTACCTTTGCCTGCTGGGCAGGTGCAGGCTCCTGTCTCCTAACCAAGCAGCACATGTGTGCAGGTCCGAGGGGCTTACTGTCAAATGTATTTCCTGGATCCTGATTGGTAAAACAGCTCACTTCTACACTCATTTTGTGTATTTTATACATTTGTAGAAGAAATCTCTGCTCTGTCACAGTCACTGTCATACTTCAAAGCAGCAGCCTACTGGGGATTTTCCCGGTATCCCGGTAGGCCAGTCCGGCCCTGACTCTAATGTTAAATCAAAACATAAATTTAAGTCATTGTCATTCACATAATTTATAAATTATTTGGCCTGATGAAAACTTCCGAAACAGATACACATTAAATCCTCAATGTACATCCCACACCAGGTGATGCATTGGCGAAAATCGTTATCCTAGCCACTCAGGAAAATACTCCCAATAACTCATATGTACAGGTTCACGTATGATGGCATAAATAATGCCCCAACTGCTGCAGGAGAAAAAACTCCTCTTTCAAATAAGAAGTAATTATGAGTCAAAAGTAAATGGGTAAGAGGGGGAGTAGAAAGACTATTGCCTGGGAGCGACGTAACGATGTAGGTTAAAAAACAAGATAACAAATCGGAAAACCGCTTGTCAGGCTTCTTTTCTCCACAAATGGCAAGAGGGTAGAATAAAGGCCGTTATTAAATGAAGAAGACTCTTTAATAGACCCAAAAGGACTAGACTACAACATGGAAACCACTGGAAACCATTCATTTAATTTTAACATGTATTGATGAAGGCTGTGGCTGAAAATGCCTTAAGAAACACTGTTGATGAACATATAGAAATATTCCTTACCTCTCAGAGTATACCCAAAGGGCCTGTAGATCCTTTGCACAAGGGACATTATGGGATGCAAATGGGTGAAATATAATAACGTGGGTGTGCCGAAGATTGAGTGGAGATATTTGAAAAGATTTTTGGAGAAGAAAAATGATGGTGGTGAAAACCATATTATGGTGAAAGATACACCATTATTATGGTGAAAGATCCATGAGAGAAAAGGAGCACAAAACAAATGAGTAAATACATAATGTATTACTAAGGGAACCCACAGGGGTTAAAAGAAAATATCACAAAATTAAGGTTTAACACAAGGAAATCGGTTGTTGTTTTATATGTTTTTGTTTTTTTCCCTTACTCTGTGATAGTGTTTTGATCGCCATACGCTAGGGGAAATATGAAAATGAAAAGGGAAAGAGACGTAGTAACAGAAGGAAACAAAAGAAGAAGAGAAGGACGCGAATTAAACAGGCCATCACCCCCCAGGAAAATATTACGGAACTAGGTTCCAATGTTTTCAATCTTTCTAACAAAAAATTAAATGATAGTCAACTTGCTATCTTAGATAAGGGTCTGAAATTTGCACCTATGAATAAGACCTCCCCTTTTAATGCATATATTGACTTACATAAATTTATTAGGAAGTTAACTTTGAAAAAATATTTCAATGAAGAACCCAGAATAAATACTAAACATTCCATATTCGATTATGAACATACTAATCTCCATCCCAGGTCTGTTTTTTATCCCAAAGAGAATAAGGGTTTATTTAGAGAAACTTTTCAGAAATTGGTGGAAGGTGATTTGAAAGCCCTTAAACCGACGTCCCATATTAGAGACAACCTCAATAAACAAGAGAGAGAGGCCCTAAAGTCACTAATGGATGATAAAACTTTAACCATCAAATCAGCAGACAAAGGTGGAGGCATTGTAATCCTAAATACAGAACAGTACCACTCTGAATGTATACGACTTCTAAGTGATACCAACACCTATCAAAAATTGTCATCTAACCCTAGTCAAGCTTTTAAAATGGAATTGGAGTCCTAATTACAGGATGGCCTTCTTCAAGGCATCCTACTTCCCAAGGAATTCAACTTCCTTATGATAAAATATCCCAAGACTCCGCTATTTTATCAATTACCGAAGATACACAAGTCTTTAACACAGCCACCTGGACGCCCGATTATATCGGGCATAAATTCCCTTACAGCCAATTTGTCATTATATATAGATACATTTTTACAGCCAGAGGTCCAAAAACTAAGGTCTTACTTGAGAGATACAACCCAAGTTATAAACATCTTAAATTACCTTATATGGGAGGATAATTATATCCTCGTCACCGCCGATGTAAGCTCATTGTACACAATCATAGAGCACTTACAAGGCTGTGAATCCATACAATATTCCTTGGCTACATATTCAGACCTCCATAATAGTCAAATTGATTTCCTGGTTAGGTGTGTCGCCTTTATCCTCACCCATAACTCTTTTTGGTATGAGGACAGACATTACTTGCAGCTTGAGGGGACAGCTATGGGCACTAGGTTTGCACCGAGTTATGCCAATCTGTTTATGGGCAAATGGGAGGACAAATTCATCTGGGACGAATGCCCATTCGGCGCAAACCTGGTGCTCTGGCGTAGATACATCGACGACTGCCTATTTGTATGGAAGGGGGACTCCACCTCATTAAACATATTTCTGGCTTATCTCAACAATAGCCCATATAATCTTAAATTTACCCATAAAAGTTCAGCAGTCTCAGTGGAATTTCTGGACTTAGAAATATATATCAAAGAGGGCACTATTTAAACTAAAACTTTCAGAAAGACAGTTTATTGTAATGGCTATATACCATTTGACAGCTATCATTGCGCCCCTTGGCTAAACAATATTCCCTATGGACAGTTTAGACGTATTAAAAGAAACTGTTCTGAGGAAAATGTGCTACAAGCCCAATTATCAGAAATGGAGCAACAATTCAGGGATAAGGGCTTTAACCACCAGCTTTTGAAAACTGCCCGAGATAGAGTCCAGCAACTCCCACGTAATGAGATTCTAGCCATGAAACACACTACTCCTGAGCAACGGCCCAAAGATGTAGTTTCTTTCATTACCCAATACAGTGATCAGTCCTTACATATTAAAAGGATAATCAAGAGACATTGGAATGTTTTAAAGGGTGACACCATCCTTAGAGATATTCTTACCCCAACTCCAAGAGTTATATTCTCCAGAGCACCTAACTTACAACTAATGATTGCCCCGACGGATAGACGGCCAGTCAGAAATACCATAAATATGTTTAACTTACCTTCCGGTTTTTATAAATGTGGACGCTGTATAGGTTGTAGTAATAATGTGGAGATACCCAGACATCAGGCCAATTTGACCAATCCCCGTACCAGTGAGATCTTTAACATCAAACAAGTGATCACTTGTAGAACTAAGGGGGTCATTTATTGTGCCAGCTGTCCATGTTCCAAGCTATATATAGGAAGGACTTCAAGGACCCTAAGTATCAGGATGTCTGAACATGTGAGAAACATCCAAAAAGGTCTAACTACTAATGGACTTTCCAACCATTTTTTGACCTGCCATAGAGGGAACCCGTCTGGTTTAACCTTTCTGGCAATAGAATAGTTAAAAGTAATTAGAGAGGTGGTAATTTTGGAGATCAGTTGGACAGATTTGAGGCTAGGTGGATATACAAATTAGATACACTTTCTCCCAATGGCCTAAATCTAGACTTTGAATTAAAGGCATTCACTAAGGATTCCTGAGATCTAATTATAAGAATGATCCCTTTTGTAAGATAATATGCAGAATTTCTTAAAATTTCTTATGCTTATGTATGTAATATGTTTTTACATTATTCAGTATAAGTGTTTTCTTTTTATTTATTAGCATTTTCCTTATATATTTTTATTTTTATAGCCTCATATATATATTTAATTTTTATGGAGTTATCTAAATGTTTGTCCTCTAAAGTCATTATTTCTTTTATTTTTTTTAAAACCTTATTATTATATTTTTTTCTAATATACATTACCTTTTAATACATATTTCTAAACATTTCTACTGAATAAAATTTATTTTTGTTTTATGTGTATTGGAATTACTGAAGCCTGTTGGGAACAATCCACTTCTTTTATTTTGTATTTGTTCCTTTGAATCTAATTTTAATGTTTACCATATGAGATGTATCATAATGAGCGTGCATATATAAAGCTCATCGTTTTCCTACAACTCCCATCGCACCCTGAGGAAGTGACGTTGTCCGTCACGAAACGCGTAGGGTGGGAGTTTTTTTCTTTTTTGCGTTCCACGGACTCCAGCCTCTCTTTCGATCCCGCTTTTTTTTTTTTCAACCTTTTACACAGCGAATTAGTCCGGCCGGCTTCTTCTCTGTGTCCCGTTTCGAAGAGGGAAGATAACAATTGGCAGTCCGTTGCTTACTATCTGTTTTTATTGTCAGACCTCAATCTTGTAAGTAGTTTTTATATGCGCTATTAAATGTTGTTTTTTACTTTACACACTATTTTTGTCTTTGTCTTTTCCTTTTAGGTTACATCTCTGGAAACAGCCATTGACACTTTTGGACCATTTAAAATCCTTATTGTTGTTTTTATAACAAAAACCTGAGGATCTCCTTTTAGTATATTGATTACTGTATAATTTTTTACACTTGATTTGTGTCTATTATTGTTTTCTCACTATTTGCTTGTATTTGAATTGCACATTAGTATTTGTATATTCACTGATTATTTGCACATTATCAATTAGTGTTTAATACACTTCCTAGTACTCTATTTTTAATTGTACCAACGCTTTTTAGCGCTATGTTGTTCTCTTTTTTTGGTAGCTTAGGAATGTACTAGTGTTTTTACGGAGATTTCTCTGTTTATACACTTTTGTTAAATATAATGTGCAGAACTAAGGGCACCTATAAGGCCGGAAAGAAAATGACTTCAATCTATGGAGTAGAGTCATACGATCCTAACAATGGGGGGGGGGGGGGGGGGGAATAGAGGAAGGGAGAATATGTATTTGCCTTATTTTTTTCCCCCTTTCCATCTTTCCTCTCCTCTTCTCTCCTTATTTCTCCCTTCTTTCTTCCTTCTCCCCTCCCTCTCTCTCTTTCATTGGGTGACACTGTTTTAAATGACACGGGGGGAGGGGAATGGGATAATAAAAGGTACAAGGATATTGAGTATAAACAAAGGAAGTCATAAGGATTAAAAGATGGCTACAAAGTCAGGGGTGAAAGGTTAAAACACTTTTTTCCCGAGGACACCAGTTTTGAAGATGTAGGTTGCATAAAGGTATTGTGTTTAATCACAGGATGCTATCAGGGTTGTAGAGGATGGGGCAGGAGGAAGAGAGGGGAGTGGGGGTTGGGGGTCAAATGAAAGGTCACAGATTTGAGAGTTCAGCATACAATAATTCAGTACAAATATAAGTGAAGTAATTAAAGGCCATTAGAAACAGTACTACAAACGTTCTATTCCCCTAGAAATGATATGTGCATAAAGCCGGAGGGGAGACTAGGAGTAAAATAATTAATAAGTCAAAACGGGTCCCTAAGCAGACACCGTTTTTTTCTCTTGTTTGATTTTTAACCCTGGCTAGTAAGATAATTCAAACACTAAAGGGAATAGAAGGAGTCTCCACCATATAGGCCAGCATAAAGTCCAACAACGTTTATGGACTTTTACTATAGGATAACTTATCATCAAGGAGGAGGACAAGGCTCCCGGACAAGGGATGTTGACATTCCAGACTGGGATAATGGTATAAGGGTATTTGTGTAATACCTGTATGATTTTATGTCTGTTCACAGAGGCCTAGGGGAGAAGGGTAGAGGGGAAAGCAATCGATTTAATGAGTAGTATTAAAATAATTACAATCCATGCATGAGGTATTAACTCACCACAGAAGAGATATATGTGTCATGCACCCAACCTGACTGTCTCACATCTGGCTCCAAATTCAAGTGGCTAGATAAATGCTTTACCTGAAATGTGTTTAAGTCTTCCATTGTTTAATTATGTCATGCACCCAGTCTGACTATCTTGCTTCTGGCTCCAGATTCAAGTGGCTTTACTGTTAATGTGTTTAAGTTTTCTATTGTTTAATCAAGTGTTATCTGATTGCAGTTTGGGATAAATGTGCAGTGTAAACCACAAATAAATGTTCTCTTTCTGCTGTTCAACTGATCAGTGTCCTGAGTGATTTTTCCTGAACTTATAGCAGAGGTACCAGAGGTGTAGATCTGTTCCAGCAGTTTCAAGCAGAGTATTTTCCCATAACGAGCAGAGGGTCTACTACGTCCAGTAGGCAGCTCGTTACAATATGGTACAAAAAAATTGAATCAACCAGAAGGCTCACATCTGTGCTATACAGGAAACTCACTGGAAACAAGGAGAGGAATTCAGAATGAAGTCTAAGGCATATCCAACTATAGTGAGTGCGTGTTTTCAAGGGAAAAAACAAAGGAGTGAAGCAATTCTCTTCTCTAGAGAGCAGGGGCGTATCGTGCCCCTTAGTGACAGACGTGCTGCCAGCCCGGAGCACACCTGTCACTCGGATGCACGACTTCTCTCGGTTATTTTCGGGGGGTTTGTGTGCTGAGAACAGCCAGCACACAAACCCCTGGAATTACCCGAGAGACGTCGTTACATCCAAAAGACGACGCTGCGTTAAATTCGGCAACAGAGTCACTCACACTGTTGCCAATTCAACAATCATGAAAACTATACGAATTTTCGTATACTTTTCGTGCTTGTTGAATTGGCAACAGAGTGAGTGACTCTGTTACCGAATTCAATGCAGCTTTGTCTTTCAGATGTATTTCTGGGGTTTGTGTTCCCTCTGCTCGGAGCACACAAACCCCCAGAAATACACAGCGCGGATGCTCCGTGTTAGGTGTGCGACGCACACCTAGCACATATGGAGCATCCGCCACTACTAGAGAGATCAAACCTATGATTATGTATAGTGAATCAGACCCAGAGTGGAGATTTGTATTTTGATCTGTAAAATAAACAAGATATACAGTATATATAATAGTTAACATGTATGTACCTAACCAATCTCCAGTGAGATATATTCAAAAGCTTCTGGTAATGATTGAGAGGACAAAAGGAAGTAAATGGTCTGTAACAGAAAATCAACTGTAGGGGTCCAAGCTCCATTTTATAGCCATAATACCTTGTTGCGATGTATACTTGTATACTACGATGAAAAGAGAAGAGTTAAAAGCCACTGATAAGTCATAATTCCGGACATTGAATAGATCCCAATATCACTTGTATCATAATCTCATCATTTGGATCATCTTCTGCAGGGCTAGGCTCCAAAAATATGCATGGTGGACATTTGCTACACTTTGTGATGGGGAATTTAATGATGTTCTATGGACCTTCACAGACCGTGCTACAGACATTGATATTCCTACTCATCTGTAATATCATCACCCCTTCCAGTAATATTTACTTAATTTCTCAATCCATCAATATTCACAGAAAGGTCCCATTGACTTTATAGAAGTTCTTCATAAAGCAGGTATATTGCTTCTTTCATGTTATTGCCTTTTTATTTTGATTCCCTTCATTTATGCATAACATTTCCACATGTTCTGCAGTGTGTAAGCGAATGCTGGGTAAATAATAAAATTAAAGAGTCATTTTCATTTCATCGCCTGGACATTAATAATTCCTGCATTAGCGGACCAAGCAAGAACATTGAAAAAGCCTTTTCTTACAATGTTATGTGAGTAACAGACTGAATGTTAGAGAACAGATGTTACCGTAAGAGGCAGACAACAAAAATCAATTGGAATTATATAAATAAACTGCAATTATTTCCACAAAAATCAATAAAAGGTTCACGTGAAAAAAAAATCCTGTTTTCTTATGCTTGATTGAGTTTTTATTAAATGAATTATGTAATTTGTTTTGTGTTCTACATTTTTTGGGTATTTGCTTACTTCTAGATGTGCTGTAGATTCTTCGTATACTACTCACGATGTACTTGATGTTCAGCTGGGTCAGTCATTCCTCTTTCATAGGACTATCACAAGATCCATGATAGACTGACGGAGGTTTACTTTCATTTTCGGTCTTTACAGCCGACGGACAGACGAGACTGTTCACAAGGCTGCTCCCCTCTCTTCGCGGATTCACGCATATGTGTATGCTCTAAAGCTCCTACTGTGTCCCTGTACATCGTGGATGTTATTTTCTTTTACCCCAAATAAACCATTTAAAAAGCACTGGATTTTATATTATATTTGTATTTACACAGTCTTTGTGTCTGTGTTAAACTTTCAGGCAGCAAGTATTAGATCTTACTGTTGGAGTTAGAGATCTGTTTTGGATTGCTCATCTATTGCTGTCTTGTTTCTCCATATATACATGAGACACTTATTTGTCCAATCACAAGTCACTTGAAGAAGCAATGGGCGGGCTTCATACTCCGGAGGATACATGAGACTGAACCGCCATCAAAATACACAGGACTTCCTGACTTTTAAAACCATCAAGCGCTTATGTGAAACACGTGAGAGTGGTCACCCTGATTTTATGTAAGAGATTTTAACCTTTTTCTTGTATTGATTAAAAAACTGTTTTACACTATGCAAAAATCTTTTTATCTATTGCATTTTAAAAAGACACAGCCCTATTATTTTTGAAGAGATCTGAGGATTTCTCAATGCCCTGAAAGGTTACATATACAATTCTAAAAGTGAGCAGTACTATCCCTGCTCCAACACAAGTGAGTGAGATACCAATCTGGGTGGGGGGACCCTATTATCATTTCTTACATACAGAGTACTATTGCTGTGTTTTGTCTCCCTTCATATATTATCACGTCATACGACAAAGGACATCTGATCAGCTCCCAAAGAACTGCTATTCCATATTCTCCACTAAAATGTAAGTATATTTGTGCCTGTTTTGTGAAGTTTTAGCACTCCATCTTTTATCACTGTATGCACAGCCATAATTGATAACATGCTCACATTTTATAGATTGAAAATGACAAAAAGGGACAAGTGAGATCAATTCATTCTTGAGGGATGTGTTATTTTCATTTTATGTCTGTTGTACCTCTGTACTTTATTGAAATAATCATCACACATGAGTTGCTTTTCATTGTTACTGAGAAATATAAAGGAACACTAAACTTTATCTTCTTCTTGCATGCAAATTAAAAAGTCAATATGCGCATAGAGTAGGCGTTATTGCATTCATTTTACGTGAATTGTTCCTTGGTGGTTAGTGAAGAGGAGTAATGGTCACATAACCTATTTCATTAGTTTGGTACTCACTTATGAATAAGACTACTGGCTTTCTCAGCGACATTGTGATGCAAAGTTTCATTAATGTAGCAGTGGAGGAAGATGAAAGAAGGTTTGTATTTTTTTATGGATATCTATGTACCTTTAGTTTCCCAAATGGTAGGGGGTGTTCTTTTGCATCTCCAAGATTTAGACATTTCCTTGTGAGCTTCTTGATCGTGCATAAATGCCATGTGCATCAAAAAGTGATGAGTAATGGTTGATGTTAAGGGAGCCTTATAAATTGTTGATAACCTATAATTAGCTACTGAAAAATGAGTAAGTATGAGCATTATGTTTGTGTAATTGTATCTACTTCTTGAATAGGAAACCTCAAAAAAACAAGGGCTACATCTGGATTTGAGATGGTCTATATGGGCTATATTTTCAATATTTTCTTTTTTAAGCAGCTGTGAACAATCTGGCAGGAAATAAGTAGGGACAGTAATAATTCTTGATATGTACAACATACATTTGTACCTATTATTCTGCTGATTGATATATTGAATCAGCAAGAATCATTATGGCTATACTTTTGTACCCACTCTACTATCAGTCATTAGATCTTGGACAGGCCCACTCTGAAAACCTCTCAGCTAGGACAATATGGCATTTGGGTACTGAAAATGTATTAATGGACACTAACATTATGTTCTATGGAATTTTTTAGGTCTTTTTTTTTATGGGTGTCTTATTTGGCAACCTTATTCTCAACACTTAATTTTATTCTTCACAGCATTCCATTTAAAAATAAAAACCTTTGAAAATCTGTGCCTAACTTATGTATAAGTCAACAAAGCGTTGAAATTTTGTTGAAGAGAGAGGTGTATACTTTAGCTGACGTTTAAGTAACTATTATCATCTCCATGGCAACATACAAATAAAAATCTAATTCGTGACGCAAACATGCTCAAAAACGAAGCAAAAGAAGCACCCTGGACTATTAATATGCAGAGAATAAAGAGAGGCAAGTGAATACAAGATATTTTGTTGCATGTTTTGACAGTGGAGTAGAGAGAAGCAGGTTTGGATTATCCATGACAACAGCCTAAACCAATCAGAAAGGCCTGGATATGGCAACCTGGATTTTTAGAGCAGCCACAGCATGAAACTCCAATTTGCTGGATGCATAGAATATCTTCATTAATTAATACCAGCACTTTATGCGCTTTATTATAAAGAAAAAACTAAGTCTATTTTGTCAGTTGTATGCATGAGGTACTGTGAGACACATTTATGCTCTGTTACTGTTTACCAAAAGAATTGCAAACCCCTCTGGCCACAGAGGGATTAAATCAAATCCTGTTGTTTCACTTAAATACATCCTAACAAGGGAAAATAAGATGATGCTTCACTGGAGACAATGAAAGCTTGAAGAAAGTTTAGATGATAATTTATTTACTTTTCACTCAAAATATGAACTATTCAGCTGGAAGCTTATTTATGTTTTATTAATATGAGAATATCATGTAAAAATATGTCACAGGATGTTCCCTTTATCCACTATTACAGTAATATACACTAACATTGGTCCTTATAGCAGGACCTGTGCTATACGGATAAAAGTTTTTTTACACCCTACCATTACACCTATAGGAACTTTCATGACATTGCATTCTCAATACATAGACATTAATATGTAGTTCGCCCCTGCCCCTGCCCCTGCCCAGCTCCCACTCTTCTGGGAAGGCTTTCCATCAAGATTTTGAAGTGTTTTTTTGTGGGAATTTTTGCTCATTCATCCAGTAGAGCATTTGTGAGGTCAGGCACTGATGTTGGATGAGAAGGCCTGGCTTACTATCTCCATTCCAATTCATTCCAAAGTTGTTCAATGGGGTTGAGGTCAGGGCTCTGCATGAGCCAGTCAAGTTCTTCCACACCAAACTTATACAACCATGTTTTCATGAACCATACATTGTGCACTGGGGCACAGTCATGCTGGAATAAAAGAGGACTTCCCCAAACTGTGCCCACAAAGTTGGAATCATAGCATTCTCCAGAATGTCTTCTTATGCTGAAGAATTACAATTTCTCCCTTCTGCAAGTACAATGCCTAGCCCAACCCATGAAAAATAGCCCCAAACCATTATCCCTCCACCACCAAACTTTACAGTTTGCACAATGCAGTCCAGCAGATAAGGTTCTCCAGTGCCGGCATGCCACTGGAGAACACTGTTTTTGTGATGATATTTATGCCAAAGGATGTTTGGAATGCTTCAGCTATGGAATCAGCAGAGCATGGGTGACTTTTACTCACCATGTGCCTCAGCACTTAGTAACCCCCATTTTACCTGGACTTCCCCTTCATGGCTGAGTTGCTGCTGTTCCTTCCACTTTCCAATAATACCACTCACAGTTTTTTTTTATTTTTCTTACAAATGCTTGTAAATGTAGAGTGCATGACTAGGTACTTGACTTTATACCCATGTGGCAATGGGTCTAATTGAAACACCTGAATTAAATAAATGGTGTGACCCATTACTTTTGTCCATTTGGTGTATGTCTCACTGGATACCTTGCATGTCCATTTCTATTTTGTCATCATACATCATATGGCTGCTAGCTATATTATCAAAATATTGATATCCGTACAAATGTGGATGAAAAGCTGGAAAGTTTTAATTTCTGACCATAGATTTTTTTTCACACAAATCTTAGTTCCACCCTGAGCAGTCAATGAATGTAGCTCTGACATTTCCTAAATCTTCACAAGCTCCTCTTTCACTTCAGCAGCTGGTATGGTGGAAACTCATGTCACTGAAAACAAGCATTTATTGTGACGGACTCCTTGGTACCCCGACTGGATATCTCCGTCAGCAGTACAGAACCACGTCTTGGGACCCCCACAATACAATCCATGAATATAGACCCCAAGTACCAGGCAAGACTAGTAGCCCAGAGGTTTTAAAACAGAAGAACATTTATTGTACAAATAACATAACTTATATACAACTGAGTCTCTAGATAGCACTTTGATGAAACAATAGGAACATAATTGGATTAGGACCAGACAGAGTTAATTCGTTTAAACCATGGCACCACTGGACGGCTAACCAATCACACAGGGAAGGACAATAATAAAGTGCACACAACATGAACACAAGATAAATAGCAGTTAAATTTGCGGGGCTTCCGTGACTCTTATGCTCCTTAAAAACTCAATAAAGAGGATGCAGTAGGAGGGTAGAAAATAAAGCTAATGTGCATGAATTGATACAAACAAAATAGTAAAAGACTCAAAACAAATGGCAAAGAAGTGTTAAATAAAATTGGCTAAAGTAACCAAGTGCATGGATTTAGTGATCACTGTAATAACTTATCAAAGCATAGTGCTTCCAGCAATAGCCCTCTGAGCACCTCCGAAGAGTGATTATGCGTGTCCTAAGCGGGGTCTTTTCATTAAAAGGTGAGTTGACATGAGGTGAATTGGTGAACATTTCAGCTCACCAATTTACTATACATTGTGCAGGGACAAACCTGGTGGGTTTGCCAAGCAGAGGAAACTCGCCAGGTACCTGCACAATGTATAGTTAAAAGATGAAATATGCACCTTACCTTGACTCAACTTTTATTGAATAGACACCTCTGTCATCTTCAGTTAGTCTAAGCATTGTTCTCTGGGCTCTCTCGTTAATAATCCAGTTTTGAGAGATCCAGCAGATCCCAACAATAAGCAGTGAGTTGGAAAACCCAACAGGCAGGTTATTTTTATAGTACTCAGTCAACCAGGATTCAAGTTGCAGAAGGGGGAACTTCCAAGCTACGCACAAAATTCTTCAACATGAATTCAAATAGAAACATAAAATGAGTCGGCAGATAATAACCATTTGGCCCAAATAGTCATATAGTCTCCAATTTCTGACTAAAATAATAATACTGAATACATTTAAAAAAAACAAAATCTGAATCTGTTCATTAGTTCCTGGTCTTATCTGATATCTACAATAGCCTTATGTCTATCCCATGCATGCTTACATTGCTTCATTGTATTAACCTCTACCACTTCTGCTGGAAGGCTATTCATTGCATCCACTACATTCTCATACTGCCTGAAATTACTTTCACATCTTTAATTTAAGACTATGTGCTCCTGTTGTGATAGTTTTTCTTCTTCAAAATATACTCTCCTTCCTTACTGTGTTGATTCCCTTTATGTATTTAAATGTTTCTATCATATCCCCTCTGTCTCATTTTATTTCAAGCTTTATATGTTAAGAGAGGCATCAGTAGGGTTGGTGTCACCCGGTGTGGTAACTCATGGTGTCACCCCCCTGGATTTCCTCCAATACCATGCCAAACAGATTCCTTAGTAATGCCAGTCAGCCCATTAACTATGCCACACACAGGAGCTTCATAACTATGACACACACAAGGGCCCTATAAATTATGCTGCACCAGAGCCCCATAAATTATGCCACAACAGAGTCTCGTTATTTATGCCTCACCTTGGAGCCCAATTAATTATGCAACACACACAGGCACCCCTTAATTATGCCACACACATGCACTCCATAGTTATGTCACACAAAAGAGCCCCTTAATTATGCCACACATGGGGCCCAATAAATATGCCACACATGGGAACGCCATTAATTATGCGACACACAGGAGCCCCACGAGGTGACAATTGTACAATTCTAAGACAATACATATCTATACACACAGACATTCTCTCTCTCTCTCTCTCTCTCTCTCTCTCTCTCTCTATAACTAGTTGCATTTATTTAATTTTTTAATATTATATTCAACTATTTTTATATGTAATAAAAATGTTATTGAAAAATGACATTCCTTGTTTTTATTCCCTTCCTCTACACCCACATTGCACCTAAAGAACTTAACATAGCACCATACAGTACCCACAGAACTTGCGATGCACTCATATTGCACCTACATGATTTGGCATGCCACAGTGTCACTTTGCTAATAGTACATGTTATTTTGCCCCACAGACCATGCCATAGCATCCCTTTTTGCCAATTAAAATAAACCAGTTTTCCCATTAATATGCCAGTGTTTGCCCATAAATATGGCACAACCAATTTGCCCAATAATATGCCAGTATTATTTTGCCATTAATAAGCCAGACAATGTGCCTAATAATATGCCAGTATTATTTTGCCATTTAATATGCCACAGACAATTTGCCCAGTTATCTGCCAGTACTATTTTTCCATTTAATATGCCACAGACAATTTGCCCAATAATATGCCAGTATTATTCTGCCATTTAATATATGCCAGTATTTTGCCATTCCATATGCCAGTATTTTGTCATTTAATATATTCCAGTATTTTGTCACTCAATATGCCAGTATTATTTTGCCATTCAGTACGTCAGAATTTTACCATTCAATATGCCAGAATTTTGCCATTCAATATTGCAGCATTTAACCCCTCAATATGCCATTATTTTGCCATTCAATATTGCAGCATTTAACCCCTCAATATGCCATTATTTTGCCATTCAATATTGCAGCATTTAACCCCTCAATATGCCATTATTTTATCATTCAATATTCCAGCATTCCTGGATGGAGGAGGGAGACACAGCCACCGGATGTGAATTTATGTCATATCCGGTCGCACGGGATTTATTTCCGGCAGGCGAATCCAGCGGATGCGGCTGCTAGAAAAAAAAAAAAGTTTAGCAGCGCAATGCGCAGTGGGGGGATGCCGGCAGCACGGGTGTCACCCCCGCTGTGGGTAGGGTTGCCACCTGGCCGGTATTTTACCGGCAGGCTGGTGAAAAATTGGCATCAGGCCAATGCTAAGTCTATGAAGACAGTACCAAGGCCGGTATTTTTTTGAAGAAAAGGTGGCAACCCTAGCTGTGGGTGTCACCAGGTGTGGTCTGCACCCCCCTCGGGACGCCACTGTATGTTAAGATCCTTTAAACTTTCCTGGTAAGTTTTAACCTGCAATCCATGAACCAGTTTAATAGTAATCCATGAATCATTTTATCAGCTCTTCTCTGTATTTTTTCCAAAGTATCTATACATTTATGAAGATACTGTCACATCGGCGCCAGCATGCCATAACCAGGACCCACTTACCATTCTCAGACCCTGAGTGGTCCTGGCCAGCAAACCCCTGAGTTCTGATCATGCTGCATTAGCTCCACTGTTCACTCTCCTCACTGTGCCTACATCAACATTCCTCCAGCTAAACAGAGCGCGCATAGTTCTGATTTTCACTCATACGCTATAGCGTGTTATACTTCATGGTCTTAGAAAAATTAAAGGGCTATATTTATAAATTCCATTTCTCCTCACCATCAATGCTATTGGGCCAAATATCGCAACAGGCATATTTAACCCTTTGCTACCTCATGATGAGTTAACTCGTCATAAGTGCCGCGTTGTCGATTGTGAACTTGTGACAAATTAACTTGTCAGGCAGGTAAGTCAGCGATGCACTCCATGCGTACCGCCATCCTGTGTGTAATGGGTCCAGGACTCTTCCTCACAACTGAGGCAGTGTCCCTGGACCCAATCAGAGGGTTTCCGGTCATGTGATCACAGTGATGAGTCACAGCAATCACAAAGTCAGTGTTTTCCATTTCACTCCCTGTACTTCACATACTGATTGTAAAGTACAGAGGGTGAGAGGCAAGTAATAAATAAATAAATGCCTGTAAAAACCAACTGTGATTAGCACTCCTTGCTAATCACAGTTTGATACTGTGATCAGTTTCCTTCCTACTTTATGGCCCTCATTTTTTTCCATCATTTTTATTTGCAATTTGAAAGTTTTTTTTCTAAATAGATTAATTTATATTATTTGAATATATTCATTTAACAGTTACCCTTTGCCTGAATGTCAGTGCTGTGGTTCTGATGTTATACTGGTTAAAGTATTATGATTTTTTTTTGTACTTTTTTGCTCTGGAAACCTATATTTTTTCTCTTTTTTAGTTAGTTAATTGGGCTAGGTGGGTTAGTGCTAGCATTGTACTAGTTGTGTAGAATATTATTGGAAAATAGTGAAAACACATGTCTTTTATTTTATTTTCAAATTTTATTCCCTCCAGGAATATCAGTCCTGCTGCAAATATTTGTGTCATTAGCAAAAACATATACCTTACCAACAAGAACTTCTGCAAAACAGATAAGTGATTTGTGTAAAGTGAACCTTGTGCAGGAAATTTATAAAATGATTAGTACTTGCGGTACCACACCCGCTGCAGCCTTCTGGAGCACTCCGAAATGCCCAAATACAATAACAAAGATAAAAAGCAGATGGGCGCGAAAGAGTTGATACCTTTAAATAAAACAAAATACAATAGTGCAATAATGCCACACTGTTGCAGTGTAATAAAGAAGTATAAATGGATGCACTCACAAACGTACGTGAGTGTCAGTCACATCAAGTGAAACTTGTAGATCCGTAAAAACAGCTTTAATAGTATTCTGCAATGAAAGAAGGTATATACATGTGCAGGACCAGTATGTATACAACAGATACTGGCCCCTAACACTGAAAAAACTCACAAGACAGTAGATGTAAAAGTCATAGAAATGCTCCTGAAGACATTAACATCAACGGAGCTTTCATCCAAAAGGGTGGTGGGAGATGTAGCGCTGGAACACGATCTGTTGTCACCTCAACAGAGTGTTTTCCAGCATGTATACAACAGATACTGGCCCCTAACACTGAAAAAAACTCACAAGACAGTAGATGTAAAAGTCATAGAAATGCTCCTGAAGACATTAACATCAACGGAGCTTTCATCCAAAAGGGTGGTGGGAGATGTAGCGCTGGAACACGATCTGTTGACACCTTCTTTCATTGCAGAATACCATTAAAGCTGTTTTTACGGATCTACAAGTTTCACTTGATGTGACTGACACTCACGTACGTTTGTGAGTGCATCCATTTATACTTCTTTATTACACTGCAACAGTGTGGCATTATTGCACTATTGTATTTTGTTTTATTTAAAGGTACCCACTCTTTCGCGCCCATCTGCTTTTTATCTTTGTTACAACAAGAACTTCTGCAAGCCACCCCATTGGTAACACGACTTTGCTCCGAATATAGTGCACTGACTACAAATCTATGTTATCTTTTATTCAGTCACTGCCTGATCCATTCAACAATTTTGGAATCCAAACTCAAATATTGCAGTTTACCTATATGCCTTCTATGTGCAACAGTGTCAGATGACTTACTGAAATCTTGGTAAGTAATGTCTACTGCACCACCCTGATCTATTATTTTAGTCACCCAATCAAAAAAATCAATAAAATGTATTTAGCACAATCTCCCTGAAGTAAAGCCTTGTTGTTTCTGCAATCCATGTGATTTTAGATGTTCAACAATTCTATCCCTTAACATGGCCTCCATATATTTCACCACTACTGATTTCAAATTGAATGATTGCGCTTTATTTGTAGTTTTTAGGAGACAGAAAGTCTTGAAAAAAATTATAAGATTTATCTATTTTTTTTTCTTTACTGTTTACTTTTTTCAAATACTATTGTGTCTATTCACAAAAATTCGAGAATAGCTTGACGAGGTGGACTTTGGAGGTGGACTTTGATTTTGAGACTAAGTCAAATTCGGCACCAGAGTTTGACTTAGAAAAATGATATAAGCTATTTTTGAGACTAAGTCAACATTTAAAGGACATCTGTACTGACCAATCATCAGAGATCCATCTAAAAATGGAGGCAACACACCCATGGTAAGGACTATGAACGTCAACATATCATGTAATCAGAAGTCCACACAAGTATCACAAAGTCCAGTAAATGTCCGCACTAACACAGTTGGTACCGACCCATGTCAGAAAGATGTGGTGAACCTGCTTAGAGTAATACATAAGCTATATACAAATGATGTCTATATTGTAGATACATCTTGCAAATGATTCATTATTACCTTGATATGTTTAACCATTGATATTCCATCTTGTTCTAATGTCCTTGAAAAGCTGTTCTTTTTTGATAGTTGTATTGCAAATATTACATGAGGTTACTGTGTAGTACAAGAGGAGCCTAATTTGGTCTCAAAGCGGCTAAGTTCCTTCTGGTTGATTCACAGTTATGTAGCTTTTCCTTGCTGCAGGAACTGACTGTAGCACAGCGATTCCAATTACAGAGGAGAATTTTAGATGCAGTCAGTGTATGCCCCAGGAGAGGGAGCAAGGCAGCTACACCTCCCCTTCTGGTTTCATGGCTTTGTGTGGTAATGACAGGAACAAGACTGATCACAAACAGACAAGAATAAAAGCGAAATCATACCATACTATCATAAAAGGAGCTGAAAATTTAAGGCTGATACTGCTACTCCAATAAAGATGTTGATCCAAATCTATCCATGTCTATGTCCTGATTATGTGTGGATTGTTTTTATTTATTTTTTCTGGCTTACCTGAAATGTTTTGTCATAACAGAATATATTAACTAATATATTAATATTTGAGAACTGTCATTTTAATTACTTTATAAATATGATAATGATTTTTTTTCCGGAAATCAATAAATATTATGTACCTACTTTAATGTTAAAGATCTGCTGTTGCAGACATGTTTAAAAGGGTAGTTCCAAATAGATTTGTTTCTGAATATTTTATATGTTTACTATATCTGAAAGGCAGTTTTTTCACTTTAAAACTAGTTACATATCTCCTTTTTAATTTTACAATGAAAATCATCAGAGATCCATCTAAATATGGAGGTACCAAGCCATGTTTAATCCCATCCCTGGTGTCCTTTAAATATACATTGCAGTTGTGTGCTAAAGACACATTATATTTGGCAACCTCCAGAATGTTGCTGTTGGTCACACAACATTTCAAATTTAGTTCATTGGTGTTTAATTCTATATGTATATGACTGCTGCATCCTCACAATAAAATTCACCTTGTAGCTGACTGATAATTCTCCTGAGCCTATTATTACATCTTTATCTACAGTCCCTTTGAAGTTAAAAATAATAGGTGACAGTTTCATCCCTGTAATTATCTGAGAACTGAAAATGTCTTATGCTATTGATTGATAGCTGTCATGGTTTGGCCCTTAGTTGAGACAAATATTTCACCTTGGAGTGCGTAGTTACGATTTTATGATTTAGACAGGGACGAAAATGATGCACGGGCTCAAGATCAATGCTCGAGAAGTAGATTTCAGCTATGAGGATAGGCCAATTTGAAGACCAATCCAAATTAAAAGCAGAGCAGTAGCTAGGGCAATGAGAAGTAGCCTCAGGTGAGTAAGATGAGGGGAGCACAGATAGTTCTGTGCTATGGTAGTCTGGTACCACACATCACAGTTACACCTCTCCCTCATGGTAAGCAATGTATAATACAGGAATTGGTGTACTGAATTGGGTGGAGCCAAATACAAAGGAGCAGTATAAAGGTGATCTATGCTACCTGAACAATAGCACAGACCTCACTTTCCTCCACTAGTTCATGACATTCAGCTGGTGTGCAGGAAGGTAAGGGCACATTTTTCGGTGTAAAACTTCACTAGTTCCATAAAAATTATTTAATGAGAATAAGATAAATAGGGGGTAGCTGTGATTAAAAACTTGCAACAGAATTTATTACAAACTTCCATTAAAGCCTTCCATACTAAAGTATAGCTGTGTGCTTTGGGTGAAGAATAATTATGTCCATGTAGTCCTTTCATGTGCCGTTCTTGTCCATGTATTCGCCCACATATCAAGTCTGACATCCTTTACACTGTACGTTTCACATGATTGGCTTGCTCAGCAGAATAACATACACATTTCCCCTCCCTTCACTAAATTGGGTTTAAAGCAGAGGTGCAGTAAGTGCCCTGGGCCCAGTGTTGGAGCAGTCAGGTATTTTGTACATGTTTTGATCTGCGTGTATGTGAAGGCTGATGTTAAAGTGAATGGATAGAGTCCATGGTCCCATAATCTGCTGCTGACCCTTTACAGTTTAAACAGATATTATAATTGAGCCTCATGGTTTAAATCTTGCAATAATGTTACAACAATACAACACCATTTGCAAGTTTATTTTAATGTGTATTCTACCCTGCTCGGACACATAATTCATATTAATTTCCCTTGAGACGAGTACATTCTGGGAGTTTTTTCATGTTTGAGCCTATCTATATTGATTATATAGAGTGGTAAGTTGTTAGTGGCACTGGAGATGGTGCTGAAGCTGCTCCTGCTCCCTCTACAGCTCATGTTCCTGTCTCTAATGCCAAGGATTGATGGGTGAGTGAAAATACACAGTTTACTGGTGGTGAGCTGTGCATCTGATCATTACAATCTTAGGTTCAACATAAAATTGAAGAAATACATTTGAGTCATCCAGATCAGTAAACCCGAAGATAAGATCTAGAAATCCTAGTAAAGATAGACAGGGTGCACTGAAAACAAAAGTCTGTCTGTGGTCATGTCAACTAGAAGACAAAAGATTGTCAATGAATCAGTGTTGTGTAAACCAAAACAAACCAGGGATTTAAAAAAAATAAAATGTAATCTCAGTAAGATAGGAAAACTGTCTAATTTTAACATTATTTTACTTACTGTCAGCAAGTTTACTGACAGTTGTCAATATTGTGTAGAATTAGTGATAATTTCTCCAACAATTTTCTGATATTCTTGTGGTATTCATTTTTTAAAAAGCTCTGCAGCTGGTGAAATAGCTCAGTAGGTAAATGTCCTGACTGCAGAGCCTTCATCCTTCCAAGGTTGCTAAACAAGTACCATCAATTTGGTAATAATAACATCTATTATTCTGTTGCTTAAAAGCACTTTGAGTCCCCCTGGGAGAAAGGGTTTATATAAATACTTGTTGTTGTTTTTATTATATTATTCACATGTTAGCACAGCTTTCTCTTTAAGCCCTGATTAAACTGAACTGGGCATGTCCAATGTATACCCAATCTGTTCAAGAACTATCAAGGATCTATTTTATTACACCTTTTATTTAATAGGGTGTTTCTCCTTAAGCATACAATATAGTCTAAACTATTCAAAAACTAAACAACCTTGCTTTTAAAGCATGAGCATGATAACAAAAAAATCCATGAAAGTTTAACTTTACTGGATTTTCAATCATGATGTAACACATTAGTAGTGATCATGTTTCATCGATATTCTATTTATAACATTCTAGTTTGTTTCATTTGTTTAAATACAACAGTGTAAAAAGGTTTTGTATCTTTCCAGAAGAAAAAATATATATCATTCCTATTAGTACTTACTAGCAGTGTGGGATGACATTTGTTATGTTGTTTTCTGGATTGATTTGTTTTCCCTTCTGGATTATCTGGGTAGGTTTACAGAGACATGACACATGGGCCTGTAGATCTACATCAGCCTGTGCTGCTACCTATCTCTTTTATGCGACAAGTACCGTTTAATAAACATGATTGCGATCACTGAACTTTAATCTTTAAGTCATTTCACAGGTATCTATTCACTAAATGGTGAGTTGAAGTTAGAGGAACATTAATTTCACTGTCTCAACTATACATTGTGCTGGTGAGCTTCTCCTGCTAGAAGAGCTGAGCTGACCATGAATAATGTATAGTTAGCTTGAAAAATGGTCACTTTTTTAGCACTTGGCCAACTCTGTTCTTCTTCCAGGTGGAAATCACTTGGGTTTGGCATGTTCTATGGCAAAGTTAAATTGGCGACACGAAATGTTAATAATAACACAAATTATCTTTTAGGGAATAGACTGCCAAGCCTCCACCTATCTGTCTAGTAAGTCGAAGTGACAAATACTTTGAACCATTCCCCTACTTTTACAATGTTTCCATCCACTCTCTGGTCTACCACCATTTATTTTGTTCAGAACCTGACACTTCAGGTCACAAATCACCAATGTTACAAAATAAAGTAATAACTACTGGTTACATGATAACTAATGCCATTGAACAGAGCTTGATCTCTTTATATTTCTCAGTCACTTTCCTTGATATCCCATATATTTAAAGAGGTACTGTCCTAAGAATTGTTTAGTAAGATCATGTATTGCTTTGAATGCTAAATATATGATATATATTAATACAGATATTGGAATAACATTGTTTTTAACTGATTTATGTCAATATATTTTAGGTCACATGGGATAGTATTAAAATAAAACGTTTTATAACATAGTTTATGATCAATATTGTTTAAATCAATGCACAATGCTATTTTTGAGACATGTTACCCTTTAATATTTATTTGGTGTAAGGTCTTAACCAGGGAACTGTTCTATTAACATTAGAAGCCTGGCTACTCCATGTTATAATATCATTACTTAAAAATAGGTTGCTTAGTTTATAATTTATGTAAAGAAGAAATTATCTAATCAATCACAAATTATTTTTATTTGTTATTATTATTTTATTCATGCAATAATAACATTTAATGAATCCCTGACACAGAAAGCCACAGTGAAGTATACAATTCAGAACAGTGGGGGCTATATACAAAAGCTGAGCTGACAATGATAATGCATTAATTACTACCTTGGAAAACGTTTTGCCTTTATCTCCAACTCTGCTTTTAATGCCTGATTTTCACTTGTCTGTTCACTTTAGTGAATGACACCCACTATTTGAATTTCAGCAGGATGCAGACAAACTTCATTTGTATATATTACATGCATTATATATATCTATATTAATTTTCTCATGCTACTATCTAAACTAAGTTCACCAGCTTGGTTCAAGTTCCATTGTGATGTTGGTTTTTGAGTATTATCTGAAAATAAATCCCAGGAGTACTCAGCATCAACACATTGACCCCATTTTGTGGCATAATATAGACACACAGAGGAGGTGGAAAGCTCAAATGTGAATTATCTAGGTTTCTATGTTTAAAAGAATACATTGGGATTGAATGTGATGGGAGGAGATCTAGGAGGAGAAAAGGAGGACCTGCCAGCAAATGATCTGCAGCTTGTGGTTGGCTGCAGCCTTGTTGGTACCTAGAGAGTGGATGGAAGAGGGAGGGGGAAGTGTGCAGCATTATCTGCTGCCTGTGCTGGAATATGGTGCATCTATATCAGGATTGCTGAACACATACACCCATCTAAAAGCACAGCACCCCCATTCCTCGTTTCTGCTGCAACACTGCATACACCAAGCCATGCTTGACACATGGTGGATATAAAACCTCAGCTTGGTACTGTGGATTATGATTTATTCTGCCCGGATTCTTATTATACAGGTAAGGTGCACCTCAGTTGTCTTTGTTAGGCCCTGCTGCAGTTAACCCTTTCTTTCCTGCATGAGCTGCTAGGCAGTAATTACCTGTTTTGGTTTGTTTTTTTAAATCGTATTGGGTGGTCAGTGAATGCAGTAGCCCCGCATTGCTTGCTTCCTATGGAACTCAAATTGCCACCTTTTTGACTTTGACAAGGTCCCCTCATGAGCGGACACACGCTGAGTTTCATTCTTATTCTTAAAGTGCTTAATGTGTCTGCAATAAATTGCAAATGAATGCAGCAGGGAAAGAGTTAAAGCAGGGGCCCTGCTCCTACAATGCTTTGTATTTGACGCAGGTCTAGGCATAACATGTACAGTGTACCGCATACTAGCCATGGCCGTGCTTTTATTCAGGTGATTGCTAACCACTGACACTCCAGCACTTGCGTACTAGATTTACCACAATTCTCAGCCAACCAAATGGCTGGTTGGGCATCATGGAAAATATGGTGCCCAACACTTGAGTTCCAAATGTTACCTACGGCTTCCTGTCTGTCTTAGCCTACTGCATGTAGAATGAACAAGTCTGTGGACTAGCAATGAATGACCGATTAGAGGCTGATTTAACCCCTACAAGCCACCCCCACTCCCTTATCTTGGATTACATTAGCATAGCTTAGATCCTATAGGATGCATGGCTTCCCTATACATAGTGAAATGGCCCATATGGGTTGCTCATGCATTGCAGGCTGTGGATGAAAACAAAGGAGCGCTCAATGCAGCCGTTTTTATGACAGCTGAGTTGAATGCTGTGTTTAGCATGTGACATTACACAAGCACAGCCTTCACTGGTGAGATAGTAGTGGGAATGTAGGCATACGTGGGAGATACACATATCAGTGTTTGCTAATGCTAAGCACCTACTAGGATTTAGGGTCCCAAAGCAAAGGGTTGTGGGGGACGGTGAAGCTTCTGCTTTAGAAATACAAAAACTGTAACATATATTGCACAATAATACATCTGTGTCACATTTGAATTGTCCTATTACCTTATGAGGGCCTGGACAATTTTTGGCAGTAAGCAGCTAATAAAAGTATATAGAGCAGCACTTATGATTTGTCATGGGTGGCTTAGCATCATATGAACTGCAGTCCACAGCCGCTGTCAAAGGTCATCAGAGCACGCTATAAAGCAGCTGTTTCTAATCGGTACAACTGAAACCTACATTCATTCTATGGGAGTACATACTCTAATCAAGACATGCTATCCCAAATTCAGCACTGGACAGCTCTTCTGTGGCATTATACTGGTCCCACTGCAGTATCTAAGATTTACGGTATAGCAAGAAAGAAACTATGTCCAATAATGGAATTGGCATAATGTGATATTTTATCCCTGGATGTTTTGAATGTGCTGTAACTTACGGTAGATTTAATTACCGTATTCAAAGCCCTAGCTAAATGTACATAATACAGAGTGGGCTGGGTTTAGTGACAGCTTGTGATACCCGTGTTTTATTTATTAAGTAATATATGCACATGACTTTATTGTACAGGCATCATGCAGAGGAAATCTAATGCAGGAATCTGCAGTGAACCCAAGCTGGATAGTGATGATTGCATGATTCTAAATTCTGCAGTTTTGATGTTAGGAAGGAAGGGAAGTGTATTAATACATGGTTTATTAAATGCATTTATAATGTTTTTAATATGCTTCGAATGATTGTACTGGTGTTAAATTGGAATGTAAGCTGTTTTACAAGAAATGTATAATTTGAAAAAAGGAAATAGTAAAACTTACTGTAGCTCCTGTAACTCCTGCATTTTGTAAATGTGGCATTTAAAACTCCAGTGTTTAAGTGACACAAATAAACAGGGTTGTTTAATGACAACAAAATGTTTAAAAAAAATTACTGAGATTCTCAATGGGATCTATTCACTAAACATTGACAGCCAAGTCAATGAGTTGTAAAAATGATCCAATTAGCTTATTATTCCAACCTAAATACCATGGTCTGATTTTTGTAGTTCACGGTGTAGTGAATAGACCCCAATATTAACCTAAACCTAAATCAGCATTATGGACTTCAACAACTGACTTTCACTTTCTTTATCTATGGCAAATGTGATTTTGTTTTCATGGTTGCACAAGTTGCATACGCATGAGCATGACCTTTACTTCTTGTAATAAATGTAAGAATTGTACTTGTGTCAAGCAGTATATAGTCAGTGCTGATTCAATATCACCAGATTAAGTAGCTAAGGTGAAACTGTTATGACAGGGAGACCCCCATAGGATTTTGAGCTTATGGCTCCCCCAAAAATGAAAAGCACCTCTGTGTAAACTAAACATGCTTCAGAACTGAGCATTGCATGATACTGTTGTCTGGTAGACAAAGGGTGAAACACAAGCTTTTAAGACAGCTAGAACTCATCTATCACTTTTATACTCTTCTTTTATGACTCACATGGTACGACTTTTGGCCCAACTCTAATGCGACATGGATTGAATGATCGTAGATCATGGTTGATGATACGAGGACACAAGCGTTAGACATATTCATATGCAAACAAGAAAGGGAACCTCGCTAATAGAGCATCTGTGTCCTTTCATGACCATCTGACTTGGGTGCTTTGCATTGCATGTACTAATAGTGCACCAATTAGCAGAGTAGCATTCTGCATCAAGATGTCACTAGCAGGTGGTCAGCTCAACTATTCTGATCTGAGATCATACAGGGATTGCAGTGGTTGCAGTAATTTGGTTCAACTGCAGAGATTTATTAATAAAATTGCATTCTCTCTCAAAAGTGTTATTTAAAGTCTTCTGCATTAATGGCAAAGAAAAACCCATCTGATGCTATTTCTAACATAATAATGCTTACTAAATTTAAACTATTTTCACATATATTCAAATCAGGTTCTTTAGTTAAAAGCATCTATTTTGGTGCATATTATCATATCCATTATTCATTAGAATGTGCTTAGGCCTATCTTGGGAAGTAAGATTAGCGGGATCCATTTTTTTGTCCTTGGGGCTTGCCGAGGTCATATTAAAAGATGCATTGATGGCTAAGTTTGTAAACTGGGGGGAAACTTACTGCTAATCTCCTTCTGCCTCTGTGATATCATAGAACTTAATGCAGTCTCAAGTTGTGAAAAACTGAGTGTAGGCTTCATGGTGCCCTAGGTTGATCATTTTTGGCCAGGCTTGACACAGCACCCTCTGTAGAATGGTTTCATAAGCAGCTGTATCAGTCATCTATAAGATCAAGCTGGTAACTATGTGAGCAAATTAGTTTATTGGCAAAGTACAGCTTGAACAGAACTAAGTTTAGGTACAGAATTACATAAAGCATACATAATCATGAATAAAGCCCTTACATTGGCAAAAGGGAACAATTTAATAGTGTAATATTTTTCTGAACTGCGTGAGTTTGTACATGTTTTTTAGACAAAGAATGTCCATATAGTGGCCTGTAGGTTACATGTTGTGTGTAATGGTATGTAGGCTTTTCATGCTTGGTGATATTTTTTGCCCAACAATTTGCAATTTGGTACTGTTGTATTTCACAGAACAAGACCTTTAGACAATAATTACATGTTGTAGCAATTAGTTTACTACGAGTACCCACAATTTAATTACTTGCACTGTCAAGTTAGGTTTTTATTTTTTATTTTTTAATATATCATTCTTTATTAAGTTTTCTTTTATCAAAAAAAATACAATACAATACATACACATAACAAACTTCCACTTAATCAGTTTCATTTTGTTAAAAACTTTATGTGTTTACAACTATTCCATCATAATCTCCTTTTTAAAGTTTCTTTTGCTTATAGCGTGTTATCATATGTGGTTAAAGCTGAGTTAAATAAATCATCAGGCAGATCCCTCAAACAATTCATCCGTCCATTCATACATTGGTTGTGTATACTCTGTGTCCAGGTCCTTGGCCTCCCGGTTTCGTTATTATATGGCACTGTATGGTTCCCCCGTCAGACAGGGGGGGGGGGGGGGGGGGGCAGATCTTTCTCTAACAAGGCTTTTTCTAATTTAGCTGCATTTAGTTTCGGCAGTTGGAGTTTTCCTAGGAAACTAGATATCACTGTCTCTGAGCTTGTAGGTTTAGTTAAGTTATATAATGATTGATAATAAGCCTGAAAGGCTTGTGCAATTTGTGATGGAGACACACATTTTTTATCATTATACATTATATATTTAATTCTAGTTTGTAATTTCTGAAATTTAAGTTTTTTGGTTAAGTTTTTGTTAGCGCTATTGTTATTATAATACCAACTGCTCTTTAGGCGGGAAAGTGTTATCTCTGTCTTCTCCTTGATCTTTTTACATATAAGACTTTGTAATTTATGCAGTTCTTTTGCTAGCTAGAGTTGGGTTGCTCTTATTTTCCCTTTCTACTTTTGCGAGTATGATGTATAATTCATTTAAATCTTTCCCTTTTAACTTTTTTAGCCACGCCTCTTTTTTAATTAGATGACCTCGGAGAACTGATTTCATAGCGCACCAGAGAGTCAAGTCTGAGGTTTCGTGATTATCATTTGTTTCCAGAAAAAAGTTCGCTTGGTCTTTTAGCTCTTGAATATTAAGGGCCGATTTAAGAATAAATTCATTTAATTTCCATTTTGAACGGGTGTTGTATTGTGGATTATCTTTAATATGTATATACACTTAAGTTAGGTTTTTAATGGAAACTATGTGATCACTAAAACTAAACTGAATGATAAACTGAGTTCACTTAAAGACTTGACCTTGGTTAAAATGTTGAGAGTTACAGAAACAGTAAAGTGTTTAAAACATGCAGCTCAAAAGCAATTAGGTATAGCAAACCCATATCATGTTTTTTTAAAATCTGAAAAGGTTGAGTTTTGTTTTAGCATTTTGTAATTTAAAATGCCTTTTTGTTTGCACTTTCAATTATATACATATTTTATTTTATTTATTTATTTTAAGCTTTTGATCTTTTTCCTCTACATGTTCATCTAGCCTGACTTACTAACAAAACAGTGTGTGGTGGTGGTGTTGGGGGGAGGGGGGATTGTTACAAATAGACATGGACATCTGGCTTCAAATAAGAGTGTGCACATTTAAACCAATTGTGAAAAATAAATGCAAATAAATATTAGAAATACTTATATCTGGCACAGGGGTGGGGGTGGGGATATTGTTTCATCTCCCAGATTTTCTTTCATTATTTTTAAAGTGGGCCCATGACTGGTGTATTGATTGTCACCCTCTTATGGTGACACCATGATATTTACCAGTATAGCCATTGTGATGATTTATCCCCATAGATATTTTTGTATAGTTTGTCATGTGTTTTCATAGGAAAATACTTGAAGAGCATCATTCTTACATGAGAGTATTTTTTCTCGTGAGCAAACAGACTCACAATATGGGCCTCTGTTTGTTTAAAATGATGGGAAGGTATATAGCAATGTGTGTGAAAAGTACCGTATTTGCTCGATTATAAGACGAGGTTTTTTTCAGAGCAAATGCTCTGAAAAATCCCCCTCGTCTTATAATCGAGGTCTCTTATAATCTGACCTCAAATTGAGGTCAGATTATAAGACATGGATCCAGGTCCCCAGCAGAGCTGCAGGGGACCTGGATCCCCCTCTCTAGCAGCAGGGGAAGTCTGCGCAACGAGCGCAGACTCCCCTGCTTCCGCCCGGCACGACCGCCGGGGCTTCTGTGAAGAAGCCGGGCACTTCCGCTTTCGTCACAGAAGTCCCGGCGAGCGTGCCGGGCGGCAGCAGGGGAGGTCTGCGCTCATCGCGCAGACTTCCTCTGCTGCCCCACTAGACACCAGGGAAAAGCGGGCAGCTGGGGGATGTCTGCACGATACGTGCAGATATCCTCCATGCTGCCCGACACGGCAGACTATTATGACGGACCAGCTGTCCGTCATAATAGACTGCCGTGTCGGGCAGCATGGAGGATGTCTGCAAGTATCGTGCAGACATCCCCCGGCTGCCCCCACTAGCCACCAGGGATCAAGGTAAGGGGAAGGGAGGGAGGGGGGGCAGAGAGACAGGGGGAGGGAGGGAGGGGGGCAGAGAGACAGGGGGAGGGAGGGAGGGGGGCAGAGAGACAGGGGGGGGGGCAGAGAGACAGGGGGGAGGGAGGGGGGCAGAGACAGAGTCAAGGGAAGGGAGGGGGTTAAGAGACAGAGACAAGGGGAGGGAAGGGGTTAAGAGACAGACAAGGGGAGGGAAGGGGTTAAGAGACAGAGACAAGGGGAGGGAAGGGGTTAAGAGACAGACAAGGGGAGGGAAGGGGTTAAGAGACAGAGACAAGGGGAGGGAAGGGGTTAAGAGACAGAGACAAGGGGAGTGAGGGGGTTAAGAGACAGGCAAGGGGAGGGAAGGGGTTAAGAGACAGAGACAAGGGGAGGGAAGGGGTTAAGAGACAGACAAGGGGAGGGAAGGGGTTAAGAGACAGAGACAAGGGGAGGGAAGGGGTTAAGAGACAGAGACAAGGGGAGGGAAGGGGTTAAGAGACAGACAAGGGGAGGGAAGGGGTTAAGAGACAGAGACAAGGGGAGGGAAGGGGTTAAGAGACAGAGACAAGGGGAGTGAGGGGGTTAAGAGACAGGCAAGGGGAGGGGGGAGAGAGAGAAAAATGGGGGCAAGGGAAAGAGAAAGGCAGCATTGGCACATAAAAAGAAATAAAAACTAGAAATACATTTTTGATATCATAATTTTTTATTAAAAAAGCAATTTACATGTGAATATATACAAGTTTAACTTTTTTCCTATAGGGTAGTCTTATATTCAGGCTTTTAGTTTTTTTCCTAAAGGAACATCCAAAGTTTGGGGGGTCGTCTTATAATCAGGGTCGTCTTATAATCGAGCAAATACGGTAACTCTTTGTCCTCTGAACAGGCATACTATAAACTAAAAAAAAGCCACCAGGATAAATACATGCATCACATGCATATACATCTCGGTAAACTCGACACTATGTTCAATACATTGGGTCGTTTTGCACTACAGTGTGATTATAACACGCATCACTGTAAAATGTTAAAAGAGTTAAATTGGCTGACGCTTGCCTCCAGGCGTACTCTCCACCTAGCTTGCTTAGTGCATAACCTCTTCTCTGGAACGCTCCCGCCCTATCTGAGTGGCATGCTAGCTTTTACTCCCTGCACATCCCACAATCTCAGATCCTGCACCAACCCTTCACTAGCGATTCCCCACTTCAAAAAGGAAGCAGGTCGAGGTGTGTTCTCTTTCAGAGCTCCTCATATGTGGAATAGCCTTCCCGTTTCTACTAAATCATCATCGATCTAAGATCCCTGAAAATAAGTATCTCTAAAATCCTCAAAACAGATTGTACCTGTTATTAGTTTACAAACTCTTTCGTATACTGTACATGTTGTTGCTTTTTTGTATCAATAATGATTTGCCCTGTATGTTCTCCTTCCAACTTGTTTAATATATGTATATATTTATTTTTTGAATCTACTGTTAAATGTGTAACTCTGTGTAACTCCATTCTGGACTGGGTCCCCAGGACATACTTGAAAACGAGAGAAATCTCAATGTATTCTTCCTGGTAAAACACTTTCTAAATAAATAAATAAATATACGGTATCCATATCAGCATTAGTTTTTCATTTTTGGAATAGCATAAATCAAGGTGTAGGCTTGCATGTCTATTTATTTATTGTGATAAAACTCACATTATGAAGTATTTCATTTTAGAGGGAGTTGTTTCAATGTTTTGGAAGAGTCAACTTTCCTATGAATCTTCAGTATGTTCTGTGCTCCTTCTACTGCTCCAGCACTGACAGCTTGTCCAAATCCTCAGAGATTTGTCTAATAGTCTACCCACTCTCTCCTAATTCACTAACATTCTTCATAACCATTCAAGTTCATGTTATGCAATCATAATCATATATAGAAACACACCACGGTAGCCAATTAGCACTTTAGGATAATGGGGGCAACACACACCTTATCAAGTTTAATCCAAAACAGAGGCATTAAATCATATCTTTTAATGAGCTATATAAAACATATTCGGTCTAAGCACAAACACCATTCAGTGTATAAACCCACAAAACTCAAGTGGTAATTAAAACCAATTAAAAGCAGCCATATAAAAATTCTCATTTGCATTCGTGTTCACAATCACATTCTCCTTAGCATTCTAACTCATATTTAGATTCACAAATACTTTCCTTGCTCCCAGCTTAGAAGGTGTGTGCAGCGTGTCAGTAATTGTCTGACATACCAACACACCACTAGTAGAGACTAATTGTCGATGGGCAAAGCAGCCTTATAAGTCTTTTTTTTATGATAAAAAATTATGGTATATCTTTTGTATGGTAGTTCATAGAAGTAAGAATGTAAAAATGCAGAAATGGCCTTTAATATATAAAAAATATATTTTGGGTTTTCAAGATTTAAAAGGTATTACTTTCTCCTTAAAAGCAGGGCAATTTCATTGTACCACTCATCACAAGCACATGAAGCTCTTAAAATAATGTTAGAATACATGCCCTTTGATACAGAAAGATATGTTTACACACATATATGTATGAAGAATGCTATGTACACAGGATAATAAGATCTATCTTTTACAACATTAATAACAGCTTTTATGGATATAATTCCACTCCAGTTTCCTTCTGCTGTTTGTCAATGTAAAAACGTAGATTCGGTAGAACAGTTTTGCGGTGTAAATTATGTCTGAAGGTGTAAGGCCAGTTTGTTTTTCATTCAGCGGCACTGTGTTCATATTCCCTTGTACCATAGATGATTTAATGTAGTAATTAATGCATAGTTATTTTCTCCTGCTGAACATGTTGTAAAGAGAAAAAAAATGAAAATCTTTTGTACAGAGCCTATTTCAAGAAATAGTTGCATCCTGTTAAAGACACTGTTCCACATAGATTTTTGCATATTTTAAACTACTTATATCAGTATTTAGTACTCATGAATGTGTGTCAAATTACCTTATTCTTGATTTTAAACAACTAGCCTTTCTTCTGTAGTTTGAAAAGCCATTCCCCTGTTAGATTGTCACCTGAGATCACATATTTCCTCTCTCAAGCTCCCTTAGCCCCTGTGTGTCCTCCGATTTCTCACATCACCTCAAACACAACTCAGAACAAGAGGCTGCAGGTTCCTAAGCCTGCCCCTTCTCCTCAAACATACAAGGCATTAAAATGAAGTGATCTACAATCTTACTGACACTTAGAATGAATATCTGAGCTTATTGCTCTATTGTTCGAACATGAACCCTGATCAGCTCCTGCAATATGGGCTTCCTTATAAGTAGAAACTGTATATATATATGTGTGTTTATGCATTAGAATACATGCAGGCAGTCCAGAATTCCAGGGTTTAAACAGTCCCTCTTCAGTGTTATTATCCTTCCTGCTGCATGCTGACCCAGCATTGGACATCTTTGTTTCCCTTCCTAGGTCTATTAAGCTACATAGCTTAAACTAGCTATTGTATGGGCAATCAAAGCAAGCAGGCCTCTTCACTGTCTATCCAATTCTATTAAACATGTCAAACATTGAACCCCCATTCTATACATGCCAACTGACCTAGAATTTCTAGAATGGTCCCATCAAACATCTGACTGCCATGGCATTGCCGGTGAGCGGAGCTTGACATCATGGTTGGCAGGAGCGCCAGCGTCAAGCAGGGTACGTTTACGGTTTCATGCCAAGCTGTGTGACTATGTAAGTGTGTGTATACATGTACTGTGTGTGTGATGTAAGTGTGTGTATACATGTAAAGTGTGTGGGATGTAAGTGTGTGTATACATGTACTGTGTGTGTGTGTGATGTTAGTGTGTCTGCAACTATGTGTGAGTATGTATGTGTGTCTGCAACTCTGATGTTGTTCCTGAAATCTGTTGGAGTCACTCTCCCAGCTTAAGTGTCACAGCACTTAGTGCTACTATCACTACTGGGACCACTTTGGCCTTCACTTTCCACATCCTTTCAAGTTCCTCTTTCAGGCCCTGGTACTTCTCCAGCTTCTCATACTTCTTCCTGATGTTGCAGTCACTTGGCACCTCTATATCTATCACCATTGCGGTTGATTGGCCAGAACCTGTCCACCTGGATTTTGAATTCCTACAGGATCTTAGCCTCCTTATTATCCATGACCTTCTGTGGAATCTTTCATCTGGACTTGGGAGGGTTTGGCCCATATGCTGTGCAGATGTCCCTTTACACAATGCCAGCTCCTTGGTTGTGCTGTTCAATGTATGCTTTCCCTGCAAGCATCTTACACCCTGCCACTATGTGTTGGACTGTCTCAGAGGCTTCTATGGATTTGGTGCTCAGTGCTTATTCTTGTACTGCTATGATCAGTACCTCAATGTTGTATATATATATATATATATATATATATCAATCAATGGCCAGGGAGGATTTGCATTATAGTACTAATGGGAGTGGGATCCCTCTCTTCTCTAAACCCAGCTTTTCAGTTACATAAAATATGGGATGTCCAAAACATGATACCCTATGGACACATTTAAAACAATTTTTTCTCTTAATTTTGATTGCAATTCTGTGAACCCAATGTGCAGATCATCTGTGAGGGTCTAGGACACTTCCGCGCCGCATCTTCAGTTAGAACGCTGAACTGTCAGCTCTTACAAATGTAAAAATAAAACGAAAATAACCGCCCCTAATAAATGATTCCCAAACCCCAATACTAAAATTAACCCCAATACTAAAATTAACCGAACCCTTATACTAACCCCCAACCCCTAATACTAACCCCCTAAACCCTAATACTAACCCCCAACCCCTAATACTAACCCCCTAAACCCTAATACTAACCCCCGACCACTAATACTAAAATTAAACCCCTAAACCCTAATACTAACCCTAATACTAACACCCGAACCCTAATACTAACCCCCTAAACCCTAATACTAACCCCCGACCCCTAATACTAACCACCCTTACTAAAATAAACTAAAATAGCTAAAATACTTACCTTTAGCGATGAAATGTCCAGCGATGAAATCTCCAGCGACGAGCTGTCTTGCGGTGCAGAGTCGGTGGTGAAACGGCTGCGCGGAAACAGCCGCGATGAAGTGTCCCATCCCCCATGTGTGACCATTTCTATTTTCTACATTCATAGTATAAGCAATGTTTTCATGTCAGAGCCTTTTTAATAATAAAAACTATTGTCAAGCCCTGTAATAAATGCTTTTGATCAATATTCATTGAGGGTTATTTATCCAATATAAGCATGCAGGAATAGTGGCACTGTTATCCTTAGGTTAATGTGTAATGATAACTCTCCATGAAGAAATAAATACACCATACTAGAAACACATAGTTGGGGATCTATTTTTCATAAATACATAAATAAACTAAATAATCCTGAATTAAACACAAACAAATCAGGATTTATTTCCATTAAGGTAAGAATCAACATATATAACCTTACCAATATATTATAAAAAATAAATTATGTTATACAATACTATATATAAGGATAGTTGTATATATAACCTTTAAATACTCTACTATGTATATACTGTTTATGTTATGTAACATTACTTATTATCCTAATATCCATATTTAGAAAATAATATGGTTGCATACTTTATGGCAATGTTTATAACATAGATCTAAAACATATATCTAAATGTATTTACTGTCTATGTATAATGACATCGAAATATTCTTATCATTTATATAATCATTTATCTCATATGTGTATCTATGTATATTTTATGTCTTTGAATTTATAAATTGAAATAAAATGATAATTCACAAAAAAAAAACTCCCCATGAAGACACTGTTCCACACAACATGACACGACATGGTGACTGATCATTTTTTTTAACTTCCCTTTATTTTTAAATACTTTGCATTGACCTGCTTCTATAACTCTTTTGCTTTTGACCCCTTTGTTCCCATCAACCCATAGATGCTACTTCCTGATTCCTAATATGAGGCTGTGTATTGTGTTCAGCAGATCCTGGCACTAACATTCACTGGTGTTAATGTATGCAGCTACTATTTCAATAAATGAAAACAGGGATATCTGCTTAGGAGACCCAACAATACAGGCAGTGTAGATGAACATGGACATTACTTTCTGCTCTGTTTATTAGCAGATTGGGTGGTTGGAGGAGACTGTTACTCTTACATCCATTATAAATGATCCTTCTTCACTCTATGAAAATCATTTGTTTCTGGATCTTGGGGAAACATTGTATAACTGACTGATGGACGTGTGAGAATGTCAGTAGCAAGAAAGGCACAGTTTGATATCTATTTTATATGCATACCTAGTAACGTTCTAAATTAGCTGAAACGATTCAAAACAATAATAGTCTGTTGCGGTGGGTTGGATTCTTAATTCAGAATAAAAGCGAAGATGTCATCCATTTTATCTTTAAGTAGACATAAATGTGTAATCAATATGCTTGCTGGTAAATGATGCACGCTGAGCATTATGGGAAGTTGACATCATCACATGAGGGAGGGCAGATGTGCACGCATATTTTTCACTTTAGTTCCATGCACTAAGCATGCAGGTAGTTCTAGATTTTGTTTTTCATTTGCTAAAACTGTCCTCACCCAGAGTTTAAAAATGACCTACCATATTAAAGTTAAATAATTATTTTTAAAAAGTACGTATATATTCGAATATGGAGATCTGTATTATAAATATGTTTAATTTATCCACAAGCATCAGGTTTGCAACTTTTATTGTGCTACCACTTAACTCTCGGAATTTGGCTTATACAAAGTGTATTGCAGAAATAGATGAATCTTGTTAAGATATCTTGTTGTAATTCAGCATAAGTTTTTAATCAATTATTAAACATTTATTAATTAACCGATTTCCCTCTGAACAGACATGACTAAAATGTCTCTCAATATAATAGCCAAACATACATCTGTATGTTTGGAATCAGAAGTAGTTAATTTCAATTACAATATTAACATTCAGATAATTTTATTGCTGCTTCACCAATGCTTTTTGAGATTTGAATGTTCCCATTCAGCTGCATTGGAGAATTTTTCTAACTATATTGGCCTAAAGTTGGAAATGTCAGTTTCTTACATGTCTCTCTTTATTCAATAGACTCTTAAAATAAGCTTGGTGAAAGTGGAAACACCAATATCTCGAACTGATTAACCTACCAATGGAGTATTCACCAAGCATATCTATATATGATATAGTCCAAACACACATAGCCCCAATACCCAAGCCAAATAAAGATCTGGAGTCAACATCTAATTATAGACCTATAACGCTACTAAATGCGGACATAAAGATCTACGCATCAATTCTGGCAGAAAGACTTAAGAAGGTCGTACTCTCTCTGGTCCATACAGATCAAACAGGCTTTGTGCCAGGACGATTAAGTTCCAATAACGTAAGAAGGTTGGTAGATGCCATGGACATGGCACAGAGGGAGGGGCTGCCCCTGCTGACCCTGTCGATAGATGCCGAAAAAGCATTCGACAGGGTCAGCTGGGATTACTTGCGATATACACTAATGAACTTGGGCATTGGGGGACATTTTTTGGATAGCATTATGGTTTTGTACACAAACCCCACAGCCAGAGTCTGCAGTAGTGGCTTCGTCTCTGGTTGGTTTGACATATCCAACGGTGTCCAGCAGGGATGTCCCCTTTCGCCTCTCCTTTATATACTTTCAATGGAACCGCTAGCAGAACATATCAGAACCAACCCTAAAATAATGGGAATCCCGGCGGGAAAAAGGGAACTAAAACTGTGTATGGACGCGGATGACGCAGTTCTTACCCTATTAAACCCCAGACAGTCTATTCCGGCACTTATTGGAGTGATGGAATCGTATTCCATCATCTCGGGATATAAAGTCAACTGGGAAAAATCAGAAGCAATAGCCTGTAACATATCCCAAAGAGAAAAAGACCATCTGACTAAGTTAGGGGGTTTTAAATGGGCTAAGGATTCCATCAAGCATATAGGCATAAAAATCACCTCCGACCCCTCAAAAATAGTTGAAATCAATTTCCTCCCTCTGTTATTACATATAAACAAAAAATATCAAGAATGGAAAAATATTAGGGCATCTTGGTTGGGAAGAATTAATATTGTAAGATCATACTTGCTCCCTAAGATGTCCTATATTTTTAATATGATACCCTTAAAAGTACCAAAAGCATGGATTGAATTAGCACAGACAGGGCTATCGCGATTTGTGTGGCAGGGCAAACGTCCCCGAATCCAGACAAAACTGTTGATGGCGAAGGCTTACAACGGAGGTTTGGGAATTCCCAACATCGGCAAATATCATCTCGCCTGTCTAATTTCACAAGCCCTGATCACACAAATTGACAGTTATATAAATGAGGGCTGGTACTATATAGAACAAACCATGTCTGGTACTCATAATTTGCTACGTTTTTTTTGGCAGACCACACCAAAAACCACAGTTGAGCAAAAATTTAAAATTTAAAAATTTTCCGATAATTTTGAGGGACCTAGTCCAGGTCTGGGAGATATTTAGAAATAGTATAGGCCTTAAAAATAAAATACTGGCAAAAGTACCGGTAAATATGGACATATTGGCCGCAAACGTACAGGATCTGGATTTAAAAACATGGCTACATAGTGGATTATTGAAAGTTGAGGATCTGCTGGAAGGGGACACGGTAATGGGGTTCGACAGCTTAAGTCAAGCCAATAACCTACCCAGCAAAGAAATCTTTACATACTTAAGGGTAAAAGGGTATATTAAGAAATATCTATATACAGGGAAAGCCCCAGAGACGGTAGCTTTAGAAGATCTAATTAGAAAAAAGGTAGTTAAGAGACCCATATCCAGTTGTATGGAATTACTGAGGGAAAAAGACTCAACTATAATAATCCCAGCCATGATCAAACGGGGTCAGGAGTTGAACATCCAAATAAATAAAAAAGACTGGTTAAACTCACTTAGAACAGTGGCGGGGGCAGTGCATTGCCTAAATCTGAGAGAAGTGCATTATAAGCTACTCAATCGGTGGTACCTGACTCCTTCCCGTTTAGCTAAGATGTCCCCGGGAACCAGCGATACCTGCTGGAGATGCGGCACCCAACGGGGGGACTTAATGCATGTATGGTGGAGTTGCGGCCCGATCCAGCTGTACTGGAGAATGGTGGGGAAAAAGATAGCAGCCATTTGTGGTACAACCCTGCCCCATGCCCCAGAGTCATTCCTGTTACATTTAGACATGACAGCCTGGCCAAGAAAGAATAGGAAGTTCATAATTCACTGCCTAACAGCAGCCAAATTGTTGGTAGCTAGGAATTGGAGATCCACCCTGGCACCAATATGGGACAAGCTAAAACAACAATTAATTTTTCAACTTAGGATGGAATCGGGAATCGCATTCCAATTTGATTTAGGAGAGTGGAACAGGGCTGATTGCAAAGAATGGATTCTGCAAATTGAAAAAACCTAAGGGCTTTTACACTAAGATAGCAGAGGGAGTGGCAAGAGAGTAGGAGGAAGTGCTCAGAGACGGAGGTGGAAAGAGAAGGAGAAGGTGGGGAAAGGGGAAAACGAGGAAAAAGGGAAAGGAAAGGAGAAAGGAGGGAAAGAGAGAAAAAGGAGGGCAGGAAACGGAAGGAAAAGGGAAAGAAAGGACGAATCAGGGTCATTTAAGGCCACCCAAATCTCCCCATCTCCTAAACTGACCAACAAGACCCAGAGTAAAAAAGAGTAAAAATGAGCGAAAATATATACGGTTACCTATCGACTCGTGTATAGAAGGGGTCCTGCCGGTCTCACACGTCTCGGTCCCAAAGGGATATAGCCTCCTAGGAATAAGAACTTTGAAAATTCACTACAGAAGTCTTTGAAGAGAGGATGTAATCCTGTTCTACACACAGCACTTTTTATTTATCTGTTCAGTGTGCTTTGAATTGCAATGTATGTCTATCTTTTTGTGTATTTTTTTATGTCTTCGTAATATTTTTCTTCTTTTTTCGTCTGTATGTACAATTCATAAAACAGAAAATAAAGTATATATATAAAAAAAAAAAAAAAAAAAGATATAGTCCAAACAAAAATAAACGTGACAAATAATATAATACTCTGTACAATATCTGAACATAACGGAGATCGGGTTTTTGTCTTTCTTGGAGGGGAAGGGCAAACTTCTATTGACGTTTCTCTTTGTTTTAAAAATAATTTACAATAATGGTAATGACTTTCTTGCTATCATGATTCAGCTAGATATTCCTGTTCTCCAAGGTCATCATTTGAATTATAAAAATGTTAGTGTACATACGCATGCTTGTGCATGCGTATATAGACTAACATTTTTAATGTTAATTTAATTTGTATTAAAGGGTCAGTTTCACCTACATTGGGCAATATAGTTTTTAGATTTTGTATGGAAAGTAAACAAAAAATAAACACATCTATCTTATCGATTTTTCCTATATATCCATAAACTGCAAATAAGGTGTAATAGCTTTAGTGCAGTTGTAATAGCAACAGTCCTGCCTATCTCTCCAAACTCTTCTTATACGATATCACTAAATTTAAAGGCCCGTGTCAAATTATATTCAATGTAAAACTACAGGAGAACATTACTTTAAAGTTAAAATAAGTGCATGGCACAAATATTGGAAACATGTACAACATACAGAAAGTAATCTGGTAGAAGTGCCCTTTCCCCTTTATAATGACAGAATTGGATGTAAGAGGTATGACAGTGGTATGATAAATATTCATCCCCACCCCCAATAATAAAACACGGACAACAGGCTGGCTAAAAAGGTCACAGGATTTTATTGAGAAAATACTGTAACATATAATTATTTATTTGCTAATAAATTATTATATATATATAAATATATATAACATACTTAAACGAATACTAACAGTATTATCAGTGACAAGTACCATAAACGGGTACTAATAACATAACATGGTACTATAACTATCAAAACCAGAGCAGTAGCGTATTACCGTAAAACCATCCTAGCTTACTAGGATAGGGTCCCCCAGGATCTGACATAGGTGCAATCCATATTTTGGGCTACTGGCATTCACTCCCCAGGGATCTGCCCTCCATACCCCAGATGACCAACCCCAGCACTATGGTCAGACCTTGGGGACCCCCTGTCATGGCCTGTGGGCATGACCCCTTGTGCACGCAGGCCCTCGCCAAACAGCCACTGCTCTGTCAATGCCGGACTGGATTGCCAGATTGCAAAAGTCCAGCCCAGTAGGAGTGAGACGCACCCCATCCCTATGATACAGGGAGGCATCAGAACCATCCAAGTCAGGGTGATGCACTATAACGCCGCCAGTATAGGCTACAAAACAGGAGATGGTCCGGTTCAATTTCTTTCACGTTCCGCCCCTTGTGGGAGATGAGCATCACACCAGAATGTCCAAATAATGGATCACTGACGCCGAGCCTGAAACCTCCTTAATCACCCATTCCAAAAAGGTACCAAAGGTTTCAAAGTAAGAGCACGATATGGAACAACCCATGGGGAGGCACAAGTCCACAAAAATGCCGACCTCCCACTGACAACCTAAAAGATGAAAACAGTCCGGATGAATGGGTAACAACCTAAACGCAGCCTCAATATGCATCTTTACCGACATGAAACCCTTACCCATTGACCTTTCCCAATGCACTTCCTGGTCAAATGACTTGTCGGACAAACTACAGAGGTCTGCATCAATTCCATCATTCACCGACCTGCCCTTGGGATAGGATGATGAATGAGACAGAATTTTCCAGCCTCTTTTTTGGGGACTACCCCCAGGGGAGAGACCCACAAATCATGAAGAGGGGGGTAAGGATACGGACCTGCCATCCTACCCTAGGTAAACCCTTTATGCAATTTGTCAGACACCACCTGGGGGAACTGGTAAGCTGATTTTAAATTTTTGGGGAAAATTGACAAAAATTAGCTTGAGAGGGGATCCTGAAACCCTCAGAAAAACCTGTAGGTAACAACTCAGCAGCTGCCTGGTCGCCATAGCGGCTAAGCTAAGGAAGCATTTTGGCGACGGCTACCAGAGTCTTCCCCTTTTCCTGCAGAAGCAGAGGAAGATCCTGACTTCTCCTGACGCTGGTGCTTAAAACATCTGAACTGTGGGTGATTGCCCCCGCAACCAAAATAGTCATGCCTAAACTTGCAGGAGCTGCCGCTTTTGCATGAGGAATCATTAAATTGCCAGCATGACCCCTTTTTGGCTGAGGCCAAGGATCATGTGGCAGATGGACCAGCGGCCATGGAGAGAAAGGGCTGTGTAGCACTAGGGCCGGGAGCCATAACCCGCAGCCGCAAGGCTATGTCCTTGTGACCCCACCTAATAGTTGTTCACACTACGATGCGCTGCCTGAACTGCTCATCGTAATACAGCCATACCTGGCCACCAGGTAAGCCTCATGGAAGAAGTCTAAATAGCGAAAGAGCCTGACAAACTAGTTCCGGGTCCTTTTCACCTATCACTCCTGCCAAAATGGCAAAAGCCTGGAGCCAGTTCAAAAAAGTACAGGGAATGAGTCGCTGTCTCCTCTTTTCCTCGTCCTCTTTTTTGTGGTCATTTGGTTTGGAAACAGCATCTAAATACCATTTCTCTAAGGGAAGCAGGGAAAAAAGATCAACATATTCGCTCCGTCCTATCTTTTCCCTGACATCCTGTTTGAAGTGAGCACCCATCGGGTCCTCATAACACACTTAAATGTCCCCCCAAGCTGAATCGTCTAAGCAGACCAGGTCTCTATCCTTCTGCCCTGTTGCAGACGCAACAGTAGATTCAATACTATAGGAAACCTCAACCACAGGGAAGGGTGGCTGAACCAGGGGAGGCGCTGCCACTATAACCTGCGCTGCTGACGCTAATAAGTGGCGGGTCTACCACTGCCATATAAGCACCCCAAACGTGTGAAGGGGGGGGGGGAGCAACCACCTGAGGGAAAAACTGCCTCAACCGTTTTTTAAAATGTCTTTCAAGCCTGAAATTATCTGGGATAGCACACTAGCCTCACCCTGTGTCCCCTGAGTAGTAATAACAGGTGTTGTGGTGTGATGTTACATAAAAAGGGGGAGGGAAGAGGGAAGTTGGGACTCACCCTTGGACATGCTCCCTGGAGGAGTGACCACCGTGGGCACTGGAACCGGAGATCCCCTCGGTGAAGGCGAAAACAGCAGCAGACTGCAGGTTTGGGAATCACCTCTGGACCTGCAAGAGGGAGCATGGCTGAAACAGGAGCCGGATGGAGCGAGGGGATTTGGGTGTGACTGAAAACACCAAATCCGTCCAGTTATCCTACATCCATACCCTGCTGACCTCTCCAATGATCCTGAACTGCTGGAACCAAGACAGGGCCATGGACAGTATCCGCTGCATCCTGCTGTAGGAGTCAGACCAGGCCTGCTGCCGAGGAGCACCCCTCTGAGGAGAAGGGGAAGGCATCCGCATGCTTGGTGAGCCGCTGTGAGGTCTCACCTGCACCTAGACACCAGTGCTGGGGCCCAGAGAGGGGGATTGAGGCCTGCCAGGCGATCCATGTGACTCACTGGAAGTAGCAGGCTGCAGGAATGGGGAGGGGGGGAGAAACAGGGAGACAGAGGGGGCAGAGTTAAGGATAGCACCAAAACTATCTATTAACCAGTCATCTCCATGCTATGAAGTTACCACTCTGAGCTGTGCGAAGAAGAGATCCATCATCAATTCAGTTGAAAAATTTTCAAGATAACGTGCACTGCTGGGGACTGGCACTATATGGCTGATGTCCAGCCCCCACTGTGCACTAACTGGCCAGATTAATAATAATAAACATATATTGCCCGCCCTGTCATGCTGGCCTTTCACATATTGCATTGTTACAGGCCACTACTTGAAAAGTGGGTTTAAACATTGCTGTAGGAGAATCTTTAATGGATTATGGAGACATCTTGGTTTGCTCAGTGGTTTGCTTGGTTTGCTCACTGGGTATCAGCCATTTCACTGAGACCCAGATGTTAGTTAGTTCTTTGTTTTCTATTACTTATTTTGTGTTGTGATTAGGTAAAAATCATTAGATGGGTGTGTTTATCAGAGGTCTTGTGTATTTTAAAGGGAGTTGAAGTAAAATATTGCAATAATAGAGAATATTACTACACTATACATTTTTGCTTTATATTATCCTAAAATTGTCTCTGAACAGTAAAAATGAAGATGAGCTAAAACAAAACAAGAATATGTATGGTTAATTGTAGTGTAAAAATGCAATGCATGTTGGCATTTCAGTGTGGCAGGACTTTAGGTACATACAAGTTCTTAGGGGACTATTTGTTAAAATTGGACTGACCAAGAAACTTTAAGCGATAATTAATAACTGGGTTGAAATTTTTTTTCCAACTTCCATGTTTAACTATAAATGCCTCATCTTTGCTGTCTACTTGTCTGTTCAGTTTTTGCAAATAGGCCCCTTAATAGTAGTTTAGTAGATATTTTGAAAACTTAAATGACCGTATACCCATAGACATCCATATATAAATTGTGTTTATTACATTTGTAAATAAAATAGAGCTTTAAAATATCTACTCAGGGCCGGCCCAAGACATTGTGCTGCCTGAGACGAAAACCAAAATACTACCCCCCCCCCCCAAAAAAAGCCCACAGCCATGATAATTCAAACTAAAATGAAACTTATCAGGAAGTCATAATTTAATGCAAGTGCACCTTTCTATTTGCAAAATTATATGGCTTGATTATTGGTTGGCCATTATTAAAATGTGTACCCTAAATGTTTGAGCATTTAAACTTAATTTGGGTCATGTTATAGGTCAGTGGTCACATATTATGTTTTGATGAATTGCACAGCCTATTTTCGTAATAATGTTTGTTTTACCATTTCTTTCCTTTCACCTTGTGGGTGCGTTCTAGAACAAAATGTTCTATTTTTATATGCCCACTAGAACTTTTTATTTTCATAATAAAATATTTTTTCTAAGGTCTCACCCATAAGGGGAAGAGAGAAATTGTAAAACATTATTATGACAATACCCTGTGCAATTCCCTAAAACATAATGTGACCAGTGACCTATAACAAAATCCAGATAGATATAGTCAGTGCAGGGCCGATCCTAGGGTCACGGGCGCCTGGGTGCAGGATTTTTTTTTGGCGCCCCCAGGTGGGCGTGGCTATATGATAAACCCCTCCCCTTTACACATGTATGTTCCAGGCATACCAATTTTTCATTATTGGGGTGGGGGGATTCTTGTGGAGAGCACAAACTTTATTTTTAGATGAAGGACCAACACAAGCTTTTATTTTAAATAAAGATATTTATTTGGCAGTAAAACAGTGTAGTGGTTTTATTTATGTCTATGATGCTCAGCCAGCAACATGGGAGACTTTTTGCTGGCTAGCAGTTTAACAGTTCCCATGATGTCCAACCAGCCAAAGTCTCCCATTAGTCTGGCTGAGCATCATTGGAAAAGAAGTACACAAGGAGCAATAAATAATATTCCACCAAGTCAGTCACTCACTTGTCTCTCTCTTCCCATACCGCCATGTCTTTCTCCCTCTCCACTCATACCCTCATGTATCTCTCTCTCTCTCCACTCATACCCTCATGTATCTCTTTCTCTCTCCACTCATACCCTCATGTATCTCTCTCTCTCCACTCATACCCTCATGTATCTCTCTCTCTCCACTCATAGCCTCATGTATCTCTCTCTCTCTCCACTCATACCCTCATGTATCTCCCTCTCTTTACTCATACCCTCATATATAACTCTCTTTCCACTCATACCCTCATATATAACTCTCTCTCTCTCTCCACTCATACCCTCATGTAGCTCTCTCTCCACTCATACCCTCATGTATATCTCGCTCTCCACTCATACCCTCATGTATATCTCGCCCTCCACTCATACCCTCATGTATAACTCTCTCCACTCATACCCTCATGTATCTCTCTCTCTCCACTCATACCCTCATGTATCTCTCTCTCTCCACTCATACCCTCATATATAACTCTCTCTCCACTCATACCCTCATGTATAACTCTCTCTCCACTCATACCCTCATGTATAACTCTCACCACTCATACCCTCATGTATCTCTCTCTCCACTCATACCCTCATGTATAGCTCGCTCTCCACTCATACCCTCATGTATAACTCTCTCCACTCATACCCTCATGTATAACTCTCTCCACTCATACCCTCATGTATAACTCTCTCCACTCATACCCTCATGTATCTCTCTCTCTCCACTCATACCCTCATGTATAACTCTCTCCACTCATACCCTCATGTATAACTCTCTCCACTCATACCCTCATGTATAACTCTCTCCACTCATACCCTCATGTATCTCTCTCTCTCCAGTCATACCCTCATGTATAACGCTCTCCACTCATACCCTAATGTATAACTCTCACCACTCATACCCTCATGTATCTCTCTCTCTCAACTCATACCCTCATGTATAACTCTCTCTCAATTCATACCCTCATGTATATCTCTCCCTTCATACCCCATATATTTTTCCATGTCTATCTTTCTGTTCCTCATGCTCCCCATGGTGGTCTTTTTTTCTGCATGTTTGTCTCTCCTTCTATACACCCATGTCTGCTGTCTCTTTCTCTTCATAACTCACATATATGTCTCTCCCTCCTCATAATCCTGTGTATTTGCCTATTAATATGCCACAGCCAGTTTGCCCATTTATATGCCACTGCCAGTTTGCCCATTAATATGCCACAGATAGTTTGCCCATTAATATGCCACAGATAGTTTGCCCATTAATATGCCACAGATAGCTTGCCCATTAACATACCACAGTTAGTTTATCCAATAATATAGCACAGTTAGTTTGCCCATTAATATGCCAGTGTCAGTTTGGCGACTAATATGCCAGTGTCAGTTTGTCCATTAATATGCCACTACCAGTTTTCCCAAGAAAAGCATTACCCCCTCCCCCCATTCCCCAGTACTCACCTTGCTGCTGCTGTTTCGTGTCTCCTCCGCACAGTCTTCCCTCTATGCACACTCAGAGTGCAGTGCAGGAGGCGGGAAATAGCCGCCGACTGGATGGGGACTGTCAAGTGGGCAGCGGTGGCCCCTTTAACCAGTTAAAAGTTGCCCTGCCTACATACACACCCACACTTACGCACAGGGTCATGCATAAATACACACAGTCACACTTACACAGACACACTTAGTCAGGTCCGCCACTAGGAATTTCAGGGCCCCTTACTGAACACATTTTCTGCCCCCCCCCCGCCAACAATATCTCCCACTCGCCCCACCTACTCTCACAAGCATGTTATCCCGGTCTAGTGTAATATGGAGGGTGGTTGGGAGCAGTTGGTCAATATGCCAGTAATATTTTGCCCCTCAATATGCCAGTATTTTACAATTTACTGTGCCAATATTTTGCCCCTTAATATGCCATTCTTTTGCCATTTAATGTGCCAGTATTTTGCCCCACAATATGCCATTCTTTTGCCATTTAATATGCCATTCTTTTGCCACTCAATAGGCCAGTATTTTGCAATTTAATATGCCAATATTTTGCCCTTCAATATGCCATTTAAAATGCCAGCGTTATGCTTGTTATTTGCACCCTTCCCCAGTACTTACCTCCTTGCTGCTCTGTCTCCTGGTGCTCTGCTCTGTTTAGCAGGTCCCCGGCTGGAGGGGAGCGCTTAACGCTTCCCACAGAGCCGCGGACCTGCTAAACACAGGGGATTTTTTTTTTTCTGTTGTGACCTGGACCCCTGATGGTGGGCTTGCACTTAGTCACCATTACACACAGACACCCTTATACACACACAGAGCAATACACACAGTCACACTTATGTACACACACTTACACAGACAGTAATTCACACATTGACTCACACAGAGAAAAACACATTCACACACACACACACACACTTACATACATTCACACACACACACACACACACTTACATACATTCACACACACAGTGAAACACACATTCACACACACACACACACTTACATACATTCACACACACAGTGAAACACAGTGAAACACACACATATACATTCACACACAGTGAAACATACATTCACACACACACACAGTGAAACACACATTCACACACACTTACATACATTCACACACACACACAGTGAAACACAGTGAAACACACACACACACAGTGAAACACACATTCACACACACACTTACATACATTCACACACACACACAGTGAAACAAACACACACACAGTGAAACACACATTCACACACACACTTACATACATTCACACACACAGTGAACCACACACACATTCACACACACACACAGTGAAACACACATTCACACACACTGAAACACACACACAGTGAAACACACACACTTACATACATTCACACACATACACACACACAGTGAAACACACATTCACACACACACACAGTGAAACACACATTCACACTGAGACACACACTTTCACCCTGACATACAGATTGAAACACACACACTTCGTTTCATTTAAAAAAAAAAAAAAAACACGTTTTTACTATCGGTCCCCCTCCCTGGAGGGAGGAGGACATTTCCGGACGGTGTCTGCAGAGGAGGCAGAACACCGTCATTCAGATCTTCTGCCGGATGTCACCAGAGACATCCGGCAATCAGACAGCGCGACGGGGCGGAGCTTGCACCCGTCGCGCTGTAATGAGATTAGGAGGTGCGGTGACCACAGGCGCTCACCTGCGGGCCGCACCTCCAGAATGAGGGAGAAAGGTGCTCATCGGAGCGCCTTTCCTCCCGGTGCGCCTGGGCGCGGTGCACCCCGTGCACCCGCCCAGGATTGGCCCTGAGTCAGTGTCAGATGAGTTAACCCCTGGATGGGTAGACAGGTATAGGCAGTGTCAGAGGAGTTAACCCATTGGTGGCTAGACACATATAGGCAGTATCAGAGGAGTTAACCCCTTGGGTGGCTAGACAGATATAGGCAGTGTCAGAGGAGTTAACCCCTTGGGTGGCTAGACAGATATAGGCAGTATCAGAGGAGTTAACCCCTTAATCTACACACTCACTCACACACATACACAGACAGTCTCACTGACATACACACACATTCTCACTCACACTGACATACACACAAACTCTCACTCACATTGACACACACACTCACTCATACTGACACACATACACACTTTCACTGACACACACACACACACACACACTCACTCACTCTGACATACACACAAACTCTCACTCACACTGACATACATACATACACACACACACACACACACACACACACACACACACACTCACACACTGACAAACACTCACACACACTCACATTGACATACACACACACTCACACTGACATACACACACTGTCTAACTGTCTAACTTACCTGGTTCAGGCATCTCTTTGCTTTGAGCTCCTCATGTGAAGGAGGGACTGAGCCAATTACGGGAGGCTTCTGAACTCTCAGTCGTAAAGTGCCGCCCCTGCCAGGGTGCCGCATGGGGCAGCTGCCCCAGTCTGCCTCATTAAAGGGCCGGCCCTGGATCTACTTATTAAAGAAAGAATAGCAGGTAATTGAGATGGGAATGTCAAACTGAAGGCCGAACTAGCCGAGTTGGAAGAATGTTCCCATTCAGCTACATTGGAGAATTTTTCCTACACATCTACTTTGACCTAAAGTTTGAAATTCCTGTCTCAATTCCCTGCAATTTCTGTCTTTATTGAGTAGATCCTTTAAAGTTCTATAAAAATTATAGGCCTGCTTAATAGGAAGTGGATGTTGGAAGCAGGTTGTAGATTAGTGAACACATGTCCTTGTGCAATTTAAAGGTAATCCTGCTCATTAATGCAGAACAAAAGAACCTAAAGTGCGCTGTAAGAAAACTGTGGATGTAAACAATTCAACACCTTTTTGGCTGACAGTTGTGTAATAATATCTTTAGAAATTAAAACCAGGAGAAACATAGTCCCCCTCTAGTAAATGCACTCACAGACTTGCAGAGTAATATTGCACTTCAAATAAACGTTGTTGTCAGTTGAACATCTTCTATATATATATTGGCTCAAAGACATAACAACAGACATCCGATTAGTAAATGAAAAATGGACACATTTAATGAACAAAATATCTGCTTACATGGGGGTTTTCTTTAACAGATGGAGTGGGTGCCACACAGCCGCAAATGTAAGTATCCTCCAGCAATAATTAAAAGATAAAAACTTTAAATAGAAAATAAAATGACATAGAATCCGGTTTGAAGAAAGCAGGAAAGTCCAGTCCGCTACGCTTTTTGCCCTTCGTGGCTTCAACCTGGCGTCTGGACTCCCTGCATTGAAGTGGCGCTTTTATCGTTGGTCTTGATGCCGCTGGGTGCAATTCTCCTCCTTAATGTCTGTGGATCATCGAGTGCCTACTTTAGTACATACTTGTTTTAAGTGATGCCATTTGCATATGTTGTGAGTACCAATATTTCAAATAACAACGACATCACATGACTTCTGTAGAGGAGCTTTGGGTAGGCCTGAGATAGAGATGGTGTTGAGAGGACGCGGTAATGATTCAGCCCTTTGTGAATTTTTACAAAAGAAAACACTTAACACTTACTATTTTTACATTTGCAATATTTTTTTTCAGTGGGATGCAAACACTTTTGAGTCATTTGAAGAACCATTTCCTGTTCAACACCTGTTGTGTAGAAATGGGAAAAAAAGCATTAGAGAGGTAGCTTGTGTTTCTAGAGTACAAACAGCAGAAAATGATCCTATGATTATGTTGTACTGCACTTATAAAGGAGTGTGACCAATTACAGTACACGTTCAATACTTGGAGTACCTGTGTCTCTGAAAAAAGGGTATTCTGAGACTTGCAACATTGTTTGAGTAAACAAAACAGAACACTGATCATTAACCCCTTCGTGACAATGGACGTGTCAGGCACGACCAGCCGGGAACTCTGTTCCCGACAATGGACGTGCCTGACACGCCCTGTGATGAAACGAGTGGTTTTCACGATCAACGACAGTGCTGACAGTGCTGGTCTATTGCCTCGATGTTAAGGCAATAGCCAGCGCCGGAATTCGGGCTCTGGGGCACCCACGTAGCATGGTCCTGCAATATGAGCTCTTGTGGTCAGAGCTTTGGAATTGAAAAAAAAAATCACTTCCATCGCTCTGAATATGTTGCTTGACTAGAGGCAGGCAGCAACATTGCAATGAAAAAAAAAATTAATTATCTTAAATCTAGGATTAGGGTTAGATTAGCTGTTAGGGTAAAACTTAAATTAGGGTTAGCATAAGGAATAGGGTTCAAATTAAATTAAAATATAATAAGGATTAGAGTTGGGGTTAAATTTGGGGTTCAGGTTGGGGTCAAAAGTACAATATAGAAAAAAAAACAAAAAAACACTATTATTGGTTTTTGCCCCATAACCCGCAAAAAACTGCAGAAAAACATGAAAACAAGCATATTTCTGAACTCAGGACAACATTTAGAAACTATTTAGATGGGGTCTTTTTTAATGATTGTATTTGTGTAAATTATATTTTTGGTCAAAGTTAGAAAAAGTGTTTGTTTTTTTCATCATATTTTATGATTTTTTTGTAGTAAATTATAAGATATGATGAACATAATGGTATCTAATGAAAGCCCTTCTTATGATGATAAAAAGTACATATAATTTGTGTCGGTACAGTATGTGAGAGAGAGAGAAGAAAATTACAGCTAAACACAAACACCCCAGAAATGTAAACACAGCCCTTGTCACCAAGGGAAAGTAAAGGTCAAAATGTCTTGTCACTAAGGGGTTAAAGGTAAACATATTTGTTGTGTTAACATTTTTGATATATTTTATTTTTCGGTTACAAAACCAAAAATAAGAGGTACAAATAATTATGCACACATCTAAAATTATGATTTTAATGAGGCAGAACATGACTTCAAATAAAGCACATACTGTTTTACACAAATAAAATAAAAATGTATGTTTGTGACTTTCATTGGTCAATATCTATGCCCACTTGGAATTATTTATAGAGGTCAATTTAAGTTCTTTAATTGAAGCAGACAGCAGGAACAATCCACGGGTTGCCATATGTCTCTGCGTTACTTTATATGTCACTGCTTTATAACTTTGCTCCACTGATTTTTTTAAACAACCTCCTTAAAAGTGATTGGCTCACGGTAAGATTAAAAAAGTAGTGAAATAATGACTTAAGTGAGGCTTATGGGAAAGATTTGTATAAAGCTTACTGCACAAAGCACCGGGCCGTTTTAACCAATGGGCAAACTGGGCACTTGCATTATTATTGGGCAGATTATCTGTGGTTTATTAATGGCAAAATAATACTGGCATATTATTGGGCAGATTGTCTGTGGTTTATGAATGGCAGAACAATACTGGCATATTATTGGGCAGATTGTCTGTGGCTTATTTTTTAATTTTTTTTACAGCATATAGCATATAAAATAATTTAGTGCAGATGTTTCTGACAACATTACTAATATAGTGTACAGAATTAATATCATGAAATCAGTTAACAATTCGAGACATAGATAATAAAAATTCAAGACATCTTATCCCAAGAAATACCAATAGCATGGGACAGATGCTGTGATAAACTCCAATTGTCAATTTTTTTCATCCTTGCTATTTTGAAACATAAAAGAGGACATTAGAAGCATTTATATGTTATTTATCACAAACATGAACAATTTCAACTACCCTACCCTACTTTGCTGCATTTTTCAAACATATTACAATATTAAACACACAGAAAAAGTGGTAGGTGCGCTCAGTAACCCCCACCAAAACAAATAGCAATAAGGAATGCTAATATTTGCCTGAAGTGATGATCACTCTTATGCAGATGGTAAATGATCAAGGAACATATGCAAAAGAGAAAGAATACAAAGCATAGAGTAGCACAATTTTTACTTTCAGGGGAAAGTAGTAAATATTAGCTGTTGCACTCACAAAGCTTTCATGATAAATAGAGCTCATCAACTGCAGGCTAGGTCCATCAGCTGCAGGCACTCTTTTCCTCTTCCTCAAATAATTTCCAGTAGTGTATAAGGAGAAAATAGCAGGAGGTAGGGTAAGTATACAAAATACAAAATTTATTAATAAGAACAAGTAGTATCTTACATGGATTGCACCAGACGAACAGCTCAGCAGTAGCTCTCTGAGGGTCAATGCAGAGAGAATAAAACCAAAAAATAATAAAAACGAGTAAAAACAAGTCTTTACAAATCCAAAGATGAAGCCAAAGGTGTCTATTTGCAGAAAAAAGTACAGGTCCCGTGGGTGCCGTTTGGTAATGTGGTAGATTTGTAAGATTAACAACACAAAGATCTTTTCATATGGACATTAGGATATGAAATATATATTTATATATGACCTAATAGTATTTAATAAAAGGAAAGTTGTGCATACATAAGGATATTATTTCCTGCCTTGACACAGCTAACATAAAAATATCATTTTAATGAGTATACTTGGTTAATGCAAACTCATCAAACATCTGTCTGTAAACTGAGAAATAAGTCAAGGTGGGTCTAACAGCCTGCAAAAAAACCACTCTATAGATGTCTCAATTTCAAAACAGATTTTGTACAGTGCCACCTTTTCTACAAAAAAATACTGGCCATGGTACTGCTTCCATAGACGTAACATTGAGTTCAAGCCAATTTTTTACCGGCCTGCTGGTAAAATACCGGCCAGGTGGCAACCCTACCAGTAACCGGGAAATTCCTGGGACTTTGAGTAAATAGTTTTGGTGGAAGATAAATCAGTGTTTAAATTCAACTTGCCTGTGGCTCCTGCTCCTTCTAGGACTGCTACCTATCCCCCTTGGGACTACCTCTTACAAATAGTTGGAAGTAATGGAAGATCTCTAGGTAGAGCAAAAGGAAAAGCTGGTTGTAAAATAGTTGTTACATTCTTTTGTGTCAAGTGCTCTGGTGTATAGATGTCACTGTTCAGTATCTTACAGAGATTATCATAAGGGAAAAAAGAATGAGTATACATTTTAATTTTATAATAGGGGAGTCAATATGGAGGAGTATGATAACTAGCAGTCAGAGCTGGTGGAAGGATTTTTTGCTACACAGGCGAAAGTGTTTTTAGGTGCTCCCCCCCCCTCCCCCATCCCATGACTCTCCCTCTCCACATATCCCTTATCTATCCTCCCTCTCCCCATATATCTTTCCCTCCCCATATCTCTTTCCCTCTCCCCATCTCTGTTTTCTCCCCCCTCTTCTGTTCTCTCCCTTTCCCCATCTGTTCTCTCCCCTTCTTGTTCTGTTTTCTCCCCCTCCTCTGTTCTCTACCCTTCCATCCCATCTCTGTTCTCTTGTTCTTGTTCATTTTTATATTATTTTTTTAGTCGTCATTTACCGTAACAATAAAGTATTTTATTTACAAAACCTAATTCACATTTACTGCAGTTCTGCAGAAGATTATTTAAGTCTGGGGAATTTGGAGGCCAAGTCAGCACCTTGAAATCGTTGTTGTGTCCCTCAAACCATTCCTGAACCAGTTTTGGTTTGTGGCAGGGCACATTATCCTGGTTAAAGAGGCAAGTGCCATCAGGGAGCACCGTCGGCAACCATGTTTCAGTAGGTGGTATGTGTCATATAACATCCACATAAATGGCAGGACCCAAGATTTCTCTATCAGAACATTAACCTAACCATCACACTGCCTCCACCAGCTTGCCAACTGTCAGTGGTCATAATGTTATGGCTGATGGGTGTATTTTCAGCAATAGACTATAAAAGTATTTACCTCATGATTCATAAGTGAAATAATCTGAATCCACATAAAGGACAAGTGTCAGTAACAAATTAAGTTATGTTTAATTTAAAGTGTGCTTTAAGTGTATCAAGGGGTGGACATTTTGTTTAGAATCTTTGGTCAGATGCGTCAGATCTTACTTCATCTGACCCAGGATTCTAAACAACACAAAAGAGCTATAAGGAGTGGTAAGCATCTTATTTAATTAATTCCTGATAGCATTTCTATTTAATATAGCTGTCTAACTCTTTTGACCCTTTTTGTGTTTTTAATAAATTATACCATTTTACGAGGCATTAATAGTCATGATAATGAATGCACACTTTTTATTGTATGAGCAGGACATTGTCTGAATTAATCATGCGTAGGCCAGCATAACACAATGAAATGCTGTATATTCTTTGCTGAGTAGTCTGGCATAGTCACCTTACAATGCCCTTTAATTGCAGTGGTTTAGTGCAGCCAATTTAAATTACACTGCTTAAAACAATATTATTGTTTTTCACTTACAGACAAGGATTTCATTTGAGATTCAAGTGTAAACTTATACCATTTTAAAAAAAATACAAAGAAAAAAGAAACAGAGAATGTTGTAACAGACAATTATTTTATTGCATTATCTGCCCATATTTCGTCACCTCTTGTTCTGAGCTTATAACATTCTCATGTCTGCTGGAATCCTTTTTTCTATCTCACAACTATTTTATTTATATACTAAATAACAACTGCTGTAGCACTAAGTGTCCAAGCACAACCTCCCATCTGTCTGAAGTAGAACCTCCCATCCTAAGAGGCTGGGTAATAAATATTTTAGAGCAACACCCATAGATAGGGTGTAATAGTTCAGAGGAGCAGGTTAAATAAATGTATACTTATATATCACCAAGCAAGATATTTGGATCAGATCCCAGATTACCTGGTGGAAGGTAGCCAAGGAAGGTAGCATGAAGAGCCAGATGATGCTTGTAAACCAGGTAGGTATTTTTATTGTAGATGTCAAATAACACACTTAAAGACTACTCTTTATACTACCTTCTTTGGGGCGTTTCAAGGTATTTGGGATCTGAGTACAAAAGGAACTGAGGCTACCATGATACATTAAAGACAAATGATAGGCAAGACTTCCGGGATCTCTATGACAGCACCAGATACACTAACAACTCAAGAAGATGAAGCATCCACCGTGTAATCTTGGAAAAAGTCTCATTTATTGTAATCCATTAAAATAAATCCATAGTGAGCCAGCATAGATGCTTAATGCGTTTTGTGCTAGTAGCACGTAATCATATGCTTATGATATAGATAAATTTTAATGGATTACAATAAATGAGACTTTTTACAAGTTACTCAGTGGATGCTTTATCTTCTTGAGTTGTTAGTGTAATTGGGATCTGATACAAATATCTTGCTTGGAGATAGAAATTATCTATTTATTTAACCTGCTCCTTTGAACTATTACACTCATATATTCTGGTGTTGTTCTTGAATGTTTGTTGTTTGCTTCTCTTCAGAGTAAATAATGTTTGTTGTTTGCTTCTCTTCAGAGTAAAGCTAGCTATTTCTGAACTTTATTTGTAATAATGCTCCAAATTTATATCACTTTGTTTTGTAAGAAATATTGTAGTCCATTATTTGTTTAATCCCTGTCTGTCATCTGCTCCATCAAAATAGTATATAAGGAAATGTGGGAGACAACTAATACCTTTCCACTATATCTGGGTATGTTTGTGGATATAAATTAGACTTTGATAACCCTACAAGCATAGGAAGGAATAAGATAATGCTATCCATAAATATCACGGGGAGTTATATTACTGCAGTGTTGTGCTGGCTGGGCATAATGGCAAATATGATACACAGCAGTCACAGTGCCAAAGGTTAGCCATTACTGCCTTTGACATTCCAGGTGTTGTTGACAACAGTAGTGGAGAAACAATGTCTTTATGTTTTCACCCACGGTTTGGAAGGAAAGGACAGTATGGAATAAACTATGTGTAGCTAGATCATGTGAATAGGTAAAACTTTCTTTCTTAGTTGGTCGGTGTTAGGGACGACGGTAAGGCCTTTGGTTCCTGAGCCCATCACAAAATGTAATGACTGCAAGCTTACAAGCAGGAGTCTCTACCTCTATGTGTCATGTGTTGGTCTGTCTCTGCTCATCTAACATAGCCCGTAATTCAATTAAGAGATGCATGTGGACATCACATGTGCTTGCATGACCTCACTGACATCCAGCACTGTCCGCACACACATGCACTGTTTACTTGGTGTCACCTAAAATAGTCTGTCAGCAAAAAAATCCATTGAAACTCCCACATTCAAATAGTACTGTTAAAGACATTTAAATAAAGACATTCTCTATTCTGTAAAGCTAGAAAACCATGAAGAATACCATGTTAAAAATAATAATGATTTTATTTTATTATTATTTTAAAACCATATTATTTCATTATTACATTTGAAACATTGTTTTTGCACTTTGTTGAAACTATCCAAAGTTGCCATCTATTTCTTATAATTTGGAAAATTCCAGACATTCATGCTTCAACATCCATTTTTTGTTATTTTAAAGATTTTATTATACAACCTGACTTTCTCTTTGTACTCTTGATTTGTTAGTTAAACAAAAAAGTTCAACTATATTGTTGGCTCAATTTGGTCCAGTCAGCCAACTAAATTTCACCAAGATCCATAGGAATTGAAGGTGCACAGATAACTAGTTAAAGCTGCAGAATTTAGGGAGAGTGGGAGCCAACTACCAATAAGCCAATGCATTTAGGAAAAAAATGTTAATAGAAAATATAACTGAGTTTTTTTCTCCTGTTACTATATATTAATTCTAGCTATTTGGCAGCATGTATTTCCTAGGTTTGTGTTTGCAAAACCTGTCTCTAGGTGGCTGGTAAGAACATGTATAACTTTGTTAAAACAGTTAAAAAAAGATATTATCATTATGCATGTTGAAAGCAGAGGATTTATATTCTATGAGGACAATCACCTCAAGTGTTAATTGGCCAGGATGGAGAAAACATCAGGTAAAGTGAAAGGCCAAGCGTGGTTTTAATGATGGAGACTTAGATATGATAGGGGGCAATACAACACATTTTTTTTTTGGAGCACCAATAATCCTTGCATTACTACAAAACCATACACTTTGTGTCACTCACCTCACCTAAAAAAAAAATAGGTAATTTGTGCATTATAAATTCCTTCAGACATCCGAATTTAGTTGCAATATAGCTTAATTTGCATAACCTGCATTATTCATGCTGCTCAGTTGCTTTGAGTTAGTCACATAGGTGTTATAGCACCCTTCAGATTGTGAATGAGAATGTTAGTCTCAGTAAAAGTGGTGGATTACTGTTGTGAAGTTCAATTTGCCAAGTCCCGGCCCAACAGATTGTCTGCATAGAGGTGATTGGGTTGTAGTTCAATGCAGGGTACTGGCATTGTCCCACGCATAATAAAATGCTTATCTTATTTCTTAAGGCTGCATTCACATATACCTAGCCAGATTATATTAAATTAATGAATACCAAATTTTTCAAATTTCAGACTTCTTGGACCAAAATGATAACAGCGAAGTTACGGACTTTACCCTCTGGTGTACACTGAAGTGCTTCTTGAGAGGGCTATTCATCAAAAAGGGAACAGAGAGGAAAATTAGAAACAACAAATCCCTAGCAGACCTCTATAAAGAATTAGCTATACAGGAAAGGAAGAACAAGTTGGCTCCAAATGCAACCCTCTCACAAACAATTCAAGATATCCAGAATGTAATAAAAGAAAAATTAGATGAAAAAGGGAAAAAAGCTCTACGTATCCTTAGACAAAAGTGGTACTCTGGGGCCAACCGTGCCGATAAGATTTTAACTAAAAAACTTAAAGACAATAGGAAAAGGAATAATATTAATAAAATAATCACAGGATCAGAGACCCACCTATCCCCTAGGAATATTTCGAGAGCATTTAAAAACTATTATCATACCCTCTATTCGTTAAAACAAGAAAGTGGGATCCGACATGGAACCACAGCTTTTCTTCAAAAATTAAATTTACCCCAACTAAGTAAATTAAATTTGGCAATACTGAATGCCCCCTTTACCTTGGAAGAAATTAAAACAATTATAACATCCCTAAAGAAAAGGAAAGCCCCAGGACCCGATGGTTACCCAAATGAATTCTACCAGACCTTTGCCCAAGAAATAGCTCCACTACTTCTAAGGGTATTTTCAAGAATCCCAGAAGGATATCAGTTCCCACAAGAAATGCTCCAAGCCACTATTTCGCCCATTCCTAAGCCAGGAAAAGATCCAGCCACCCTGTCAAACTACAGACCAATTTCCCTTATAAACGTAGATATAAAAATATACTCTAAGATCTTAGCCGATAGATTAAAAACAGTTATGACTGATTTAATTCACAACAATCAATCAGGCTTTATGAAGGGAAGAGATGCGGGAGATAATATAAGGAAAATCATCAATATCATTGACCACATAAATAAGACAAAAACTCCTTCAATTATTATTGTGGTAGATGCCGAAAAGGCTTTCGACAGGGTGAGCTGGATCTTCCTGGAAGAGGTAATAGAGGCTTTTGGAATCATAGGCCCTTTTAAAACAAATACAATGGCACTATATACTAATCCACAGGCAAAAGTGGTAGGTCCTAACCTAGAATCATCCTGGTTTAACATCAGTAACGGCACTCGCCAGGGATGCCCATTGGCTCCACTTCTATACCTACTATCCATAGAACCCCTTGCAGCCCTGATAAGGCAATCAAATAACATACAGGGGATAAAGATTGCGGACCAGGATATGAGAATTACCCTATTTGCTGATGATGTCCTCTTTACTTTTAGCAACCCGGTTATGTCTCTGAATTCGGCAGTGGAAGTGATCTCCCAATATAGTAAATACTCAAACTATAAATTAAACTTAAATAAAACCCAAACTATTATAGCTAACATAGATGAAAAAACAAAGAAACTATTGACTCACTCCCACCATTGGAAATGGGACAATCAAGTAATCGATTACCTTGGGATAAAATTGAAACTAGACCTGGATGATATGGTAAAAACTAACTATCAATCAGTGACAGAGTGTTTCAGAGACAGCTTCACTAGGTGGAGAGGACTGGAAATCTCGTGGATGGGTCGACTAAATTCAGTTAAATCTTAATTAATACCAAAACTAACTTATCTATTTAGATCAATCCCTCTCCGGGTCCCGAAACCAATACTAAAAATACTAAATATCTTAATCATGGATTTCATATGGAACGGCAGGAAACCTAGAATCGCCCTTTCTTCCATGACGAGGAAATCAAAAAATGGGGGTCTGGCAGTCCCCAACATCGATTACCTCCACGAGATTTCAATGTTCTCCCACTTCTTGAAGTGGGGCAACAATATATCAAGAAACACCAATTGGCATAAGATTGAAAAAGAACAATGTGGCAATTTAGACCCTTACCATATCTTCTGGTGTAAAGAACTCGATACTCTCAAATTTTTCAACCCCATTATTGTAGATATTATAAATACACTGACTAAATTCAAGAAAATCACCAAAATCCAAGATGGACTCCTATGATCCTCCCCCATCAGCACTATATTCTGGGAAATGGATAACATAAATATTAAGGGATGGGAAACAAGAGGTATAACACATCTCTCCCAAATCCTCCAACAAGATATAATCATGCCATTCTCAGAATTACAGACTAATTTCAACTTACCAATAACTGAACATTACACATATCTAAGATTAAGGCACAAAATAAAATATACAAAGATACTCCAAAGCCCATCCATCGAAAAATTCTTGGAAACCCAGCATGATGAGAACTTAATTGGCAAAATAACGCAATTAATGGATACCAATAAGGAAATCTCTAAAGACACCCTTTGGTGTAAATGGGAATCCTATATGGGCAAAGAATTTACACTAAAAGAGTGGATACAGACCCAAAAAATGTTGAAAAAAAGTATTCATAATTTAACCTTGCACGAGACGTATTACAAAACAATTTATAGGTGGTATATAACTCCAACTAAATTAAACAAATTCTCTCCACAACATTCTAGTTTATGCTGGAGGTGCCATAAAAGCGAGGGGACACAACTACATATGTGGTGGACATGTGAGGAGCTACAACCCCTATTAAAAAAGATCCATTTCCTTTTGATAAAGCTAAATAATGAGTTGGGCTCCCTTACCCCACAAATGTTCCTGTTACATCTGGATATCCCCAAATGCGAAAAAGATATACAGTATCTGATAATACACATCCTCTCCGCAGCAAAATTATGCAAAAATAGAGGGATGGGAAGGTATTTGGGACATATATTATGTTGAACCTTATGACCCATTGTTATGTTTAGGACATGTATAAATAGTATGTAGTATTACCGCTGTTGTGGCCTAAAATCCGATGACCTATAGTCAAGTAAAGTATAATTGAAATTTTAGGCCACAACAGTTAAAATAGTAGCATTAGTCCTGTTTTACAGGCTAGGTTCCCACTTCTCCCAACTGAGTGAAATACAGTTCTTTCATATGTTTAATACACAGGCCCCCTTTAAAACAATGGTGTAATGGAATAATATTTATAGAGCTCTCAGAAAGATGTTACTTTATTTTTTTATTTTTATGAAACTACCAAACAGATTGGGGAGTGAATTTTATAAAATTGTTGTTAAACTGTAGATCTGCATAAAGGAAATCATTAGCTGAACTGCATTACAGATGTGAGCTGAAAACATAAAAAAACTAGATTACATATTTTATAAATTGTAAAAAAGTTTTTTTTACTGTCTGTGATTTTTGTCATAATCATCTAAATACTGTTTATAATTCAAAATAAATAAATAAATAAATAAATTAATGAATACCAGTGCTTATAATTTTCAGCTGAAGAAAGGCAAATCAAATTAAAGCTTCTCCAGGGATTAAAAGTCCAATTCAAGCAATATATATTTTTTGAGTACCACTGTTGTTTTTCTTTTCTGATACTCATATCATATTTGTTTTATTGTTATTATTACTTTGTTTGTCATTTTGATTTTTTTTAAATAAGATTGGCTATTATAGGATGCACTCGTAGGATATATAATCGATAATATTTTATTTATATTCTTAACTATCTATGCTTGCTATTTAATAATTACATTTCGGTACATATAAATTGATTTGTTTGCTCCCTTCTTTATATATTTCTAAATGCTTACCCACCTCTTGGTCTTATATTTACATTTCTGAGCATATACATGCATGCTCACAATTGCCCACACCCAGTGTAACTCCATCACCTTGTGAGGGTGTCTGATGAAGCCTGTCCCTTTAGTAGCTATTTAGAATCCAATAGTTAATATTAAAATAAATCAAATTGATATTAAAAAAATAAATAAATAGACAATGTACTTCCCTATCCCTCTGTCTTCTCCCCTTTTTATTACCCTCTCTTATATATTTTATTGTTCATTTGACTTTCAATAAATGTTCTAATACATTTTTTTTAAATAAAAGAACAAGTTAAAAGTCAAATATATGTAATGACAACACATTATTATAACTAGATTTATACTGATTGTTAATATTTATATTTTCTTATATCATATATCTGTAACTATATATATATACATTTACTATTCATATACGTTTATTTAAGTTAGTTTATTAGCACCATTATTTAATATTTATTGAAAATGTTTGAAATAATATGTACTTATTACTATACTTAACTTATTTTTCTACAACATATGTACATTTAATATTTCTAATAACTTCATTTAAAAAAAAAAAAGACAAAGTACTGAGCAGCAGTATGCACTTGTTCAGTGTGTGCCCACACTTTGTTATAGAGAAATATCAGAACATTCAGTGTGCACTGACATTGCATTGGGCATCTCCAATGGCTCCCAAGAGGAGCTTGGCATGGCCCTTTATTAACATGTGGATTGTGGAGGATCAATCTCTGAGAGAAAGAGTAAATGGTAGTATTGCAAAATAAATAAAAACTTTTGAACAAATAAATGTAGATTTTTTTTAACAAGTTATTTTTAGTATACCTTTTTTTTTGCTTTTTTCAGGCTGTAGTGGTCCTTTAGATATTTGTCATCGTCATATTTAAATGAATATATAATCTGATTTAAAAAAGAAAATTGAGAATTTTGAGATGTCAATCATAATATAATAATGTGTAAGGTGCTTAGATGGGTGTATATATTCATATGTGGTGTATAGTTTGATTAAGGTTGGGTGATGGACATAGAATTTGAAGATAACATAGGAAAAATGGAAAATAAAAAATAAATAAAAAGGTTAAACATTTTTTTATTTGGTTGGTATCCTGGTATCTTCTGTAAATGTACATAGATGTTTCTATGTTCATTCTTGAAGAGTTATGGGTTTTGTTTTAATGGCTTGTTTTATATTTATTGTACTGATCAGTTGAAGTAGTCAGTTGGTATTTCATAGAGTCAAGATCTATAGTCTATTAGAGGAGGTACATGTGGTTATCCAAGGGTTCTAAATTGCTAAGTAGGTATGTGTGGTTTCATCATGTAAGTATGTGGTTACTTTTTCCAAGGTCATTGTTTGCCATATCTTTGTCTCTCAGTAGGTTAAGGGAGGTGGGCCTGTTTTCCAGTATTTGGAAATGGAATGTCTGACTGCGGTGCAGATGAGACAAATTAGTTTGTTGGCTTTAGAGTTTAGTTTAAGTGGTTGATCATTTCTGTTTAGACGTGTGGTCCAGGGGACTAATGAGATTGTGGTATTTCATGCTTTACATAATTGTGTGGACTGTGCGTGTATATCATTGGGAAGTCCTACCACCATTGGGATCATTATTAGGGTTAGCAGTAGATGTTAGTATTATAGTTCGGGGTTAGTATTAGGGTTCCGGGGTGGTATTAGGGGTTAGTATTAGGGTGAGATGTTTTTATTAGGGGTTAGTATTAGGGCTTGGGGTTGGTATTAGGGTTAGAGGGCTTACTTTATTAAGGTGGGTCTGAATAGCAATCTAGAAAGTGAGGTTGAGAGGAATGACAGCTTAATGCACAGATAACAAAATAGTAGGAAAGAAAAACTTGCTTAGAGTGGACCTTTAAATCCAGTTTGGCTCATTCAATGCAAAACATATTCCTTGCATTTCTAAATATAAATGTAGATATTGGATTTTACCTGGTACAGCAGAGGGATTTTCCTTCTGAGGTTAAACAGATACATCTTTACAATATATTAAACAATGAGAGGGTGAGGGGCATAATTCTTTACTTCTGTACATGGTTAATTTTTTTATGGTTTTTATAGATTTTATTTAAGTAGTTTATTTTCAACAAAGCCAGCTGAAAGAGTGATGGATTTTCGACTGAAAATTCGTATACATCTATGTTGGGATTTTATACTGTGCGAGATAAGAAACAAAGCTGCTATTCTCTATCTGTCACTGCTTTATCTTAATGTATGTATGTATGAAATTTGGGATGTCTTTTTCGATATATATTGTAATGGATGATATATAATCTAATAAATAAAGAAATATATATTAATAAATAAAAACAGTTGAAAACAATCAATTATTATTATGTTTTTCAGATTGCCATTAGCAATATTATGAATAATACTATCCAAATGTCACCAGTCACAGAGTCTAATTTAGTAAATTTGTACATATTGTTGCTTCCAAAATGTACTTTTCAAAGTTCGATAAACCATCTGCCATAACCTTTACTTGAGCTGCTTTCAGTTCCGTGGAGCATGATGCAACAATGATCTTGGCAAAATGAATGTACTGACTTGTCTTAATGATGAAGTCAACATAATTTGTTTAGTGGTGTACCAGAAGTAATATAGTCAGTGATGGAATTCTTTTTTGGAATGGTAGGCACTTCAGTACAAAAATAAGAAAAAGTGACTGTACAGTGACACCCAAGTCCATGTCAGTGTCTGTTAATGTCTGTAGAAGATTGTTAAGCTGTCTTTCACAAAGTCTAATAAATGTCTACCAAGAAGTGAGTCTGTCACCTACATGACAGCTTGTATCATAAAATGTACTTATAAAAACTTTTTACTGCTTATGTGACAGGGTCACTAAACCGTGGTCCCAGAGAGACCCTTGTTTTTACATGGGATCTTTAGAGGGGATCACCCAAATTTGCCCATCACCCAAATTTGCACTCAAAGTTGTGGTCATTTTAGCATATTACTTTATGCTGGACCATCGTGGAAAAAGCCTTGTGCTACATACAGCTCTGGGTCAGATCAAGCTTAAAGGGTGAATTGACATGCCATGCTTTTGCCTTTCAGTCAGTGCAATTGTTTAGAAATATGTAGCTTAAAAATGACAGTCTATTTTATGTCACCAGACTGGAAATTCAGTAGCATGTGAGGTAAAACCTGCAGAACGGATTACTTGTATGTCCTCACTGCCACATAGGTTTGTGTCTTTTGCATCCACAAATACTTCATTCTCCCTCATGCTCCTCCAGTTCCTGATGAATCAGAGCTCCAAGTTGTCATATTCAGACCCTCTGACTCATTCAGTTGCATGACTCATTCAGGAATAGACAATGTGCAGGAGAGTTAGGTGAGTTAACATTCAGTGGCACTAACTTTTTTTTTTTTTTTTACTTTTTTTCACTAAAAGAAGCAAAAGTTAAAAACCTGTTGCCACATACCTAGAGTAAACCCAATATCTTTTCAGATTTACTCTGAGCCATGAGCCCTGAGCTGAGCTCATCTGGATACTGGTAGATGGGGGCTCTCCCTGCACGTCTGATTGCGGTCTGGTCATCTCTCTCTGCTACTGCAGACAGCCCTTCATTTCCATATGCCACCATCAGAGGAGACCAAGTTAAGGTCTCTCCTTTCCCTAGCATTATAACTGCCCGTAAGATGATAAAGAGTACATGCTGGTTTATTATCATACTGGGGCCAATAATCTTTTCACTTGTAATTCTGCTTCTATTATATTAGTGATACAAATGCAAAAGAAAGGGGCTCTTTAACCCCACCAACTTAAATATACATTGACAAACCTGATACGATTTTCCTGCTAAAAGAGATCCTTTGGCCCTGAAAAATGCAATGTTACATTTTTGAGGATTTCTTGCTGATTTAACAACCTATTCGGCAGGGTAAACTCTGTTCTTCTGACTGATGAAATTCACCAAGAATGGCCCTTTACAATGCATAGTCATCTGTGTAAGATGAAATGTTCATCTCAGTCAGTAGTGTATCTTCCACAAGGCAAACAAGGCACTTTGCCAGAGGGCGGCACTTTGCCAGAGGGAGGCACTTTGCCAGAGGGCGGCACTTTGCCAGAGGGCGGCACTTTGCCAGAGGGTGTTAAAGCACAATTCTGGTGCTTCAAACATTTTTGCTCCCTCCCCCACCATTCAGCAAACTTGAGCTCCTTCCAGTTAATTGGGGTGATGGGGGCATGTAATGGACATGGTGGGGGTATGCAATGTGGGTGGTGGGGGCATGTAATGGGGTGATTGGGCATTAAATGTGTGTGCAATGTGGGTGATGGGGCATGTAATGGGGTGATGGGTCATGTCGTGGGTGTGCAACGTGGGTGATGGGGCATGTCGTAGGTGGGTGGGGGTGGTGCCCGAATTTTGGGCAGCACAAAACCAAGATACACCACTGCATCTCACCTGTAGCTCACTTGTAACTCACTTTTAGTGAATAGTCTCTGTGTGAGACTATGAACAAATTCTTGAACATACCTATCTTTCTTGCTCATTTTTAGGAAATGCCCCAAACTGAGATGGTGTTTGAGTCTGTGTTCAAGAGAGCTAGTAACTGTATGATAATGCCAATGGGAGATAGTGAGAGGCTATGGAAGTGATTGTTTGTTAGTGAATAGCTGCATGAGTGACTGTGTGATGTAAAAGACTGGGAATGTGTAAGTCAGTGTGCTCTGTGCCAGTGAATGACTATGTAAATAACTGTTATGGTTCACCCTGCATTCCAGGCTCCTGCAAAAGCTGGTTTTGTGGGTATTTCCACTATCAACCTCTAGTGGCCACCGTATCAGTAATTGGTATTTTTGCCTTAGACTCTGTAGCTGTCACCTCAGCCTTGTTGCATATATTGTGTGCAGTTCTTCACTATAAATAACTGCATCTTTCTGGGCCTTTGCATTATTGTTGTTACACCAGTGTCTGGTTCCCTGTGCTGATAGCTGTTCTGTCTTGAGTTTACTCACCTGCCTTTCCCATCCTGTTCCGCATTGTATTTGTTAACGATTCCTAGCAGGACCTGGGACTCTACCCCATAGACTCCACCTGGGGAAAGGGTTACAGCATTCCTTCTTCTATCAGTTTTGTACCTTCAGCACACCTACCCTCCTATCTTATCCGGGAGCTACCAGTGTGAGAACAGCACCTGCCCTGACTAGACAAAGAGGTACTTGCTCAGTCCATTCTCAGAACAGCATCTGCCCAGTCCAGTCTCAGAGTGGCACCTACCCAGACTAGATTCAGAGCAGCACCTGCTTAGCGTAGAACGGTACCAACCCAGTCCTGTCTGAGAGCAGCACCTGCCCAGTTCCAGTTACCACTCCTGTTTGTGAGTTGCCAGCACTTAGTATACCTTGTAGGGTGCCAAAAGACTCCACAGTATCCCCTGCAGAAAGACTCCCTGACATCTTTTTCTGGGTTGTGAAAATAGCTATGTCAGGAAGACTAGAGAAATATCAAAGAGTGTGCAATACATTTTGCACCCTGGTGAAGTCCAGACTCACCTCTGTATAACATGTAAGATTTAGTATTGTAACCATTGGCTATTTTAAATAAAATAAAGCTGATTATGCGGATGTAATCTTTGCTAAATTGTTATAAATGTATTTTGTTCTGCTTATTTGGCAGAAGTCATATGCTTAACTTGATATCTTCCAACAAATAGACTCATAGACCATCTGACATGAAAACTGATTCTAAGCAACGACAAGAACTTCACTGGATAGCGAATTGCATACGGAGGCACTGTTGGAATAGAAACATAGAATGTGTCGGCAGATAAGAACCAGTTGGTCCATCTAGTCTGCACATTTTTCTAAATACTTTTATTAGTTCCTGGCCTTATATTATACAGTGAGGGGGGAAAGTATTTGATCCCCTGCTGATTTTAAACGTTTGCCCACTGACAAAGAAATGATTAGTCTATAATTTTAATGGTAGGTGTATTTTAAGAGTGAGAGACAGAATAACAAAAAAAAAAATCCGGAAAAACGCATGTCAAAAATATAAATTGATTTGCATGTCAATGAGTAAAATAAGTATTTGATCCCCTATTAATCAGCAAGATCTCTGGCTCCCAGATGTCTCTCTTAAATGGAGTGCCCCTAATCTCAGCTCGTTACCTGTATAAAAGACACCTGTCCACAGAAGCAATCAATCGGATTCCAATCTCTCCACCATGGCCTAGACCAAAGAGCTGTCCAAGGATGTCAGGGACAAGATTGTAGACCTACACAAGGCTGGAATGGGCTACAAGACCATCACCAAGCAGCTTGGTGAGAACAGGTGACAACACTTGGTGCGATTATTCGCAAATGGAAGAAACACAAAATAACTGTCAGTTTCCCTCGAAACACACAAGATCTCACCTCGTGGAGTTTCAATGATCATGAGAATGATGAGGAATCAGCCCAGAACTACACGGGAGGATCTTGTTAATGATCTTAAGGCAGCTGGGACCATAGTGACCAAGAAAATAATTTGTGAAACACTACACCGTGAAAGACTGAAATCCTGCAGCAAGGTCCTGCAGCAAGGTCACCCTGCTCAAGAAAGTACATGTACTGGCCTGTCTGAAGTTTGCCAATGAACAGATGAGACCAAAGGCGAGCACTTTGGCATCAACTCAACTCGCCATGTTTCTAGGAGGAGGAATGCTGCCTATGACCCCAAGAACACCATCCCCACCGTCAAACATGGAGGTGGAAACATTATGCTTTGGGGGTGTTTTTTTGCTAAGGGGACAAGACAACTGCACTGCATCAAAGGGACGATAGACGGGGCCATTGAATGACTGTGTATTCCCTCAGCCATGGCATTGAAAGTGTGTCGTGGATGGGTATTCCAGCATGACAATGACCCAAAACACACAGCCAAGGCAACACAGGAGTGGCTCAGAAATAAACACATTAATGTCCTATGCTTAATCGCATTGTAAATCTGTGGAGGGAGCTGAAGGTTCAAGTTGCCAAACGTCAGCCTCGAAACCTTAATGACTTGGGGAGGATCTGCAAAGAGGAGTGGGACAAAATCCCTCCTGAAATGTGTGCAAACCTGGTGGCCAGCTACAAGAAACATCTGACCTCTGTGATTGCCAACAAGGGTTTTGCCACCACGTACTACAGTTCCTCACAAAAAGGTTAAAAATTGAGAGAAATAGGGTTGGGGTAAATGTATGTATTTAGATTGAAAATTGGCTAAAAGATAGAATGCAGAGGGTTGTTGTAAATGGAAAATCCTGAAATTGGACTAGGGTATTGGGCGGAGTACCTCAGGGTTCTGTTTTAGGCCCTCTTCTTTTTAATTTGTTTATCAATGATCTCCCACGTTGTGCTGAGAGCCATATCTTAGTGTTTGCTGATTACATTAGATTAGGTAATGTAATACAGACTAATCTTGATGTTTGTTTTTTTACAGGAAGATTTGGACAGAGTGGGGGACTGGGCATAAAAGTGGGAAATGAGGTTCGATATAGACAAATGTAAATTTATGCATTATGGGAAAAATAATAAAAAAGCAACATATACTTTAAATTGCATTTACCTGGAAAAAACTATTAATGAAAAGGATTTAGGAATAATTGTAGATAACATACTTGGCAACAGTGCTCAATGCCAGTCAGCAGCTGGAAGGGCCAATAAGACATTGGCATGTATAAAGTGAGGTATAGATTCACGGGAGGAGGATATCATTTTGCCTCTTTACAAATCAATGGTAAGAACACACCTTGATTATGCAGAACAGTTCTGGGCACCAGTCCTTAAAAAGGATATTATGGAACTAGAAAAAGTTCAAGGAAGGGCTACACAATTAATAAGGGTAGTGGAGGATCTTAGTCATGAAGAAAGACTTAAAAAATTGCATTGATATAAGTTAGAAAAAAGACGTCTCAGAGGGGATATGATAACATTATATAAATATGTGCAGGGCCAATATAAAGAGCTCTCCAGTGACCTGTTCATTAACAGAAATGTACAAAGAACAAGAGGTCACCTCCAGAGACTGGACGATTTCATTTTAAAATGTCTGGATGTTTTTTTGGATCAAAAGTTGGAATGATAGGTAGAAGGTTTGAACTTGATGGACTTGTGTATTTTTTCAACCTAAATTACTATGTTACTAAGTCAAAGGGGTCAAGTACTTATTTCACTCATTGACATGCAAATCAATTTATAACTTTTTTGACATGCATTTTTCTGTATTTCTTTTTGTTATTCTGTCTCTCACTGTTAAAATACACCCACCATTAAAATTATAGACTGATCATTTCTTTGTCACTGGACAAACGTTCAAAATTAGCATAGGATCAAATACTTCTTTCCCTTACTGTATGTAGGATAGCCTTATGCCTACCCCACATATACTTAAACTCCTTCACTGGGTTTTGCTATTCCATACATCCACAATGGAAGGCTATTCCAAACATCCACTACATCTCAGTAAATTACTACTTCCTGATATTACTAATCCCTCTAGTGCCTCTAGAAACAACATCATAAGTAGATTTATAAACAAAAGTGTGCCTACTACAAATGGAATGGATACTGTTAATGAGGAGTGGGTGTCAGACATGAGTAATGGTTAAGTTAAATTAAGCATAGACAGCATAAATCAAAGTTTCAGTAGGTGTTGAATATAGTTTAGCTGAGAAATGTATTGTGGGGAATTAATGGAAAAACTGATGTGGTAAATGGACCAAATGTTACTCTTCTTGTAACACAAGTATTACAGTACAGGACTTGTTGTCCAACCTGCTCTCTGTCCATAATCGAAAGCATGCTTTTGATGCTAAAAATCCAATATTTCTTTTGATGGCATCATAGTCGTGTCTCAGTAAAGGGTTCCAGGACAATGATTCTGTAACACCCCTATATTTACATTATATTACTTTCTGTAATGCATACATTTGTACTTTCTAAATGCCCTGCCTGCAAGGTGGACATGTTCACATAATATAATATAATATTATCATTATTGTTTAATTTACTTAATGTTTTATTTGGTTGTCTAATAAGGAAACAGTACAGATTGAAGAAAAGCAAGTATTAAGCAAATATCACAGAGTCGACCTAATATGCTCATCAAAATGGTGCCTCCGTATTCCATATGTATATATTAGAAAACATATTTTAAATATTATAAGAGTTTTTAAAGGCACACTCAAAACTTTATGTACTGTAGATTTTATTGCCATTGATTATCCTCCATGGAAGTTGCCAAAAAATGAAGGCCAATCATTGGGGTACTGTTGAGGTGAATGGACACACATACACACACATGCTTAACTATAAGTTTATTTGAGTTTACACTAAGGATACTGCTTGAATATTTGAGTGCATGTCCTGTGCCAATTCATATATCTACTAAGAGTTTGGGGGAGAGAGAGATTCTTTATTTATGTAATTTAAATTCCATTTATCCTATTCTTGTGTTGGCTAATTGTTTTGCTTCCACACCATGATTTTCTGCTTTTTATTTATTTTTCGTTTCCAATATACAAAACTATTATTACATAAAGAACAAAACACGATAACATTCCTTGTATACATATCAATAAACATTCTCTATTCAAACATATTCCTTATTTTAAACAACAACTTCACCAGATGTACCAAAAGCAGAGATCTATTTTTTTTATATTTTACACAAAACATTTTTACAAAAATGTTATTGCTATGCCTGTGGAGATGTGCCCAGATGTTCTCTTTCGATCACCAAGCATTTCCTCTAATCATATTCTGATCCATAGATTTAATGCTTTCCCACCTCATATCTAATCATAATGTCTTTTTTCTCTATTTCTCTATTCAAGTGACAGCCATATCTGAAAATATTTCTTGGAGGAACTTCTGGCCCAAAGCACTCTCCATCTTTAATTGGTGATTTATTGGTTATAAAGTTGGCTTCTAGAAAATTCCTTATCTCATTTCAATGCTCCAGCAATCACTATTTTAACTGCTACTAGGCAATGACACGTAGTTAATCTGACATATATTAAAAGAGTGCTCCTCCAAATAGAGCAGAGGCACTTCAGGACATATTCTTCTAATTACGCCATTAAACTCTTTCAACAAGTAGAATGTAAAACCTTATATTTATTAACCTTCCTACAGTCCCACCATACAATCATATATGTTCTTTCGACTTTGTTGTCAGACCTCCCCTCTGTTACAACTGATAGAGTCCTAGCTGGTTATAGTCAGTGAGTCATCAGAGAGTTCAGTGTTTAGTTATGTCCCAAGTTGCAGCTATGTAGAGGTTGGCTCTATGAAAGAAGATTTATTTTCTCTTGTCTGTAGTTAATGTGCCATGCTGAAACTCCTGAAGGTCTGGGGTAGCACCACTATCTGCTGCAGCAAAGATTACGGATCCTGAAATAAATGTAAGTCTGTCTTCAGTCAGTAGGGTATCTTCCACAAGGCAAACAAGGCACTCGCCTAGGGCGGAACTTTTCCAGAGGGTGTTAAAGCACACTTCTGGTGCTTCAAACATTTTCGCTCCCTCCCCCACCATTCAGGGGATAATGGGGGATTGTAATGGACGTGGTGGGGGTATGTAATGAGGGTGATGGTGGCATGTAATGTGGGTGATGGGGCATTTAATGTGTGTGCAATGTGGGTGATGGGGCATGTAATGGGGTGATGGGGCATGTCGTGGGTGTGCAACATGGTTGGGTGGGGTGCCTGAATTTTGTCTGCCTAGGGCAGCACCAAACCAAGATACACCGCTGTCTTCAGTAATGATGTAGAAGAAGGCTCCAGTAAAGTTCCGTACTCCTGTCTATACCACCTTTCCTTTAAATAAAGTACAGTAATTCTATGCAACACACAGACAGGTCAGGTCATCTGTAAACTTCTGCCTGTCACCTACAGAATCTACCATCCAGAGCTACAGACAAACCCAGGAGATACCAAAACCCATGGAGTGGAACCCATGAGGCAAGGAGGGGACCAGTGTTAGTCACTCTCAAGCAAAAACACATTACACTATGGGAAATATTAAAACAAACCTGAAAGTAAAGCTTCATTTTGTAGACCTTCATTAAAAAAGTAAATAACTAGATATAGAACGGTGATATTTATCATTTTCATTTATCTTTTACAGGTTTTATCCTGTAGATAGAATCAAAATAAATTAAATTTTTCAAAACCAAAAAAAATAAATCATTTGTCTTTAAAACTGATATGATCTCAGCTCATTCAGATGGAAAAGAATAAAATGCTCATGGTATTCACTACTTGTTTGGCACGCTCAGGTGATTATTAGCAGTGGAGTAGAAAGCACATAAATAATTTATGATGCAAAGTGCTTTTCTTGAGCTGTAGAATCAAAGACGGCAACAAGAGAATATCAACATTATCAGAGATCTCCAGAGCTAAATAAAAACCAATCTGAACTGCACATTAGGCATTAAATAATGACATCTAATACCTTCAAACAAAACAAAAGTACTGGATTCTCCAATAAATATTGATGCTTTTTAAGCTCTTACTTACAACTGATAGTATGAATCTTGGAAATTGAAAAAATGTTTTCTCAATTAATCTGCAGATTTTGAATCTTCAAATATTATCATACTTCAAAAAAAAAAAAATATATAATAAGAATATTGCACAATGACAGTAAACAATAATAACAAAAATATAAAACATCATACCCATATGTCATAGTATCAGATTAGTCCATCATTATGTGTGAAAGGTGAATTACCTTATATAGGTGTGGAAAGTGGGCTTATATTTACCGGTATTTAAGATGTGTTATAGACAGATATCATGGATGCGTTGTGTGAAGTTTACTGTGACATGTTTTCTGTTTCAATTTCAAGAGTGACTGGGTGATTTCCTGTCAGCCATTTTTAACAACTAATTTGTGACAAATGGCCATACACGCCTCAAAAAAGACCAATATGGCAAGCTTTACAAGATGGGAAAAACTGACCCTACTCTCCCCAAAAATGTGGCCTTCTTGGCAACTGCCTTATGGGAAATCCACACCTCAAGCAGCAATGGTGGATATGTGAACACGTGAACAGTTATGATAGCAATAAACCCTATACTCTGTGAAGCCTGTACAGTAAGCACTTGCACCAATAAAGAAATAGGTTTAACTGACGTTGATTGTCATTTTCCACTGAGGATTTTTTCATGCATGTTTTCATTGAGGATTTTTATTATGAAGGAACATAATCCATTTGCGTACGCATTGTGTTTTATCATCCTGTCAATTCTTTTTCTGTTCTTCCATTATAGTTGTATCACAAGCAGCCTGGAGGGCTGTGAAATAACAGCTAATATGTGCTGGCTGGAATTCCTGCTGCAGCAATTACCTACTTATAGAAATAATAGGGGTTTCCCATGAGAAGGAGATTTCTTTGCATTCTGCTTACTGAAATATAAACTGTGGACTGATCACAAAGTTTACATATCTCCTGGGATTCTTTCCAGTCACGATCAAAAGCTAGAAGCTTTTTTTCTTTTCTTTTTTTCACATTGTCTATTAACTGCACAGACATTCTTTTGAGTTATTCGATAAGAAATTTTGTTCTGTGACAAGCCATTTTTCCTGGGGCTTCCATTTGAGGGCTTAGAGTTATCTATCAAGTGTGTCAAACTCGATTGCTGAGGTTCATAATCCTGTCAATTAAATTCCTTATCACTGAGCAATGTTATAAATATTATCCTGGACACTAGGGTTGCCACCTTTTCTACAAAAAAATATTAGCTATGCTACTGTCTCCATTGATGTAACGTTGGCGTCAAGCCAATTTTTTACCGGTCAGGTGGCAAGCCTACTGGAACCCTGATTAGAATCTTTTTTTATTGTCAATATTCAGAATTTTTTTATAGATTTTATATGGCATTGTGGGGCACAGGTAAAAAAAGAAAGGGGTAAGACAGTGACTTGCATTAGTATAGTTGTTTTTGCTGTGATACAGGGTTTGTGTATTTCTTAAATGTATACAACACTATGATTTTTTGCTTATTTGGAGTAAATTGTGATCTAGCATAAAATACGTGTGGGAGGGTAGTGAGCACCAAGAAGGAAAAAAATAGTGAAGGAGAAAACAAAATTGAGAGAAGGATAGAAATATTCCCACAATGGTGCGGATGTAGCACGGCCAGTATTCAGGGACCTAACAACTTGGTCTTGAAAACTTGCAACCAAACTCTCACTTAGCCAATAAATGGTATCATTTGAACCCTACTTGTTTCCAGATATTCATCAGATAGGAATTGACTGGTTTCCACCATTAACCATGGTAACCTGAGTTGCTCATCTCCTTGGGTTTAGTATCCTATAGAAAATGGCAGTGCACACGTCTACCACAATGAAGTTGCTTTGTGTAAGAATGCTAGTTAGTTATATTAGACATAGTTTGCATCCAATAAGTGACCATTTGGATTTGATTGGGATACTAACTTGCTCTGATTTCATGTTTGATATCTGTATTTTGACTGCCTGCCTAATCAATTACTACAGCCTGTTCAATTATTCTTGAGTTTTTATTTTCCTGTATATTCAGCTTACCAGATATTGTCTACTACGTCTCACAGGTATAGCTCTAATTACAAATTAGACTTTGATATTTCTCACTTATACTTGTTTTTTTACTTTGAGCTGAAAATGTATGTTTATTCGTGTTTATTGTTTTCAGACATTTTTCTGGCTCTGGACATATTCTCCACTGTTATATATTTGTAGTATGCCACAGAATTACTTTTGGGGGTTTATAAGTTTGTTTAGGTATATTATGGTTATCTCCCTTTATTTCTATACTAAAAAAAATATGAGATCATTTGTGCTCCTCTTTTTTTCTCTCTCCTCTTTTCATCTTTCTCCCACTGTGTATATACATTTCTGCACAAGGCCATCTGTATGTTTGCTGTTGTATCTTTTAAGTGGTACATTGGCATACTGTCCAACTCACCCGCCTAAAGTGGAACACTCCTGATTCAGAAAAAAAAAAACAATATCTATGCTTTTCTAATTAATTAGAACATGTTTTTGGCTAACATGTTCACTTTAAAATTGGCACAGCACCACATGCTAGCTTTGATAAAGATGCTGAAAGTTTTCTCCACTAAGCTAAATAACTATAGTATTTCAGAAAATGGCAACTCCATGTTATATGAGTAGCACAGATTGCTGGAATAGCACAAACAAAGCGCTGACTGAGCAATAGAAGAGTACTGTAATACACTCTCATGCAGATAGTGCTAGTTTATGTTCCCACAAAACATTTTAGAGTTGCATTTTGTCTGCTTAAGCATACATAATATATGTATCATAAATATGCTTAAGCAGATATTTAAAATATGCATTTGTTTGTTTTCATTGGAACTGGGCCTAATACCCCAAAACAACAAGTTTCTAGCAGTGGCTATTGGACCTGCAGCTGTGTCCAAACCACCAAACTATTGACAACTGCACCAGTGTCAATAGTTTGGTGGTTAGTTCACACACGCACCAAACAGTGATGCATTCTTACAACCTGTCCAATAATCATGGTTTCTACCTGTTTTGTCCAGATTCTTTTGGACACCGGAGGGCAAAATGTTCTGCATATATATATATATATATATATATATATATATATATAACAAATCACGATCCATGCACATGGCTGGTTGCTATCTATCAATGCCAAATTACTCTCTGCCAAATCAAAAGGTCACTTCTCCATACTGATCCACTTTGATCTCTATGCTTAACAAAATAGCCTTGGTGGGCATTGGTGGCACGACTCTCTTGAATGGAGTCAAATCTATCTGAGCTTTCTTTCTCCATGTTGATTTTGGTGTGACGCCATCGCCTATTCCTTTCTCTTTAAGTGTTTCTCAATGGTAGGTTGTTGCCCATCTGCTGTTTTCCCTGTACACTGCTTCTCTAGGAGAACTCAACTATATAAACTCTTTTGGCTACCAATGCCACTGGTATCTGGATGACACTCAGATCTACCTCTCCTCCCTTGACCTCACTCCATCTGTCATGTCGGGGACTGTCTGTCGGCTATCTCTATCTGGATGTCTGATCGATACCTATAGACTTAACATTGGCCTTAAGTAATTTTTTTTCCGGGCTCTGGTAAAATACTGGTTCGGTGGCAACAGTACTCACATTTTGTGTTTCCTGCTCCCTCTAAATTGTAAGTAGTAGGTCTCTCTACCTCATGTTTAAGTCTGGTTAACAGTTTTGTGAATTTTAACATTAGAGCTTTTTGTCTGTACATTGGGTGTACATTAGTATATGGGTGTTTATATATCTACTGGCATTACTGCAATATAGATATATTTTTAGATGTTTTGTTTATATTGTGATGGAGTTTACTATCCAAATCTGTAATGGGAAGTAATACAAATGAATCGTTTATAGAGAATAGAGGGCACAGGATTTCATATAGGGAAAATTTTGACAAGAAGAATGTGTGAGTAGCGTTTTGTATGATACACTCACAAACATCCGTAGTATAGAATCATAGCAGGAAAAACTGTGGTTCCATGACACAAATCTGTTTTACTCTGTAGACAAGAAAATAAAGCAGAAAAGAGCAGGATACTTACAAATAGAATTGCACTTACAGGGTCTTCAGCTTAAAGAATAAATGGCTAGTCCACAACAAGAGTCCAACAAAACATAACACAAATGCAGCCACTCAACGTGTTTCTTTGGGTAATACATATTATAATGATGGTTCATAAAGTGGGGGTGGCATTATATAGACTTGCTTTGCTGTGTCACTACTGTTACAGAGCAGGCTGTTGCCACAGGGTAAATGCCAGGAATTTTTAAAGTTGATTTGCTTTTAAAACTGGCATAACACGTTAGGTTTGCCCCACAGACCATGCCACAACATCACTTTGCCAATTAAAATAAGCCACTGCTCGGTGCCAATTAACATGCCACAGTCACTTTGTCATTAACATAAGCAACAGTCAGGTTGCCTTTTAAATATGCCACAGCTTGCCCATTAATATGCCAGTGTTATTTTGCCATTAATATGCCAGTATTATTGTGCCATTAATATGCCACAGCCAATTTGCCCATTAATATGGCGGTATTATTTCACCATTATTATGCCAGCATTATTTTGCCATTAAGAAGCCACAGCCAATTTGCCCAATAACATGCCAGTATTTTGCAATTAATAAGCCACAGACAATTTGCCCAATAATATGCCAGTATTATTTTTCCATTAATAAGCCACAGCCAATTTGCTGAATAATATGCCAGTATAATTTTGCCATCAATAAGCCACAGCCAATCTGCCCAATAACATGCCAGTATTTTGCCATTAATAAGCCACAGCCAATTTGCCCAATAGTGTGCCAGTATTATTTTGCCATCAATAAGCCACAGCCAATTTACCCAACAGTATGCCAGTATTATTTTGCCATCAATAAGTCACAGCCAATTTGCCAAACAATATGCCAGTATTATTTTGCCATCAATATGCCACAGCCAATTTGCACAATAATATGCCAGTATTATTTTGCCATCAATGAGCCACAGCCAATTTGCCTAATATTATATATTTTACCATCAATAAGCCACAGCCGATTTGCCCAATAATATGGCTGTATTATTTTGCCATTAATAAGCCACAGTCAATTTGCCCAATTATATGCCAGTATTATTTTGCCATCAATAAGCCACGGCTAATTTGCCTAATATTATATATTATTTTGCCATCAAAAAGCCACAGCCAATTTGCCCAATAATATGGCAGTATTATTTTGCCATTAATAAGCCACAGCCAATTTGCCCAATAGTATGGCAGTATTATTTTGCCATCAATAACCCACAGCCAATTTTTCCAACAGTATGCCAGTATTATTTTGCCATCAATAAGCCACAGCCAATTTGCCCAATAATATGGCAGTATTATTTTGCCATTAATAAGCCACAGCCAATTTGCCCAACAGTAAGCCAATATTATTTTGCCATCAATATGCCACAGCCAATTTGACCAATAATATGCCAGTATTATTTTGCCATCAATAAGCCACACCCAATTTTCCCAACAGTACACCAGTATTATTTTGCCATCAATAAGCCACAGCCAATTTGCCCAATAAAATGGCAGTATTATTTTGCCATTAATAAGCCACAGCCAATTTGCCCAACAGTAAGCCAGTATTATTTTGCCATCAATATGCCACAGCCAATTTGCCCAATAATATGCCAGTATTATTTTGCCATCAATAAGCCACAGCCAATTTGCCCAATAATATGGCAGTATTATTTTTCTATTAATAAGCCACAGCCAATTTGGCCAAAAATATTCCAGTATTATTTTGCCATTAATTAGCCACAGCCAATTTGTCCAATTATATGCTAGTATTATTTTGCCCATTCATAAGCCACAGCCAATTTGCCCAATAATATGCCAGTATTATTTTGCCCATTAATATGAAACAGCCAATTTGCCCAATATTATGCCAGTTTTATTTTGCCCAATAATTAGCCACATCCAATTTGCCCAATAATACATTATGCCACCCTCCTTCCCCCCTTCCCCAGTACTCACCTCCTGGCTGCCCTGTGTCCCCGTTTGTCTCCTCAGTGCAGTCCTCCCTCCTGCATGGAGGAGGGAAGTACAGCCCCCGGATATGACATACGCAATGATTGTTTTTTTTTAAACTTGGCAAGGGCCCACTTTGCCCATTGGTTAAAGCGGCCCTGTTTGTCCTCCTCTAGCATCCCTATTTTCTAGAAGCTCAGCATTTTACATGTGTATAAGTGTATCATAGAGCTCCAAAGCAATTAAATACATTATGTAGTGTGTTTGTGTTAAATTAGTTTATATATTGTTCTTGTAAATAAAATGCATTATTCTTGTGCTAAATGGCGCTCAATTTCAACATTTCAAAAACAAATCGTCCCACTTTGGCCATTTGAAATGTTGGTGACTTTCTTATTTGTGGACCCTAATCTGTTGGACTTATTTCATATACATAAACCAATGATGGCTAATTTCTACTCATGCTAAGGGCTTCTGTTTCCATGGTACTGGGTTCTGGATTGATGTGCGTGTGTTACATGCCAAGCATATGCATGCTTGCAAAACAGTCTTTTATGTCAATGCCAAGTAAAGGGGCAAAGCGTTATAGCATTTCTCACAGAAACTCATATAAAATACCTGGAATTGACTGCAAAAAAGGCATCAAAATTTTAATTTTAATAATATTTTCAAATAACTAGGATATTGTTAAAAGCATTTTCAATCACCACGTGTATCCATTTAAAATATGCATCTTAATTTATAAAACATCACTATCACCATTTTAAATATTGAAATATTTTGGTAAGATGGCTACTTTGTGCTAAAGCTTCACATTACTAATTTAGAGGCTCATCCTAATTCTCAAACAACTGGGATGAACAACCAAGACTATGTTAATGTGTTCCAGTCACAAGGAGAATTTTAATTGCCTTGCATATTAAAAATATTCCTACTACTGTTTCATCATGACATATTATTATTGCCTGTGCTAAATTACACAACGTATATTTATAGTTTTAATTTCGCTTTGATCTTTGGAGTCTGAAAATGAGATCAAAGCTAAATCAAAACATGTAATCAGACATAAATGCCAAACTAGAAGCAAAATAACAAATCATGTAAAATGTCCCCTCTAGTTTATAGCCTTATATTAATTTGTTCAGTGCTGTGATGCACACTTATTTGACAGTGTTAAAGAGACCAATCTCCGTATTTTACCACAAAGCAAAAATGGTTCAAGAATGTTTTTTTTTTATATATATATATATTTATTGTTTTAAAAAAAAAAGATTTTTCAATACAGAACATATATTAAGACAGAAGTATGCACACATCTACACAATATGAACGTTACAGTAAACCCCTTCCCGCCCTTAAGACGAGTTAACTCGTCATAAGAGCCACGGGGATCTCGACCTTATGACGAGTTAACTCGTCATGGCTGTAAACGAGCGGTGTGCTCCGTGCACACCACTTCTCCCGGCTTCCCGGGTCCAGGACTTTGCCTCGCAACCGAGACTTAGTTCCTGGACCCAATGAGCGGACGTGGGGTCAGCTAATCGCTGTGATTAGCGAATCACAGTGATCACTGATGCCCATGTGACAAGTCAATGTTTTGAAACATTGACTTTGTCACTGTGTCACCCTCAGTACCTCTCATTGCGATCGTGAGGTACTGAGAGTGACAGTAAGAGATACAAAGCGTTCCAAAAGATTTTTAGTGCTAAAATAAAAGATTTTATTAAAGTTAACCCCTTCATTTCTGTTTCTGATCACAGTGATCAACTGTGATCAGGGCTTTTACTTTTCTTTTCTTTTCTTCCATTTAAAATAAAAATTAAAAAAAAATCTCCCATTTTTTAATTTAAAAGCTTTTTAAAAGCTAATTTTTATTAATTTAACCCTTCCAGTGCCATTGTGCAGCCGCTATTGCTGTGATCTGGTGATTTAATTCGTGCGTCTTCCAAATTTTCTCTGATCTACTTATTCCCCCCCCCCCCCTTTTTTTGTGGGAATATTGTATTTTATTTTATTAGTTAGTTAGGTGGGATCCAGTTCAGAGACTGAAACGGCCTCCGATATGGAGCCAATAATTCATTCGGAAAGTGACAGTAGTATGGGATCTGCTGGCAGCCCGCAAGCCCCACAAAGAAAGCACACAGTCCCTGAAGAACTTTCATGGGTGCCATCTAAAAGTCTGCAACCAGACATACCCACTTTCACGGCATCGCCTGGCATTACAGAAAACTTAACTTGTACTGAACCACATCAATTTGTGCAGCTGCTGCTCACGGATCAACTATTTGAGCTGATCGTTGAGCAAACAAATATTTTTGCCCAACAGTACTTGGCAGCAAAACCTACCTCATATTATGCTAGGCATCAGAGCTGGCATTCCACTGACTTGGTGGAGATAAAAAAAAAAGTTCACTATTGCTGGTTATGGGAATTATTAAAAAGCCAAGTATACGTTCCTATTGGAGCAAACATCCATTATTGTCCACCCCTCTTTTCCTAGCTATTGACCAGGCAGAGATTTGAAATACTTCTCCGCTTCCTCCACTTCAGTGACAATACTAAGTGTCTGCCAAAAGATGACCCCTCTATAAGCTAAGGCCACTTCTAACAAACTTGTCCCAAACATTTTCTCACATATATGTGCCTGACCAAAGAATCTGTGTAGACGAATCACTTATGCGATTTAAAGGCAGATTGCTTTTCAAGCAATATATACCATCTAAAAGATCTAGATATGGTATCAAATTCTACAAACTCTGTGAAAGCAACACAGGCTACACTTTTGCCTTTCGCATTTACCAGGGGAAAGACTCCGATTTAGATCCACCAGGGTGCCCTGACTCTATTGGTACAAACGGAAAGATATTGTGGGATCTCATCCTCCCATTACTAAATAAGGGATACCACCTGTACGTAGACAATTACTACACCAGCATTGAGTTATTTAAAAATCTTTACTGCTTAGAAACTCTTGCCTGTGGTACAATCAGAAAAAATAGAAAAGGATTTCCCCAGCAGCTGGTTTACCCAATGCAAACACGTTGGACATCATCCTCTTTAAGACAGGATGAACTACTGGCCCTTAGGTATACAGATAAAAAGGATGTGTACATGCTTTCAACAATCCACAATGAAAGCACAGTATCAGTGAGAGTAAAGCCTTCAAATAAAAAAATGAAAAAACCACGATGTGTCCTGGAGTACAACAGGCACATGGGGGGAGTGGACCTTGCAGACCAGCGCATTATACCATACCTAGTCCCACTCCTGGTATAAAAAGGTGGCAATTTATTTAACTCAAATTGCCACGTACAATTCGTACATTTTATATAACAAGGCAGGTACAGGGAGGAGACACAGCTTCTTAGACTACCAAATAAAAGCATTTAGTCATTTTCTTTTGGAGCAGCCCCCTACGCCTGCAAACCTGCAAGCAGAAAATGTTGTCCGGCTGAGTGAGAGGCATTTCCCTAAAAAAAATCCCCCAACTGCCAATACGCAAGTACCTCTAAAACACTGCAGAGTGTGCTACAAAAGAGGCATAAGGAAAGAGTCCATCTACCACTGCCCTTCCTGTCCTTCTCTGCCAGGCTTGTGTGTAGAATGTTTTGGCCAATACCACACAAAACTGGAATACTGGTAAACTATAAAAATATATCATACATATATCAATTACATATTGCGATGTAACAGAACACTCCGGGGCGGGGGGGGGGAGGCGAGGGGGGGGGGGGGGCAAGAAATCCTAAGCAACATAGCAGCATTCCCCAACAAAATTATATTCCCAAGTTTGGCAATAATTTGTGTCAAAATGGCTCCGTCAAATGCCTGAAAGGACACCAAATAAAATACCCTAGGTTTCTAGTTATCAAAATTACCGTATTTGCTTGAATATAAGACAAGGTTTTTTTCAGAGCAAATGCTCTGAAAAATCCCCCTCATCTTACATTCGAGATCGTCTTATAATCTGACCTCAAATTGAGGTCAGACTATAAGACATGGATCCAGGTCCCCAGCAGAGCTGCAGGGGACCTGGATCCCCCTCTCTAACAGCAGGGGATGTCTGCGCGATGAGCGCAGACTCCCCTGCTTCCGCCCGGCACGACCGCCGGGGCTTCTATGATCAAGCCGGGTACTTCCGCTTTCGTCACAGAAGTCCCGGCGAGCGTGCCGTGCGGCAGCAGGGGAGGTCTGCGCTTATCGCGCAGACATCCTCTGCTGCCCCACTAGCCACCAGGGAGAATCGGGCAGCTGGGGGATGTCTGCACGATACGTGCAGACATCCTCCATGCTTCCCGACACGGCAGTCTATTATGACGGACCAGCTGTCCGTCATAATAGACTGCCGTGTCGGGCAGCATGGAGGATGTCCGCACGTATCGTGCAGACATCACCCGGCTGCCCCCTCTAGCCACCAGGGTAACGAAACCAGGTAAGGGGAGAGAGGGTGGGGGACAGAGGACACACACACACAAGGGTAGGGGGGGATAGAGAGAGACAAAGGGAGGGGGGAGGACACAGACAGACAAGGGGAGGGGGGGAGAGAGAAAAGGGGAGAGGGGGGTAGAGAGAGACAAAGGGAGGGGGGAGGACACAGACAGACAAGGGGAGGGAGGGGGGGAGACACAGACAAGGGGAGGGGGGGATAGATAGAGACCAGGGGAAGGGGGAGAGAGAGAAGTTTTGGGGGGAGAGAGAGACAAGGCCGGGGGGGAAAGAGACAGCTGGGGGAGGGGGAGAGAGGCCGCATTGGCACATAAAAGGAAATAAAAACAAGAAATGCATTTGTATTATATAAAGTTTTTATTAAATATTAAAAATCAATTTACATATATACAGGTTAAACTTTTGTCCTATAGGGTAGTCTTATAATCAGGCTTTTAGTTTTTTTCCTAAAGGAATTTACTAATTTGGGGGGATCGTCTTATAATCAGGGTCGTCTTATAATCGAGCAAATACGGTATATGGTTTGATGAAGGTAAATTGAATAGACTGGCTACAGAAATGCCCCAAATGGAACATGGGTGCAGGCTGACCACATGTCAAAATTCTAAGTTGTAAATGCGCTCCTCTCAAATGTGGCCTTTTTGCCCCCAAACAACCCAACAAACGTATGCATGGGTGGTATCCCTGTACCCGGGAGATGTTGCTGAACACATAGTGTGATGTTTTTTGGCAGTGACACATAAAAGCCTCTGTGAATTCATGCCTGAAGTACAATGTATGGGAAAAGAAATTACTACCCAAAAGTTTGACAAAGGCTAGTGGTAGAATTAGTGCATGAGAAGTTTTGAAATACTACCATTTGAAATACCCTAGGGTGTCTAGTTTTCAAAACTATGTGGTTTTATGGGGGTAAAATACATTGGCCAGCTTCAAAAATGTCCCAAATGGAATACAGGCTGACTACATGTCAAAATTCTACGTTGGAAATGGGCTCCTCTCAAATGTGGCCTTTTAGCCCCCAAAAAACCCAACAAACGTATCCATGGGTGGTATCCCTGTACCCGGGAGTTGTTGCTGAACACATAGTGTGGCATTTTTTGGCAGTGACACATAAAAGCATCTGTGAATTCATGCCTGAAGTACAATGTATGGGAAAATAAATTACTACCCAAAAGTTTGACAAAGGCTAGTGGCTGAATTAGTGCATGAGAAGTTTTAAAATACTACCATTTGAAATACCCTAGGGTGTCTAGTTTTCAAAACTATATGGTTTTATGGGGGTAAAATACATTGGCCAGCTTCAAAAATGTCCCAAATGGAACACAGGCTGACTACATGTCAAAATTCTACGTTGGAAATGGGCTCCTCTCAAATGTGGCCTTTTAGCCCCCAAACAACCCAACAAACGTATGCATGGGTGGTATCCCTGTACTCGGGAGATGTTGCTGAACACATAGTGTGGTGTTTTTTGGCAGTGACACATAAAAGCCTCTGTGAATTCATGCCTTAAGTACAATGTATGGGAAAAGAAATGACTACCCAAAAGTTTGACAAAGGCTAGTGGTAGAATTAGTGTATGAGAAGTTTTAAAATACTACCATTTGAAATACCCTAGGGTGTCTAGTGTTCAAAACTATATGGTTTTATGGGGGTAAAATACATTGGCCAGCTTCAAAAATGTCCCAAATGGAACACAGGCTCAGGCTGACTACATGTCAAAATTCTACGTTTGGAAATGCGCTCCTCTCAAATGTGGCCTTTTATCCCCCAAACAACCCAACAAACGTATGCATGGGTGGTATCCCTGTACCCGGGAGATGTTGCTGAACACATAGTGTGGTGTTTTTTAGCAGTGACACATAAAAGCCTCTGTGAATTCATGCCTGAAGTACAATGTATGGGAAAAGAAATTACTACCCAAAAGATTGACAAAGGCTAGTGGCTGAATTAGTGCATGAGAAGTTTTAAAATACTACCATTTGAAATACCCTAGGGTGTCTAGTTTTCAAAACTATATGGTTTTATTGGGGTAAAATACATTGGCCAGCTTCAAAAATGTCCCAAATGGAACACAGGCTGACTACATGTCAAAATTCTACGTTGGAAATGGGCTCCTCCCAAATGTGGCCGTTTAGCCCCAAACAACCCAAAAAACGTATGCATGGGTGGTATCCCTGTACCCGGGAGATGTTGCTGAACACATAGTGTGGTGTTTTTTGGCAGTGACACATAAAAGCCTCTGTGAATTCATGCCTGAAGTACAATGTATGGGAAAAGAAATTACTACCCAAAAGTTTGACAAAGGCTAGTGGTAGAATTAGTGCATGAGAAGTTTTAAAATACTACCATTTGAAATACCCTAGGGTGTCTAGTTTTCAAAACTATATGGTTTTATGGGGGTAAAATACATTGGCCAGCTTCAAAAATGTCCCAAATGGAACACAGGCTGACTACATGTCAAAATTCTACGTTGGAAATGGGCTCCTCTCAAATGTGGCCTTTTAGCCCCCAAAAAACCCAACAAACGTATCCATGGGTGGTATCCCTGTACTCGGGAGATGTTGCTGAACACATAGTGTGGTGTTTTTTGGCAGTGACACATAAAAGCCTCTGTGAATTCATTCCTGAAGTACAATGTATGGGAAAAGAAATTAGTACCCAAAAGTTTGACAAAGGCTAGTGGTAAAATTAGTGCATGAGAAGTGTTAAAATACTACCATTTGAAATACCCTAGGGTGTCTAGTTTTCAAAACTATATGGTTTTATGGGGGTAAAATACATTGGCCAGCTTCAAAAATGTCCCAAATGGAACACAGGCGCAGGCTGACTACATGTCAAAATTCTACGTTGGAAATACGCTCCTCTCAAATGTGGCCTTTTAGCCCCCAAACAACCCAACAAACGTATGCATGGGTGGTATCCCTGTACTCGGGAGATGTTGCTGAACACATATTGTGGTGTTGTTTGGCAGTGACACATAACAGCATCTGTGAATTCATGCCTGAAGTACAATGTATGGGGTAAAACATTACTACTCAAAAGTTCGACAAAGGCTGGTGGTATAATTAGTGCATGAAAAGTGTTAAAATACCACCATTTGAAATACCCTAGGGTGTCTAATTTTCAAAAATATATGGTTTTGTGTGGGCTAAAATACACTGGCCGGCTTCAAATATGTCCCAAATGGGACATACGCCCAGGTTGAGAAAATGTCAAAATTCCAAGTGTGAAATTCAAAATGTGCACCTCCCAGATGTGGCCTTTTAGCCCCCAAATAACATAACCTACCTATACATAGGTGGTATCCCTGTACTCAGGAGATGTTGCTGAATACATATTGAGGTGTAGTTTGTCAGTGACGCCTAACAGGATCTGTGAATTCATGCCTGAAGTACTATGTATATGAAAAAAAATTACTACCCAAAAGTTTGACAAAGGCTGGTGGTAGAATTAGTGCATGGAAAGTGTTAAAATAACACCATTTGAAATACCCTAGGGTGTCTAGTTCTCAAAAATATATGGTTTTGTGGGGGTAAAATACACTGGCCGGCTTCAAATATGTCCCAAATGGGACATAGGCCCATGTTGAGAGCATGTCAAAATTCCAAGTGTGAAATTCAAAATGAACGAAAGAGCAGGAGACAAGAGGCAATCGCGTAGGGCTTTACTACATTTAACAATGCTTTCTTGGAGGGGGGGTGTGTGAAGGGGAATAAACTATACATACCAGCTTGACCATAGAATGATACAAAGCAATTTATATTTATTAATATTATTATTATTATTGTTATTATTATTATGTCCAGGGGTTACATTGGTTTGAGGAACGAGTTCAAGGTGTTGACTTGAACTCCAAAATTCTCCAAATCTCAATCCAATCGAGCATCTGTGGGATGTGCTGGAGAAACAAGGCCCCACCTCGCAACTTACGGGACTTAAGTGATCTTCTGCTTTGTGCCAGATACCACAGCACAACTTCAGAGGTCTAGTGGACTATATGCCTCGATAGGTCAGGGTATTAAGGTTATGGCTGATCGTTGTATGTATATATATTATATTATATATATATATATATATATATATATATATATATATATATATATATTGTATGTATATACTACATATTTTAAAATCCAAGAGGCTTAGGTGTGTTAAACTGCAGTAATTATATCTTTATTTTAATTTCTGTAAATAGTTACATAAATAAAAATCTTTAAAAGCAGGTGGTAAGTATTTGTGCAGTCTCACTCCACTCCGCTGTTTAATACAAAACACAAATCAGTTCATGTCTGATGGAACTCCTCACTTGCAGCTTTCTGGGAACTTTCTGATGTCAGTCAGTTACGTGTCCTTGCAGAAATCCATTACGTTTTGTCTTTCGAAGTCCTCAGGGTTAACAGTGTAATACACTGTATTCACTTTTATACTGCTGCTGTTAAGTCCGATCTATAAACACAAGCTATGTTCTCTCTACCCCTAAGGGAAAGCCTTTCCGAATGAGAGCGCATAGCTTGTGTTTATAGAACTGAAGAAAGATGTTTCTTTTTTGTCTTTTTTTTACATATACAAAAATTGTTCATCAAATATGAAAAGTTTGAATACACATAGTTTAAATATTATCCATATAAAATGTATGTGCCATTAAGTATCTCTACATGGGACATACTTGACAAGACATATTGTGGTTTCTATTATTTATCATTCTAAAGTTTTTAATACTGTATCTGGGGTCAGAGAAGAGAGAGAGACAGAGAGACAGAGAGACAGAGAGACAGAGAGACAGAGAGAGAGCGAGAGGAATTCCTTGTCCAAGGATCAATCCAAATATCCACTCTGGAGCTTCTTCACCCATTCATCCCACTGTTTATATTTCAGGCTAGAGAACACACTTTGTTCTGAGATTCCTTTCTCCATTGTACAATGGTAAATGACCTGTGATTTTATCTTTAGCCATGTTCTGGATCTCCAGTTTCTGGCGATAATAAGCTTGCACGCTGTCAGTATGTGCAGAACTGCCTCTGTGTCTCTTCTGTTTGTCGGGGGGAGACCAATATGCGGCAACACCCTTTCAGGGGTCACTTACCATCTAAGTCCCAAATTCAAGACTAATCTTTTTGATAGGTCCCTCCACACCACATATATCATTGGGCAATACCACCAGTTATATCTTATATCTCCTGTGTCCCCACCACACGTCCAGCAGTTCAGTAGGTTATTGACATACAGCCAAATCAGTGATCCCTGCTTTACCGTCTGGATTTTGTTCATGAGCCTGCTAATATAGCGAGTTGGGGAAGAATTCAAATTCTGAAGAAGGATGTTTCATAAAGTGTTAGACAGGTAATTCAGTATTAGCTGTACTTGTAAACATTTATCAGACTTAATTAATAGTAGCAGTATAACAGTGGATACAGCGTATTACTGTGGTTGTTAAAATACAAAATGCATTGGTTTTCTGAGTCTGCGAGGATACGTACCTGACTGACATCAGAAAGTTCCCAGAAAGTAGCAAGTGAGGCATTCCATCAGATATGGACGGTTTTGTGTTTGTATTATACAGCAGTATTCGTCTCCTGCACCAACAATTTACGGAACACTTTGGTACAGATCATAAAATGGAGATACGGACAAAATGAGACAAAGACTGTCAGGGTTGAGGTTTTTGGAGCATAGAGCAGGGGATGCTATCTCTTGCTGATAACTCTTACCAGGTGGTCCACAGGTGTATATAGGCAGAGCACCCTGGTAAGGATAGGAGCACGAGAGTGCAAAAAATAATAAAAGGATAATCCAAAAAGCGAAGTCAGGAATGGTCCAATAGATCAGGGCAGGCAGCGGTCAAAGAGTAGTAGAAAAATCCAAGCAGGGGTTAGGGTTCAGGCAAACAGGGAAAACCAAGAGACAAGTCAAAGGTCAGGAAACGGGAAATCCAATAGATAAACTGCAACACAGCAACAAAGGGGAAACTGGAGACTGAAGTCCAAGGACAAACAGGAACCAAAGCTCTGGAACACTGGAGCACTGTGGGAACAGTTTGAGAGTTTTTTATAGTGGGACAAGCTCCTTACTTTATTGGATGTTAGAGGGGTGTGCTTTTCTAGCACATACCTCTCTGTCTCTGTGCTTGGAGTCTATAGGAGGTTTGGTGATAGGGGAGGCAGAGTTTACCTCCCTCCTACAGGTGTAAAGAGATCCCCCTTGATTGGGGTGAACTCTGGAGGATGCATATCTTACTAGAAGATCTTACTACAGGCCCCGGCTTCGGCCTAATCCGCGATCGCGGAGGAATGATAAAACTTGATGGATGCCTGGAAACACTGGAATTGCAGGTAAGGGCCAGAGGGGCATGACAAAGAATAAAAAATGAGGTAGAGGGCCCCTGCTTGCAAGCTTACAATCTAGAGGGAATGCGGAACATAATAAATATAAGGTGACTGAAGAAGCAGGAGGAGAGGTGGGAAAAAAGCTTTTTTTTTCTTCTTCGCCCACTCCAATATAAAATAGTGTTAATGGAGGCATTGAGGACTATGTCAGCTGTGCGAGTTATACCAGAAGTTACTAAACGGGTGATCTAAGTGGCTGAATTGTAAACTGCAGATATAATCACTTCTGTGGGCTTTTCAGCTATCCATTGGTGTACCTCTTTGTGAACATTTTGCATGTATGGTTCTGCGACCTACTATTAATTATCTGTGATCACCTTTGCTTCTGGATCATTTATTTATAGTGGATCCTATCTTTTTTTGTTGCTCCACTTGGAGCCCCGTTTGTGCGTTTTTATAGTTCACAGTAGAAGTGGATTGACCGGTCTGGCATTCAGGCACTGCTCAAGGGCCCGTGCATGTGGGTGGGGCTTTTATATAGGTGTGACTTGCACTTAGACAGGCACAAGGGAGCCCTATGATTTTCTGTGGGCCATGGGCCCCATGAGTTTGTCATTCTACTCCTGGTTCACAATATTATTTATTTGATGAAATTGCACTATTTTACTGTTTAGTTATTTCAGGTTCATCATTGCAATTTATTCATTATTGCAATTCATTTTTTATTTTCATTGGCTACTCCGTACTCTTTGTTTTTATTCTTACTCTACAGCATTTATGCACACCTGCCTAAAACTGTTGTTTTATATTTAACTATAGTACAGCATATGTAGATATATATCAATAAATGTCATATATATGTGTATACATTGTCCTTTAAGTTGGGGGTAAATGTACACATAGATACACATCTTCCTATTATGTCAATTTAAAATATACTCAGCAGCTCATTCATTTTTTTTCTACTAAAGATAATTGACTTTAAATTTATCACATACAGTCTATTTTCCAGGCCATTTCACATCAATAAACAACAGATTCCAGTATACAGTGTCTGTTGTATATAAAAAATTAAGATAAACCTTTTTTTTTATTATTATCCCTGGAAGCTCCAAGTAATTTCTGTCAGCGAGGCTCTAGACTTTTTATAGTACAACCAGCCAAATTGAATTGTCTTTTTCATACTGTTTTCTTGAGTAGAGAAATAGATAGTCATCTCATCTTCAGTATGAAGCTGATCATGATGCAGAGTAACATCTTCATCTTTGCATACACTGATAAAAATATCAAGTGACAGGAAAATTGATGAAACAAAGGGAAGACACGTTATATTTTGTAAATGTGTCTCTGCTTGCACTTTATTGATGTAATGCTAAAGAAAAAGCCAATGAATAATATTACAGTAATACACATTATTATGCCATGTTGCATTAATAATAAGATAATATGTAATTTTTGTAACTAAGAAAAACTTATTACTAACATTAAAAATGCATTTATAAAAGCCTAATAGGATAGAAACCATGGTTACTGCTCTGTTTAATTATCTTTTTTAATTAACCCCTTAGTGACAAGATATTTTGACCTTGACTTTCCCTTGGTGACAAGGGCTGTTTTTACATTTCTGCGGTGTTTGTGTTTAGCTGTAATTTTCTTCTTTCTCACATACTGTACCCACACAAATGATATGTTGTTTTTATCACCATAAGAAGGGCTTTCATTAAATACTGTTATGTTCATCATATCTTATAATTTACTACAATTTTTTTTAATAAAATATGATGATAAAATAAAAAAAACACCTTTTCTAACTTTGACCTAAAAAATAATTTACACAAATACAATCATTAAAATAGACCCCGTCTAAATAGTTTCTAAATGTTGTCCTGAGTTCAGAAATATGCTTTTTCAGAGCATCAGAAGCATATTCAGAGCATCAGAAGTGATTTTTTTTTTCAGTTCCGAAGCTCTGACCACAAGAAGACACAGCCATATTTCCGGAGCAGATATGGTGCCCCAGAGCCGGAATTTTGGTGCTGGCTATTGCCTCGACATCAAGGAGTTCCTGGCTGGACGTGCCTGACACTAAACTTATTTTTTTCACTTGTGCTTCTAATATAGAAGCACAAGTGAAATGTCCATTGTCCCTGTACTTTTGATAGTACACGCCAGTTTATCCTCTGACCGACAGCTGCCATGCTTCCAAAGGAAGCAGGCAGCCGTCTGTTCGGCGACTGTCTCTCTCTGCTAGCGCAGAGAGAGACCCTAGTTTTTGCATGGGATCAGCAGGGGGTTCCATATGCTAGCAGCGAGAGCCCCCGCTCTGATTGGCTGTGTGCGTGTTCGTCAGCATGCAATAACCAGGAACTGCTGTGTCTCGCATGAGAGACACAGCAGATAGTAAACCCGCATGTATCTCTTAAGATACACGTCGGGTTTCTTTCAAAGACCAGGACATGTATTGTTTAACCCTTGCTTCCTTGAAGGAAGCAAGGGTTAAACAAGTTGGAATGTCCCTTTAAGAGAGACAGACTGCCATAGAGAAAGAACAATGTTACCCATGCGTAGTGAGATTATTATCCAGATTTTCTGCTTAAAGCAGCTTAAAGACAAAATTGTGATAAGGCTGCAGAAAAGAGGCAAGCTTGGTGACCTACACTCAGAGTTAGGTTTTTATAAAGGGTAGGTACCATAACCTAAACTTAGACACCAATTGAACAAAACAGTCCACAAATGCATATACATGATTATGACAAAGAGCTACTCGTTAAAGTGTCAAACAAACTATAGTATCCTTCACTGTCTACAGACCAGATTTTTTCCACAGAACATGTCTTGGGACAACCGATCATTACACAAACAGGGACTTTAATGACATTGCATTCTAAATACACAGACATTAGTATGTAGTAATCTCTCCATTCCACTAGTACTTCGTCAAGGGCATCAATGATTCAATTGTTGGAGAGCGTGAAATGCCAACGCTTTTTCCACCTGTTGGTTTCACTCCCAAATCACACTGGCTGTAATGTGTTTACAATAAAAGGCATTTCAATTGGAGACCCAGTTTCATATTTTCACAGCGATGGACCTCATCATTTTCTTGTTTGCGAATGGTCTCTAACTACCAACAGTTTGGGGCCTGTGCTCACACTTAATATGAGAATATACATGAAAAACTGTCAAAACAAGGTTTCTCTAGTGCTTAATTGGACATTTTGCACTTTTTTATTAGTATACATTTTCTGTTTTACCTTTACACTATTTGGATGTTCACTGAGATTTTTATCACTATGCGCATTCCAGTGGATTAAAACTTCCCTGACCTCTGAGACAAGTATCAGGTTTGGCCTACACTGGGAGATAGGCAGATAAACAACATGTAGTTTGGCTACCTGCTCATAAACATCACTTGCATAAAGTGGATTTCTGTTGCAGGAACCCCTGACCTCAAGGAATGTTCTGTAGCTTAAATAATAATCATGGCAAGAGGGAAAATGCTGGGACTACTTTGGTTTTAGAATATTTTATAAAGTGTCATTGCTTCTTTCATTTATATTAAGTAACTAAAAGTTGGTTGTCAGTATGAAATGGATAAATGGCACAGCTCAGCTGTGGTCTCTAAATATATGTTCTAGCACTGTGAATGGGCGACAAGACAGTTGTACCAAATAAAAAGCAGAGTTCTAATTTGCCTATCAGACAGTAAGCATGGATTTGGGGTCTCAGCCAGCTTTCCTACTGAGAAGATTATCCTGTTCTGATAGACACAATCCGAGCAATGGAGTGAAAGGGAAAAACAGCAAAGGGCATCATCAAAAGCTGAAAATAAGCTTCTGCAGATTTAAAAAAAAAAAAAAAAAAAAGAGTACTGGCCTTTTATTTGTAGCATTTATATGGTCCAGTAAGAGATTTTAAATATCCACAAAAATATATAAATGGTACGAAATAATTATTGTTAAGATCCATCACAAGCTTCCCATGTTTCCCTCTGTCTGGAAACCGTAGGCTCACTTCTAAATGACATGGCCAGTGATATAATGAACTTATTACACTCTCTCTCCTCCACCTTCTCATCTCTCTATATAGTTTCCCTTCACTTTTATAGTTTCCCTCCTCTATGGGCTAAACACCTGGTTGTTGTGTGCTCCCCTAGCTTAATGCTAGGACATCATGGCAAAAATAGACAGTAAAAAAGACATTCATGGCTAATTTTGGAACTTCAGTTGTGGAGCCTACACTTCCTGAAATACTAAGCGATCATATAGCTGTTTGACTTGGGACTTGGGACATGTAGCTTAGCTAGCTGAACATCATCATGTAGACCACACAACTGATGTGCCTAAGGGGCATAAAAACATTTTTCATCCGAGCCTCTAAGCAAATTGTTTCACAGTGCAAATAATAATGTTACTTATATGTGCATGCCATAAAGTGGAGCTGTCATGTAAGATAACTTTAATCAATTGATCTGTCAATATTAATCCATAGAGCATAAAAAACTAATGTTGGGATGACAGTTTTTTTAAGCCGTTTTTACTTCATTTGCATAGGGAATTTGGGTTAAATTTATGAATAAATTGTTTGTAGAAAAAAAAAGAAATTGACTTGATTAATTATTAATTGATATACAAACATCTTTTAAACAGATGATGCTTGCATGCATAATGACTGATTTTTAATATTATCTCTCGTATATGACACCACCATGTAATGTCAAAAGTAAATGTAATATTCCTTTTTTATTTTTTTTCTCTTTCTTATAGCAGTACTTTATTTTCTGTTTAAAAGCTAAGCTAGTCACAGGCTCAAATAATATAAATATATAAAAAGAAGCTTACCAAACTTAATTATGCCAATTTGGCCAATTCATATAACCCAAACCTCTCATTTATGATATGTTTATATATTTGTTGCCAACTTTCTTAGGGTGAGAAGCGCAGACAGTTTTTGTTTTTTGTATACTTCATTTTCTGTGGTTATACAGTGATGTAATAAAACTGAGTTCTCAAGTGAACTTGAAAAAACATAGGTATTAATAGCTGACTGGGAAACATTCTCCAAGTTTCCTAATTTTCCTACCCAGATATTAATGCCTGAATATTTTAAAATTAACTTCAAATTTATTTTTAATGAAAAGCCCCAACCATTTTTTTCCTTTGATCCATGCATGTCACTAAAATTGCTGGCACGGTTTTCTAAGCTTTAAATACACATTGTGAATATTTTTTATGTCATAACTAGCCACCTCAAGCGCCTTTAAATGAGCCTGTCATTTGTACATATTCTTACAATTTTTTTTAAGTACTGAAAATATACAACATATCAACCCTTTTGTCTATGATGATTGCATGCTGTATATTAAGTACGGTATTTGATTAAATTGTATGAAATGGTAGATGAACTAACTAATGTACATTTTGGGAATGTATGGTTGGTCAAAGAAAAACTATATGAAAAGAAAAACTATATGGATAGTGAAGTATTATTATTTCACATTTTACATGTAAACTAATAACCTATTAATCACTTTCTTAACATATATGATGAGTGAATATTCAGCTGGTATAGTTTGCATTCTTTGCACGCACACAATAGTTCTGCATGAACGTCTTTATGAACATGCCTTAGCAACTTTGTTGCTATGGAATTAATATACTGTATTCAGCACTTTTAGATGTAAACTCGTATTATGCAAATAGAACACTCCATGATGCAAACAGTTAGGTTAGAAGGTATGCTTAGGAATTTTTTATGGTTATACTTTAAAATATATGCAATTTTGACTTTTTTTGTTGTATGCATTAGATACATTTTGCTGACATTTCATGAGAAATCTAGTAAAAAGAAGATCAAGATAAATGTTAGCTATATATAAATAAATGTTACTATCAACATATTTCTCTGTTATGTAGGACTGTTTTTTATGTTATGCTTTATAGCCACTTAGCTCTGAATAAGCCATCTTTGGTGAAACACATAAGGTTCCCTAAAACATAATAATTATTATTTTTAATCAAATACAGCCAATTTGATGTATATTTTAACAAATGCTGCATCATTTTCTGATATTATATGATGGATTATTGTTTTGTTTACTATGATGTGTACATTTTAGAAATGTAATATAACATTTGTGGTTTCTATATTTCAACTATCCAAAACTTTTATCAGCGCTCACCTCAAAATACCACAATTGTACTGCTTTGCTTCAGAGAACAAGGGAATTGCTAATTAGAGAAGGTAGCAGCTTTTGTATTTGTTACCTTTTTCTTTTCTATCTTTTTCTCTCTTTCCTCCTGGTGCATACTTCTACAGTATTTTTTATGAAGCAAATGTCAGACACACAAATGTTTTTCATGATGCTGGCTGAGGGACGCATGGTCCACAGCAGCAAGGTAAAACAAGCTCTGCTTCCAAAATGCTATCTCAGGGTCCTCATGCCTGATTGCTCTGTGGAGTGAAGGGAACAGCCTTTTCTCTTTCAGATGCCTCAAGCTTAGTTGATATATCTGTGCTCCCTCCCTGCTCATAGTTATTGACAAGACCTGCCAGAACAACAGAGACTTCATGGCCCAAAAGAGTGGGAATGGTCATGGAGCATGCAACCCCATCAGCAGCGGTCACATGCTATCAGTGCTGGTAGTCAATCAGCACCATGAAAAGCATTTTATATAAAGTGCTGATACTGCCCTTGGGTGTGGATACCCCACCAGGAAACATCTTATTCCCCGATAGGACAAACTCTTGCCGAATAGTGACTGACCTTGTATTCACTGTATCAGGACCAACAAAGCGTAGTTCATTTAAATAGAGGGGGGGGGGGGGGGAGTTTAAGTATGAGTTACTTTATACTCTACATAGTTTTAAAATTACATAAGAAAAATGGAGAAAGTATCCCTCTAGATGTATTTTATAAATATAAATAAAAAGTCAAAAAAACATTCTGTTAGGGGAATATGCCACTTGAAGGTGTCCTATAAAAAAAATAAAAATGTTCTTTACTTTATCCTGTCTTCTGAATCTTCCAGTTTCCCTAACACATCTTCACACATCTTCAATCTAAGGAGAAAGAGACACTCACTATAAACGGTAGGATTATTGGTGCCTTGTCTTCTATATGATACAGATAAAGGTCATCAAGATTGCATTTCTAAAAAAAAAAAAAGGCTATTTATCAAAGCAATGCTCTTTGAGTTCAAAGACACTTGCGGACAATGAATTAATTTACAATACTGCCAATAAAATATCTTTATTACTTTCCCTCCGATTTTGTTTCTTTATATATTGTTTAGAAGTCTTCAGTAAAATGCCCTGTTGTGTTTCAGATGTGTTGTTATTGCAAAAATTCACCTCATCTTTTGCCAAAGTATATATAAACAGTATCTTTTTGACTTACATTTTTATTTACATTTTATACTGAAAAGATACAGAAAAAAATTCCTGCGGTTTTAATCTAATTCTGTATTTATAACTTCAGCAACATTCTGATTGAATATACTTTATATATTTTTTTTTTTTTAAACTTATAGATTTTTATTGAGTTTTATAAAAGAGAGATTAGGGTACAAAAAGAAAGAGGGGGGTGGGAATAAATACAAGCGATTGTTATTCACCCTATTAACATATTCATATCTATCATTTGTTTAACAAATCTGAGCCACTTTTTTTGAAAAGTAAGAAGTCAAACATTGTAATATTGCCTTGTCATATGTATGATTATGTTATTGATGTCACTGTCTGGATTTATGATATCGCATGCCATTAGGGTAAATAGGAGGTTTCAATAGGCTATTGTATTCCCATTAGAGGGGGAAAAGAAGCAGAAAAAGAGAAAAGGGGGGAAGTAAGATATCCTCCATTTAGAGAGTGACAGAGAGTTTTCATTACCGTAGGGTGACAGAAAAATAAATCATTGACTCTGGGACGCCTGGGATTCTGACCATATATTCACCAGTTTCTCATACGTAGCATTTTTTCCTATAGTTGAATAATGGGCTTGTTCCATTGATAGATTATAAGTAACCAAGTTTGAAATTTCACCAATTGATGGTATGTTGGTCGTTTTCCAACACCTAGCTAAGAGGGTTTTGGTAGCAATCAGCACATGAAAGGATAATTGTTTATGTAATTTAGTAATCCCCTCCGGAAACATATTTAGAATAACAAGCTCGGGGAGAGAAGGTAAGTTATACCCCATCTTTTTTGATAGGAGCTTAAAAACTTTCTCCCACAAATTGGTAAGTTTTGGGCAGTTCCACCAAATGTGTATCATTGAACCTTCACCACCGCAGCCCCTCCAGCATTTATTTGATACTTGGGGGTATATTCGGGATAATCTTGTAGGTACGAGATACCAGCGATAAAACAACTTTTTGCTTAGTTCTATATGATTGACACAGTGTGAAGATTGATAGGGGATGTCCCATGAGGTTCTCCGTTCCAGATTTGTAAAACTTGTGCTTAAATCTTTTTCCCATGCTTCCATGCATGGAAGTTTATTTGGGATATTGTAGGAGTTTAAAATCTGGTAACAGACAGATAAATATTTTTTGCTTTTATTTGCCTGGACACAGAGGTTAACTAGAGAAGGAGATGGTGTTGAGGGGTCCACTAAGGGACTTTTTTCTGTATATAGAAAGTGTCTTAATTGTAAATATTTATAAAATTCATCTTTGCGAATATACTTTATATTTTGATGTTCATACAATACCCCAAAGAGCATAATGTGGCTATAAAAGAGAAAATCTGCAGAATTATAAATATACCAACACAGGATAAAACCAGCACCACACCACAAAGGACAGTGGCACCTTCTGGTGGTGATCCCATAAACACTATTAATAGTACCCACACAATATCACAAATAGTATATAAATAGTTGCCAAATAATACATTATCGTTAGAATATCACATAACATAGAAAATAGTAATAGTAATAAAAACTTGCTTTCAGGTAGATTTAAATAGAAGAGAAAAACAATAAAGAAGAGACTTATTGTATAGAATAATCTAATGGCAAATGATATCTCTGTATAAAGTAATACACTTACTTATTTACGAGCAATACATGATCATATAGTAATGCTTATCCTCTTTTGATCACTAGGGATACACCGGTCAGACTATCAGTAGTTGCATCCACAGGTTATCTTCCTAAAACTCCTTATTAAGCCTCCTTGGGAATTTCAGGGTCTGCCTACTTGGTCAGATATTTGATTTGCTCTTCCTGCTGCTGGCATAGTTCCACCCAAATAGACAGCCCAGAGGTAGTCTATAAAAGGCCTAAGTGAATGGAACTTTAGTTTCAGTTGCAGTTCCTATCATATGCCTTGTCCACACTTTACGTCTCTGACTCTCTGGGATGAGCAAAGCATGAATCAGCAGAAAAGGAAAACAAAAACTGGGTGGGTGTTCCAGGTATAGGGGGTCAAGTGACCGCCCTTGCCTCTCCTCCAGACTCTCATGACCAGATAGAAACATAGAAACATAGAATGTGTCGGCAGATAAGAACCATTCAGTCCATCTAGTCTGCCCAATTTTTTTTTTGAGTACTTTTATTAGTCCCCCGTTCCCGGTCTTATAGCTAGGATAGCCTTGTGTCTATCCCGCGCATGCTTAAAATCCTTGACTGTGATAGAAACAGAGATGAGCAGTCTAATAAAGAAACAACATTGCTCTGCAGCATCTAATTCAAATCTAGTTCTGGTATATGTTACAATCGAATCTCTACTACTGACCATGGTGTCTAATAATAGTATTAAGGTGCTTGTACCAAACAAACTCCAGGCAGTGTTATGGTGTTTATATGGATTAGATTACTTAGTCAGTGCTTTATCTGGGAAACTAGAGTTTTAGTACTCTCCATCAGAATGGAATAAAGGATTCTGGGACTTATCTTCCTTGTAGTTGTAAAAGCAGTGGTGGGATTCAGTGTGGGTAATTAGCATTTCAAAACAATTCTGCATTTTGTTGACCACTATATTGCGAACAGTCTTTGCATTATGTCGTTATCCGATCAAATTTGCATTATGACGTTATATTAGCCGCATGAATGACTGCATGTTTGAAGGTCTTTCACAGAATGATTGTACATACCTGGGAACAGGTTCTTCAGGATCACTCCCTCTGCCACTGGGTTCAAATACCCAGAATCCAGGGCGAATTCCCAGCTGTGAATAGATTTATTGATAACACTGACATCTCACAGAATCAAAATCAGTTTATAATAAAAAAAATATATATTATATTTCTCCTTTGAATTTTTTACCTGTTAATATTCTGTATGTTTTTTAAAACAATATTGGCATGTAATGCTGAGATAATCTCATTGGACTTTTCCCTAGGAATTGATGTGCTTGCAGTTGGCGGGTCATTATGCTGCTGCACCTGTGTAGTGTTAAGGTCAGTGTGTTTTTCTGATTATAAACCCCATCCATGTCATTCCATTATAAATCCACTTATCATTCATAATGGAATGCACCATAGCCCAGTTTTCTCTCCTAGTATAACCAAGACATCATGTAGTTTGCTCCAGAAGGTAAGTCTTGCTGGGCCTCTAACCAAAACATGGATGTTGCTGTTATTCAAGTACCACATGGACCATCTAGCCTGCCCTTTCCGTAACTGTTTCACAGCTGGAGCTTGATATTTGTTTATTGACCATCAGTCTGACTGTTATGTTTCCACCTTTTACTCTCCATCTGCTCCTAGATTACAACTCCCAAAATTATCTTCTAGTGTGACAAGATGGCCAGTTAATATGGGAGCAGTTGGAGAGACAAGAATGAGGTTGAATGCCTTGTTTTTAGGATTATTTGAGTCTTGTGAGTACCAAGTTGATGATCAATTCATTCTTCGTACATCTATCAGATTGCAAAAAAAAAAACATTTACAATTTATGTTCACACTTTTAGAAATCTTTAAACCATTAAGGATATACAATCCAAAAAGACCCATTATCTCCATTCTCTAAATTTTAGGAATCCAACGCTGACAATCGAACTGTTGATGAACAACAAATCCCGTATTGCCCCAACAACCTTTAAGCAGAGAATCATGGTAGCTGTAGCTCAGAAATAACTGGAGGGATACAGTAAGACGCCTAGGGGGCCATATACTAAACAAGTGCAGTGGGGAAAAAAGTAGGTAAAACAAGAGTAAGGAGCAATTTGTAACATTCTGCGCATTTTTTTCCTGATTTGCGACTCTTCCGTTTATTTTTATTTAGCGTGCATTTTTACGGTTGCGCTAATAAATTGCGATGATGTTTGTGCAAGCTAAAGAGCTTTGCGGATATTTTGTGAAAAATAATTCCTATTTGCATGTGAAAATTACACCAGCTTTTAGCAAGTGCTATCAAAAGAGATAGTAAAAATATTCGCAAAACTTTCCGATTTTTATTCTCAATTATGCCCGTTTTTATTCGCAATTTGCTCGTATGTACTATTTGAGTGTTAAATCTTTAGTACATTGCAATAGGAGCAAAGCGCAAAAATAGTTCTGCACATAAAATATATTTGCGTTTTTTTAGTAAATGCCCCTCTTAGTCTCTAAACAGTGGAATAATAGGTATAGTGCTTTACGAGAGTTCTGGAGTGTGGTTGGACTGCCATTCTGCCCTGGAAACACAACCATGGCAAAATCTGTGTGAAAACTGAGATATTTTACACGCACTGAACATCTTTACATGTCTGACAAAGTTCGAGAGTTATGGCCAATATATTTTGTGTGGTGGTCAAGCACTATGCCATAACACGACTTGGTGTGCACATGTATGTGCTCCCAATGCATTCCACAAAGTGAGCTCATAAATAGGAAACAGCACAGAGAAATTTAACACACATTTTTATAGAAATCCAAGCATTTAATACATATCCACTGTAAAGATATTATTTACTCCAGCTTTAAGCCTATGGCAGCCACATTCTCTATAATGAAAGAACAGGTCTATATGTTTAAACATATAACCAATATTTAACCACATTATTATGTGTCACAGCAAAATCCTGTTGCTAAATTGGTTCCACTTGAAACTAAAGGGTCCTGTTAAAAAGCATTCATAAGCTTTGTATCACTAATGGACAAATCTACCATGTAATCATCACTAACTACCTTCATCAATCAACATTCAGTAATAAATGAAGCATGCTATTGATTGGATTGTTGTACTATATAACTAAAATGGTTGGCATTTTATACTTATGAAGATTAAATAAAAATAAATAAGGTATAACTGTATTACAGTTACATTGTTACAAGTTTAACATAATAACATTAATTTTGAAACATTCTATATACCTCATTCCACATACAATGGAATTTGATTATAACTCATATATAAGTTTTATTACTAAGATGTAAAATATAGACAGGAAATTGTAAGTATATTGCAAAGATGGCCTCTCCTGGCTTTCAAATAAACTATGGTAAGTCAGGTTGTAGTATCTAGGGACAGGGTCCATGTTGGCAAATTGGCTAAAAAGCACTGATATTAACACACACAGTGTGTCCTACTGTAGTCAGCAAAGCTGAGTAGGTATAGGCCTCATTAAAAGATGCAGTGTGCTATAAGTGTTAGACATTGTCATTCTAAAACTGACAGATTGCATGCAGATTTGCTAACTGTGATGGTCCCCTGGAGGTTTGACCAACCATCAATACTGTCCCTCTCCTCAGCCAGCTGCAAAGCCAAACTGATGTGCAGCACCTGCATGTATCTCTCTACTAGGGACCAGTCCCAAGTATAGCAGATTCGACTCAGATACAGTAACAGATACATGGACAAAAATATAGGCGCTTTAAATCACATACGAAATCCACCACATATAGACAATACTTATATTCAGATTGTTTTCAGTTCCTATAAATCTTCTATATCAGATAGTTCTTCAAAGAAAAAAAGGGCGATTAACAATAGTGCTCTCCATATATGTGAACAAATGTATATATAATTGTATACATATACAATCCCTTGGGGTGGAGCAGAAGGTTACTGCTCAATATAACAGCGTCCTTTGTGATGTCTGCTTGGATAGCAGGTGTGTGTTTCCAGAAGCCAAATCACTCTCTCATAAACATGCAATGTGGGAAGAGGAAAGCTTCATAGTATAAACACTTTTTAATAGGTATAAAAAATACAGTTAAGACTCTTACATGTTTCCCATGTGACTACTCTAACAAAGAGTGTCACTAGCTCACTTTGAAATTGTAACAACGATGAAGTTGATTAAAAGTAGAACACTGGCCGTTGATCTCGCGCATTAGGAATGATCAGCTGACGTCAGACGCGTTTCGCCCCGCCTAGGGCTTCTTCAGTGACTTCTAATAATAATAATAATTAATAATTTAATAATTTAAATACTGTCTTCAACATTTAAAAAAAAAATCACTAACTTGCTAACATTCAACCAGAAAATGAGAACGAGTTACAGACTAATTCAATTAATATAGACTCCAGTAAGTCTAGTTGACTTATAATTTCAAGTCCCTAACCGGAGCTCCTACTGTTTTTACTAGACTTTGTTTTTTTCAGACAAATGCTGAATCAGGATTTTTGTGCATCCGGCCATTCTTCCGAAAATAAATGTAAAGCTGGCCGGAAAAAAATTAAAATGGACGAATGCAGAATTAATGAAAATCATTTGTTCACATTCGTTTTATTCTTTTCTCCACTAAGGGAGCTCCAATTTTCAATAAACAGACAACAGCATTTCATCAGACATTTCAACAGCATTTTGACAACCAAATTGCTGCCAAATTTCAGTTTTTGTCCAAAAGGACAAAATTGAAACAATAAAAACAGTGGAGCCTACTTTTTACCCATTGTTTTGTGTGCATTGTTTCCACTACACAGCAGAAACATTTTCCATAAAGATAAACAAGAGTGGATAAACCAGATAGTAAACAATATTCATAAATACATGAACCTTAAACTCAGAACATCAACACATAATAACAACCCACCGTGTTTGCTTTTGTTGCACAATGTTTAATTCCATCTATGACAGTGACCAAAAATACTGGGCATATTATCATTACCCAGGGAGAACCCAGACCAAGGCCGGGAAAATATAGTGGCTCCACTAGAGGAGCAGTTATTTTATATATTTTTTTATTTAATTGTTTATCAAAAATTAAATTTTAGCCATAACGATGATAAAAGACAAATATCTAAAATTTTCCACACACATGTAATCAGTAATGGTATATATAGTAAATACATAGTCACTTGCCTCATAATAAATGATCAAAATAACAAGAGTGCAATTTTAAATGGTCAATGTTATGTATCTATATCCTTAAGTGCATTTAAAAATATTTTTTATAATTGGATATCCATTAGTCTTCTACAACTAATACATTTTAGCTCACCTACACACACTCAGCCATACGTCAATCACACAAGAGAGGGCAGTGTCGAAGAAAGGACAGGGAATGAGTACCAAAAGGACTATTCTTCCAGTCCATATTGATTGTTCCAAGGGGACCAGATATCACAATATTTCTCCATGGAGGCTATTTCCAAGGACTGATAATTCTACAGTTTCTGGCCATAACAATTTTACTGGCAGGGGCACAAAGTTATAAGCCATTCATGTCCAACCCAAGCATCCTGTCACACTAACTATATTGCAATAATTTTGGGGTATACAAGGTAGTACTCTTCATCCATCTACTACGTAATGTTTTGTAGCACCTGTAATTGCGAAAAAAGTCCTTTCAGTGACTACTGTGGTCCAGTGAGGATAGTTGGACATTGGTCAACTGCCAGTTGTAAACCTTTGTTAAAGCAGATATGCCCAGTATTCATATATAGGCACAGGGTCTTCCTTGTCTCTAGTTTCTCTTAGTTATGAAGCATTACTTGAAAAAGCAACTTTTGCAAAGTATGTATCATGCTCAACTGGATCATAGTCAGATTTTTTTCTAGATACCAGTATAAGATGACCATGCATTGTCTATCCCCTTCCATACTGTTTTATCCTCTTACTCCCTGTAGTTCACAGGAGTACCGAGCATGAGAACACACTTGATAGAGCAACTGCTAGGGTTGCAATGCTATTGCCTCACCAGTTGGGTTGTAACACTATATTGAAGTAGAACTACAGGTTAAAATTCTTTACTATGTATAAAACTGTGTGATTGAGCTAAGCTAAAAAAAAAAAATATTTTATTTGTTATGTTGGTTCTTTAAAGACATTGTCCATTAATCCTGCCCTGTAGAATGTAAATATATGTTGTGAAATCATTTATTTAATTTAAGTAGTTTATATAAGATGCCCAACTTGATTAATTAATTGGTTCCTTCTGACCCACATGACATGTATGTACTTCAGGGCAGCATTTATATGTTAAATGTGTTCGGCAAGCCAAGCTACAACACAAAGTTGACATTAAAAGACAGGGACGCACAGTCAAAAAAATCTAATCAGACAAGATGAAGAAGAAATACACTAAACAAGACATACAAAGCCAAGGATTATATACATGACTAGGTCAACATAAGCACGACAAGCTTATGATAAACAGATCTAGGTACTGTTACTGGCAAGATGTGCAAAAGTAGGATAGATAACAGATACAAACAAGGAAAATGAAGTCAGAATCAAAGCTAACAATGAAATAAGAGCAGTAGCTAATATAACAGGCTGAAGGTGAGCTGCTAATTACCATGGTAATGAAATGCCTAAGGCTTTTATTTTAAGTAGAATCTTTCTGAAACTTGTGCAGAGAAGCAATCAATGTCAAGTTATTAGCTGGGGTTTAAAGTGGGTGTGACAACACAAAAGGGATCCTGAATACCAAAATACTTTCAATGCAACTGGAAAAAACCAACTATTGTGCATATTAATATATGGGAAATTCTAAATGAAATATTCCTTTTTGATTGCTCATACTGCTTTCTTTTCATAACTAGGTTTGTCTGTTGCCACCTCGGCCATTTTTACTGACTGCATATAACCTGCTACCTTGCAGTATGTGGAAGTAACATGTAACCAGAAAGAAATCCCTGTGGTTTTGTGGGATATACTTCCTTGATGGTTGAGGTGGCAGCCTTGTTCATATACCCTATTATATTTATTTCCTGGATTATATAGCTTCCTCACAAGCCTGCCAGCACCATCACTATATCATTAGTGGTACAGAATAAGAACTACCCGAAAGAGTAGTACACAAAGGGAGACTTGAGGGTCTACCCATTAAAGAGAGCACTGCAGGGAATTCAGATAGATTTTGAACTTTTGGAGGGAAAATTCTCCAGTGGTGCTGAATGGGAGAATTTTTCCAACTCAGTGACTTTGGCTTTAAGTTAGAAATTCCTGGCAATCCCCTGCAATTCTCACTTTATTGAGTAGACCCTACAATATAATTTGGACAGCTCGTATTAACATATAGTTAGCCAGCAACTGATGTTATTAGATTACACTTATTGAAGTTTAGTTAACAAGACATAGACATGGTACAAAATAGCTCCCGTCAGTATATATATTAGTCAGCTACTGATGGTGGTACAGAATAAGGCTCAGACAAGATATAACATAGTTTCCAGCAGTATATTCCCATAGGTGGGAGTACATGATAACTACTTTCAATATATAGTGAGCTAAATATAGCATTGGAATGTTAGAGACTTGTTTCTAACTCATCTATTTTGGCCTGATTTGTACTATTCACTTATGAGAAAATATTTATTAAACAGTTTACTTTGTAAAAGAGTTTAGAGTTTCCTGTTCAATATAGAGACCCTATTGTATTCTTCATTTAAAATATGTTTGCAAGGTTCCACGACTCATTAAACAGGCAGATATGGTCTGGCAAATCAATAGGGGACAATCAGTGGGAATTTTAAATTAATTCAAAAATCTGACTAACCTCTAGGGAAAAAAGAGAATTATTCTGGATTGGGCAATGTTCATTACAATTTGTGAGCCATTCGTTTGTATCGAAGTATGTAATTTATGCACACTTTTTTCTTTTCCCTGTGTAGTTATGTAGAGTAAGAAGTGCTTAGAGGTCTGCTGAATAGAGATCAAATTAAATTCTGGTACTTAATTAGTGTAGCAGGCAGTCATCTGATTTAATTAGAGATTTCACTGGAAAGTGTAGTATTGTAGTATGTATTCTAGCAACAAAGGAAGAAGCAGCCATTGTAGATGGAGATGAATGAATACAGTGTATCATTGTTAGAAAATGGTTTATTAACTAATTTAGATGCATTATTTTGAAAAACAAATGTCATAGCTATTGTTAAGATGCAGATGTAAACATGAGTTCAAATTCTCTAATGGAAAACACATGAATAGGTGGGCTGATGAAGTTGCACCATGGGCTACTGAATTGTTTTTGCCCCTGGGCCAAAAGCTGCCATTCCTCTCCTGACAGCACAAATAGCTATATATGCAGATGTATATATTACAGATGTATTTAAAACACACACGCATTTGGTTGCAATTCTGTTAACACAAGTATAGATCATTTTTTTCTCTTCAAATAAAAACTGTTTTTAATTGAGAGTCACGTTAATTAATGGTCACTTTAATATACGTAAGAACATTTTTGAATATCTTTCTATAACTTAACACTGCCCGTTTATTAATGTACGCACTTGGAAACATGTGAAAACAAGTGTGTTCATCCCACTACCTGCTGTGAATTTATATTTTATAGCTTGATCACTACCATTAACCCTTAACGCATATGGACGTATATATACGTCCTCAGTTTTCATGTAGCGTTGCGCTCCTTAGCGCAATGCTACATGCCTGCAGTCACTCTCAGAGGCTGCTTCGAATCCGAAGCAGCCTCTGAGAGTGCTCCCTCCCGCATGCATACGATCACCGCGAATGTGATCGTATGTGCTTCAATACACATAGGCAGTGATCAGCTTTCACTGCCTATGTGTGTAAAGTGTTGCAATGATGCCTCGATCATTGCAACACCTTCTGTGCCCCCCTGTGCACCGCGATCACCCGTGCCCAGCAGAGAGTGACGGAAGAGAGAGAAAACAAAATCTCTACCATAGTTCTGAAACCGTTGCTTGACTGCCCCTAGAGGCAGTCAGCAACATTACAGTTAGAAAATAAAATAAATTAATTAATGGAAAAGGCTAACCCTTGATCTACTAAACCTAGATTTAGTTAGGGTCATAATAAGGGTTATAATAAGGGTTACAGGTGGGTTAGGGGGGGTACAAGGGTTAGATTAAGGGGTGGGGGTAGATTTAGGGTTAGGGTAAATTTAGGGTTGGGGTTAAAAGGTCACTGTAGAAGAAAATGGTTAGAAAACAAAAAAAAAACACTAATATTGTTTATAGCCCTATTACTTGAAAGAAAACATAGACAAACATGGAAACAATGCTATTTCTAAACTCAGGACAAATATAAGTAACAAATAGATGGGGTCTTTTTTTTTTTTACCAATTTTCAATAGTAAATTATATCATATGATGAAAATAATAGTATCAAATGAAAGCCCTATCCGTCCTTTAAAAAATGATAAATAATTTGTGTGGGTGGACTGAACTCAAAGAAATAAATTCACAGTGCAGTAAACATATGACAAAAATAATGGAATTCTGGTCTTCAAGGTACATCAAATGCAGCATAGCACTCAGTCACTAAGGGGTTAAATTTTTCATCGTGAAATCTGGAGTACCAGCCTTTTCTTCAGAGATTATGGTTTAAAACGCTTAGTCGGTGATTGATGGCGGGACCCTGATATCAGCAGACAAGCTATCACCCTTCCATTTTGTGCCTTGGTAGAATCCGTGATATCTCCGTTCGGAGAAACCTATTCCTTTATAAACATGAAGTATGTGATATACAGACACGTTCTAAAGCCTGATATTATTTTCAGCAGCCTACTGAATAACAATCATGATTTATGTGGTTAAAGGCCTGTGACCATGTCACAGCCATTACTGAAAATATAATGTCTACTGGAGCACAAGGCACAGTAAATTATTTCAAAGGAATGGCTTTAGTTGCCTGCCCATAAATAATAAGAACGCTTCTTACTTCACCCATAAAAAGATTATCTAATCCATACTCAACCAGTAATATTAATTTTCCTAATTCCTCTTCAGAATTTCTTTGAAAATTAAATAAGCCAAATCAATAAATAAATGTATTTAAAAGAACACTGTGCAGAGAGCATCAGAAGGTTTAACTATTAACATAAAATGACAGTATTTGGGAGCCTATATTTCTGGAACAGGCAACATTCATAAATAACTAACATGTTACATAAAGGGAATCAACACAGTAAAGGAAGAGAGTATATTTAAAAGAAGACAAACTACCACAACTAGAGAACATAGTCTAAAATTAGAGGGGCAACGATTTAAAAGTGATATCAGGAAGTATTACTTTACTGAGAGGGTAGTGGATGTATGGAATAGCCTTCCAGCGGAAGTGGTAGAGGTAAACACAGTCAAGGATTTTAAGCATGCGTGGGATAGGCACAAGGCTATCCTAGCTATAACATAGGGAACTGGGGACTAATAAAAGTATTTAGAAAATTAGGAGACTAGATGGACCAAATGGTTCTTATCTAACGACACATTCTATGTTTCTATGTGCAAGAGAACAATGGTACAGTTTTAGTAATCAAAAAGGCCATGGGAACCTAATTTAACCCAGAATGCATTTTGTTTTCCTATTTCTGATTAGCAGCTTATTTTGTATCTTTTTAAATGTGTGAAATTTAGTTCAGTTAAAAAAAAACAACAGAAAAAAGGATACACAAAATGCATATAACATAATGTGAACATTTCAAAGAGAAACAAAAATAAGTGAATGTGTTGAAATGATGAAATGAAAGGGAAACCTATTAATCTCATTTTCATGAAACAGACTGACAGGAGCTATTCACTACATAGTGAACTGCGGTGACTTGCCAAGGGAAATTTGTCCAGCTCAGCTACTCATGACTGGTTTTCCTGGTTCAATTTTTTGTAAATACCGTATTTTCCGGCGTATAAGACGACTGGGAGTATAAGACGACCCCCCAACTGTTGAGAAGATTTTCCTGGGTTAAAATCATCTTATACGCCGGAAAATAGTATCTGTTTTTTGAGGTTAAAATATAGAGTTTGCCATCCTCCTCCCTCCTTCCCCAATCCCCAATCCCCAGTACTTACCTACTTTCTGCTCTGTCTCCCGCTGTTAAGCCGGTCCGTGGCTGTGAGGGAAGTGTTGTGCATTCCCCTCCAGCCGAGCGGTCAATAAAGTTTGTTTAAAAAAAGTTTAAACAAACTTTCTTGATCGCGCGGCAGGAGGGGAGTGCACAACTCTTCCCTCACAGCCACGGACCAGCTTAACAGCGGGAGAGGAGACAGAGCAGAAAGTAGATAAGTAAACCTCAGCACCCGGCGTATAAGACGACCCCCCAACTTTTGAGAAGATTTTCCTGGGTTAAAAAGTCGTCTTATACGACAGAAAATACAGTAGATCCACCACCAACCAAAAACATATTGGGAAATCCTCCGGTGTGCCAGTTGGGTCTATTCACTAAGAAGTGATAGCTGAGTTGGAAAAAGTTCAGCACAGTTCACTTGTAGAGAATAAACCCAACTGGGACACGGTACAGGGACACCAGTGTCCATGCCTTGGTCTGTGAAATGTCACAGAATATCATTCAATTATCAGTCACTGGCCCCAATAAAATATCCAAGCAGCTCAGCATATTGTGGGTCTAATTAAAATTAAATTTGTTTTACAGATATATGGAATGTTTGGTGATAGAATATATAATAATATTAGACAATAATCTTTAGCTGCTCAAAAACAAAGAAATGTGGGGGGAAATTGTGTTTATGTGGAGTGTTTATAATTATATATAACACCTTTGTGCATTAATACAAATAAATACTTACTGTATTTGTCTGAATATAAGACAAGGTTTTTTCAGAGCACATGGTCTGAAAAATGCCCCTTGTCTTACATTCGAGGTTCAGCTTATATCACATAGAGTTCTGACTATAAGACTGGGATCCAGGTTCCCCGCAGAGCTGCAGGAAGATCCGTCATAGAAGACAGAAGTGTCGGGCAACATCGGTTCCCCCCACTAGCCACCAGGGAGATTAGGTAACTCTGTGGGGAGGAAAGGGGATGGAGGGAGAGGCAGCATTAGGCAAGTCTGGGTGAGGGAGGGAGGGGAAGAGGCAGGATTGGGCAAGTCTGGGGGAGGGAGGGGGGAGAGGCAAATATGGGGAAGGGAGGGGGAGAGGCACCATTAAGCAAGTCTGGGGAAGGGAGGGAGGAGAGGCAGCATTGAGCAAGTCTTGGGGAGGGAGGAGGAGAGGCAACATTGGGCAAGTCTGGGGAGGGGGAGAGGCAAATCTGGGGAAGGGAAGGGGTAGAGGCAGCATTGAGCAAGTCTGGGGAAGGAAAGGAAAAGAGGCAGCACTGAGCAAGTCTGGAGGAGTGGGAAGAGGGAAATAAAAACAAAACATGCATTTTTTTCGATCATAATTTTTTATTTAATATGAAAAAGCAATTTATATGTGAATACCGTATTTATCGCCGTATAACACGCGCCGGCGTATAACACGCACCTAATTTTAAGAAGGAAATTTCAGGGAAAAAAACTTAAGAACTTAAATTAAGAACTTTGAAGCCCAATATGCCATTTTAATATGCAAGGATATTGCCCCCAATATGCCATTTAATATGCAGGATATTGCCCCCAATATGCCATTTAATATGCAGGATATTGCCCCTAATATGCCATTTTAATATGCAGGATATTGCCCCTAATATGCCATTTTAATATGCCAGATATTGCCCCAATATGCCATTTAATATGCAGGATATTGCCCCCAATATGCCATTTAATATGCAGGATATTGCCCCCAATATGCCATTTTGCCCCCAATATGCCATTTTAATATGCAGGATATTGCCCCAATATGCCATTTAATATGCAGGATATTGCCCCAATATGCCATTTAATATGCAGGATATTGCCCCAATATGCCATTTAATATGCAGGATATTGCCCCCAATATGCCAGGATATTGCCCCTTAGTATGCTCGTTATGCCACCCCCCCCCCTTCCCCAGGATATTGCCCCCAATATGCCATTTTGCCCCCAATATGCCATTTTAATATGCAGGATATTGCCCCAATATGCCATTTAATATGCAGGATATTGCCCCAATATGCCATTTAATATGCAGGATATTGCCCCAATATGCCATTTAATATGCAGGATATTGCCCCCAATATGCCAGGATATTGCCCCTTAGTATGCTCGTTATGCCACCCCCCCCCCCCCTTCCCCAGACCCCAGTACTTACCTCTTTGCTGCTCTGTCCCCCGGTGCTCTGAAGCTGCGTGGCTGTGAGGGAAGCGTTGTGAGCTTCCCTTCAGCCGCGCGGTCAATAAAGTTTGTTTTAAAAAAAAAACACACTTTATTGACCGCGCGGCTGGAGGGAAGCTCACAACGCTTCCCTCACAGCCACGCAGCTTCAGAGCACCGGGGGACAGAGCAGGAACGAGGTAAGTTTTAGATTTATTTTTTTTTCGGCGTATAACACGCACACACCATTTTCCCCCTATTTTCAGGGAGAAAAAGTGCGTGTTATACGCCGATAAATACGGTATATACAAGTTAAACTTTTTTTCCTACAGGGTAGTCTTATATTTAGGCTTTTTTTTTTTTTTTCCTTAAGGAATATCTAAAGTTTGGGGGGTTGTCTTATAATCAGGGCTGTCTTATATTGGAGAAAATACAGTAATTTTCAATCGTTTGTTGTTCTGTTGCTTTTCAAGTACGCAGTCACATGGAAAATAGAAATCCAAAAATATATAAAGTGTAATTCTGTTTTCTAGCTTGTGCAGTTTACAATGCAGTATTTAATGATATACTCACATTTATTAGAGCAGAATGTCACTGCTCAAAATGCTGATTCGAATATATAGGCTTTTTTAGCCTGCCAGGCATTCTGCTGCTGATCCAATTATCCAAACATCCAGTGTAGCCAATTAGCATAAAAAGAGAGAAATATGTTAAAATGCTTACTCGTATTGATGGTGAACACCACCGCAAGGTTGGTAAACTAAATGCTCAAATGTTTAAAAATCTGAAAGTTCCTGACGCTGGCAAAGGCTGTTTATTCCACACACACTCCAGGCTGCTGCTGTCACTATGCGTTTCGATCCGCCCCAAGCTTTATCAGGTGACTCATTCTGTCCCTCCTCCTCTCTCTTATGCATGTGATCCGTCTCTGATTGGTTGCAATCACGGGATTGCCTAACATGTGTTTTATCAGGTGTTTCACATTTTAAAAAACCATACTACTTTTAACCTTACAATTGATCTTTAAAATATCGTTTAAAATACACCTCATATTCTCAAACATTCTAGGAAAAAATCTCTTGTTCGGAATCCAATTATCGGAAGAAAATTATATACAACACTGTTGCTTTTCTGTTGTTACAATTTTTCTTATTCCTTCTATTTACACATGGTACACTTCACTATGGCAGGGCTAATTTTCATCATAAAATTAGTTTTAAAGATAAATGGAATGTTTGGTGGCAACTCACGATATAATAGAAAGAGACATTTAATGCAATGCTGTAATCTCTCGTAAGTAGTATTCGATTTAATGATGGAAGCTCTGAGATAGCTATAATGAAATAGGACAAAATGTAAGTAATGTATTATAACAGATTTAATTAATAAAATAAAACAATTCATACATAAAAAGTATTTACACCAATGTCTGAATAAAATAAATCTCACGGCAATTAATATTTGATTTGATTTATAATCCACAGAAGAGACCTAACACTTTTCGCCATGCTATCGACTTCCCATACTTTTACATTGGCAAAGAGACAATTTTTATCAGCCTGTTGGAAAATACCAATTGGGTGGCAACACTACTTGCATCTAAGCTTCTGCTCTGAACTGCAAACAGCCCTCTATATTAATACTAATAATACTACATGCCAAACGTCATCAGTTATATAAAAAATCTAACTGAAAGGACTCGTTTTCACTGTAGAAAAAAAATCTCTTGACATCAAATTGGACTAATTATATATGATTCTAGTTATCACTACTAATATATTTATCTGTTGTGAGCTATATAATATAATGGATTAAATGAATTAAATCTAATTATTATTGACTACAATAGACTTTAAAACATTTGCTGGATGCTAGGTGGTCTATTTTGCTCTGAATATGGAATTCCCTTGTGTAGCACATCTGTATATTTGGAAATCAACCGGCATGAAAACAACTAGATAAATGTATACAAAGAGTAATTGGGTACATCTCAAAGCAAGTGTCGTTGGATTTGTAATGCTTGTGGGAGTTATATGTCGCCCAATTAGTAGGAGGTTTTCATTATATATTCATCATAAGAGGAAGGGAGTTGGTACCTAAAAGGTGAGTTCCAGGTGAGATGGCCTTTCATTTCCCCACTTAGCTATGTATTGTTGTGTAGGGTTAAACCTGATGAGTTCCTCCTACTAGAAGACCTTTTAGCGTGCAGCACCAGAAATCTTTGCATATCTGTATCTAAATGACATGAGATAAATTAACTCAGGCCATTGAACAGACCTCAATGTGTGCTAAATGTGATGCAAAAAAAAAATCTATGTTTTCTCTTGATTGCTCAACATTTATCACAGAGTGTTATTGGTATCTGCGCTAACATAGAGAGCAGAAAGAAAGCTATCTAGGGTCACAAGTGGTTTCAGAGAAGAAATATATATATTGTTGAATTTTAATAAACACAATTTACAATAAGCAAAATACAATAATGGTACAAGTTATATATAATAAAGCACAGTGCTATCTAATAGCAGTATTAGACACTTTCAGACAGAACTCCATTATATATAACTTGTATATTTACCATGGATATCTTTCTTTCTGCTCTCTATGTTAAAGCATGTACCAGTAACACACAATATTGCCCTCTTCTTCACCTGGGTGGCAGGGAATACCATCTACTGTCTCTATTGCAGCTACATACATTTATTTGATACCTATTCTCTCTCACTGTACATACCTGTAGAGATGCCGATTTACATTAATATCCAACATTTAGCACAGTACTGTTCCACAAACTAAAATAAGCTTCATAAACAAAATAACCGTAATACATAACTTGTGTTATAGTAAAAGTTCCTAACTTTGGAGTATTATGTAAAATTAAAGTAACAGTAATATCAGGTATATAGAATGTACCCTGCAAATTCATATAATTTTGAGCATTACCATCAAATTCTGTCAAATATAGTAGACAGACACCAAAGATTACCGGAGGGATAAAAATGGCGATTCCATAGACACATGCATTAACACAACCAGGATTTCCACCGTTTCATAAAAAAAAAAAAACAAAACAGCCATGCTTCATAGAGTTAACATTGGTATCCAGCCAATTTTTTACAAGTGTGCCATAAGAATACCATACAGGTGGCAACCCTAGACACACGTGCTAATAATTACAGAACTAACATTTTAGAAAAATATTAACATATTCAGTGGTGGGGCCATAGTTGTGTAACCACCACTGTACCAATGGATAAGTATCTCCAAATCTATTTTACTAGTTATCTAGCAGAGGGAGCAGTGAGATCTGTGTCTTAAATGACTGCTCCCTACAGTGGATTGGTTTACTCAATAGTTTACTTTTGTAAGGGGCAAGGGTATGTTGTCAGATTGCCTTTCTCTCTTCAAACTTGGAAGTCACAAAACAGAAGAGACATCTTGGGTACAAATGCTGTTCTTTTCACTCACTGGACCACCAGTGGTTGAACTTTTGTAATAGGGAATGTTCAAACTGAGTTATGTTGTTTCAATATGCTTTCACATTCTATCATTCACTATTCTTAACGAACAACTAACATTTATGTTATAATCTTCTTGCAGAATTTGTACCAAAACAGGTTCCTCGGCCTGGCTGCTATGGCCTCACCTTCGAGGAACTCACAAAACAGGCGGCGGTGCAAGGAACCAATGAGGTATAGTTACAATCCAGATCAGTTCCATAACATGGACATTAGAAATGGCGCACACGATGGAGTAACAATACCAAGATCCACAAGTGATACTGACCTGGTCACTTCTGATAGCCGGTCAACGCTGATGGTCAGTAGCTCATACTATGTTATTGGACACTCGCAGGATCTTGTTATATACTGGGATATAAAGGAGGAGGTGGATGCTGGAGATTGGATTGGCATGTATCTCATTGGTGAGTCCAATGGCTTTTTTTGTATTGATTGGAAGTCCCACTAAAAATAATACATTTTACTAACTGCATAGTTTCTCATTAAATAAGGCCATATAGTTACCGTCTGTTGAAAGGATATAAACATATAATCTTTTTTGCATCAAAAAAAATGTTTTGCTTTTTCTTGCATCTTACTGTTTTAGGGATGTCTGGGATTTACATTATTCAGTGGCCAATGTTCAAAATATTGTCTCACATTACATGCCTCACATAGTGATGTATTTGTTTTACATCCATCTGTTCACAATAAAGCACATGGAAATGAATAGCAGACAACAGTTTTACTTTAGTATGGTCAGTGTGTCAGCTTAAATTTAGGAAGATTATTTGCAGGCATGTATATATAATACAGGTCAGAGCAAAGTTGCATGGGAAAGTCCAAAGAGAGTCCTCGAATATAATAAAATTGTTTCTGTATATATAAATGACTGTGAATTAATATTTAAACTTTGTCTCCGTGTTAATGTTAGGTAAATTATCTTTCCAGCAAAGTGTGACATAGAGTAATATTTTCCAGGCTAATATACTATTGTGCACAATGTCATAAATGCATACACCTCTATTGGATGTCTCCATGCTACTGGATAGTGGGGGGTCTCCACTGGTGGGCTCCATGCAAGTTTGCGTTGCAAAGTATCTGAAGTTCCATAGAACATCATTATGGGGGTCATATACTAAAGTGCAGTGGGGAAAAAAGCAGGTAAAACCTGAGTAAGGAGCAATTTGCGACTATTTGTAACATTTTGCGCTTGTTTTCCCTGATTTGCGCCTCTTCCGTTTATTTTTATTTAGGTTGCATTTTTCTGGTTGCATTAATAAATTGTGGATTAGATTTGCACATGCTAAAGAGTTTTGCGAATATTTTGTGAAAAATAATTCCTATTTCGGTGTGAAATTACACCAGCTTTTATTTAGCAAGTGCTATTAAAAGAGGTAGAAACATTATTCGCAAAATTGCCTGTTTTTATTCGCAATGATGCCCATTTTTATTCACAATATGTACAATTTGAGTGTTAAATGTTTAGTACATTGCAATAGGACAAAGTGCAAAATTAGTTTTGTACATAAAATATATTTGCATTTTTTTAGTACATGCCCCTCTAAATTGTACATTACAAAGTCCAGTAAATGTTCACGATGGACAGTGTGAGGGCTTACCTCTGGTCCTATCTAGAGGGAGAGTTGAGATGTGATACCAGATTATCTGTCTCCGTACTCTGATGTTATAGTTTTACTGCCAGCATTGCATTTCACAATAATACATAGTATTATACTGCTACAGTAGTAAAAGTACTCCTGGAACAACTGCAACGCACTGCTTTTTGGAACCATGATTTTCTGAGTCGGTAATGGGTAGTATGCTGTTGGTAGAAGGAGGGCAGGTGGGTCATAAGTATTACTAACGCGTGTATTGCTGTAGAAACAGATTATTTTTATTATTAATCCATTCAAACATTGTACTTTTCAGAAAGATGAGAACATTTAATTCAAAATAAACTTTTGGGGAAAAAAAACTATACAGGTTATCTTTTTGAACTTGGCAAACAACAGCTGGAGGGGCAGACTTAGTATGCCTGCATTAACATGCCAGCAACCTGATACAATTTCCCACTACAGCATTTTCTTGCAACCATTGCAAGAGAATGAACTGCCCACTATCAGAATTCTCCTCCATGGATAGGCCACTGACTCCACTCCAAACAGAAATGAATCCAGTGTCCGGAATGTATGTGAGAGCAGCAAATAAAGAGCTCACCACAGTATAGGGGCCTTGTTTAAGGCGGTGAGCAGCAGTATGTTTTTTCCAAAGGTAGCACTACCATACATGCAGCTTAAGCAACTGCTGAGGATCTGCAATCATCCACACTGGTCCACATTCGAGACATCTTTGAAAGTGTGATAAAACTTGCCAGAATGCTAGATAGCTTTTATGTGCTGTTGTTTTACAAACTTGGAACTGTGTATGTTGTATAATGTGTCTATGTTTAATCAGATGCCACATAGGTCTCCTCTAAACTTTTACATCTATAGATGGCTTGGTATTTCCTTTTGGCTCTAATAGGTTACAAAGGTATTCTGTTATTTGAGTGTATCATACTATACTTCCTATGGATTCCGATGCAATTTTTCTTTCTCATGGTACTTTTCTTGTCTACACAGATGAGGTACTGTCAGAGAATTTCCTGGACTACAAAAACAGGGGTGTGAATGGGTCTCACAGAGGTCAGATTGTCTGGAAGATAGATGCAAGCTCATACTTTGTAGAACGTAAGTTCATTGGACATATTTTCATGTGTACATTTTTCACCACAAATGTAATGTTTATCACTGGTGAAGGGAGAAAAGAGTTGACCAATATTATATTCATAAACTGTAATGAGCAAAGAAAAATATAAAAGTAGTGTTGTTTTGTAACAGATTTTATTTAATAGATCAAATCATTAAATTCTTCTGCACTCTTTCTTCCAAAACCGAAACGTATTCTGTATTATTTGTCTTTTATTTGCCTTAATAGGTTAATTAACTCTATCTATCTATCTATCTATCTATCTATCTATCTATCTATCTATCTATCTATCATCATAGATATAATTTATTACAATACAATAAAAGTATAATCAGTCTAGAAACTTAAAGGACAAATAAACTTTTTTTTAATCAGTGTATTTCAAAACTGAGTCAGTAATTAACTTAAGTAAACTTCATTCAGAGTTGCCAGCCCCTGCTAGTTCACCATTGGGTGTCTTACAGAATTGCATACAGGCTGTGTCAGAAATATAATTCGGATACCACATTCAGCCTCTTGGTTCATTTGTGTCACAACTGAGCCAAGGGGTCAGGAATGAAAGTAGGAGGGGCTGGGGACTAAAAAATATAAAGTATGTCGTCATCCCCCCTCCAAAAAAAAAGAAGTTCAAAAACACTGAGTCAAAAAGTTCAGTTGTCCTTTAATTACTTTTTTCTGTCTAATGAAGTTCAGTTGCTATTGTATCATCTTTGGATGATGTCAAGTTGTCTTATGTTTCTCACATTTGATTATTTTGCACTTTCAGTGTGGAGCACTAATATCTCATAGCAGCCTTTTCAGAACAAGGCAGTAGTCAGTACTGTGTGAGAATATCTTGGTAGCAAACCAAGCAACAGTAAAAAGTATAATAACTTACATAGGCCCATGTTACAGTTTTACAAGGCTCTGGTCCTAAGTCTTGAAATCACAATTAGATTATCATTGACCCAGATTTCCAATGGATAAAACTTCATATTCTCTAAAATGTAAAATTAGGAGGGTCTGACAGTTCTATCAGGCTTTTGATAAAAACTGGATTAAGGCTTTTTGTTGCCTTGGGATACAGTACAGACCTGTCTCATTTAATATCTTTCAGCTTTTTAAACTGTCCCTCTTTAGGGAAATTGGAGCTATGCATGCATATGATATTGAGTCCCCAGAAAATCAAAAGCCTCTGTTACTTGAACAATTCTTTTTCTCTAGTACAAGTCTTAATTCACTTGACAAAAATATGGGAAAATGTGTTCTATGTAATTGTTCAGCTTTCACTTTTCTTTATTTAGTATACTTTATTGTTTATTAAAATAAGAACTTTAAAAAAATAGAACCCAGATAAGATCATTCTCATGTTTACACTCAAAAATGATCAACTTTATTATTCACTAAGGAAATTCTGTCCAAGCCTGACAAGTTCAGTGTAGGGGAAAGCAGGGAAAATGTTTTCCCTTAAGATTAGTTGCTTTTCCTTATAGGGACTAAACTCAATGTATCTTTCAAGAAAGTTGAAGGAAATAGGCCGTTTTCCACAGAGAAGATGATGGTAACAACAAGAAGTAATGCGTTATTCCTAGTGGGCACTGCCATTTTATTTTTATCACAGACACTGCTGCTATGCTTAATAATTAAATAGGTTTTCTTTATTTTTCATCATATTCATAACCTATATTGTAGAGACACCTTCTGTTCCCACCTATTTCCTTATTAATCTAAAGATCTGTAATTTCCAGGGCTAAATCTCAAAGTAGCCTTTCACGTTTGGTACAGTTTTGGTATCTAAAACTTTACTTGTCTTGTTGCAAATAATCTGCTTAGTGATCAAACACTTGAGTTGGCATGTTTCTGTAATGTGCTTTTAGCCTTTCATTATTAACAAAGGTTTACCAGGATGTTAGTGAACTTATTTAAGCAGCCAAAGCCAGCTAGTAACACTATGTATACAATAAAAGTATTTGGAAAGTGTGGTTATCTGAGCTTGCTGTTTGTTAACTGTACTGCAGGCTGCTGATCCCTGTACATGTTTTCATTCATTACATCAAAGCCAACAAATGCCTTAGATTGCCTCTTTAGAGCAGTCTTTGTAGTTCAAGTTCCTACATCCTGAATGCTGTATAATGATAAAATAATAAAATATTGGATCAAAGTTAAATACATGTTTGTATGACTAAGTAGCACCATTTCTAACTTTTGTTATCTCTTATTCCTAATCAGTCCTCTTACATAAAATGTGTTGTTTTGGTGGGGGTTTTTTTTGGAGCATTCCTTTTCTGAGAAAGTAGTCCAGAAAAAAGTAAGAATGGATGGAGGAATGAGAAGGATTTTCCATGCTGTGTCAAATATATTTTGACAACGCTCTGTTTAGAATATTCAATAATTAATGATTCACTTTAATATTCTGAAAATACATTTTATGACAGCCAAATAAAAACCAACAAAAAAAAAATGAATGGAAAAATATTTCTTTTTAAAACTATAACCATCACATAGAAATAATATGAGCAATACTGTTTGACATTCTATTAGTATTTATTATTGTTTCTGATATGTATCCAATGTATCCAAGATCAGGCTTAGTCCTTACAGCTTGTACTGTACCTGCAAGTTAAAGGATTTACCATTACCTAATACCGGAGTGCCGAGTCCGTCATTTCTTATCTGAATTCAAGATAAGCCTTTGCAAAATGCGTTTATTGCCCACAACAGTTCCATTCCTTGTCCAATCATCTGTGGAGTACCCCGAAGCTCCATTCATGGGGCCCCTACTATGCTCATTGTTTAATAATGATCATCCAATGGCGTGCCATCATTTTACTGTGCATATGTAAATTTATATTCCAACTTGAAGCTGTAGTACAGGAACGATATTCAATGGATTGCTATCATAAACAATAAAATATTATATATGGGTGACTGCAAAATGCAGTTAGGTGAATTAACCACAATACACTCTTCCATCAATAAGGTGAACCAATCCTGTTTTAGAAGAGGCAAGTCAGTCTTTTTGTAGGATTTTAGACTAGTATAGGATTTGATGGCATCTACAGGACTATTCCACATATGAGTAATATTGTAAGAGAAGGCACCTCAAACTACTTCCCCTTTCTAATGTGGAATGGCAAGTAAGGTTCTCAAGCTGGACCTGAGTTTTGTAGGAAGAGTGCGGAGCCAAAGTAAGCATCCTGCTTTTCCAGCCAAGTGGTTAAATCTAAGCAAGCTAGGTGAAGTGTGTGTGGAGCCATTTAGTTCTTTTAACATTTGTCATAGATGTGTACTATAATCGCACTGGGGGACCAAGCAGTGTAGTAAATGATACTGAGTGTCAAGTTAACTGAGATGGGTCTGTGGCCTAGATCTGTAAACTACATCCTCATAGTCTATGATAGGCATAGTAATTTGTTTGGAATCTAAGCAATGTTATTCCAGTTTCAGTTTTTATAATAGCTTGACAATGTCTTTGTAGAGCTATGTCTTACTTGTGGCTCGAGGAACCATACAATGCTAGGGATAATCTTCTTTTAAGTCCCTATGACATACAGCCAGCAACAATTTCTGTGTTGTTTTTTTCTGTTGTTGTTTTTGGCTTGACTACCAGCAGTCAGAACGGCACAAACTGGTCTCTTTTCAGCTGTGGCTCCCTTTTGATGACGCATCATTGACTGAAGAGTATCCAACTTTATGTAAAGTTTTTTTGGTACATAACCTTATTAATGTACATCAATGTATGCATTATAGGCATAAAGAATAAGCTCAGCAATCCTCAACTTCTTTGCTAAGAAAACATATCCTTATGGATATTGATTATTTCAACAATGTGGCTTTGGCAAACTATTTATATACTTATATTATGACATTGCTTTCCTCATTTAGGCCTTGATATTATGAAGGTAAAAAAGTAATATCAGGAAGTATTACTTTACTGAGAGGGTAGTGGATCTATGGAATAGCCTTCCAGCGGAAGTGGTAGAGGTAAACACAGTCAAGGATTTTAAGCATGCGTGGGATAGACACAAGGCCATAAGATAGGGAACTGGGAACTAATACAAGTATTTATAAAATTGGGCAGACTAGATGGACCGAATGGTTCTTATTTGACACATTCTATGTTTCTATGTTTCTACCTCCTATAATAAAGTACTCTTGTTTAACATGTTGGCATTACACATGTGGGTATTTTTTGCAGTAGAATTTGGCAGATCTATGGAAACAATTTTTGCCCCTTCTTCAAAAGAAATTCAGTTCTATATTTCCATTTTTAATCTTGAACATCAAAGAAGTAGAGCAGATCTGATGTGCTTTTATGTGACACCTCCTGAGGCATTATATGCATTTTCCTTAAAAATACTGCACATACAAAAAAAATAATGCTGATATTCTGCTGCAAAACAAAGGTCTCACATAAAATGGGGGCATTTAAGGAATCATCTGTTATAAAAAATTTTTTTAAAAACACAGTATCTAAGGTACAAGAGTAAGTATCATATTACATTAAATTGAGATTACAGTTCTAACTCATTCAGTTTAATGCATGTTTTTTTGATATTACATACACATCCAGCCTGGAGAAAGATTGGCTGTGTAACTGCACATCAACTCACATATGTTAACTTTTTCAATAAAATTTATTAAAATTAATATATTTTTATTGGCTCTCAATATATGACATATAACACAACCTAATACAGGAATAAAGATTATTAAAACAGTAAAACAATGACTCCAGTTTGGGAATGGGATAGGGAGGACGAAGTGGGGAAGGATAAACAATTTACATGTGCAGCTTCTTGAACAAGTGTTGATTTATTTAGAGATGAGCGAGGTCAATAATTAAGGTACTCTGTTGAGAGTTTAGTTGATAGTGGGCAGCTGTCGTTCTGATATCATACTTAACTAGTTGGGCAATAGAGTGAAAGTAAACAAGAAGGGGAAACAGAAGATAACAAAAATGAGGGGATGGGAAAGAAGAAGCACATCTAGATTGAGGCATAGAGTGATGGCTGCTGAATTAGCATTAGTTCATGTCTATGACTGCATAGACTCCACAAACTCACAAAAAAAACATTTTCTATATATGAGTCGAATTAGTTGGACATGTCTACTGTTCTAGATAGCCAGTTTGAGAGGGTAGAGGTGGCGAGCAAAAGGGATGAGCACCTTTGGAACATTAAGGAGTAGAGTCAATGATCTCCCGTATGTTTTGAAGGAGGTGGAGGTTAGATGGAGTAATACTCTGGATGGGGTTTGGATTGTTCTAGTGCAGGTAATAAGGACAATGAAGTTCAGTGTGGCCTAATCTTTGGACAGTGTAACCAGATATGCAGTATTTTGCCCTGGAGTTGAGATCCGAATTAAAGAGAGGCTTAACCTTGTATGCGATATTTTAATCATACTGAAGATAACTTAAGACACTGATTAAAAAGGCTTGCGAAGTATGCTTCTAGGGAGCAATGTCCAGATGCGATTTGTGTCTAACTTGTTTGACATGGAGATGGTTCATCACGACCTTGCAGCATTCAGTGGTGGACATGTCTGTCACTATATTGGCTGTGTGGCTCACACCTATGAAATAGATTGACGGTCATTTATACCTTCTCTCTGATGCCAAGAGAGCTATGGTCTGTGAGATAAATGCGCCCTAGCCTTTGCCTTATCAAAAGCCAAAATAAGAGGTCACTCCCTCTTTAAAAAAAACTTTAAACATTGTTTCACCCTTGCCTCCTTTTTGTATTAGTCAAAAGAAAGCACCACAGTACTCACTTTGTATTTGGCCGATCACATTCCATTAACATTGTAAGGATGGTGAGAGTGTAGTATGTATAAATGAGAATTACTTTTATGGGTGCTGCATAGATATCATATAAATTATTTTCATCAGTAACACCAAGTGTTGAGAAATACCTTAAAAATATAATATATTCATCTGTGGCATTATACAGATTTTCAGATTATGGCATGTACAGGACTATTTTAATTTCTTATTTATAAAACACAAACTTGCTACACTGTCTTCTTACTGTTGATGTTATGGGTTTGTTTCTTTTCAAGGAGGCTGAGGGCTGTACAAAAAATCTTTAACGCCTGCCTCCAGGCCAAAGGCCTCCACAGAGTAGATAGGGATGCGGCCTAACCGGTTAAAACATTGGCTTGAGGCTAATATTAAGTCTATGGAAATAATACCATGGCTGATATTTCTTTTGAAGAAAAGGTGGAAACCATATCAGTAGGGCTCATTGAAAGCCAATAAATATTTTCCAAGCAGGCTGGAAATAAAATTAACCTAGAGAAAATCATAATCCTGTGAAAGCATTAGCATGACTATAGCTTACATTTTTTTTTTTCTGAAAACCATGGCAACTCTCCCTCACAGTTCTGAAACCATGTACTGGATTAGTGGGATTAGAGTCATATTCATGGTACAAACCTGATCCCAAAGAGAGCAATGGTCCCAGCCAATTGATGGTATCATGTGCTACTCTTACATAGTTTAAAGATGATGTTGTAAGTAGCAGGTTTGTTAATGTACTTTGGAGCATAAAACATGCAAATCACACCCTATGGTATATTAGCTGTATAATATATTTAGTGTAACATACAACAGAAATGAATAACCTTTAAATGAAATTAGGAGCAACATGTAATAAGTGCATGGGATAATCACAGTGCTATCAAGAAAAATGAACACTTGAACAAAGTATGTCCCTTTAGCCAAAATAAGTAATAGAAGAGAGAGTAACCAGGCCAATTCCCAAAAACAATTATTTGTATATATACATGGACCCTTTCATGATTCTCGGAATTTTTAGGACGATTGATGGCATGTTATTGTAATGAACTTGCTTTGTTTGCACGGTTCCTGGGTGAATTGCTAGACAGAGATCTAAAAGGTTGGGCAATGAGACTGATCATAATCTGTACTTGCCAACAGTCCTGAATGTTACAGGACAACTCTGTTTTGGGGGCCCTGTCCCTTCAAATTTGAGGGCTGTCCTGACATTACTACAAAAATAAATATTAGTGGCCTGTGTGTGATAGTATGGCATCTGATCCCTCTTAGTGAATTATGAGTGTCATGTGACATAGAAATGTAGAAGCTGAAAAAAGTTCTTCTCGATGATGGAGTCCATCCTAAATATTTGCCCTGTCTCTTAGACAAGTTTTGATATTCAGAATTTCTTTCTATACTTGTATACTTACTTTGCACACTTGTTTTTTAAATAGCATAGATTATGAACTATGGGGCAGGGTTCTAAATTTGATGAAAATAACAGAATCATTCCATTGATTTCCATGCTTGAGCCACATTTAACAATTTGCCCCAGCTTTCATTATATGTCTTGAGAAAATAAGCATAAAGGTTAGCCCAGACGCATTCAGATCCATCTTTGAATTGCCTATTCCCCAAATTATTCCCCTTATGTCTCGAAAAGCCTGGCTTTTACCTACATGACTGGCTATTGGCCTACAAATTTAGAAAGCAAATACAAAAAAAAGTAATAAAGAACATTTTGATATATGCTAACAATCATCATTATGAGCATTAAGTCAACACATACATCAGTCCATATACTAACTATTTATCTTCCTTCTTTCAGCTGAAACAAAGATCTGTTTCAAGTACTACCATGGTGTGAGCGGAGGTCTCCGGGCTACAACTCCCAGTATTACTGTAAAGAACCCAACTGCACCAGTAAGTCCTATTAGGTCTGAAGTGCATGTTCTTATTTGACTGCTTGGTATATACCCTAATTCCAGCTTTATTTATGTGTTATGCTAAGAAACTTTGTGCTGATAAGGCTCAGTAATGTTCTAATTCCTGTCTGTATGTATTGTATGTTTTTTACTTTCAAAATCATGTTATTGAGAGTCTGGATGCTGACATCCCAAAGAATCCAAGTTCTAACATAAATAAAACATTATAAAACATAAATACAATGATGTAGAATTAATTCATGCCACTGATGAACATATTAATCTGTTGTATTATAGTATTCCAAGATTTGTTAGAATAGATGCAGCATTTTTTAAATTAAATTTCCTTTTGGGCTATGTTATTATCATAACTTGACAAATATTTATAGATGTAAGGAGCAAAACAAACCAAGAAAGGGGCAATCTTAGTTATTTTGGGGGTGAAGTTCATAGAGTTCTATGTAAAAAAGTTAGGAGCCTTCAGTAGTAGGAGTCGTGACTCCCTGGCTCAGTACACACAGGATACTACACCATAGGATACTACACGTTGGACTGCGTAGATAGTTATTGACTTTTTTGTATAAGTAAACATTATAAGATCTGAGAGATCTGTGGGTAATGTAAATGCAGTAGCTAAGTCCATTATAACTGCCTTCTCCCTCTAGCCCCTGGCAACTATGAACAATAAAAAATGCAAAGAAATAGAACCTGCGCACATATAGTGCAGCAATATAAATAAAAGTCACTTTTGTAAAAATAAGACTTCCACTAGAGCCCAAAAAAGAGTGGAAAACCTTGCCGCTCTTAAGCCATTGATGCAATTGGGCTAATAAAACAGAAGCACTGGAAGAAGTAATCATAAGCACTGTTCCTTTCCCGGTGAACCTAAACTGATTATTACTAGCAGCTCAAAGGAACAGAGAGTAGACAAGGCGCAATAGTGTGATATCATTAAAACATATTGAATGCTTGCCATAAAAAGAAATACACTCACAAGTTGTCAGGTTCTTCCCCGCAGCAGCTCCCCTGAGTACAACCTCTCTCCCAGCCGAGATCCGTCACACGCGCTTGCCAGCGCGTCCACGTCATCACGTGACCTTTCTCCATGGAGGCGCGCGCCCGATGACGTCACGCACGTCGCGTACCCGCGAGGCGCGGAAGATTTAAAAGCCAGAATCACTAAGCAAACAGTGCTTGGTGATTCTCGTGTATTCGATAGCCTAGCGTTTCCTCATTATTGATTGTTACTGAACCTGGATTTCCTGACTACCCTTCTGCCTGCCTGTGCCCCTTGATACCTGGACTGTTTTTCGTTTTGCTGATTCTCTGGTAACCTGACCCCGGCTTGTCTCTCGTTTTGCTACTTCTCTATTGCCCCTGATCTTGGACTGTTATCGTTTGCTTATTGTCAGTGTGGATTACAACTGCTGCAAGTTCCTGCATTTAACCCCTGTCAGTGTGGATTACAACTGCTGCAAGTTCCTGCATTTAACCCCTGTCAGTGCGGACTACAACTGTTGCAAGTTCCTGCATTTAACCCCTGTCAATAAAAATATCTGTATCGTACCATCCTGCATTTTTGGTCTTCATCCAGTATAACTCTCCTCACATAATCACCAAGCCTTCATATCATGGAGACCGCGGGACTAACCGACGCTATTGCTGCTCTCACTCAGCAATTAGTCACTCTCAACCAGTCGGTACAAGACCTACAGACAGGACAAGCTAACCTACAACAACAGATACAACACCTACAAGGTAATGCCCCTGAACCCGCAGTGGCGGCGCATGCACCTCCTCCAACCCCTATTTTTCTGGAGGGGGCTATCACATCTGAACCACAAGTTGTCTTACCAGAGAAATTCACCGGCGATAGACAGAAGTATCGTACTTTCATCACTTCTTGCCAGATCCTGTTTAACCTTCGTCCTCGTACGTATGCCTCTGACTATGTGAGGGTACATACCGTAATCTCGCTTCTCCTGGACGAACCACAGCTATGGGCCCACCATCTCCTCCACACCAACAGTCCGGTCCTTGACACTTGGGGTTCTTTTCGACAAGCATTAGACTCTTTATACGAAGATCCCTTCAGAGTCACTTCAGCTACTAATGCCATTCGTGCTCTGAGACAAGGCCGTCGACCAGTGGAGGAATTTATAACTGAATTCCGCAGACTTGCATTAGAGACCACTTGGAACGAATCGGCACTCCTAGACCAGTTCCGTCTGGGACTATCCGATGGCCTTAAGGACGAATTAGCTCGTGTTGGCATACCTTCCTCCTTGGATGACCTTACCCGTTTAGTCACCCAGATAGACCGCAGGCTACGCGAACGAAGAGCAGAACGGTCCAACACCCCTAACTCTGCGGAATCATCTTACAGCCCACCACTATACGAGTCCAGAAACCCAATCCCCCAAAACACAGAGGAGCCTATGCAGATTGGACTAGTCCGAGGTCCCCTCTCTACAGAAGAGAAGACCAGACGTAGAAACCTGAATCTCTGTCTGTACTGCGGTAAACCAGGACATATGTACAAGGAATGCCGTGCCCGTAAACGACTCACAGATGGTAAGCAAACTTCTTCCTCTCATGAGAATAATACGGTATCAGCTACAGACAAGACCCCTCATCTTTCCATTCCTCTTTCCTTACAGTGGAATAAAGGTCCTATTCCCATGATGGCGATGGTGGATTCCGGGGCCAGCGGGTGCTTCATCGACACTGATCTGGTCAAGGCCATCGCAATTCCTACCCGTAAGAAGAAATCACCCATGCACATCCAACTGGTAGATGGGAGTCCTTTAAAAACTGGTCCCATTACACATGAAACCATCCCTCTAGTCATGACGATTGGTGAAGGACATAGGGAGATCATTCAATTCGACATCGTACCAGCGCCTATATTCTCTATCATACTGGGACTTCCATGGCTTCGGTTACACAATCCCATCATCAACTGGGGATCCGGCATACTTACATTTACCTCTAATCTTTGCATCAACAAGTGCCTGTTTAAAAACATTGTGTGTTTTACTTCCGAGTCAAAATCACTCCCTACTCTACCTTCAGCCTACTCCCAATTTCAGGATGTGTTTGAGAAAAAGAAGGCAGACTCACTCCCTCCTCACCGGAATTATGACTGCCCAATTGATCTTCTTCCAGGAGCACCCATTCCTTTTGGAAGGATCTACCCCCTCGCTGAACCCGAACTCACCGCACTGAAAGCCTATATAGAAGACAACCTAGCCAAAGGTTTTATAAGACCTTCCACCTCTCCTGCGGGTGCGGGTATTTTCTTTGTCAAAAAGAAGGATGGTGGATTGCGTCCCTGTATAGATTACAGAGAACTTAATAATATTACTACGAAGAATCGTTACCCACTACCCCTCATTTCGGAATTATTGGATCATCTCCGCACAGCACAATTCTTCACGAAAATCGATCTGCGAGGAGCGTATAACCTAGTGCGTATCAGGAAGGGGGATGAGTGGAAAACGGCCTTCAGATCACGTTATGGACATTATGAGTACAAAGTTATGCCATTTGGACTTTGCAACGCACCAGCTACTTTTCAACATTTTGTCAATGACATCTTTCGAGATATTCTGGACCACTTTGTGATCATCTACCTTGATGATATTCTCATCTACTCCCCATCATTAGAGACACACAGACAACACGTACATACAGTTCTCAACCGCCTGAGACAACATCAGCTATACGCTAAACTGGAGAAATGTGAATTTGAGAGTAAATCAGTGGAATTCCTGGGTTTCATTTTGTCTCCAAATAACATCCAGATGGACCCCAAGAAGATTACTGCAATACGAGACTGGCCGACACCCTCTGATAAGAAGAGCGTACAGAGGTTTGTGGGTTTCGCAAATTTTTATAGGAAATTCATCAGGAACTTTTCTAAGGTCATACAACCTATTACCGCCTTGACTTCCAAGAACCGATTGTTTTTCTGGACTAAAACAGCACAGGAGGCTTTCAATACTCTGAAGACTTGTTTTACCACAGCTCCTATTCTAATCCTTCCAGATCCTTCCAGCGCCTTTACACTTGAGGTGGACGCATCCGATTCAGCAGTTGGTGCAATCCTTTCCCAGAGGCACAAGGAGGATGGAAAATTACACCCTGTGGCCTTCTTCTCCAGGACTCTGTCACCGGCAGAGAGAAACTACAATATAGGTGAGAGAGAACTACTGGCGATAAAACTTGCATTGGAGGAGTGGAGACACCTATTGGAGGGTGCCCTTTTCCCTGTGACCGTCTTTACGGACCATAAAAACCTGGAGTATCTACGTACCGCTAGGAGACTACAACCTAGACAAGCCAGATGGGCACTCTTCTTCACACGCTTCAACCTCCATATCACGTATCGTCCAGGATCCCGTAATTTGAAAGCCGATGCTTTATCACGTATGACTGAACCCGAAGAGCCTCAAGGTGAGAGATCGAGTACCATACTTCAATCTGAACACTTCTTGAACGCCACACAATCAATTTGGGAGGCTCTCCGTAATCATCCTTCGACCCCTAGGGTACCCCATCCTGACCAATTGACACACCGTCAAGGACTATATTTTTACCAAGACAAAGCATACGTTCCCCCTGAGGTCCGTTTACAAGTCCTCCAATACTTTCATGATTCCCCTACAGCGGGGCACGGCGGTGTCCGACAGACCAAAGATCTTATTACCAGAACTTTTTGGTGGCCTGACCTACAAGTGGATGTCACGAGATTTGTTGCTTCCTGTGATACTTGCGCCCGTGCGAAAGAAAGACACCAAAAACCCTCAGGTCTTCTTCAGCCTTTGCCGATACCCGCTAGACCCTGGAGTGATGTCTCTGTGGACTTCATTACAGATCTACCCCGATCCCAACGATACAATACACTGATGGTCGCTGTAGACCGCTTTACCAAGATGGCACACTTCATTCCGTATACTCACCTACCCTCGGCTATAGAGACTGCGGACCTCTTCATAAGAGAAGTTTTTAGATTGCATGGTCTACCCGAAAACTTAGTGTCGGACCGGGGGACTCAATTCACCTCTCATTTCTGGAGAGCTTTCTGTACGGAATTACATATCCATCGTTCTCTCACTACGGCTTTTCATCCCCAAAGTAACGGTCAGACGGAGCGCACCAATCAAACTCTGGAACAATACCTACGCTGCTTCACCACGCATCTTCAAGATGACTGGAGCAAGTATTTGCCGCTGGCGGAATTCGCTTATAACAATCATATCCACAGCTCAACGGGAAAGTCCCCATTTTTTCTCAACTATGGCTTTCACCCTTCAATGCTCCCTGGGTCCCCTATCCCAAGCACCGTTCCCTCCGCTTCTGTTCATATACGTAATATCACCCGCACATTTGCCTTACTCCGTGATACTCTTCTCCACTCTCAACAACGATACAAAGCCTTCGCAGACAGACATCGTTCGGATGCTCCTGTGTACAAACCGGGCGACAAGGTGTGGCTATCCACCAAACACCTAAAACTCTCCTGTCCCACGAAGAAACTGGGTCCTCGATTCCTTGGTCCTTTCCCCATCATCGAAGTTATATCTCCTTTGGTCATGAGATTACGCTTACCTGCATCTATGAGGATCCACCCGGTGTTTCATGTCTCCTTGCTCAAACCGTGGGTAGCTAACCTTTTTCCAGGTAGACAGGGGTCTCCCCCAGATCCGGTTTTGGTCGATGGTATGGAAGAGTATGAAGTGGAAGAGGTGCTTGATTCTCGCCTTCATCGTGGTCGGCTTCAATATCTCATACACTGGAAAGGATATGGGGAGAGCGACAGATCTTGGGAACCGGCTGCACTTGTTCACGCTGATGAATTGGTCCATGCCTTTCATGATCGTCATCCCAATCGTCCTGGCCAGTGGCGAGCCCGGAGGTCTCGCTTTGGGAGGAGGAACTGTCAGGTTCTTCCCCGCAGCAGCTCCCCTGAGTACAACCTCTCTCCCAGCCGAGATCCGTCACACGCGCTTGCCAGCGCGTCCACGTCATCACGTGACCTGTCTCCATGGAGGCGCGCGCCCGATGACGTCACGCACGTCGCGTACCCGCGAGGCGCGGAAGATTTAAAAGCCAGAATCACTAAGCAAACAGTGCTTGGTGATTCTCGTGTATTCGATAGCCTAGCGTTTCCTCATTATTGATTGTTACTGAACCTGGATTTCCTGACTACCCTTCTGCCTGCCTGTGCCCCTTGATACCTGGACTGTTTTTCGTTTTGCTGATTCTCTGGTAACCTGACCCCGGCTTGTCTCTCGTTTTGCTACTTCTCTATTGCCCCTGATCTTGGACTGTTATCGTTTGCTTATTGTCAGTGTGGATTACAACTGCTGCAAGTTCCTGCATTTAACCCCTGTCAGTGTGGATTACAACTGCTGCAAGTTCCTGCATTTAACCCCTGTCAGTGCGGACTACAACTGTTGCAAGTTCCTGCATTTAACCCCTGTCAATAAAAATATCTGTATCGTACCATCCTGCATTTTTGGTCTTCATCCAGTATAACTCTCCTCACACAAGTAGACCTCAGTATAGAACACAGACCAACAGTATCAGGCGCCGTATCCGTGTAGGGCAACTACTTCTTTGTCTGTGTTACTGAAGTGCTCTTTTATTTGAATTCTGAATTGTTATGATTTGTGAATATAGCTCACCCTTGGAACTCAATTGATTATGTTGCTGTGTGAAAAGACTTGATGTTTCCTTTACAGTATATGGCATCATCTATGCTGGGAAAGCATTAAAGCCCCTACAGGATAAATGACAAGCCTTGAAAAATTATAGGAATCAGTTGATAAACATTAAGTTGGTTCTCAGTGCTTTCAAATCTATTCTCTTTTATTGGCTCCTTATGATTTCATTCCAGTCCACTGAACATAATAGGTAGGGCATTTTGTTGGTTCTGTTGTAATTGGCATGACTTCATCAACTACAGGGAATCCTCAAGCTGGGCCGTATGGCTAATACTACAAAAGAGCCAGCTGTCTCAGCTGGTGTTCATGTAGGACATTACTTGCTAAGTAAAGCCATTATGAAACCACTAGTCCCTTATGGGATTTTTTTTTTATCCTGAAGGACTTCAGGCTCCCTCTTATATTATAACAATTACACCATTGCTCACTTGTGATAATCAGTACCTGTCAATGTTATTTATCTTTTCACAGTATCTTGATAGCCATATTCAGATATTGTATTTTGTATAATTATTTATATTGCCTTTGAGAAAAGCTCAGGGGCTTTTTGTACCCAGTGCAATTAGCCAAATTTTGCTAAATATTTCTCCAAACCTTATTTGCGAGGAAATCCTTCCCAAACATAAAATTAGATTTTGTTGGGATTTTTTTTTATCACATTGATAACCTTTAAGAGATTAATGAACTGGTTATTCTCACTACTGAATATAACTAGGGTACCAAGTGATATATTATTGCCATTATGTGAACTCTGAGATGGGGTGATCAGATGTGTTCGAAACACAGTGAAGATTTGCAGTGAATGCAATCCTTTGGCACCACGGATTATGTGATTACTGTTGTTTCCATCATGCTATGTCAGCCAAATGGTTTTAAAGAAGGATTTCATGGCAGAAATGTATATGATAAGCCACTTTAAAAATATTTATACCTTACCATCCACCATGGGTTACAGAGACTACTGGGACTGACTGCAAGTAATGATAAAAAGTAAAAAAAAGATATTGATACAAACTCTTTTTCAAAATAGTACAAAAGATATTAAACAATTCCTGAGATATGCCCATTCTGTAAGCCAAGGTCTCATGTGGAAACTGACCTTTTCTAAATACCCAGTAGAATAGGATTACACAGGTAAAACATGTGGTTGGTTCATACATAGTTGTATTTCCTATGTAATGTGGAAGGGTATGAAAAAGTGAACTATCATGAATGATTTCAGTGTATTTTTCAGCAAGTGGTATTATATTATATTTTACTATTATAAGTGAAGACAACTCAAGTCATCTACTTCCTTAAACAAGTTTTAAACTTGTGTCTCTTTGATTGGATTTTTTAAGAATGTGCCATCCTTTTTTTTTTTACTTTTAACATTTTTCAATCCACCACAATTCACTGGTCAATTACTAGACCCAACTGTTTTCAACCTATTATTAAAAAATGGTGAGCTGCATGAAGATATTCTGAGTTATCTTTATTTCACAAAATCTTTAGGTTAGGAAACAACAGCCCACGAACACTTCCTGTATTAGAACATGTATTTGTTATGATGCTGTACTGTGTCTTTAATTGCCTTGTAGCCCAATACAATTTACCATTCCATACACTTTTCGTCTAGCTAATTAGATTAATTGTCAATTCCCTTCAGTTATCCATTACCACCTCTGTAATCTAATATTGCACTCATGTGCAGAGTGATCAGATTAAATCAGATCATTGTATGTCCAAATGGAGCACTTTTCATGAAATGGATGAGGTCATAGACCACCTTTTCATGCGGTGGCCTTTCAGCTGCTGTTTGACCACATCCTTCTATCCGCTGCTGACTGGGGGTGATGAGAGCTAGCAATATCCTGTATACTTTTATGTACTCAGTCATAGAGCACTGCAGCAGTGGTAAAATGATTTTTTTGTGATTATGCTTTTGATTGTATTCAAGAATACTGAATTGATTGGTGCAAATTGCTTCATACTAAGTATGAATACATTGATTATGTGAATGACAAAAAGTGTGTTGTGTTACTGTGTGCTAGTTTTCAGAAAATAACAAATAGTACAATTAACATAATTCAGAAAGTACAAACATCAGTTGTAATTTCCATACCTTGCACTGTACGTATATGAGTCAAGTAGGCTGTATAATTCAGTTCTCTGCTGCTTGAATGTACTGTAGTATAAGTCCACTCAGCACAGTCCATGAGGTTACTAAATTCCTCATAAACATGTAATTAACTAAGATTTTTTTTTTTTTTTTACTAAATATAAACAAATAATATCATAGCAGTCTATATATTTTTGCATTTTTGATGATGTGCATATATAGCATTATGTGTATTAGTCTGTATTGCCATGTGGAACTGTTGGAAACATATACAAATCAAGTCTGATATGTCAAATAAATGACAATTGAAATATGAAAATAATTCAGTGATATATGATGTTTTAAAACACACCTGTGCCATAAATAGAAATTATGCGGCTCCAAATATGCACAGTATTATTGTCAAGTACGAAAAGATTAGGGTTACTGTGTGCTAGTTTTCAGAAAATAACAAATAGTACAATTAACATAATTCAGAAAGTACAAACATCAGTTGTAATTTCCATACCTTGCACTGTACGTATATGAGTCAAGTAGGCTGTATAATTCAGTTCTCTGCTGCTTGAATGTACTGTAGTATAAGTCCACTCAGCACAGTCCATGAGGTTTACTAAATTCCTCATAAACATGTAATTAACTAAGATTATTATTTTTTTTTACTAAATATAAACAAATAATATCATAGCAGTCTATATATTTTTGCATTTTTGATGATGTGCATATATAGCATTATGTGTATTAGTCTGTATTGCCATGTGGAACTGTTGGAAACATATACAAATCAAGTCTGATATGTCAAATAAATGACAATTGAAATATGAAAATAATTCAGTGATATATGATGTTTTAAAACACACCTGTGCCATAAATAGAAATGATGCGGCTCCAAATATGCACAGTATTATTGTCAAGTACGAAAAGATTAGGGTTAAAAAAAATAATCTTTAGCCTAAATTAGAACAAAAAAATATTAGAAAACAAAAAATGGCCGAAAAACCTATTTTATCTGATTTTGCTGTTTTCCCATTGATCTCAGGCTAGATTGAATTAATCGTGGATAGCTGCAGTTACCACTGATATATCATACTGAGCTAGCCACTAATGTAGGTTTCAAAGCTCTTGAAGTGTACTTGTAAAAAATGACATGATGTCACTTTAAAGATGGAACCATCTGGATCTCATTATAACCCCCCTATTAAGGAAGTATATTGTGATCTCCGGAATTACACGGCCGTCCCTCTTATATTGCTATGGGAGTTTGTGGAGGGGCTCACCTGTATTTGGGAACTGTGAGACAAATGCGAATTAGTAAGGTTCATGATTGATATATTTAATCCCTTTAAATCACCATGCAAAATATTTCTCCAGTCATGCTGCTCCTTAGATCTTCTCCCACTGGGCTATTAATCCCTACACATATTATTATCCCCAGGGCATTACAAGCTTTCTTTGAAAGACTAAGATAGAAATCATCCATCGGGCAATACTGAGACTGAGGGCAATGTGCAAAGTATTTCATTCCTGTAGCGCAGTGACAGAATGTTTTAAGGCCTTGACTTATATTAAACTCTATTGCTATTAAAACCTGGCAGGTAATCCTCTTACACTTTTACCCTACAGAGAGCTTGGTGTTGTGCAAGGATCCGTTGTGGCTCAATCAATTAGGAGCCTTACCTTGAAAGCAAGGGGGTTTGCTCCAAGTCCAAGTCTTTCATAGCACGAAAAGGCCTCTACATCATGAAAGATTAATGGCCATTAACATGTATAACTTGGGATAAAGACAAAACAGGGGATATGATTTTAAATAAATAATGGGAATCAATAAGGCAAAGGAGGAGAGGATATTTAAATTAGAGGGGCACATGTTTAAAAGTAATATCACTATTACTTTACTGAGAGGGCAGTGGATGCATGGATTAACTGGGATTAACCCAGTAGAAGTGGCAGTGGTACATCTTGCAGATGTAAGATAAGGCCAGGGAATAATGAAAGTATTCACATATTTCTTTTGATAGAAACTGGGCATATTAGATGGGCCAAATGGCTCTTAACTACAGACACATTAAATGTTTCGATGTTTCAGCTAAACCCACTCTTTTGTCTGCTAATTATATATGAATATGTAGCCTCTGATGTGTTTTTTCTTTCAATTAATTCATTATACTTAAAGCACAAATTTATGAGAGAGAAAAAAATCTTACACCATGCATGGTAAGATACGAACAAGGTGGCGTGGTCTATCCCCAACAGACACACTTTCGCATTGATCTAGCAGACTGTCAGTAACAAAAGTTCTTATTGTCAATACAATCAGTATACGTAATAATTGTCTGGATCTTTTCTGCAGCCATATGTTATAGAATTATTTTACTGCAAGGCATATGAAGGATGCCTGGTGCATTTGGAACATTTTGAGAATACACAGGAGGAATATTTTTTTTTTATTATTATTTGGCATTTGTTTAGTTACATTGCTGTTTTCAAATGAAGAACTGTTTTTTTTTTTTTGGAAGAATCATACCTGCCAATTGCACAGGATTCCCATGAATAGTCCTCAGCTTTTGACCTATGTGCACAAATGATCTGTATTTATAAAGGATTCCTACGGTTTTGGATGTGGTGAATAAACTTTTTGATTGTCTGGATTTGTGTTATTTATACCTGCTAGAGATTTTCTTTTGTTCAGTTCATGTACCTAATGACTGAATAAGAGATGTCAAAACTGCAAACCATCCCAGTGGTGTGTATTTAGATAGGGCTACATTGAAAGAATTTGGCTAGCTGGGACCATATTGATACAATCCTTTCTTGTCACGGATAAGCACAGAAGATGCACACTGTGTCACCCTGACATAGATGCCTTTGGTTATATTAGGCAGCTGTCAGAAGAATTAGGAAGGATGTTGAGCTGCACTATCATTTTTACAGGCAGCTTCCTATCCATCTCTCAGAAATACCACCAGCTTTTTCTGCTCCATTTGTGCTGAAATTTAATCCCAAGCAAGGACAGCACCAGGCAGCAGTAAACAAGGCCAACATTTGACAAGACATGAAAGAGCATGACTATTTATCTTTACAACGTCACCCAGATTATTGTAATTTGCTGTTATGACACATAAACACTAAACTTCTAAAACACAAGCAGGATGGTTCCTATTAAACCTAGGAAGAAGGCTTTCTACCTTCTTAAAATGAAGATTGTGCCTGAAGTGCTTCAATCTTTCTTTGTTACTGTATGAATGATGAAATGTAAATTCTATCTGATAGGATGCTTTCAGAACAGATTATTTAATACATTTTTAGGATGGATACTGCTAAATAAAAAACCTTCTCAGAAATGTGTAGCATTTACCTTTCTAGCACTTCCATAATACATATTTACAGAATTGAATTAATTGCATATAAAAGGAAAAGTAAAATTAGGTGTTTCTCTCCTGGCTCCATTTTGGGAATATTTCCCATGATGCAACATCATCCAAAATCTTCAAGCGAGTCTCAATTTACAACTGTTGCCAAAGCCTGCATGATGATGTCATAAGATACTCCCCTGCGCTCTTACTGGTTCCTGTGTAACATAGTGGGCAGGACTAGGTGGCTTTGTACAACTTTTTTTTACCTGCCTTCCAACACAAAGTGAGTAGCTAAACCTGATAAAACAGGATCATAACTTTGCCCCCTTGTGATGGAACACAGTTCCATTACCTTCCCATTCAATGCAAGTCTATGATCAGAATTATAACTTATAGACTGCATTCTCTGTCCCAACCCCCAGTGTGAGAAATTTGTGCTGTAAAGTCTCTGGGGGGTGGGGTTCGGGTTGGGGTAGCACCCAAAAACACTGCTCCACAAAATGTTGGAGCACAGTCGCACTTGTTTAGTGACATATTTCATTAAATAAAGTCGCATAAGAAAAACTAATGATAAATCTGAAATCAACAATACAAAATAAAAAAAAGTTAAAACTTTTCATTTTTTGGTGAGAGTGTACCTTTAACAAAAAAAAGGCTAAAATCTATTATGTTCAACTTTCAACACCTCCTTGTTACATGTTAACTTACATTTAGCTTGTAACAATGGTAACAGGGAGGTGTTGGAAGTTGAAATGAATGGATTTTAGTCATTTTTTAACACAACTGGGTATTTCCGAAATCCTGGACTTTGGTGGGCTGTAGTTTGATAAACACTGTCATAGACTTATGAATATACCCTACCAAATAACCCACAGCATACTCAGTCTTGACTAATATTCCCATTAATCCAAGGCCATGTAATGGTCCTTCATATGATGTAAGCTATTTGTATCAGTTGTCTAAATGCATAATTGTTAAAACCAGCCATCTCTGAAACCAGTGGTGGGGAACCTGCGGGCTTCCAGCTGCTGATGAACTACATCTCCCATAATGCTATTTCATCTAAGATGTTAGACCCATGAAAATGCCACTCAAACATTACATCATCAAATAATCAGAAACACAGACAGTTTTGACCTCAGACCATATTTACAGGGGAAAATTGGGGAGAAAACATGCAGGGTATTCAAAAGTTGATAACGATAAACAGAGAAAACAATAAACATGTACAATGTATAAAGATTTAGAAGGTTGTAATCTAATAACAGGTTTTAGAAGTCGGGAGACACTCCTTTTCAGGGAATTTAGACCATTGGATGATTTGATGGAATCTTGGAGACTATTCCACATATGCGGAGTTCTCATAGACCTCGACCTACATTACAAAACTGTTCTACCCTTCCAACAATAGTCAAACTAAAGTAAAAAAAAAATAGAAAAAAGAAAGAAAACAGGCCAGTAATTACTACATTTTGCATTACACTGTTACTAAACATACTTGCTACAGGATGGCCCAATTCATCTACACTGATACTCTAAAAGTAAGTAAGGGCACTAAAGCAGGAGTCTTGAAAGACATACACAAGGATTCTCTGCATGCAGTTCTATGCAAAAACCCTGATATATGTATAGGTTAAGAACAAGTGTTCTTTTAAGCCACTACAGTTCAGCAGTCCTGCTCTTTTTTACTGCTGTTACTAGGGAATCCTTTCTTGTTTTGCGCCTGACCATTAGATCAGTGAGTCTTATTTTTCATCAAATAAACTAAAAATATATAATACATATAGTACTAGTGATACATACCTTATTCTCACTTAATGAGCAAACAGATTCTTTATTGCTGCACAACCTGGGCATTGTAAAAATCTGTGTCATATTGACAGATAGTAACGCCTTATATTTTACAATATAGATAGTGACCTTTTTATCCTTGGTGCCCTGTCCTTTAAATAATGATGGTTTTGCAATCTTTATCACATGAGGTTCTTTGGAAAACATGGAAATGTTTTTTCTAGGCCTACATGGTAGATGGGGGATATGCTACGCAATATATTATCAAAAAGACAGGTTAACTATAAAAAGCTTAAAATAGCGTGTATGGCCACTGAATCATGTCTTGCATTCAGCACGACCTTGCTTTACATGTGCGTGTTTTTCTCCCATACGCCAGTGGAATTCCTTTTGAATAATGCCTTCGAGGTCTGTTCCTGTTTTGTTAAATTTAAATCTGTCAGTCCATTCAAATCAGGTTTCTATTATAAATAACCTTTATAAAACTGCAGCCTTTTAATAAATCATATTTTCATTCACTATATCAAACTAATGTTGCTTTCCATGTGTTTTTGTTTCTCACCGATATAAGAGGATGATGAAGGTGACAGTGGTTACACAAGCAAGAAATGCAGGAAAAACGGCACTCACCGTATTTGGTGAAAAACAAGGTGATTTAATCTTATGCAAATAATATGTAAAATATCTTCACAGCAACAAGTGGGAAAACAATCAGAGGTGGCTCACAACATGACGCGCTTCGCGAATAAATCCCTTAATCATATATTAAGCGCTTTATGTGTGAAGCGTGTTGTTTTTCACCGAATACCGTGAGTGCCATTTTTCTTGCATTTCTTGCTTGTGTACATTGGATTGGGTGTTAGCCATACACCAGCAGAGGCACCCGGAGGAAGCATAGGAGCTGTATGTTTTATTTGAACTCGCTAGTTTGTGAGCCCACACTCCCCTTACTCTCCTTTTGACAGTCGTTACACTCCATCTCGTAAAATCTCTGCATGACGGTGTCCTCTGTTTCATCTGGTTAAGGTGTTGTGTAAGGGCTGTCTTTACAGATCTAGATTTCATATAAGCTGTCCTTGTTAGTTGCCTAGCTCAGACTGATGAATTTTACCATAGTAATTCAAGCCAAATTCTGCTAGTCAAAAATAAGTAAAAACAAGTATGACAGAATGGGACAATGTATATAAAAAAAAAACTAAATTGTCTCTCCAGGGACTCCTCTAATCCCACAACAAAGTAGAATACGAGAGACCAACCTCAGTCTTAGCGTAATCTTCTGGTACTAGAGGTATGACACTCTCCAATAGCTAATACAGAATTCACCTCAATGGCAACCCACCTTTGGCTGAACCGCAGATGGCAAACCACCAAGGATTTAACTGCTAGATTAAAAGAGAGGAAGGCTGAACCATAGCAAGGTACCAACAGACAAGGAGCAGGATAGTCTGGAACGGAAGACTGGTCGGTGCAGACGGAGTTCAGGCTGGGTAAGAATTAAGACAAGGATTGAAGCAGGTAGAGTAATAGGCAAGCAGGAGTCAAAACCGGAACATCAGGATGCCAAGGCAAAATACAAGAGAAAAGACAGGATCACAAGCAGAGTTCTGCACTGGCAGCAGTCAGAATCAGGGTCAGAAACGAGAAAACTTCAGATAAACGTAATGATAATGAGGCTAGCGAGCACTATCACAGGCAACTACCAGGTATACAAGTGAGGTTTAAATAGCCCTCCTAAAATTATGTGACATCACGGTGAGATGAAACTTACCTTTTAGTGAATAGCCCCATTAGGGAGATAGATTTCTCAGGTCCTATCAGATAGTACAAAGTTATGGAAGTTACACTCACAAATAAAAAAAATGCAAAAGAGACCAGCTCTATTTGAAAAATGAAAATTAGTTAATAGTCTTTGGTTTACCGGCAACAAACTCGTTGCAGCCGGAATGATGATAAATAGCAGTGCTGGACTGGAGCTCCTCCACTAAGTTGGAAAATGGGAGGATCTTTCACCCAAGATGATAACACCTGGTTGACGTCATTGCTCATGAGGAAGCTGGTATTGACCAGCGAAACGTATAGAGCGTCTCATTCTGTTGTCTGGACCCACCAACTGCCAAGGGTCTTCACATCTCATGATTTATGCACTACTTTCACTGACTGTGGTACACCATTCTCCATTGAGGCTCAAATAAGACTTTGATCTTGTAAGTTGTTGCCACTGGTGCGGTAAAGACTGTTGCCCTTTGATGCTGCACATGCTGTTTGTCTTCTTTTTTTTATACAAATAATAAATTCCATGTTTTTGAAGAATATTAACTATTACATATTATTTTGAAGTCTCTGTTGTACCGTACAGTTGTGAGTGCAATACCCATTGATTCAAATGCACTTATTGATTTACTGATGTACTTCACTATTGTAAACATATTTTTTCTTTCCTACATGTAGACCTGCACTGCCCAGTTGTGTTGATATGAGAGTCTGATTGCAAGCTTTCAAGACCAAGTTATTGGGTCATGTTGTCAGACCTTGCAAAGGTACCTATTAGCTTAGTTTTGAAAGCTTGCAATCAGACCCAATAAATGGTATGATTTTAACTACATGTGTTTCCTGTTTATCCAATTTTAGAATTCATTTTAGCAAATTGGAGGCTTTAAATGTTTTGCTGCCTTGAAAGACTGAGCATGCCCTGCAAGATTCTTACCCATTTTAATAGATACTAAGATTAAATAATTTGGCATCTATTTATAGTGAAACATTTGTACACAGCGCCTATATTTATCCTATTCAGTATTGTAACTGATAGAGAAGTGATAACTAGTTTAACCACCACCAAAGGAAAAAACAATAAAAACAAATGTATAAAAGAAAAAAAATATATTTAAAATAAATACAAAATGTTATTATAATATATATATAAAGTGGAACTAGTATGTTGATCGTACTTCGTAGATTCCAGTTGAAATTCTTGACATTAATCACATTTAACGAGAAATAACTATAAACCAATTTTTTTTACTACAAACCTATTTTCTGTTGTTATTATTTAGCGCTGTCTATTAAGTTTTTCATTTAGGCCTCTATTTATCTAGAGATCACTATTTTAAATCCATTTTATGTATTGTAAATTAGATATGGCCAGGTAGCCTGCTATGCGCATTTCTTTGTTTTGGAATAGCATTTTTAGTTAAAATTAATCTCATCCCTCTCATTCTATATAGCATACAAAGGTTACCTATGGCTATCCCTGAATCCTTTATTCCTGACTTGCGAATGTCCAGATCCAAAATCATCTGGAAAAATAAGCATCCTAGGTTAGGCCATCAATACCTCACATGACCTAAGCTTTTTGGTGGGCTAGGTCTCCCGGTGTGATATGCTGATAGGATGAGCAAGGAGAAAGCCACTAAACAGGATTTGTTCCAAATCTTGAATGAAATATATATGTATATAAATTATTAGATATGGAAAAGTGGTACGAACCTGACACAGGTGTTTTGCTCCGCTTGTGGGATCTGTATCTTGTGCTCCCAAGAATACCTTCCACGATATACGAATAATATACAGTCCTGATATTGTACTCTTGTAATGGAGGTAGCGGCCAGAATCATACAGTACTTGTAATCCAGTATGGTAAGGTTTAACCAGCAGAGATGACAGTGATATAGCGGAAAACCAGCAGATGAATACAGTACTTGTAATCCAGTATGGTAAGGGTTAACCAGCAGAGATGACAGTGATAAAGTGGTTAAACCAGCAGATGAATACAGTACTTGTAATCCAGTATGGTAAGGGTTAACCAGCAGAGATAGCAACGGTACAGACAAGGGCATATAAAAATAGAAGGATCAGAAAACAGTCCAAGATCAGGGGAATCAGCAAGCTTAATGATTAAACAGTCCTGGATCATACACAGAAATTCAGCAAAACGAGTAACAGACCCAGATGACAGGAATAAGCCAGGGAACAATCCAATTCAGTAACAAGTAATCCAAATAAGAAATAACGCCAGGAGTTCAGGAATACATGAGAATCACCAAGCACAGGTATTACTGTGAGAGGCATTTTTAAATGTTCCCGCTAGTCGCGCGCTGACCTCGGGCGTGACGTTGTCGAGGACGTGCCTGAGGTCCGACATTGGTGACAGTGGAGTAGCGCGCGTCCCCGGCTGTGTGCAGTCAGACACAGCCGGGTGCACTGCCAGGAGGGGATATTCCGGAGACCTGCTACGAGGTAAGTTATGACACCCGGACCTGGAGCGATATCACAGGGTAATTCACTTGGCCAGAACTGTCAATGTCTACATAGGACAAGAGGAGTCATTGGAGAGGAAAGTTTTGTTATTTCTGTTTTTCTCCATATGGCCAGTAATGTGGACTGGATCTGTAAGTCTGGAATCTCCTACTGTGGATGATGGAGTCCAAAAGTAGGACCACAGTGATGCTTATCAGCAGGAGAGGATCATGCTGGTGACTTTTATTGTTGCATTGGTTTGGAGACACCATATCAATGTTATGCAACTCCCTGTTTAAAGGGTAAGGCAGTACCATACCCTCTCTGTAGCTGGAGGTAAGCAGGAGTGCAGATGTGACAGAACTGGACCATCCCCTAAACTGTGGATCTCTCTAGAATTGAGATTGCTCACTAAACCTATTATGGCTTGGGTTCACCATAATTAGTTGATCACTGCTCAGGACTTATACAGCATGGTCGCCCCACCTTGCAATCTGGAGGACCTCCACCTCCTCTCCTGAATTGCTCAGGTTTGAGAAGCACTGCCCATGACTATATTATTACATCACTCATGTCTAGGGTTGCCACCTGGCCAGTATTTTACCGGGAGGCCGGTAAAAAATTGGCTTGAGGCCAATGTTAAGTTTATGGAGGAAGTAGCATGGCCGGTATTTTTTTGTAGAAAAGGTGGCAACCCTACTCATGTCACCCTTTTTAGGCAAATACAAAATAAAACACATTAACAAGCCCTTTATTAAACCCTGCAAATCTTCTTATTCCCAGACATTGGAAACAATTTCAACGTCCATTATTTAGGCAGTGTTTGGGCTCTGTGGAGTCGATATGTTCGATCGAGAATATCACATTGTCTGCCCAAGGAAAGGTCTACTGTATGCTAGTAAATGGCTATCCTGGTCTATGTACTTGGAAGGCCCTGAACGCGAAGCTGATGTACCAAAAGCTGAAGGTCCTGTCTTCTCCTGATCCACGGTTCTGTTTTTTGTAGTGCTTCCCTGATGGCCAATCTCTTTCTTCAAGGCCTCCTTATCTCTCTTTAGGCCTTATCTCTTTGTTCATTATGTCATTTCATATTTGGCATTTACCTTCCCCCCTTTTTTAACATCCTCCCACCACACTGTTAGCTATTAAACTGGTTGCACCATTATGGCACCTTATATGATGGAAGGGAGAAGTGACACTTTTTTCATTTATCCTGCTTCCCTACACTACTGTTTTGATTATATGGATGCATCCTATATTTTTCATTGTAGCTTACATAATGATGTTGTATTCCTTTGTTTCTTATTCGCACTTGAAAACTTTAATTAAAAAATATTTAATACAAAAAATTGATCCATTTCAAATAGGAAGTTATTTAGATATATAGATTTGTCATGACAAATTGACATTACAAGATACTCATTTGCAATTCATTTAACATGACCAGATTTTTAAATTTAAATTTAAGGATATTTAATAATATGCATATTTTTCATTTTTTTATGTAAACAATGAAACTTGAATGTATATTCATGTCAAAAATACAAGGACAAAAAGACAAACCAAGTATTTTGCCATTGATTTATTATGCTTTTTTTTTTTTAGCACCCATATCCTTTTATTTTATTAGTCCTTTTGTCGTTTTGTTTTAGCTTTGTCTGTTTTTTTAACCACTTGATAACAAAGGCAGTTCAATTTGTGGTACACCAACTGGCATACCATAATCAGGCTGTAAACTATATGGTTTAGCCAATGCTCCAGCCAATGTCAGATGAGGCCCCCTGTGACACATCCGGTCACTGTGACAACCATTCACAGCAACCAATGTTTATAGCTATCAAAGACAGTGTCTGGCTCCATTGCCCTACAGCAGTCATCGGGAATGGAGAGACTAGTAACAGCCTATCTCTATCCCATTGGCCCCCCACCCCAGGGCCGGCCTTAAGTGTTCCGGCGCCCTGTGCGGGCTTCCCACGTGGCGCCCCCCCCCGTCTCTTTCACCCCCCTATGTTTGTGTCTCTCTCCCTTCCCATGTTTGTCCCTTTCCTCTTCCTTGCCATGTCTGTCTCTCTCTCTCTCCCTCTGTTCTGTCTCTTTCCCCCGTCCCCTATTCTGTCTCTCTCCCCCCCGTCCCCTGTTCTGTCTCTCTCCCCCCGTCCCCTGTTCTGTCTCTCTCCCCCCCGTCCCCTGTTCTGTCTCTCTCCCCCCCGTCCCCTGTTCTGTCTCCCCCCCCCAGTCCCCTGTTCTGTCTCTCCCGTCCCCTGTTCTGTCTCTCCCCCCCCCCCCGTCCCCAGTTCTGTCTCTCTCTCTCCCAGTTCTGTCTCTACCCCCTGCCCCTTTTCTGTCTGTCTCTCTCCCACCCCTCCCCTGTTCTGTCTCTCCCCCTCCCCCTGTTCTCTCTCTCTAGCCCTGTTATCTCTCTCTCCCCCCTCCCCCTGTTCTCTCTCTCTCCCCCTCCCCCTGTTCTCTCTCTCGCACTCCCCCTGTTCTGTCTCTCCCCCCTGCCCCTGTTCTGTCTGTCTCTCTCTCCCCTCCCCCTGTTCTGTCTGTCTCTCCCCCCTAACCCCTGTTCTGTCTGTCTCTCTCTCCCCTCCCCCTGTTCTGTCTGTCGCTCTCCCCCCTAACCCCTGTTCTGTCTCTCCCCCCTAACCCCTGTTCTGTCTGTCTCTCTCCCCCCTAACCCCTGTTATGTCTGTCTCTCTCTCCCCACCCCCTGTTCTGTCTGTCTGTCTCTCCCCTCCCCCTGTTCTGTCTCTCCCCCCTAACCCCTGTTCTGTCTGTCTCTCTCTCCTCTCCCCCTGTTCTGTCTGTCTCTCTCCCCCCTAACCCCTGTTCTGTCTGTCTGTCTCTCGCCTCCCCCTGTTCTGTCTCTCCCCCCTAACCCCTGTTCTGTCTCTCTCCCCCCCTCCCTTACCTTTGCCTGAAAAGGTGGATCCAGGGAGGGGGCGGAGCTAACCGGCACAGCGGTGTAGCTCCGCCCCCACCCCGGGAAGCAGAGCAGCGTCTGCTTCACGGGGAGCCCCGGTCAGCATGAGATAGTGCTGCTCGGCTGCAAGCATGGGGAGCAGAGGGCTGGTGAGGGGGGATCTTTTGATCTCCCCCAGCCAGTGCCTCTACCGGCTTTTTTTTTTTTCACAGGTCGCACACCCCTAAGGCCGGCCCTGCCCCACCCCCAGAGTTTAAAAAAAAAATGTTTTTTTCATTGGTTATGGTTAGTGTTAGTGTTGTTAGGGCTACATTAACACACAAAAAAATACAAATATATATAAATATCTTCCATTGCGAACCAATGACTGCTAATGGAGCCAATGTTTTGCATTTGCTACTAGCAGTAAATGAGGGCCCACTGCAACTGGATATGTCATCCAAGCATCCAAGAATCAGTGATCAGTGATGCTAAGCATGATAGGAAATGTAGTCTGCAAAGCAACACATCAATATTCCATGTTTCAAAGCTGAAATGACTATATCGCAAATGTTGTCCTATATCTTTCTCATATATTTAGAAAACCTATTGGAAGTTGCTGAACATATATTAGGGTGTTGCTTAGCAGTAACAACCTCTGTAAGTTTATACCTGAAGAACAATGCATGTGGGACAAAAAACAAAGAAGATTGGTAAAATGACTGCATGAAAAGTGTCAAAATATCCCAATTTACATACCCTGGGTATATGTACATGTGGGGTGACTCTGGGATTCATGACAATGCATGTTATAATGTCACTATTGGTAATTTTGGGAGAAAATGGCATGGAAATAGCAATGCACTACTTGTACTTATTGACTTATAATTTACTAAATAAGTAAACAATAATTACAAAACATGAGGTATTCCAAAACTCAGGACAAATATTTGAAACTATGTTGCAGGTGTTTTCATTAGCTGTTGCAGATGAGTAAAAAAAAAATTCAAGTAAAATTTGTGTTTTCTTCACCATATTTTATTATTTTTTATAATAAATTATATGATAAAATCCAAATAATGCTATCAAAAGAAAGCCCTTATTGTTCTTTATATATATAACTGGTGTGAGTACAGAAGAAACACAAACACTGCAGAAATGTTAAAACAGCCAATGTCCAGCACAACAACTAAAAAATTCAAAATCTCCAGTCAAGAAGGGGTTGATTTATTATGTTTATGTAACCATATATTTTTTATTCTCATTTCTTAGTAGATCTCAGTACTTGGTTTCCATAAATCTTTGTTTTACTCACTATAACACTGTGATATCTTCTCTCCTTATGCTTTTATGGTAATTCCACAAAAGTATACTTATCTCTAGTGACATCCGCACCTGTAATATTGGTCTCATCTAGCCAGTATTTTACTGTCATTACTTCCTCTGTTGTGGTCATTTTGGAACATTTCAAAAATCACACCATTAGACTTCTCTTGATAATGATTACCTGCTAGTTTTCTCCCAATGTTCCTCTGGTATTACCTCTTCTATTGTATCATTTCATATATCCTGGAACTGAACATTTCCTTCAACCTCTATCATATAAGCTGTCTTTGCGCATATCTGGCTCTATTCAGTGACCTGAGTTAATATGTTTCACCTCATTGCTGTTGAACCAGCCCATTATCCCATTAAATGATTATGATTTGAACTAAAATGTCTAGGTTTGTTAAACCATGAATTTGTAATTTGGCTAGCATTGTGACCCCATCCTCCTAACCAATGTTAAGTGGTCTAGTGATTTTTTTCCAAGTTTGACATGGTGGCTTCATAGCTATAGAGTATTAGTGGCATGAAGTCCCCAGCCTGATGACCTCATGCTAGCACTTGAGTAATGTTGGCCTAGGTAATCATTTTTTGGCAGTTTGAGTGTGAAATCAGTATGTCAAACTGGTAGCATTACTTGGTTCCAAGCATAACCCTAACATGTCTGGACTTGCTGTGCTAGTAATGTTTTAATGGGGTGGGGGGCGTATATTGGGATAGGGGTGTTTGAGTTTTTGATCTAAAAAAACATACAATTGATCACAAAACAATTTTTTGAAATGTCACTCTTACCAACTTTGTGGGACATAAAGGTGGGGTGAGGGAAATAACATGACGCTGCGAGACAATATTAATGCTGGAACATACCCAAATTTGATGAGATGGGACCCAAAAATCGGGACTGTCCTAGAAAATTCGGATGCCAATTCAGTGCCAAATAGTTATTCAATGTATTGCAAAGTGTTCCGAGACCTTTTGGTAACAACGTTTTGAGCACAACATATTACTAAAGTGCACAAAGCAGGAAAGGTCTTCCTGAAGACAAGAATTTCATTTCCTTGGATCATATCAATGCAGGGATAGCTTTTGCCCTTATGTTAGTTCTATAGAACTCTGCAAAGCAGTATGACTAAAGTGAGTTATTGAAAAGCACCACCTAGTGGCTAGAAATTATAACTAAGCTCTATTGTACCAGAAGAGTTTGTACAAGACTGTTTGACTTTGTCAGGTTCCTTTTTATTTACGTCCTATATGTCCAACTGGATGGCCTTGGGAGTTGTTCCAACCTTTATTGGGCGCCAGCTCTTTCTCACAAGAAGCACTGCAGAAAATAAATAATGTATTACACAAAACTCTTTGATAAACTACAGAGATCCCATGCCCAAAATATTACAAATCCTGAAAGCTTTCATCTTTAATACAGATTTACATCGACCAGCCAGAACATTATGGCAGTGTGATGCTTTGGCCAATATTCTGCTGGGCCCTGCAATTCATCTGGTTGTCACTTTGTCACATACCACCTACCAAAACATTGTTGCAGACCATGTGTACACCCCTTTATGGAAACAGTACCCTCTGGTGGCAATAGCCTCTTTTAGCAGTGTAATGTGCCCTGCCACAAAGAAAAAATGGCTCAGAAATGGTTTGAGGAACACAACATCTGTGGGATCTGTGCTGGACAAACAAGTCCGATCCATGGAGGCCCTACCTCGCAACTTACAGGACTTAAAGGATCTGCTGCTAACATTCTGGTGCCGGATACCATAGCACACTTTCAGAGGTCTAGTTTCAGAGGGAAAACAAGAACTACACAATTTTAGACGGTGGTCATAAGGTTATGGCTGATCAGTGTATATCAGAATTGCTTACTATGATGTCAGTCATTTTTAGAATCACTTTTAAGATGATACTTTTTCAAATGTACCTACTGTATTATTCCATCAATAATGTTCCTAGATTTGTTTATCTCTAGTTACTGTGCTGACAAAAAATATATGATATATAAACCATTATTTTAAACTTTTTGAATTGCAGTTTATTGGTTGGCTTTATTGTTTGTAAATATTTCATTTAAAAAAAAAGTGCATCCTTGGATTATCAGAAAGTATCCACAGATGACCGATACAGGGTTTCTTTCCTGTTAAAAGCATTAACTTGTTAAAATCCCGTCCTAATCAATGTCTGTGGAAGAACATCATTGATCACTGCTGACAATTATGGCACAAGGGATGTGTGCAACTAATGGAAGCTGTGTTATTGACACTAATACCTCTCTCACGTCACTTTGCAGGTCTTCAAAAATATCAACAATGAAGAAACAACGCATGGTCAAGGAAGCCGAAGACTCATCAGTTTTACATTGTCAGGTAAACCTGTAATCCATGGGGGTGTACTAGATATAAGATGCATTGTCTCACTAGCAAAAAAAAGTGTAGATTGCAGCACAATAGACTTCTATATATAAACCCCATGTGCTCATACCCTAATAGAGCTATATGAAACAAAAGGGCTCAATATGCTATTCTTTCATTAATTTTTTTTAAATTTAAGATGCCTACACTTGATACAATATTTTAATTTAACATGTCAATCCTTGCCCACAGTTGACAGGTGCCTAAAATCCATTGTATTAACCTTAATGCATATTAACATAATAAGACAGTTCTTTTATATCCATATTTTCCATTTTACATAGTGTGAAATTTGCATTATTTACATTTATTTGAGATTTCATTTTCAGCCTTTTGTTGGTCACTGGGGAAACTTCCAACATGGCTGTTTGAAAGATTTTTTTTCCTCAGGGGTTGGAGCCAGTCAGAATCATTGAGCTGTAGTACAGCCCCAGCACATCCACTGCTGTACGTTTGCTTTCCTTTGACACTAATGGTCTATATCTCCAATAATACCCTGTCAGCTAAGAAGATGGCAGGGACGTGAAATATTTTTTTTCTTAGTGCTCACCCACGAGGTGAAAAGAAAGAAATAGGCTGTGCAATTTCCGAAAAGGTAATATGTGGCCACTGACCTATAACATGGCTTGCTCAAATATTGTACATTTAAGTTTAAATGCTCAAACATTTAGGGTACACATTTTAATCATGCCTGCCATTTAGGGTTGCCACCTGGCCGGTATTTTACCGGCAGGCCGGTAAAAAATTGGCATCAGGCCAATGTTAAGTCTATGGAGGCAGTACCAAGGCCGGTATATTTTTGAAGAAAAGGTGGCCACCCTACTGCCAATAGAGTATTTTCATATAATTTTGCATATAGAAAGGTGCTCTTGCATTAAATTATCACTTCCTGATAAGTTTCATCTTAGTTTGAAATATCATGACTGTGGGCTTTTTTTTGGGGTGGGGGGTGGGGGGCAGAATTTTGCTCAGTCTGCTCCAAGACAAGTGTGGCTGCACAGGGTGTGGTGCAGTGCACTGGGGGAAGGCCTGAGCATAATAATTTATAAGGGTTTCTTATTGAATTTATGATGCACATAAAGCTTGTATACTGTACAGGCAGTACTCTTCCAGTTGCACCAAAATCAGTAATTTACCTTTGCTATTCATTGATTAATAGTAGGCTCTATTTATGGTCCTATAAATCTAACACAGATATTGGATTTGAAAATGATGGAACAATAATGCTACAAATATTGAAAAATAAGAAAAAGTTGACCCCCTCTGTGCACATAAGCTATTATTAAAGTAAAGTAACCTGGTGGGCTTACACTTGTCCTTGCGCACAACTGCATGAAAAGTACAGGAAATCCATGCACATGAAAAAATGGCTGCAGTGACTAGCAGGTACATAAGTCCAGTTAACGTACGGACACAGGTACTAGTACTGTAGCAAAATTCCCAGATTTGACTAATATTATGACGTAAAGTCATACTTTATAATGACACAGATTCGACACGGATATAATCCAGCGTAATAGGAAACACATCCTCTTTCTGTGGAGATTAAAAACCAATTACAAAATATCAACAAAACAAGTCCAGCATGAAAAAAAAAACAATGATGCAGAAATTAGGAAAAAATGAAGGACATTCTGTGGCCATCATAGAGAAACAATCCAGGAAGTTAATTTGGTTATGGATCTTCTTGCTAAATGGAAAAGAGAGAAAAAATATGGTATACACCAGGGCTCGACAAACCCCAGGCGCCAGGTCGCCATGGTGACCAGGAAATCAGACCTGGCGCCCGGGTATCGTGAGCCACGCGTGGTGCCCTCTGCAATGGGATCGGGTTTTTTTTTTTTGCTTTATTCCAGCAGCGGTGCCCGAGGGAGCAGAGTGAGTGCACCGGCTGCACATACTTCCTGCTCCACCCCCTCGCGCACTGCGTTCTAGCGCTGATCACCGGGGAGCATAGCAGGGAAGCTGCTCTGTGCCACCAGGCTGCAACGGAAACCGTGTGTATATATGTGTCTGACTGACTGGATGTGTTTGTGTGTGTGTATATATGTGTCTGACTGGATGTGTGTGTGTGTGGGGGTGTTTTGTATGTATATGTAGAAAAACAAGGTGTAACAGGTTTCGCACTCAGAAGTGGAGGGTGCATGGAGAGGACTTTCACCCTAGTCCTCCAAATCAGAATAAAGGATCCTTTATTCTGTATGTATATGTGACAGACTATGTGTCTGTGTGTGACTGCGTGTGTTTGTGTTTATGTGCCGTTGTCTGGCTCCTAGATTTTTTAGCTGGCTCCTAAAACTCAGATAAATTTGTCAAGCCCTGGTATACACAATGAAAAGAAATTCCGATAGTTGAACAATAATAGCATACTGATAAAACAATATAATCCTACAGTGTGAACGTCATAACTATAAAACAAACTACAAAAATATAAAATACATAGGAAAAGGGTAGAACACTGACGTAATAGACATTTTTGTGCGTCTATAGATATTAAATACCTGTCTGGTGTGAAGGAACAAGATGCAACATCCAACACTCTCACATTTGAAACCTAGTTGCAAGATATTAAACAGCATACATGACCAAATTCACAGAGAGCTCTTGCAAAGATAAATCTTTATTATCAGGCCACCCTTCAAAGAGATTTTAGTAATCTTGTGAAACACCAAGGGGTTGATGAAATGCCAAAAGGCAGGCAAAGGAACTGCCATATTTAGTGATTCCAAGAGAATTGAAGGAATTTCTGATGTTCGAGTGCAATGAGAACTGTGAGATACGCATCTTGTAGGTCTAATTTGCACATCTAGTCCCCAAGTAGTAATAAGTCTCTCAGACAGTGAATGCCTTCTATCTTGAAGCGCTGATACACTATGAAGGTATTCAAAGAGTGAAGATTGATAACTGGGTGAATTCCACTGCCTTTTTTGGGAATCAAGGACAGGTTGCTTCGGAAACCTTGTCAGTGGGGAAATACAGGTATTAAAGCACCTTTTTGTAATAGGTTCTAAATCTCTAGAGATATGAAGTATCAGTCTTGGTCCAAAATATGTATTGGCCGGGGTATCTGGGAGTGGGGGGACATAAAATCTATGTAGTACCCTTACACAGTCCATGAATCCATGGTCAGAGCCTTCCAAGCTTCGAGGAAGAAACAAAGCCTGCCCCTACTTTTACAGGGGAAGAAGGATGAGTTGGGTGAGGGCTTACCGTAAGGTTGTCTGGACTAGCAAGATCCTCTCGAACCCCAGTTCTGCCAAGGTCTGTTGCTTTTCTGAAAGAACGCAGAAGCTGCTGGCTTATTATCGAGTAAGGACGTTTTGGAGTGTCTGGGGCCTCTGGAACTATGAAACTGACCCCTTGCACCCTTGAATCTGCCGGACCCACCTAAAACCTTAGGATTAAAAACCCTCTTCATAGTTTCCTGGCCTTTGTCCAGGGCCATGAAGGTGTGGACAAATGACCCAACCTCCTTGACGACATTGGGTTCATTTACTGACCAACTTGAGTTCAGCACCATTCGGTCACTAAGGCCATATTTGCATTGCCAATCAAACATATAACCCACCTGATCCAAAGAGAAAAGTTTAAACCTTTGTGGATTTCCATCCTAATTTCCCCAAAAATTGGGGTAATGTTGTTATTACTCATTAGGTATTTGGTGAGTGTAGTGTAGAGTGACAAACAATGGTTTGCCATGGGGTCTAGTAGGACCGTGTTGTCCGGTTGGGGAGTGGGAGCCCCTGGGATAAATGCACCAGTAGTTATCCGACTCCTTAGAAGCCTCCTCCGATCACAACTAAAAAAGGGGTGAATCATGTGTGCATTAGCCTTTTTGCCTTTTCTCTCTGACAATTTAGACTGGTGTGGAGCTCTTTTCCGTGGTGCAGCCACATCATCTGTGGCCAGGTTTACTGTGCCAATCTTATGTTTTCTAGCAGCATGTGGCATGGTATGGTGCAATTTACAAGACATCTTGCGACCAGTTTTTGGAATGTTTTACACTTTTATAGGGAGAGGGAGGGAAGGTAGTTTATAAGGATTATTCTGATGGAATAGTTCATGTATGCATCCTCTTCTTTGCTGCTGAGGGAAATAAAGAAAGAGATTGAGCATAATTGGAGCCTCCATGTCTTTATAAATCCAAGTTTAATGTACAAATCGAATCATCATAGTGGGGGTGCAGACAGAGACAGGAGACGAATAAAGGAACACCTTATGCGTATCAAGTGTGAACAAAGCTGTTAATAAGGTACATGGACTTATGTACCAGCTAGTTGCTGCACACATTTTTTCATTCACCTGGATTTCCTGGATTTAGAACTTTTTATAGCTGATCTTTTATATTAAACCCTTTTTTTTCTAGAAAGGCTACGTAGGACTAGTTGACATCATATAGCAGGTTGTTTATTATAGGAGGGCACTGTATATGAAGATACTCTAAACCTACGGTGTTAATATAATTTTCTCAGAAGATGGAGAGGTAAGGCAAAAATAGGAACTTCATGATCCTTAAATGCAAAATTATTTCTTCCAAATGTGGATACACGACAGAGCAAACAACAGGTGGGCAAACACAGATACGAATGGCTTTACACATTTCACACCTTAGGGCGCTTAATCATAAGCTCTGATTATTTTCTCGGAAGCTAATGGTTGTACATTTCCAACTGAGGAGGAGACACAACGTATTTTCCCCCTGTGCTACAAGATATTTGTTATACCCCAAAAGGAGTGTGGCAAATGTCAGTCAACCTCTTTACTGCTTTCATCCCTAAAGGAAAAATAACGTCAATGAGAGGACATTATGACATCATAAAAACATAAAATGTGTTAGCAGAGAGGAATCATTCGGCCCATCTGCTCTGCTCACATTTTTCTAATCTCAAACCATGATGCAGAGATGGCACTATAAATTGCTCACTATCCTGCAAGATTGATAGAAGAGACATTTCAACAGCCATACAGCAGTAACACTAATCATCCATGCCTTTTAATGAGTAAATAACTGACTAATAAAACATGATATGCTCCCTATCCACTTGGGCAGATTAATGTACTCAGGGTTGTTTATGTTTGTTTAAGGAAAGGCATTCATAATACTGTCAGCGGCATAGAGTGTTTATTTCACGATGGCATATGCTTGTTTTGACACGCATATGTTGTAACAAGAGGATATAATTATCATACATAGTATGGTGGAGGAAAATATATTTAATTTAATGAGTTGTAACAAGGAAGAATAAACTCATAATGTGAAAAGTAACAGATGTTTGAATTGACAAACTAAATCCGTCTATCTCTATTATTTTATTTGGAGCAAGGGATTCATGAGAGTAGGGACTGGCCACCATCTGCCACTGATGGACACTTATTTCACATGCTAGATGAGATTACATATCTACACACACAGTTACACATGCAGTCACATACTCACACAAGCATATACACAATATACGCACAAATATACACACAGTCACACACAAACACACAGTCACACACCCCCTGATTCACATATACACACAAATAGTCACGGATACCCAAACATAAAAGTTGAGAAGCCTCGTCTGATTGGCTGACGCGCCATGTCCCATAATGAGGTTGCCAGAAGCACGAGACTAAATTACAAGTACCGAACTGTGCTGAACAACGTAAGAAATGTAGTCCCAGCAGATATAGTCGCAGCAGACCTGGGAAAATGAATTCTGCAGGAATTCTTAATCAAAGCCTGAATTAAGGAATGGGCTAGTCCCAGGTCAAGAGTGGGCAGGGAAAAGTGTCAGTAGAGCTGGGAAAATGCGGGAAAATTTAACAGTAGTCTTTATCCAACCCGGAAAGTCTAGCAGTTAGCTGTTATATCTGGAGTCATCATCCTGAAGATGCATTGTCTGCTGGACAGTCTAGGCCTGTAGTTTTCCCTATAGACTTTAGTGAGTAAATGGCCCTGCAATTAAACTCAATTTTACTCTTGGTTCATGGTGAATTCATGCTGGTAATATACCTCCACTAAATTTAGTTAGTACCTACTTATTTTATTTGTTTCTGAAATGTAAAGTATATACATTTTGGGGGCCTGGGTAGGAACTCACTCCATTTAGAGTTTATATCTATTTATATAATTCTAACATTCTCTAAATGACTTCCCCATTGTAATGAATATGTAACAGATTTTTGTAACAGATATGTAACACAACTGAAGAAGTAGCTGATACTAAAAGATTGAATTCCTGAATATGGGATATCGACAATTGTTAATGTGTCTTGTTTCTAGACTTTCACGCTCTTGGTTTGAAGAAAGGGATGTTCTTCAATCCAGATCCGTACTTGAAAATCTCCATTCAACCTGGAAAACATAGCATCTTCCCAGCTCTGCCTCACCATGGACAAGAAAAGAGATCAAAGATTGTATGCAATACTGTCAATCCTGTCTGGAAAAGAGAGGTAAACATAACCGAGTTCAACCTAGAACAACCCTTGTTAGTGTTACTTGCCAGGTTGTTGGGTTTTTTATTTTACTAAGGGCTGCTTTGTCCCAAGTACATGCCCATCATGGGTGTCCCTCGTGAGGCACTTGTCCCCACCCCACTCCTGGAAAATCCATTGACTGTTTCCCCTGATCCTGTTACCTAACATTAATTAGCTCTTAAAAGATGATAAGCTTTTTATGCCTCATCTCCTATTCACTCTTAGCATGCATTTGGAATGCTCTCCCACGGAGATCTGCCTGTAGTACCATATTATTGATTTCACTGAGGAATTTGGTGACTGCAATGTACAAAGATATTTTTAAAAAAAAAGGGTTTCTTTGGATCAAGGCCTGAGTAAGTTACATTAATAGTTAATGTACTGAATAAGTCAAAATGTTTAAGGTGGGCTAGAAAGTGGACATATCTGGTACACTAGATTAAATGCTATACTAAAGAAAACGTCCTTGTCCGGTTTTAGGTATTGACCTTTCTGATACTCATTTACACTATTGATATATATTGTGATTTTAAGAAAAGTGCCAGTACTTGAAACATATGCGTTCCCTAAATACTGATAATAAAATCAATATAAATAAAGGAAATTTGGGATGGTCAGAAAATAAGAGCACTAGTTGAATATGATTTAAATCTACTGGGAATATCTAGGTTTCTACATATGTTTGTTTCCACCAGGTGGCCGTACAGTACCAAAATGTTAAATGAATAGAAAGGTAGAAGATTCTAAAAGTTCTCTATAGACCATCTAGTCTACCCAGATTTCTACCTAATGTAACGTAACCTTTGGCCTTATCTTATATACAGAATACAATGATAAAAATGTGGAAGGAAAACGTAGTTGCTTCATCACAGAGCTGCAACAATTAATTGATTGATAATGAGTAATCACTTAAGGATATGAGGTAATTTAATTTTCCATGACCTTGAATAGTCAGAATACATAATGCAGAGATATTATTGCACATTTTGACATTTCCTTGTTATGAAATATTAATGGGCCTAATATTTTGAATTAAATGTTCAACATCAGCGGATTAATAACTAAAGTCCTATTTAACTTTCTTTTAATGTCATTGTCCTAAGGGGACTCAGGTAGCTATGGTTTTTGTCACTGATATAGTGCCTACGAATTTTGGTCGAATACTCTAACACTATACTAACTCTAACCCTAATGCTAACCCTAATTGTAACCCTTGATTTATGGCTAACTAAGCGTTTTTAGGTGTAATGTTGCTGGACTGCCTCTAGGGGGAGTCTAGCAACAGGATAAAAGCAAAGGAAGTGAAATAAGGCATTACAGAAACACGACCTGTGTATTTTAGGGGAGGACGTTCCATGATGGCAAAGAGGTTAAGAGGTTAATAAATAGAATACATCACAGACACATTTAAAACATGTATCATCTTAAGTCATGAAACTGCTTGCAATTTTGCAATGTATATTGATATATATGTAATTTGTATTCTCTATATTCACAATATTAACAATTCTCTATATAAACAAGGTTTAGGTGACAGAGTGTCCCTGATATTTAATAAGTATACAAAGTTTACATTTGGGATAAAAATTCAGAACATAGATTTTACTGTTCCATGATGTCCTTGTTGATTACATTGAACCCCCGAAGCCTAACAAATGTAGTGTAATGGGTAACTCCACTACAGATAAAGTGAATTGCAGCAAATCTCAAATAATGAATTAATTAGATGTTAATAAAATAATATTATTTTCTAACCAGGTGACAGTGGGGTGTTCTTTTGGGGGTTCAACTGTTTTATATTATCTTTTGCATTTATGAGTAAGCTGCTTCAGTTACTAGTTTAATGTTGATGTAATGCTCTCTCAGCTCTATGCCAGGTGCCCAAAATGATTAATATTTTCTTAATATTAATATAGAGTGTTTATTATTATTATTTTATTATAGCATCTCATTAACATGAACCAGAACATCTTGATTTTATTGTGAGAGCAAATGTGCTTTGTGATACATTAGCATAATGATAGCACAAAGGTCTGGTGCCCAAAATGCATTCTCCAAATGTTAATGCATAATAAAGTACTTTCAAAGTACTTTAAAATGGATGTTTTGCAATTTGCATTGGTTAAAATAAGAAATACTCACAGGTAGATGAAGTTAACTTTGATAGGTCTTGCACCTAGTGAAGAATGCTCATTATTCCTGGCTGTATTAAAGATGTTTTTTTTTATATCCAGAAGCACCCACCAATAGAAATTATTCACATTCCTTTGACTGGGGTTTCCCCTAGTGTAGCTCCCTCTTTGCTCTTTGGATATTATTTTTTCATATTTATTCTAATTAAATGTATTTATTTTTATAATCAGATATTCTTGAAAACAAATTCTTGCTTAGTTATTTTTCCACCTAAATTGCAGTTGATTTTAAATAATTCAAATATTTAGCTATTCTTTTAAAAACTTTATATGAGCAAATACATTTCAATCCTCAGAGAACAAGGCAGAGTGTTTTAAGTATTATTATAAAGAAACCGTGATAAATATTTCAGTATGACTGAAGTGGAGATGCTAGTTCACGTTTTTAGAAGTATCCATAATACCATGAGATATGTTTCCCAAAGAAAAACACTGGTGGTTTTATTCATAAAAGAGGGTATTGCAAAGAACTTACAAAGGAATGTCAAACTTAAAGGGGTTGTCTAGTGCCAAAAATGCATCTTCCAAAAATTAATGTTAATGTGCATTCAAAGTTTTTTAAAATACATGGTTTACATTTTGCATTACTTAAAGGGAAATTAAGCGTTGATTAAAGGAAGCAAGGGTTAAACAATACATTTCCAAGTAGAATGAAGTAAACCCGACGTGTATCTTAATAGATGTGAGACACAGCAGTTCCCGGTTGTCGCCCCGCTCTGACAGCTGAATGCGAGGGTCCCTTGCTGCTAGCACAGCGAGAGACCCTCGATTTTGCATGGGATCACCAGGGGGGACCTAATTAAGGTCCCCCCTGCTGATCTCATACAAAAACGAGGGTCTCTCTCTGCGCTAGCAGAGAGATCTTCCTATAGAAGCATGGCAGCTGTCGGTCAGAGGATAAACTGGCGTGTACTATCAAAAGTACACGCCAGTTCATCCTCATACTAGGGGCAACTAAATTTTCACTTTTGCTTCTATATTAGTTTAGTGTACCTTTAAAATATAAAATACTTGCAGACAGATACAATTGTGAAATTACAGCAGTTTGCAAGAAACCAGGACTGCCCACAATAGTAAAAGTAATTTCCTTTTTTTGGCTGTAGGAACCAATGAGAATAATTTAATTTAAATGAATGGAATGTCCTGTCTCTGTAGTGATGTCATCAGACAATGTGTTGCAGCGATGTGTTAAGAGATCCTATATGTAGAAGAGCAAGGTCACACAATGTATCTCAATTACAGAAGCACAGGAAGTGACCAAATGAAGCAAACCTTTTATGCTCAATGTCTATATCGTTGAGGGAGGGCTTGAGTAAATTATTAAAAATGTGATCTATGCAGAATGCCTGCATCAAATCACACTGGATAAAAGCCTGTGCACTATAATCTTCAACAAGCACCAAAGTGAGTATGGAGACTAAACTGTGCCTTTGAAAGGACACTACCACTTACATAAGATGTAACTAGATAATCTGGTCATTTAAAACAAACACATATATAAATCATATATCATATTCCACTGTCAATTCCCTACATTTTCCTATTTCATTAATGAAGCCCACTATCTTTATTAATTAACTTTCTATAATATTACAGGTATCTTTTGTGATGTAAAAGGTAAACTCCACAAAAGCGCATTGATTGATATACAAGAGATTGGCTTACTCCATCAGTTAACGCGTTTGATTTTTATGTACTATTTTTGTAATATGAAGCTTTATTCATGAAGGCAGAATGCAGGAACTTGACAAGGGAATTTGAAACTGAAAGACAAATTATTGACTCTTTTATCAGCTCAATTGGAGAATTCTTTCAACTCTGCTACTTTGGCTCATGAATAAAGCCCTTAATAAAACAATGTTTTTCACAGATTACTTATGAATTGTGGTAATATTACACTTCTGACATTACTGCTGTTTATCACTTTGTAGCTTGATATGCAAATGAAATTTATATTGGAAATGTGTCATTTTCAAGGGTTCTATCCCTTTGTTTAATATTTACTCAAATTAGTATCTTGTTGGGCAGACTAGATGGACCGAATGGTTCTTATCTGCCGACACATTCTATGTTTCTATGTTTCTATCTTATTGTTTATCAGTGAGCAACATGGCAAATATCTGAACTAGTGTGTTCTACAAGCCTGAAGGCCAGCTCTTGTGCTTTGAACAGTTATTCTATGTTTTTCTTCAGGTTCATTAGTATTATTTTATTCTTTAAGACATCTTCAGTCTTCTTCTTGTGACTTCTTAACATATTTTTTTTCAGCTGTTCAGCTTTGTCTCTCTTCCGACTGATGTCTTGGAAATTGAAGTAAAAGATAAATTTGCAAAAAGCCGTCCAATCATCAAGCGATTTTTAGGAAAGTTGTCTATGCCAGTGCAACGTCTATTGGAAAGACATGCCATTGGGTAAATGTTAAGCTTGCTTTATGAACATCAAAGATTAAAAACAAGATACGATAAATGCACTTGTCTAATAATTATGCATTTCTGTGGATAACCAATAGGGTTGCAAAGGGTACAGCTTGGCAATGACATACTTGAGAATATTGGGATACAGCGGAAAACAATAGTTCCCTCACTGGTTTATTATCTTTATTCCCAACTCTAAAAATCTGCACCTGTTGGGCTTACTGTTAAAACATTGTGCTTGATGTAGCACTGTTTATAGTTTCAAGGAACTACTGAGAATTATATAAATAATATCTAAGTATATATTTAATCTTTCTGGGCTGCGTTTTTTCAATAAACTTCAATACATATTAAATACTCATCTATGTTCTCGCTTCGGGGGGGCTGACAGTATTTGGCTGACAGGGAAAAACCAATTTAGTATCCCATGGTACAATTTCACTAGGTCACCAGATATCATCAGATATAGTTATAGATGGACAGGCAAGACAGATATAATAGTTGGGTACATTTGAAGTAAAATAATATAAAATAGTAAAATATGGTGTAGTCTTGGCCCATTGAGGACAGTGGCAATTGCCACTCCTCCCGTTTGTAGAAGACTGTATATTTATATTAGTTATGGCAATGGATTTTGAGGTCACTTTCTTTCTACTTAACTGGCAGAGACCGTGTTGTCAGTTACACCTTGGGTCGTAGACTTCCTACCGATCACGTCAGTGGACAGCTACAGTTCCGATTTGAAATAACATCATCCATTCATCCAGGTAACATACTGCTATTTCTTTGGTGTTGTGTCTTAGTAAAAATCAAATAAACAAATAATGTCTTAATCTTCTTCGGATCTTCTGAAAAATGGCATCCCCAAATATCACCTCCATCTGTTGCCATGTAGCATCTAGAAAACCATTGTACACAAACCACAATTGTTTGAAAGTAAAATTCCATTCAGGGTTAATACATGAATTTGGATTTACAATTTCCTTCCTGGGCTTAAAGTCTAAATACTGGGTGTCTGGTTTGATCTACATATCTAGCATAGTGCACGATCACAGCAATCATTCTGGAAATTGTTTGTTGTGTTGATGGCTTGCAAACAAAAATGTTTGTTTACAATTTATCATCACTGAATCATTTTTTCTTCCCATTTTTCAAAACTCAGCTTGAAATGGACTTTTTCTTTAAATATTTATACTGACATCTCTCACTCCTAACCAGCCAAGGTTTGTAAATAAACCACTGCTTCTTCTAATGTACCTATTAGCCTACCACTGTACCACTGGATTACAAGTCCATAGTGGGCCGGATATATGTTATGTCATGCTGTTTTCTTTACTGAATGCATTTTATTACTGTATAAAGTTAACCTAGATCCTAATTATCAAGGCATTTAGTACACAGTTAGTATAAAATGCATTCTTTCCAACAATGCATTTATTTTTTTACACATTGTACAAGACAGGAGCATTTTAATGAACACTTGATATATTCTCCTGTTTCATGCATCACATAATCAATTATTAGTACCACAATGATGTATAGTTACTGTTTTGCTGCCATTTGTATTGATATGGTTCTTTAAATTTTCTTCATTTTTCTTTACAGAGGAATATGTCTGAAAAGTTTATGTGAGCTGCAATTTTGTTTATCACATTTATAATTCAATTCTATCACATTGGTTAAAATAATGTTATGATATATATTTATTTATTTATTTAACTGTTATTATCAAGATGGACAGATAGATATTTTTATTTTTTTATTTTTATCATTTCTACTTTCAGATGATGAAGACATCTCCATAACAGCAGATCCAGTGGAGGTTCCACCAAGTGTAAGTCCTCTTCGCAACCCACTTGTGGAGGCATCTAATGAACTTCGCAGAAGAACCTCCGTTGGTATTGAAAACCCTTGCACTTCAATGTCAAACGGATGTATTTCAGCTGGTATTAGTCACAAAAACAGCAGATCTACTAGTCAAACCAGTTTACACAAGAACACAATAGCAAACACAGGAGCTGAAGTTCTTCTGGAGAATGTAGTAGAAAACCCTGAATCCAACACAGCTGAGATAACTTTACCTGTGGTTGTCATAGACCCTGAACAGGAACAGGCAGAATCTTTAGGCACAGATACTGAAGCCAAAGTGGAGGATTCTGCAGATGCTACGGCTGATAGTCAAAAAGGTGATGCAGATATGATTATTGCAGAGGAAGCAAGCATGCCAGTAGAAGCCATCAAAGATGAAGAAAACCCCCGAGAAGAACCAGCAGGTTTATGTCAGGAACGAGATACAGAACCCAAACTTAGAAACACAGTCAAGAGAAAAACCAGACCTTGTTCATTACCTGTGTCAGAACTGGAAAGTGTTATAGCATCAGCTTGTGGAGAGCCTGAAACTCCTCGCACACACTACATTAGGATTCACAACCTACTTCATAGTCTTCCTTCAGCTCAGATGATTGGAGATGGAGAAGAGGAGGAACCAAACAGTGTAGATATTGATGAAGAATCCACAGTTAAGGAGGTCTCCGAGAAGGACATAGTTAGTGAGACTGAAACTGTTATGCCTGATCCTTCTTTTGAAACTGTAGGTGATGAAAACGATGATCTAGTAAACAGTAGAAGTACTTTGCCCCATGATAATTCCATTGAAAATCTCACAGGTTGCAACCATCTTTGTGGGGATGGAGAGCACATTAGAACTGAAAGCGAAAGCGAATCAAGCCCGAGAATTCATGGAGACCATGACTGTGACACTTGTGACACCTCATGCTACAGCACATCCTGTTATAGCACTTCTTGCTACAGCACTTCCTGTTATAGCCCTTCCTGTTATGATAGCCACAACCGTTTCTCCAGTCACACTCGTTTTTCTTCAGTGGACAGTGCCAGGATATCGGAAAGTACTGTCTTCTCCTCTCAGGATGATGAGGATGAGGAAAACAGTGCATTTGAATCAATGCCCGATTCTAATCAAAGCCCAGAACCTGACCGAGAGCATGCTGATGGTTCCATTCACTGGTCAGATGATGTATCTGGCCAAAGTGGGAATTCAGAAAGGACTGCTGGTGGCTTAGAATCTCCTGTAGCAGGGCCAAGCAATAGGAGAGAAGGTTAGATTGAGGCTTTCCATAAGTCACTTTTATTACCAACACTGGATGAACAAATGGGATATAATTATCGTAGTAACCATATTTATTATATATTGTAGTAACACATTTTCAACTGATTCAATTTGATCTATGTACCTTAGTTTCCTTACAGAGTAATTATACTAATATATTGCTGCTAGCCAAATTTCTTCTTTATTAGTTTCTTATTTTAGTATGTCTTATAACAATTAATTTAGGTGCCAGTATTATATTTCCAGACCGTAGACTAATCTGTTTACACTATTTAAATATAAAATACTAATTATATTATAAAAGTAATATTGTTTGCACCATTGCTTGTTTTTAAATCTCCTCAAATCTCTGAGAAACCTGTTTTATACAATTTAAAAAAATCAGCTTAGTGAAAGTCATTATCAGGCCTGAAAAAAAATACTCCCAAGATTTAAAAGCAAGAGGAAAAATGCTCTTGTCTAGAGAGAATTGTTAATATTCTCATAAACGGATAATTATTGTTGAATTATTGATGGCAGCCATCCAATATTTTAACCTAATAGGGAATGCTGTGGTGACCAAATGGGTTAAAATCATGTTTGCGCTATTAAAACAGTTGATTCTTTAGATTAAATTGACAGTTATGAAGACAGAATATGTAACGTTGCCTATGGTACTCCTCTCATTTCATGCAAACGTCTCATTTGTCATTATTATGTAGATATGGTAACATGCAGTTGTAATGAGAATGTTAGAGTGAGGCATAATGAAAATGTCATTACAATTGAAAATGGCCTTTGTTTCTCAAGCCTAGCGAAACAAAAGTTGACTTTACACTGCAGGCAATCTGAGGTAGAATTTACTGATAAGCTAAACATTAACGCAAATGGTGACAGCATGCTGTCTTCAGTCCATCAGCAGGGTTTGTTATTGTACAGGTTACTACTGGATGAGTTTTTTTTACTGTTTCTAATTAACATTGCTGCTATCCATTCTATATGATGCTAATCGGGAACCGTAAGTGACCAGAAGTGAAGCATGCAAGTTACGGGTGGGCGAAAATGGCATGAAAGCTGTAAAGCACATATTTTCTCCATTATAGAAACAATTTTAACTCTGTTAAAAAGGTTATTTTGACAGTTCAGAGGCACTTTGAATACTATAGGAACACTTTTCACATTAGGGGAGCTCTGTAATAGAAGGCACTTTTATCCACTTCCTTTTTGTGGAATGGTTAGCATGGTGCTTGAGTTGGCCCTGACTCTCTAGGATGTGTGGGGAGCTGGAGGGAGAATGCTGCTCAGGTATAGGGAGCTTTCCAACATCGCTAAGCTAACCTGGAGGCAAGTGTCAGCCAGTTTAAATCTTTTAAGAGGTCTCATTAATGGGTAGTATAATGGCATTGGAGGTTGCAGAGGCACTGTCAATTTAATGAGATGGGTCTGTCGCAAAGGAATAAACTTATAATCTATAATCAGCATTAGCACTTGATGCACAATCCATTTTCTCACAGGGGGGTCTAAGTAAGAATTGTTTCTGTACAAAGCACCAATTCTGGAATGCAGTTTGGATTATAGTTTATCACTATAAAGGCCAAAATTGAGTTTGGAATCTACCCAAATTCCATTATATTTATAAAAATTAACTGGGATCAAATTATAGTTTGATTCTATCTTGTAGATTTACTGGGGATTGTTTAGTTGAAGTAGTTTAGGATTTATGTATTTGAAATCACAATCTTTGAAAATTGTTCTTGTAACACATATTGAACTTGTTGTCTGGCTTGCTCATATTCCTGTAACACCATGTTATCTATATGGAGAGATACCATGTATGGAAGCTAGTAACAAAAAAAATGTTTTGGTACCTTCTCTAGAGCCATATGATTGAATTGAAACTGTTTTCCTTATAAACAATTTTCTCATGGGCCATTCATTTATTTTTCTATCCTTACCCGTCAGTCTTAATTATGTCAATACACCTCAAATAATCTTATTATTAACAATCTGTCTTTCTAAAAGTAATTATTAGTAATCATTATTATCGTTTGACACTACAAACATTCCTACCGTTATGTTTTAATAAACTGTTTACAATTCCTTCCTGATTGACTTCCATTTAATGGATTAATCAGATTTTATTTGACCCCTAAGAGTTTTCACCTTTTTTGACTTTTATTTTCCCTTTTTCAGTCATCAATGATTTTCTTTTGAGCGCTGATTTTAAAAGCTCTTGATATAAGTAAGTTGGCTTCCCTACAATAAATATGCATTATTATAAGAGAGCTTTATTATATATGTTACTTTTCTGTTCCCCCTATGCTTTTCAATAATCATATTTAGGAATCTGGCTCTGTAGAGTAAGATTATAACACTCTGTCCTGACTAGTCTGTTCCCTATTCACTTTTGATACTTTATTGCTTAAAATCAGCACCCTGAGCCCAGGACACTGTCATATGTACCACATTCCTTTCCAGTATGGGAACCAGACGATAAACGGTACCTGGTCCTGAAACAATTTCTAGGTCTCACACTAGACCAATGTTTTTTCTCCCATTCTAGAAGTGCATCTGCTGCTCCTGCAATTCCTCCATCCCTGTTCACTCCCACCCTCTATCTAGGGTTGCCACCGGGCCAGTATTTTACCGGCAGGCCAGTATAAACTTTGCTTGAGGCCAATGTTTAGTCTATGGAGGCAGTAGCATGGCCAGTATTTTTTTTTTTTGTACAAAACGTGGCAACCCTACCTCTATCATGGTTGGACATGACAGGGAATTACGGAATGCATATAATTTTTTCTACAACATAGGAAAAAGATTTTAAAAAAATAGTAAAGTCAAATGATAAACAATGAGTTGCAACTTATTGAGATTGCCATTGGGTTTGTACATGCAAAATACCTGTTTACTTTCTGTTTATTTTAGGTTTCAAATTAAGCATTTTTTTGTGTGATGACCGAAATATTATAACATCAGTCCACATGTGTACTATAAATTTCCTATGTTTAGGTGATTGTCCTTTGCCAAATAGTGCCCCCGCAGCTCCGCCTGTAAGCCAACTTCCTTCCCTGAGGTCGGATCACCATCATTACCCGACCATTGATGAGCCTCTACCACCAAGTAAGAGCCCATCTTTGTGAAATAATACAACATTTTTAAAAGTTTATTGATTTCAGTACATATCGCTATCCATAGAACATACCGTGTAAGAGCCCTGCAGCATGTACACTTTTAACTATTTTTATATATGCAGTACACGATTGTGCTTTGTTAGGTCTATACAATAAAAGCTGTAGTGAACTGACTTATGAACTATAGAAATCAGGACCCATCGGGGCAGCGGCTCACGCTACAACTCACGCAATAAAGTGGAAGTTTAACGAGATATCAGGACTCATAGTGCAATCCCACTTACATGTGAGTTTGTGGATTCTGAGCCCCGCATTATAGAGGGGCTCACCTGTATCTGTAAAGTAAGGGCTACCTGTACTCATCAATCAATGTTAAGCACTAGCGAATCAAAACAGACAAAAAAAAATGGAATACATTAATGACTAACAAATGTATGGGATAATAGTAATGGATGGTCTTTTTTATACTTCAGATGAATATATTATGCATCCGACCAATCCAAACATGCATTAAAAGCTGTCTCTCAATGCAGTATACATGTACTATTAGTACACTGTATAGATATGAAAAAAATCAAATGGGGATCAGTTCTGCATGGTAAATCTGAGAAGAACTGCCATAGGTGGTGACCTATATATCCCAGAGACTTAATTCAGCATGTGTTTAAAAAAAAAAAGTACTGATCTCATTGGCTTTCCACGTAGCAAAATGCATGAATGTGAAAAGGGACAGGCTTTCCAAAATATTTTTAGAAATTCAAATGATCTTATTTAAATTTCTTGAGGGAATTCTGTATAGGTTTGTTGGGGGTGTACATATTTTTTAGAATCTTGTATCAGATTTGCCAGATATTGCTTTATCTGTACCCAATATATCCTAAACAATATGTCCGCCTTGAGCTACTTGGAGCAAAAAATGCTGGATATGTTTTTGTATTTGTAGCCTTTCATTAATGCATTTCTATTTAAAATTATTACAATTTATTCAGTCTTTAACATTAGTGAATTGTTTGCTTACAGTTGAACTTTAAGGACCAATGACATTCCATTCTGTCATTGTAATCTGGTCCATAAATACACAATGGCTTCATCTAATCTTATACTTACTTATGTCTTTCGCTTTATAGTAGCTAGTGAGTAGGTACATTGCATGAATGTATAGAGCCTTTAGTTAAAAATATATATATATATATATGGTAGATTCCTACAATTTTGTACACTGATATAAATATGTAAAGCATGAAAGGGAACAATGGACACCAGAGACCATTATAACATTGTTACAAATTTATGTCCCAGAAATGATGGAAAATCTTTTTATAAAAATGTTCTAATGAATATATAAGTGTTATATGAATATAATTTTTTTTAAATTCAGACTGGGAGGCTCGTATTGATAGTCATGGAAGGGTGTTTTATGTTGACCATGTGAATCGCACAACAACATGGCAACGTCCTACCACAGCAGCTACACCAGATGGGATTAGCAGGTCGGGGTCCATCCAGCAGATGGAGCAGCTAAATCGCAGGTATGTATACAACATGTGCTGCTGGATGCATCCATTGCACCATTCAAAGCCAGAGACATTTGCAAGGTGTTGCTCACTCTTTTCAGTTCCATTCTTTGAGGACTTACCAACAGTACAGGTTCTCACTATCGCCACAACATTAACCTTTGCTCATATATGTAAATCTAGAAAAACCTCTAGTTTTGTTATTTCCTTTTAACTTGGACAATTCTGATTTAAATATAACTCTGCAACGTATATTTTGATTTGAGACCCCAGTTGAAGAGCCATCTTTTTGGTGGTACTAGTCTGATATGGATATATAGAAATGCATCCTCTGCATTAGCTCAACTTAACAAAATAACGTATGAGCCATTCCCAAATGGCTTGAGCTGAACTTGCTAACTTGCTTTTGTCTCACTACTTCTTATGTGTGAAACATTAAGTTGGGGAGGGCTGCTTTAACAGAAAATAATCTCTTAAATCATATGTTTTGACTTATACGATTGCAATAGTTCATTCGTTTTTATGGTCTTTGGAAACCAGGAATTAATTTATGTAAATGAGGCACGTCAAATGTAAAACTTCTGCTTGTTTGTAAAATCAACATAAAAACCCATAGCGCCACCTGCTGGTTAAACTTTTCCCATTCTGAGGATATGAATGCATATGCTCAGCACTTCTACTGTATTTAATAATGGACCAGGAATTGGACATGCATTGAGATGATGCCAGTAGGACATACATTCCACAGTAGCACATTCCATCTCTGCCTTGACTGTCCATAGAGTGTGTGGTAATATCTAATGCATTCGTACACATTCATGGCATCCTGTGTAGGCCACAAGGAAATCTACCCTTATGAGAGCTCTGTGAGTGGCTCTGCATAGACAAATTTCAGCCCTGGGAAAAAAAACTGCAGATGGTAAGTTATAAATGTAAGTATTGCAGAAATAGTGTCAATTAAATTGATTTCTGGATTACTTTTTTTAAATGGCAGCTTCAGTATGTCTGAATTAATGTATTATTACATGGGGAATGTTAGCAATAAAGGGAAGTCTGATATACAATAGAAAATATCTGTTTTTTTGTTTCATTTTATTTGATGCTCTTCATTACAATGTTCCTATAAATAAGGTTAGTATGATGCCACTTTAGAGTTCACAATGAAATGTGCATCCCGGTCAGCAGGATTAGTTTACATGCAACTCTACAACATGCATTCATATTTACTCACCTGACTTATTTGTGTCAAATTGTAGATTCCCTCACACAAGCACACCCACAAAGGGTAAAACAATGGCATGTGTGCAGGCCTGATTTACCAAAGGCAGGTTCCCAACGATGTCTCACATCACAGTTACATCACATTAAAAGTGAATTATTATCTATACAATATTTGCACTGATTCTACTGTATTTCATGAGTGCTGAGAGGTTTTAATTTATCTTATTGGTGAAAAAGAGCTATTATCCAAAATGATCCATTATACAAAATACTTCTGGTCCCAAGCATTTTGGATAAAGGATACTTTACCTGTAACAATAATTTAGTTATACTATTGCATGCAAGTTTATCCTAAAAATGATCTCCTGAAATGTCAGCAAGGAAAGCTAAACTGCTGGTCCCAATAGACATTAATTGGGAATGCTGCTAATATTTACTGGACCTTGTACTAACCAGACATTGTTTGCTAAATAAAGGTATCAAAATATCCAGAGGACAATTGCAACTGAAAGGCCGGAGGAAGAAGCTGCTGGTCGAACTGATAGAGTACCTGGCATGGGTGATTCTGAGACTGATCTTTCACAGCCAAACTCAGGTATACACATTTTTCTTGATTCTTCTATCAGTAAAATGTAATATGATTTCAATATGCATCATTTTTACATTTGCCGAGTCTGGTGTTTTTATCTTTTGCACTTTACTTTAAAAAAAAAGGCCAGCCATGCTATGGTCTCCATAGAATTAACATTGGCATCAAGCCAAATTTCACCAGCCTGCTAGTGGCAACCCAATTCGAAGGGGAGGGCTGCCAACTTTTGACCAGTAGGGAAATACAATTTAGAGGCCCAAAGTGTACCTTTAGCCTTACCACATTAGAAGCTAAAGCAGTTCACAGTGAGTCATACGAAGGCCAGACTGCATTATGGGAATTGCTGTCCACACTAGCTTGGTTGGTGATCACAATATATGAATTCAAAGTGATCACTAAATTATTCACCTTCATTACTTTGAGTCTTATGCTGCAGAGCGATTTGGTGCATTTTCAAATTACACTCAGCTGTGAGGTTTTATTGCTGTGAGGCTTTGTGATCATCTCATTCAGGCTGCACGTTACAGTATGTTTTATTGCTGTGGAGCTCTGTGACACTGATACACACCACACAATTCTGTGAGTGTTCTTGCTGTGGAGCTCTGTGATTAACTTACAGACCACACATTACTGTAAGTTTTATTACTGTAAAGCTTAAAGGAAGTAAGGGTTAAAAAAAGTTGGGCCAGAGCCAGCTCTCTGTAATAGTGGACACATCTTTGCAGAGCTCCGCAGAATTCTGAGCATTTTAGTCTATAAACCCGATATGGTGCACAATGAGACAGAAAATCAAACCATCCGAAACTCATAGGAAGCGGAAAAATAATTCAGAAGCACATCATACCTGTGGGCAATTACTTTGCCCACTCCCAGAATACCAGAAGTATGGCAGGCCCATCCAAGATGGCCACTGGCCCCTCAAAATAATTGTCATCATATCCACAAGGTACCATAAGAACTGGAGAAAGGTACTCCAATTACTACCTACTAAAACTGACATGTAGGATATTGTTGAAAAGGCAATACAGAATCTGTGATAAGATATATCAGAGATGAAACCGAATCAGAAACAGCTAGGAGACAGGGATCTCAATCTTGAATGCAAAGTAAGATGGATGCACTAAACCACCATATGCAAACAGCAACCTGACGAGATTGATAACCGCTGCCACAAAAGCTACCTCCATGGTATTTCTGAAGAGATCCTTAATGAGGACCTGGAAACAACAATCCAGGAACCCTTTGATACCATCTTACAAAAGGAACCTAACTCCTCTACCGAAATTGACAGAGCTTTCAGACTAAAGGCACCTCAGACTCCCTGGCATGGGATGTCCTGTGCACCTTGCATGTATGGTGGAAACCACCCTCATTCCTTGGTTTCACTTCATAGCATCAACCTGGAAAAAAACTACAAGTAACTTTGCTTTCATGGGAACTGAAGGAATACCTAAAAGCCCACGCGATGAGTCATGATATAAGATCATTCGAAGTTCTACCTCTCTTTTTTGAGAACATGACTGACGTGATCCTAGCTAGTTTATTCACAGGGACATGGTTAGTTACTGCCTTGTAGTAAAAGTCTTTTATGGTTGCTGTAAAAATGTTTATTTGTTTATCTCTTCATTTTATGCCATTGGGACATTGGATCTTTTGCACCTTTCCTTCCCCTCCCACCAGGCTTTCCCCTTAGTCTAAAGCTGGGATTTAACGTCATTATTATGACCTGATTGTCCCTTTTTTGTCCCCCGAAGCCACTTAATCTTATCTAACCCTTCATTTCCCTCTTGTTCTCTTTCCTCCTCTATCTCCTTTTTCCCTCTAATGACAGTGTTTAACCAGGAAAGGCACATTCAGATATTCACTGGTTTTCAAGTACATCCAGGGGATGGTACTATGACCAAAATGTATTGGTCTTCATTTTATCCACCTCAGAAGGCTGAATGGCTGAGTTGACCTTTGTAGCCTTGAGGGGTGAGCAGATTATGCAGATGGTGCATTATAACAAACAAGTAAATAAAACAACAACAAAAAATGACTAGAACATGTCTCCTTCAACATCTGTCTTTGTTTTATTAAAACTGTGAATTAACAAATGTGAAGGTAAAGCGTTAAATAAAATGTAAACTGTGTGCAGAGGCAACCTTTGAATTCTTCCCTCCATGATGCTCTATTTTCATTCATGTCAACCAATCGAGAGTGCTCGTACCTAATCTTTTATTGTTACGAATACTAAAAGGACGTGGAGAAAAGGGGAAGACTAAAAGATGTAGAAGTCTAGTGCCCACTGTGGAGTCTATGAAACATGACCAGGAACCTCCTAATAAAATGTCAATGGGTGGCCTATCAATTCACATACACATCACAGGAATCAAAAGGGATTTCTTTTTGCACTTTCCTTTTGAATTCAAAGTTCTTAAAACAGCAGACACCTGTTTGTTTTATGGCTTACGTCTACAGTAATGTAAGCTAAGAAATCATCAATGCAATTTGTGGTATTCAAAAACATTGCCTGTGCCTTTCAAAGAGAGCACGCAATATATACACAGATAGGTGCAGTAATAGACATTTACAAACCTAAGTGAGGATATGAGCCTTTCACCTAACTGTGATCATCTCGTCTATATTGTTTTAATATTTTGTATAACATACATACAAATAGAGAATATTGTGCAGCAGATGAAGATGGTATAAATGACATGCCTCACAGCACGTCACAACAGTCCTTAGTGAATAAAGTGAGTCCTCCACTCCTCTTCGCCATTCAAAGAGAGATCAGGGGTTCAATGAGGTCAGTTATCACCTTTTAGTGTTTTTTAACTAAACAATTTCTGTGGCAGTCTGTGGTTTTCTATGAACACAGATACATTTCTAAGGTCCCAGATGAAGAAAAAAAAATTACGTGTAACTATTTCTGTCTTTTCCCCTTTTCTTGCCTGTTTCTCTCTCTTTTTCTCTGTATATATATATATATATATATATATATATATATATATATATTGTGACAAACTACCTCTCACACAGGTAGGATTTTGTCACAGATATTACAGTAACCACAGCCTTCTAGGGTATACAAAGTCCAGGACACATCCAGTACAGTTTTCCTTTTTATTTTATGAGCAAACAGGTGCTTTAAAATAATTATAAACAAAACAAAATTCCTTGCTCTTACTTGAGCTCTTACTAAACAAAAATATCTATCTGTAATTGGATGGCTTTCCTTCAGGCTGATTTCTTACTTTAAAGCCCTGCCTGCTAAATTACCAGCTACAGGTGAGTGTCAGTTAGTTCACATCTCTGGAAGTCTTAAGTCAAATCCAAGTTGTGGTCAGTTACAGAGCAACTAGTGCTGTTGGAGCACTGGCCCATCCTTCTCTCCAAATGCTCCGCCCCAGGGACCCATACCGTGTTTTGCAGAGTACCGGCAATGTATTCTGCAAAATTAACATCATCTCTCCCTGGGACATTCAACTGTAAAACTCTGGCTGCTGTGTAGAAAAGCAGGCCTGATATACCTGCCATCCACCACTATTCCACATTTTCGCTCACAATATATATATATATAATGTCAGCAACAAAGGGGTAGATGGCATTCCATATTTAGTGATTAAGCCCTGGTGCACAGACAAATACACAAAGTACAAGTCCAAAAATAGTTGCACTCACGGGTCTTGGGTACAAAAAATATATATATACTGATAAGGACTCCAAATCGAAGATCGAAATGTTGATGTTCTATCAATAAATATTGTTGTAACCAAGACCCGTGAGTGCCACTATTTGTGGACTTATAAATATATATAAATGTGTGTGTGTGTGTATAATATAAATTATCTTTGTTGCTTTTATTATGCTTACTACTGTTGTGATATATGAGACTATGTTAGTACAATTTCTCTAAATTTTGCTTCATTATTAAGAGTTTGTTTTTCTGCATATTTCTAGCCACCTAACAAAATTTTATCATACTTTATTATTTTCTTTTTTTCAGAACTAAGAAGAGAAGGTTCCCTGACACCTATAAATTCCCAGAAAATCACCTTATTGCTGCAATGTCCAGCTGTCAAGTTTATAACCAACCCTGAGTTTTTTACTGTGCTGCATGCAAACTATGTAAGTGCCAAGTTATGTGGCCTTTGAGACAACAGACTCTACTTCAAAAGTTGACTTCCTGGTTTTATTTGGTTGTGTTTTATAGTAAAGGTCTATTGAAACATGAATCGACTAGATTCACTTTGTGGGACAGCTGCTGGGGAATGCACCATGCAAGTTCCTGGTGGACCTATACTGAACTTTGTGAAAGACAGTTAATGACCTTCATAGATCTTGATATGGATACTGGTGACCTTTTATGGACACTGTGCTTATCCCTGGACAGCTGTCTGGCATTTGTAGTCGTAGAGTGAATATATATCCTGGGTCAAAGATGGAACCATAGCCATGCTAATAACAGTGTAAAATATACTGAGATTCTGTGATCTGCACCATACAACATGATCTTGGCTAGATGGGCATTATTACTCCTAATTGGACTAATACTCTCACTTTAATAATAATAATAATAATAATCACAGATGCTATGTTGGTCAATATAGTTTAGCCATTTAGTGTTTTACTTTGAGACTTATATTTATTTATTAATTCATATACATTTTGGTAAGTCATTACTTTGTGCTATAGAAACAATACTCTGGGTACATCAAATCTTACTTGCATGGCACCTGCACACTGTAAATTATTTATTGCTATAACTACAATATTTTATTTTAAGGTAAAATATTAGTCATGTTTAAATTAATTGATGAAGTCAGAATATATATGTTTCAGCTTTCTATGTTTACATTGTACTTAAAGATCTGTCTAGTGCCCAAAATACAACTTCCAAATATTAAAGCATATTAATGTGATTTCAAAGTACTTTAAAATGCATGTTATACAGTTTGCATTGCTTAAAATATAAAATACTTACAGCTAGATGAAACTGTGAAGCAAGAAAATCAGGACTGCCCACACTAGTCAATTTACTTTTCCCTTTTTTTTGCTGCAGCAACCAATGAGAATAATTTCATTCAAAGTAATGGAATTACCCATTTCTCTAGTGGTGTCATCAGACAAAGTTTGCACTGTTAAGTGTTCTTACTTTGTACAAGAGCAAGGTCACTTAGAGTTCACACAATGTAATAAATTCGAGGAGCACAGAAAGTGATTAAATGAAACAAAAATGTATATCATCAGTGTCTATATAATCAGTGCTGCCACACCTGCAGTAAACATGTACAGTAATCACTGGGGAGGGCTTGAGTCAAATATTAAAAATGTGATTTATGCAGAATATCTTAATCAAATCACACTGGAAAAAAGCCTGTGCATTATACAATCAGTAATCATCATTTTGCACCATAGTGAGTTTGGGTACTAGACTGTCCCTTTAAGTGTTGTGTCAAAGAATCAAATAACTGACTTAAACAAAGAAACTGTAGCACACATCTAAATAGAGGGATTAAGACAATACTTCCCTGCAGATATATTCTTCTTAATTAGCAGTATCTCAAAAATCACACACACAATTATGTGAAAGGGGAACTCACAAATAAATAAGCACCCATTTTTTGGTGAAAAATATCAGTCTATATAAACAAATTAAAGTAAATTAAAATGATGTACAAACAGTTTTGAAATCTAACATGCTATTTGTTAGATATAAGCCAAATGGCAAACGAGTTAGGTAAAATAGATACATGGTCAGAGCTGTGGCAACTGACATTTAATGTGGATAAGTGCAAGATAATGCAATACAATGTGTCGGCAGATAAGAACCTTTCAGCCCATGTAATCTGCCAACTTTTCTAATTATTTTCATTAGTGCTCTTATCTTATTTCTCGGATAGCCATATTTTTACACCAAAATCCCTCTGTCCCTATTATCTTGAATAATCTTAGATGTGTATCAACTCCATAGCAATACAAACTCATCATATAGTGTTTTTACAATACAGTACATGTGTTCATATATTACTTTGGAAATACCTAGAAAGCTCTCAGTTGGGCATAAACTCCCTCACTGTATTAAGTTCTGCCACTTCTTCTGGAAGGCTATTCCATGACTCCATTACACTCTCAGTAAACTAATACTTCCTGAAATTTCTTTAAACTTTTGTCTTTTTAATTTAAGACTATGACCTCTTGTTGTGTTTTAAATATACTCTCCTCTATCATGTTGGTTCCCTTGTATTTGAATGTTTCTATCATATTTCCCATGTCTTGTATTTCTTCCAAGCTATACATGTTAAGAACCTTTTCTGGTAAGTTTTATCCTGCAATCCAAGAACCAGTTTAGTAGCCCTTCTCTAAACTCTCTCCATAGTATCTATATCCTTCAGGAGATAAAGTCTCCAGTACTGTGTACAATACTCCAATTGAGGTCTCACCAGTGCTCTGTACAATGGCATGAGCACTTTCCTCTTTCTACCTCTCCCTATACAACCAAACATTCTGATAACATTTCCTGCTGCTCTATTACATATACCAATCTTTAAGTCCTCCGAAATAATTACCCCTGAACCCCTTTCTTCAGATGTCGAGATTAGGCCTGGATCAATTTTTCTATACTCATTTGGCCCTTGGGTTTTTACACCCGAGGTGTATTATCTTATCCACATATATGTCATTTGCCAGACCACTGACCATTTTTCTAGTTTACCTGAATTATATACCATTTGGCTTATCTATAAAGGATATCAACCCTGTTGAAAAGCTTTGTGTCATCAACAACAATATATATCTAAATAAAATATGTATTTTCTAAATGGCTAAATTAATTATCATCTATTTAGACTTTTAATAATGTCATTTTAAGTTAATGTTCCTTTTTATATTTTAATTATAAGCCTCTTGATGTAAGATTGCCTTTTGGTATGTAACCTGAAAAGGCATCTTGCAATATTTACATGGCTAGAGCAAGAAACTTTAAAAGACATTCTCAGGGATTCACTTTTTGCATTTGTATGGAAAAGAAACTACACCATGTACATGTTAACCACTACAAGATTCATTAAAGTTAATTAGATTCCTTTTGTGTCTCTTTAAATAAAACTGGTCCATAAAACTGGTCCATAACTACAAGACTTTCAGAATTCTTTTGTTCTGAATCCCAACTATTGGCAGTCATTTTACTACGCTCTCTGGACTATGAAAAGGAATTAAAAAAGCTCTACAGTGCTCGTTTTACAATTATTACCCAGTAATGATTACATCATTTGAAAACAAATATTTTTGAATGCATACACAATGATATTTGATTACCGTAATACAAACATACTGACTGAATCTCAATAAAAATAATCATTCCGTAACAAACAAGTGTATATAATGTAGGCTGACTTGTGACTTGGCCTCTCTATGAACAACCTGACAACCTCCCCCCCTATACACAACTATTATCAATAAGTTAGCCATCTCACTCACTTTACTCACCTGCAGTCTCCACAGGTTTTTATTTCTATGTGGCTGGAGTCTGTAGGCTTTCAGTGCACCCCCTAGATCACCAATTTAGTAACCTCTGGTGTGATTCACTCACTTGTCACAGTTCCTCAATACCTTCCATTGTCACAATTAACTTTTATTTTTTCCTCTCCCGCTTCTTCACTCACCTTATGTTTCTCAGGTTTCTCATCCCCTCTAGATTGGAAGCTTGAAAGCAGGGACCTCTACCTCATGTTTTATTCAAAATATGTTTGTCTAATTTTCTTTGCAACTCCCTTTTTATGCTCTATAATAGCACTGCGTAAATTGTTGGCACTATATAAATAAATGGTAATGTAAAATGTTTACCTCAATTCATAATTATCTTCAGAGTGCCTACCGAGTCTTCACGAACAGCACCTGCTTGAAGCACATGGTTTTGAAAATACGGCGGGATGCCAGAAACTTTGAACGATACCAGCACAATAGAGACCTGGTGAATTTTATTAATATGTTTGCTGACACCAGGCTGGAGTTACCACGTGGCTGGGAAATCAAAACTGACCAACAAGGAAAGGTATTACTACATAAATAAAGGATTATATTGAAGGGAAAACAAAAGCCCTTCACTGTAATAATAATGTTATATAAATTGGTGACAGAGTTAACAGTGCTTCCTATGTGGGAAGGTTGTGTCATAGTTACAAGACAAATATCTGCTAAATGTCTTTGTCTCTTGATCAAACACAGGACTACCAGTGACTACCAATATTTTAAAACACTATCAACACTTTTACAAGTGGAGTAATTCCTGCTGTTCTATTGTTCCATCAGCAAATGTACAAATTACTGTTTAAATATCAGGATGTATAGAGCTGCACTTGACATGTCTATGTGTTCTCTTCACAGTCTTTCTTTGTAGATCACAACAGTCGAGCAACAACATTTATTGATCCACGAATCCCCCTTCAAAATGGCCGCCTCCCAAATCACCTGACTCATAGGCAACATCTACAACGGCTAAGAAGTTACAGTGCAGGAGAGGTAATGTTAACAGTAAACATTCCTTAAAGAAATTTAAATCTATCCATATCCAAAGAAGTTAAAAATATATATAAAATGTGCCAAAGGCAAATAAAGTATACAATTTAAAGTTCGAATATATTATTTAACAGTACTTGTTAACTTGCAATGTATGTGTATATTTTTCTTTGCTAGGCATCAGAAGTTTCCAGGAATAGGGGAGCAGCTTTATTAGCAAGGCCAGGAAACAGTCTGGTGACAGCAATTAGAAGTCAGCACCAAAATGAAGCAGTGCCGCTAGGTAAGGGTCGTCTCATGTTTATCTTTTGTTCTAAACAAGAGACTTAATATTAGTTTCTGAACATTATAGTTACTTTTTAAATTGTTACCTTCAGAACCTTTGTTACAGTATCCTCTGCCATTTCTCTGGCAAATACATAAGAGTTAGCATGACAGTCTTTTTTTAAAGTGACAGAGATGGCATAGATACTATTTCTAGTCATAAAACCTTTGTAGGAGATGTAAAGTGAGACAGACACTGACAGTGGTATAGCATAACTATTATTAACATGTACAGAGCCAGACACTGACAATGATGAGGAATAACTCCAATTATTATATAGTGAGCCAGATAGTGACGGCTGTACAGTAAAACTACCTTAATCATATAGTGATCCAGACACTGACGGTGGTATAGCATGACTCCCATCATTATATATTGAGCCAGACACTTGGGGCTATTCATTAAAATTTGAAGATAGCGAGAGGTATGTGAATTAAAGTGTCATACAGATACCTCCCAACTATTGCCCTTGCTGGACCTTGGTAGGTAGAGTGTCAGCGCTACTGTGCATTCACAGTAACCAGCCTAAAGTTTCTCAGACGCCGGAGAAGAACATTTTTGATGCGGGATTGCGGTCCCGTGTCCCACTGTCTCTATGTCTGCCCTGAAAAGCGGGACAGAGGTAGAGCTTGTTGGGACAGCGGAATTGCCTCCCAAAATTAGGACTTTCCCGCGCAAAGCAGGACAGTTGGGAGGCATGTATACAGTATAGATAAATAAGGTTATGAATAGGATAATCTAAGGTTATGTTATCATTTTCCTTGAAACAGTGTTTCAGTTAGTAGACCTTTTTACTGATGTGTCCTTCAAAATAAGGCTAACTATAGTTTACTTATTCTAGCGTATAATGATAAAATTGTCGCATTTCTGCGTCAACCGAACATTTTTGAGATGCTTCAAGAACGTCAGCCAAGTTTGGCCAGAAATCATGCACTCAGGTATTTATTTACAATAATTAATTTGTTGTTATATTTATTATTTTGTGTGAACAATAAATTAGATGATGCTAGAAAAACAATCATAAAGTTCTACTTTTAGGGTATTTCTCCTTAATTACACTTAATTATATAGCGTCAGAAGTTGCTGTTTTGAACATATAAGCAGTCACATATTTTTAGCATCATTATACTCTTCATGCAGATCTCTATTTGAATTACAATGTGTTTTTGGTATATACAAGTGCAAAAGTGCCTTAGGCTATTGGTTGAATACTTATAGTTCATCCATGGCAAGCGGGAGATGATTCCTAGTATTACATTTAATGACTAGCACACACTGGAGTCTCCGGATCCAGCATTAGATGTGCGAATTATATGTTTTTAAACCCTGCAGAATAATGTGTATTCCTAACACTTTGTGTCGTTTACTTTTCTATACTAAAATATTTTTAAAAAAAATAAAAAAAAATGTAAGAAATAATTTAAGAATAAAATATATATTTTTTTATCATAGCACAGTACTATCTGGCATTCCTAAGAAGCTAAACCTTGCTGTGATAGGGAATGCATTAGGAACATGATTATGTGCACTCCCAAATACAACCTTACATTGGCAAGCACACTTCCCTGTCACAACACTGGCTCATGTTGCAACATCAGCCCACCCTTCAACATCAGAGATAGACAGACAGGACAGATACGTTGACAATTAAGGTAAAGAGATTGATAGTCAGACAAGACAATTGGATAGATAGAAAGACAGACAAGACAATTGGTTGGACCCAGATTGGCCTTTTATAGCACCTGCGTTTAAAATAAAGTGTTGATGGTGTTAAATGGTTCTTTATGGTTTCCACAAAACATGTTCTATATATTTATTGCAAGTGCAGCTGAATTATGGCTTTGTACATTGCAGGGAGAAGATTCATTACATACGTACAGAGGGTACACATGGTCTGGAGAAATTGTCATGTGATGCAGATTTGGTTATATTGTTAAGGTATGCTGCATTTTTCTTAATTAATACATAGTAGTCATAAACTTGTTTATGTCTGTTCTTTACACAATTATGCTATAATAATAAGAAAAGGAGAACATTTTATTTTTGAAATTACAATAGTGAATCAAAGTTTTTACATATATTACGCACACTTACTGCATTAAATATAACTTCAGTAGAATAATTACATTTTTAATGCATTAAATGTTTGATCAAAAAATCATATTACACTAAATTAATACATAAACATACAACAATAAGTAGTATTAAGGAGAAACACACAAAATAGCTCCCTGAGTGCTCCCATGTCTAAAACAACAGACATATACTTTGGGCACAGGCATTTCAGGGTCTTTGAGTCTATATAATCCTCATTATATATTGAACCCAAATGTACATTAACAAACTAATGTTTTCTTCTCTACAGTGAATACTCTTGTTTTATTGTCAGCCATTTTTACGTTGGTTCCTTATTTTTCAGTCTCTTTGAAGAAGATATCATGTCATACATCCCTCTTCAGGCCGCTTTCCACCCAGGATACAGCTTCTCCCCACGTTGTTCACCTGGTTCCTCACCTCAGAACTCTCCAGGTGAGAGTCTGCATGTTATAGAGCACAGATCATTCATGTGTCCTATATAAGATCATTCATTTGACCTTACATGATTCATGTGTGTGGTGTTACAGCAGGAATCAGATTGAAACGTACCGTAATTATATTTTTGTGTATTAATGTCATTTTGTAAAGGTTACTGGAGAGGCTTAGTATTAATTTTTGGACATCTAATGATAAATCTCTCCCTCTGCGAGGGAGCAGGTATATCTCTACGTACGTCCCTCCAGTGGTTTCCGTCCCAGTCCTTACGCACCTCCTAAAAGTCCAGAATTAAGGGATTAACAAGTTGTGTTTAAAACTCAAGTTTAGTTTGATTTGTTAGGGAGGGTGCGAGGACTGGTTTGGGAAACACTGCTCTAAGAACCAACAGGAAGGGTGCCATATCAGTTAACTTTGGTGGCTGAAAACAGGGTTGCAAAAATTATATTTCTGGTCTAAAAAAAACCTTATGAAACAAGTGCATTTAAAATCTGACACTTTAAAAATAAATATGCATTTATTGATCCCATCCCTGAATGACAATATGGTGTTCCTTTTCTAGGTCTGCAGCGTGCTAGTGCAAGGGCTCCCTCCCCATACAGAAGAGATTTTGAAGCCAAGCTAAGAAACTTTTACAGGAAACTTGAAGCCAAAGGGTATGGGCAAGGCCCAGGTAAAATTAAGTAAGTGTGCGTTCATGTATACTGCTTTTGTCATACCTACAGATAACTGTAGGTGAATGTTAATAGTATGTGCTGCTGGTATTGAGCAATGTTTTATGGCAATCGATGTCTCTTTTTTTGCATTATTTTAGCAACAAGTAATTTGTTCGAATATATAAAATATGACATAAGCTGTAGCAGTGATGGCCAACAGTGAGGCCTATGTGGCAGCTCTCAACAAATGCCTACATCAGTGGAATAACAAATATGGCACAGAGAAGCAGTGTAAGGTCAAAGGTTGCACATATCAGCTGTTTGGGGAGAAAGATGGCACTGGTATGCTGTATTGGGACAAAGGTGGTAAAGACTAGCTGTTTGGGGACAAAGATGCCACTGGTATGCTGTTTGGGGACAAAGATGGCACAGACAAGCTGTTTTATGACAGATATAGCACTGTCAGGCAGTTTTAGGACAAAGATGACACTGACTGTCTGTTTTAGGACAAAGATGGCACTAACAGGCTGTTTGGGGACAAAGATGGCACAGACAAGCTGTTTGGGGACAAAGATGGCATTGGCACACTGTTTGGGGACAAAGTTGGCACTGATGAGCTTTTTGGGGGAAATATTGCACTGGTAAACTGTTTGGTGGCAGAGCTTGCACTGCGGGACATGCTGCTTGGTGAAGGCAGGGGGGTCTCAAGGCAATTTTCACACCGGACCTGGTGTTTACAGTTACTTTACTTGTTTACAGTTACGCCCTTGGCCTACAGTTTAGTCAGCTGTCTGAAAGCTCAAGTTAAACTGTTATAGTCCAGTATAAGATTAATATCAAAATAACCAAAACCAATCAACACTGTAAATACATAGCATAAACCAGCATAACTACCATAACTCTACCCTGTACTGGTCCTGCCCAAGAAAGACCAAAACTACAAATACAAAATGAGAGTCTACTCTGGCAATCGCATGGTTAATGTGCAGCCCAGAGTACGGTAATATTCATCTTTTCATCTTGATGAAATTAATGGTGTTCTCCCAGCAGCTCTCACTAGCAATAAAAATGGGTCTCCGATGCGTACTATTTTTTCTGTGTCAGACACAGTTGATAGAAGTGATCCTCAGGAGGTTTTACACGCTATAAATATTCTGGTCTTGTTTTTATGGCGCATACCTGAACATAGCCTATATCCTAAAGGAGGTGGTGCACGTGTGTTTACCTAATATTGAAATGTATTTACTTATGTGAACAAACTATATAAGTGTATACATATGCATTGTACATCCAGGTAGCTATATCTGGACCATTAAAGATCTTCGTGAACAGGGCTTGACAAGTATTGACAGATGTTAGGAGCCACACAGACTGTTCAGGACCTAGTTATTTTTAGGAGCCAGGGAGAGGTTACTTCCATAGAGCTCTATGTAAAGCGAACAAACATATAAAAAAGGAGCCAACTATAAGAACTGGGTCTCCCTGGGTCCTGGGAGATTTGTCAAGCACTGTTCATGAAAGATTGGTTTGTTTGAGCTTTTCATCAGATGCAATCATAGGAATTAGTCCATGGGCCTAATTAGTCCATGTGGGATCTAATCACTGTTCAGTGAACTAACAAACTTGCTTTAGGCCAAAATCTGTTGCAAAAATCATGCCAAAATAGTTGAGTCTGTAACACAGGCAAGCTGGGTAATTTTTCCAACTAAGCTATCTTGGCCTGATTTTTGCAACTCCATTGTCAGCTTGCCATAGACCATAGTTAGTGAGTATACATGCCATAGAAAAGTAGTATTCTCACACAACATAGCCTTAGATATAGTAAATAGAGAAACAAACAAAATAAATACTGTGTATGATATACATGTGTATGATCATAAGAGTAGTGTATTTAAATGTATACTATAAGTAGAAGCAGTCTATTAGTGTATTACATATATTATTACATATATATTAGTGTGTTACATATAAAAGTTATACAATTAACATCCTGTACTAAAAACCCTCATAATATGTAATAACAAATACACATTTACCTGCTCTGCAGTAACTTATTTACTAAACAAACAGTAGAAAATACTGTCATTTAGCAGCACCACCTGCTGGTCAAATGCTCTACTGCAAAAAATATGACTGCTTCAATATATTTGAAACAACCTAGAGAATTTCTTGAAAGGAAAGATTTTCAACTCCATTCAGTAATGAGAGAATTTTTGGAATTATACAGTTAATTATTAATATGTCACACAACAATACACATATTCTGTTGTTATTCCCATGTAGCAGTTTTAGTAGATGGATCTTAGTCTCTTATAAAGCGCCACATGTGAGGAGATTTGCATTGTCACAGGAGTTTGAGGATCATAGTTGAGGAACTCTATCTTACATGTTGTTTAACAGATATATGGGATAAGTGGGGAGCCAGTTATATAGCTCAGTAGGTAACGGTAAGGGGTCAACTTACCCCTTCATGTGTCTAAGATATGTAAAATAAATGCCAATAGGTTGGGTAAAAACAATGGCAACGTTGAAATATATTTCATTGTATATTTGCTATATTAATACTTTATCATTATTATTAAAGGGTCTGTTCAATAAAGACTAATTGTTCGTGAACTTAATTCTGGTCGGGCACTTTAGCCGAAATTCACAAATCCCCAAAATGTGGCTACTCAGTATCCCTCAGTCTGGTTCCCAATCGGCAGTTTGTGTTGTTTGGAAAGGGAAGGATCATTTTGGTCAGGACATTTTCACTACCCAAATTTGCCCGATTTCCCCCCAAACTTTTAATTTGGATCAGACAGTCGAATTTCAGTTCTCCAGATAAAAGCTGAAATGCAAATTGTAGAAAAGTAATAAAACATTTGCTTTTAAATAGCTACCTCTATGAGGGGCCATGACAGATCAGATGTGGAGAACTGAGATGCCCGTAATGCTATCTTATCAGAATCTCGGATCGTCTTCACTGGTTATCGGGGCATTTTGGATAGCCAAAAATCAATGATTTTCATGGAGAATATGTCCTCGAATTCAGGGATATTGGGTAGCCGCATTTTGGGATTTATTAGGCTATTATGCTTGTTCCAAATCCAGTTCGGGATGCATCCGGGCATATTGAGTAGACCCATATGAATTGTTTAAGTAATGACATTTTAATAAAGATAAAATAAGAAACAGACGGCAAGAGAAAATACAGTCCATGGTATGTAATATATATATTTCTTAATGTAGTGTAGTTTGTAATTGACGTAAAATTCTACTTCATAAAGATGAACATTGTATTTACTTTACAATTCTATTTAAAAAAAATTTACCCTTTACCAAAATGTTTTCATTAATCATTTCCACATAAAAATATTATTAGATTTAATTTCATTTTTTCTCTTTAGCTGTTACTAAAATATTGTAAATAATTAGCTGTCATTGTTTTAACACCTACTTCATTGGCAAAACAAATTCCTTTTATTTGAGGTAAAAAGTAATCCATCACTTATAGAAATATATAATAAGTAAAAGAAAAATGATCAGGAGTTAGCAGGAAATAGCATGGTTTAAAATATTACGAGGTGGAAAGAGTTCTAATGATAATAATCCAGTAAGTATAAAAAAAAAATCATGAACTTTATATAAATCTTTATTAAACAAAAAAAATTGTTAACAATGCATATAGAAAGCTCTTTTACTCTCTATTTACTAAGGTAAATTAATCATTTTTTTCTGCTGAAGTGTTAAATGCACTGAAAAAAAAAAGCAAACTTTTGGTTTACGTGTATCAGTCCCAAAAGTTGTTTTTTTTGTGATTTTTCCCACAAAAAAACGCAAAAAAATCCAATATTTCAGGTGAAACTTTATAGCAGGATGGGAAACTGAGAACCTACATATATCATTGTTTTACAGTTATGATCTAAGCACTTTATTGGTCAATCTCACTTTCAAGGGAAACATCTGCTACATCTATTAGCCACCTAAGGAGCAAGGAATTAAGACAAAAGATCATGTGTTGCGTAAGGTGCCTTGTTATTTTACATGCGGCTGTTGTTACTGATTTTAATTATGGTGGATAAATAAGAAACAGTGAAAATTAAAATGGTTGCTTTTTTATGATTACTTGGAATATACACACCTCATAACCTTGTAAATTAGGTTACTCTAGGTAGTTAGGTGACACTATTCGCAATGTTCTGTGCTGCTAATTCCTTTATCAGGCAGCAGAAGAGATTAGTGGCCCTGCTGTAAACGTCAGGAAACACCTTAGAAACACCTTAGAAATAAACAATCCAGACTGTCCATCACTGTTTGTGATTTCTGTGCAGAAATTGCTATTACGGAACATTCCAACAACAATTTAAAGTGATACAAGACCACAGTACATGGCGTTAGTCACAAATATATTGTGATCTAATATATTTGTCTACATATTCAAAAACACATCTTGTTAATATTAGTTTTTTTACATAAATAGGTCCGTATGGAGAGCATGACAATTGTTTATCTTTAAAGATACACGCAGCTGTGCCTCAGTTGGAAATTAGTGCGCTAATCAAACTTCCCAGTACAGAAATCAGCTGCCGGTCAGAGAATAAACTGACATGTAATATTAGAAGTACATGCCTGTTTATCCTCATATTTCAACGGTGAAAAAAAAAGTGTACTTGTTCTTTAAGATCTCCCTAGAAAAGCTCTGCTAGTTTTCAGCATTTTCCATGTTTATATGCTCCTAACTCATCAAGGTCAAACTTGAGAGCGTAATACTCAAACTATAGTTCCCAGCTCATATGTTATCTAAAAAGGGACTATTTACAAAAAGAGAAACTGAAATTATCAGGCATTAAACAGCTAAGTTGTTGGAGACATTTGCCAACCCAGCTACAAATGGCTGATAAATAAGCTTTTACTCACACATTCCATACTAGCGCCTCTCTTTTTCTCATAGGCTCATTATACGTCGGGATCATCTTTTAGAAGGAACATTTAACCAAGTAATGGCCTATTCACGCAAGGAGCTCCAGAGGAACAAGCTATATATCACATTTGTTGGGGAAGAAGGGTAAGTTTCAATATTTTTTTCTTAAATAATAAAGCCACATGCACAAATAAACTTTTACTAACATTAAATGTACCTTATAGAATCTAAACAACATTCTAGATTAAGGTTTCCTCGCCTATCGGTTATCCATATACTTTCATGTGTTAGTGAACAATGTTTATGATGTTTTAAAGAGAGAGTAATGCCAACATTTTAAAACTATTAATATAATGTCCATGTTTTGCTGACTCTCACTTTTAAAATATTATTCTATCTCATTTTATTTAGACTGTATCACTGAAATAGTTCTAATTCAACCTCACACATTTTCTCCAGTGGTTGCTGGTGGGAGTGGTCTGTCAGAATGCCACATCACTAGTAGCAGTAGCAAAGGCTTTATCTGTCAGACTGCCAGTTTGATACACCTTTAAGGAGGCATGTCAGTTGGAAACAGACCACATGCCTTTTTGGAGAATCTAGAAATCAGATGCAGTTATATCTTCTAATCTAAACGAAACATGATAGAATGACACCCGCTTTGTGTACCTGATGTGCAATGTCTCTTAATTATCAGATGCTAAGCAATAAGCTTAAATCAAATTCAAATCATGTTATTTGTTTTTCAGCTTGGACTATAGTGGCCCATCTCGGGAGTTCTTCTTTCTGCTCTCTCAGGAGCTCTTCAACCCCTACTACGGCTTGTTTGAATATTCAGCAAACGATACATACACTGTACAAATCAGCCCTATGTCTGCATTTGTGGAAAACCATCTGGAGTGGCAAGTAGTTTTTGTTAATATCAAACGACAATTAGAATGCTCTTAAATATTATTTTTGTGATCAATACACCAATTTGACATAATAAAATGTAAAAATATAGGTTTAATCAGGAAGTCACTTGAAAATGTTTAAATCCAAATCTAAATATCTAATAATACACACAAATAATACAATATGATTCATTATGAAATGTATGCACTTATTATTTGCAAGCCCTCTTTGTATTTTAATTTAGGAAACATGGAATTATTTTCATGATTTGCCCACCATTTTTCTTTTCACCGAGACTACAAGTGACTTTGAAACAGGTTTTGTGGATACCAAACAGCTGTGCTTAGTGACATTCTAGCAAACAGATGTGAGTGGAATACAATGATCTCCCTGTTTAAAGCGGTAGTTGCTAAACCATAGAGTTTTTCCACTCCACATCACTTTAGTCACCTGATGGTGTTATCCTCACTCATTAACATAGCAGGTCAGTTTGGGCTCATTTGTTAAGGATAACACTTTCCAGATGTATTGCCCAAACACTCATGTATCATCATTACTTGTTATTGTAGGATATACAGTACATGGCCTATAAGCCAGGGTTCAGAGAATGACCTGGTGTTTTGATTCCTATGACCTCCCTGCATATAAATCTTTTTCTTAACATCTTAAATGTCAGATTGTTTTACTAACTTACAAAGGCACAAAATAATATTTTATATTTCCTCTGTGATTTTCCAGACATTTTGGCTGAAATCCACTAGCACACTTTATTAATCTTCTTTCTTGTTTGGTTAGTAGCAGTTTAATTTTATCTGTTGACAGTGTATTGCAGACTATTGGAACATGATTTAAGCAATGCTCTGACCATATGACCTCGAAAAAGCCTCAGAAAACTCACATTCACAGTGCTACCACCACTGCAAGGGATTATGGGTAGGCATATACAAGTAAGGTTTAAATAATCACCTTTCCATGATTTTATACGCATATGCCTACCTAGAATCCCTGTGAATGTAAGATTTACGTGGGAAAAGCAAGTCTTTTGGCTTGTTTGGTGGGTAGATTTGTGTTTAATGATGCCTCTGCTACCAATTACATTTCAGGTGGAGGGGGTTTTCCATAAGCTTTACCCCGAATAACTTATGTTGTATATGACTTCACCATCAGTGATGAATAAACAAGGACAGTTTAAGGTGGATCCATTAGTAGTAGGATGCCTCACACTTGTATTTGCAAAAGAAGGCTCTATGTAACTATAAAGCACATACAAACAGATGGCCAGTTGTTGCTCTATTTATACTTCCAAATAATGTACGTAGCCAGTGGTGTAACATGTCTTTTCAGTTCCCTTGTTGAATAATAGCTCACACTTCCACTAGCCTTTTTCCCATCTCTTCAATGCAGCCTCTTTTCCATCTCTCAGTACGAAACATATAACATCGATAGGAAACTTTGTTCGGTGGGTTTTGGCCAAGCTACGATGTTGTCCATTGCATAAAATGACACATGGACAATATACATATTCAACATAAATATTACACTTATGGTGCAAGGCCTACCCTCCTCATGGCATACAAAATATAATATTAAGATCTGTGAATCTTTGTTGTACCTCAACTGATTTTGGTCTTGGGTTTGAAAAAAATTCCAATGGCAACCAAAAATGTTGCCACCAATGGAGATACAATAATGGGTAAGCGTCTAGGACAGTTCACCACTGCCTTTCCACCGCTGACAGTTCAGTGCAGCAGTTTGAGCACTGAAATATCAGAGGTGAATGGCAACGCAGCCATTTCAGTGCGGCAATGTTAGCGCAGACAGTTCAGAGCTTACAAATACAGTAACAAACTCCCATTAATAACGTAAGCTCCACTAAACTAAACCTGAGCCTTAATACTAACACACACGCCAATACTAACTCCTAATACTAACCCTACTACTAACCCTGAACCCCAATACTAACCCTAATACTAACCCTAAACCCCTAATACTAATCCTAACCCCTAATATGAACACTAATCCTAACACCCACTACTAATAATACTTACCTTCTATGCGATCCTGCGATGAACTGTCCTGCGATGACCTCTCACGCGATGAACTGGCCATGTGAGAGGTCGCAGTGACGTGGCTGCATTGAAGCAGCCGTGATGAACTGTCCCATTCCCATTGGTAACAGACCATCACTTTATGGCAGGAGCAATATGTAAGAATATGCCATTAATATCGAGTTAAAGTGAATGAGGATTGTTTCTACAGGTTTTTTGTCATAGATGACCACTTCCTCTGGGATACAACCAAAGAAGCAGAATGTTAGCAAATACAGTATAGTAATAATAATATTTGATATTTATACTTTAAAGTAAAACACACAAAAAAATCAAACCTGGCCACAACATGACTATGTCTCCTCTGCATACACCTCATTTGGTCCACTTGCTTTTATGGCATGCTTTATATGGGAATTGCTTGATTTAAAAGGAAGAAATGTGCCTAGAAAACTTGTAAGTACGGTAATGTGTGACAGTTCTATATATCTCCTGTAATGATATGTATACATGCTTCCAAATTCCTTCTTTAAAGAAATTCCTCCTGTGACCCAGGTTCCGGTTCAGTGGACGCATTCTTGGCCTTGCTCTTATACACCAGTACCTACTGGATGCCTTCTTTACCAGACCTTTCTATAAAGCCCTTCTTAGGCTGTGAGTATGCTTAATACAACTTCTAAATACATATTATGTATCATTAGATTCATGTTTCTTTAAGACATGAACTTGACCAATAAAGCATTGTCTCCTCTGAACCATGTTCAATCAATATTTGGTTATTTGTTTTACACACTTCTAGCAAAAGCTATAATCAAGTTAATGCTTTCTTTCTTCAACTTTGTATGTGGAAAATTATGGGAAAAATCCATTAAAAAAAAAACATAATTTTGTTATCATGTACCCTGGCATCAAGCAAACCAGCACTATTGTTTGTATTCAAATGATTTACACTACCACAAAGGGGAAAACAGGGGGGAAAACAGGGAAAACAGGGAAAACAGGGGGGAAAAGTTAGATTGTACAATACAATGCACACTTTTAAGACTTAAGTATTAACTCCAAATGCTCCAAATCCAAGTTAATTCTTTCTATCTTCAACTTTGTATGTGGAAAATTATGGGAAAAATCCATTAAAAAAAAAACATAATTTTGTTATCATGTACCCTGGCATCAAGCAAACCAGCACTATTGTTTGTATTCAAATGATTTACACTACCACAAAGGGGAAAACAGGGGGGAAAACAGGGAAAACAGGGGGGAAAAGTTAGATTGTACAATACAATGCACACTTTTAAGACTTAAGTATTAACTCCAAAATTCAATATTATTCTGAAACAAGACTGTTTTCAATTATTTTAAAAATTGTTTTCTTTCCATTAAACAGTAACTCAAAAACCTAAAAACAGAACTTAAAAACAAACTTCCAATTACTACATTATGTAAATAAAAAGAAAAAAATTGTCTTCTCAGTTTTTTTCCAAATCATATTTATCTTCTTAGAAACTGTAAATAAAGTGCAATAGATTTACTTATGTTACTATCCTAACAGTCCTGCACAGGGCCGGACTGGCCCACCGGGATACCGGGAAAAATCCCGGTGGGCCGCCTTCTCCAGGGCCGCCTTGGCCACTTAAAGCCAATAGGCGGCAGCCACCACTATAAGAAGTTCGGCTGCTGCAACATCCGGCGGCAGCAGGCGAATTTCTTAAAGTGGCGACGGCCGCCGAACTGCTTAAAGTGGCGACGGACGCCGAACTGCTTAAAGTGGCGGCAGGACACTTTAAGAAGTTCGGAGGCTGCCGCCTCTTTAAGAAATTCTCCTGCTGCCGCCGGATGTTGCAGCAGCAGTTCCTGCACGGTGCGGTGAGGAGGAAGAGACAGCAGGGTGAGTGAGAGCATGGGGAAGGGGGAAGAGACACTACGGGGGAAGAGTGACACTACAGGGGGAGGGGGAAAGAGTGACACTACAGGGGGGAGGGGGAAAGAGTGACACTACAGGGGGGAGGGGGAAAGAGTGATACTACAGGGGGGAGGGGGAAAGAGTGATACTACAGGGGGGAGGGGGAAAGAGTGATACTACAGGGGGGAGGGGGAAAGAGTGACACTACAAGGGGAAGGGGGGGGGAGTGTGACTCTACAGATGAAAGGGGGGGGAGTGTGACACCACTGTGGGAAGGGGGGGTAAGAGTGACACCACTGTGGGAAGGGGGGGTAAGAGTGACACCACTGTGGGAAGGGGGGGTAAGAGTGACACCACTGTGGGAAGGGGGGTAAGAGTGACACCACAGGGGGAAAGGGGGTAAGAGTGACACCACAGGGAGAAAGGGGGTAAGAGTGACGCTACGAGAGTGACAGAGAGAGAGAGACGCTACGAGAGAGAGACGCTACGAGAGAGAGAGAGAGAGAGACGCTACAAGAGAGAGACGCTACGAGAGAGAGAAGCTACGAGAGAGATAGAGAGAGAGAGAGAGACGCTACGAGAGAGAGAGACAGAGAGAGAGAGAGAGAGAGGCTACGAGAGAGAGACAGAGAGAGAGAGAGTGAGAGAGACAGAGAGAGAGAGAGACAGAGAGAGAGAGAGAGAGAGAGTGAGAGAGACAGAGAGAGAGAGAGATAGTGAGAGAGACAGAGAGAGAGAGAGAGGCTACGAGAGAGAGAGAGAGAGAGACGCTACGAGAGAGAGACGCTACGAGAGAGTGAGAGAGAGACGCTACGAGAGAGAGAGAGAGAGACGCTACGAGAGAGAGACGCTACGAGAGAGAGACGCTACGAGAGAGAGACGCTACGAGAGAGAGAGAGAGAGAGACGCTACGAGAGAGAGAGGCTACGAGAGAGAGAGAGAGAGGCTACGAGAGAGAGAGACGCTACGAGAGAGAGACGCTACGAGAGAGAGAGAGAGAGAGGCTACAAGAGAGAGAGAGAGGGTACGAGAGAGAGAGAGAGGCTACAAGAGAGAGAGAGAGAGAGAGACGCTACGAGAGAGAGAGAGAGAGAGAGAGAGGCTACAAGAGAGAGAGAGAGAGGCTACGAGAGAGAGAGAGAGAGAGAGAGAGAGAGACGCTACGAGAGAGAGAGAGAGAGAGACGCTACGAGAGAGAGAGAGAGAGAGAGGCTACAGAAATATGTACACAAGGATATGTCTCACACACTGCTCCGATATATACCTCTGCACAGGGCAATTCATATATTGCCCTAGGCAGGCTTTTATATCAGTCTTATCTATAAATAATACTCTGTTCAGATGTGTTTTTAAAACATGCATGGTTTCCCCTTTTAACAAAAAAAATTATATTATGCTATGGGGCTGGTTTAAAAATGTTATGCTATGGGGCTGGTATACAATTTTTTTCCAGGATGGTTTTTGTTCCCAGTCCGGCCCTGGTCCTGCATATCTCTCCATATTGGATGTCAGAAAATATGCTTGTTCAAACTATTAATTTAATATATTTTATTGTTCTTCAAGTTCAATTGAAGATGTTAATATCTAATAAAACACTCATTATCTTAACTAATATAATGTCTACATTTCCCTAGTCCTTGTGACCTCAGTGACCTTGAATACCTGGATGAAGAATTCCACCAGAGCTTGCAGTGGATGAAGGACAATGACATCACTGATATCTTGGATCTGACTTTCACAGTAAATGAAGAGGTGTTTGGTCAGGTTAGTGTGACTACACAGAAAGCATGCATGAACAAGCTCAATCATGTCTATTTTAGTTTAAATAAAAGTATCTGAGCTAAAGCCAAGTTTAAAAGTCATCTGTATAATGCATTCATGAAAGACTGTTTGTTAGACTCCTGCAAGCATAATGGTAGTCCAATTATATCCCTTGTGTCTGTCAGGTAACAGAAAGAGAGTTGAAGTCAGGAGGAGCGAACATACAGGTGACAGAAAAAAATAAAAAGGAATACATTGAGAAGATGGTAAAATGGAGAGTTGAGCGAGGGGTGGTCCAGCAAACAGAGGCTCTTGTACGAGGATTTTATGAGGTAACTCTAAGAAGTGCTGGAATGCTTTTGCAATTGTTAATGTGTTTTGCAATTTGTAATGATGGTGTAAAATATTAGAGGTGGATTGTGTAATTTGCATTGCACTTTATATGTTACCTTTTTAAAGTGAAATAATTTATAAAAATGCATTTTATGCATCAAAAAATAATACTTTTATTGTTCCTTTTTAAAAATTGTGATATTGATCAATAATAAAAATATGACAAATGTATCTACTGATCAATAATATCTTGTTGACCCATGAGATGGAATATTAATGGGGTTGCTAATAATGGCAAAGTCTTATAATCTTAGAATATGTTCTTGAATAATTGCAGGACCAATTTAGATAACAAATGTGCCTATCTAGATTTCTATACATTCATTAGAAGTTGTATTCCATGCTTTTAACTTGTGATAATTGTGCCAACAATTTAGAAACTAAAAAAAACTTATGTTCTCACACTATGATGAACATACACTCATTAATTGCCTAATGGGGTAAACGTAAAAGTAAATATTACAGTAAAGAGTGTTAAATAAAGAGTTGTATTGTCCATACTAAAAATCATATACAGGTGAGTTGAGAAGAACATTTCAACTCACTGATTTAACTATGCATTGTGCAGGGACAAACCTGGTCAGTTTCTCCTGCATTATAAGTCCAATGGCCCTGCATAATCCATAGTTACATCTTTAAAAACTGAAGAACTGTTCATCTCTTCTCCTTTAGTGTTTTTTAGTTCAAAGTTTGTACTTGAACTAAAAATGGAGGAACAATGAGGAATCAAGTTTTCGACAATGAGGTTCCCTGAAAGGACTTGCAGACGAGGACATGGATATTCAAGACAGGGACCCAGAAATATTTTGGTTCAGCTATTAGACTACTAAATCCAATGTTAATGTTCTCAGTGTGCTATTCCATCTAAGGCATGACTAAATTAATAAAGTAGGTTTTGTGATACTTTTTAGAGCTTATTAATATGTGATAATTAAAGACTATAGAATTCTTGGTCTCAAAATAACACAGACTATATGAAGATCCTGCAAATCACTATATTTTAACACTTTACATATGTACTGTTCAAACTAAAGTGTATGAAAATGTATTTTTCAGGTTGTAGACTCTAGACTTGTGTCAGTGTTTGATGCTCGGGAACTAGAGCTGGTAATCGCTGGAACTGCAGAAATAGACCTGATTGACTGGCGCAATAACACAGAATACCGAGGAGGTGAGATCTCTCATTCTGAATATATCTTTCAAAGCTGATATACTATAGTGACAGGATTGAATTTCTCATTTTAAAAGTATTCATATATATTTTCTCTAACTCGTCACTTTTTAGTTTGACACACCAAATATTTTGATACTAAACCTAGCTCCTTTATGAGACCACCTTTAACGGTATGTCTACCCAAGGACGGTAGCACCTCTGTCCGTTGTGTGAAATCCCCTCCTTAGCCCCCTATTACAGCTCAGCATCCACCCAGCAAGTCTTTCCTGGCACCTTGCTTTTTGTACCCAAATTGCAGACAAGATCACTAGCAGTTTGGTACAGCAAGAATGAACAACATTTATTTGTGAAAACAGCACAGACTATATACACACAAATATGACATCAACTAGGGGGAGGAACAGGTGTGCGAATTATAACATGGTAAGCCTCAAACAATAGAAAACCTTATCTGAAACAAGTAATTAAACACAGTATAACTTTACGTAAAATAAACATGCCATCTGAATATCCAGACATCCAGACTACAAGGTACAATAGATGGCTAACAGGACAGTAAAGCACCTCCAAAGACAGGGTCCACAGGGAGGTGTTTGGCCCTCAGGGCCCATCAAGAACCCCAGTCACGCAGACTGTCATGATTCACTTTGTGGAACCACCTAACTTATTTTGATTTAAATTCACTTATATTCACATTTATCCAAATTGGTGGCACCATTTTACTCTATGCCACAATGCTGGACTAGTGGACTCTCATGGTAGTCCTTAGTGCCTTCATGTTGATGTTTCCATAGCAGAGTTCAGTTGGAGGTGTCACCAAGACAATAAACATAACAGAAATTTGAGTTTTTGGTTAAATAAGTTGGTTATATCATAATTAAGCATGTCACAACCTACCTTTGCCTACCTACAAACCTTTAAAGAGGTTATCTCATAAATTCCTTGTTTTTCTTTCTTGTTTAAGGATATCACGATGGGCACATTGTTATCCGGTGGTTCTGGGCAGCAGTAGAGAGGTTTAACAACGAGCAAAGGTTACGACTCTTACAGTTTGTCACTGGGACATCCAGTGTGCCATATGAAGGGTTTGCTGCTCTACGAGGGAGCAATGGACTGAGGCGTTTCTGTATAGAAAAATGGGGGAAAATAACATCTCTTCCAAGGTAAGCAAATAAACATACACGTGTTCAATTTTTTAAAGGCAAAAAACCTACATAATGGACACTATCCTATGATGGTCAATCATACACAAAACTTAATAGACAATACAAATAGTAATGGGCTGTTTGTGATGCAACAGTTCATAGTTCCTTCTGCTTTCTCATAAGTACATTTTAGCTTCATTACTAGTAAATACTAGTGTCATGGCCTTGTTGGTATCAATGCTGTTTCCAGCTTTAGTAATTGCATACAAACTGTTGAGTGTTTCTAATTATTTCCTCTCCCAGGGCACACACATGCTTCAACCGCTTGGATCTTCCTCCATACTCATCCTACTCCATGTTAAATGAAAAGTTGTTGATAGCAGTTGAGGAGACAAGTACCTTTGGACTTGAATGACTGGATACAAGAACTTCTGGTATTTCCTCGATTGATGACTCCACCTTACATATTCCACAGACACAGGTTGTCGTTGTGGTCTTGTTTCCACACTGCATTTTTATTTTTTTCCTTTTGGCGTTCTTGTTGCAAAAGAGGCTACTTATAAATGTGCATGGGGAACTGGTTCCCTCCAAGATCCTATCTTTGTGCTTTCCTCTTCAGATTTCAGCACCCACAAATCTGTATGCAATATAAAAAGAATAACAAAAAATGGACTCAAGGCTCTGTATATCTCTGCATACCTCTAAAATAAACTTAGAATACAGCTGCATATAAAACTGCATATCCAAGGCTGATTTTTGGTTGTATCTCTTGACTCTTCACAAAACCAACAATTCTTCAATTTACTATGAGTTCAACATGGATCTTCTCCTACTCCAATCATACTTTAGTTGCATTCTCAGAGCAGGAAAACCAGTATTCAACATTTTTTATCTTTAATATCAACTGTGATAGAATCAGAGTGCAGGGAAGCATTCGCAAATGGCCGTATGACAGAAAGCAATTGGTGATAGTCCGTCCAAAATAGGCCACTGTAAGTTTTTTTAAAAATAAGTTCTACTTTGGAAATTTTGTTCACTGAAGGTATCTCAGGTGCCACATATCACATTTTAGACCAGGAGTTGACTCAACACGTTCCCCCGCTAATCCTGGTCTATGTTTGGTAGACAGCATTGTGCACTCTTATTTGCTTTGCTGTTGTTAATAGCATTTAGTTTTCAGAAATGTTTGCAAATTTATTTTGTCTTTCATAGAACGGATGATTACAAAAAGGACTGACAATGAAAAATTATCATCCACCATGTTTTATAAGTCTGATAAACACAAAGAATATCCACAACTTTTAGTATCACAATTGTATTGTAGGCAGGATAAAGATAGTACTTAGCCATATATATTAACATTAACTTGTACTTGCCAACAAGGAAGCCAAAGTTCCATTCACCCATACAAATGGTGAGAACTTGTCTCTATGTCCAAATAATTCTCTGCTGTAAATGTTCTAGACAAGAAAATAATTATATAACTCCTTCCCGCTTATAGGATGTTCCATGCCATTCCTATTTTTTAGTGCCTGGAGGCTAGTAGGACGGCATAGAACGTCCTGTATTAAACCGGTCATTGCGGCCCCCCGCAATGAGCTGTGTGCGGATCCTGCTGCAGGGACTTGCAGGGGGTCCCCACTGTCAGGTAAGGCCACTTTGAGTGGCCTTACTCTGACACAGAAAATCTAGCTGACGCTCAACGTGAGCATCAGCTACATTTTACAGCAAAAACCTGCAGGACGGCATAGACCATCCTGCATGTAACAGCACATCACGGCTCCGTACGATGAATTGTGCTGAGGATCCTGCTGCTAGTCCCTTTGAGTGGCCTCAGTCTGACATAAGAAATGTAGCGAATGCTCAAACCAAGCGTCCGCTACATTTCTGGCATGCCTGCGTGTCTCTATAGAGACCCTGATCGGGTCTCTACTTGAATGTTCCTGGCTTCTTTTTTCAATAGATCTTATCATCTTGTACAGTTTTGTGTGCTATTTCGTTTCAAATGGGTGAGAATCTGAAAAATTAGTATTTTTTCATTACTGGTATGCCTTGAATAAATGGAGAATTCCATATTTCATTCTTCCTTTTGTCAAAATAACCTTTAGGCTTAAACTGTTCTCAGTCATCAACCAAATTCTAAGGCAATTTCTTGCAGGTGAAATGATGGAGGAGAAAATCAGATGGGTGTTTTTGATACAAACAAAATGGTTCCATACACATTGCCATAGGTTAACTTTAAAAAAAATAAACAAAATTTATAAATTTATTTTCATCTGAAATTAAAGGACACTATCATACATTAGCACCTAATAATTTCATGATTACATTTAATATAGGCTGAAATATGAATTACATTATCTTTATGATTTTTCTTAAACCTGTGAAATGCAATAAGAACAAAGCTATCAGATTAGATGAGGTGAGCAAATTATCATAAAGCTTTGCTCCTGCTATCTAAACTTATCTAGGTCAGAAACAATATAGTATACTATAGTGATTTCATTGATGTATAGCACTATCCATTATAGGCTTCTGGGAGACCAATGCATATTGAGATGGGAGCCCAATGTAAATTCCTTCACAAATTTATCGCTCAATTACTCTGGAGGAATTGCCTTGTCTGGCCATCATAGGAACGGATTTTGGCCAAGTCTTCTTTGGAACCATGCTCTATTAAACAGAGACAGCTTCATAACACAATACATAAAATGACTGGTACAGGCTATATTCCATGGGGCATATCTACTGAGAAACAGGACCTGTGCATTAAATGCAGCCACATGACTTACGTGTCCTTGAGCAAGACCATGCATGCAAGCTCAGAAACCCTCATATGTCCAGTCAATATGACTCTATGGAAAGGAAATGCATAAAACAAAATAAACAAAAACAAAAATGTAATTATACATTTTTCAATAAAAGTGTTTACATCTATGTCATGTTTGAATATTACCTACTTTATCACTACAGTTGTTAATGTATTGCAATTAAAACATGTGTTTTTATTATTTAATTTAAGAAATGTAATTTGTTTATTTTTTTACTTCCTGTTAAGTATGCCATGTGTTATTTAGAGTATCGGACCATAAAGTCTAAACTGGTTTATCATCAATGATTACTTCTGGGAGTGCAAGTGCTGACATTATACAGGGAAGATGACATTATACAGGGAAGATGACATTATACAGGGAAGCCAACTACCATTTATGATGTTGACATCTTTCTTGATGATGCTATCATGGTACTTGAAGTCCATGAAAAAGCAAGAGTAAAAGGGTTGCTTTATAAGCTCAACCTTATGCTTGAGCTCTCTTCAGCAGATGTCTATGTTGCACAGCACCCATAATTACCCATAAGTAGCCATTTACTGGTGTTTGCTGGGTTTTATATTTAGGTGTGTTCAATCAGGCAATTTTCAGACTTTGTCTATGTTGAATATGCTACATCTAAACTGAAACTCAAGAACAATCATGATTAACATCGAGGTGTTTTTAATTTTTAGGTATCAACTATATTTTATTGCACAACTTCGTTCACTGGTGTTTTGCCTATAAAAAATGTCTTTAGGGACCTTGTATTCCCCTGTTTTGTTATCTTAACATTAAATATATTTGTAAAAAGTTATGATTCCCACAATCTTAATAACTGCAATGATATTCTATTTCCTTTACTGTCATACTTTTATTGCACAATAACTTGCCCTGAAATATTTTAGAAATATTGGATTTGAGAACTGATACCAAAATTGCAGCTATTGACAAAAAGATACAATTATATATATATATATATATATATTTATATATATATATATATATATATATATATATATATATATATATACACACAATATATACATTGTAATTTTTGAATTAAGCCTTGCAGTTGCCATCAGAAACGTAGTGCAATTTCAGAATCTGGCATTGACTACAAAAAATTGCATATTGAGAATTAATCACAGTTTTGCCCCATTTTGTTAGTATCTATAAACCCCATTATGACGCTTTTATACATATCATACACACGCAAGAGCAAAAACCTGGCTGAAGGAATCAGGATTAGCCATAAAACAGCACCACTGTTCATACATAACCTCCAATGTCTGTTTTAGAAGATGTTGTGACTTTGCATATTGCGTTGGACTTCAGTGTAGCAGATCTATATGTCAATCTTTAGCGTTGTGACTTTGAATTTGGATGGTTCAGCAGGAAACGCAGAAAAGGTGTTCAGACATGTTAGGCAGAGCTATAGAAATAAGGATATCTAAAGTCTAACAAATCAGTAAATGTATGAGTGACGTGGTTAATTTTCTTGTGCATTATTTCCATTATTTATTGCTTTTGAAATGCTGAGACATGGAATCAGCTGGAGCTGATTGTGACAGATCTGAAATTTCCCATCACTTTGCAACCACCTGCGAAATCGGGCATTAGGCCCCAAGCTGGTGAACACTGGCCATCCAATGTAAAAGGCTACAGGAATTCATAGGTCGGTTAGAGAGATCTCTCTAATGTACCAGGCACCATGTCTGCATCCAGATCCACCAACCTTTCCCTTCCCGTTGCATTTTAGATCCGACTACAATTGTAGTGCCTGGACATCTGCTCGTCTGTTATAAATACTAGGTATATTGAATGTTTTCTTTTCTGTTCCTTTCTTGACAATGCTTATCCCTATGTTATAGTTATATCTTATATATAAAGGATACATTCTGGACTGCATTCATCATAAGGATTGCATGAATTTATTACCCCAGACTGTTCTTATGCAGCCGACATCTGTTTTTTCAAGAAATGTGTTCGTTGACGGAGACGCCAGCTGCAAGCCAAGTCATCAGCTAAGGAATAAGTGACCTGGATTTTTTTACTGATTTATTTCATGCTCTCATTTGAGAAGGATTTTTTTTTAATATATTATAAAAATACAATGACTTAAAACAATTGGCCATATTTTTAACTGTGAGAAACAAGTAGTCACAATTATTTTGTTCTCATGGTACAGCAGGAATTATTCCATTTCCTTTTTTGGTTCCCTTTTTTTACACATCAGGGATTTTTCAAGTAATGCTTTTCTTTAGATTGTCAACTAACTGGTGCCAATCTGTTGAAAAAAATAACCCACTTTGTTATGTTTCTTAAAAATGCGACTTGAGCAAGATTTTCAGACAACACTGAAGAAAGATAACATGTACACATCTATTAATGTTAAGCTAGCCAACCAGAAAGTGAGGTTTTGTGTCTGGTTGGATTCTACAGAGGAACTTTTTAGTCATGGTTTTAGGTATTTTGTCTTGCATGTAATCTACAAACAGTTAGACAGGTTTATATTCACTAAAAGGTGATGTGCAGTTGAGTTGAGACAAACATTTCACTTCACCAACTCAACCATACGTTGTGCAAGGCCAAACTTCTCCTGCTAGAAAAGGTCAGCTGGTCATGGATAATGCATAGTCACATATTATCTCCTTATAGGAGGAACTCATCAGGTTTGTCTCTGTACAATGCATAGTTAAGTCTGAAATGTTCATCTCACCTCACATTTAGAGAAAAACATTCTTGAGTAGTACAGTCAAATTATTTAGGAATCTGCTTTCGAGTTTATAACTTTCTTATCCAGGTCTCAACATAAATCTTACAAAATCAAATCTATGAATTGAGAGGAAAACAAGATCCTTTGATGTGATAAGAGGTGCAACTGTGATAAGTCATCAGATTTCCAGGTGGTCGGGCAAGACTATGACCCTTTCGACTGGAGACCTTTGTGAGGACCAACAAGATCTCTCAACTGTGGCTTCTTTCTCTCTGGGCACATAGCAATAAAGCTCTGGATATGATGTTTTGAAAAACGTCTTTGTAATCTGTGAAACATCACAAGCAGAGAGAGAGGGAGGGTCTTCCTGCTACATCCGGGTAGATTGCAGCATCTGGACACTCCCTCATAGATATTAAAGGGGACGAGAAGGTACAGAATGATGGTCTTGCACTACCAAATAATACTATAGGATACATGATTATTACATATATATGGAAACAAAAATAGCAACACAGTACTGTAATACTATTGCAACAAAAGTATTGAAATGCACAGAGATATCGTTTTCATTGTACTGATTCTTTAAGTGTCATAACTCACGCAGTCAACTGGAACAGGCCTATAACCAGTGACTTTACAGCACTAGTATCTCACTTTGGGACTGGGGAATCAGAATTCTAATCATCGACTTGCATTGAATGGGAAGGTAATGTAACTATTATATCACAAGGGGGCGGAGTTATGATCCTGTTTGATCATGTCAATCTCCTCTCTTTGTGTTGGAAGGCAGGTAAAAAAAAAGTTGTACACAGCCACCTAGTCCTACCCACTAGTGATACACAGGAGCCAGTAAGAGAGCATGTCATATCTTATGACATCATCATGCAGGCTCTGGCCACAGTTGTAAAGTGAGACTTACAAATAAAAAAGATAGTGACGGTGCTACTAGATTGTCACAATTAGCACTAGAAATGCAAATAATTAAAAAACCTTGCCGCTCAAAGAAAAGGCAACCAACTATCTCCCAACTGAAATACAAAAAAACAATCAAGAGAAAGTGGAGCGCTAGAGTAAGTGTCTAATAAGAGGGTATTTGAAAAATATAACAAAATATTACCAATTGGAATAAAATAACAATAAAATAAATATACTTAAACCAATGGATAACCTGTGTTCTTCAGTCTGCAAATCTCGGTCATCAATAATATATAAAAAGAAAAGCAAAAATGTAAATCACAGTGTTTTCTGTATAATATTAGAAACATAGAAACATAGAATGTGTCGGCAGATAAGAACCATTCGGTCCATCTAGTCTGCCCAATTTTTTTTTGAGTGCTTTTATTAGTCCCCCGTTCCCAGTCTTATAGCTAGGATAGCCTTGTGTCTAAATCCTTAACTGTGTTTACCTCTACCACTTCTGCTGACAGGCTATTCCATACATCCACTACCCTCTCAGTAAAGTAATACTTCCTGATATTACTTTTAAATCGTTGCCCCTCTAATTTAAGACTATGTCCTCTAGTTGTGGTAGTTTTTCTTCTTTTAAATATACTCTCTTCCTTTACTGTGTTGATTCCCTTTATGTACTGTACATATATTATACAATACATATATGTATTGTATGTATTAAACTATATAGTAAATGGCTGAAAAATCCTCAGAATAAATGTATAAGTTTATAAAATGTAATAGTTTATTACATATATAGTATTATATGTAGCATTATAAAATATACAGTAGCAATATACAGTAGAAATATACAGTAGCAATGTGTCTGCAAGTCTAATTAATTCACCTGTTTTTGGCTTTGGTGGGCTAAGACTTTGTTGACTTCAGTGAAAGCTCTGGTCTGGACGAATTATTTTGGTGCTTTGGATATACTCCGTCTTCTGAAGAATTGCTTCATACAAATCCATTCAACTCATCCATTTTGTCAATAGAGATAAATTCACAGTCTCCTTTTCAACATTTCAACTTTACTTGCGAGTAGAGATCCGTTAGATAGTCAATGTAGACTTGCAGACACACAGCATTATATGTGAGTTCCCATTCACTCGGTCTCACCACCACGAGGCTTCATTGCTACTGTATATTTTATACCTATATCTTGTTTCTACAATATCTTTGATGCATTGATTGTTTTTATATGTTGCTATTAATGTTCATGAACTTATCTACTTAACATTGTATTTTTTTTGGTAACTATTACATTTTATAAACTTTGTAAATTTATTCTAAGGATTTTTCAATCATTTATTATCTGTATTATTTAGTTTGATATCATACTGAAAACACTATGATTTAAAATTTTGCTTCTCTTTTTCTACATTATTGATCACCGAAATTTGAAGACTGAAGGCTTCAGGATATCCATTGGTTTAAGTATATTTATTTTAGTGCTATTATATTCCAATTTGCAATATTTACGAATATTTTTCAAACACCCTCTTACTAGACACTTACTCTAGCGCACCATTTTCTCTTGATCATAAAATGAGACATGTTGGAAGATTTAGGAGAATGCTGCATCATGAGTAAAAATCTCAAAATGGATGCTGGAGATAGGCACCTAATTTTATTTTTGACTTTTATATGCAATTAATTTAAACATAGACAAGAAAGAAAACAGTGGCATATGTCTTATTTATGTGTTCACTAAAAGAAAAAAGTGTAGCAAAATATGGTATATGTGTGCTCAGATATTCAAATATAGAATAATAATAAGCCCCACCACTGTGTGTGAGACAGAAATATAGGGTATTACATAACCTTTGATGTTATTTAATACATATGTTCTCACCAGATAATGTCCATTGGCAACATGAAAAAGAAAACACAAAGACCACAATAGTGCAGTGGCGTCCCAAGGGGGGGCGGGGAGGGCGGACCGCACCGGCTGACACCTCCAGCGGGGGTGACACCGGTGCTGCCGGCACCCCCCGCACCGCGCTGCTTACCTTTTTTTTTTCCCTGGCAGCCGCATCCCCTGGATGCAGCCGCCGTAAAAAAAAAAAAACACAGCGACCGGATGTGACGATACGTCACATCAGGCGACTGTGTTTCCCTCTTCCATACAGGAGGGAAGAGAAGACTGCACAGAGGAGGCATCTGTCCGGCGACACACACCAGCCAGCTACTCGGTAAGTGATGGGGAAGGGGGGGAGGCGGGTGGTTTAAAACGAGCACTGGCATGGCACAATATTACTGGGCTCTGACTGGCACAATATTCCTGGTATCTGACTGGCACAATATTCCTGGGCTCTGACTGGCACCATATTACTGGTATCTGACTGGCACAATATTACTGGGCTCTGACTGGCACAATATTCCTGGGCTCTGACTGGCATAATATTCCTGGGCTCTGACTGGCACCATATTACTGGTATCTGACTGACACAATATTACTGGGCTCTGAGGCACAATATTCCTGGTATCTGACTGGCACAATATTCCTGGTATCTGACTGGCACAATATTCCTGGGCTCTGACTGGCACCATATTACTGGTATCTGACTGGCACAATATTACTGGGCTCTGACTGGCACAATATTCCTGGGCTCTGACTGGCATAATATTCCTGGGCTCTGACTGGCACCATATTACTGGTATCTGACTGACACAATATTACTGGGCTCTGAGGCACAATATTCCTGGAATCTGACTGGCACAATATTACTGGGCTCTGACTGGCACCATATTACAGGTATCTGACTGGCACAATATTACTGGGCTCTGACTGGCACAATATTCCTGGGCTCTGACTGGCACAATATTAAAGGCATCTGACTGGCACAATATTACTGGGCTCTGACTGGCACAATATTCCTGGTATCTGACTGGCACACTATTACTGGGCTCTGACTGGCACAAGATTCCTGGGCTCTGACTGGCACACTATTACTGGGCTCTGACTGGCACAATATTCCTGGGCTCTGACTGGCACAATATTACTGGTATCTGACTGACACAATATTACTGGGCTCTGAGACACAATATTCCTGGTATCTGACTGGCACAATATTACTGGGCATTGACTGGCACCATATTACTGGTATCTGACTGGCACAATATTACTGGGCTCTGACTGGCACAATATTCCTGGGCTCTGACTGGCACACTATTACTGGGCTCTGACTGGCACAATATTCCTGGGCTCTGACTGGCACACTATTACTGGGCTCTGGCTGGCACAATATTCCTGGGCTCTGACTGGCACAATATTACTGGGCTCTGACTGGCACACTATTACTTGGCTCTGACTGGCACAATATTCCTGGGCTATGACTGCCACAATATTCCTGGGCTATGACTGGCACAATAATACAGGCAACTGACTGGCACAATATTACTGGGCTCTGGCTGGCACAATATTCCTGGTATCTGACTGGCACACTATTACTGGGCTCTGACTGGCACAATATTCCTGGGCTCTGACTGGCACACTATTACTGGGCTCTGACTGGCACAATATTCCTGGGCTCTGACTGGCACACTATTACTAGGCTCTGGCTGGCACAATATTCCTGGGCTCTGACTGGCACAATATTACTGGGCTCTGACTGGCACACTATTACTGGGCTCTGGCTGGCACAATATTCCTGGGCTCTGACTGGCACAATATTACTGGGCTCTGACTGGCACACTATTACTGGGCTCTGACTGGCACACTATTACTGGGCTCTGACTGGCACAATATTCCTGGGCTATGACTGGCACAATATTCCTGGGCTATGACTGGCACAATAATACAGGCATCTGACTGGCACAATATTACTGGGCTCTGGCTGGCACAATATTCCTGGTATCTGACTGGCACACTATTACTGGGCTCTGGCTGGCACAATATTCCTGGTATCTGACTGGCACACTATTACTGGGCTCTGACTGGCACAATATTCCTGGGCTCTGACTGGCACACTATTACTAGGCTCTGGCTGGCACAATATTCCTGGGCTCTGACTGGCACACTATTACTGGGCTCTGGCTGGCACAATATTCCTGGGCTCTGACTGACACACGATTACTGGGCTCTGGCTGGCACAATATTCCTGGGCTCCTACTGGCACAATATTACTGGGCTCTGACTGTCACACTATTACTGGGCTCTGACTGGCACAATATTACTGGAATCTGACTCGCACACTATTACTGGGCTCTGACTGGCACCAAATATCTGACTGGCACACTATTACTGTGCTCTGACTGGCACAATATTCCTGGTATCTGACTGGCACAATATTCCTGGGCTCTGACTGGCACACTATTACTGGGCTCTGACTGGCACAATATTCCTGGGCTCTGACTGGCACAATATTCCTGGGCTCTGACTGGCACACTATTACTGGGCTCTGACTGGCACAATATTCCTGGGCCATGACTGGCACAATATTCCTGGGCTATGACTGGCACAATAATACAGGCATCTGACTGGCACAATATTACTGGGCTCTGGCTGGCACAATATTCCTGGTATCTGACTGGCACACTATTACTGGGCTCTGACTGGCACAATATTCCTGGGCTCTGACTGGCACACTATTACTGGGCTCTGACTGGCACAATATTCCTGGGCTCTGACTGGCACACTATTTCTAGGCTCTGGCTGGCACAATATTCCTGGGCTCTGACTGGCACAATATTACTGGGCTCTGACTGGCACACTATTACTGGGCTCTGGCTGGCACAATATTCCTGGGCTCTGACTGGCACACTATTACTGGGCTCTGGCTGGCACAATATTCCTGGGCTCTTACAGGCACAATATTACTGGGCTCTGACTGGCACACTATTACTGGGCTCTGACTGGCACAATACTTCTGGAATCTGACTCGCACACTATTACTGGGCTCTGACTGGCACAATATTCCTGGTATCTGACTGGCACACTATTACTGTGCTCTGACTGGCACAATATTCCTGGTATCTGACTGGCACAATATTCCTGGGCTCGGACTGGCACACTATTACTGGGCTCTGACTGGCACAATATTCCTGGGCTCTGACTGGCACAATATTCCTGGGCTCTGACTGGCACACTATTACTGGGCTCTGACTGGCACAACATTCCTGGGCTCTGACTGGCACACTATTACTGGGCTCTGACTGGCACAACATTCCTGGGCTCTGACTGGCTCACTATTACTGGGCTCTGACTGGCACAATATTCATGGGCTCTGACTGGCACACTATTACTGCGCTCTGACTGGCACAATATTCCTGGGCTCTGACTAACACTCTATTACTGGGCTCTGGCTGGCACACTATTACTGGGCTCTGACTGGCACAATATTACTGGGCTCTGACTGGCACACTATTACTGGGCTCTGACTGGCACAATATTCCTGGAATCTGACTGGCACAATATTCCTGGTATCTGACTGGCACACTATTACTGGGCTCTGACTGGCACAATATTACTGGGCTCTAACTGGCACACTATTACTGGGCTCTGACTGGCACAAAATTCCTGGGCTCTGACTGGCACAAATCTACTGGGCTCTGACTAGCACACTATTACTGGGTTCTGACTGGCACACTATTACTGGGCTCTGACTGGCACACTATTAATGGGTTCTGACTGGCACAATATTACTGGGCTCTGACTGGCACACTATTACTGGGCTCTGACTGGCACACTATTACTGGGCTCTGACTGGCACAATATTACTGGGCTCTGACTGGCACAATATTACTGGGTTCTGACTGGCACACTATTACTGGTCTTTGACTGGCACACTATTACTGGGCTCTGACTGGCACAATATTACTGGGCTCTAACTGGCACAATATTACTGGGCTTTGAGTGGCACAATATTACTGGTATCTGACTGGCAAAATATTACTGGTATCTGGCACAATATTATTGGGCTCTGAATGGCACAATATTACTGGTATCTGACTGGCACAATATTACTGGGCTCTGAATGGCACAATATTCCTGGTATATGACTGGCACAATATTACTGGGCTCTGACTGGCACAAATCTACTGGGCTCTGACTGGTACACTATTACTGGGTTCTGACTGGCACACTATTACTGGGCTCTGACTGGCACACTATTAATGGGTTCTGACTAGCACAATATTACTGGGCTCTGACTGCCACAATATTACTGGGTTCTGACTGGCACACTATTACTGGTCTCTGACTGGCACACTCGTACTGGTCTCTGACTGGCACAATATTACTGGGCTCTGACTGGCACAATATTACTGGGCTTTGAGTGGCACAATATTACTGGTATCTGACTGCCAAAATATAACTGGTATCTGACTGGCACAATATTACTGGGTTCTGACTAGCACAATATTACTGGGCTCTGACTGCCACAATATTACTGGGTTCTGACTGGCACACTATTACTGGTCTCTGACTGGCACACTCGTACTGGTCTCTGACTGGCACAATATTACTGGGCTCTGACTGGCACAATATTACTGGGCTTTGAGTGGCACAATATTACTGGTATCTGACTGCCAAAATATAACTGGTATCTGACTGGCACAATATTACTGGGCTCTGAATGGCACAATATTCCTGGTATATGACTGGCACAATATTACTGGGCTCTGAGTGGCACAATATTCCTGCTACCTTACTGGCACAATATTACTGGGCTCTGAGTGGCACAATATTACTGGTATCTGAATGGCACAATATTACTGTTATCTGACTGGCACAATATTACTGGGCTCTGAGTGGCACAATATTCCTGGTATCTATAATTGTACAATTGTCACCTCGTGGCGGTCCCATGTGTGCATAATTATGGGGCGCTTGTGTGTGGCATATTTATCGAGCCCCATGTGTGGCATATGGGACTGTTTTGTGTGGCATAATTAAGGGACTCTTTTGTGTGGCATAATTATGGGGCACCTGTGTGTGTGTGTGTGTGTGTGTGTGTGTGTGTGTGTGTGTGTGTGGCATAATTATGGGGCACTTGTGTGTGTGGCATAATTAATTGGGCAGAGGTGAGGCATAAATAGTGGGGCTCTGGTGTGGCATAATTTATGGGGCTCTGGTGTGGCATAATTTATGGGGCTCCTGTGTGTGGCATAATTCAGTGTTTCCCAACCCAGTCCTCAAGGCACACCTACCAGTCCAGGATTTAGGGATTACAAAGTTGTGTCTAAGGTGTTTTTTTTCTTCTTTGTAAAAACACCTTAGACACACCCAGGTAATCCCTAAATCCTGGACTGGTAGGTGTGCCTTGAGGACTGGGTTGGGAAACACTGGCATAATTAATAGGCCATCTAACTGGCATTACTAAGGAATCTGTTTGGCATTGTATTGGAGGAAATCCAGGGGGGTGACACCATGAGTTTCCGCACCGGGCGACACCAACCCTAGTGACGCCCCTGCAATAGTGTGATATCCTTCCAATAATTCAAGCCTACAGGATGATAAAATGCACTCACAGTCTTGTTGATATTTCAGCACTTTGAGTGTAATTGGATGGAATCCTTGGTGGATTTACAAATGTAATGTAATACAGTTGCGTCGCTAGCGGTGGGCTACTGGTGCTATAGCCCGAATCCCCCCTGCAGAGCCCTGAATGAGACTACGGGGCTAAAGTATACTTTAGCCCCAAGACTCCAGGGCTATGATTGTCAACCTTTTTTTGTCCCCCTTGCATGCTGAGCTTTCCTCCTTCCAGGACATGGTCCCGGAATCAGAGGTTTAAGCTCTCGCAGGGGGGAGGTGGTGTGTGAGAGCAGAGCTGCCACTGCCACTGCTACATTTAAAAACAATTCTGGTCCTTGTGTGCGGTGTCCTGGACAGCACGCAAGTTACTGAACATGGCCGTTCAGCCTCCTCCGCTTGACATCTGGGTGTCACGTGACATCTTGGAGCTCAGAAGAGCCAACGGACATCAAGACCTCAAGAGACCCCTTCCTTGCTGGTGTCCTAAAAGGTAAAGAAGCAGGGAGTGGGGCACAATGAAAAAATGTGTGTGTGTGTGTGTGTGTGTGTGTGTGTGTGTAAAGGGAGTGTGTGTGTCTGTGTATGTGTGACAGAGACAGTGAGTGTGTGTATGACAGATCGTTTGTGTGTGTGACAGACGGTGTGTGTGAGAGAGAGAGAGAGACTGTGTGTGTGAGAGAGAGAGAGAGAGAGAACCATGTGTGATAGAGGGTGTGTGTGTGTGTGTGAGAGAGAGAGAGACTGTGTGTGAGAGAGAGAGAGAGAGAGAACCATGTGTGATAGAGGGTGTGTGTGTGTGTGTGAAAGAGAGACAGTGCGAGTGAGAGAGAGACTTTGCATGTGTGAGAGAGACGGTGCATGTGTGAGAAAGAGACGGTGCATGTGAGAGCGAGATGTGTGAGAGAGCTCGAGACTGGGTGAGATAGAGAGAGACAATGTGTGTGTGTAAGAGAGAGAGACGATCTGTTTGATAGAGAGACGGTGCATGTGTGTGTGTGAGAGAGGGAGAGAGAGAAGATTTGTGTGTGTGTGTGTGAGAGACAGTGTGTGTGAGAAAGAGAGCGAGACAGAGTGTAAGAGAGATTGAGAGAGACAGAATGTGTGACAGAGACAAAGTGTGTGTGACAGAGAGACAGGGTGTGTGTGAGATAGACGGAGTGTGCCCATCTGGGCTCTAGCCCCAGATCATTTGGAGACCTAGCAACACCCCTGATATAACAGATGCCTGGAGGAAGCTGTTAGGGCGAAACGCACCGCAGTTTCTACAAGAACTTTATTCTGTATCTGGAGAACTGAATTTGTGGAACCAGTTGGTCTAATTTCCTGTGCACTTTGATGTCTACATAGTGTAAGTTATGTTACAATATGTATACGCCATGTGTCCTGCATAGTGGAGGCAATGTGATGGTCTGGGTAGTGGTAAAGTGGAAAATTTGAAAGGAGAAAAGAGATCTGGAAGAAGGAAGGCTATCACTCCATTTTGCAATGCGATGACATACCCTGTGGACAGTGCTTAATTGGAGCCAATTTCCTTCTTCAACAGGACAATCACCCAAAGCACAGCTTCAAACTATGCAAGTACTATTTAGGGAAGAAGCAATCAGCTGGTATTCTGTCTATAATGGAGTGATCAGTTCAGTCACTGGGTCACAACCCTATTGAGCTATTGTGGGAGCAGCTTGACCCCATTGTACGTAAGAAGTGCCAATTAAACTTGTGGAGAGTGCTTCAGGAAGCATGGGGTGAAATCTCTTTGTTTGAAGGATACAATTATTATTTAAAATAAAAATCATTATTTCTAACCTTGTCAACTTATTGACTGTATTTCCTATACATTTTGCACCTAATTTTATGTAAATTTTCATAGAAAACAAGGAAATGTCTGAGCGTCCCAAACTTTTAAATGGAAGTATACATAGAATTTTAAAACATGGAACATGCCTATTTTCCATGGTAATATAAACATGCCCTACCAATTTTTAAAAAAAAGTTTTGTTTGCAAAACAAACACATGTGAAGTTAAAACTAGTTATATTGTCTAAACAGGTAACCGAATACAGTCAAGTTAAAGGGGTCAGTGAATGTTCTTAATTTCACTGTCTATTTTATCACCAAATGCAAGCACTATATAAGATCTTTTACAGCTAGTCTCTCTACAGATGTGGGACAAAAAGCAACGTGAGACAAAGGAGCAAAATGTCTTAAAGGGACTGTATAACCTAAACATGTATTTATGTTTATACAGTGAATGCAGAGAATAAAATTCAAGAATTATTGAAAATTAAATGTATATTATCAGAATTGCAAGAAAATGCCTAAATTAGGAGCAAAATGTGTTTTATATGTGTCTATGATGTCTCTCCTCTTTATGACATCACCTGTGGCATGATATGCAAATACAGATGTTCCATTAACACCTTCGCGACAAAGGACGTGCCAGGCATGTCCTGGGAGAAACTCCCTTAACGACAAAGGACGTGCCTGGCACGTCCTGCGGTTAATCAAGCGGTTTTCGCGATCGATGATCGCGAAAACCGCTTTAACGGTGCTGGTCTATTGCCTCAATGTTGAGGCAATAGCTAGCACCGAAATTTCTATTTTGGGGCACCCACGTTCGCCCCACGGAGCGATCGTGGGGAGCCATATTGACGGAGCATGCTGCTCCGTGAATATGGCTAAGCCCTCTGCCGGTCTGAGCTTCAGAAGTGAAAGTAACTTCACTTCTGTTGCTCTGAATATGCTACTTGACTGCCCCTAGTGGTAGTTAAGTAGCATTGCAATGGAAAATATTTAAAATACATATTTAATTAATTAAAAACAGGTTATATAGATAGATTAGCCTATAGGGTTAAAATTAAATATTTTTTAGCATAAGGGATAGGGTTAAAATTAAATTAAAATTAAAAAAATATTAAGGGATATAATAAGGATTAGAGTTTGGGTTAAATTTAACGTTAGAGTTAAATTTTGGGTTCGGGTTGGGGTCAAAAGGTCAATATAGGAAAAAAACAAAAAACACTATTTTTGGTTGTTGCCCCATAACTCCCAAAAAAATACCGAAAAATATGGAAACATGCATATTTTTGAACTCGGGACAACATTTAGAAACTATTTAGACGGGGTCTTTTTTAATGATTTTATTTGTATAAATTATATTTTAGGTCAAAGATAGAAAAAGTGGGTTTTTTAAAAATTTTCATCATATTTTATGATTTTTTTTGTAGTAAATTATAAGATATGATGAACATAATGGTATTTATTTATATTATGATGATAAAAACAACATATAATTTGTGTGGGTACTGTATGTGAGAGAAAAAAAATTACAGCTAAACACAATCACCCTAGAAATGTCAAAACAGCCATTGTCACCAAGGGAAAGTCAAGGTGAAAATGTCTTGTCACTAAGGGGTTAAAAACCATTTACTTTGTTTATCAAGCCACAGGTGTTGTCATAAACAGGAGATTCAACAGACACATTCAAAGCACATTTTTCGCCTAACTGAGGCAAATATTTGCAATTCTGCTAACACAATGTATAGATCGTTTTCAATCATTTTTATTCTCTACACTCACAGTAAGAACAATGTTCAAGTGCCTTTAACCACAGAGAGTGAAAGGAGGTTCAGCCAATATAGATATGCTGCCTGTTGTGTTAAGGGATTTTGGTAGGTGAAAAGCAGTAGACGGGAGAGTGGCAAGAGTAAATAAACTAATACTTATCAATCCTGCTGTGCACAATGTCAGCATTAAAGAAGACTTTAATGTTTCCATAGACTGCAATGTGTTATGATGTAGCACCTTTAATGGTATTTATATTTAGAAATGCACAATATATGCATTATAAATCCAAGTATTTGAATGAAGATGACGTTGGTGGAAACTGATTGGTTCTAGCAGCATTAGAAGGCACTAGAGGTGAGTTCGGGGCAAGGAAGCAATTACATATGCAGGTCTTGTCCCACATGTTGCCAGTCCAAAGGCAGGCTGGCAAGCCTTCTCCCAGGAAGGACGTTCCAACAATGGTCCAGGAACTCGTTAAAAGAAATGTTAACAGCTAAGCTTTTGATTTGATTTAATTATATGGAGGCTGAAGATGGGAAATTATGTAACCAATTTTTTTTTACTTTTTTTTTCTTTTTTACTGATGTTAGTGCAACAATTACAATAAGGGAGAAAAATGTAAAAAAAAAAAAAAAGTTACAAAATCAGTAGCACAAAAAAGGACTGATTTTTATTTAAATTGCATTGTGTTTCATTAGAAAAAAAACACAGTTAACATGCTTGGGTATCATGATGGCCTACTGGTTTTGAACACTGTTTTTTTAGAATTATTATTATGTTGTAAAGGGGCTGCATGCAAAATTACACTGTTGCTAGTGGTAGTGTGGGATCATTAAGTAGCCTGTTGTTCTTCAAGTCTGTTACTGCTGGGCTGATTGAAGCATGCTTTACAGTGTCAGCCATCTCTGCATTGCATTCTTGGAGAGCAGTTATTGGTCTGAAGCACCACCGCCAATGCAAATGGTGCATTGTACCCTGCGTTATGAGGTCCCGAACACACTATGATGTGATATCCACTGCATACTGTCATTAGAACATACAGCTAGAGAGTGTCACCATGGAGACCTGAGACTAAGTGGACTCCCATTGTTTAACCATCTGAATCAAAGACCTTATTCCCCAGGTAGACAAGTCGGAGAGAGAGATTTCGGGGGGATGCATGTGTAGAAGATAATTCACAAGAAATAAAGTACAATAGCTAAGTGCCACCAGTGGTGTGATGGCACTACTTTTATTTGAACTAGGTTTCCCATAATGCTCAACCGGTTTACATCTTATAATTGGCTGCATATCATGTCACTTCTTCTATACGGACTACATTTCCATTATGTCATGAGCAGCATATAGCTGGCTGGGCATCATGCCAAAATATTAACTTGTTAGAGAACATAACAAAGATTTTAAAAAAAACAGTCAGGGACTAGCCTAATTTACAGTTTTATTCATATATCCCAACCTTACTGTGACTGAACACAGAGATATGTAAAATATATAAAAATTATAAGTAACGCAACTGTTTGCCATTAAATCATTTGTGAGACCCTCCTCACAGCATGAACTATTATACAAGTATGTTGATTAGAATCCTTTTTGTTTCTACCTAAATGAAGAGAATTGCTATGATATTTCAAAATAGTAGGGATTTTCCATTGTAGGTCTGACAATGTCAGGGCTGCAGTCTGGACCAACACTGGTAGCCTCCATGAGGCAGCGAGTGGGCTGTGTATGTGTGGACCCCGATCTGCACTTGCTAGGTTAATGATATGAGGTGACCTCTGGGCTAACCTGCCAGCGCCCAGTAACTCTGTTACACCTGGTGCTGTATGCAAGTCTATAGGTCTATGGTTTGTCCTGTTATTCCAGTTTTGACCTTGGCCTGTTTTTGACTGCTGTGAACCATGCTGCCTGCCTAAAATATAGTATGATTTTACTGTGGAAATTTACAAGATGTAGGGCTTTAAATACCAGCCACAGCTTACAAACGGAAACTATTTAATAATTCTAAATAATTTAAAAAATAATCTCCCAATATGTTGTCTATGCAGATGTGTCATCCACACACCCCTATATAATATTTTAAAATATGGTATGATTTTACTGTGACATTTTAACCCCTTAGTGACTGAGTGCTATGTTGCATTTGACGTGCCTTGAAGACCAGAATTCCATTATTTTTGTCAAATGTTTACTGAACTGTGAATTTCTTTCTTTGTGTTCAGTCCACCCACACAAATTATATATCATTTTTTAAAGGACGGATAGGGCTTTCATTTGATACTATTATTTTCATCACATGATATAATTTACTATTAAAAAAAATATAAAATATGATGAAAATATGCCATAAAAAACACTTTTTCCAACTTTGACCTGATTTTTTTTTTTTACACAATTACAAATGGTTAAAAATACCCCATCTATATATTTCTACTATTTGTCCTGAGTTTAGTAATATCAATGTTTCCTTGTTTGTCTATGTTTTATTTCACGTAATAGGGCAATAAACAATATTAGTGTTTTTTTGGTTTTCTAACCATTTTCTTCTACAGTGATTTTTTTAACCCGAACCCTAAATTTACCCCAACTCTAAATTTAATCTAACCCTAAATTGACCCCCACCCCTTAATCTAACCGTTGTAATCATCCAAACCCCCGTTAACCCTAATTATTACCCTATTTGTGACCCTAACCCTAGATCTAGGTTCAGTAGATCTAGGGTTAGCTTTTTCCATTTATTTATTTATTTATTTAATTTATTTATTTAATTAATTTTCTATTTTTTAACTGTAATACCGTCTAACTGCCTGTAGGGGCAGTCAAGTAGCGGTTTCAGAGCGACGGAAGAGATTGCAACACTTTACACACATAGGCAGTGATGAGCATTCACTGCCTATGTGTGTTAACGCGCATACGATCACATTCGCGGTGATCATAAGCACGCGGGGGGGTCGAGGGGGGGCTGGAAGCCCTCTCAGAGGCTGCTTCGGATCCGAAGCAGCCTCTGAGAGTAGCTACAGACATGTAGTGTTGCGCTAAGGAGCGCATATAATTTTTAAGATTTTATAGAAGGTGATGTATATGTGACACCTCTGCCAAATCTAATCATTATTTAATTTATTGCTATATGTAGATAGATATATGAAAAAACCTGTCTGATAGTCTGTTTTAAACTGTCTGATACACATTAGCAGGAGCAACCATTGGTCACAAAATAATCTCTCTCGTCTTTATTTTCCGAACATCAATTATGGGATATCTTTTGAATGGTAGTTCATAGAAGTACCATTTAAAATAAGGTGCCCACATATTTAGAATGAAATGCAGGGAAAATAATTTAGGCAGATAGTAAAAATATATGTTATAAAGATATTTTCCATGGATCATATATGCATTTTCTTAATTTTATGTTTACATAGTAACTTATTGCTTTATTTAACCCCCTAATGCATATGGACGTATATATACATCCTGAAAAGCATGGTCCTTTAGGACCATGAAAAGGTATATATATATATACGTCCTGAGTTTCATGTAGTGTTGTGCTCCTTAAATGGAAAAAGCTAACCCTTGATCTACTAAACCTAGATCTAGGGTTATGGTCATAATTAGGGTTATAATTAGTGTTACAGGGGAGTTCGGGTGAGTACAAGCGTTAGATTAAGGGGTGGGGTAGATTTTGGGTTTGGTTAGATTTAGGGTTGATGTTAAAAGGTCACTGTAGAAGAAAATGGTTAGAAAACAAAAAAACACTAATATTGTTTATTGCTCTATTACTTGAAGTAAAACAGACAAACATGGAAACATTGGTATTTCTAAACTCAGTACAAATATTAAAAATATAAAGACAGGGTCTTTTTTTACCATTTGTAATTGTTTAAAAAAAAAATCAGGTCAAAGTTAGAAAAAGTGTTTTTTTCTGGCAAATTTTCATCGTATTTTATATATTTTTTTAATAGTAAATGTTATCATATGATGAAAATAATAGTATCAAATGAAAGCCCTACCCGTCCTATAAAAAAAATAATAGATAATTTGTGTGGGTGGACTGAACACAAAGAAAGAAATTCACAGTTCAGTAAACATATGACAAAAATAATGGAATTCTGCTCTTCAAGGTACATCAAATGCAGCATAGGACTCTGTCACTAAGGGGTTAAAAAGTGTATTACCATAAAAAATGCATTTAGGATTGCATTTGCAAATCAAAACAACACATTTGAACAAAGAAAGGAACATATTGTGTACTGATACAAGATAAACGTATATATTACCGTATTTGCTTGATTATAAGACGACCCTGATTATAAGACGACCCCCCAAACTTTGGATATTCCATTAGGAAAAAAACTAAAAGCCTGAATATAAGAATAACCTATAGGAAAAAAGTTCAACTTGTATATATTCACATGTAAATTGCTTTTTTAATAAAAAATTATGATATCAAAAAATGCATTTCTTGTTTTTATTTCCTTTTATGTGCCAATGCTGCCTCCCTCTTTCCCTTGCCCCAGCTTTCTCTCTCTCCCCCTCCCTTCGTTTCCCCCCTCGCTCCCCTTGTCTCTCCCCCCCCCTTGTTTCTCTCTTCCCCACCCTCCATCCCCTTGTCTCTGTCTCTTCCCCCCCATCCCTCCTCTTGTCTCTGTTCCCCCTCCCTCCCCTTGTTGCTCTGGTCCCCCCCCCCCCTCCCTCCCCTTGTTGCTCTGGTCTCCTCCCCTCCCTCCCCTTGTTGCTCTGGTCCCCCCCTCCCCTTGTTGCTCTGGTCCCCCGCTCCCCTTGTTGCTCTGGTTCCCCCCTCCCTCCACCCCCCATCCCTCCCCCTCACCTGTTTCATAATCCCTGGTGGCTAGTGGGGGCAGCCGGGGGATGTCTGCACGATACATGCAGACATCCTCCATGCTGCCCGACACCTCCGTCTATTATGACGGACAGCTGGTCTGTCATAATAGACGAGGTGTCGGACAGCATGGAGGATGTCTGCACGTATCGTGCAGACATCCCCCAGCTGCCCGATTCACCCTGGTGGCTAGTGAGGCAGCAGAGGATGTCTGCGCGATGAGCGCAGACCTCCCCTGCTGCCGCCCGGCCATGACCGCCGGGACTTCTGTGACGAAGCCGGCAGTACCCGGCTTCTTCATAGAATCCCCGGCGGTCAGGGGCAGCTCTGCTGGGGACCTGGATCCATGTCTTATAATGTGACATCAATTTGAGGTCAGATTATAAAACGACCTCGATTATAAGACGAGGGGGATTTTTCAGAAAAAAAATTCTGAAAAAAACCTTGTCTTATAATCGAGCAAATACGGTACATTATTTATTCACATTCCCTTTTATGAGAATATTGTTATCTTACATTGGTGGCTTGATCTTTTGGCAGGAAATGTTTGGGTAATTAACTTGTCACTGAATGTTAACTTAAGTTTTTAGGCCTAACACTGGAATTTGGTTGGGTTAAAGGCCTGATGTTATAGTTTGGTTGAGCAGGGTTTGGACTAATGTGACTGTGCACAGTGGCTTACCAAGGGGAGGGTAGGGGAAGCGGACCGCACCGGGTGACACCTCCAGCGGGGGTGACACCGGTGCTGCTGGCCCCCCCCGCATAGCGCTGCTTAACTTTTTTTTATTTTTTCTGCACGTTACGTCACATCCGGTGACTATGTTTCCCTCCTTCGTGCAGGAGGGAAGACTGCATGGAGGAGGCGTCCGTCCGGGGACACTGAGCAGCAGCTACTCGGTAAGTAATGGGGAAGGGGGGAGGAGGGTGGTTTAAAACTTTATTACTGGGCTCTGACTGGCATAATATTACTGGGCTCTGACTGGCACTATATTCCTGGGCTCTGACTAGCACTATATTGCTGGTATCTGACTGTCACTATATTACTGGTATCTGACTGGCACAATATTACTGGGCACTGAATGGCACAATATTCCTGGTATGTGAATGGCACAATATTCCTGGTATGTGAATGGCACAATATTCCTGGTATCTTTCTGGCACAATATTACTGGGCTCTGAATGGCATAATATTACTTGGCTCTGACTGGCACAATGTTACTGGGCTCTGAGTGGCACAATATTACTGGGCTCTGAATGACACAATATTCCTGGTATCTGACTGGCACAATATTACTGGGCTCTGACTGGCACAATATTACTGGTATCTGAATGACACAATCTTCCTGGTATCTGACTGGCACAAAATTACTGGGCTCTGAGTGGCACAATATTTTTGGGCTCTGACTGGCACAATATTACTGGCATCTGACTGGCACAATATTACTGGGCTCTGAATGGCACAATATTCCTGGTATCTGACTGGCACAATATTACTGGGCTCTGAGTGGCACAATATTACTGGGCTCTGAGTGGCACAATATTACTGGTATCTGAATGACACAATATTCCTGGTATCTGACTGGCACAAAATTACTGGGCTCTGAGTGGCACAATATTTTTGGGCTCTGACTGGCACAATATTACTGGCATCTGACTGGCACAATATTACTGGGCTCTGAATGGCACAATATTCCTGGTATCTGACTGGCACAATATTACTTGACTCTGGGTGGGACAATACTACTGGGCTCTGAATGGCACAATATTCCTGGTATCTGACTGGCATACTATCACTGGGCTCTGAGTGGCACAATATTACTGGGTTCTGAGTGGGACAATACTACTGGTATCTGAATGGCACAATATTACTGGTATCTGACTGGCACAATATTACTGGTATCTATAATTGTACAATTGTCACCTCGTGGGGCTTCTGTGTGTTGCATAATTAATGGCGGTCCCATGTGTGCATAATTATGGGGCGCTTGTGTGTGGCATATTTATTGGGCCCCATGTGTGGCATAATTAAGGGACTCTTTTGTGTGGCGTAATTAAGGGACTCTTTTGTGTGGCATAATTATGGGGCACCTGTGTGTGTGTGGCATAATTATGGGGCACCTGTGTGTGTGGCATAATTAATTGGGCAGAGGTGAGGCATAAATAGTGGGGCTCTGGTGTGGCATAATTTATGGGGCTCTGGTGTTGCATAAGTTATGGGGCTCCTGTGTGTGGCATAGTTAATAGGCCATCTAACTGGCATTACTAAGGAATCTGTTTGGCATTGTATGGAGGATATCCAGGGGGGGTGACACCATGAGTTTCCGCACCGGGTGACACCAACCCTAGTGACGCCCCTGACTGTGCATTAGTGGTTGTGTTATTGGTTAAACATTTTTATCCATTAGCTGATCAGATGACAATTCAAGGGATTGTCATCCGGCTGGTATTTTACCAGCACAGACGGTAATAGGCTCTTGGGAGCCGGTGCCAGTCGTAGTTACAAACTGGCAAAGGAAAAGCCGTTTTGGGGTTTTATTGCAGTGCACCGCCCCTTTAAATCCCTGTAGCATAGTCTGCCTGCTGGTGTGCTAACATAAAGTCCCACCAGGTGCTAATACTAAATGCAACATGGTCTGTGTTTTCCTTGCTATCAACACAGACCACAGACCATGTTGCACTTTAGTATTACCACCTGGTGGGACTTTATGTTAGCACACCGGCAGGCAGGCTATGCTACTGCATAGTCTGTATAATACCCGCAGTATGCACAGCGCTCACGTGACATCAGCGTCCAATTAAAGATGGGAAGAGAGAACTCACACACAACAGGCAGCATCAAGCAGTTGGAAGGATGTAGCCATAGGTGAGCTACATATTTGGCAGCAGAACAGCGGTCCTCAAGAATAAAAGAAGGACTTAGGTACCAGGGGAAGAGGGAAGGTAGCTGGCATAATAAGAGAGCAAAGTTAAAGGTCTGATCAGACAAACAGGTACTTATGGCCATGGGCGTAGGAAGCGGGGGGGATGGGGGGGGGGGATCCCCCCAAGGAAAAAATGTGGGTGGGACAGGAAGGGTGAAATCCCCCAGCAACGCGGGGCAAACGGGGCAGCTGCCCAGTTACTCCTGGGGGGCCCAAAGGCAGCTATCCCGTGGGCCCCCAGCCCCTTCTTTCCGCGTTCAGAGCGCATTGCACTTGTGAACGCTTTTTTCCAGCAAGCTGCATCCGATGAATGCGACCGCCGGAAAAAAATTAAAAAAACTGACGCCGGATGTGACGCGCGTCACATCCGGTGACTGTTTCCCTCCTCCGTGCAAGAGGGAAGACAGCACGGAGGAGACATCCGCCGGGGGACACGGAGCAGTGAAGTGTAAGTACTAGGGAAGGGGGGGGGGGGGCTGACTGGCACAGTATTACAGGCATCTGACTGGCATAATATTACAGGCATCTGGCTGGCACTATATTACTGGGCATCTGGCTGGCACAATATTACTGGGCATCTGACTGGCACAATATTACTGGGCTCTGACTGGCACAATAATACTGGGCATCTGGCTGGCATAATATTACAGGCATCTGGCTGGCACAATATTACTGGGCTCTGACTGGCACAATAATACTGGGCTCTGACTGGCACAATAATACTGGGCTCTGACTGGCACAATATTACAGGCATCTGGCTGGCACTATATTACTGGGCATCTGGCTGGCACAATATTACTGGGCATCTGGCTGGCACAATATTACTGGGCATCTGACTGGCACAATATTACTGGGCATCTGACTGGCACAATAATACTGGGCATCTGGCTGGCATAATATTACAGGCATCTGGCTGGCACTATATTACTGGGCATCTGGCTGGCACAATATTACTGGGCATCTGGCTGGCACAATATTACTGGGCATCTGGCTGGCACAATATTACTGGGCTCTGACTGGCACAATAATACTGGGCTCTGACTGGCACAATAATACTGGGAATCTGGCTGGCATAATATTACAGGCATCTGGCTGGCACTATATTACTGGGCATTTGGCTGGCATAATATTACTGGGCATTTGGCTGGCATAATATTACTGGGCATCTGACTGGCAAAATATTACTGGGCATCTGGCTGGCACAATATTTCTGGGCTCTGACTGGCACAATAATACTGGGAATCTGGCTGGCATAATATTACAGGCATCTGGCTGGCACTATATTACTGTGCTCTGACTGGCATAATATTACAGGCATCTGGCTGGCACTATATTACTGGGCATCTGGCTGGCACAATATTACTGGGCATCTGGCTGGCACAATATTACTGGGCTCTGACTGGCACAATAATACTGGGCATCTGGCTGGCACAATATAACTGGGCATCTGGCTGGCACAATATTACTGGGCATCTGGCTGGCACAATATTACTGGGCTCTCACTGGCACAATATTACAGGCATCTGACTGGCACAATATTCCTGGGCTCTGACTGGCACAATATTACAGGCATCTGACTGGCACAATATTACAGGCATCTGACTGGCATAATATTACAGACATCTGACTGGCACACTATTACAGGCATCTGACTGGCATAATATTACAGGCATCTGACTGGCACAATATTACAGGCATCTGACTGGCACAATATTCCGGGGCTCTGACTGGCACAATATTCCTGGGCTCTGACTGGCACAATATTACTGGGCTCTGAATGGCACTATTACAGGCATCTGACTGGCACAATATTACTGGGCTCTGAATGGTACAATATTACTGGGCTCTGAATGGCACAATATTACTGGGCTCTGACTGGCACAATAATACTGCGCTCTGAATGGCACAATATTACTGGCATCTGAATGGCACAACAATTATGGCATATGTGTTTGTGTGGGGGGGGGGGGGGTTAACATCACGATGGATGGCAGGATTGCATGCAGGGGAGGAGGCAGGGTCCAGGGGGCCCAAGCAAATGCTTGCCCAGGGTCCAATCACTATTAAAGACGGCCCTGAGCATACTTGCCAACCCGGGACAGTCCCGCAACGTTTTCGATCCTGGGACTGTCCCAGGAGAATCAGCTCTGCAGCGATCACGGAGGTCACCTGATCACGTGACTTCATCGCACGACGTCATGTGATCATGCGCACGGCTTGTGCGCGTCCTCCACAAGTCACACATCCCCACACTGGGAGGAACGAGGTAGGAACAGTGACTGTGTCACTGCCAATAATGTACCGTTTTTCTTTTTATCATGGCAGCTTCGGAACGTGATTGATTATTGCAGCTCTTAGGGGCATTTAAAAAATGTCTCTTAGAGCTGCAATAATCAATGACTTCCGAAGCTGCCATAATAGCATGTCTCTTAAATCTGCCAATGACTTCTACTAATGATGAGATGATCAAAAAATGAGGGCAAAAAAAAACCCCTGGCAAATGAATGTGGGCAACAAAAAACCTGGCAAATGAATGTGGGCAAAAAAAAAACCCCTGGTAAATGAATGTGGATAAAAAAAAAAACCCTGGCAAATGAATGTGGGCAAAAAAAAAAAACCCTGGCAAATGAATGTGGGCAAAAAAAGAAAACCCCTGGTAAATGAATGTGGGCAAAAAAAAAACCCTGGCAAATGAATGTGGGCAAAAAAAAAAACCCTGGCAAATGAATGTGGGCAAAAAAAAAAACCTGGCAAATGAATGTGGGCAAACAAAAAAACCCTGCCAAATGAATGTGGGCAAAAAAAAACCCTGGCAAATGAATGTGGGCAAAAAACACCCTGACAAGTGAATTTGGGCAAAAAAAAAACACTGGCAAATGAATGTGGGCAAAATAAAACTGACAAATGAATGGGCAAAATAATGTAATTAATAAGTAATGATGGTCTGTGCCTTTGTAAGAGGCACAGACCAGGGGCGTTGCTAGGTCAACAAATGATCAGGGGCTTGAGCCCAGATGAGCACAGTCGCACACAATCTCACCCCGTCTCTCTCTCTCTCTGTCTCACGCACCCTGTCTCTCTCTCTCTCACACTCTCTCCGTCTCTCTCTCTCTCTCTCACACACTCTCCGTCTCTCTCTCTCTCTCTCACACACTCTCCGTCTCTCTCTCTCTCACACACTCTCCGTCTCTCTCTCTCACACACACTCTCCGTCTCTCTCTCTCTCACACACTCTCCGTCTCTCTCTCTCACACACTCTCCGTCTCTCTCTCTCACACACTCTCCGTCTCTCTCTCTCTCACACACTCTCCGTCTCTCTCTCTCCCACTCTCCGTCTCTCTCTCTCCCACTCTCCGTCTCTCTCTCTCCCACTCTCCGTCTCTCTCCCACAGCGTCTATATCTGCCACAGCGTCTATATCTCCCACAGCGTCTATATCTTTCTCACACACACTTACACATACACAACCTGACACACACACACCCTCATACACTTATGCAAACACCTTATGCAAGCACCCTGACACACACACACCCTCATACACTTATGCAAACACCTTATGCAAACACCCTGACACACACACACCCTCATACACTTATGCAAACACCCTGACACACACACCCTCATACACTTATGCAAATACCCTGACACAGACATCCTTGACACACACACCCTCATACACTTATGCAAACACCCTGACACACACACACTCTCATACACTTATGCAAACACCCTGACACACACACCCTCATACACTTATGCAAACACCCTGACACACACACCCTCATACACTTATGCAAACACCCTGACACACACACCCTCATACACTTATGCAAACACCCTGACACACACACACTTATACACATTGCTTCACCCACACAGTCACACTTACACACAGACACTAACACACATTTTTTAATATTTAAATAAAAAAAATAAAAAAACCTTATAGCGTTGGTCCCCCTCCCTGCTAAATACCTCTGTTTGCAGGGAGGAGGACGGGGCACTCACTTTCTTCTGCCGGATGTCACATCCGGCGCGCAGCCAGACTCACAGTGCGACGGGGGCGGAGCTTGCTCCCGTCGCGCTGTCAGTATGGCCAGGAGGTGCGGTCACCGCAGGCACTTGCCTGTGGGCCGCACCTCCAGGAGGAGGGGCCAGCAGCAGTGCCTCTCCTCCTCACCCCCCGCACGAGCAGAAACCTCCGATTCTGGGACTATGTCCCAGACGGGGGAAAGCTCTGCGGGGGAGATTTTTTTTTTTTTTAAACAGTGATAGCCCTGGAGTCTAGGGGCTAAAGTATGCTTTAGCCCCAGAGTCTCCATTCGGGGCTATGCACTGGAGATTCGGGGCTATAGCCCCAGTAGCCCCCCCCTAGCGACGCCTCTGGCACAGACAAACCTGGAACGGAAATGCCCACCTTCCCTGCAATGAGATATAGCTTTGATCCCTGCTATTGATCTACATTTTTTTTTAAATGTATTTTTTAAGAGAAAAAAAAACTGCTCACTTGAATGTGTGTATGTATGAGTGTATGTGACAGACTGTGTGTATGTATGAGTATATGTGATAGACTGTATGTATGAGTGTATGTGACAGACTATGGATGTATGTATGTATGAGTGTATGTGACAGACTATGTATGTATGTATGTATGTATGAGTGTGTGTGTGACAGATTGTATGCGGGAGTGTGACAGACTGTATGAGTGTGTGTGACTGACTGTGTGAGTTTGTGTGTCTTTGACTGACTGTATGAGTTTGTGCGTCTGTGACTGACTGTATGAGTTTGTGTGTATATGTGACTGACTATGAGTGTGTGTGTCTGTGACAGACTGTATGTATGAGTGTATGTGAAAGACCATGTATGAGTGTGTGTGTCTATGTGACTGACTCTGAGTGTATGTGTCTATGTTACAGACTGTATCTATGAGTGTGTGTCTGACAGACTGCATGTATGTATGAGTGTGTGTCTGCGACAGACTGTATGTATGTATGTATGTATGTATGAGTGTGTCTGTGAACGACTGTATGTATGAGTGTGTGTGTGTCTGACAGACTGTATGTATGTGTGAGTGTGTGCCTGGCAGACTGTATGTATGTATGTATGAGTGTGTGTCAATGTGACAGTATGTATATGTGTGACAGGCTGTATGTATGAGTATATGTGTCTATGTGACTGACTGTATATGACTGCATGTGATTGTGTGTATGTGCTGTTGTCTGGCTCCTAGATTTTTTTCCTGGCTCCTAAAACTTAGTTAAGGTTGTCAAGCCCTGGTATAAATGTTACTAGTTATATACATATATTTGGGGTCCACCTCAAGCTTTTGGAAATGCTGGAAATATTTAATATTTTACAGTTTATTTTCTGGTCAGAAATGTAATGTTTGTTTGCTGAGAGGGTAGTGGATGCATGGAATAGTCTTCCAGTAGAAGTGGTAGAGGTTAATACAGTAAATGAGTTTAAGCATGCATGGGATAGGTATAAGGCTATCCTAGATATAAGATAAGGTCAGGGACTAATGAAAGGATTACTATACTGAGAGGGTAGTGGGTGTATGGAATAGTCTTCCAGTAGAAGTGGTAGAGGTTAATACAGTGAAGGAGTTTAAGCATGCATGGGATAGGTATAAGGCTATCCTAGACATAAGATGAGGTCAGGGACTAATGAAAGTATTACTTTACTGAGAGGGTAGTGGATACATGGAATGGCATTCCAGCAGAAGTGGTAGGTTCATACTGATGTATGTTTTATGGTGTACACACAGCTCGCTGACTATATTTCATGTAACAGTGATAAAATGCACCTGCCTGATGTAGATGTTGTGCTGTGAATGTATCTGTTGTATACCAAGGATCCTGGTAATGTTGGTGGGAACTTGGTGATATAATATACACTGTGACAAGCTTTATTTTTACTGCTGCTATACCCGGCGAGCAAAAATGCTGTCCCCCCCAGATTTTTGGGGGTTCCTACACCCATGATGGCAAATGGAGGAGGAATGATAGGAAATTGAAAAGAGGGCATAGGGTGAGGAATGTACCATTTAGTAAAAGGCACACTGCACAAAGGCAACCTGGCAAATACAGAGTCTATCTGCTGATGTTGACATCTTATTCTTTATTTAGTTTAAATAATGTTATAGTATATATGCCAAAGATTTTAAGGAGATCCGGGGAAGACTGATATGGATAGTAAGACAGGTTGAAAAGGGGGAGAAATAAAATGAATGGAATTAGAAAGATGTGGTGGAAAGTCAGTGAAAAGGAGAACAGGTTGAAATGGAAAAGAAAAAAAGTCTCAAATTAAATTAGAAATGAAAGTTGTGACACACAAAGGGATGTAAAAAAGATCTATAGATCATATGTCTAAACACATTATCTTTTCCAAAGCATGTGTCTGTCATAATGTTGCAAACAAAAACATCCCCAAGAATAAAATCTACGACGTGACTCCAGAGGCCCCTACAGTCCATTTAATATTCATACTGTTCTCCCCTTTTATTCTTAGAAATTGACATTGTCTGTTTTTAAGGATAACCATCAGGAGTTGCCTGGTCAACATAATCATTGTATCCAAGGTGATAAGGCACACTTCCTCGATTTCACACATTGGTAGGTCATCCAGCTTAGTTGCACTGTAAGCTTCCATAATGGGGAATATTTGACCAGCATCTTCCAGTCTTCTCGTAGGGGCATGATGTCAGTGGTCAGGATGCACTTGAGGATGAGACCCTTGAAACAAACAACATAAACACAGACAATTAGCAACACTGATATCACACATGCCAAACCACTTACAAGTTTCGCTCCAAGTGATCCTAGCCAATTTCCCAGTCCCAGGGGATTTCACGCATTACCTGTGAACACTTTTTAACCTGCTCCTTAAATCCATAATCCTTCTCGATTAAACTTTTTTACAAAAACAAACTTATTTTAAAATATCTGAAAAAACTTCCTAACATTCTCTATATAAAATTCCGCAAAAATACTATCAAAATACAATTTCTTTATAGGTCGACTCAATCCTGTTTGTTAGAGCCGGTCTAATTGTTAAATTTCAAAATTTCACTATACTTCAAAAATACCCATAATAACACAATTATACAAATCTTTAACATAAAATTTACAAATCACCAATAACAATTTTATACATATATACTCAATGAAAATATACTTCCCAACAATGATGATCTGTCGTAGACTGTTGTATCTGTTGCAGACTCCTGGGTGATTTGTTTACGAGTTACCCATTAAGGTAAAATCTTGGCTTATGTTGGCTAGTGGTCAGGGATTATTATGCCCATCAAAATACTAAATTGCTGCTCCTTTGTTGGCCTGTTTGTCAGCACAGGAATGTGATTTACGTAAATAACGTGGATCCAGGAATTGATTTGAACAACTTTCACAACAATATTCCGATAAACTTTGTGAGAATCCTGTTACATGAATTGGAAAACTTTTTCTTCTTTTAAAAATAAACTTTTTCTTTAGAAATAATTCTGATCAGCATTAGATTTGTTGGTGCACTTTGAACTTGTCTTTTGTTGGCTGTACAGCTTTAATCTATATGAAAATAAAACTCGAAAAAATTCCAGTTAGTAACATGCAATATTTCACTAAACATCTTATTAATCTTCACATTAAAATATAATTAAAACATATTATTACTGCTAGTCTGTGTTGCAATATAATTATAAAAACTTGTCAAACTGTACTATTCTTGAAATATTATTACCCTTTTATAATCATAGTTGAATCAATTGATAATGTGAGAATATGTTCTCATACATAATAATCATGTATCTCTTTACCATTAGGACAAATACTGTCATGATTAGACTATATAACCATAGCACATAACACATAGAACTTCTCAATAACTAACAGTAACAGTAATTCTGGCCCGTTCTCCCCCTCCCTTCACAAAAAGAAAAAATAATAATTTTGCAGCTGCTGCTACAATTCTCTTATCTGCAAATAGACTGTCAGAGAGAAGGGGGTCTTCTGGGGAACCAATTTTTTTTTACTTTTTTTTTCTTTTTTATTGATGTTAGTGCAACAATTACAATAAGGGAGAAAAATGTAAAAAAAAAAAAAAAGTTACAAAATCAGTAGCACAAAAAAGGACTGATTTTTATTTAAATTGCATTGTGTTTCATTAGAAAAAAAACACAGTTAACATGCTTGGGTATCATGATGGCCTACTGGTTTTGAACACTGTTTTTTTAGAATTATTATTATGTTGTAAAGGGGCTGCATGCAAAATTACACTGTTGCTAGTGGTAGTGTGGGATCATTAAGTAGCCTGTTGTTCTTCAAGTCTGTTACTGCTGGGCTGATTGAAGCATGCTTTACAGTGTCAGCCATCTCTGCATTGCATTCTTGGAGAGCAGTTATTGGTCTGAAGCACCACCGCCAATGCAAATGGTGCATTGTACCCTGCGTTATGAGGTCCCGAACACACTATGATGTGATATCCACTGCATACTGTCATTAGAACATACAGCTAGAGAGTGTCACCATGGAGACCTGAGACTAAGTGGACTCCCATTGTTTAACCATCTGAATCAAAGACCTTATTCCCCAGGTAGACAAGTCGGAGAGAGAGATTTCGGGGGGATGCATGTGTAGAAGATAATTCACAAGAAATAAAGTACAATAGCTAAGTGCCACCAGTGGTGTGATGGCACTACTTTTATTTGAACTAGGTTTCCCATAATGCTCAACCGGTTTACATCTTATAATTGGCTGCATATCATGTCACTTCTTCTATACGGACTACATTTCCATTATGTCATGAGCAGCATATAGCTGGCTGGGCATCATGCCAAAATATTAACTTGTTAGAGAACATAACAAAGATTTTAAAAAAAACAGTCAGGGACTAGCCTAATTTACAGTTTTATTCATATATCCCAACCTTACTGTGACTGAACACAGAGATATGTAAAATATATAAAAATTATAAGTAACGCAACTGTTTGCCATTAAATCATTTGTGAGACCCTCCTCACAGCATGAACTATTATACAAGTATGTTGATTAGAATCCTTTTTGTTTCTACCTAAATGAAGAGAATTGCTATGATATTTCAAAATAGTAGGGATTTTCCATTGTAGGTCTGACAATGTCAGGGCTGCAGTCTGGACCAACACTGGTAGCCTCCATGAGGCAGCGAGTGGGCTGTGTATGTGTGGACCCCGATCTGCACTTGCTAGGTTAATGATATGAGGTGACCTCTGGGCTAACCTGCCAGCGCCCAGTAACTCTGTTACACCTGGTGCTGTATGCAAGTCTATAGGTCTATGGTTTGTCCTGTTATTCCAGTTTTGACCTTGGCCTGTTTTTGACTGCTGTGAACCATGCTGCCTGCCTAAAATATAGTATGATTTTACTGTGGAAATTTACAAGATGTAGGGCTTTAAATACCAGCCACAGCTTACAAACGGAAACTATTTAATAATTCTAAATAATTTAAAAAATAATCTCCCAATATGTTGTCTATGCAGATGTGTCATCCACACACCCCTATATAATATTTTAAAATATGGTATGATTTTACTGTGACATTTTAACCCCTTAGTGACTGAGTGCTATGTTGCATTTGACGTGCCTTGAAGACCAGAATTCCATTATTTTTGTCAAATGTTTACTGAACTGTGAATTTCTTTCTTTGTGTTCAGTCCACCCACACAAATTATATATCATTTTTTAAAGGACGGATAGGGCTTTCATTTGATACTATTATTTTCATCACATGATATAATTTACTATTAAAAAAAATATAAAATATGATGAAAATATGCCATAAAAAACACTTTTTCCAACTTTGACCTGATTTTTTTTTTTTACACAATTACAAATGGTTAAAAATACCCCATCTATATATTTCTACTATTTGTCCTGAGTTTAGTAATATCAATGTTTCCTTGTTTGTCTATGTTTTATTTCATGTAATAGGGCAATAAACAATATTAGTGTTTTTTTGGTTTTCTAACCATTTTCTTCTACAGTGATTTTTTTAACCCGAACCCTAAATTTACCCCAACTCTAAATTTAATCTAACCCTAAATTGACCCCCACCCCTTAATCTAACCGTTGTAATCATCCAAACCCCCGTTAACCCTAATTATTACCCTATTTGTGACCCTAACCCTAGATCTAGGTTCAGTAGATCTAGGGTTAGCTTTTTCCATTTATTTATTTATTTATTTAATTTATTTATTTAATTAATTTTCTATTTTTTAACTGTAATACCGTCTAACTGCCTGTAGGGGCAGTCAAGTAGCGGTTTCAGAGCGACGGAAGAGATTGCAACACTTTACACACATAGGCAGTGATGAGCATTCACTGCCTATGTGTGTTAACGCGCATACGATCACATTCGCGGTGATCATAAGCACGCGGGGGGGTCGAGGGGGGGCTGGAAGCCCTCTCAGAGGCTGCTTCGGATCCGAAGCAGCCTCTGAGAGTAGCTACAGACATGTAGTGTTGCGCTAAGGAGCGCATATAATTTTTAAGATTTTATAGAAGGTGATGTATATGTGACACCTCTGCCAAATCTAATCATTATTTAATTTATTGCTATATGTAGATAGATATATGAAAAAACCTGTCTGATAGTCTGTTTTAAACTGTCTGATACACATTAGCAGGAGCAACCATTGGTCACAAAATAATCTCTCTCGTCTTTATTTTCCGAACATCAATTATGGGATATCTTTTGAATGGTAGTTCATAGAAGTACCATTTAAAATAAGGTGCCCACATATTTAGAATGAAATGCAGGGAAAATAATTTAGGCAGATAGTAAAAATATATGTTATAAAGATATTTTCCATGGATCATATATGCATTTTCTTAATTTTATGTTTACATAGTAACTTATTGCTTTATTTAACCCCCTAATGCATATGGACGTATATATACATCCTGAAAAGCATGGTCCTTTAGGACCATGAAAAGGTATATATATATATACGTCCTGAGTTTCATGTAGTGTTGTGCTCCTTAAATGGAAAAAGCTAACCCTTGATCTACTAAACCTAGATCTAGGGTTATGGTCATAATTAGGGTTATAATTAGTGTTACAGGGGAGTTCGGGTGAGTACAAGCGTTAGATTAAGGGGTGGGGTAGATTTTGGGTTTGGTTAGATTTAGGGTTGATGTTAAAAGGTCACTGTAGAAGAAAATGGTTAGAAAACAAAAAAACACTAATATTGTTTATTGCTCTATTACTTGAAGTAAAACAGACAAACATGGAAACATTGGTATTTCTAAACTCAGTACAAATATTAAAAATATAAAGACAGGGTCTTTTTTTACCATTTGTAATTGTTTAAAAAAAAAATCAGGTCAAAGTTAGAAAAAGTGTTTTTTTCTGGCAAATTTTCATCGTATTTTATATATTTTTTTAATAGTAAATGTTATCATATGATGAAAATAATAGTATCAAATGAAAGCCCTACCCGTCCTATAAAAAAAATAATAGATAATTTGTGTGGGTGGACTGAACACAAAGAAAGAAATTCACAGTTCAGTAAACATATGACAAAAATAATGGAATTCTGCTCTTCAAGGTACATCAAATGCAGCATAGGACTCTGTCACTAAGGGGTTAAAAAGTGTATTACCATAAAAAATGCATTTAGGATTGCATTTGCAAATCAAAACAACACATTTGAACAAAGAAAGGAACATATTGTGTACTGATACAAGATAAACGTATATATTACCGTATTTGCTTGATTATAAGACGACCCTGATTATAAGACGACCCCCCAAACTTTGGATATTCCATTAGGAAAAAAACTAAAAGCCTGAATATAAGAATAACCTATAGGAAAAAAGTTCAACTTGTATATATTCACATGTAAATTGCTTTTTTAATAAAAAATTATGATATCAAAAAATGCATTTCTTGTTTTTATTTCCTTTTATGTGCCAATGCTGCCTCCCTCTTTCCCTTGCCCCAGCTTTCTCTCTCTCCCCCTCCCTTCGTTTCCCCCCTCGCTCCCCTTGTCTCTCCCCCCCCCTTGTTTCTCTCTTCCCCACCCTCCATCCCCTTGTCTCTGTCTCTTCCCCCCCATCCCTCCCCTTGTCTCTGTTCCCCCTCCCTCCCCTTGTTGCTCTGGTCCCCCCCCCCCCTCCCTCCCCTTGTTGCTCTGGTCTCCTCCCCTCCCTCCCCTTGTTGCTCTGGTCCCCCCCTCCCCTTGTTGCTCTGGTCCCCCGCTCCCCTTGTTGCTCTGGTTCCCCCCTCCCTCCACCCCCCATCCCTCCCCCTCACCTGTTTCATAATCCCTGGTGGCTAGTGGGGGCAGCCGGGGGATGTCTGCACGATACATGCAGACATCCTCCATGCTGCCCGACACCTCCGTCTATTATGACGGACAGCTGGTCTGTCATAATAGACGAGGTGTCGGACAGCATGGAGGATGTCTGCACGTATCGTGCAGACATCCCCCAGCTGCCCGATTCACCCTGGTGGCTAGTGAGGCAGCAGAGGATGTCTGCGCGATGAGCGCAGACCTCCCCTGCTGCCGCCCGGCCATGACCGCCGGGACTTCTGTGACGAAGCCGGCAGTACCCGGCTTCTTCATAGAATCCCCGGCGGTCAGGGGCAGCTCTGCTGGGGACCTGGATCCATGTCTTATAATGTGACATCAATTTGAGGTCAGATTATAAAACGACCTCGATTATAAGACGAGGGGGATTTTTCAGAAAAAAAATTCTGAAAAAAACCTTGTCTTATAATCGAGCAAATACGGTACATTATTTATTCACATTCCCTTTTATGAGAATATTGTTATCTTACATTGGTGGCTTGATCTTTTGGCAGGAAATGTTTGGGTAATTAACTTGTCACTGAATGTTAACTTAAGTTTTTAGGCCTAACACTGGAATTTGGTTGGGTTAAAGGCCTGATGTTATAGTTTGGTTGAGCAGGGTTTGGACTAATGTGACTGTGCACAGTGGCTTACCAAGGGGAGGGTAGGGGAAGCGGACCGCACCGGGTGACACCTCCAGCGGGGGTGACACCGGTGCTGCTGGCCCCCCCCGCATAGCGCTGCTTAACTTTTTTTTATTTTTTCTGCACGTTACGTCACATCCGGTGACTATGTTTCCCTCCTTCGTGCAGGAGGGAAGACTGCATGGAGGAGGCGTCCGTCCGGGGACACTGAGCAGCAGCTACTCGGTAAGTAATGGGGAAGGGGGGAGGAGGGTGGTTTAAAACTTTATTACTGGGCTCTGACTGGCATAATATTACTGGGCTCTGACTGGCACTATATTCCTGGGCTCTGACTAGCACTATATTGCTGGTATCTGACTGTCACTATATTACTGGTATCTGACTGGCACAATATTACTGGGCACTGAATGGCACAATATTCCTGGTATGTGAATGGCACAATATTCCTGGTATGTGAATGGCACAATATTCCTGGTATCTTTCTGGCACAATATTACTGGGCTCTGAATGGCATAATATTACTTGGCTCTGACTGGCACAATGTTACTGGGCTCTGAGTGGCACAATATTACTGGGCTCTGAATGACACAATATTCCTGGTATCTGACTGGCACAATATTACTGGGCTCTGACTGGCACAATATTACTGGTATCTGAATGACACAATCTTCCTGGTATCTGACTGGCACAAAATTACTGGGCTCTGAGTGGCACAATATTTTTGGGCTCTGACTGGCACAATATTACTGGCATCTGACTGGCACAATATTACTGGGCTCTGAATGGCACAATATTCCTGGTATCTGACTGGCACAATATTACTGGGCTCTGAGTGGCACAATATTACTGGGCTCTGAGTGGCACAATATTACTGGTATCTGAATGACACAATATTCCTGGTATCTGACTGGCACAAAATTACTGGGCTCTGAGTGGCACAATATTTTTGGGCTCTGACTGGCACAATATTACTGGCATCTGACTGGCACAATATTACTGGGCTCTGAATGGCACAATATTCCTGGTATCTGACTGGCACAATATTACTTGACTCTGGGTGGGACAATACTACTGGGCTCTGAATGGCACAATATTCCTGGTATCTGACTGGCATACTATCACTGGGCTCTGAGTGGCACAATATTACTGGGTTCTGAGTGGGACAATACTACTGGTATCTGAATGGCACAATATTACTGGTATCTGACTGGCACAATATTACTGGTATCTATAATTGTACAATTGTCACCTCGTGGGGCTTCTGTGTGTTGCATAATTAATGGCGGTCCCATGTGTGCATAATTATGGGGCGCTTGTGTGTGGCATATTTATTGGGCCCCATGTGTGGCATAATTAAGGGACTCTTTTGTGTGGCGTAATTAAGGGACTCTTTTGTGTGGCATAATTATGGGGCACCTGTGTGTGTGTGGCATAATTATGGGGCACCTGTGTGTGTGGCATAATTAATTGGGCAGAGGTGAGGCATAAATAGTGGGGCTCTGGTGTGGCATAATTTATGGGGCTCTGGTGTTGCATAAGTTATGGGGCTCCTGTGTGTGGCATAGTTAATAGGCCATCTAACTGGCATTACTAAGGAATCTGTTTGGCATTGTATGGAGGATATCCAGGGGGGGTGACACCATGAGTTTCCGCACCGGGTGACACCAACCCTAGTGACGCCCCTGACTGTGCATTAGTGGTTGGGTTATTGGTTAAACATTTTTATCCATTAGCTGATCAGATGACAATTCAAGGGATTGTCATCCGGCTGGTATTTTACCAGCACAGACGGTAATAGGCTCTTGGGAGCCGGTGCCAGTCGTAGTTACAAACTGGCAAAGGAAAAGCCGTTTTGGGGTTTTATTGCAGTGCACCGCCCCTTTAAATCCCTGTAGCATAGTCTGCCTGCTGGTGTGCTAACATAAAGTCCCACCAGGTGCTAATACTAAATGCAACATGGTCTGTGTTTTCCTTGCTATCAACACAGACCACAGACCATGTTGCACTTTAGTATTACCACCTGGTGGGACTTTATGTTAGCACACCGGCAGGCAGGCTATGCTACTGCATAGTCTGTATAATACCCGCAGTATGCACAGCGCTCACGTGACATCAGCGTCCAATTAAAGATGGGAAGAGAGAACTCACACACAACAGGCAGCATCAAGCAGTTGGAAGGATGTAGCCATAGGTGAGCTACATATTTGGCAGCAGAACAGCGGTCCTCAAGAATAAAAGAAGGACTTAGGTACCAGGGGAAGAGGGAAGGTAGCTGGCATAATAAGAGAGCAAAGTTAAAGGTCTGATCAGACAAACAGGTACTTATGGCCATGGGCGTAGGAAGCGGGGGGGATGGGGGGGACGGATCCCCCCAAGGAAAAAATGTGGGTGGGACAGGAAGGGTGAAATCCCCCAGCAACGCGGGGCAAACGGGGCAGCTGCCCAGTTACTCCTGGGGGGCCCAAAGGCAGCTATCCCGTGGGCCCCCAGCCCCTTCTTTCCGCGTTCAGAGCGCATTGCACTTGTGAACGCTTTTTTCCAGCAAGCTGCATCCGATGAATGCGACCGCCGGAAAAAAATAAAAAAAACTGACGCCGGATGTGACGCGCGTCACATCCGGTGACTGTTTCCCTCCTCCGTGCAAGAGGGAAGACAGCACGGAGGAGACATCCGCCGGGGGACACGGAGCAGTGAAGTGTAAGTACTAGGGAAGGGGGGGGGGGGCTGACTGGCACAGTATTACAGGCATCTGACTGGCATAATATTACAGGCATCTGGCTGGCACTATATTACTGGGCATCTGGCTGGCACAATATTACTGGGCATCTGACTGGCACAATATTACTGGGCTCTGACTGGCACAATAATACTGGGCATCTGGCTGGCATAATATTACAGGCATCTGGCTGGCACAATATTACTGGGCTCTGACTGGCACAATAATACTGGGCTCTGACTGGCACAATAATACTGGGCTCTGACTGGCACAATATTACAGGCATCTGGCTGGCACTATATTACTGGGCATCTGGCTGGCACAATATTACTGGGCATCTGGCTGGCACAATATTACTGGGCATCTGACTGGCACAATATTACTGGGCATCTGACTGGCACAATAATACTGGGCATCTGGCTGGCATAATATTACAGGCATCTGGCTGGCACTATATTACTGGGCATCTGGCTGGCACAATATTACTGGGCATCTGGCTGGCACAATATTACTGGGCATCTGGCTGGCACAATATTACTGGGCTCTGACTGGCACAATAATACTGGGCTCTGACTGGCACAATAATACTGGGAATCTGGCTGGCATAATATTACAGGCATCTGGCTGGCACTATATTACTGGGCATTTGGCTGGCATAATATTACTGGGCATTTGGCTGGCATAATATTACTGGGCATCTGACTGGCAAAATATTACTGGGCATCTGGCTGGCACAATATTTCTGGGCTCTGACTGGCACAATAATACTGGGAATCTGGCTGGCATAATATTACAGGCATCTGGCTGGCACTATATTACTGTGCTCTGACTGGCATAATATTACAGGCATCTGGCTGGCACTATATTACTGGGCATCTGGCTGGCACAATATTACTGGGCATCTGGCTGGCACAATATTACTGGGCTCTGACTGGCACAATAATACTGGGCATCTGGCTGGCACAATATAACTGGGCATCTGGCTGGCACAATATTACTGGGCATCTGGCTGGCACAATATTACTGGGCTCTCACTGGCACAATATTACAGGCATCTGACTGGCACAATATTCCTGGGCTCTGACTGGCACAATATTACAGGCATCTGACTGGCACAATATTACAGGCATCTGACTGGCATAATATTACAGACATCTGACTGGCACACTATTACAGGCATCTGACTGGCATAATATTACAGGCATCTGACTGGCACAATATTACAGGCATCTGACTGGCACAATATTCCGGGGCTCTGACTGGCACAATATTCCTGGGCTCTGACTGGCACAATATTACTGGGCTCTGAATGGCACTATTACAGGCATCTGACTGGCACAATATTACTGGGCTCTGAATGGTACAATATTACTGGGCTCTGAATGGCACAATATTACTGGGCTCTGACTGGCACAATAATACTGCGCTCTGAATGGCACAATATTACTGGCATCTGAATGGCACAACAATTATGGCATATGTGTTTGTGTGGGGGGGGGGTTAACATCACGATGGATGGCAGGATTGCATGCAGGGGAGGGGGCAGGGTCCAGGGGGCCCAAGCAAATGCTTGCCCAGGGTCCAATCACTATTAAAGACGGCCCTGAGCATACTTGCCAACCCGGGACAGTCCCGCAACGTTTTCGATCCTGGGACTGTCCCAGGAGAATCAGCTCTGCAGCGATCACGGAGGTCACCTGATCACGTGACTTCATCGCACGACGTCATGTGATCATGCGCACGGCTTGTGCGCGTCCTCCACAAGTCACACATCCCCACACTGGGAGGAACGAGGTAGGAACAGTGACTGTGTCACTGCCAATAATGTACCGTTTTTCTTTTTATCATGGCAGCTTCGGAACGTGATTGATTATTGCAGCTCTTAGGGGCATTTAAAAAATGTCTCTTAGAGCTGCAATAATCAATGACTTCCGAAGCTGCCATAATAGCATGTCTCTTAAATCTGCCAATGACTTCTACTAATGATGAGATGATCAAAAAATGAGGGCAAAAAAAAACCCCTGGCAAATGAATGTGGGCAACAAAAAACCTGGCAAATGAATGTGGGCAAAAAAAAAACCCCTGGTAAATGAATGTGGATAAAAAAAAAAACCCTGGCAAATGAATGTGGGCAAAAAAAAAAAACCCTGGCAAATGAATGTGGGCAAAAAAAGAAAACCCCTGGTAAATGAATGTGGGCAAAAAAAAAACCCTGGCAAATGAATGTGGGCAAAAAAAAAAACCCTGGCAAATGAATGTGGGCAAAAAAAAAAAACCTGGCAAATGAATGTGGGCAAACAAAAAAAACCCTGCCAAATGAATGTGGGCAAAAAAAAACCCTGGCAAATGAATGTGGGCAAAAAACACCCTGACAAGTGAATTTGGGCAAAAAAAAACACTGGCAAATGAATGTGGGCAAAATAAAACTGACAAATGAATGGGCAAAATAATGTAATTAATAAGTAATGATGGTCTGTGCCTTTGTAAGAGGCACAGACCAGGGGCGTTGCTAGGTCAACAAATGATCAGGGGCTTGAGCCCAGATGAGCACAGTCGCACACAATCTCACCCCGTCTCTCTCTCTCTCTGTCTCACGCACCCTGTCTCTCTCTCTCTCACACTCTCTCCGTCTCTCTCTCTCTCTCTCACACACTCTCCGTCTCTCTCTCTCTCTCTCACACACTCTCCGTCTCTCTCTCTCTCACACACTCTCCGTCTCTCTCTCTCACACACACTCTCCGTCTCTCTCTCTCTCACACACTCTCCGTCTCTCTCTCTCACACACTCTCCGTCTCTCTCTCTCACACACTCTCCGTCTCTCTCTCTCTCACACACTCTCCGTCTCTCTCTCTCCCACTCTCCGTCTCTCTCTCTCCCACTCTCCGTCTCTCTCTCTCCCACTCTCCGTCTCTCTCCCACAGCGTCTATATCTGCCACAGCGTCTATATCTCCCACAGCGTCTATATCTTTCTCACACACACTTACACATACACAACCTGACACACACACACCCTCATACACTTATGCAAACACCTTATGCAAGCACCCTGACACACACACACCCTCATACACTTATGCAAACACCTTATGCAAACACCCTGACACACACACACACCCTCATACACTTATGCAAACACCCTGACACACACACCCTCATACACTTATGCAAATACCCTGACACAGACATCCTTGACACACACACCCTCATACACTTATGCAAACACCCTGACACACACACACTCTCATACACTTATGCAAACACCCTGACACACACACCCTCATACACTTATGCAAACACCCTGACACACACACCCTCATACACTTATGCAAACACCCTGACACACACACCCTCATACACTTATGCAAACACCCTGACACACACACACTTATACACATTGCTTCACCCACACAGTCACACTTACACACAGACACTAACACACATTTTTTAATATTTAAATAAAAAAAATAAAAAAACCTTATAGCGTTGGTCCCCCTCCCTGCTAAATACCTCTGTTTGCAGGGAGGAGGACGGGGCACTCACTTTCTTCTGCCGGATGTCACATCCGGCGCGCAGCCAGACTCACAGTGCGACGGGGGCGGAGCTTGCTCCCGTCGCGCTGTCAGTATGGCCAGGAGGTGCGGTCACCGCAGGCACTTGCCTGTGGGCCGCACCTCCAGGAGGAGGGGCCAGCAGCAGTGCCTCTCCTCCTCACCCCCCGCACGAGCAGAAACCTCCGATTCTGGGACTATGTCCCAGACGGGGGAAAGCTCTGCGGGGGAGATTTTTTTTTTTTTTAAACAGTGATAGCCCTGGAGTCTAGGGGCTAAAGTATGCTTTAGCCCCAGAGTCTCCATTCGGGGCTATGCACTGGAGATTCGGGGCTATAGCCCCAGTAGCCCCCCCCTAGCGACGCCTCTGGCACAGACAAACCTGGAACGGAAATGCCCACCTTCCCTGCAATGAGATATAGCTTTGATCCCTGCTATTGATCTACATTTTTTTTTAAATGTATTTTTTAAGAGAAAAAAAAACTGCTCACTTGAATGTGTGTATGTATGAGTGTATGTGACAGACTGTGTGTATGTATGAGTATATGTGATAGACTGTATGTATGAGTGTATGTGACAGACTATGGATGTATGTATGTATGAGTGTATGTGACAGACTATGTATGTATGTATGTATGTATGAGTGTGTGTGTGACAGATTGTATGCGGGAGTGTGACAGACTGTATGAGTGTGTGTGACTGACTGTGTGAGTTTGTGTGTCTTTGACTGACTGTATGAGTTTGTGCGTCTGTGACTGACTGTATGAGTTTGTGTGTATATGTGACTGACTATGAGTGTGTGTGTCTGTGACAGACTGTATGTATGAGTGTATGTGAAAGACCATGTATGAGTGTGTGTGTCTATGTGACTGACTCTGAGTGTATGTGTCTATGTTACAGACTGTATCTATGAGTGTGTGTCTGACAGACTGCATGTATGTATGAGTGTGTGTCTGCGACAGACTGTATGTATGTATGTATGTATGTATGAGTGTGTCTGTGAACGACTGTATGTATGAGTGTGTGTGTGTCTGACAGACTGTATGTATGTGTGAGTGTGTGCCTGGCAGACTGTATGTATGTATGTATGAGTGTGTGTCAATGTGACAGTATGTATATGTGTGACAGGCTGTATGTATGAGTATATGTGTCTATGTGACTGACTGTATATGACTGCATGTGATTGTGTGTATGTGCTGTTGTCTGGCTCCTAGATTTTTTTCCTGGCTCCTAAAACTTAGTTAAGGTTGTCAAGCCCTGGTATAAATGTTACTAGTTATATACATATATTTGGGGTCCACCTCAAGCTTTTGGAAATGCTGGAAATATTTAATATTTTACAGTTTATTTTCTGGTCAGAAATGTAATGTTTGTTTGCTGAGAGGGTAGTGGATGCATGGAATAGTCTTCCAGTAGAAGTGGTAGAGGTTAATACAGTAAATGAGTTTAAGCATGCATGGGATAGGTATAAGGCTATCCTAGATATAAGATAAGGTCAGGGACTAATGAAAGGATTACTATACTGAGAGGGTAGTGGGTGTATGGAATAGTCTTCCAGTAGAAGTGGTAGAGGTTAATACAGTGAAGGAGTTTAAGCATGCATGGGATAGGTATAAGGCTATCCTAGACATAAGATGAGGTCAGGGACTAATGAAAGTATTACTTTACTGAGAGGGTAGTGGATACATGGAATGGCATTCCAGCAGAAGTGGTAGGTTCATACTGATGTATGTTTTATGGTGTACACACAGCTCGCTGACTATATTTCATGTAACAGTGATAAAATGCACCTGCCTGATGTAGATGTTGTGCTGTGAATGTATCTGTTGTATACCAAGGATCCTGGTAATGTTGGTGGGAACTTGGTGATATAATATACACTGTGACAAGCTTTATTTTTACTGCTGCTATACCCGGCGAGCAAAAATGCTGTCCCCCCCAGATTTTTGGGGGTTCCTACACCCATGATGGCAAATGGAGGAGGAATGATAGGAAATTGAAAAGAGGGCATAGGGTGAGGAATGTACCATTTAGTAAAAGGCACACTGCACAAAGGCAACCTGGCAAATACAGAGTCTATCTGCTGATGTTGACATCTTATTCTTTATTTAGTTTAAATAATGTTATAGTATATATGCCAAAGATTTTAAGGAGATCCGGGGAAGACTGATATGGATAGTAAGACAGGTTGAAAAGGGGGAGAAATAAAATGAATGGAATTAGAAAGATGTGGTGGAAAGTCAGTGAAAAGGAGAACAGGTTGAAATGGAAAAGAAAAAAAGTCTCAAATTAAATTAGAAATGAAAGTTGTGACACACAAAGGGATGTAAAAAAGATCTATAGATCATATGTCTAAACACATTATCTTTTCCAAAGCATGTGTCTGTCATAATGTTGCAAACAAAAACATCCCCAAGAATAAAATCTACGACGTGACTCCAGAGGCCCCTACAGTCCATTTAATATTCATACTGTTCTCCCCTTTTATTCTTAGAAATTGACATTGTCTGTTTTTAAGGATAACCATCAGGAGTTGCCTGGTCAACATAATCATTGTATCCAAGGTGATAAGGCACACTTCCTCGATTTCACACATTGGTAGGTCATCCAGCTTAGTTGCACTGTAAGCTTCCATAATGGGGAATATTTGACCAGCATCTTCCAGTCTTCTCGTAGGGGCATGATGTCAGTGGTCAGGATGCACTTGAGGATGAGACCCTTGAAACAAACAACATAAACACAGACAATTAGCAACACTGATATCACACATGCCAAACCACTTACAAGTTTCGCTCCAAGTGATCCTAGCCAATTTCCCAGTCCCAGGGGATTTCACGCATTACCTGTGAACACTTTTTAACCTGCTCCTTAAATCCATAATCCTTCTCGATTAAACTTTTTTACAAAAACAAACTTATTTTAAAATATCTGAAAAAACTTCCTAACATTCTCTATATAAAATTCCGCAAAAATACTATCAAAATACAATTTCTTTATAGGTCGACTCAATCCTGTTTGTTAGAGCCGGTCTAATTGTTAAATTTCAAAATTTCACTATACTTCAAAAATACCCATAATAACACAATTATACAAATCTTTAACATAAAATTTACAAATCACCAATAACAATTTTATACATATATACTCAATGAAAATATACTTCCCAACAATGATGATCTGTCGTAGACTGTTGTATCTGTTGCAGACTCCTGGGTGATTTGTTTACGAGTTACCCATTAAGGTAAAATCTTGGCTTATGTTGGCTAGTGGTCAGGGATTATTATGCCCATCAAAATACTAAATTGCTGCTCCTTTGTTGGCCTGTTTGTCAGCACAGGAATGTGATTTACGTAAATAACGTGGATCCAGGAATTGATTTGAACAACTTTCACAACAATATTCCGATAAACTTTGTGAGAATCCTGTTACATGAATTGGAAAACTTTTTCTTCTTTTAAAAATAAACTTTTTCTTTAGAAATAATTCTGATCAGCATTAGATTTGTTGGTGCACTTTGAACTTGTCTTTTGTTGGCTGTACAGCTTTAATCTATATGAAAATAAAACTCGAAAAAATTCCAGTTAGTAACATGCAATATTTCACTAAACATCTTATTAATCTTCACATTAAAATATAATTAAAACATATTATTACTGCTAGTCTGTGTTGCAATATAATTATAAAAACTTGTCAAACTGTACTATTCTTGAAATATTATTACCCTTTTATAATCATAGTTGAATCAATTGATAATGTGAGAATATGTTCTCATACATAATAATCATGTATCTCTTTACCATTAGGACAAATACTGTCATGATTAGACTATATAACCATAGCACATAACACATAGAACTTCTCAATAACTAACAGTAACAGTAATTCTGGCCCGTTCTCCCCCTCCCTTCACAAAAAGAAAAAATAACAATTTTGCAGCTGCTGCTACAATTCTCTTATCTGCAAATAGACTGTCAGAGAGAAGGGGGTCTTCTGGGGAAGCTTTCTCTCAACTTCACTATTAACTCCTACAAACTTGTCTGTTTATAATACGACACTAAAAACATGACATTAAAAACTTGTCTTGCATCTAAAACGTTAAACAGCTTCTCAATATTCTCTCACTATGTATCACATGAGGTACTTTGCCTTAATAGTAACAAAAATTAGAACTCAACAAATTAACATTATATCTTTGCACGTGTGTGCATTTACTGTATATAAATGTGATAGAATGCAAATGCTAACTCTGTGTCTATTTAAATACGTATTGCTCTTTACCTAGCAATCTAACATCCCTATAGTGAATGTTATATTCATATAACACCAACAGTGTAAGTAGCGCTGTATACGAATTCTAGTTACACTAAAAAGATAAAACTATTACAGTGTATGCAAGTTACCACAGATTATATCGGATGGGCAAAAAGTTGCTTTAAAACACTAATGAATTATTTTTCTTACTTAAAGATACATTTACACAAATGTAGTAGCAAATTAATTCCACCATTAAAAACACTTTCTGTTCATCCATGTCTATATCTTCTACTATCCACCTTTCCTGGTGAATTGCTCTAGCAACTCTGAATCAGGCTTCTGCTGTCTGTACTAGGTTATTGTCTTGTAACATTCCTTCTTTCCTTTCAACAGTCTGCGCCAGTCCTCTGGCTGCAGCCGTCCGCCGGTATTCATATTGATACCACATATCTTAGTTACTTTCTATGCCTTCCTTACTGCCTCTTCACTTTCTATTTCACTATATCACATGCTAAATTATCCTTGCTGGGTTTCTCTAATTTCGTTCATAGATTCATTGGCCTGTCTAAGGAATTCAGCTTGCTCCCCAGTTATGGTGCGTATTTGTGTTCTCAAGTCCTGTATTTCATGTTCAAGGTGTTGATCTGACTGTGATGTAATGGGCTATAGTGTTATGGGGTTGTAGGATGTGCCGCACTTCCTGGGGTACTAGTGTAGGGAGTAAGGTCTGCGTGTCTACTAGTATAGGGAATGGTTCCCTCATCATCCTCCCCCTCATCATCCTCAGCCACCATCAGCTGGGTTATGGGAGGTGGCGGTGCGGGCCGTGTGGGGGGTGTACAGAAAATACCATCTGAATTAATCATGGGATACAGGTGATGCACCATTGGAGCGGGCTAGACAGGAGGGTAGGGGTTAAGGGGAATTAAAGGTCCAGCTGTGGGCGTCAGCTGAGGATAAGATGGCGCCGCTGCTGGGGCTTGGGGGACGTGCTGGGAAACTACAAAAGTGTGGCTATGTGGAGCACACGTAAAACACGTCTCTCTGGAAGAGGGGTTTTGCTGACCACATATGGAACTACCTTCTTCTTGTCGGCGCCATTATAGGGCGGTGGCTGCCTCAGCCCAGTGATTTTACCAGGTATGCAATAATGCCTTCCTGAATTCTCATAATATTTTTGCTTCCCTCCTGTCCTTTCAAATTCTTTACTACAGTCAAGCCACACCTCGACTGCTTGTGGCAAATTGTCATCTAGCAGTTTGCCTCTTTTATCACTTAACAATTGTCGCCATATGGTACTACACAGCGAGCCACCCTCTTTTGTCCGCCGTAACCCTTCGGGACACTTGCATTATTACCCGTTTCACTTAGTCACTTCCTGGGACTTTCCGTAACTTAATTTTGTGATTCACCATATATTACGTATATTTTGTTGAGTCAGAGTCTAATATGTATAGTTCTCCGTGACCATACACAGCACACCTGGGCTTACTCTGACCGCCTCCTCCCCATCTGTCCCCACGGGTAGACAACTGGGCTGACCCGCGGTACAGGAATTTTGAGGTAGACTTATTCTTATACGTAGATATAGGTTAGTCACTCCAAGTTCTCGTCATAATATACCACACATGAAGATATTTTCAACATATGGGGGGGTTCCGTAACTTAATCTTGTGATTCACCATATATTACGTATATTTTGTTGAGTCAGAGTCTGATCCGTATAGTTCTCTGTGACCATACGCAGCACACCTGGGCTTACTCTGACCGCCTCCTCCCCATCTGTCCCCACGGGTAGACAACTGGGCTGACCCGCGGTACAGGAATTTTGAGGTAGACTTATTATTATACATAGATATAGGTTAGTCACTCAAAGTTCTCCTCACAATATACAACACATCAAGATATTTTCAACATATGGGGATTCTTACTGTCATGCCCACACGATGCCTCTGGCTGGCGTCACATCCTCCCTCGGACAGATATACGAAGACTACATCAAGTGACACATGTAGGTAAGATGATAAACTTCCTCACCTCAATCACGGGCTGCAGTCCCGGTGTCTGTTGATGTGTCTCGCCTCTGTCCGATGGTTTGGGGGGTGTCCCGCCAGGAGGTCTCTCGTGTGCCCCACGTTGGGCGCCAACTGTTTTGGATCTGATCATTGGTCAGTTATGTTGATGTGTTGGTCCAAATTAGTTAGATATGATACGTGCACGGAGAGAAAAGACACTGACACACTCTGTGGAGTTAAAGCAAATCTCTACTTTATTGGGTGTGATACAGCTTGATATACACTTCAGGAGATAGGAAGGGGGCGTCTATTGTACCACTAGTTGATTGGTTATATGTAGGACAATAGGTGTGCTTATGCAAATATACCCGTATCTTAGTAAAGCTGCACAAGCAACAGGGGGGAAGAAGGGGGGTTGTATTCTGTAAGGAAATGTCTCTATCTTCTAAGCACCGTTTTAACTGTTAAAACAAGCAAGTGTCCATTTTATGTCATATTGCCATAACAGCTGTATGTTCATTCACTATAAAATAAAAAACACAGTAAGACTATATTGATAACGTTAATAAATTAAGTATGTAAAAATAGTTTTGCATTTGACTATCAGTGGAGTACTACAGAAGCATAAAACAGCATGGTTACACATGAGTTAATGAACAAACTCACTTCTAGAATATTTCAGAGAGAGAATTATTTTTTTGTTTCATCCCTTTTTAGGCTCCACCTTTTTGTGGCCCCAGCTTTTTTCGGGTCCGCCCTCATGCATGGCCGTTTTTTTTCTGCGCAAAATGTGTCAACCCTAATGCTCTGAATTATGTGGCTGTACCTTGAAATCAGGGACATCTCATTACCCTAATCTAAAAAAAATTAAAATATAGGAAAATTAAAAAGAACAACAGATTTTCAGACATTGATTGGTTAAGGCACATGTTCTTCAAGTTATAGCCAATTATGACTGTGAGGGCCTGGGTACCAGTGACATTACTGCTGTGACACTAGAGGTCATAGTGAATGCACAGGACAAGTATATAGGAAAAGTGGGCAAGCTTGAGGTCAAGATGGCCAAGGTCAAATGCTGATCATGTGATAAAGCAGGCAACAATTTAAAAGTAAAAGCTCAGGAAAATTTGGTAAAATAGGTAAAAGAAAACTGATTTACAGAAAACAATTTAAATATTATTTTACTTGTAAAATTCATAAAAAAATAACTATAAATTTTGTTTAGAGAAACTGCAAAGTTAAAAAAAAGAAATTGCAGTTCCATACTATGTGACATCACTACACCAATTGCAGGCTGTCCCTGACTAGAATGCAGCAATGTTTTTTCTACTGCAAATATCATAGCACCGCTGGATGTGTGACAAATCAATGAATGCTTTTGCACACCATGTTATCTGAAGGTCATTTTTGTTTGCAAGAGAAACCAGAGCGTATTTTCCTACCGAACTTACAATTCATTACATTTGTTTTTCTTAACAAACACTGTCTTACATGAATTGATAGAATGTTTGATACTAATTCCTTGTTATGTGAACAGGAGTCAAAAAGAGAAATTAATGTTACATGCCATTATTACAAACTGAACAAAATATATTTGCATTTGACCTTTAAATCTGTAATTTGCAATATTTTCAGTAGTAAACTTATTGGAACTACATCACCTATACATTGTTTGTACGGTAATTGTATCTATACTTTGTGTTAGCAAATGAATAGATTTAGAGACACTACCACTTACATAATATCTAACTAGATAACCTGGTCATTTAAAACAAACACATATATAAAACACATGCCACTGTTTTGTTTTATATAATTGCATATAAAAGGAAAAATAAAATTAGGTGTTTATCTCCTGGCTCCATTTTGTGAATATTTCCCATGATGCAACATTGTCCAAAATGTGTGTCAGGTGTTTATGACACCACCTTATGGCATCTAATGCAAATTACACATTTCACAAAGTGATAAACAGGGAGACCCCAGACACATTTAAAAAAAAAAAAAAATCTTAATCTATTATATTTCTTGCACTCTAGCTAACACAGTATAAATAATATTTTGGTGACAGAGCCACTGTATATCACTGGGGGTAGAAATAAATATGGATTAGTAGGTAATGACAGATATGTGTAAGGGCAACTAATCCCAATTTCTTTTCTTTTTACTGGGCTCAGCGAGGGAAATCATGATCTGCCTCCCTTCTCGCCTTTCAGTAATCTGTGAAACATACCAGTACTGCACAGATTGATCTTCTATCTACTCCTATTTCTCTGACACAGGATCAGTCTATGTGATAGAGTTGGAGATTTGTCTAGCTTGCATGTAACCGGAGAAGCCATCAATACCCCTCCAATGCTCTGATGGCATTCATCACTAAATTTGTGATGGCCACCATCTGTGAACCAGCCGGGATGCTGAGGTCATAGGATAGGAAGGAGCTATTGACTATCTGTCAATTATCATAGAAAAATGGCTGACAGTATTCTGATATGAATGGACATTAATCAAAGTATAATTGTGATTCATAAAGTAATTAAAAGGATAAGGTCTAACTTTTCCTTTAAACCATTGATAAAAAGTGAGGAGTCCCATTAAAGGGGCCTAGCTCAGCAAACAGGGTGAGGCTGGAGAATTCCATAAGTGGGGAGGACAAAATACCCCCAACTGGGCTGTTAAATAAAGAAAATCACAATCAGTGTAATTACAAATAACCTAAAAAAGAATAGAAGTGATTAAAGACACTTTTAGCTTTGTCAGCTATGTCCAAATAAGTTCCCGGATATTTTACTAATTTACATGTTCTGTTATTTATTATAACATCAATATGCAACTCCTTTCATGTTCGCTTTATATGGTTCCCAGATAGAAAGGCTTATCCTATGAGAAAGCTACTGACATGATTATTAGGCTTGATTATTGAATGCTTTGGTGTTAAGGGGGTTAAAAGGATTTGTTATCTTTGTTACCTAATGACTTTCTGATTATTAGGTTGCAGCATGTTTAGATTGCCCGAGGCTAAGGCTTTGGAGTAATTCTATGGGTCTAGGTTTTGACCAATCTGATTAGTTTTGCAAGGTTTTAAATAATGTAAAGTAGAGAAGATACCATTTTTGTAACTCAGCATGAACAGTGTTTAGGAATAATTACAATGATTGGTGGGCTCTCCTTTTTTGCCAGGGCCTTAATTCTTCCTGCAAGTTATGTGATGATTCTTGGATATATTTTACTAAATTGGAAAAATAAAAAAGTTAGCATTGAATAAATGTTTTAAATTCTCTGTACACACAGTATCAGTGCACAAGTAGGTTTTGCCACCTAGGCAATTTTGTACTGGTCACATAACTTCACATTCTGCCTTTCACTGTGTAAACGTTATATGTGGCCAAAAATAAATGAGTTAACTAATCAAGGCAATGTTGTATTTCTGCCTAGGCCAACTAGGCCTAGCACAGTAGTTTGGAAGGGGAGGCATTGACTGAAGGCAGCAGCGGCAGAGCCAGCACTACCATTGTCATATTTGAAGACGTATTGAACATCCTTATGTGCAAATGGATTCAACATATTGTAGATCTGTCTTTTAACTTGCAGAGAAATGTATATTCTGTACATTAAAGTGACTGATGGCCTCCTGGAGGAAACATCTATACTGGAATGTCTTTGGGCTGCAGAAGACTACCTGTAAAACACACAGGTTCTGTTATTTGGAGTCTTTCACCTTAATAAACAGACTTTTTTTTTATGAATGATAAGCTATCTGTTCCTTTCAAAAGTTGACACAAGTTCTGTTGTTTATTAGGGTCCGAGACTCTGGAACGTAACTTTGAATGATAAGCTACCCATTCCTTCAAAAGTTGGACTAAACTGATTTGCAGTGTGTGGCTGAAAGTTTTGTGGGGGTGTTCTATCAAATTTATTGAGCAAATTCTACAGTAGAATTTGCTCATTGTGCACCACAGCGCATGCGCACACAGTTACGGCTGTCAATCAGCCGTAACTTTGGCAGAAGTGTGCCTGTGTGAGGGACACACACCACCTCACGCCCCCTCCGGATCAGCTGCGTTGACAGGTAAGTATAAGCGTATTACTCATTATTGTCATTTACTAGCGTAGCAAGCAATTGGTTAAACATATCAGTTACATCCTATGCTAGTAAGTGGAAGACACACACGGGGGACGGAGGGGGACACAGGGGAGCCTAAGGTGCCGATCACAACTCCCAACCAAAAGAGCCAGCCCCCCCATGTGTGTCTTCCACTTACTAGCGTAGCATGTAACTGATATAAGTTTTACCAACTGTATGCTACGCTAGTAAATGACAATAATCAGTAATACACTTATACTTACCTGTCACCGCAGCTGATCCGGAGGGGGCGTGAGGTGGTGTGTGTCCCTCGCGCAGGCGCACTTCTTCCAAAGTTACAGCTGATTGACAGCTGTAACTGTGTGCGCAATGAGCTCATTCTACTGTGCCTATGCAGTAGAATTTGCTCGACTTTTTTTGTCAGAACAGTGGCAATCTCACTCTGTGAACAGGGTTGTTGGGCAATCTGGTGTAGTAAAAATGTTATACAAGCAAGGGGTGCAATCTGGAGAGAAAGGGGTGTGACAGATGATGGCTGGGGTGCATGAATTTAGTCAGGCCAAGGGAAGCACAAAACTTAAGTACATCACTGAATCATTGATTCTTCTCCATAGTCATTTATTTCATTTCTTTTAAAATTAGCACCCTTGCCGTCTTGTTAGAAGTCTTGCAGGACAGCAGCCGTCCGATTAAGCTGACACCAATGGCTTCTCCTCAATTTCAGATCCCAGTGACCTAAGGATGCCCAATCTTTTTAATGATGATCCACAGTGAAAAAAACGTTAGTGTGCGGTGGGTACAGAAAAAAGAAGTATGCAGACCACCTAACGCGTCTCGCACTACCGCAACAAGAAAATAATAGGTAGCCTCCATTAAATAAATCACACCTTTTTAACCCGATTCCCCTTCTAGATCACCCCACCTCCCACTGAATGACTAAAAATAAATAAATAATATGTCTGTGTGAATTGTGTAACAAATATTACTATTCAAATCAACTGCACTGTGAATGGGCAGATAAATTACACGTAATATAAACTATTATGCTACCACAAAATCCCTTCATTATATTATGCAATCACATAATAAAAATTAATTTTATAAAATCCTGGCATGAGGAATTTTACAAACTACACACAGAGAAGCCCACAGACCACCTGTACGATAAATTGATTTGTCACTTAATAGTGTTCATAAACTACATGCCTCCAATCCATGTAACATAATAAACAACATTATTTATACCTTATTTCAACATGCTCAGGCACAGAGGACTGCATGGGTAGATATCATATACTGTATAAACATAAAACTAATATATTTAAAAGAAACTGACACAATATGTCATTAGTAAGTATGTTACCAATGTAATTAAAAAAAGACTAGAGGGTTGAAGAGATGAATGAGTATCAGCTTCAGGGTCCATCTTGGTGGAGGTTTGGAACTTCAGCTCTGTAGCAAGGCACTTGCCTTAAAAGAAAAAAACTGTCTGGCTGCTACTGCCCCCTGCCAGTGAACTGCATGGTGTCTGTGGGTTGCCTGGGTGCACAAACATCCTCCCATAGTGTTCTCGAGCTCCCTGCACAGTGATCTGAGGTCAGAGTGTTGGCAGTCACATGACCTGCCAGCGCTCAGCTTTCAGACCACGCAAGCAGCGGCAGAAGCAGTGCACAGACATCATTCGGCCAGTCACTGGACACAAGGGAGCTGTAGGTGTTGACTGGGTCATATCGTGGGTTTACAATATGGGTGATGGGGCATGTCCTGGGTGTCCAATATGGGTGATGGGGTATGTCCTGGGTGTCCAATGTGGGTAACGGTTCATTGCCTGGGTGTCCAATGTGAGTGATGGGGCATGTCCTGGGTCTGCAATGTGAGTGATGGGGCATGTCCTAGGTGTCCAACATGGGTGAAGCGCAGTAATAGATCAAACTTTTATGGACAGTACATATTTTTACTTACCTGAACTTACCATCCACATGCTTGTAACATAGTAACTTAGGTTGCAAAAAGACACAAGACAATCAAGTTCAACCCTTCTAGCTATCATTCCAGCTTTCGATCCAAAAGGATAAATTATCCTTTTAGAGGATAAAGTTAACTTTAAAATCCAAATGTGCAAGATCGGGAGAATGTTTTGCAAGCTGTGGGAATATATGTGCCTGTGATTTATATATTGCCATTCATATCTATGGAGAACCTTGGGAGTATAGCACAAGCACATGACACGTGTGTACCAAGAAGGGGGTAGCTCTGGCCATGATAACTGAGACACTGCATACATGACTTGTAGAGGGCAGTCGGAGAGAAGAGGCTATTTAGCTCAAACAAAATGTTACACAGTAAACTCCATAGTATTCAACATGTGACATATTAACCCCTTCGCGACCTTATTACGAGTTAACTCGTCATAAGAGCCGCAGCATTAGCGACCTTATGACGCATTAACTCGTCATGCAGTCTAGCCGGCGGTGCGCTCAGTGTGCACCACCAGCTAGTCTGCAACGCGTCCAGGGCTAAGCCTTGCACCCAAGGCAAAGCTACTGGACCCTGATCCGTGGATTTCCGGGCATATGATCGCGGTGATTGAGTGATCACAGCGATAACATGCAAATTAGATGCAAAGTCAGTGTGTTCACACACTGACTTTACCTCTAATTCACTCTTTGTGCTTCACGTCCTTACAGTGAAGCACAGAGAGTGACCTGTAAATAAAAATAAATAACATACAAAGAGGTAAAAAAAAAAAAAATGAACCCTTTCATTGCTGATCACAGTTTTTAACTGTGATCAGTTTCTTTCCACTTTATGGCCCTCATTTAGTTTTTTTTTAACAAATTTTTTTATTTTTACAATTTATAAAGTTTTTTTTAATAAATAAAGGTAATTTTAATATATTTATTTAATAAAATGTAACCCCTGCATGCCTGTTGCATGATTTTTACGGATCTGACATCGCACTCTTCAGAGGTTTTTTTCTGTCTTTTTTGTTTTGGGGGGTTTGGGAACCAACATTTTTCTTTTTTATTAGTTAGTTAATTAGGGGGGATAAGTGGGTTAGTGTTGCACTAGTTGTGTAGCTTATTATTGGGAAAATAATGGGGAAAAACTTTTTTTTTTCCTCAAAAATTTCCTCTTTTATATGTATTTTTTAATACTAAAATGTAAATCATTTTTATGTATAGGGTATCAAAAGAAAGCTCTAACTGTCCTTTAAAAAACAACATATAACTTGTATCGGTGCGTTAAATGAGAGAGAGGAAAATTATGTTTCAAAACCTGCGTATTAAAAATTGAAAAACGTTCTGGTCCTTGGTCCAGGAAAATCTCTGGTCCTTAAAGGGTTAATAAGTCTGCCCTACACCGCCCTCTAGCGGACCAACGACAATATGTTTTGGCGTGGCTTGCAGCGTACCGCGTTTCTTTATGCATGGGGCGTGGTCTTTTTTCTCCTGAATGATCCTCGCGTCACTAGTAATTCCGCCTTTTTACCTTCCTCGTCTAGTCAAAAACGCGGAGTGGGCGTGGCTTGCCGTGGACAGGGCGTGTTTGCCTTTAAACCCGGATTGGGAGGTTGAGAGCATCTGGTTTGTGTGGAGCTGCTACCAGTCCTGTGTGCAGTGTGAGCGGGCTCGGATTGTGGAACTACCGGTGAGCGGACACTCTAGAACGACAACTCCCACTTGTGCTGTCTGGAGAAAGAGTGGACCCAGCACTGGTGAGTGTGGTATCTTTGGCTCGGCAGCTGGTATAAAGTGGTCGGTGGACTTTAAACGTTGGCTCTCTAACTGTTGTGAACTGTGCCGGACAAATGGCTGGCTGAGCATCATGTGAATGCTGTTCACAACAGTAAACGTGTCATCACTATCATTATAGTAGCTGGGATCTGACTACTCAGCCCTACCCACTCTCTGCATGCCCTCTGTGTACATCACCTGGGGCTGGTTAGCATTTTGGCAGACTTTGTGTATGATATATGTTAAATACAGTGTTGTATTGCAACTGGATATTTTTGTAGCATTAAAACTTACTTAAATATGAGATTTGTCTTTTTCTGAAGAGGTTTCTTAACCGATTGTATGTATTTTTAATCCAAGCATCAATTAAATCTATCTGTCAAGGTTATGGTGTGTGGAGAGTAGTTTGAATGTCAGATGAATTCATTTAATTGAAGGACTGAATATTGATGGTATTATATTTTGTTTTAACTGGTAATCTGTACATTTTCATATTTTGTACAAATTTAGAATGCAAACCTTTTTGTATTTGTGTCATCTGAGTGGTTGGTTGGTTTCTGTAGTAATTTTGCCACACTTTTGTTCCATATTCCAATTCTTATATTTTGGTAAGAGGGATCATATGAAAAAGTAACAAATGCACTACTCTGCTATTCCAAAAGTGTAGACATTTTTAAGTTGAAATGCTCTAATGTAAGCATACAAATAAAATGGGTCAAATGATTCAGATTTTACTGAAACTGACCCAAGATTCTAACATTACTATCTCAGATTGAGCTATATGTTCAAAGCAAGGCTCAATATTAAGATCTGTTTTTGACAGGAACCACCCATAATATTATTGTATACAGGATGCAGATGTAGACCACTTGTTAAAGGGCTGGATGTGTGTCCATTTGATGGTGGTCTGTATTTTCTATCATTTATCTAACAGCATAAATAAAACCATTTTAAATGATATAGCAGGAAGCATAATATACATTTATGGTAAAATTCAGTACATAGAACCTATTAGTAAAGCCAGAGGGTTTTGGTTACTTTGACACCTACAGTGCTGGGTATTAACTGCAAATTTGGTGACTGTTTGGTAGAGTCGTGGCTGTTGTCAGAATGATCCCTGAAGAAAGTCATGGCCTGCTGGACAAATGCTGCCGGACTCCACGAGCTGTTAGACGGCAGCAACATAATGAAGAGCGAGGTCAAGAACGACCTGGTCTACTTGGAGAACCCACCATCCCAATCCAGAGCCAACCTTTCACCAACAAATACACAATGTCTCCAGGGCACGAACTGGGCAGGTAAATCAAGCTGTGCAACCTTTTACTGCATATTTGTCATGCTTTGGCTATTGACAGACACCCAGGATAATTTGCCTCATTTGCTGTATGTGTTTAAGTGGTTCTAAATTTTTTGCAGGCTCACTAACATTTACACCAAAATTTTCCCCAGATGTGGTTAAGCAAGGTAGACAAGTTTTGTACATTATCACTGTCACAATACATTCTACTACCTTGATGGATAACCCTGGCACTGCATGTGTCTGGGAGCTGACTGAGCATAATGGGATCTGTAATTCCCAAATACCCACAGTCCCAAGTGTTATACTGATCAAAAGAATCCAGAATCTAAAAATTGTAAATGAAAATAACCAGCCTAACATTTCAGGATTACACTTTTTGAACATTGATAATTAAGATTATAAAGAAAACCCATGCATAGCCCTTTGTTTTTAAAATGTGATGACTTGCTTGTATGGATTTGTAAGCTCAGTTTGTGCTATTTCTCACTGAAATTGTTGTAAATTTTTTTAGATGTTCTGTAAATGTTGACCACATCTGTTTCCTATGGAGTAATGACACGGTTCCCTTTTTCTGATCACTGTGTCTTGTGAGACTGCTGAAGTTCCCAGTGTATGAATGGGTTGATACTGGATGTTTTCGTTTTACATGTTATCTTTATAACTCTTGAAGACCCTGAAGGGCGATAATCTAACTGACAATACAAGAGTTAATTGACAGGAAATGCACAAATCAGTTGTTAAGCATTCAGTGCAAAGAAGCATTAGCATATGTAGTTTTGTTGTTGTTCCTGTCCTACAGTATAACAAATAACTCTGGCTGGTCTTTAATTGGCCGCTATTGAATAAGGCTTGTTCACTGCTCACTTGTGATGTTTTCACTAGGCAACAACGTTACTAGTTTATCTTTCAAATCTTTTATGCAGGCACTTTCCAGTAAAAGGATTAACAAGGCTGACTTTTTGTGTGTGGATATAATGCTAAAAAATGCATATCCATGCAGACATTGCTTCACAAATGTCATGTCTGCATAGATATGGGAGCCCTGCTGCTGGCTCTGAACAATTTTATAGTTTTTTTGTATTTCTAGTAATATAGTACCATTTCTCTGACTCCTAAATTGGTCTGTCTGGGTCATTAAATTTACAAATGTTTGCCCTATATGCAGATAAGTGTGTGTATATGTATGTATGTGTGTGTGTGTGTGTGTGTATATATATATATATAGATATTATACTGTTAAAAGGCTATGCTGTTTGGTTGTTTAGGCCCCATATTTGAGGATTGAACGTGCTTATGTGCAAATGAATTAAAGAGTTGCAGATCACTTTTAGCTTGCAGAAAAATATATATTTTGTACATTAAAGTGACTGATGCCCCCCTCGAGGAAGCCTATATACTGGAATGTCTTTGGCCTGCGGAAGGCTACCTGTAAAACCCACAGGTTATGTTGTTTTTGGAATCTTTTATGAAAGATAAGCTATCCGCTCCTTTCAAACGTTGACACAAGTTCTGTTGTTTATTAGGGTCTACGACTCTGGAACGTAGCTTTGAATGTTAGCTACCTCCTCCTTCATAAAGTTGGACTAAACAGATTTGCTGTCTGTGGCTTGGCATACAAAAAATAAGGCAAGCTGTACAGTTATCTGAAACAGCATGCTGTTTTCCATGCTATCTGTAGAAAGGCCCATGCTGAGTTGGGTGGTAGATAACCGTTTTCATGATGTCAATGGACTTTGTGTTTAGCTTTCTGTTGGGCACTGGTCCCAGATTGATGTTCTCCATCCAAACAAATGACACTGCTTACTTTGTGAATTTTTATTTTAAAAACACTCCAGATGTGGCATAAGCAGTAAATACTTTGTGGGATATTACCTCGTTCAGTATTGCGTGTAAGGGAAAAGCTCATCATTAATTTTTATAACTTAAATGGCTTCTTGGGTACAGTACAGATTTGTATAATCTGTCTGTTAATTTTTTTAATTCACAGTGCACTTGGTTATAGACTGAGATATATAGATATATAATTTTCTCTGTTAAACCCTGCTTTAATAATCTATAAACCCTTTTTTTGTGCACTTCTATTCCAAATATTATTTAGACAGAGTGCATTTTCCTCTGGTTTATGTTCATTGAAAAAGTAAAGAGTTTGGGGTTCATTGTTATCAAGACTGAGATTGAATCTACAATCACTGTGTATCTCCACAAAGTCACATTGAAATGAGTATACACGCCCTGGGTTTTTTTTTTTTTTTTTTTTTTTTATGAAAATATCAAAAAACATATACATACACATGTTGTCCCACTTCAGTATAATTTATCTTACTACTATGTCTTTGTTACTAATACACTTTATTCCTTTCTTACTCTTTATTCCTCTGCTGTACCACTCATTTTACCTTAGTTACCCTTAGAGGCCGTTTATCCTCAAGAAGGCATACATCAACGACATTGTAATTAAATGGATTTGTTGTGAGTTCTCAACACCAAACACAAATTCAAATACATTGGTGGTACCTAGGGTAGGGGGGGGGGGAGTAGGGGCGGGACGGAACACAGATCTTGAAAACTTGAGCCTCATTTCAATCTCAGAAATCTCATTTTGTAAAAGAATAAAGGGGATTATTAGGTCATTTCTCCTTTGGTGTGATTACTATGTCTCCCTGGAGCTGATTCAGGTTCATGAAACTTCCTCTCTTAGTGCCCTACACCAGTCTTTCTCATCTATTTTTATTTTGAGATCTTTCTCCCATTTAGCTATTGATTTTGGAATCGGGCTACTTTTAATTCCCCCTTTGTCAGTTTCATGGCCCAGGAAAGTAACTGTTTATTTCCCCGTTGTTGCAAACTCTTCCCCAGTTGATCAATGGATTCAGAATGTTTATGAATCAGTAGATGTTTGCCCATATATCCCTTTATTTGTAAATTATTTAAAGAGATCCTGCCCCGTCAGGTCAAATCTATCTTTAAGGTCAGCGAAGGTTTTTGATTTCACCTTTATCTATCTTCAACCCTTCTAGTCCCCTTGGCAACCCATGTTATATTTTTTTTTACTTGCTAATTAAACTGAATATTTATAACCTCTCTTTGTTTAAGGGATATGACAAACCTACATTCCAAAGTGTTTACAGCATGTTTTCTAGTGAGCTAGCTAAAGGTGGTAAATGCCACAGACACTAGCTTTCCCTCTCATAATCCATTCTGGGAAGTAAAACATGCACTCTAACTTCTGAATATAGATGGGTTCACACAATGTTTGTAGCCAGGTTCAAACATGCCTTTGTATGTCATGTTCATAAACCCACCTGGCATGAAATAAGCATGGGTTAACCAGTGATTCTGGCATTCTATGAAAAATAATTGTGGCACTACCGTCTTGTTTTCTACCCATAATCCTTTGGTACTGCAGTTATGCCATTCATCATGGTTGCTCCATATGGTAATGTAAATTAATTTATGTTTATTAAATGGTGCTTTCAAGGTTTTTACAGAGGTATTGACTGGTATGTGTTTTATTATACTCTAGTTATTTGGATTTTCATATCTATAAATTGTGGGGGTTTTGTTTATTTGTTTTGTATTGTTTATTATATTAGGCCCATTAAAAAAATTAAATAGAAGTGAAAAAAAGTTTAGTGTCCTAAGGAAGGATGTATGAGGTCGTGGGTAGTCGTAGCAGGTAAAGTGGTTGTGAGAAAACATTAGTCAAATTATTACAATGACTGTAAAACCATACAGCACTTCAGTTAGTGAGAATGCAGGGAGCTGTCTGCTCTTTGCATTCTGGGAAGTAAACAAGCTGTCAGCCTTTTCTAAACAGCTGATCTATCCTTTCCCTTAGCACCAGAGTTGTCACTGGTGACACGGAGCCTTGGTAGGATTCAGTGTCTGGGGTAACGGCCCAATCAATTGGTGCTCATTCAGCACATGCTTTTCATTATAACGCCAAGCCTTTGATCAGTCAAGGAAAAGATGCTCAGTGTAAAGGATTTAGCCAGTTCTGATCTAACCCTATCAAAAAGCTATGAAAGAGCCTGGCTGTCTGCTAATCTTTTCTTCTTGTAATCCTTGGCTGAATCAGGAGACCAAGAGGGGGATTTAATAGTGAATGTTTGGGATGCAACAGAGCACGGGTAGGTTAATGAGTGATAATGCCGTGATTTGCACCAGTATCTTCCTACTTGTTACATTTTATTTTAGGCAAAATATTTTTATAATGTTAAAACATCTTACACAGCAGTTGGTACAACGGCATTGATCTGCAGCCCGATGATAAATATTAAATGCACAGTTCATGTCTGAAGGAAAGTGCACTCTGGGAAGTAATAAAGTTCATGAACATACAATGAATTTTGGCACGCCTACTTCTCAGTTTCTATCACTAGATTAATATTTTGTTTCCTGTAAGCAACTTTTTATATTAATGTTTTCCACCAAAAAAAAAAATTCGCCCTGAAAACATGACTGTAGGATTTGTCCTGGCAATTTTGTGTCATGTTTCAACATCTAAATGATCGAACATGGAACTAGTTGGATGAGTGCATGTTGGATTCTGGGAAATGTAGGGGCTATTTCTATATATTAATGGGGATAAACTCCTTCCCTTTAGCTCTAGTACAAAAACAGTTCTAAACAAGTTTAAATTGACTTTATTCAAACAAAGGTAAATATTTATAGGGGTAATGAGAATATGGGCAGTCCAGTCAGGTGGGCCTCACCTTGCTTTCAAACAGACCACATTTGGCACGAGGGTCCTTTTGGATGCTCCTGCCTTAGACAATTTATCACCCATGTAATCTCCCATTACACCTGGCAAATCTCCACCTGCAGTGTCTGAAAACAAATCTTTATATAAGTACTGTATCCTCTAAATAAACAGATCTCAGTTTTTCCCTCAACTCTTCAAACCTCCTAAAAACTGCCAATAAAGTGTGAAGAGTTAATGCTGTTGCTGTAGCAACAGTCCTGCTTATATCTCTTCAAGCCTCCGTTTTGGATGTCACTGAATTTACATGATCATGTGAAATAAGTTTTCAGTCTAACACTATACGAGGACTGCACATGGTTTTCCAGTAAAAATAAGAGTATGTCGCACACATTAGAAACATGACCCCTTTAATCATAGTGTTATAGTATGGTCCAAATTATGAGAGCTTGCTTTGGGTTAAAGTGACCATTACAGTAGATTGTGATCATTGCACATTTCATTTCACAACCACATACTTCCTCGTAACATTTTCTCAAGTGCTTTCTGCATGAAGGGGTATTATATATGATATGACTGAAGTCATATATAGCTATGAATATTTTCACTGCATGAAATATGAATATGTGGCAGAGTGTATTAAGGTGTGGTGGGAAACAGTAGATTCTTACAATTTGTGGTTATATCCACTTCCTAGGCTGTTCCGGCGGCCTGGCTTGTGGTGTCACCCTGATTTTTGTGGGTTGGATAGGATCCAAAGAATGGGCCCAGGTCACATATCTTTAAAATCTAATAATCTGAAACTATGCAGGTTTAGCTCATTGTTCTAGTGTTGGACTGAACCAATAGAAACATAGAAACATAGAATGTGTCGGCAGATAAGAACCATTCGGTCCATCTAGTCTGCCCAATTTTTTTTTTTTTTTTTTTTGAGTACTTTTATTAGTCCCCCTTTCCCGGTCTTATAGCTAGGATAGCCTTGTGTCTATCCCACGCATGCTTAAAATCCTTGACTGTGTTTACCTCTACCACTTCTGCTGGCAGGCTATTCCATACATCCACTACCCTCTCAGTAAAGTAATACTTCCTGATATTACTTTTAAATCGTTGCCCCTCTAATTTAAGACTATAGATTAGATTGCTGTCTCGCTCTGTTGTTAATACAGTTAGGGGTAATACAGTGGCAAGAATTGTCTTAAAATATGGCCTGATCTTCATGTAAGTTAATAACGCACATTATTTTATTGTTCTTGTCCATATTGAATACATCATTCATAGTGTGGGTTGGAAAATATGTGAACCTCTACGCTAATAACTACAACAAAAGCTAATTGGAGCCAGGGGTTCGCAAACCTGGAGTCCAGTCAATGAAACAGGATTGGAGCTGTGTGGGGGTTTTTTTGTGCTTTTTTTTTTTTTAGGAGCCCTGGCTCCTGGAATTTGTCAAGCCCTGACATAGATCAGATCACATTGTATGACCAATTAAACCAGGTAATTCAAAGTGTTCAGTTTTTATTGCCACCGTATTTGTGATTTGGTTACTACTTGGAATGAAACTGAATAGGTGATAATACAGGTCTTTCTACTATACAGAGTGTGATAGCATGCTGTGAGGATGCTGGCTGCTGATCATGGGAATTATAAATATTTGTGTTTATTTGTATAAAATACTGTACAATGTACAGTTTCAAGCTTGTATGTTGCATAACCTTGTGTACATTCAGTGGCACTTTCAGTTTCTTGGCATGGCTGCTAACATTCTAATTATGAATAATTCTAAAGCACACCATATCTTCTAGATTTAGTCAGGTGTTTTTTTGTTTTTGCAAACCCGTATTTATTTAATGATTTACCCCTCCTCTCCTGTCTCTGGAGGCTGTAGAGCTCCAGATTAGTGGTTAAAAGTATGCAAATGTTTCATTGATCATGCAGCAGGTAGAACCTGGCCTTCTTGTTTTGTGGGAATGTATATCTAAGGTTGACACTCGAATGCAACACGCCTGCCTTCCAAAAATCGAGTTTTAGTAAATGTTTCTTTTAATTTATCCTATTGTAATTTAAATTAAAGGGCAACTGTTACACTTCAAAAAAAATATTTTTTTTAACAAATGCCCCAACTCTTATCTATTGCATTGTAACTTTAAAAATATACTGTGTCTAAAAAAAATTGTAAGTACTTTTGGCAGTTTGTGTCTCTCCAGCCAGTGTGCTATGATGCCCTTGCACTTCAGTCGGAACTCTGGTGATCTGACCCAAGCATTTAGAAGTCCGCCGTCATGGGAGTGATCTCGTGTGACGTCGCACACATCGTGCAGCTAGTATTCCTGCAGCCTTTGTTTGATTAAATGTTGTCTTTTTTTTTTTCTTCAACAAATGGTTGGTACTAAACAGTCCATGTCCGTCTTCTTACTGCAGGCTGTGATCCACCACCTTAACATTTTACTGTCAGAGACATTGTTTCTCTGCTATTCTTTACATCTTATATACTATATCTGGAAAATACTTGTCAAGATGTTTTGTTTTTGCATACTGCAAATTTTAGCCTAAAGTGTTTGTATATAATTTTATAACTTCCCTTTTGTTAGTTTAAAATGTGGCAGGTGTTCTCTTCTGTCCAATAACCTCTTAAATAGATTTAATAAATAACCATCATTTTGTAAGCTGACACTAGAGTTTGTAGTGTGTGTGTGTGTGTGTGTGTGTGTGTGTGTGTGTGTGTGTGTGTGTGTGTGTGGTTTGTTTCTTCCCCCACTTTTGTTCTTTACCACCTTACAAACCTTAGTCACAAAGCAGAGAAAACAAATAAAAAATGGTCTGTTTCTTTTGTCAGTGTTTTTGATAATATTGATTCCTGATAACATCTCCCCAGAAGGCATATGATGATTTATGCTGTCTCTAATGTTGTGTGTTGGGAACACAATCTCCTTTTAAGTGTGTCTACTGCATATTCCTATATGGCTTAATTACCTATTGACTGGGGCAGCAGCCAGGTCACCCATCAGCCAATAGAAACTCCTACCTGTCAAGTAAATATTAGTTTGATCATGAAAGAAATCTATGTCTTGGCTACATCAATTTACAAGGCAGCTGCTTGGTAGCAAATTCATTTGAGCTTTGCCAAAATAATTAGCAACATTGATTGTTGAGAAATGCTGCTGAATAATTTACACTTTTTATTAATATTGTATCCTTGGTGACGGTGTTATATTTGGTTTTATTTATTTTTCTTACAATTTTAAATGCTAAAATTGCATAAAGTTATTTTAAGGAATTTTCTGCATGATCTGCAACAGTTTTGGTATTTTATATTTTTATATTGTAGTGTAATTAGGACTGATTCAACTCTTAACAATAGGAAAGGGAAGTTTTTAAATAGTACCGGTATGTGTGGCTATAAACTGATATATTTTTGTTGACTGTTTGACTTGCGTTCTGTAACATAAGATGCGTGACTCTCCTATGTGATGGAACATTTTAAGACCCTGTAGTTAACTTCTGCCCAAATAATATACTGGTATATGACTGTTAATAATAATGTGTACTGGTTTTGACTTGGAAATCTAGTCAGAAGTCATGCTAAGATTTTTTTCCCCCCCAATATCCGTTGCAAAGAGATTAATAGTAAATTGTAATTATGCAAAGGTTAAAGCCAAAGCATTGAGAAAATTAGGTTAGGTCTTACAATGGAGGAGTGTAAGACTGGTATTAGGATTTTTCAGCAGTTATAAATATGAGATGAATTGTTATGTGTATGTGTATGTGTATGTGTATGAGAGGAAGTTTGTTTGCAGGGTTGGTATTTGCTATCCCGGCCAGATTTGCAAAGTTCAATCGGTGCAGAGGCATCACTAGGGTTGGTGTCACCCGGTGCGGTAACTCAGGGTGTCACCCCCTGGATTTCCTCCAATACCATACAGGAAAGAAAAAATAAAAGTTCAGCAGTGTAATGTGCTGTGAGGTTCCGCAGGGGATGTCTCCCGGTCGGTCTGCACCCCCTTTGTGACACCACTGAATCACTGCTTTTGTTTCCAATGGAAAAGTGAAGTAAAAAATCAAAAAATGATTGAAGTGCAAACATTTTTTTTTATTTATTTATTTTTTAAATTAAGTTCTTGCCACCATTAGTTTAAAGTGTGACCGCAGTCCGTTAGAAGTGGTAACTTGTGTCCATGATTCTAATGCCATTATCTGCCTGCGTTCTGAAATGGAGCCTTTGGCACTTGCCATGCCAGTGTATTTTTAAATCTGACTGTAAAGGAGACCTTCACTGAAATTAAAAATGTCTCAAAAAAAAAAACTTCCATTAAAAGTGAGGTGAAGTCAAACATCTTAATGTTTTACTGTGTTTAGTCTGGCAAAAGGTCGCTTGCTTTCTAGGCCTGTCCATTGATAAGTGTCTGTGTGGAAAATAAATATTTCATTTAAATGCCCCCCTTTTACGTGTTATTTATCATAGACATGTAATTGGTTATGGCAATTTATCACAGAGATCCATTCATTGATGTCTACTGTGGGTGATCTGTGTAATGAAAGGTGTGCTGCCATTCCAATGTTCCCTCTAAATTTGCTTTACCTGAATTCCCTCCAAACTGAATTTTGTTTTTGGCAGTTTCTCCACATAAAGAACTGTTTTTTTCCTTATGGATTTTCCTCTGTCAGAAGAAAGGACATATCTTACATGTATTTAAGGATATAATGATGAGGCTTATAGACTAAAAACATTTAAATCTCCAAAAACATAAATAAAGTTTGGTTCCAGTAGTTATTTTTGTTTGTATTTTGTATGTGTCCAATCATTGGATATTTTAAACTCGGGACAAACAGTTGAATCTACCTTTATAGGATGTTTAATTTGTTTTTGTTTTTTTGCATGTAAAATGGAGAAAGTGTTTTGGTTTTTTTTGGTTTTTGTTATACATAAACACCACAGAAGTGTGAAAGCCGCCTCAGTCCTTAAGGGGTCAAATAAACATAATTTTTTTTTTTTTTTTTTTTTTTAGGTATAGTTTGTTTTTATGCTGGTCCTTTTTAAGAAAAGAGAAGCTACATTATAACATTTTTCCCACAATGTTTTGACAACAAGGTCACATCCACTGTTGAAAGTTAAAAATGTTTCACTGTTTGAAACAATGGATCACTGCATTAAACCTGCAAACATTTGTGAGGCACCATTGCCTTAATAGTGTTTTAGTTATTTAAGTTACATATAAAATGCACTTACTTTCAAACCTGTTGATAATATATGGATTTTTCTCGCCATATTCACAATGCTTTCGAGGCTTTGGCTTTAGCTCCAAACAGTGCTGTTTATATGTTATGCAATGTGCAGTCCCCATTCTGGTGCTCTAAACACAGAGTCACTGAAAAAAAACTGGAAAAGTTTTCCCACAAAAAAATGGCTATTAAAAAGCCAAAACATATGAAAAATATTCCACATAATGGCTGCTAACTCCTGGATTTGACACTTGCACTTTGGAGGGGGAGGTTTTTTTTTGGTTTGTTTATTTGTTTGTTTGTTTTTATCCACAGCTCAAAACAAAATAGGGGGTTGCATACTTCATCCCCCGTGAAGGGATGTTTATTTTCTTTATGTATTTAGTTATTATTTTTTAAAAGCTTGGGGGGGAACAAAAACCTCTTTGGTTGAAATGTTGCATGTTCCAGAATAAAACAACTTTTACATGGCGTGCTGAGCATTTTGGTTGATCTTTTTGTTTATTATCAAAGATCATGGTGAAACCCTGTGAGTGCGAATCCACATATGTGATTTGAATGTAGGTCTGACACCATTTTAGTCAGCTTGGGACTATCTGTGAGATCTATAGAAATTTATGAAGGAACAAAAAATGTATGCAACAACAAGAGTATTTTAGGAGTTGTGAAAGTTTGGTTCCAGGTATTTTCCCAGCACTAGTTTTCCCAGTGAAGTTTTGTATACTTCTAGTATAAGGTAGTTCTGTTGCTGCAAAACTCTTAAATTGTCTTGTATTTAATCACTATCGTGAACTGCAGTAGCAAACTACATTTTAAAGTTAACCTGGATCAAAATCCAAATAGCAGACTGTACTATAAGGTGCCTCAGTTAAACAGCAGTAAAATATGTGATAAATTTGTTTCCCATTATATTTCCATCTCTTTCTATGTCAAACTAAGCGCTCCACTCTCCTCTCCATGAAAGGGCCGTGTTTGTTTATATTTGTAATCACTGTAGTCTAGGAGGACTTCAAGGTTTTAAAAGCTTCAGTAGTAAAGACTTGGCAACCATATGATTTTGAAACTCTTTCCCAGTGTGCTACTATCCTTTCAAGCATGCAAGGATTCAGATTGTATTAATCCATGTTTGTATATCTACTTGGGCAGAAGTAGGTCACCATACAATGCAGCCAGGACTATTGAAAGCCCAGCTCTTTATGTCAAAGTATGACTTCATGTACCAGAAATGTGAACACAAAGGAATGTTTACATTTGTCTGCTTCCATGGTTTTTATTTTAATGCTTTTTTTTTAAATTTTATTCATGACAGATGAAGCAAAACAGTTTTTGTATTTTTCAGAATTTTATATTCAAAATAGTTTTGTTTATTTTATTTTTTTTCGGTATAAATTGCACATAATTAGATAGAGACAACAATATTAAGCAAATGGTAAGTGTAACCTATACAGAAGATAAAATGTAGACAAATTTAAACAGTTATACAAGTATAAAAAAAGTTAGTGTATCATGACGATTTACGTGGGTACTATAAAACCAAGTAAGTGTAGAGTAATAAGGTGCAGGTATTCTCACATTATATATTTTCTCTTGACAAAATTGATTGCTTAATATAAACATACATACTGCATCCGAACATTCGTACTGGTCAGGAAAGTTAAAAAGATGGGGGAAGTGCTACATCAGAGCAACATTTCTGGCTGGGGGTGACTGCTATACTTTTAGGCTGAAACTGATAGGGGAGTAGTGTTTCGCTTCCGAATCCCTGTAAGCTCGGCCTCTGAGTTTTTCCATATTTCCCAGATTTTATCATATTTATGTGGTTTAGAATTGATTAAACAAAAATATTTTTCCCTACTATATTGATAGTGTAATTGAGTCATCAATTCCTTCCAGTTCTGGATGTCGGATCTGAGCCAGTATCTGTTTTTATTTATTTTCTTCCTCTCTCCTTAGCAGGTTTAAGTTGAATACGTGCCTGAAAGTGTTTGGTGGGAAGAGATTGAATTTCTCTCATTAAACAGATTATATATACAGTAGAGTAACATCGGACACTGGTGGTTTCCGAAATATCCACAATTTCTCACCTCCCAGCACAGTAAACTTGATTATCATACACAATGAGGACTACACTTAGACTGGTTTCTTTTTTTTCCTCCTTGACTAGTAGACTAGTCATGTTACTTTTTTGAAGTTAATGTTCTTATCAAAGTTTAAATGTTAACACATGCTGATCGACTGTAGCATTCGTCAGGCCGACAAGATTCTCATCTTAAACTCTCCACCTTTTTCTATATAGAGGCAAATTTGCAGTGGTCAGGAAATGTGTGGAGAAAGAAACCGAAAAAGAATTTGCAGCGAAAATAATGCGCAAAC